>CM069074.1:10925727-12191455 GCA_035220775.1 Malus fusca | reverse complement strand
TTCAGCCTGTTTAACCTAAGCCTAAACCCAATAGGCCTAAGCCCAGGAACCAAACCCAGGCCGCTCGTGAGCCTGCACGTGAAGGGCTGCCGGTGCCGACGCGTGGAGCACATGCGCCACCGTCCACGGCGACGCCGACGACTTTTCTCGGCACGTGGCCGCCACCTTGCAGCAGTGCGTGTGCGGCGGTGCGTAGGGGTACTCGAGGTCCCCCTTATGTTTTTCGACGTCTTGAATCCGTTTATGATGTCCGTTTTCTAAAATTCAATCGTTATGATATAGTTTTATTAATTGGACCTTTTATGTGCTTAGGTACGATTATTAGCGGCGATTTCATCCCTCCTATTTCGCACGGCTCTTCGACAACGGAGTATTTGTGAGTGGACCCCTTCTGAAATGTATGTTTTAATAGTAGAAACGCATACATTAAAAACATGATTTAATGGTTACCTTTTACGAAACATTTTATGAGTAAATTAGATTTACACTTTATGATTATCATGCTTTACTGAGAATATTTTGGAATACCATACGTTGTCGAATTTATGTTCTTTGTATTATATATGATGGATGACTATATACTATTTATGAACATGTTTTCACACTCTTTGCAGTATATATGATGCTATGAAGATGTTTTGAGATATATGTACTTATGTTGGAAAGATTATATTCAATGTTTTCGTGCTTATCTAGTGGTCACTGTTCTGCCTACGGGCGATGATACTTATATTGGCTTCGGCTGAGCATTGGTAGATGGCTACGGCCGGGAGATACTTATATTGGCTTCGGTCAGACGTTGGTAGATGGCTACGGCTAGAAGATATTCATATTGGCTTCAGTCGGGCGTTAGTATATGACTTTGGCCGGAAGATATTTATACATAACACCACTATTTAGCACACTATTTGATATATGTTTATTGAAATGTTTTATAGCATGCTAGGGTTTTCAGAAACCTATTACATATTATGCTATTAGTTTTCATAAACTTTGGGGGTTAGTATGTTATTGAATAACTATATTTGTACTACTTATGTAAGATCCCACATCACCCAGAGGTGAGGATCCTGTAAGCTTTATATGTATATTTCCATCTCTACCTAGCACGAGGCCTTTTGGGAGCTCATTGGCTTCGAGTTCCATCGGAACTTCGAAGTTAAGCGAGTTCGCGCGAGAGCAATCCCAGGATGGGTGATCCATTGGGAAGTTATCGTGTGAGTTCCCATAAACAAAACCGTGAGGGTGTAGTCGGGGCCCAAAGCGGACAATATCGTGCTACGGCGGAGTCGAGCCCGGGATGTAGTGGGGCCGGGATCTGACAATTTGGTATCAGAGCCAATCCCTAGCCGGAAGTATGCCAACGAGGACGTCGGGCCCCTAAAGGGCGTGGATTGTAAGATCCCACATTACATAGGGGTGATGATCCTGTAAGCTTTATATGTATATTTCCATCTCTACCTAGCACAAGGCCTTTTGGGAGCTCACTGGCTTTGGGTTCCATCGGAACTCCGAAGTTAAGCGAGTTCGCGTGAGAGCAATCCCAGGATTGGTGACCCATTGGGAAGTTCTCGTATGAGTTCCCAGAAACAAAACCGTGAGAGCGTAGTTGGGGCCCAAAGCGGACAATATCGTGCTACGGTGGAGTCGAGCCCGGGATGTGGTGGGGGCCCGGGCCGGGATGTGACAACTTATATATCAACTTGGTCCACTCATATTTGTTTTGCGCCCCCTCAGGACATAGGAACGAGGCTTACGATCTGAGCTACGAGGCATTCCCCTATCAGTGACAGTGTGCCATCCCTTCTGCTTTGACATCATTGTAATAGCACATTCCGCTTGTATTCTGAATTAGATGTAAGCTTTGAACATGTCATGCATTATCACTATCATTATCATTGTTGACAGTTGAATATTATTATATTACATTGCGTAGTTCACACGAAATTTACATGCATGTTTCACATGTTCTCAGCATATGCATTCATTAAATGGCTTGCGTCACCCTCGGGTGTTGGCCAGCAAGGGGACATCGGGATCGGGGCGTGTCATACATTTAAATTTTTCCACATGAGAGTGCATAGTTGGCTCAAAATGCATAAGATTGCATAAATGACTTGAGATATACTGCCACAGTGACGTTTCCGCTATAAATTAATCTCATTTCGCAAACCCCCTCACTCAATCCTTTGAAACCCTTAATCCTAGCAGCATTGCTATACCAAGATATTAATTTATTTGTTAGCAATTTTTTACCACGGCTAGGTAAAAAGTGCGTAGAAGAAAAATATAACACATTTGTGACTTAGGCTCTACGTTCTTAATTAATTGCTTTCACTTTCATGCTTATCAATAATGGGTTTAACTTATCTTAATCTTTCCGACCAAGTCCATTATAGGTGAAAAAGAAATCACACCCATACTACATTACAGATGTACGCAATTGCAAGATATCTATGTCCACGCTTCAGATGTTAAATCAATTATCTAAATGCTGTCACCTTATCGGATATAATATAAGATTGGAAAACAATTTAATTTGTCATCGGGAAAAAAATGCAAAACAAACACGTTCGATTCGATGATACGTCAAGGGAAGTTAGGATGACTGATTGCATGTTAATTATTTTTGTTTAAATATACGCCCATCAGGCTAACGAAATTGTAACAATCATTCTTCAACTTTAATCTAATTGGAGTAATGATTCCTCAACAAAAAATTCATGACCAATATCTATTACCTCATCAAAATGTGCAACTTTTTCCTCAACTTCGCTAGAACTTCCGTCAAAATGAGTCATGTGCTACACACGTGAGACTAAATCAAGGGACAAATAAAGAAAACCAATTGAGAAAAATTGTATGGTTTCTCAACTTTAACCCGATTGGAGAAATGATCCCTTAAGTTTAACCAATTGAAGCAATGGTCCTCAACTTTAACCTAATTGTAGCAATGATGATTCCAACATGACTCATTGTGATAGAATTTTGACGGAGTTAACGAAAATGACCACAACAACACATTTTTATGAGTTAAGAGACCCATGATTATGAATTTTTATTTGAGAGATCATTGCTCAAATTGAGTTAAAACTGAGAGATTATTACTACAATTTTCTAATATATCACTTCCAACAAAAATATGCAACACTATTTTAATATAACTTTATTTTATTACCTTTTTAAGAGCTTTGATAGAAGGAAAAATAATTGAATGGATGGAGAGTTTTAATATTGATATAAAGTTTAGCAAATGTTAGATTCTCTCTCCTCTATGAGTTTATAGAGTGCGTGCTCACTGTGTAAGGTTAAAGGGTCTCTTGAAGCAAGGTTTTGTTGGTTGTTTGCTAAAATATTTAATCAATGTTGTTTTATAGTCTCTTGGAGATGCTCAAGAAAAAACTCTAAATTTTTGTTTTAAGTAACAAGTGGACAGTGTTAAAAAAATTATTTTAGTTACTCAGTTGAATTTTTCATCTCTAACAATACTTTCTATTTTAATAAATTTTGAATGTTTGATTACTAACATTTAAACCCAACCCACTCATTTTCTAAAACAACATTCTCCCTTCCTTTTCTCCTTGCTCAAAGCAAAGGTCACCTTTGAGATTTATTAGTTTTCAATATTTAGCTGATGATTTGTTACTTTGTAAATTTAAAGAATGATAGCTTATTTTGCTATAATTGAGACTCTTTTATAGAGTTTGTTGGAGATTTATTTTCTTAAGAGTAATGCTAGGTAAACTAATTTTGGACCAAATTTGTCAACCATGTAATGTGTTATCAATAGTAAATAAGCACGTTAATCAACATTTAAGTGATAATTCAATCATCAACAATCAAATTATATGGTTTGCAAAATTTGGTCGAAATAGTTAGTCTCCCTTATATTCTCTTCTTTTTGAAATTTAACTCTTAAAAATAGAGTTCTAATTGTTTTACATTATCTCTTGGAAATGCTCTTAGAAAATAAGATTAATTAACAAGACCCCATCTATATGATAAAGCATTAAATCACCATCATGTATAGCTGCATGCTCTCTCCCTCAACAAAACCTAGTCGGCTACTTCCATCGCCGCCGGCCTCTGGCTATGGCTGGGGCTGGTGGCAGCTTCCCTCCTAGCTTTTTCTCCCTTCCTTTTCCCCTTCTTCCCCATCCCAGCCTTCCCCAGCCATACGCGACTATCTTTTCCCCGACATCACGCTAATTTCTCCTTTCCGACCTTCACCTACCTCCTCATCTCCCCTCCCGTGCTTCTCTCCCACCATTTTGTGTGCAGCACTCCTCAAATTTATGCCTTGTATCCTGATCTGGTCCATGCCCATTCAAGATTTTTTTTTTATTATTTGGCGTTGGCTTTTCTTGGTGTGGGGTGGATTCGGGCTGTAGGTGGGTTGGATCCCCCTTCGTCAACTCTTTTACAGGGTGGTATCACCTTCCTCATCTGGTTTCAATGGTTGCATTGACGTGTGCACTCAGATCTGGCGGCTCGACTTGTGCGGCTCAAACCTGGTTGCTCTGCTGCTTGTTGCGGCTAGCCTTTTTGGTGCTCGATGTGTGGATGTCGGTACCTCACTCCGGCGAATTTGTAGGTGGTCTTGGCATGTGTGCCTCGTCCCCCTCTGTGATGAGCGGACCAGCAGATCCCTTCTCGTCGTAGTGTAGTTATTTTCACTCGCCTTATGTGCACCGTGGTGGCGCTGTTGTTTTGGCTAGATTGGTCTTCGCTTTTGTGCGATGCGTTATTTAGTCTCGTCTGTCAACAGTGACTTGACGTGGTCTCGCTCTACCGCAATGATTTTATGTGGCCTCATTATTCAGTGATGACCATTGTGGATGCCAGTATTGCTCTATTGCGGCTAACGTTTATTGTGACAGATCTGTACTACCGGCACTTGTGCGCTTGGCGATTGTGTGTTCGTTCTTGTGGTAGTCTATTAGGGGTTTACTCTTATTTGTTTGTTTGCACAAATTCACTCTAGATCAATTTTTTGGTCACTTGAGCTATGTACCCAATGACACCCTTTAATTTGTTTGTGTTGATTAATGAAATACTACATATCGTTTATTGTAAAAATAAAAAATCAAAAATAAAAATCACCAGCATGTTTGCTTGCCCTAACACCCATCCGAATAGACTTCTCCATGATACCATAGTTAGAGCTCATTATATTTGTTAGGGTTAATTACACTATATGCATCTCTCCACTTCGAGTTAATATCATTTCGGTCCCCGCCTTTTAAATATTGACACTTTTACTAGTCTTGAATTACGAATAATCCATCCTTTGCTCGCATTAAGTCATATAACAAATGGATTAAAAACTGCTACATAGACTACAAATAAGAATTTTTTTTTGAATAAAAAATAAATCTAGATGAAAATGAATATTTATCTATTCAACATCAATGTGGCATTCATATAAGCATAAAGTATGCCCACGGAGGGATATGTAAAAAGATAGCTAACTGCATTTCCCGTCTATCGTTTGATGCAATTTTCAAAATGGGTAATGAGGTTCAATTTTCTCACATGGTAGTCTCAGGTTTTGAATTAATATCAATTTATACCTATTGTCTCTTAAATTGAAGAGTTTTTTTTTTTTTTTGTCAATATAATATAATATGGCTTACAAGTTAGTCTATATAATAAGGTCTCAAGCTCGTGATGTGAACAATTAAATGAATTATCATACAATCAATTAGGCTAAAAGCATAAACGACACAATTTCAATACCCTATGGTGCAACATATGAAACAAATTAAAACTTTGTATCTATTTAGAAAATCAATCCAACCTTAAGGGTGTAAATGTGGTTAACAGTTTAAAATACTAAAATAACTAAGGAATAAACTTATCCCTACAGAAACACTCACAAAGATCCCCAACTATGTAAGTTATTCTTCAAAGAATAATTGGGTTTGGATTGAGGGTAAAATGATTAATTAAAGCTAATGAATATGAAGTATTTATTGCAGTAAAAGGACTCGTTAAAGTTAAACCAGCTGGATCGTCTTGAAGCAAGAGAGATAGATTATACGCTCGGTTCCAAAATGGTAGGGGAAGGTTGCTGTTAGCTTTAGCAGTAAATAAGCCTCGAAGAGATAAACGAACAGGTGTGCGAGTTTTTCATTCGGGTAATGTTAGGGAAATTATATTTGGAGATTAAATTTATAAATTAAATAATGTGTCATAATAAGAATAAGTATGCTTATCAACGTTTAAGTAATAAACCAATCATCACCTTCCATATCCTTTAGTTTTCAAAATTTTATCTACAAATTTAGTCTCTCTAACATTACTCTTTTCCTTGTAAGTGAAACCTAGCAAGTCATCAAATATAAGGAGTTCAAGAACAAACCTATATGCCACGACGATTTCATCGTTATGTAGTGTTTTATTGTATGCGATGATGAGTTCATCGTTTTGTGCCATTTTGTTATAAAATACGTAAAATCCTGATGTAGCGTTCCGGTGCTGATCAATTGCTCTACTAGCTGACTTTGAGCCTGATCCTCGAGTCTTCCATCCATAAAAACACACACAAAGATGGATGGAATTGTATACAAAGATGGAGATAGGGGTGGAGAGACAGTGATATCATGTACGTACGCATGCACAGCTTAAACCTAGCTAGTTTTAGGGAGAGAGAGTTCTAGAGAGAGATAGAGAGAGAGAGAGAGTTGGTGCCATGTGGCACTAGCTAGTCCAGCTAAAAGCTACAGAGATGACTGCTTTCCAGGTGTTGTACTGCTAGGATGATGACGTGGAACATTTGTAGGGGCTTGCTTCCCTGTATGGTCATTACTCACTCATGACTCCCTCTCTCTCTCGGCTCCATCTCTCCAGAGTCCAAAGTTCAGAGTCCAGAGAGTACTCCATTGATGACTCCCTCTCTCTCTCTCTCTCTCTCTCTCTCTCTCGGCTCCATCTCTCCAGAATCCAAAGTTCAGAGTCCAGAGAGTACTCCATTGATGACTCCCTCTCTCTCTCTCTCTCTCTCTCTCTCTCGGCTCCATCTCTCCAGAGTCCAAAGTTCAGAGTCCAGAGAGTACTCCATTGATGACTCCCTCTCTTTCTCTCTCTCTCTCTCTCTCGGCTCCATGTCTCCAGAGTCCAATGTCCATAGTCCAGAGAGTACTCCATTGTTAGAAAACAAAACAAAATACAAAGGGCCGTACGTAATATTTTCATATATAATAAATCCGACGCCACAGTGGGGCCGGTGGCTTTGATTGATCTGCATATTTGCCATCTCTCATTCATGCCACCTAATACTCCACCACTCACTACAATCTCCACTCGACGATCTGGTGGTGAATCTACTTCACTTGTTCTTGTGTTAATCCGCTAGGACTACTAGACTAATCAACTACTAACTATGTTAACTAATCATCATTAATCGTACTGTTAAACTACAATTCCAACGTAACTCAAGGGCGATAACTTTTAGCTTGAAATGGTATGTAATACAATTCCAACGTAACTTAAGGTTGACAAAACTTCTATTTATTGGTTTTATTTGTTTGGGAGCAAGTTTTCGGTCAAGCATTTTAATTTTTACCCAAATTCTTGGACCAGAGGAAGTTATTTTATTATTAGTGGGATAAATCCTGAATTCAAATCTTCATTCTCCTTATAAAAAGAATACTATTGATTGGATTTTGAGTTATTTTCGGAATCCCTTATTCAAACACAAATAAAGTTGATCGGATTAATATTTTTCTGAATCAAATAAAAAAGAAGAATGATATTTTGAACATTGTCATTATGGTAATAATACAAGAAAAGGAAAAATTAGTATCCGGTCCTTAGTTACTAATGTTCTTTGATTGAAGCCTTATTAGTTTTCAGATTTTGATCAAGGTTTTTAGCATTAATGCAATAATGAATTTACATGTTAATTACATAATTTTTAAAATAAAAATTAATAATTGATTTAGGATTTTAATACTCACACCTTTATTAAACTCCTAAATAATTTTCAATTCAAAACATTTCCAAAATTAAAAAAAAATTAGAATAAGTTTGTACCCCTTAATTTTTTATAAAAAGGTTTCCAATTTTTTAATCTTATATGTACCCATTCATGTAATTTTTTTAATTTTTAATCTTATAATGTACCCATTCTTAAATATATCAATTTGTTGTAGTAAAATGTACCCTTTTTTATTATATAAAATGACACACCCCGTCCCGAATGAGGGCATGCTGGCCGTCACGTGAGAGTGACGTAACCATTTACACAGTTTGGAAGCTTTACAAATACAATTACTAAGATGAAACACCCGAGGGTGAGTCCTACTTTTGTGAATTCTGACAGAACACCGTTGGATTCCTCGTGGCCACCAAAGCTCTGCTATCTAGAACCTGGAGGGGCGCAAAACAAAATTGAGTGGGTCAGTAAAACAAAGTTTTTCGAAAACTTTTCATTTAAAACATTTCTAACCCCTCGCTGTAAAACCTGTATACTTTCCCAGAAAATAGCATAATAGCATAATACTTTTCATAAATCTCAAAATCATCAATCTTTCTTAAAAACTAGAAAGTATGCCATGTTAAAAACTTTCAAAAACAGAATGAATGATGCATCAATGTAACAGGTGAAATGATGAATTAACCGGAGACCCTGCAGTTGGTCCTGTACGGTTAATTCTAGAGCTCAATATCCAATCCAAACCGGAGTCACATCGGTGACCTGTACGGCACTACTCTGCACATAAATCGGAACTACCTGAAGTAGTCTGTACGATAAGAATGGTGTAATAATACGCTCTAGTGCTTCTCTCATCAATCATTTGTGCACATAATCTAAAGTCACCTACTAGTCGGAACCACCTCTAGTGATCTGTACGACTAGCATGTCGGAACCATCTCATGGTCTGTACGACATGCACCTACTTGGATCCAAGGTGAGCGTGCGGTGCGGGTGAATAATATAAGCACTAACACCATGATTGCATGTTATGAGCTATCAATATAATACACATCATCAATGATTCACATGAATAACATAAGACTCACCTGATACTCACCTGTGCGTCCACAGCACCAATTCACATATATATATATATCAATTATCAATTCATATAACTCATATATGCATGCATGGCATTTTAGAAAAACACTTTCATTTGAACTCAATTTCTGGGAATTTCAATAGCATATAGGTATAAACAAAAATACTGCCCACTCACCTGGACTTCGCCCAACAACTCCCTAGCACAACACATCAAGGCGTCATGACGATCGGCGCCTAGAACAATAATCAAATCCAACCTCAGAAATCATATCCATAGAATACAACTTATATAAAACACGTCACTACGCAGTTCGATCCGGAAGATCTGCAACTCATATTTCCAATCCATAACTTCCAGAGGTCCGCAATATACCTCTAGGACAACATCCTAAAATTTCATTACCATCCAACGGTCGGATCTCCGTCAATTGTCAAAACCAAGTGACGGTTAACATTCTATTTTATGAACTTACAACTCTAATTCCGGAAGATCCGTAAATCGGATTCTCAATCCGTAAGTTCCTATAATCCTCAAATATTACGTATTACAACATATCAAAGTTTGGTGACGATCCAACGGTCGGATCGTCAATTCACATTTTCGCCTAACCACGATTCGTAACGAACTTAGGTTCAATTACTCAATTTACGTCCATCAATTATAAAAACTGAACCTAGAGCATTAAACACATGCTAAGAATGACATTGGCGGGTCATTGGCCACACGCTGCCGCACGGGCCACCGCGGGTGGCGGTTGGCCGCCCCGGCTCGCCGGAAAATCCAACTATTTCCAAAAATTCTCAAAAACTACAGAATTGAATATCTCAATGAGTAGAGCAACTTTCATACATGTGGACAAGGCCAATTCGGTCAGCAAGGCCTCCAATTTCAACAAAATCTGTGCGGACCCTAGAATTTGGGTGTGCTCAATCCGTCCTCAAATCAACTTCGCCGTCCCAACCATTGCTTGGGCTTTGTTCTAGACCTCAAGAGGAAGCTATGGGTGGTGTCAATTGAAAGAAATTGCTTCGGGATTGGGTGTTTCGAAGCCAAACCCGCCGCACCCTTTTCTTGCGGTTTTCTCTATTTTCAAGACCAAATATCTCCAAATTTGAGATGGAATGGATAGAGGAAGGCTCCTAGAGTGTTTCCCATAAAGTTTATTGAAGCAATTCGCCGGAAAAATGGGTGAAAATCGTCGAAATTACACATGGGTGCCGACCGGGTTGAACACGGGTTGCGGGTTCTCCCAACCCGTTTCCCCTCTTTTCCTCCGCTTCTCACCCTCTCTCCATTCCTCCTTTCCCTGTTCCGATTGGCCAGCTTCTCTCTCTCTCTTCTCTCCATTCGCTGACTCTCTCCCTCTTCCCGATTGGGCATTTCTGCCCAATCCATTTCCTCTGTTTCTTCTTCTTCTCACGCACACACACACACACAAAACCTTTCATCTTTTATTATTATTATTATTATTATTATTATTATTATTATTATTATTATTATTATTTTACATCCTAGCCATCCATTTCAAATTTCCTTTAATCTGGGCCGTCCATTTTCATAAAAGAAAATTCCAGATTTTATTAAAATTATAATTCCTTAAAATGCCCAAATTTCAAACGTTAATAACTTCTTCGATATAACTCCAAATCACGAACCGTCTGCGCCCACGCGTCCGTAGCGACAAGTACTACGAGGATATGTCAAGAAAACAAATTTAGATGGCACGACACAATGATTAACCTCGAATAATGCGCGTGCCTCAAAGGGCAATTTTGTAAAATCCTTTATTAAAACTTTAAAAACTCTTAAAATCAGGGACGGGCTGTTACAATCTACCCACCTTATAGAATTTCATCCTCGAAATTTACACAATCCTTACAATCCATCAATATCCATAAAATAATCTGGGATAGATTTCTCTCAGCCGATTCTCTGACTTCCAAGTAGCTTCTTCCACTGAAAGGTTCCTCCATAAACTTTCACCAAACTCATTGTCATATTTCTCAGCACATCATCTTTCCAATACAAGATAGTCAATGGTTCCTCATCATAAATCAAATTCCGGGTTAACTTCCAAAGATTAATGAGGGATCATACATGAAGGATCTGAAACATATTATCTAAGCATGAAAACATGGAACACATTATGCACTTTCGACAACTCTAGAGGCAACTCAAGCCTGTAAGCAACTTCACCGACTCTTTCGGTGATCACATATAGTCCGATGTACCTAGGACTTAACTTGTCTTCCAATTCGAATCGAACTACACCTTTCCAAGGTGATAATTTCAAAAGCATCAAATCTCCTGCATTACACGTCCGATCAGTGGCACGTCTATCGGCAAAGCTTTTCTATCAACCCTGGCCCACTTTCAGGTTAGACTTAATTACTTGAACATTCCGAGTAGTCTCCTCCACTAACTCAGGGCCTTGAATACCATCCGTCCACAATTCTAACAATTTCGAAACACAAGATACAGCTTTCCACGGCCTTATGGCGTTGTTCTAGGGAACAACTGAAAGGACCAACATACCTAGAAGTTCCACAGATCCGTAAGTCCAAATCTCTTTTCCATAAGACAGATAAATAATTGTTGCACTTCTGAAAAGGTTACTGCTCTTTCATTGAAGAATACTGCGCTGATTTAGTAAACCCATCAGTTATCACCTCAACTTTCATCATAACCATTTTGTGAACGAGGAAACTTGTACACATAATCTATATTAGTATTTTCTCATTCCCACTGTGGAACGGGAAGTGACTACATCAATCCAAAAGACTTATTTCTTTTTTATTTAACCTGTTGACCAATGTGACATCTATTAATATAAACAAAAAAATTTCTCTTTTCATAACTAACCAATAATAAAACGATCGAATGACATAATACATCTTAGTACCTCCAGGATGCATTGCATACGCTGAACAGTATGCTTCGTCCAAAATTACTTTCTTTAATTCCATATTAATAAGTACACACATCATGCTCTCTTGCATACGCATGCCATCTGATTCTCTAACCCTGAGGTCTTTCTTTTTCTCGTCGTTCCTTGCCTCAATTAAATCTTGGGTCTCTTCATCTTCCAGCTCAGTTTCAAGCACACGACCCACTAAACTTTGGCCTAACTTGAAAATTAGCAAGTACGTTTTCTTTTCGATCTTCAATTCTCAACTTTACTCCAGTAGATCTCAATTCCACAAGAATATGGACATGGCAATCGTACCAAGCATTAATTCCCACTAGGGTCTTCCTACTAAGAGTATTGGCCACAACATTTGCACGATCACCCTGGTCGTGCAATCATAATCACTAAGCAACTCAATCCACCTTCGTTGCCTAAGATTAAGATACCTCTGAATAAACAGGTATTGGAGACTCTCTTGATTCGGAAAAATCTTACACTTTTCTCCACAAAGGTAATGTCTCCAAATCTTCCAAGTGAAGATGATAACTGCTAATTCCAAATCATAATTAGGGTAATTCATCTCATGAAATTTCAATTGCCGTGAAACATATGTAATCACCCTACCATGTTGCATCAACACGCATTCAAGAACGTTCAACGAAGCATCACTATAAACCTTTTTTCTCGTCAATGGTAAAGCACTGACTGAAAATTCTTTCACCAACCGTCCATGATAGCCTGCTAAGTTAAGAAAACTCCGGATCTCAATCACGGTTCGTGGTTGTTCCCAATTCTCCCCAGTTGTCACTCTTTGAGGAACTACTTGAATACCTTGTGCAAATATCACATGTCCCAAAAATGCCACTTGATTCGTCCAAAATTGACATTTGTCAAACTTTGCATACTACCAATGTTCCCTCAAACATTGCAACACCAACTCGAAACGACTAGCATGCGTTTCTTTCAAATTAAGAGTATACCAGACCTCAACTCTTTTACTTGAAAATACATAGGCACCTCTAAGCTGATCAAACAATCACCACTGCGTGGTAATGGATAACAGTTCTTACTCGTTACCCGATTCAATTACCTAATATCCATACATATTCTTAAGGTCCCGTCTTTCTTCCTTAGAAATAAGGCTGGGGTTTTCCAAGGTAACGTACTAGGTTGACTGAAACCTTTATCAACCAATTCCTGTGACTGGATTTTCAATTCCTTTAACTCTGTAGGAACCAATCTATAATATAAAATATGTACTTGGAGACAATTCAATAGTGAACACCATATCTCTGTCTGGTGGCAATCCATGTAAATCATTCCGGAAACACATTAGGAAAATGTCTACCACTCGTACGTCATTCACAATACTAGGAGTACGATCCTGCAACACCACATGAACTAGGTATCCTTGGCAACCTTTTGAGAATAATCTATTTGCTCTCACAACAGAAATAACGGCATGCCTCACTCCACTTTGCTCAATCACAAAAGTAACCTCTGATAATCCAAGACAATGGAAAGTAACTGATTTCCTGTAGCAATCCATATTGGCATGATTATAATGCAACCAATCTGTGCCTAAAATCACATCAAAATCCACAATGTCTAACGGGATAAGATTCGCTGGCATAACTACTTCTTCCACCATCACTGGACACCCTGAATAATCATAACTGACATAGAACGACCTACCTGTTTACTTGCTTAACGAATCCAACAAATAAGTTATGGATATTACGGTCTGCAGCCCGCAATAACGATAACTCACTGTCGTCTCGATAAGTAAGCAACAATTCTTAAGGGTGCAATATTATCATCTTACTCTTCATTAGAAATACATATCTATTCGCCTCGATCGTGCTCTAACATTACTCTCTTTGGCAACATCGTCCAAAACATCAAATTTCCACATCATGACCAATGAACTCTGGTAAAGTGACCAAAATATCTAATGTATCCATAATCAAGTCTGAATGATTCCAAGCATCTTGCAGCTCTATGTTCCATTTGTCCACATGTAAAACATCCTCTGCCTTCTCGCCTACACTCTCCAAAGTGTATGCTATTGTACTTACGGTACAAAGGTACATTTCCTCTACCAGAGTCACCTCGTCTCTGTAATCTAGGATCTTCAGTAAATCCATCACTTCACATCTGACCAATGGTACTAAAATCTATGATGGTAGAACTAGAATTAACTCCCATTCTTTTGAATCTCTGAGCCTTTCGAGGTCCTTGATATGACGGATCTTTAACTTATCGTCTTTCTTCTGATTCCTATTCTTTTCTTATTCCTCTTTACTCTCGCCGATCACGTTCTCAGAGTCCTCAATACTCAACAACATCTCGTAAACTCCTGGTAAAAAGTACAATGAATAGTGGTCGCCAAGAACGCCACTTCTTCTTATTATCCAGCCTAAAACGACATAACATCTCGACCGGATTAGCAACAAAATCCGAATGGAAACAAGGCAAGTCTGTAAACTTTCTATAATATTCATTCGCCGTCATCTTTCCTTGTCTCACATTTGCAGATTCTCGCTTACTACTATCACAATATGCCGGAGGAATGAACTTTGCATAATCCGAAACGTCTTTTCCAAATGATTAAGCCATCACTCTGCTCCCTCAGGTTCTTCATTTTCCATTAAGTGATTCAGCTTCAACTTATACACAGTTTTAAGAGGAATTCTTTGGGTAATATATTGAATCACATTAGTAGTAGTTTCCCATAACTAAGTTAAATCGGGGAAACTAAGCTCATCTGAACAAGGTGGCTATCTACGAGGCGGTAAAGTTCTGACAGAAGACACTAGGGAATTCTCAAGATGTCTAGGACTGCAACCTAGGCTCTGATACCAACTGACACACCCCGTCCGGAATGAGGGCATGCTGGCCGTCACGTGAGAGTGACGTAACCATTTACACAGTTTGGAAGCTTTAAAAATACAATTACTAAGATGAAACACCCGAGGGTGAGTCCTACTTTTGTGAATTCTGACAGAACACCGTTGGATTCCTCGTGGCCACCAAAGCTCTGCTATCTAGAACCTGGAGGGGCGCAAAACAAAGTTGAGTGGGTCAGTAAAACAAAGTTTTTCGAAAACTTTTCATTTAAAACATTTCTAACCCCTCGCTGTAAAACCTGTATACTTTCCCAGAAAATAGCATAATAGCATAATATTTTTCATAAATCTCAAAATCATCAATCTTTCTTAAAAACTAGAAAGTATGCCATGTTAAAAACTTTCAAAAACAGAATGAATGATGCATCAATGTAACAGGTGAAATGATGAATTAACCGGAGACCCTGCAGTTGGTCCTGTACGGTTAATTCTATAGCTCAATATCCAATCCAAACCGGAGTCACATCGGTGACCTGTACGGCACTACTCTGCACATAAATCGGAACTACCTGAAGTAGTCTGTACGATAAGAATGGTGTAATAATACGCTCTAGTGCTTCTCTCATCAATCATTTGTGCACATAATCTAAAGTCACCTACTAGTCGGAACCACCTCTAGTGATCTGTACGACTAGCATGTCGGAACCCTCTCATGGTCTGTACGACATGCACCTACTTGGATCCAAGGTGAGCGTGCGGTGCGGGTGAATAATATAAGCACTAACACCATGATTGCATGTTATGAGCTATCAATATAATACACATCATCAATGATTCACATGAATAACATAAGACTCACCTGATACTCACCTGTGCGTCCACAGCACCAATTCACATATATATATATATCAATTATCAATTCATATAACTCATATATGCATGCATGGCATTTTAGAAAAACACTTTCATTTGAACTCAATTTCTGGGAATTTCAATAGCATATAGGTATAAACAGAAATACTGCCCACTCACCTGGACTTCGCCCAACAACTCCCTAGCACAACACATCAAGGCGTCATGACGATCGGCGCCTAGAACAATAATCAAATCCAACCTCAGAAATCATATCCATAGAATACAACTTATATAAAACACGTCACTACGCAGTTCGATCCGGAAGATCTGCAACTAATATTTCCAATCCATAACTTCCAGAGGTCCGCAATATACCTCTAGGACAACATCCTAAAATTTCATTACCATCCAACGGTCGGATCTCCGTCAATTGTCAAAACCAAGTGACGGTTAACATTCTATTTTATGAACTTACAACTCTAATTCCGGAAGATCCGTAAATCGGATTCTCAATCCGTAAGTTCCTATAATCCTCAAATATTACGTATTACAACGTATCAAAGTTTGGTGACGATCCAACGGTCGGATCGTCAATTCACATTTTCTCCTAACCACGATTCGTAACGAACTTAGGTTCAATTACTCAATTTACGTCCATCAATTATCAAAACTGAACCTAGAGCATTAAACACATGCTAAGAATGACATTGGCGGGTCATTGGCCACGCGCCGCCGCACGGGCCGCCGCGGGTGGCGGTTGGCCGCCCCGGCTCGCTGAAAAATCCAACTATTTCAAAAAATTCTCAAAAAATACAGAATTGAAGATCTCAATGAGTAGAGCAACTTTCATACATGTGGTCAAGGCCAATTCGGTCAGCAAGGCCTCCAATTTCAACAAAAGCTGTGCGGACCCTAGAATTTGGGTGTGCTCAATCCGTCCTCAAATCAACTTCGCCGTCCCAACCATTGCTTGGGCTTTGTTCTAGACCTCAAGAGGAAGCTATGGGTGGTGTCAATTGAAAGAAATTGCTTCGGGATTGGGTGTTTCGAAGCCAAACCCGCCGCACCCTTTTCTTGCGGTTTTCTCTATTTGCAAGACCAAATCTCTCCAAATTTGAGATGGAATGGATAGAGGAAGGCTCCTAGAGTATTTCCCATAAAGTTTCTTGAAGCAATTCGCCGGAAAAATGGGTGGAAATCGTCGAAATTACACATGGGTGCCGACCGGGTTGAACACGGGTTGCGGGTTCTCCCAACCCGTTTCCCCTCTTTTCCTCCGCTTCTCACCCTCTCTCCATTCCTCCTTTCCCTGTTCCGATTGGCCAGCTTCTCTCTCTCTCTTCTCTCCATTCGCTGACTCTCTCCCTCTTCCCGATTGGGCATTTCTGCCCAATCCATTTCCTCTGTTTCTTCTTCTTCTCACGCACACACACACACAAAACCTTTCATCTTTTATTATTATTATTATTATTATTATTATTATTATTATTATTATTATTTTACATCCTAGCCATCCATTTCAAATTTCCTTTAATCTGGGCCGTCCATTTTCATAAAAGAAAATTCCAGATTTTATTAAAATTATAATTCCTTAAAATGCCCAAATTTCAAACGTTAATAACTTCTTCGATATAACTCCAAATCACGAACCGTCTGCGCCCACGCGTCCGTAGCGACAAGTACTACGAGGATATGTCAAGAAAACAAATTTAGATGGCACGACACAATGATTAACCTCGAATAATGCGCGTGCCTCAAATGGCATTTTTGTAAAATCCTTTATTAAAACTTTAAAAACTCTTAAAATCAGGGACGGGCTGTTACATAAAATCTATTCAAATTTTTTTCTAATTCATTTTTAAATTTATATGGGTACACTCTTTTTCTTGATTTGAGAATGTATCCATATCAAGTTTAATAAAAGAAATTTACTAATATTATTAAGCCTAATATCTATTATTTTTTGTGTGGTTTTGAAGAATGTACCCATACAATAATTTTTTGTTAATTTTAATAAACGTACCCATGTTTATACACACACACACACACAATATATTGGAGAGTATACTTTATATTTTAATAATTTTAATCCACAAATTATGGGTTTTTTTAATTTAAAATCTCATTAATACAAATAACTATAAATTTCAATTTTTAATTTATAAAATATAGTAACCTATATATAAATACATTATCACATTAATTTCAGGGACTATAATAAAAAATTGAAAACTAACAAGATTTCAGTAAAAAAATATTGATAGTTATTGACCGTATCCAAAGTGTCCCATAAGAAAAAAAGAAAACTAACGAAAATGACTTGAAAACTTTGAGTTTTAACGATAAGGACAAAATAAAGTGTAAAGTGAATAGTATCAGGATTGACTTTTTAGTGTAAAAATGTGGTTTTTTGTTAAAATGAACAGTACCATGAGCTTTTCGTTAAAGTTCCCTAAGAAAAATGGTATGAAATTAATATGGGTTCAAAAGGTGCCATTTATATATTCTGCAGTCATGCTAGGGTTTGCATCTTCCTTTTATCTGTTTCGGTAAACGGGTTTAACTTGTTAATTATTTATTCCTACACCTTCAGGAAGGACAGCATTTGATTACATTCCTAGCTACCTCCACTGTGAAGCATGAAGTTCATCCTTTATGTTTAGAATTAGAATCTAGATGTGCATCACATCACGTCCAGTTTGACATAAAACGACCCTAATGGTGGGTTTTCAATGAACCATTATGATGGTCCCCATAAATAGAAAGCAAAACCCTAAAAGGAGCCCCCGTCCCAGTGTTTGTGAAAACTCTGCACCTAGTCACCGTCTTCATCAGTTTGCCTGCCCTTAACAGAAAAAGGGATAAAATAAAATAAAACAACATTTATTCGGTTGAGACTTGAAAGGTATAGCTTAGTAGGAAAAGATTCATTGAAAAACCAAAAAGAAATAAACAATGATGACATGTTTATTTAGTAGAAATGAGAGAAGGAATCAATAAACTTAGAAAGAGGGGAGTTTAAAAAAAGAACTGGGTGAACTAACACCCTCGTTGAGCGTGTATGAATACTCTAGTAAATGCGAAAGACTCAACAATCAAAATAATTTTTATTTTCATTGTAAAAATGTCATGAGTTTATTTGGTTAACCAATGCCTTTTTATTTTATTTTATTTTATTTTATGTTTTTTTGAGATTTCAATGAATTTTTTATTAAGGGATGTGTTATCCACACATCCCAAATTACTTCTCACACACTCCTTGTTAATTTTTGTCTATTGATATTCTTCAATTCATCTGATCCGATAGTCGAAAATCAAAAGGGTGTGTGAGAAGTAAAATAGGGTGTGTGGATATCACACTCCTTTATTAAGAATGATCAAGAACGTACATAAGGCATGCATGTCAAATGTAACTATGAAAAGTCAAATGAGTCAAAATAAACACTATAACTTTACATTTACAATCTCATCCGAAATATAATACAACTGATCCTCAGTCACAAAAGTGCCAACATCTATCTAACACTCACAAGGACTAATCTTGCAAGTTGTAAGCTATCATAAAGGCAAAATGAGAAAAAGACCGAAACACCAATTGATGATCTTGCAATCATTGTTAAGAAACATTGCGATGAGCAGGGTCAGCCCTGAAGGTAGGCGGAGCAGGCGGGCCGCCTAAGGCACCCACTGTGGAGGGGCCTCAAATTTTTATGTTATTATATATATATATATATATATATATTGCTTAAGGGAAGGGATCCCCATTTTTTGAAAAAAATGGGGATTAAGTATGGGGCCCACTCCACATTGAATTTCAACGATCCGAACCGTCTATTTTGTTAGTCTCGATTCATAGATCATCCTTGCAAAGTATTAGCTAAATCGGAAATGTTTAAGACATCTAATTGGGTTCAAGGAAATGAACGAATACTTTGTTATATAAGAAAAAATGAAATTTGATCTTGATAATTAAATAGGCAAATGGTTTCGGATTGAATTGAATTTTTGCAAGGATGATCTATGAGTCGAGACTAACAAAATAGACGGTTCAGATTGTTGAAATTCGATGTGAAGTGGGCCCCACACCTAATCCCCATTTTTTTTCAAAAAATGGGGATCCCTTCCCTTAAGCAATCTGTATATATACATTAATATTACAAACTTTGGATCAGTTTAAATAAAAAGTTTATAGACTTTTAGTCTTTGCTTATAGAAATTTGTTAACCATTCTAGTTATAGTTGCCTCTGCATAAATAAGTTTTTCAAAATTAAAGTTGAGTAAATCTTATCTTCAAACAACTATGTCACAAGAAAGATTGAATAGGTTAGTTATTTTATCAATTGAAAAATAATTTGTTGAAAAATTAGATTATGTAAACTTAATTAGTACATTGACGTCTAAAAACACGAGACGTGTGATATTCAAGTAATGTTTGAATTTTTGTTTGTTTTGATATTAATTCATGATATCCGATGTAGAAATAGACTTTTTCATATATTTAAAGAATTATTATTTTTTTATACATATCAATGTACAAAGGATCAGGGGTCAATGAACTCTAAGACTCCACTTCAAAGGCTCACCTAGGGTCCCTAAATTATCAAGGTTGGCCCTAGCTATGAGACACCTCCAACAAACATTGAGTTTTCTCCTTATAGTTCTTTGCCATGCGCACAAACCACAAGGAAAAAAAAGACACAACCTTAACTTTGAACAACAACCACTACTCAAAGATCTGAGGCTGAGTTGTAAGCCATAGATGTTATAGAGGCTTTACTTGACAAAACGAAAGAACAACCACAACCACAACTAAGAGGACTCTTGTTGCTAGAGAAAATGAGTGACCACAACCAGAATATAAAGATGACTAGAAGATAGAAGAAATAAGGAGAGAAAGAAAGGGAAAAGACTAAGGGCCAATTTGGGATATGCAATTTTCTAAAAAACTGCTTCTGTTGTGCTTTAAGAATAATCTGATGTAAAATAAAGCAGTTAAGTGTCTGATAAACTATATTTTTAAAAGTGATATGAGTATGAAAAACAATGTAAAAGCGTTAGTTATGATATAAAAGTCATACAATTGTATATAATGACAAAAATGGACATAATATGGATGGTGGCAACGACAACAATGGTGAGGGTAGTTGCGATGATGGTAGCGACAATGGTGGGGGTATGGTGGTGGTGTTAATAATAGGGTGTGGTGGTTGAGGTGCAAATGTAACAGTGGTTGTGATTGTGATTGTGATTGCAACATTGTTGGTAGTGGCACTGGTGATGGTAGCAATGATGTAAGGCGGGTGGTTGCAGTCGCAGGTGGTGGCGATGATAGTGGTGGTGATGGCAGTTGCCGTAGCAAAGACGGTGGGGTGGGGTCAACCGTGGTGATGACAAAAACAATTAAAGGGTGTGTGGTGGTGTCAATAGTAGCGTGTGGTGGTTAGGGTGTAGAGGTTACAATGATGCGTAGAGGCATGGCAAAAACAGTGGTGGTTGTGGTGGTGATTGTGATTGTGGTTGTGGTTGTGGCAGTGGCAGTGGTTGGCAACGGTGACAACAACGATTGTGGTGGTAATGGCAGTTGAGGTGGTGGTGGTGTGGCGGTAGTAGTAGCAAAGATGGTGGTGGTAATGGCGATGTGATGTAAGGTTAGTAATTGTAGTGATAGATAGTGGGGTCACATTATTCTTCATGAGAGAAAATATATGTAGAAGGTTAAATAATATCATTTTAAAAAACTAATGAGGGTATTATAGGAATTAAAAAGATTAATTAAATGCTTAACTCTGCTTTTTATTAAAGCAACTTTGAAAAACAACTTACAGATTGCTTTTAAAAGATGCTGTCTGAAAGCTATTACTTTTAAAATAAGCAAGATTTTTTTTTTACCAAATATTTTTTATTGCTTAACTTTAAAGTGAAACAGTTTTTGGTGAAACAAGCTACCAAAGGGGACCTAAGAGGGAGACACCAAAGCTAAAGACAGAGCTTGACGACATAAGGTTAGTTTATCTATTTTTCTCTTCACTTGTAAGTGAGAGGTCTTAGGTTCAATTCTCGCCAAAGGCGAATTTGAACCACATTATTGCTAGCACATTGTGAGGCTTAACCTATCCCTTCCTCTTTAGTGTAGATAATATCTTTTGTTTAAAAAAAAAAAATGTCACCATCCTTAACTTGGAAAACGTTAGGTGTGAAAATAAGGTCCACCTTAGGCCCATCTTCTTCACGAAATGTGTTTTACTTATTGGAGTTAGAGGAGTAAAAGCCCAAACTAATTGAACTATAACTAGTAACAATTTTTGGGAGGTTAGAGATTTTCCTACTGGGATAATTTGGCTGCATCGAAAAGATTTTTCTTTCTTTCAATAACACATTGTTTATTTAGAACTCTTTGTACAAATTTTAGCAGATGCACGCACACTGTGTATGAACAATTTACTTTAATTTAATTTTTTGTTTTCTTTTGAGGAGTATGATTAATTTTTAAAATTTTGAAAAAAAATTAATTATGAAAAATAGGACAATGATGGGGCAGTTTCTACTAACATGGGCATATTTTGTACTTTTATTTATTTAATTTTAAATTTTTAAATAGGGTATGCTATGTTTACATGAGGTAGGTGAAAAAAATTGAAATTTATGTTGCATGTAATTACTAAATTACCTATGACACACCTCGACTCGGGATGTCCACCTGGACTCCGAATCGAGCTGTGATGGCTGACACCCGATGTGACGAAACCATAAAGTGTAGTGATATGAAAAATATGACTAAATTTAAACCTAAAAGTGATTAAATGTAAGAGTGCGCATGTGAGCAGGATTGAACCCAATTCACGCGTGATGTCAGAGCATAAGTAAAGTGCAGTAAAAATAGAATGAGAATTATACCATCGAAGGTACTCTTCTAATCCAACATTTGCCAAGAATCCTCGTCAACGCAGATGCTCTGCCACTAAAACCTGGATGGGCGAAAAACAAGGGTGAGTAGGCCTAAAAATAAAGTTTTGTAAAAACCTTTTCGAAAACGTATAACTCCTCATCGTAAAACAAGTATAGTTTCCAAAAATATATGTATACTACATATAGTATGTAAACACTTACCGCATACGGCAATATATCAGAAATATGAAAAATCACAATATTTCACCTATAAAACATATGACAACCGGTAATCACAATATCTCGCATAAACGAACATGTAATATCAGGTGATCATCGACATATACTGACACACGAGTTCATGCAGAGATATTTTGACATGAACATGATTGGGTGTAATTATGATTTACGCTCTAGTACTACAATCACGCAAAGACTGGCTCAATGAGCATCACATACGAGTCCTAATTGCCTATAGCAATCTAGGACAGGACTGGCACCTACAATGGATCCAAAGTGAGCGTACGGTGTGATGTGAACATACACGTAAAGCCTGGCCCTAGCCTAGGCAAGTACTGACACCAGTGTAGCACACGATGAGCAGATAAAGTAAATATGATCATACAACAATAATTCACATCGAAAAAATAATAATCCATAAAAATATTAATTATGGTCGTAAATAAAATCTGATAATAGTTTGCCTACCTGTGCATCTCGTAGGATTTAGCATACTTTCGTACATTTTGTCAATACGCTAATTTCTAAAAGCGTTAGTCTAATCTAAGCATAACGTAGAAAATTCTTTATTAAATATATAAATGTAAACTAAATAAATATATAATATGTAAAAGCAAAGACCCACTCACAGTTACTTGCAATGTCACGTCCGTTCGAGCTAGGAAAGCCAAGGTATTTGATAGTAATTGCACCTAAGCATAAAATTGGGACCCGTTAGTAAAACTTAACTTAAACGATTAAATTTGGGAAATCGGAACACGAATTTGGATTCAGGGCGTCGAAATACCCTAAAAGGGGTCTTAGGTAAATTTTGTAAAAAGTCAACAAAAAAAAATCAACGATTAACCCTAAAAAAAGTTAACCGAGACATCGGGTCGGTCAGCTACGTCAAAACTTCAGAATTTCACTAAATGGATGTCAAAAACGGACTTGGGGCGTCAGAATTAGCCTAGGAGGGTTTTCGAGAAAATTTAAAAAAAGTTAGCACATGGAATATTCCAAATCCAAAACATAACCGGTTGAGTTGGATCCCCAAGTTTTAGTTCAGGTCGGATCTGAGTTGGATTCTTTTTTTATTTTTTTCTGTATCGGGTTGGGTTAACCAGATTAGGCTCGCGGGTCACCGGACCCAACGAAAAAGAAGGCCGAAATTTGTGGAGAGAGGCCAAAAAACTTCAAAGGCATATAACGGGTTTAAAACTCAATCATCTTTTACGACTCAAAAAGCCAAAATGAAGTTTAGAGCATAAGGAACAAGAATCTACCTAAGTGGGGCTGAGCCGTGGTCGGAGTTGGCTGGAAAAAGCCTGCAAAGGCCGGGCTCCTCGCTAGAAAACTGGAAAAGTTTCTCCCGAGTTATCTCTGCGTCTAAACAACACTAAAACATCTCAAGAATATCTTAATCGTACTCCTAAACACGATCTATGAAGATTTGAAGTGGTTTTCAAACTTACCTCTTTGGAGACGGTGAGAACTCGCAGGAGCAAAATTTAAAATAGTGGGGGTACCACTGTGCAGAGAGAGAGAGAGACCGTCATGCGTTTTTTGGGTATGTGGATCCGACTTCGACAAGTGGAGATGGGTCAGTAAATGTGGTAGTGCGTTGGGTTCACCGGAGTGGCGAGAGGTGTGGTGGCCTTCCTGACTTCGGTGGTTGTAGAGAAGACGAAGGATGAAAGAGTAGAAAGAGAACGAGTCTGAGGAAGAAGAAGTGAGGTGAGAGATAAGGGAGATCGAGTGAGAGAAATGGGGAGAGTCTGAAAGAGTCCCCAAAGTGTGGGGGGAAAAACTGACACATGGTGAGAGATGAAAGAAGAGTTTTGAGTATGGGTCTCACAAAACAGAAATCTGAAAACAAAAAAATAAAATAATAAGAAAATATCTAGTATAGTGAATTTCCTAAATTGAGCTTTGCTTCGTAGTTCCGTAAAATCTCCATCGTAACTTTGATTTCGATTCCGCTTGTGCCCACGCATTCGTACAGTCGAGAACTTCGAGAATACGACAAAATAGTAGTCGTACGCATCATGAAAGTCAACAATCTCGCCATTAGGGGTATTTTCGTCAATTCACTCTTTAAAATTAATAAAATCGTAAAATGAGGGATGGGTTGTTACAACCTATGTTTTTGCTTTTGTTCAGTTTTGATGAGGGCTTTAAAATGATAATTTCAAGAAATTTTGTTTTACAAAAAGGGTACTATTAATAGGTAGTTTAGATAAAGACACTCTTCCTTTTTTTTTATTTTCATTTTTTTTTTGTCAAATTCATTTTTTATTATTTTTTAGTTTTCACTTTTTATGTTATGCCAATGCTTATGGGAAAATATGTAAGTGGAAGCTTAGATGAAGACGGGTGGTGGGCTTTGGAGAAGAGAATTTATAAAGAATGAATGAAAATAAAAAAGATGTATTTTTTTCTATATATTTCTTCTACAACTTTTGTCCACCTGTGTCACATCCCGGCCCGGGCCCTCATCACATCCCGGGCTCGACTCCACCGTAGCACGATATTGTCCGCTTTGGGCCCTAACCACGCCCTCAAGGTTTTGTTTCTAGGAACTCACACCCGAACTTCCCAGTAGGTCACCCATCATGGGATTGCTCTCGCATGAACTCGCTTAACTTCGAAGTTCCGATGGAACCCGAAGCCAGTGAGCTCCCAAAAGACCTCGTGCTAGGTAGAGATGAGAATATACATATAAGGCTTAGAGGATTTTTCATACTTTCCTTATACCTCACTCTTTTTTTTTTAATTAATTAATTTATTTTTTATATACTTTCCTTATACCTCAAGTACAAAATGTAAAAAGTTAAAAATTTAAAACTAAAAAAAATTGTTATGCAACAAAATTTTAAAATGTAGTTGTGAAGCAAAAAATAATCTCAAAAATTATGGAGACGACATGTGAATTTTTCTCAAGAAGGACAAGAATGCTCTCATTAAATATGGAAAATTCAAAGGGATTAAAGATATGATTAATTACCAAATCATATCTTTAATACATTCATCATCGAAGAATAACTTCATGAACCAAGGAATCACAATCATATCCAATTAGGGATATTACAAGGATAATTCCAAGATATTGTTTATTAAATAATATATTTTGGATAATTCTTTCCCCATTCATCCAACGGATGACACATATTTGTCAATGGAAAGGCATCATGTGTAGGGCAAAACTATAACCCTATGGCCGGCCACCTCTCTATAAATACCTCATCTCCACCAAATATTGGTAAGCTTTTGCTACGCATACAAAACCTAAACACTCACTCTTATTAGATTTACTGACTTAGGCATCAGTCAATACAAAATTATCTTACTAGCTAGAAATAATATCGGGGTTCAAAATAAAGTAACCTAGAAGTAAGAAAATGAAATACTACCAAATCTTGGGTTTTGTTTTTGTAGCATTCCTTTTGGTGAATTCTTTAGTTCACTACCTGATAAGATGATGGATACATACATAGCCATAGCTCAGAATATCTAGCACATGAACGTGACGTCTACGCATCTGGCAATATTTGTTGAAAACATCACTGAGACTCAGAAAGCAATATATGTATGTCGACGCAATTTTCTTGGCATCAAACTATCAAGGGTGAATATTAATGGAGGGTATTTTGTTTCTTGACGGAGATGGTAAGAATTAATAATATTCCTACCACAAGTCTATTAGACCTTGCTAATTGGGTTGATTAATCAATTGGTCCTCATTACCACCTATGACTAGCATTGAAATATTAACTTCATTAATTTGAAGCTCGAAAGTTTTTATTTATTTATTTAAACAACATCATAACATATTGGGTTCTAGCAGACATGCATCTGCCCTACTGATACAATTTGGAATTACAAACTTGACGACCGGACTCTCTTACCATCCCAACATTACTAGAAACTTTATAAATATGCCTCCGTAAAGAAACATGTAGTTAAATTTTGTAGTTCGTCACTATTTTTCTTCTAAGCGCACGCGCGCTTGTGTGCGTGTGTTTGAGTTTCGTATATATATATATATGTGTGCGTGTGTGTGTGTGTGTTTGAGTTTCGTGTATATATATGTGTGCGTGTGTGTGTGTGTGTGTTTGAGTTTCGTATATACCTACTTAAAAGTGTGTGCGCGCGCTTGTGTGCGTGTGTTTGAGTTTCGTATATATATATGTGTGTGTGTGTTTGAGTTTCGTGTATATATATATATACACACACACACACACGTGTGTGTGTGTTTGAGTTTCGTGTATATATGTGTGTGTGTGTGTGTGTGTTTGAGTTTCGTATACACCTACTTAAAAGTGAATAAACTTAAATGTCAAGAAATCATTAACTGTCAAAGTAAAAACCCTTTTCAAAGAAGCTTCATATTCAGGAACATAGGGACGTCTACAATTCAATAGATTCAATTTGTGGATGCACATTTCTTCCTCCTTGTTCTTGGACAAAATTGCATCTACAAACAAATAACACCTTAGGTTCCTCCTTGTTCTTCGACAAAATTGCACCCACAAAACAAATAACACCTTAGGTCAAGGCCAAGAGCCTCACGCGCCCACGATGAATTGGGGGGGGGGGCTTTGGCCGAAGAACCTCCGATGCCAAAGTTAGAATTTTGAGGGAAAAGTGTTTGGAGAATTTAGAGAATTTTGCAAGAGTGTAGAACTTGGGTTTTGGAGAGAATGAAGGTGTTTATATAGGGGTGTGGCTGGCCCCCTTGGGAGGAGAGGGACACTTGGATGACTTTTTGGGTTAGGTTCTTGATTTGTAGCTAATTAGTAAATTAATTGAATACTAAATCAATTAATTAGCTAATTAATATATTTTGAAAGGAAAGATTTGAGAGTTATAATTGATGAGGATGGATGAAATATGTTTTAAATAAATACCTATTTTGGGCACTTTTGACTTGATTGAGGGATGGTTGTCCACTGCTTGTGCGTAAGAGTTCCGGTGTTCCTCGATGATAGTTTTGTCCTTTTAGCCCTAGAATCCACGTGTCACCTCCATATTCTTCTTGATTATTTTTGGCTCCACAAATGGCCCCACACCTGTTGGGCTGCTCGCAGGAAATGACAGCAGGTGTAGAGATTTTCTTGCTTTAGGAAACATAATATTGTTTCCTATTTTGATGTAGATTCCCTCTTTAATTGGAAATTAGATCTTTCTAGGAAAGGGAAATAAATCATTTCTAAAGTCTATTTAAGTCTACCTTAAGTAGATGATTAAATCAACTTTAGAGAGCAATCTATTATACCCTACAAAAGAGAGAAAGCTAGAGGATATTTGTTCCCCCTCCCCTAGCAATCTTCTACACTTGCCCGTGCAAAGGACTGTCTTTCGTTGCTTTCTTCATCTTCTCAGTGCCACACCGAGGTAAGAAAAAAATAATTTTCCTTATCTTCTTCTTGGATGGTGCTACCACGAGGCAACCGTCGGGGTTGTGCGGCACGTCAGATGGTAGGAGCCAGGAGTTGGCTCGATATGGGATGATGAGGTTTTGTGGCAGGGACCACTGCTTGGGCTGCTTGGTTTGGCTGAAGCCAAGGGCAGCTGTGCGGCTGGGGCCACAGATTGTAGCGCTAGGGTCGCATATTGTGGTGCTGGGGCTCAGTGCATGGCAAGTCGCATGGCTTATGTCATTTGGGCTCTTGGACCTGACGCGGGCTAGGCCATTGATTGAGAAAAAATAAAAAGGTCGTGGGCTACTGGAATGTTGGGCATGCATGCATTTTGTTTGCTGGTCCGAGAAAAAAAATGAGGGAAAAACCATCATGGGTTGAGCTTCACTGTTGAGTACCGTGAATGGGGTTGCTATATTTGAGCTAGTGACGTCTGCTATGCCAAAAATGGCTAGTTTGATTGCCGATATGATTGCTGAGTGTAGAGGCTATGTCATTCCCCCAGTGCCGAAACCAGTGCCAAGGCGTCCGTTGGGAGCTAAGTCTGGTTCACCTTTGAAGATGCTTGCTAATATGAAGAGCGATAAGGTGGACTCTACTACTGAAGTGGCGCCAAGGCCTGCTCCACTGTTGCTGAGATTGATTCGCCTGTTGGGAAGGAGGAGACTGCTTTCGTGGGTAGCTGTGAGGAAACCACTAAGCTTGCTTCTGGGGATGATGTTGAGATCTGTGCGCTTTTGAAACCATATCTGTTTGAAGGCATGGACGCTTGTGCCAAGTTTGTCGATGATTTTGGAAAGGTTGTTTGCCCAAGTTCATTTGCGAAGCATACGACCGAGTATAGGAAGATCGCCCTACTTGCAATGATGCAGAAGATGGCTATTCTAGCAGCTGAGTCTATGCTCCTTGACCAAGAGGATACCAAGGCTGCTGAGGAGGTGGCAAATGATGTGGCAGCCGAAGCTTATTCTTCTCAGATACAAGATCTTGAGCATGCCGTTTCTGAGCTTCGTTCTGCTGTTTATGCAAATGATGAATAGTTGATCGCTGCTTATAACCAAGTGATCCACTTCAAGAAGGTTGTTGATATGCTCGAGCCTTAAGTGTTGGAACTCCAAGGTGTGCTAAAGATCAACGAAAGTTTGAAGAAAATGGATGAGCTGCATCGCGTCTATGTTGGTCTACTTGAGGAGAATGAGCAGCTGAATCGTGAGAATGCTGGGCTCGAGGCTTCGCATGTGCAGAGTCAAGCCGATTTCTACAAGTTGGGTTATGTAGATCATCTCTTTGGCATGCCGTTTGACTTTAAGTTTGTTAAGAAAGACTTCGAGACCTTCTCTATTTCTCCGGAAGACTTGCTTGCATTTACCTTTAAGGATTCTATTGGTGAAGCAGTCGGAGAGATTGATGCCCAGGCTGGAGCAGTCGAGGGTGAAGCGTCGGATTGTATCGTTGATGAGAATATCGCGGCTGCTGAAGGTGTGGTGATTGAGTAGTCGTAGAGTGCCCAAGCTGCTGAAGAGTAGTCTTCTAGGTAGTCTTTAAGATTTTCTCCCTTGTTTTTTTTTGCTTTGCTTGAACTCATTCGGTCTTTGCTAGTTGTTTATCAATTTTGAAAGAAAACTTAATAAACTTGTTTCTTTCGCTTTTCTCCAACTTCTCTTCTTTTGTTCATGCCCTAACCTTTAGACTCTATAGACCAGTGGCAGACGTTTTATAAGTAGACAGGCCACGTAGCCTATGCAGCCGTAAGTGTTGGTGTAGAACTTTGCAAAGTTGTTAGCCATATGGTCGGCAGTCGGACACCTTACTTACAGAAGCATATAAGTCTGCGTGACCACTAGGCTGTTAACCTTGGCTTTCTCCAATTCCGTAGGTTGTGTAGCAAGTATCACAACACTTTAGGACTTGGTGTAGGTCGTTCTGCGCTTGGCATAAGTGAAGCTTATCGACTACGTAGCATGTCGGCAGTGGATAAAGCTTCATATATTCACGCTAGCTTGTTTAACCTTTCACAAGAATGTGTGATTATATAAGTCTAGTGCAACTTTACTGGTCGAAGGGCAAGCTGTAGACAGTCTTCTGGAAACCGTAGGCTACCTTAGTGCACTCGGTAGCAGCTTTAGGGTTCCAGGGCATTCGTCCTTAGGGTGTACTGCGTAATGTGCCCCCTCCGTCTCTAGGGCCCGGTTACCCGCGAATTAGGCCAATAGACCCAAAATCTTTCAGTTAGCTAAGCCTTGAAAATATCATTGTGGCTACTTCTAGGAATCCCGGTGCAAGCCATCGTGCATCTAGTTATACTAGGGTAACCCAACTCATCCATGTCTGGATATTCAGAGTGTAAGTTTATTCTCCCGCCTTGGAGAGCAGACCCATGTGGGTGTCGGGGAATTGGTTTACCCTCTTGCACTGGAGAGCAATTAGTTTATCCTCTCGCACTAAAGAGCATGGTTGGTCCCTCAATGGGCGCAATTCTTGTGATGAGTCCCTAAAGAGGGCTCAATGTTCTTTTGAAATGCATGAATGATCAGTTGTTGAAATCATGCAGCCGATCCAAGTTATAGATTACTTCTGAGTTCCTCATTGAAAAACGAGTGAAACGAACGAGAACTTAGTTGTTAGGTAGGAACTGCATAACAACTGGATAGTCATCGGCTTGCAAGGTGGTACCTATCAAGCTGCTTGAGTCTTCGAGCTTTAATGCAGTGAGAGGTCACACATAGTACTTCCTCAGACTGTAGGCATTCCACTGCTTTTCGATCTCTTAGTCGTTCATGATGGCAGAAGTGTAGCTATTTTTACTGCTTACTCTACTGATCTTGTACGGACCTTCTTAGATGAGATCCATCTTTTTGGAGCCTTCTCTGTGGGCAGTGATGAAGGCTTTTCTTAGGACTAGATCTTCAGGCTGGAACTACCGAATCTTGACTTTTTTGTTGTAGTTGGAGAGGAGCTGCTGCTGGTAGGCTGCGATGTGGGTGATGGTCTGTTCGTGCTTCTCCTTTGCCAGATCTAAGCTTGTGGCCATCTTCTTACTGTTTTGCTCAATGCTTGGCAGTAAAGTGTCGATACTTGACTCGATGACATTGGGATGAATGATTGCTTTTAAGTTAAATGCCAAAGAGAAAAGAGTTTTACCGGTTGCTCTTCTTTGAGTGGTACGATATACCCATAGATATTCGGGGAGTTCGTCTGGCCATTTTCCCTTTTTGTTGGTGAGGGATTTCTTGAGGCAGTCTAGAATCATCTTGCTGGATGCTTCAGCCCGCCTATTGCCTTGAGGATATCTTGGCGTTGACATGTGCTGCTTAATGCCATATTTTTGGAAGAACTTCACCAAATCTTTGCCCATGAATTGCGGGTCGTTGTCAGTGACGATGGATTGAGGGATGCCAAATTGGCAAATGATGTTCCTCCATATAAAGTGCTCTATGTCCGTCTGAGTCGTGGTTGTCATGAACTCTGTTTCTACCTATTTGGTGAAGTAATCGGTTGCCACGATCATCATGCCTTGGCCCTACCAAATCGATTGCCCACTGCATGAACGACCAATGACTCGTCTGTGGGTGTAGCTTGTTGGCAGACAGTGCTGATACCGGCTTGTAGCATTGGCAACAGTCTTACTTTTGCACTAACTCCTTAGCGTCTTGATGCATGGTAGGTCGGTAGTAGCCTGCATTAAGAGCCCTCTACGATAAGGATCGGCCTCCGGAGTGATTTCCACAAAAGCCTTCGTGGATTAAGCTTAGATACTTTAGGTCGTCAGGATGCGCTAGACAACGGAGATGTGGTCCAGTGTAAGATCTTCGGACGAGAGTGTCGTTCCTCATGTAGTTGCGTGCTATCTTTATTTGAAGCTTTCTTGACTCCAATCTTTCTATGAGGAGTATGCCACTGACCAAGTAGTCTATAGTTGAATCTTGCCAATTTGGAGTTGTACTAACCTGTGACACCTCGGCTGCTGGCTCTGCCTCTATGTTTGGCTTGTCTAGATACTCCACTGGAATAAAGTGTTTAAGTTGGTGGTCGTGGTTGGAGCTTAGGCCGGCTAGTGCGTCCGCATGAGTGTTGTCTACCCGTGAAACTTGAGTGAAGGTGTAAGTCTGAAACGCCTCAAGTAGTCTGGCTAGTGATTAGCTAGGAATGAGAATGAATTGCGAGTTTTTTCACCGCCAAGTCTTTTTCCATTTGGAGGCCTACTAGTAGGGATTCGTACTCTGCTTCGTTGTTGGATTCCTTGGAGCCTAGAGTAATCGTCTGTTCGAACATCGAACCATCTGGGGTGATAAGGACCATGCCTGCTTCTGAGCCTTTATAATTGGAAGTGTTGTCGACGTGCAAATGTCAGAAGTCTCCATCGGGCAAAGTAGGTGTGGCTATGGCGTGCTTGGCTGCCTCCGGAGCGTGGTTGGGTCGCTCTGTTGCATCGCCTAGGCTAGGCGTAAAGGCGTTGTAGGGAGTCATAGAGCTGGGGCCATGTTACACGTAGCATGATATGCTCTACTGCCAGTATCGGGCCGCTCTAGAGCTAAATTATGGCGCAAATGGTTTACTGGGGCCGTGTGATGCGCAGTAGGAGGTGGTCCTCAACTTGCCGATACATGTTGCTCCTATGCAGAATCTTCTAGGACGACGAGGACAAAACTTGCTTTCGAGTATCCTTATAGTGTTCGTCTGCCCTTGACGTGCCTTTTGAGCTAAGTTATTGCATTCGTCAGAAAACTTTGCACCGTCAGTGTCTGCACCTTTATCGTCGCTCATCTGGATTGGGCGGAATAGTGCGTCATGAGGATGACTGCGTGCATCTGAAAGTATAACTTGAGCTTCCTGGTTGCAACAATTGTTGCCAAAGTTAGCTTTTGAATTTTTGGTAGCTGGTTTCCGCATTGAGGATAGCTTTTGAACTATGGAATACAGGTAGTTGGGCTCTCAGCTCTTCTCGTATGAGGGTAAAGCTTATTGCTGCTTCAGATGCGGCTGCTCATCCAGTCAGACCTTGAATCTCATTCAAAGTAGTGGGGGACTTCATATTCAAGATCGCTCATATTTGCCTTGAATGTGCATTGGGGAACCTCGTCCCAAAGTGCATGCTTCTTTGCCAAAGTGAAAGAGTCTGCCAGAGTTAGATTTTTTTTCATGGTCAACTTTCCTAACAACGGGTGGTCTGCTGGGAGTCATTTTTGGAAGTCTGCTCTAGCTATCGAGTCGTTGCATCCGCCTATCTTTGCCTTCTCTGCTTTGAACCTCTTCACATAGTCGCGAAACGACTCATTTGGGTTCTTCTTGATGTTGAGCAAGTGGTATGACTTTTTCTTGATCGAGCGAAATGATGAATATTATTCGGTGAAAACCAAAGAAAATTCGTCGAAACTACAGATAGATCGTGGCGGCAGGGTGTAGAACCAATCTTGCGCCTCACCTTGTAAAGTGGTGGCGAATATCTTGCACATGAGATCATCGTTGTTCCGATAAAGGACCATTGTTCTTTGGTAATGGTTCAAGTGCCTATCTGAATCTCCATCTCATTTGAAAGATGTGAAATGTGGCATGCTAAACTTGAGTGAAGGCTATGCCCGTTCGATCTCGTCCATGAAAGGTGACCTGCTCATGTTAGTTATGTCCCGTCGTAGTGCTTTATCAACCACTTCGTTGCATTGGAAATCATGCAATCGCTCGTTTAAGAGCTTCTCAACCTCTTCCTGAATTTTCCTTTGTTGGGGTAACGGAGCTCTTGGCTGCCCCCGGTCTTGACCTGCTAGTCTAGGCTGCTTTTCTACGTGCTCGGCTGGTCTATGCCGCGGCAACGATGCATGTGGTCGGTTGAACTTGAGTCGGTTGAACTTGAGTCGGATTGAGTGACTGCTTCTCTCTATCCGTCGTGCTGCCTACTCTAATGTGAGGTGGAAGATGCTCCTTGCGGGCTTAGCTGCGAATGAACATTTTCCTGGAAGGTTGCTCATGTTGACTATTGGAGTGTGGCCCCAACCGTGAATGTATGCTCGTCCGTGGGCCTAGTCAAGAGTGCACGCTCATCTGCGCGCTAAGACGGGAGTATACGCTATCTTGGGGGCCCAATAGGGAGTGTACACTGCTCGAACACTCGGTTCGTGGCTGGTCGAGTGATTGCTTACCGGGACTCTGCTGGAAAGGTTCTTCGTCTGCCCTTGTCCTACTTCGGAACACCTTATACAGGGCACGTTGCATCTCGTTACGCTGCAAGAACTGATTCACCAAGGTCGTCTGCTGTGCAAGGACGCGCGTCAACTCTATGACTTGTCGAGATAAGTGTTGTTCTCCATTTGGGTTGGAAGAGCTTGGAAAGAATGCGTTTCCTTGAGCAATGGAAGTGTGGTAGACTCGGGGCGCGAGATTTGGGTTAGGAAATGTCAAATCTGCAGAGAAATGTGGTGAAAATGCCCCTGGTTCGATCATAGGCCCAGAAATTTGAAGCTGGGACAGTTGAACTAATCTTGGACCTATTTAGGCTGCTTGGAAAGCCACATGAGTGGGCTGCTCGGCATGTGGCGCACGTGGGTGCGAGGCTAGGGCTCGGCTTAGCAACGCGTTTGGTTCGCATTGGGCTTGAGTGGCTCGAGCAGTCTCACCTTGGGCTTGAGCCCATGTGGGCTTGAATGGCATGGCTTGGGCCGTGGTTGTGGCGTTGTGGGCCTTGCTGAGGGTGGCTGCCGTGGTGGTTGTCATGGTGGTGCCCCATGGGGGTGGTGCCGCTCCACTTATTGTTGTGTTGAGCCTTGTAGATCGTCGCGGTCCTAATCCTTGAACGTTGGAATTTTCGTTTGTCAAGGTTTCCGAATCTCTTGCCATTGTACTTTTCTTTTACGTTTTATCAAAGAATTTTTAGAAAAAAAATTTTCAAGAATTAGAACGTACGAAAAATCTACAAATGAACTAGAAAACGAAAAACCTTGAATGCGAGAGTCTTCTACAAGCGTTTGATCAAGACTCTCAATGAAAGCACCAATTTGTGGATGCAAATTTTTTCCTCCTTGTTCTTGGACAAAATTGTACCTACAAAATAAATAACACCTTAGGTTTAGGCCAAGAGCCTCATGCACCCACGATGAATGAGGGGGGCTTTGGCCGAAGAACCTCTGATGCCAAAGTTAGAATTTTGAGGGAAAAATGTTTAGAGAATTTAGAGAATTTTGCAAGAATGTAGAACTTGGGTTTTGGAGAGAACGAAGGTGTTTATATAGGGGTGTGGCCGGCCCCCTTGGGAGGAGAGGGACCGGCCACTTGGATGACTTTTTGGTTTAGGTTGTTGATTTGTAGCTAATTAGTAAATTAATTGAATAATAAATCAACTAATTAGCTAATTAATATAATTTGAAAGGAAAGATTTAGGGGTTACCTTGTGGAGAATATTTGATGAGGATGGATGAAATACTTATTGTTGTGTTGAGCCTTGTAGATCGTCGCGGTCCTAATCCTTGAACGTTGGAATTTTCGTTTGTCAAGGTTTCCGAATCTCTTGCCATTGTACTTTTCTTTTACGTTTTATCGAAGAATTTTTAGAAAAAAAAATTTCAAGAATTAGAACGTACGAAAAATCTACAAATGAACTAGAAAACGAAAAACCTTGAATGCGAGAGTCTTCTACAAGCGTTTGATCAAGACTCTCAATGAAAGCACCAATTTGTGGATGCAAATTTTTTCCTCCTTGTTCTTGGACAAAATTGTACCTACAAAATAAATAACACCTTAGGTTTAGGCCAAGAGCCTCATGCACCCACGATGAATGAGGGGGGCTTTGGCCGAAGAACCTCTGATGCCAAAGTTAGAATTTTGAGGGAAAAATGTTTAGAGAATTTAGAGAATTTTGCAAGAATGTAGAACTTGGGTTTTGGAGAGAACGAAGGTGTTTATATAGGGGTGTGGCCGGCCCCCTTGGGAGGAGAGGGACCGGCCACTTGGATGACTTTTTGGTTTAGGTTGTTGATTTGTAGCTAATTAGTAAATTAATTGAATAATAAATCAACTAATTAGCTAATTAATATAATTTGAAAGGAAAGATTTAGGGGTTACCTTGTGGAGAATATTTGATGAGGATGGATGAAATAGGTTTTAAATAAATACGTATTTTGGGCACTTTTGACTTGATTGAGGGATGGTTGTCCACTGCTCGTGCGTAAGAGTTCCGGTATTCCTCGAGGGTAGTTTTGTCATTTTCACCCTAGAATCCATGTGTCAACTCCATATTCTTCTTGATTATTTTTTACTATACACAATTGGTTAAGCATATACATGTCAATCTCATATCAGAAAGTTTAGGAGTTTTGTTATTCAAGTCACTTTTGTTGGCAATTAGTTTTAGAGCATGTTAGAAAAGAATCGTGATCACAATCACCATCCCTACCTTCAAGGAATTAAATTAGGCGTTAAATTGTTGTAATTGATTGATTTGTATTTTTTTTTCTTCCTTCATTTGATTTGTAGGGATTCGTATATAAAGTTTACTCCTACGGCGGCATCAAAGAAAATCATTTTGGCAATTAAGTTTTTCGCAAATTTTATAGAGCGGAACCTTAACTCTTTTATTTTTATTTTTTATAATAGTGGTCTATTAGAGCAGCCAGAAATTTTAACAATATTTTACTACAAAAATATTATTCTTACCACATATTAGTATTATTCTTCTAATAGAGATATAATCCATATATATTAATGTGCATTACCTCTATGAGAGAAATGATACAAATATTTGGTCAGTGTAACATTACTTTTTTACTAAGAAAACTGTTGGATGGGATTTGGACCTGCGAATTGCCGTAATATATCTCTTACACACAAAAAAAAAAAAAGATTCGACTGAAGTCCAGACTAGCAAATTAATAGATGAACCATACAAAATTGGTATTAATTTTTGTCAGGAATTATGATTGAAATTCTATAAATTTAATTATGCACTTCTCATAAGAGTACTTCTATTTCTAAATATAAAAAATTTGAAATGTACAATTAGATATTTAGAGTGACAATAACAATTTCATTTTTGTAATCATTGTTGATTCATGCATGAACTTTCTTTGTACGTACCTAATCAGATCGAAAAATGTCAGATTTTGAGACCATCCATAATGCACTTGGATTCATGTGATGTCAATATTATAATGTACACGTCTCTTTAAATCAAGTATTATCAACTTCCAATTTTTTATTCTGGAAAAAACCATACCAACAAATAAGTCTAGAAATCATATCTGAACCAGCTGCGGCAAAATTAGGTCAATTTTGAATCTTTGATGGGTCGTGGTCTGTGCATATGAGTCTATGACTATATGAGAGTGTTCAAAGTTCAAAGTTCAAATTTCAAACCAAGAAAGTATATATATGCAACCAACCAAAATATAATATGAAAGTAAATATACATCCATTGCTTCGTGCTTGACCATATTAGCTTTCAACATTCCAACAACCTGGTATACAACGTCTTTACCTTTCAGAGACGTACACCTTCAATTGTAGACCTTTTTGAGGGAGCTACAGTGTTCAAATGGCAGCAAACATTTAATTTCTTTTTTCTGCACGTAAAGGATTTCCAAGATTTGCACCAAAACTAACGTGAAATGGAACAAATTAAGGTGGCATCATGATGTTGGCACTCCTCTTTTATTTGCATTTTTTTCTTTGATATATGTTTCCTGATGTTATATATTTATTCTAATACATAAAAAGAAGGGAGTGCTTGAAAATAAAAAAAATGTTATTATTACTACTCGTGAAAATATGAGTGATTAGTTTGTGATCTTTAATTACCTAACAACTTACGAAAAAAAATTCAGTGCTATAGAGTATTTTTTTTAAGGGTAATGCTAAGGAGACTAAATTTATAGATAAAATTTTGAAAACTAAAGGACATGGAAGTTGATGATTGATTTATCACTTAAACGTTGATAAACGTGCTCATTTCTATTTGTAACACATCATTTAATTTGCAAATTTAGTCTTCAAATTTAGTCTCCATAACATTACTTTTTTTTAATTAACATCTTGAGACTAACTCAAGAGTAGAGAGTTGATGAGATAATGAGTTAAGGTTATAATAATTTATGGCTCGATTCTCTTTAATGTAACATTAATAAAAATGATAATTAAGACTAAATTTGTAGATAAAATTTTGAAAACTAAAGGACATGGAAGTTGATGATTGATTTATCACTTAAACGTTGATAAACGTACTCATTTTTATTTGTGACACATCATTTAATTTGCAAATTTAGTTTTCAAATTTAGTCTCCATAACATTACTTTTTTTTTTTAAATAACATCTTGATACTAACTCAAGAGTCGAGAGATGATGAGATAATGAGTTAAGGTTATAATAATTTATGGCTCGATTCTCTTTAATGTAACATTAATAAAAATGATAATTAATTTTTCTTATAAACATTTAAATTAGAGATGTGAACATATACGAGAAACTTAACGATTGAATCGCCAAGTTAGACCAAGTCAGAGTTAAACGTAAGTATTTTATAATGGTAGGCTTGGTAGCTAGTAAGCGTTCATCAAAATTTTCACCTAAGATCAGACACTCGTGTAATTAAAGATCAAATTTATAGGATATATAATATTAATTTGTATGACTATATATTACAAGAAGAATACATGTAAAAGCTATAAACAAGTAGCACCTAGAAATAGCTAGACAACAACCGCAAAAACATCACAAAAAATATATTGCATGGAAGAATGGGAACTATTTACGAGATTGTTCTTCTATCGATCAATCAGCTTGCAAAATACTTCCATAATCCTTTGCACTTTTGAATACTCTACTTGTCTAGTCTTTTGAGTTTTAACATTTAACCAACTGTTTGGTGTGCATGTGAAATGCATAGACTTTTTCCCACGAAATCTTTTGGACTTTTCAAAATCTTCTAATTTGCAACACCCTCTTCACATTTGACTGTTTCATCTGCATGTGCAAATGCTGCCATTCTGTCATTATTCTTTCCTACAAGCTCTTTCGTCTTGAGACATTCTCTCTCCCAATCTGTCTTATGAACCACTGTTAATATGGACACCACACATGTAATTTGAGCTGCTAGAAGTCCATAACAAAGCCCTTTAAACCCTAACCTCCACACAAACGTCAAGACTATTGCCACAGGCGTACCCACCATGTAAAATGAGTAAAAGTTAATCCATGCCCCAATGCCTGGCCTAGCACTTCCTCTCAAAATCCCACAACTTGTAGTTTGTGGACAATTAGCAATCTCACATAGTCCAATAATTGGTAGCACACTCATTGTTAGCTCCAAAACCTCACTATCATTTGTGAAGATTCTCCCCCATACTCCTCTCCCTAGAGTGGTCAATGACAAGCCCAACAATGAGCTCACTAGTGCCATCCCCACGGCCACCACTGCCGCTAAACGTGCCTTTTTGGGTTGGCCTGCCCCTAGCTCGTTGCCTACTCGTGTAGACACTGATGCACTTAGTGCCGCTGGTAATGTGTACATGAGAGATGTGGTTTGTATCACTATGGCTGATGCTGCTAGGGCAATGTGAGGTTTTTGAAGGTAACCAGTTAGAATTGTCATGAACTCGTACCACCACCATTCTAAGCAAACTCCTAAGCAACTTTGGAAAGCAAGTCGAATTAGGATCCTCCATTCGTCAGCTCCTAGTGTTTTCCTCAACGAAAGTGGTACTATTTTTTTGGGTAATAATGGCTGGGACAATAATTGTGTTGTTTCATACTTAGTAGTGGGTTCACACTGGTCCGTTACCAAACAATAAATAGATTTTTTTGCGACATGGGCGTAGACCACATAGCCCAAAAGAAAAAATAGAGTGATAAAATTGGTAAGAGAAGTGGAAATTGCTATTCCTTTGATCCCAAGGGAAAGATTGAAGGTTAAGAAGATTGTGAGAGGAATGTGTAGAATGATTGCTAGTAAAGTGGACCACATCAATGGCCATGTTGTGCTTTGACTACGTAAAAAAATACGTATGGGATGAAGAAGGCTATTGGCAAGAAGATCCGGGATGGCAAATTGGCAATACAAGCTAGCAATCTTTGTTATATCTTGGTTTTGATGGAGGAGGAGCATGAGAGGTTCAAGATTGGCCCAAAGCAAAGCAATAGGAAGAGAAGTGAGAAGCAATAAGAGAATGGTTCTTTGTAAAGTGTGGAAAGCTATGGAGAAGTTCTGTGAACCAAAAGCTTGGCTGCATAGAGGCTCCATACCCATGGCCAAGCCAGAGAGGACTGAGTAGCCAGTGATGTTGGTGAAGCCAATGCCTAAAGCTCCACCTGCTAGCTCAAGACTTCCAAGCCTTCCCATGCATACAACTAGGACCATGTTTTTGAGGTAACCCACTAAACTCATGGCCGCAATTGGGAAGCCAATATTTGTCATTCTGTGAAGTTCTTCCACCACCTAGAACATGTTCAAAATTGGAAAAGATAAAAAAATTGATTAAAAAAAAATAATAGAAGTTAATTAATGATACTATGCGATGAAGAAAATTCTTTGAATGTTTGTGGGATTTTGTACCTCTGGCATTGTCGGGCACTTGTGGGATGGCTCTGCTGCTTCAACCATGATCTTTGTTTCTTTTGCCTTGTTTCTAGCTTGCTTGTTTAATTCCTTGTGTTATGAGAGACAGAGAGGGATCGGAGAAAGAGGGGCAACTGTCTTGGGAAATGAATGAATGTACGTGCAAGGTATTTATAAGGATCGATATATGGGAGTTCTGCCGGTGAGATTGATCGAGTTTTCTTTTGTTCTCCGGTATTTACCTATAGTTATCTCTCAAAAGGTACAACGTTTTGATAGAATGAGAGCACTTACAGTTGTTTCAGAGCAGTAAAGTTGGTTAGAGTATATATATATGTATATATATATATATATATATATTCTTCTTTTGCATTAAAGTTAAATTCTTCTCCTTCTAGTGTAGATGATATAGTCTATAATATCACTTATATTAAAAAAAAAAAAATACTTAAAACCTCCTATGCGATTCTTTTATGAGCAATTTTTTGGCATACCATGGCTACGTACGTGGAGTTATTGTTATATCAAATATGTGGACTTGTTTTTTTTTTTTTTTTAAATTTTTTTTATATTCATATAAGTGAGACATGTTGATAATGAATCTCACGTTGATGAGATGAGAGACTTTGCATGTGCTTATAAGTAGTTGTGCTCTTCCCATATTGCCAATTGGATTTATGGTGGAACCTCAACTTTTTTTCATGGTATCAGAGCAGGTTGCCGAGTGTGCGAAGTCCAACGACACACGTGATCCACGTCACCTGAGTTATATTATCCACGTGTTAGACTTGAAATTCCTCACGTGTTGGGCTTGAAATTCGTCACATTGATAAGAGGAGGGACCTTGCATGTGCTTGTAAGTAGTTGAGCTTCTCCCCATATTGCCAATGGATTTTATGATGGAACCCCAACTTTCTTCAAGACATATCAACTCTATCATCCAATTTTATCATAACACATAAAATAGTATACCGAGTGACTTCTGCTACCATAAAAGTTTCTCATGATTCTGTAACCTTTAATTTGGCCTCACTTGAGTCACACACTTAAAACAATTTGTATTGAGTGATGGGAAAGCATGTGTGGCCTCTTAGGTCCAATATTTTTTTTAAACTATTATATATGCAAATTTTCATGTTCCGTAGAGAATACTATCAACACCTTCGGCTATAAGTTAAGAATATGAGATAATTATATATTGATACCGATTTACAGTACTTGATACATTATTGATCACCAAATATCAAACTATTGAAAAGGTGCCTTAATACTCGGTGCAAAACAATCGATACTTTTTCCTTAAGAACATATTGAGGTACACAATACCAAACATTGGAAGGTAGAGGGATATGGACCGAATGAAAATAGGCATGCACATGAACCTTGTTTAAACCGTGTGAATATTTAAGCAGTAATCGTGCCCTCATGTCATACCCACGCCCCTATTGTTTTAAGCACATTTTGTCAGTTTTCAAAATAAACAAGAACATATCCACCATCTCTCTCAGTACAAACCAAACACCAGTCTTTATACTGCTCGATTCTTTCTTCACGTGAGGCAATTTGGTGACTGTCAATGTCTTTCTATTTCCTACATTCTTATTTATTAATATCCTCAATATTACTTTTCAAGTCTTTCTACTAAAATATATTCATTATTTACGAATATTGCTAAAGTTCATATCCTCTTTGCTGTGCTATGTACTTTTAGGTTTGGCACAAGTACACCCTTTCGTTCGTCCAAAAAAAAAAAAACAGGCACGAAGTACTCACAATTTTATTCAACTTTCATCCATGAAACTTAGTATTTGTAATATTTTCAAGCAACAAGATGAAGACTGTGTGTCACTAACCTTACACGCATATTTATTCAGCAACTACTTAAATTCGGTATCAACACAAAAACATATACAAGTAGAGAAACCTACTTCCTAAAGTAAGCATTTTGTAATTAACTAACGATTGAAACCATACAAAACATAATTCCCACGAGGGCACCCCCATATATTGCTTGTCATAAGAGCCTAACTGAATGAGGCATGAACCTGATACATCTATTCATCAAGAAACTTTTAGCTAGTTTAATTTGATTCTAATTAGATTTCTTGAAGAAAACTCATAATTTGTACCTTTTTTGATGAATTGTTAGTGTATAATTAGGTCACTTTCTTCTTCAATCTCCTATCACATGGCCCCAATGAAGTTAATTGGTGCACGAGATGGCCTTCATGTGCACATGTGTTACTTAGAGAGTATATAGAAAATTTAGGTAGTGATGGAAGCATTTTCTTTTGCATCACATGCATTATCAACATGTGTTTCAATATAAACCAAACCATAAGAGGGAAGCGGACCAAACAAGCCAAACCTCCACCTTTCTTCTTGAAGCACACACTTGTTTATTAAATTTAGTACAACCAACCCTCCTTTCTATATCAACTAGCTCTTAGTTTCTTCTGTTGCATGCTCTAGGTTTGAAAGTTATCTGAGGAAAAACAAAAGGATCTTGGTTATTACTTACCCTAAAAAAAAGGTTGGCTTAATAAAACTTATGTTCTTAAGGGCCGTTTGATATCCTATTAAAAAAAAATCATCAATTTTGAAAATATTTCTTAAGATCATTTCTTAATATAATTTTATATAAGATTCAAAAACTTGTTTAGTATGAAATTCAAAATTACTTTCTAAACAATTAAAAAGAAAAAAGAAAAAGCCCCCACTCCCTTTATCCTCGACCTCCCCCTCCCATTCCCCTTCCCCTACGCTCCCTTTCTATCTCCTCATCCTTATCTTCATGGTCAAACGTGGCAAGCATTTAACAAAAATACCCGAAATAAACCAAAAATTTATAAGCAAACCGCTTGTAGATACAGTTCTCTAGAACTTCAACGACGAGTTTGTATATTGACTGATCAACCCGACGTTTCGATGCTGAAAAGGACAGATTTGGAGAACCGATCTCACCGGCGAAGTGGAGGATCCGCCAGAGGAAGGCATAGGGAACCAATTCAGACGAAGAAGGGTGTTAGGTAGGCCTGGCAATTTTTTGCCTGACTCGTTAACTTGACACGAATATAATAAATTGCAAGTCAACTGATTAACAAGTCAGGTCATTATTGGTTCACATGTTAATAACCAGGTATGACACGAAAACGACACGACACAACCAGTTTGTCAGGTCTAGACATCAAGTATAACAATTTCTTGCATAACCCATTAACCAAACATGAAACGACACAAAAATAACAAGTTAACCCGTTAATGAGTCATATCGTTATCAAGTCACTTATTAAGAATCCATTAAAATAACGGATTTGATACGACAAGACAACATGACCCGTTTGCCAATTCAGGTGTTAGGATTGGCTTGAAATTGGGTTGCATAAGGTTTGTGGCGAGGGCGAATGGAAGCAGAGACAAGGAAAGGGAGCTTGTTGGCGCTTTTAATGTTGGTTGTGATATCGGGAGAAAAAAGATTGCATGGAAAAAAAAAAACTCTAAAAACATACTTTATCTATTTTTAAGTAATAAGTTATAGTTTTGAGTTATACTTGAGTTTGGATTTTAAGAATAAGCTTGCCAAATGCAAATTTTCGGTTTAGAACTCAAAAATTGTCTCTGAGTTTAAAACAATGAATTCGAGTTCAATACCAAACAGACTTTAAGTTTCTTGATCGAACTAGATATAATCATCTATAGGATTCCTTTATGTATTTTTTTAATATGGGGTTGCATTCTTGGTGTTCTAAAAGGGGCCGCCTAGGACTGCCTAGGTGCTATAGGCGGCTGGCTACCGTCATGTTTAATTTTTAGGCATTTAAAATAAAAAAGTTAGGACGCTTTGACCCGCCTAGGCGAGCATAGGTGGGCTAGGGGTTTTGTGACTTTTTTTTGCTTTATTAAGAAAATAATTTATGGATACGACTCTCACTTACATAGAAAATAAGTAACTTCTATTTTGCATTTTATGTTTTCAATAAATTGTAGAGACTTGTAGAATACTTGAATGAATATTCATTATGCTTGTTCTCCATATTTTCAATAACGTTATAGTACGTTATAATTCATATAGTATTCTATTTTGTAGTTTATGTTTTTGAATACAATTATGTATTATTTAAGTATAAGTAGACTATTATTTTTATATATATATAAAAGGCCAAATTCTCGCTAGATCCATACCCGTCGCCCGACTACCAGCACTACTATCACCTCGCGATTTTTAGAACATTGTGCATTCTTCAACATGGGTTATAGCTTGTATCAGTCTCTAGAGAAAAGATATAGAGGTGTGCTATCCATACACTCCATTTTACTTCTCACACACCCCTTGATGATTTATGTCCATTGATTTTCTTCAATTCATCCGATCCGACGGCCGAAAATTAAAAAGGTGTGTGAGAAGTAAAATGAGGTGTGTGGATATCACACCCCAAGATATATTGTTTACTTTTTAGAGAACTACCTTACCTTTGTAGACCTTGAGCTCTCTTAAAGTGTTACTTTATCTGACAATGTTATTTCTTGAGAGAAAAACAAAAAACTTGTTCAACTGTTTCCTTTTTGCTTCTTTAGTTTTTATGATTGTCATGTAGTAATGTTCAGAGCAAAGATATTATTGTTATGTTCTGATCTCGAGATATGTTTATAGTCAACGTGATGATTTGTACCAATACCATAGATATACAAATAAAACATAGTTCATTAGAACTCTGACATATATACAATATACACCAAAGATTCAATGAATTAACAATTCATGGTAAACCCTAATTGAATAGGCGAACTATTCCCCCAGTACCTCTACACTACTACTCGAAGTTCCTCACTCAAACATGTAATTCTGAAGAAATAACGCTATAATGTAGACTAGTGTATCGGGTAAAATTGATTTCTATGTTTTAGTACTCGTTTAAATTATGTTTAGGGGGAAAACCTTTTCCAAAGGAAACCAATTATTCATCGATTTTGTTAAAGTGGGACTCACTTAATTAGTACATAAGTGGATTTAAGCATCTCATGGCCTATATATGTTTATTGATATTGTATACATAGAATAACTTTATTCTTCTCATAATTTTATTCATGACTGTTACTATATATTCCTCGTTCTCCATCTTGAAATGCTTGTCTTACTACCAAATTAATCGATATTAAGAATCATCACCACCAATGAAATTAATTTTTTTGGGTGACACTTGCATGGAACCATGCATGTGCGTCTAGTTACACCAAATGACTAAAGCAATACCTTCTTCCATTTACAATTATTACACTGACCTTTCAATAATATTCGTGTCGACGGATCATTGCATTTCAATCACATATCTTCGAAAAGATGGGATTTTTTCAGGTCCCCAATTGATCGACCTGGATGGGATTTTTTGCCTTTAAATATTCGTAGCCAATGTTCATTCAATCTCGTGGGGGTGGTTGTTACTTGTTAGGGAAAATGACGCTACCAGAAAATAACGTATGCCTTACAAAATTTTGTTTGACGAATCAAATTTCATCGAGGAAAAGGACTTTATCCCACATATTTTTTAGTTGGTAGGACAAAGATGGTCAACATTTAGGGTTTATTCAAAACCTTTACGCGACGAAGGTGACTGTAGGGCAAGTCACAATTCGTCAGGCAAAATTTTGGAGCGAAGAGAGAAAAATGGCACACAATATTTGACGGTTTGCCCGACGAATCTAGTCTTTGTTGGCTATGTTGGCTTTGCCCGACAACAATGTTTGTCGGCTAAGTTCTACTGTTGGTGGTCAAAGGCTCACAATGACGTTTAATAAATTTCCACCGACACAACCTTTGCTGATCAGCGTTTTCCTTGTACTTGCCCTACCGAGATGAATCGACAACTTTCAGTAATATGCAATAACTTTCTTAATTTATTAATTTTTTTCTTTTACTTATTTTATGTGGTTTTAACTAAACTATTTGGTTTTTTTGAAAATTTCAGGCCAACCTTGAGTGAGACGAGCGGGACAAGGCTTGTCTCAATTACATAAACTGGGTGTGGAGTGGCCGATATTAAGGAGGGTAAGTAGGAGCTGCACAAGTACTACAACATTTTTTTGACGCCTGAGGTAGCTTTTACATAACCACCCAAGGATTTTGTGGAGAAGGTGGACTAGTGGTTAGACCTGGCATTCGTGTCGTGTTTTCCGTGTTCGTGTCATACTCGATATCTTAACGGATCGTGTCGTGTAACACCCGTAAAAATAAACAGGTAAAATGACACGACCCGAAATCGACCCGATAATATTAACATGTAATATGACCCGACCCGTTACCTGTTAAGGAAAATATATTTTAAACCAATAAATAATCAAATGAAAAACATAATACTAAATAAGTATATACATACCATATTGTCACATCCAAAACATAAAAACGCATTTTTCTTTTAAGTATATTTTCACTTACCTAAAGTCTTTAATATTTTTTTAATTAATGTAGAAGTGTTAAAAAATGTAGAAAAAATATATAAACGCTCGTAATAACAAGTTTTACAACTTTCATGAAGAGCTTAACTTCGAAATTCGCCCCTATAATCATATAAATCATAGATCAAAATTTAACCATTGATTGTTGTTTACATTTACGCTTCATTGTCCTCATCAAATTTTGTTTTTTTTTTTTCAAATTTTCTTTTTTGAAAACTTGATCTATTAGAGGATGCAGGAAGATGAACGGTTTGGATCGTTGATACTATATTTAGAGTTTTACGGTTAGTGAAAATATTGCTTGATGTTTATAAAGTTTTTACAAACTATATGACATCGACTCATATTTCAGTTAACCGTAAATATCGAAATGTGATATCAAAGATCTGAATCGTTCATCTTCTTACATCCGCCAGATGATCATGTTTTCAAAAAAGAAAATTTTAAAAATGAAATTCAGTAAGAAGAATAAAGCGTAAATGGCAATCGACGATTAAATATAAATTTAAGGTTTATGAATTATAGTGTTGGATTTCGAAGCTGACCCCTTCATGAAAGTTGTAAAGTTTGTCACTATGAGTGATTGTATATTTTTTTTACATTATCCATGAAGGTTTGGAGGATTTTAAAAATCTAAACCATAATGTAAGTGTAACCATTATCTACTCGTGGATGAATAATGATGAATCACGAGTGTTTATATATTCTTTCACATTTTTCATACTTGTATGTATGTGTTCTTAGTTCTTGCCTATACAAATACTATATTAGTTTATTTTAATTTTGGACAACAACATGTTAAGTAAAATTTATCCTAGTAATGATAATAAGGAACTCTCATAATAAAAATAAATAATGACTAAAACGTTTTTTTTTTTAAACTTATATAGAATAATAATACAAAACTATATATTTAATATAGAATATATTGTATATATTAATATGGCTATTGTATTTTATAATAAATCTTTTAGTAATTAAACCTTAAAATTATCAAAATAAATTTTTTCTTAACGGGTCGAAACGGGTTACCCATGTGTTACCCGCGTGTATACCCATTATTAACGGGTCACCGATAATGACCCGATAAGTTATCGTGTTGACCCGAAATCCGTTATTTTCGTGTTGTTTTCGTGTCGTGTCACTGTGTCGTGTCAGAAACTGCTGGGTCTACTAGTGGTAGTGGTTGTTCATTCATTTTCAAAGTGAAAATTTTCAAGTAATTAAATTTTAGTTCAATTTTATATTTTTTTGGGTAAGTTTAATTAAATTTCTTTTAATGGACGAAAAAAATTGGTGGCAAATAAAGGTAACGAGAGAAGAAGCTGCCCTTCATCACTCTGGTTCTCAACCCTTTTCTTACCGTGTCACCACTCTGGGGAGCATGTCCTTGAGGTGGAGGTTTTTTTTTGGGGGGGGGGGCAATTATGGCAACGAGACCGTCGAATGAAATTTATGTAAATATTCATATCTATGTTTTAATTGTGAATTTCATTACAATAAATAAGGTTTTAAATATGATAAAAAATTGTAATTGGTTTCCCTTTGTTTTGTTTTTTGTTTTAGGCTTCTATGATTCAAAAGAATGACGAGTACCTCGCCACCCTCTCTCAACAGCCACCGGATGTGCCTATGGAGGAGCTGACACCTGATCCAGAGGTGTCTCTCTAGTTCTGATGGACGGGGAAAGACAAGGAAGTTTGCGACCTAAGAGCGGGTCGGGTTTGGGAAGTCGGGGGGGGGGATCTTTTTCTTCTACGGGCTCTAATCCATCAACTAAGATTGATTCCAGACTTCAGCAAGTTGAGATAGAGCTTGCACGCCAAAAGAAAAGAAGGTGAGTGCCTACAAGAAAAAGCGGCACAATTGGCACAAGTTGCTGCAAAAGATCAAGAATTATTGCACATGTACTTCGCTGCCGTAGCCCAATTCTTGTCAGCTTTTGGCATTAGGATTCCCAAGCCTCTAGTTGAGCTTTTACAGCCATTCCCCCAGCCACCCCAGGAGTTTACGTTTTTTTGTTTAGTTTTTGTAATATAATTGTACGAACAATTTTATATTGATTGTAAATATTGTTTTTGAAGTATTTATTATAACTATTTATTTAAAAAAGTTAGAATTAAATAAATTATTGGATATAAATATTTTTAGGGAGACTTTGGATGCGGTCCTTAGCTATCAATATTCTTTGACCTAAGCCTTGTTACTTTTTCAATTTTTGACCGAAATCCCTGAAATTAATGTGATACTTTATTTCTATGTATGTTACTATATTTTTAAATTAAAAATTGAAATGTATAGTTGTTTATATTAATGAGATTTTAAATAAAAACCCATAATTTGTGGGATTAAAAATATGAAAATATAAATTATACTATTGTATGTATGTATATATAAACATGGGTACATCCATCAAAATTAACAAAAACATTATTGTACCAAAACATGGGTACATTCTTCAAAACCACACAAAAAAAAATGTAAAAGATATTAGGCTTAATAACATTAGTAAATTTCTTCGGTTAATGACACACCCCGACCAGGAATGTCCACTATGACTCCGAATCGACCTGTGCTGGCCGACACCTGGAAGGTGACGAAGCCATAAAGTGTGATGATGTGGAAAATTGTGAATAAATTTAAACCTAAGAGTGCCTAAATACCAGAGTGCACTAGTGAGCGGGAATGAACCCACTTCACACGTGACGTTAGAGCATAAGCAAGTACAGAAGAGTGAATTAGGAATCGTACCCTCGAAATAATCTCCAATACTAAGAATCGCCACGAATCTTCGACGATAAGAAAGCTCAGCTAATAAAACCTGGAGGGTGAAGACAAGACAAGGGTGAGTGGCCCTAGAAATGAAATTTGAATAGAAACCATATAAAGCATTATAACTCCTCGTTGCAACACCTGTATAGATTCCAGAAAATCATACAACGTATCAATGTGAAATCAAAAGTAAACCATAAATATACCATAACACAACGTCTCATCATCAATATCAATAATCATGTGATTAATAACCCACAATAGCACGCAAGTCGAAGTCACATATGGTGACCTGTACGACTGCACCCATATCTCATCAATCAATGCTAACTCATAAGTCGGAGTCACCTATAGTGACCTGTACGACTTATCCATATCTCATCACATATGCTAGCTCATAAGTCGGGAGTCACCTCTAGTGACCTGTACGACTTATCCATATCTCATCACATATGCTAGCTCACAAGTCGGGAGTCACCTCTAGTGACCTGTACGACTTATCCATATCTCAATAAGTATACCTGCACAAGAGTCGGAACCACCTAAAGTGATCTGTACGACAGGATTGAGTGTAAATAAATACGCTCAAGTGCTACAATCACGTGAAGGCTGTGTGAATAATCGCGGGTCACCTACGAGTTGGAACCACCTATAATGGTCTGTACGACAGGACTGTGCACCTACCTTGGATCCAAGGTGAGTGTAAGGTGCGGGAGGTGAACATCACGTGAAGGACTGTGCTATGGCCACGGGCGGGAGCACTAACACCGGGGTGCAGGTTTATGAGCTCTCAATGTATCTCAACACAACATGTATGATTCATGGGCAACCCGTACGACAATGTCGGAGTTGCTTAAAACATGCATATAGTCATGCCATAACTCCATCATTTCAACTAATCCCATAACTCACCTGAACTTACCTGTGTATCCGGCGTTCATCTTCGCACTTCAAAGCATTCATAATAATTTTGTGCATGTAGTATACCCATGGATATGCCATGATGCAAATAAAAAACTCAACCATATCATAGTATTTTTCATGTGGCGTAAAATGCACAATCTATAACGCCCTACTCCCGAGTGATTTATTTTCGGAAATAATGATCGGGGATAAGTCCAACTAAACACTAGTTAAATTAACTATCATTACTTACATTTGCTTATTTCAGTTTCTTGATTCCTTCCACATTGATTTATGACCAACATCCAATCACTAAAAAAATAAGGTTAAATCTCATATTTTCACCAATTTCCTTCACATTGCTCAATTCCCAAACAAGGTTTTTGTTTCAAATAATGTATTGCTGCATCTAACGTCTCGTTGGACTGCCTATGTACCCTAAACAGGGATCAAGCCATTCGTAGTTCACTATGTATTTCAAAGCATTCACATTAATCATAAGCAATAATCAATTTATAAACATTTATGGAATTGTCTATCAGATATATATATATATATATATACACGATATAATGGAAAAGACCCACTCACTTGAGGTCCGTGCCATGACTCCCTAGCACGCGTGTCGAGACATCACGAACCATCGTTGCCTATGACTAATTATCAAATCACATCTCAGAGTTCTGACCGATAAAATACATAATTTACATAAAACGCATCCCTACGTAATTCAATTCGAAAGATCTGCATCACGAATTTCCGATCCGTTGCTTCCAAAGATTCAAATTATAATTCTAGAACAACATCCTAAGGTTTCATTATGATCCAATGGTTGGATCTCCGCCAATTGTCCAAAATCAAGTGGCGGTCAACATTTTATTTTATGAACTTACAAATCCAATTCGGAAAGATTTGTACGTTGGATTCCTGATCCGTAAGTTTTTATGATTCTCAAATATTACGTACTATAACATATTAAAGTTTGGTAACGATCCAATAGTCGGATCGTCAATTCATATAATGACCTATTAATGTAACGTAGAGAATTTAGATTCTAACAATCAACCTACATCATACAATTACCAAAACTGAACTCAAAGCATCTAGTAGCCTAAGAATAACCTCGACGGCCCCCTAGCCACGCGTCGCCGCGGGTGGCGGTTGACCGCCCCGACTCGCCGGAAATTTCAACTATTTCTAAAAATTCTCAAAAATTACATAAATGAAGGTCTCAATGAGTAGAGCAACTTTCATACCTGTGACTAAGGCCAATTTGGTCGGGAAAAGCCTCGATTTCATGAAAACCCGCCAGAACCCTAGGTGTGAGTGTGCTTTGATTCGTCCTCAAATCGATTTCGACGCTCCAACCATTGATTGGGCATTGTTCCTGAGCTCAAGAGAAGTTGGTTGATGGTGAGAATCGACGAGGAGAGTTGCAGAAATGGCGAATCACCGTCGGGTGTCCTCGGAGTCACCATCACTACATCTCACGAAACAGGGCCAAATCCCGTCCAATTTGTGTAGGAAATTGAAGAAGAAGGACCAATGAGAAGTTCCCAGGTATTGGCCCGGTGCAATTCGCCGGAATTGGACCTGAGAAAGCACCGGATTTCATGTATTCTCGCCGGGTTCGGTTTCAAAGGAGAAACAGGTTGAGGGGGACCCGGGTAGTCTACCCCTCTCCCTCCATCCTTTCCCTCCCGTCTCTCCCTCTGATTCGTCCCCTCTCTCTTTCTCTTTCTCCCTGATTTGTCCCCTGTTCTTTTCTTTCTTTCTGATTGGGCAGTGCCCATCTTCTTTCTCTCCCTCTCCATTTTGCTGCCATCCCACAGCCTTCCTCCTCTAACCCCTCAATTAATAAAAAATAACCATAACTATAATAAATGAATAGAATAATGAATAACAACCCTTAAAAATTTATAAAATCGTAAAATTTGGGACGGGTTGTCTCATTTAATCTTGACATGGATACATTCTCAAATCAAAAGAAAGGAATGTACCCATATAAGTTTAAAAATGGTTAGAAAAAAACTGAATAGATTTTATATATAAAAAAAGGTACATTTTACATATAACAAATTGGTATATTTAAGAACGGGTACATTTTAAGATAAAAAATTGGAAAAAAAAAATTACATGAATGGGTGCATATACGATTAAAAAAATTTAAAACATTTTTGAAAAAGCTAATGGGTACAAACTTATTCTAATTTTATTTATTTATTTTGGAAATGTTTTGAATTAAAAAATAGTTAGGAGTTTAATAAAGGTGTGAGTATTAAAATCCTAAATCAATTATTAATTTTTATTTAAAAAAATTATGTAATTGACATGTAAATTCATTATTACATTAATGATAGAGACTTGGATCAAAATCTAAAAACTAATAAAGTTTTAGTTAATGAACATTAGTAACTAGGGACATGATACTAATTTTTCCTATTTTTTAATTAAAAAAACTTTCGTCGCACAAAAAATTTGATAAATATTTTAAATTTGGTTTCTTAGAGTTGGCCTTACTACTGGGCCGTCGGGTCAAATTCATTACAATATTTAATTATGTGCTAGCCGACAAGATATCATTCGTCGGGCAAGTGGATTTTGTCGAGTCAATTTAGTCAACGCATGTTCGCCCGAGCCCAGCGGATTTGTGTTTTTGTCATTTAAGATTTTGGTCGACGGTTTTTGCCCGACTATTCTTTCCCAACGAACCTCCGTCGGCTAAACTGTGTGAGGGCTAATGCAGCTTTTAGCTGACGGAAGTTATTCCGTGGCTAAATGTTCTTTTTGTAGTGTGTTTGCATATCCAGTAACTTCCAACGCTCTCTCTCATGGTTTGTGTGACCTCTGTTCGTATAACACACTATCTTTGGTCCCAAGCTCGCAGGCATTGTTTGGAAGAACTCAAACAACAAACTCTATTATGTCACTTGCCCCGCCATGAGTGACAGATTGCATGCATGTATGTTTCAGGTATTTTCCATCAAATCATCAAACTATATTTAAAGATTTTAACCATACGTCTATTTTTTTAAGCTTCACTCATAGATCATTCAAGCAAAATCAATTTAAAAATAATTTAACTATTTGAGTATCATCATGAAATTTAGGGCAACTATAATATGCAACAGTCAAGTTTGATGTGACTTTTAAAATAGGTCATGAAGTTTTAATTTTGTCAGATTACACCTTATAAGTTCTTGAATTTATCAATTTGTGCTTTTGATTGGACTGATTCTACGATTTTTTTTACCAAACGGTAGAAGAAATTTTATTAATCTATTCCGAGAGAAATGTTTACATCTTCCGTCAAAATATTGTAAAGAAAATCTGGAAAGGATAAACCCCAAGAATGAGATCCACCCAACTGGAAAAAAATGTGACGCCATCAAGTGGGCCGCCGTACTACCATCATCACGGGGGATATAGGCAAATTTAAAGCTCTACAAACACTCAGCAAGCTTCCATATTTATTAAATTATTGATGTGGTGAGTTTGAGACCCTTATAAACAAATAAATAAAAAAAAATCTCATCAATTTAGTAGAGGACTAGACGTTCAAAGAGACAAAAAGTGTAAAGTAATACAATTTCAAAGCCTAAAGGTGCAATCTGAAAAAAAATGAAATCTCATGGTCCATTTTAAAAATCACCTCAAACTTAAAATGTTAAAAAATGTAATTAGCCTTGAAACTTAAATATTTATATAAACACTAGGATCATGTATTTATTTGGTCAGTTTGGATGTGTCGATAACATATATATATATATAGGATTCAGTTATATTTTGTAGGACAAATCTAGGAATGAAGCTTTGGAAACTAGACGTTCGGATCTTACCTCCCTCTATAAATATATGGCGATAATTCTTCTTTGCCACGTTAAGTGATTAAACTCACATGCGTATTAAACAAGTAACTGAAATGGCAGACACACTACCCCTGAAAATTCATAGTGGAGAGAATCTCTCATCTCTAACTTGAATGTCCACATTACTTGGTCTCCTTAAATGCCACACATACCATGCATGCATACGGGTGGATCGCTAGACTCGAAATATCATCAAGATTGGAGTCCTTTAGAACGTCTTATGGTGATTCCAATCCAACACATGCAAATAAAAACACCAACTTTATGATATATATATAACAAGAACGTGGAGAAACATCGCTTTGCAGGACACGCAACACTTTTAAGCATCCCTCCTATAAACTTACAAGTTAAAAACATTTAATTAGTTTTCCTACGGTTAAACTCTAAACCCTAAGAAAAAAAGAGATCAAATCCTCTGCATCCAATATTTTCTATGTTCTTTTTGTGGCCTTTCTCATTTGTTGACATCTGATCATTCAGTTAAACCCTACTTAATAGATTTTGACACTCAAGTAGATAGAGCACAAATAGACCACAAAGAATTTTGGGTTTGAACTAAAGAAAAATTAAAGAGATTTTTTTACGGTAAGAGAGGAATTTGATTGATAACCAAAAAAAAATAAAATACACCTAGTCAGGGGGGACATAAACTTTACCTTTCTAAAAACATTAACAAAAATGATACAAGGAAAAAAAGGGGAACATGAAACCTAACCCCTCTAAAGCCGAACCTAAATGTCTAAACCTGCAAAACAGAACAAGGAACATCACAAGGTTAAGAAAAAAACAAGAAAGTAAAACAAACCTATGTGCCAAGATGCACATTAATTTGAGAAGCGGAAGCCAGAAAAGCTAACATAGTCTGAAAATAAAGCAGCACGAACCACCATCAGAGGGGAATCATGACATATCAAAGTTAGAGAAGACAAACCCACGTTAGTAAAATTGTCCGCAACTACATTTCCTTCGCATATATGTGAGAGGCATAGAAAGTCATCTTCCAAATGCGGTTTAAACAAATAGATCATTGCGTACAAAGAGACTATTGAGGATCAAAATCAGTCGATTGGAGAGCAGAAATAACACTCGAAAAGTCACTTTCCAGCCAAAGACAATGTCAACCTCACTGATATGCAAACTCTACACCAATAATAATTGCTAATAATTCTGCATAAAAAGAGTTGCAATGACCAATCCCTTGGTAGAAACCACCAAGAAACTGACTACGACAATCCCGAAAAACTCCTCCACATGTAGCAAGACCAGGATTTCCTTTAGACGAACCATCTGTATTAAGTTTAATCCAAGGAAATCAAGGAGAAGACCAAAGCACATGAAGAATAGTTGGCGCCTTGTGAGGGATAGGTTGGATCCCCAGAGAAGAGATGATATGAGCCTCAAAACCTTGATAATAACCAATAATAAACTTCTCACCATGAACGATCCCAAAATTGATAGACATGCAAAGACGATGAAAATAGATTGAGTGACCCTAAAAAATAAACTTATTTCGAACTTTCTAAATAGGCAAAATAGTAGATAGACCCGTAGAAATCCAAAGACATAACCCCTTATGCTATTGAAATAAAGAAGACTCAACTTTTATTTTTTTGCGTGCCCAAAATATGCATTTCTATATGAATTAGACATTATTATTAAAGTAAACAAAATTATTTTGGATGAATCTATTGTACTATTGTGATTGAATTTAACGAAATAAAATACAGGAATCCGACCCGCATTGTTACCAAGGGAACACATAAGAAATACAGATTGGCTAAAGGGATAATGGAGAGTTTGGCATTTGTGCATTAGCTTATTAGCATGTGGAAAAACATTATCTGCATGGAAAACCCTTTTGGACAACTGGTGATTACAAATGAAAAAATCACTTACATGTGGTGGCGCCACTAATCACCACTACGATGTGGCATGCCCACATGCCATTGGTCTAATCAACTTAAACTTTCCATCGGGAAAGGGATCCTCTCTGGATCTCTTACACTAAATTTATCAATCCGGGTCTTTAAAATTTGATCCAACGGCTAAAAACAGGGGTCATCTTTAAAAGTTATAATAACTTTAGCCGTTGGATCAAATTTCCCGTTGGATCAAATTCCAAAGGCCTGGATTGGTGGATTTGATGGATTTGGTGGAAGGGATCTCTGGATCCCTTTCCTTTCCATCGAAGAGAAATTAAATCTTCTGTACTCAAAATAGGTGTGGTCTTTCATTGACCACAATTATTAGTAGACACGTGTTTATAAACTTAATTTTGTTGTCATAAACTTAATATGTGTCAAACAATAATTAGGATCGTAGAGACACCACATTCATTTTAGAGGTAGAATATTTGATCTCGAACGAAGAAGCCTTGATCATCTTAGTTCAAAACCCAACTCAAGTCCTTTTCAGCTCGTCCAACTATTATCTAAGCTTTGTATCCAAAATGTAACCGGATGTAACACTTGTGGGTCCACAACAGGATACTGCAACTACTCTCACACCTCATTGGTTTTGAGTATTGGCAGTAACAAATACGGGATGCCCCCAACTTTTCAGGGTGAGAAGGGGTAGAGAAAATGAGTAGAGCTAAAAAAGAGTTGGTATAACTTATTAAAGCTTGTTTTATTAACATTCACATATTGTTGAATATACCCCACATACTTAATACATTTTATATTTGCTTTTTTTTAGTTAAAATTTATCTTAATACACTCCACATAGATTCTCATAATATCCTCACATCTCGCACTATCTTAGGTACAATAAACATTTTATGTTTTCATTTTTATTTTTTACACCCGACACTCTTCACATCTTTGAATTATAAGATGATTTCTATGTTGTTTTTCCTCCCTTTCAAAGAATGAAGATTTAGATTTGAGAATCCATCATTGACAAAAAAAAAAAAAAATTGAAAACCTCATGGAAAAGTGAGAATGGTTTTGAGAGTTGAAGAAGATAAAATAAAAGTTATTGGGATATACATGTTAAAAGTGATCGGCGTGTATTTAGATTTTTTTTTTAAAAAAAAAAACCTTAAGAGGACGAAATTGTCATTGCATGAGTCAGATAACCACTCAAGGAAGAGTTGAAAATAAAAATTGGAAAAAAATTAAAGCAAGGAGAGGAGATGGTGGTTGACTGTAATTTAGGTGTGAAATCGAGCCAAACCGGATTGTACCCACCCCTGGACAGGCTAGGCTAGACTGACACACACATTGTTGGTTGGTGGTAATGGCACTCATCAAGTGTTAGATTGGGCTTCTTTCTTGTTCTGTCTTGGGCTTTGTGGATTCATTCACTTGGTCCTCTTGGGCATTGGCCAGAAAACAAACAAACAAACAAAAGTGGAAAATCGAAGTGAACCAGAAATGCACGCGAACGCGTCAGCTGTCGAGCGATGTTTATCGTGCACTTGGCAGAGCTTGAAAAGAGCAAATGGCATGGCCGATTGCAAAGCTTATCTGCTGATGCAGCAACCATCCCCCAACCAATCATAATTAATTTATGTTAAATTAAATTAATTTAAACTAAAATCAAAGAGCCAAATTCAGAAAGAGCAGAACATGAATATATACAGTCACTCGTAGGTAGAGAGCTAACTCCGATAATTTTTACTTCAGAATTATAGTAATTTTTAAAATCCAGAAAGGATGATGATCGCTAGGCGGCTCTGGCATAAGCGGGCTTTGGTCAACGGTGGCCGGTGGCTCTTTCCGTACACCTCTTCAGCTCCGTCGCCGGCGGCGGTGCATTCTTCCCACCACTCTCCGTTTCGAGTCTCCTCTTCCGATCTCGTTGCGTTCTCTACTGCCGCTTCCGCCTGGTTCTGCTTGGCCGATCAGGTATCCATTGTAAGTCTCTCTCGCTTGCTAATTAATCTTGGTTCTGATTAAATGATTGGTCCGTAATCAAAATTGTGGAAATTGTTTAAATTTACATTCAAAGTTGGTTCTTTTCAACTATTTTTTTTGGTAAATTTGTTAAATTTGTTCGTAATCTGTATGGTTATTTATTTATTTTGCAAATTGTGAATTTTTAGCGTAGAATTGCGTGTAATGTGAATGGGAGGTGGTTTTCAAGTGAGGCAGTGGCTCATGTTGCAGAAGGGGTTAATGGTAATGGTATAGTTGATGTACCGTTGGCTCAAACCGGAGAAGGCATTGCCGAATGCGAGCTACTCAAATGGTTTGTGCAGGAGGTCTGTTATTCCTTCTACCTTTTGCATAAACGTATCCTGTACAATATAAATACACATGCATTTGTATATATTTATATTGTTGATCCACGTATTTGCGCAAGGTTTGTTAGATTTGAATGGGAAGTTTTTGCAGGCCTGCATATTGGCGGTCTTCATTTTGCATACAATGGGAGTGTCATTTAGTATGTTATATGATCTTAGGTTGTTTCGAAGAGACTGTGGAGTTAGAGATTTAATTTGTGATTTTGGCAGGGGGATCAAGTTGACGAATTTCAGCCACTTTGTGAAGTTCAAAGTGACAAAGCAACCATCGAAATAACAAGCCGTTATCAAGGGAAAGTTTCTCGGCTTCTCTACGTTCCTGGTGACATCGTCAAGGTCAGAATATTTTTACACCTGACAACCTATGGTTTGAGGATTTGTGGAGAGGTCCGCATATGTAAGAGAGTTACAGTGTAAAATAATTGTCCTTTAGAAATTGAACTAGTAACGGGAATTTTCCCCTTATATATTTGGTAACAGCATAGCATTTCTCTCTTGTGGATTAGCTCATTCTGGTTTTAATCCTATTGAAACTCTTATTTATGATTTAAGGTTTAAATTAAATCTTAGGTTGGAGAAATTCTTTTAAAGATGGCCGTCGAGGAATCTCAGGTACCAAAGCAGATATGTGAGAGTTTGGAAAACACTAAGTCACTAGATTCTGAGCTTAACACACATAACATAGGCGGAGTTTTGTCTACACCTCCTGTTCGGAGCCTTGCAAAGCAATATGATATAGATATAAATGAAGTCTGTGGAACTGGTAAAGATGGGAGAGTGTTACGAGCAGATGTCCTTAAATATGCTGCCCAGAAGGGAATCATTGAAGTTCCTTCTGCCTCCTTGAGTGCTAGTCCTGAGAAAGCTTTGGGAGGAAAAGAGACTTGTGCACATACATCAGCTGAATCGGGATGGAATTATGAGGATAAGACAGTTACCCTGAGGTAATATAGCATGCAAACATGAACTTGGAATACCTCCTTTGTTCATTAATGAATCATTTGTATGATCCATGGCTGAAACTTATGTCACGTAATACTAGAATATCATAGAGAATATTTGTTTTTAGTGGTTTCATTCAAGACGAAGTGAAGTATGCCGTGAATGAATTAAAATGTGTTATTTCAGGGGATTCCAGCGAAGAATGGTTACATCAATGAGCATGGCAGCAAAAGTTCCACATTTTCATTATGTTGAGGATATAAAATGCAATGCACTTGTGGAGCTGAAAAATTCTTTCCAAAGTAAAAACACCGATTCCAATGTCAAGCACACTTTTCTTCCATTACTGGTAAAGACTCTCTCAGTGGCCATGGGCAAATATCCGTTGATGAATAGTAGCTTCAATGAAGAGTTACTCGAGGTCATCCTCAAAGGTTTGTACACTCCATAGCAATTATCATCCGTTGGCTGCAGCAATGTTTCTACTTGAGCTTAGTCTTTTAGTGTGACATGGAAAACTTGCTAGTATTAATTTTGTCTTGAAGTGGGGTTTTGACTTAACTAAATGGAAATTGTTACAGGTTCGCACAATATCGGAATTGCCATGGCTACTCCATATGGTCTAGTTGTGCCAATCATAAAGAACGTTCAATCTCTATCTATTTTGGAGGTTAGTTCTATGTCACCTCTCAACTGTAGCTTACACCGTGTGTCTGAATATGTATACACTTCTGGGTTTGTTTGCATGAGATTCATGATTTGGAGAACAATTTCTCGGTTGCATATTGAACTTTATGATTCTAAGATAATTGCAATTATTTCTACCTACTCGGGTGAAAGAATGACAGATGCTTTTATTAATTATATGTTCCATGTGTGCAGATAACAAAGGAACTTTCACGGTTACAACAATTGGCATTGGAAAACAAGCTCAAGCCTGAAGATATATCTGGCGGAACAATAACTTTAAGCAATATTGGAGCAATCGGTGGGAAATATGGTTCGCCTCTTCTGAACTTGCCTGAGGTTGCCATTATTGCAATTGGGCGAATTCAGAAGGTTCCACGATTTGCAGATGACGGAAGTGTATATCCTGCCTCAGTTATGACGGTGAGTGTTTCTTTTGTTTTTCCAATAAAACCAATTGAAATGGTTAAATCTACATATTACTTCCATACAAATTACCAAATCACTGCATGCCGGTGCCCTCACCCTTACAAATCCCCATGGATATGCACATTGGGCCTTTTTTCTAGGATGCTGTGATGAAATAGTTGGCCGTCTAAATATAACAATGATGTTTCTCAGGTCAATATAGGCGCAGATCACAGAGTGCTGGATGGAGCAACTGTTGCCAGGTTCTGCAACGAGTGGAAACAATTTATAGAGAATCCGGAGCTGCTCATGTTGCGTATGAGATAGGTAACTGGTCGTCCATGGCCTCGCTGCTTGAAAACATGCTCTTCCCAACTGACTGAATTCCCTGTTGCCTTTGCATAGTTCGATTTCAAGGCTGTTTACAAGCAAGATAGCGGCTCAAGAGAAGTAGGCCCTTTTTTTTTTTTTTTAAATAAATAATTCACATGTAGACTTGATATTTTCTTTTCGTAATAAGTTGATTAAGTTCTCTTGCTTCATTTGTGAAATGTGTAAACTGTTTCTACGTAAACCAACAAGTAAGCAGAACAGTTCTCGGTCATTTAGTTTAAGCGGTTTGATCAAATTCAACCGTTGAACGTGTTTGCACTGAGTGTCTATAGATAAAATTGAACCAAAAGATAACGGTCATTGATCACTTAGGTGTGGTAGCACGAGTTCTTTTGTATGAAAATGAAAGTAAAATAAATAAAAAATTAGTGGGGGACATAAAGAAAAGAAAGTGAAAAATAGAGGGGGAGAAAAAGAGAGAACCCAAATATTGTGTTCAGAATTTAAGTGGATAAAAAGTAAGAGGAACATCCGCGCCACTAAATAAACCGTTTTCAACCGTCACCAACCGTTCTAGAAGTATCAAACGGACAAAATTACTTGATCAGCTTCCCTTCGGAAATACAGACTTTTTCTCTGCAGAATTCCAAAACCTCTCGGCTTTTTCTCATGGCAGTCGAAATGCACTTACTCATATCCCTCTTGGCTCTCTCTTTTCGCCTTTCTTTGTTCGAATTTGTTTCAGACGAAGCAGCGATGCCGGAGTTCACTTTCAGTTGGATGGATGACAATGATACCTTCCGAGCCGGCGACATTGCAACCATAAGAATCAGAGCGCTGAACAACTTTGACAAGCTCGACAAGAACAAGTTTAAACCTACTCTTACGGTGAATGGGAAGCCCGGGAATTGCTCTTTCGTGTCAGGCGTTCTTTCGGATTTTGAAGGAGACCCTACCAGTTGGAAACTCTTCTTCACTACCATAACTTCCGGGGTATTTAACGTTATGATCAACGAGGATCGCTACGAAGTGTTTGATTCTTCTCTGCATTTTCAAGTTCATCCAGGTTTTGCCTTTTTTAATTTCATCATAGGAATTTAACTGCTGATTTTCTTTCCAAGTGTTCTCTGATACATTATGGATTTTGCCTATTTTTCGATTGAAGGGCAAATATACCCGTCTTCGTGTGTTGCTTCGTGGATGGGTTTCAATAATGAATTCGAAGCAGGGACTAAAGCTAGGGTAATGATACTTCCAAAGGACGCGTTTGGAAATAATGTCTCCAAAAACAGTGAAGATCCAAGATTACATAATTTTACAGTGTCTGCAGTTTATGCAAATGGTTCCATAGCGAACATGCCAGACATCACTCATTTGGGTTGGAATGATTTCGGTTATATCATCTTGGAGTTCATTGTGGTGAAAGCTGGAGATCTCTTGTTGTACGTGGGAGATGGTAATCAGACCTTGAATGGCTCTCCGCTACCGCTTAAGGTGAACCCAGGTGGTGTTTCGTAGCAATAGTTATACATTTATAGTGTATGCTTACGCTCTATATACAAAACTTGAGCTAGATTTTCTCTAATTTGTGATTTGAGCAGTTACATTTAGGTTTATAATGGAAACGATGAAGCTCCCATCTGCGTGCAGCATAAATTGGTCGATTATGTTACTATTTTACACTTCACTGATGCATTCTTTTTAGTTGTTACTTCTTTCCGTTTGTTGATTCTGAGCTTCAGAGTTATTTTCCCTGGCCTATAGCAGGATCACTAGAAATTTCCAATTGTGCGGTGAAATGGAATTTTGAACCAAATGCGTGGCAGATATATTCGAAGATGGAAATCTTTATACATCAGCAAGATCGATATGGGAACCTCGTTCCTGGTCTGAATGCATTTGACGCTGAAGTTGTAGAGATAGAGACCAATTTGTCTATACCTGTTGCAGATTTGCACTTTGAAGAAGTGGTGGCTGGAATTCAGTTGTTTTCCTTTAGCAATCTAGAACCAGGGAACTTCTTGCTCACTATATCCGATATGAAGCATTATAAGAGTATCTCTAATATGCCATATGCTTATACTGTCTTTGTCGGTACGTGCCATGTAGGTGGTTAATCCAGTTATGAATGGATCAGGTCCTCTCCTGAGCTAAGGGTGAGGATCCTCCTGAGCAAGCCCATCGGGGCCGTTCAAATTTTATCCAACGGTTACAATTATTATAACTTTTAGAGGGACCCTCTGTTTGTAGCCGTTGGATAAAATTTGAACGGCCCAATGGGTTTGCTCAGTAGGATCCTCACCCTTAGCTCAGGAGAGGATCCTGATCTGTTATGAATAACCTATTGCTGTTACTGCTTCCACTTCCATTAACACGCCTCTCTCTTGCTTACATTTGGATAGGTTATTGCAACGGGACAAACAGCGTTGTCAATGGATCTGGTTTAAACAGTTCTACTGCTGGAGTACTAGCAGAGTTTTCAGTTTATTTGAATGATGCTTTTCAATATCCCTCTCCCGTTGAAATAGAAAGGCTCGAAGTACAAATTGTAAGGGAAAATGACTCCTATAATGTGCAGTCAAGCATATTTCCTATGCAAACCATCAATGGTATAAATGGTAGCTAGCAATTTTTGAGCTGTTTCCTATGATAAACTTTTTGGTTATAAACTTACAATGTTTGTATCTCTAAGTTAGGGAGTGGACCTGCTCGAGCGTTAAGATATGGTGCAACCAGACAGATAGAAATCACTTCATCACCATCTATATACCCAATAAATTCTGTAAGAAGTATCCGTGTATATATACACATAAACATGCATCAACATATACATAGTATTACATACACATATTTGTATTACTTCTTTAAGCTTTTGTATTCTAATTGTTGAGGTACAATGTTTCTGAATTTAGTCTGTTGGGAGCTTCAGCGCCCTGGTAACTGCTTTCAATGTGGTGTATACACCCGCCAAGAGTGGGATCTATAACATCTACGTATTTTGTGGAAATATTCTACTCAATGGCGGTCATCCATTTACAATGGAAGTAAAAGGAGGTATATTCACTTGATATTTTCTATAGTTTTCATGACCATCATGTTAAGGAAGCACAACTTGATCTCGAAATTTGGAAGAAACTATATGATCTTGAGAAGTTCGTTACAAGTTTTATTCGTCATTGCATGAACTATCATACTGTTTCAGCCTCTCTTATTTGATTTCTGATGAATGGATTCCTAACGTTTCTGCAGGAAAGGTTAACACATCACTCTCAGAAGTTGTCAAATTTTCTCCCAAGGTGCCGAAGATGATTAACAATGAAGTATTAGTGCAGCTCGTGGATTCATTTTATAATCCTGTCTTGTCACAACAATCTAGGCTGAAACTAGAGATTGCTTCAGTTAACAGTTCTGGCTTTTCAAATTCCATGTTTGTGGATAATAATGATGGCTCATACACCGTTCAATATCTGGCTGAGAATGTTGGTAGTTATGAGATATGCGCTTCATTTGACGGCAAACGCATCTCTCCCTGCCCCTTGGGGATCAATGTCTACACCAGTAAGTTAGAATAACAAGAAGTTGTGTAAGAGTAGCTCTATTTTCTTTTGTTGTATCAATTAAATGGGATTTGATTTCTCTACTCGTGTTATGGATCGATACTGTGCAAGCATGCTGTCATCAATTGATGTTTATACTTTATAGCCAAGCACTATTGGTGGTATTAATTTTACTTTCATGGACTGATTTATTTGCAGGCGAATATTTTCCCAGAGCCTACATTGATACAATATCTGTCTGGGAGGATGAGTCAATCGCTTTTGATGTTTTAGCAAACGACTACTTTGCTGGAAATAATGCAAGTGTTGTCGAATACTCAAAGGTACAATACAAAGTGAAGGTTTTCAAACCATTGTTTCACTACTCTCTCTTCTTTACAAAAGTGGAACTGCTACTGATCAGTGACCACGAGCAGGCATATGCACACGAACACCACCTACCCTTTTAGAGGATTTCAATTTGCCCGGATTTTTGACTGGTTTATATTTGTCAGCCAGATCGTGGTTCCCTTCTTGAGTATGGAAGGCTACTCCGCTACACGCCTCATAAAGACTATTACGGCAATGATTCTTTTGTGTACACAATGTCTGATATAAACGGAAATCTTGCTACTGCTGCTGTAAACATATATGTTCTCACTATCCCGCCCCAATTTGTTTCTTTTCCAAGCGAACTACAAGCAACTGAAGACGAGATTAGTCCCAGATTCGGGTAACGTACTATTAATCTATAACACTTCAATTTTCATATATGCTTCTGTATAATTATAAATTCGACTATTTGCAGTGGTTTCCACGGGTTTGAGATAAGGTATTCGGATGCGATGGAGAACATCTCTGTTAATCTCACTGCGCAATCTGGGACAGTCTTTCTGTCTCCTATGCTAATGCAATTCTGGGAGCCAGTTTGGACAGGACTTTCTGTATACACATCAGATGGAGATGCAAAGGGTTTGATTTTAGTAGGCTGTGTGGAAGTAATCAATTTTGCCCTTCAGTCAATTCAATACTTCGGGTACTATTCATCTATCTGCTTTTGCTTCTTATAATTGGCCTCCTTCATTGAGTAACATCATTTTTTATCCTCCATTTCCCCCGAGTCAGGAACGAGAACTTTTGTGGCTATGATACAATTCGAGTGTCTACGAGGAACAGAAATGGAGTAAATAAATTGGATGTTCCAGTTTTTGTGGAACCTATTAACGATCCTCCATTTATTCATGCTCCTGAATACATTATTTTGAAAAGTAATGAAGACAAGTCACCGATATACGACAGAGAAAAAGACAAGTTTGAGTTCTGCATTGGCGATCCAGATCTTCTTGCGTTCCCTGGTATGGCTCTGGTCGAATTCAAAGTAGGCTAAACGACGTCTTCAATCTCTGAGTTTTAGAGGATTGATATATGTTTGTTCTTTGCCCCATAATCTTTCAGGTAACGAGTCCCTTTTCACAGTCACCTTTTCCGTGGAAGTTAATGACGGATATTTGGCAACCAGCCTACCAGCTGATCTCATCTCTACGACCGAACTGAAGCTCAAGAATAGTTATCAGTGGCTACCGCTTCAGACATATGTCAGCATCTCAAAACATTTCATGGTGAGAGCTAAGGGAGTTAGATTTCATGGAACATTTAATGACTGCAACGCTGTGATGCGACAGCTCTTTTATCATGTGAGTTAGGTTCTTTGCTTTGATTTCATTGCATCTAATTTACAGCATCGTCTGTTGATTCATCACGTTTCTTGTACAGGGCGGAGAACAGGATGCAATCTTGACAGTGAAATTGAATGACATGGGAAACTACGGATGCTATTTTAATTGTGATGATAAGATATCGGTGCCTTTACAGGCTGAGGCTTCTGTTAATCTAATAAGGCGAAGGCCAATGAGTTCGCTTGTGGCTCACGGTAAGTGGTAATGCATGTATGTCAGTAACTTATAGCCAAAGTGCTTGTGTCTTGGGTCATACAGCTCCAAACAAAACTCAATTTAGGTCTTGAAATAGCCAAAGTGCTTCTGTTTATTGTGAGGAATGCAGGCTTGGGGTCAGCTATTGTCATCGAATCCATTATAGTGTTTTTGCTCGGAGCAGTGCTACTATTTTTCACATGCAAATGTGCAGCTCACCTTGTACATGAAAGAAAAAACAAAGCTACCAGGGCACCAGAGCCGGCAAGCGCACCTAGTTTGCGCAAAGGAACTGTAAGTATGATATGCATCATATGATATAACATGGCGCATTTTTTCCTCCGGAACACTTTTAGATCACCTCTTTGGTAATGCAATGCTGTGCCGATTCATGTGTAGTTGAGGACAAATCTACCAGCAAATGCAGACACCGGTGTTTGTTCAAGCCCATTGCTTGGCAGCCAGCATCCCAACTTTCGCCAACGGTAATGAATTCTCAGACTCAGGTAGCAATAGGCAGTAACAAAGCATTCTGATATGTAGTTTCCTTGAGTTCAGGTCGCATCGTCAATCTGGAGACGAGGAATCTGGCAAGGCAGAATGTCAGCGACTCCATTCCGGTAGCAGACGCAGTCAGGAAACTCCTACTACCCCAAGTTTTATGCCCCTTGCTATTGACAAGGAACAAAGTCAAACAGTTTGAGCTTACATTGAAACATTGTTGTTTATTACTCAAGTTACCCAGTGTAACACTTTGACAACTGTCGTAGAAAAAATTGGATGGACTTTCCTTTCCCTTTTTGTTCATCTGCTCTCAGTTGCCCACTTGCTTGTACAAGATTTTGACCGTTGATGCATATCTGTTTTAACATAATTCATATGGACATGTCGCAACAAAATGTTTTGTAATTCACATTGTGACATGTGTTTGTTGTATTGTGAATCAGATTCTCTCCACTTTGTTCCATAATGAAATCAAAAATCAATACACATACAATTAAATAGTGCATTTTTGCTCATCATTCTAAAGTGTTCTCGAATATCATTTACCGCATTTATCATTATTAAATATGTGTGATTTGATCTCTTTACTATACATATCTCGACATTTAAAATATAACGACTACTGATGCAGTGACAAGCAAAATTGTTCGCCGACTAAAAAAAAGAGAAAATTGTAATTTGGATTACGACATTAAAATATGATATTTTAGCTGCAAAATTCCAAATACTAATAAAAATCAATAAAGTTCATGAAATGATTCGACAAAATAATTAACAAATTACAAAGTTCAGGATACGACAACTCCGTGCAGGAAACATTTCATTGGAAATCGTAGTCGGAATCAAAGACTGAAACTTTGGAGATGGCAGCCACGGCGTTAGAGAAGCTTTTGCAAGCAGGCACTAAGATCGTCGGAGTCGGCAGAAATTACGCCGCCCACGCCAAAGAACTTGGCAACGCCGTCCCCAAGGTCCACCTCTTTCTCTCTCCTCTTTCCCTCTCTCTCCCCTAATTCTGATTTATTGTGATTTGTGAAGGAGCCCGTGCTTTTCCTCAAACCAACGTCGTCTTACTTGAAGAACGGCGGCACGATCGAAGTCCCTCACCCTCTGTTGTCGCTGGACCATGAGGTGGAGCTGGCGGTGATCATCTCTCAGAAAGCTCGCGATGTTCCGCAATCCACCGCCATGGATTACGTCGCCGGTAAATTTGTAATTTTTGTTACTGTTATTTGTTAATTAATCAGTTAATAATGCTGCAGTTAATGATTTAGTTTTGAGTTTAAATCTGATTAGCGAAAATCTGATGGTTTAAGGTTATGCACTTGCTCTGGATATGACTGCCAGAGAAATTCAAGCTTCTGCTAAGGTAATTATCGAAAATCGGATCGTTTAATGCGATCTAACACGGTAGCGAAATGTTCAATTTTATGACTACAAGTTTCTAATTAGAATGTTAATGCTGCAATTCATGATAATCAATATGTTTTAATTTAAACAGCTACTGCAAATGTATGTTGGTTTCTGATGAATGAGTTATGGTGCATATAAGACTTTTTGTTTCTCGTTTTATATAGATGTGAGATGTGTGTTAATTTAGCTCGTACGTAACTTGTAAGGATCAATACAAGTGATGTTTGTCAGAGGAAAATAAACATTAGATGAACAACTTTCATAAACCGAGAGGTACCTGTGATGTAAACTGCAAAAAAGTCCAGTAGTCACTACTATGGCCTGATCTCATGAAGAATAAGAACGGAACAGTTCAAGTTCTAAATTTGTGCTCTATTTTAGTATATGCGGATCACTGGACATGCCGGTACAATGTTGTTATCTTTGTTAATGTACGTTATTTCCTTTTACAGTCTGCAGGTCTTCCATGGACCATAGCTAAAGGGCAGGACACCTTCACACCAATCAGTTGCGCTGTAAGAATTATAATGCAAATAATTCAATCACTATGACTATCTATATTTTTAAGCATATTTAACCATTTGATTCTCCAAACTTCATGCAGCTGCCCAAGGAAATGGTGCCAAACCCTGATGATATAGAGTTGTGGCTGAAGGTTCTTAGGGCTTCCTTTGCTTTCACGAGCTCTAGTATTGGCATGATTATTGTATTGGCCACTCCTAATGCGTTCAAATTAATTCGCTTCACCGCAGGTAGATGGAGAATTGAGGCAGAAAGGCTCAACCAAGGACATGATATTTAAACTCCCGTTTCTCATCAGCCACATAAGTTCCATTATGACACTTCTCGAAGGAGATGTAATACTAACAGGTATGAAATTTTTATCTGTACCTAAGGTTTCCATCCAACCCCACTTCCTCCGCGTCTAGGAGACGTGCGAATATTTTTTCAACATGAAGCTAATTATGGTTTGGTACTGCTTGTGCAGGCACTCCCCAAGGTGTTGGCCCAGTAAAAATAGGTCAAAAGATAACTGCTGGCATAACCAACCTCGTGGAAGTTCAGTTCAATGTCGAAAAACGGAAGAGCCAAGCAAGTTCTTGAGCTAGTTGAATTTGCGTTCTGGTGCTATTGTATTTGACTCTCGGATTAAATATCTTACGAGGTGGTATTTGAACATGTCTACTTGTTTCGTTCTTCACGTTTGGAGTTTGATTAAAATGGAGTGGAATAAAGAATGTAGGGGTAGAAAGAACATTTTTCGGATGGAAATAAATTTCACGGTTTATTATTTCTTACGCTGCCTAGAAAGTAGTCCATTGATACCATAAAACACTCTAGAAATATTATATTTGCAAAAAATAATTAAAATTAAGGTCATTTAGTCAATAAACTGTAGCAAATAGATGGATAGTTTGTAGTACTTTTGTAGATTCAATGATCTGTTTTTGTACAATTTGGTGACTAAACACTCATTTTTATTGATTTTTTGTTGAGATGATTTTTACATGGTATTAATAATCACAAGTAATTAGTTAAGTGTCATATATCTCAATGGTAATTGAGTTTGAATTATTATTCTACTATTGTTTTTAAGGATTTATATGTAGAAAACTCTTAAATTAATGGGTTTATTAGTAATTTTAATATTCATTATGTTCGATGCTTCGTCCAAAAAAAAAAATTCATGTTCGATGCGTGTTTTTAGGACTAAATACATTTTACACGGTTGAGGTGTAGAATCAATTTTGAAATTATTCATGAGATTTTAATTTTTCTTGTTAGACCTCAACGTTTGACATTAAAACAATTTACACCTTTTGTCAGACTTGTGAGAAAGTAGGGGAGTTGTCAATCGGGTAAAGTGACAAAGTGGTGCAACATCTACCTATGAGATAGGTTTAGTTTTTACTTTTGTCATACCTTCATGAACCAAGCAATAGTGTGTATTTTGATACCGTACCTCAGGGACATTTGAACGCATTCACAATTCTTTTAAAGCAACCTACACGATTTTAACTCCTCACGCACTTCTTTATTTCAAGTAATCGGATTGACTAAATCAAACAAAAACTAGCTTATAAAATTAAGGGTAAATATCAGTTTACTACCCTCATGTTTCGTGGTTTTAAACATTTAGTACATCAAGTTTTTTTCGTCCCAGAATCATACCTAAAGTGTAAATTTTGGGACAGTCTCATATATCTGTTAGTCAAACTGTTAAGTTTTCCGTTAACTGATGACGTGGCACCATGTGGACAATGAATGGATGCCACGTGTCAATAAGGGTCCCACGTGGATTTAAAAATTAAAAAAAATTACAAAATTGCAAAAAAAAAAAAGAAAAAAAAAAACTGTTGTTGTCTACGCCCGCCAAACCCTCTATACCCGACCCATCTCCCTCTCCTCCACCCTTTGCAAAAACCCTAACTCCCAAAATCTTTTGAGTTTTCAAAAAAATTGAGCAAACCCAACATGAAATCCCTAATCCCCAAAATCTTTCCGACCCGTTTGAATTTGACTTCAATTTCATCAAACACAGAATGAAAACACAAAAAAGACTTCGATTTCGTCATACCAAAAAACTGATCAGTCAGGACTCGGACATTCATTTTCGTTTTGTTCCCCCCAAATTTTCTCAGCAACCAAACAATCTATTTCAAATTATAAACAACAAAAGCAGCAGAATCACAAAGATCAATACACAAAATCTGAAATTTCTTAGCTAATCCTTAACTCTGTTTGCGGGAAACAAAGCAGCTCTAAATCACTCGCCTTTGAGTTCGAAATGCATACCTCGATTTCTTAGAGATAATGACGCTTTCTCAAACGTCGTCTATGAGAAGGCCATCCCGGCAATGATCAGGGAAAATCGGGAAATGCAGTGAAATTGGAAGCTGAAAGGACACCGTGACCTAGTTGGTGGCCAGAAGACGGCGGATATGACGAAATTGCGGAAGAGAAAATGGCTTTTAGGGTTTTAGAGAGGCAGTGAGTGCGGTGAAGAATCTGGAATTTTAGAGAGAGAGAAAGAGAGAGGAGAAGGGGGTCTCTGCAGCTTGAAAATGGCCTCAGCAAAGGCGTATCGTTGGTGAATCGCCTCGTCGAGGAAGCCACAGCGCTCCCGGCATAAGGCGACGGCCGGAAGATCGTCGAGCTTGGAGCTCGTCCAGCCCATTGGGTTGGGTATGGAGGGACTAGGAGAGGGATGGGTCGGGTTGGGAGGTGGTGGTGAGGGAATAACGAGTGCGAGTGGGGAGAGGGACGGAGGGGGGAGACCAAGTCGCTCGGGGTGGGGAAGACAAAGGGGATCTGGAGAAGGATGGATGTGCAGAGGTGCATAAGGATCTAGGGATTTGGGGAGTGAGAGTGGAGAGTGAGAGAGAGAGCGGAGAGTGAGAGCGAATGTGCAGAGGTACGTGTCACAGCAAATCGCTCGGGGTGGGGAAGACAAAGGGGATCTAGAGAAGGATGGATGTACAGAGGTGCAGAGGGATCTGGGGATTTGGGGAATGAGAGAGAGCGGAGAGTGAGGGTGAGAGCGGATGTGCAGAGGTGCAGAAGGAGAAGGGAAGCGGATCGGGGTGGGGAAGACAAAGGGAATCTGGGGAATTTTTTTTTATTTTTATACTTTTATTTAATTAAATTTTTAATTGTTTATTTATTTATTTATTTTTAAATTTCCACGTGGATGACACGTGGCGCCCAATCATTGTCCACATGAGCACCATGTCATAGTTAACGGGAGACTTAACAGTTTGACTAACGGATGTATGAGACTGTCTCAAAATTTAAACTTTAGGTATGACTCTGAGACGAAAAAAACTTCATGTACTAAATGTTGAAAACCACGAAACATGAGAGTAGTAAACAATCTTTTGCCCTAAAATTAAACTTAACTTTCATAGTTTAAAATACACGTATCATCAATGACGATATACAACAACAACAACAACGACAAAAAAGAAAAAAACTAGTTGACGGAAGTTGCACGCTGATAAACAAGGAAACAACGATGTTTGTTACGTCACTTAAAAGTCTGAGGCAAGAAATGCATAACTGAAACACTAGTAGGCAGTAGCTAGCAAGCATCGACATAAGGACATATATACGGCTAATGGAATTTCTTGACGAAGTCGTGAATGTGTTTGCTGATTTCATCAGGCTTTTCTTGTTGCAGAAAATGGGCAACTCCTTCCAGTACAACTACTTCTTCCAAAAGCGGCACATATTTCTTGAACCCACCTTTGTGTATGAAGTCCTGAGCACCTAGAGAGTTGTAAATCAGGTCCTGGTCTCCCACAATAAACTTCACTGGAACTTTCACTTGAGCCTCAGTCCATGGGGCAGTTAGTTCCCAGTTTCTGCATTGTTAAAGCCAAAGAAATTAATTAAAACAACGATTACCATTATAGTCGACAACAATACATAAGTTCGAAAAAAATTACGTACACGTCCAAATTCCGATAGTAGTTTACGGGTGCCGGTGAAGCCCGTCTTGTCAAATTTGGTGGCGTAGTATTTCACGTCATCTCAGACAACCAACTTGGCAAGACAATAGGAGTATCTGTCGGACATCCAAATCCTTTGCCTTTAGGCAGGAAAGCTGGACCAGGATTCCTATATGTTAGAAACTCCTTGATAACTCTTGTAGTGCCCATCTGAGCAAACTCGGCTTCTATCACTCCTGGCTCCTACAAATATGAGTAATTTGTCCAATCACAAGCAAAAATTGCAATTGATAAGCGAGTACACAGTTTCACAAATACATAGTCATGCTATCTTTTAAGGCAAACAGTAATATTTTTTAGTAGAGCGATAGAGTTAGTGAGTTAGTTAATTATTTGTTAAAGAGAGGCGATAAAAATCGAAAGCGCAGAAAAGTGCACATGCATGATTACCTGTCACAAATACAATTAAATACCATCTACAACAACAATATTTTCGTATTAACCCAATTTGGTAGGCACTTCAACCTAAAAAGAAAAAAAATCACAATCAACTACATTACAATAAAATGTTCATACGTGATCTGCGATCAAAATGTTAGCTTTTAAAGGTAGATAATGTAGCAAAAGACACTGTCACATCCGATTTAAAGTAAGACTTTGGGATTCAGATTCATTCCGCAGAGACAGATATGGTCATTTTCAATCTGCTAGGATTTGAAGTAACATCGGCAATTTGTAAAAACCTAAAAACTTAAGAAAAACAACGGCATCCCCCAAACTATCCGACAACCATCTACCCCAAGTAGTCCCACCCGTCGTCGCAAAGATCCTCATCGGCGGCGAGGGTTATCTCTTCGCCCCTTCTGTCTCTTCCTCTCTCTCCAAATCAGAGAAGTGGGAAGGCCAATAATTAAAATCATTTAACTCATATCTCCACAGACATAACCAGCAACGTTGTTGCCAAAAACCTTATCTGATTGATCTGGCCCACCAACAAATTTCTGGGTATTTTGGAATTTGAGGACAGCCACAATTTTTTTTTCTTCTGGGATTTGAGGATACCCACAATTAATTTTTTCTAGGGTGTTTTGGGTTCTTTCTGGAATTTGGGGATAGCCAAAATTCCTAAAAAACTAAAGAAAACCCAAGATTTCAATTCCTTAAACGTATTGTGCATTAATTTGGATTGCGTAGTTGATTTGTGTTCTCCCGACTGGCATTTAGTAGCAGAAATTGCAAGGAAATGGCTGCCGACGAGGTTGTATGTGGTTTGGTGGGTGGCTATCGGGTAGGTGGACCGTGGAGAGTTTGGCTCCTTTTGTTTTTCTTTAATTTCTTTTTATTCGTTATATTATTCTTTAGAAAATGATAAATTGATTTCCAATAGTATGGAATTTTGTGGGGCTAAAAAATTCCAAAAAATAAATAAATACATAAAAAGTACCAAACCTGAAATCTGCACATGTAATAGTCATCGCCATAAACAGCTTGAACCATTTCGATGAACTTCCTCTGAGGGTTTTGTTCGTGGCTGGAATTTCCGCTGGGGATGTTTCCTGGCTGATGAGCACACAGCTCCCCGAGAGGTTGGCGCCGGTTGATGCTTTCTGACGGGCTTCTGCTTTACTGGCGGGCTTATCGGGCAAGGCTGAAAGAGAATGACATAGTTAACTTTGAAAGGTGCATTTGTGGGGCCTTAGGTGTAGGCCTTGAGGCTCACAATCAAGATTAACTTTTAAGTGCTCAGGCGTGTCACTGCCGTCTTCAGCATGGCAGATGTAAAACGGATGTTGAGTTTTAGTTGTATATATACCCGAAAGACATTGTTAGTTATGACAGGTGCCTTTGTGGAGCCTTAGGTGTAGGCCTTGAGGCTTCCAGTCAGGAACTAACCCAGTACTCGAATATACGATGTCTGTTTTATTGATTGCACGAGTCTTATAACCATTATACTTCTAATTACCCGAGCCCGCAGAGCAGAATGAACCCAAATAGGTGCCTTTGTAGGGCCTTAGATATAGGCCTTGAGGCTTCCTATCAGAATTCCTTCTATACTCAAACGTTCTACGATAATCATAATATAATAGAAATAAAACTAAGAGATAGGTCGATTACTTGCGCCCCAAGTAACTTCGGACTTCTTGTTTATCAAAGCTTGTCGTGGATTTGTTAAGTCCACATAAGGTTCTTTTTTATGCCTTGAGACCAAGGACTTTTGAATGATCAATCTTACATGCCCGAGGGCTTAGAACTTAGATCTGGTTTAAACCGTGAAGATATATTCAAATCAGATTCAAGAGCTGAGAAGTCTTTTAATCATCAACTTACTAGAAATAACTTGGATACAACTGGAAGTATACAACATACTGCTAGATTAATGAATGAAAAGACAAAAACAAAGAGGGTCAGGCAAGGTTTAACCTTGTCGGGCAAGGCTGATCGTCTTGCAACTTCCTATCTTTGTGGTTTATCAAAGGGTTTGAGAGCTTTAGAAAAGGGGTAGGGAGATGAGTTTACAGAAAGAAATTGATACTACAGCAGGTTTAGGACAAGGTAGCAGAGCTATTACAAAGGCTTTTTGGTAAGGGTTTATCCCGAGAGGGATAAAGGCTTGGGCTGACTACAGCTTCGTTTGAAGGCAAATCTGGCTTTGAGCAGAGTTTGTGCTTGTATTTGTTTGTTTGATTGATTGTGTATTTGTTTGTTTGATTGAGTGTCCTCATCTCTGATTTCTCTTTCTTCTTTTATAGACACTTCGGCTTGGCCTCCTATAGCAGTAACCTTGCCCGAATGCAGCTTGAATGGCAATGACTCATCAACTATTTACTTGTACTGCCACTGTAAAGTGCTTTTGGGCTGATTAGCTGACTGGTCTATACCACTTGGTCTCTAAGTAGGTGAGCAAGTGGTTCAAATGAGCTGCACCAAGTCGGAAAGAGCATTTTTTGCTTTCCGGGCTTCGGCTGGGCTTCGGCCATCTCTTCTTCTAGGCCTCCCTTTGGGCCAGCTCATTCTTGAGCCCAAAGTTCAAGTTTTAATCCAAACAGTGCCCCCTTTAATTGATATTCAGCCTGGAATTCCAGGCGCCAATATTGATTGAATAGCTACATGCGCTTGCACCCTTGTTCTTGGAACTTGTATCTTCTGGTTGAGATCAACGCCACCCGGAGTCTCTTGATCTTCCCACGACTCTTGAACTACTTTCTGATATTCCTATAAATTCCGGCCCTTTCAACAAATCATCCTCGATCTCATCTTTATCCACCCCAAGTGTTTCTGCCTCCTTAGTTTTCTTCTAAAACTGTGAAATGAGTTCTTCAGGGTTTAAGTGGGGTTTCCTAAAACTCCATTTTCGTAAAAAAAAAGTTTTCATCAGATTACTACTATCTCCAACACCTTTGGTCAAACACCCCGCTATACCCAACACCCTTGGTCAGGTGGTTTCCTCATGAAGGTTTGCCTTCCTGCTTGCTGCCATGATAAGGCAGGCTTCACCATCATATATGGTGATGACTCTGTCTGAGGATCCTTTACCAAGCTCATCTTGGCCGCACAACCCGATCACCTGATCGGATTCTATCCATGAAGACATCGGAAAACCAGCTGAAAACACCATTGCATCCAGAAAGAATTGAATGTAGCACGTCAGAATTGAATCTGTTGTAAATTTCACAAATTTTTCGAAATGAAATAAACATTATTTTAGCAAGTTTTTGTCTTTCTGTCTTCTTGAATGATTGATGAACATACACTGCACTTTGATATCCCGAACTCTACCTTACCTTGCATCCTCTTCAATATAACAATCTCTAACATCCCATAATGCAGGACAATACTTTTTTCAAGAATTTAACATTAATGGGATGTTTCTGCCAATTTCCTTCGAGGTCCGCCAAGTAGTATCCTCCCTTGTCTAATACTCGACTAATCATGAAAGGACCTTCCCATGTCGGGCTCCACTTTCCAAAGCCCCTAATCTGAGCTCCTAGAGGGAGGACTGTCTTCCACACTAAATCTCCCTCATTAAAAGACTTCATCTTCACCTTTTTGTTATAAGCTCGGGCAACAGCTTTCTTTCTTTCCTGAATCTAGTTCAAGGCTTCAATCCGGGCTACATCTAAGTCTTCAATCCCTTGACACATGGCTTCGATGTACTCTTCACTATGTAACCCAAACTGATTTTGAATTCTGACAGAACTTACATTGATTTCCATGGGAAGCACTGCATCTTGGCCGAAAGTTAAAGCATAAGGAGTTATCCCTGTTCCTGCCCTCTTGGAAGTTCTGTATGCCCACAAAGTATTCCCCAACTTTTCATGCCACTTCTCCGGACTATCTATCACCATTCTTTTGATAATGTTTACCAAAATCTTGTTGTTGGATTCTGCCTGGCCATTTGACTGTGGGTAGTAAGGACTGGACTGGATCATCTTTATTTTGTATTTGCTTGCAAACTCTTCAACTTCTTTTGAAATAAAAGATGGCCCACGATCCGTTACTATGGTTTCGGGCACCCCAAATCTATACAGAATCTTAGTCTCAATAAAATTCTTGACTACAATTGAGGTTATAGATTTTACGGCCGAGGCCTCTACCCATTTGGTGAAGTAATCCGTTACTACAATTATGAAAGTGTGCCCCTTGCTAGAAGCTGGATAGATCTGCCCGATAAAGTCCATTGCCCATCCTCTGAAGGGCCAAGGCTTGACCACTGGATTTAAAGGCACTGAAGGCACATGTTGTAGGGGACCGTGCCTTTGACATTCTTCACAGCCTCGGGCATAGGACTTGCAATCTTTTTCCATGTCGGGCCAGAAATAACCATACCTTCTAAGCAACCACTTCATCTTCGTTCTAGCCTGATGTGCTCCACATACTCCTTCATGCACCTCGACCATTACTCTCATGGATTCCTCTTGGCCTAAGCATTTCAATAGTAACCCATTTGGAGTTTTCCTTAGCAGGTCCTTCTCCCATAAGACATACTTGGTTGCTTGCTGTCTATTCTTCTTGTTTGTGGGTGAAGAGAGATCTTTTAAATGATGAATGATAGGCGACCTCCAAACTTCTATCTCAGTTTCTAGAACCGTTACATCCAGACTGAATCCTCTTTCCAGGATAGAAGGAAGGTTTCTTCTTTGAATCTCGACATCCACCCCATATTTTCTTTCCTGTATTGGTACGCCTGAGGCTAATTGCGTCATCTCGTTGGCCGCTAGGTTGGATCCCCTTGGAATATGATTAACTGATATCTCAGAATCCCCATAACTCAGCAATTGCGTAGCCGCCAAATAATACCCTACCATGGTGATATGTCTGCACTTGAACTCCCCATTTAGCTGGTTTATCACTAACTCTGAATCACCAAAGACCTCTACCTCCATTGCCCCCAGATCCATCAAGATTTCCAAACCAATTATTAAGGCTTCATACTCTGCCCGATTATTGGTGTTCCCTTGGTAATCTAGGAGAAATGAGTAATAATGATAAACCCCTTGAGGGTTGACAATTACAATCCCAGCTCCTGAAGCCTTCTGAGTGTAGGAACCATCAAAATATAGCTTCCAATGAGTAATCCAAAGGCCAGTCACTCTTCTTATCTCTTGCTGGACCCACTCCTCTTTGCACGAGATTTCTTTGCTTGGCGGGATCCAAACACTAGTGACTTCCAAGGTCCCCGGGATATTGATTATCTCATCTTGAGACTCTTGATGCTCCGCCAAGAAGTCAGCAATTGCTTGGCCTTTGACTGCCCTTTGGGGTACATATTAAAAACTGAACTCTGATAATGCTAGAATCCACTTCTCAATCCTTCTTGTTAGCATTGGTTTTGACAACATGTACTTTATCACATCTGTCTTGGCGATAATGTGCACGTGACAAGGTAACATGTAATGCCTTAGCTTGCTGGCAGTCAAATACAAAGCTAAGCACAATCTCTCTACTGGGGAATATCTTGTTTATACCTCGGTCAAAATTCTACTGAGGTAGTACACTGCCTGCTCTTTCCCGCCTTCATTGTTTTGGGCTAACAAACTCCCGATTGATTTCTCTGAAGCAGAGATATATAGCTTTAAGGGTTTTCCCTTTGAGGTGGTACCAATACTGGTGGAGAAGTCAAATAGGCTCTGATGCTGTCGAAAGCCTTTTGGTGTGGTGGTCCCCACTCGAAATTCTCTTTATCCTTCAGTCTTAGCAAATGAGTTAGCGGCTGGATCTTGCTCGCTAAATTGGCAATAAATCTTCTCAAGAAATTAATTTTACCCAGCAGCCTCTGAAGTTGCACTTTGTTGGTGGGCGGGGGCGATTCCATTATTGCCCGAGATTTGTTCTTGTCTACTTCTACACATCTTTGATGCACCAGGAATCCCAAGAAGTTGCCCGCTCTCATTCCAAACGCGCACTTCTTTGGATTCATCTTCAGTTTGTGGATCCTCATTCTTGTCAATGCTTGCCTGAGGTCTATCAGATGCTGCTCTTCTGTTTTGGATTTCACCACGATGTCATCGATGTACACCTCCATGTTCTGGCCAATCAAATCATGAAAGATGGCATTCATTGCCTTTTGGTAGGTTGCACCAGCATTCTTGAGCCCGAATGGCATGACCAGGTATTCATATGCCCCCACATGATCGGGACACCTAAAAGCTGTTTTATGTATATATTCCGGGGCCATCTTTATCTGATTATACCCGGCATTCCCATCCATAAAAGATAAGACTTTGTGTTTTGCCACTGCATTTATGGATAGATCGACCATGGGCATGGGATACTCATCTTTTGGTGTAACGCCATTAATATTTCTGTAATCAACACAACATCGTACTGCTTTTGTTATAGCCTTTAAAACAGGTACAATGTTGGCTAACCATTCCACATATTTGGCTGGTCTGATAAAGCCAGCTTTTACTAGCCCTCAATCTCTTCTTTGACCTTCTCTTCTATCTCCTTTGACATCATTCGCGGTGCTTGCTTAACAGGTTTATATCCCTCCTTGATGGGCATTCTGTGTTCCACCAATGTTGAATCTAAACCTGGCATCTCAGTATAATGCCAAACAAAACAATCTTTCAATTCTTGCAAAAGACAGATAATCTTTGCCCGATCATTAGTCTTTAATAAGCCACTGATTTGTATTGGTCTTGGATCTTCCTCTGACCCTAGATCAATAATTTCCAAAGGATCCTGAACTTCTGGTGGTGGCTTATCAGGTTCTGCACACAAAAATTCGATTAACTCCGGGCTCTCGGGCAAGTCGTCTGACCCATCTAGGTCATATATGCACTCGGCCATTTGTATGGTCCTCTCCAACTCTTCTCTACAAGATTCCTCCCTGCTCTCATCCTGGCTGGTCGAAGCTCCTAACTGCCATTCATGCTCTTCTTTGTCTAAGAGCTTCCTTTCTTGCTTTCTTCCTTTTCCATACACCAACAGTCTTTTAATCAGGGACCTGACTGCCATTACCTGATCCTTCCTTTTTTGTTCTGTCATTGATGGTGTAGGGGCGTCGGGACGATACAAGGTCTATCCCACTCCTCTCTAGTAAGGAGCATTCCTTGTTCCAGAAGCTTTTGGGCCGTCACCTTGGCAGGGCGGCCGTTCTCATCTGCTCCTGAACATTTCAAAATTCCTATGTTGGGGTTGTAGAAACTTGCTTTCGCAACATTGGCTGTGGGGAGAAATGGCCGTGATTCGGCCTCTACCATTTCCCAAAAGCCTGGTCCATCCGTTCCTGCTTCATGGTAGACAGCGACTTGTTGATGCAGGGTGGAGGGTATGGCAAGACTTTGGTGGATCCAGTCCATTCCAAGTAATGCTCCGTAGGTGGAAGTACAATCTACCACAAAGAATGCCAGCATGATCTGTTTGGACCCCAAATCCACTTCTAAGGGCAATATCCCATGAGTTTTGGTGATAGCGCCCGAGAAGCTTGAAACCATGAGGTTCATAGGAATAAGATCTTTTGTGCCTCTCCCCAACTTTTTCATTTGCTTGGCCGGTAGTACATTAACAGCCGCTCCTCCATCAATTAAAATCCTTTTGAAGGGCACCCTCTCCAAATGAGTTGTAACATATATGGGCTTAAGATGATTGGCAAGTGAAATGTTCGGGCGGCTGAACACCATTTTGTCTGTATAGATCCTTAAAGGTCCATCCTTGGATGCTTCAGATGATTCAGCTTTTCCCGATTCTCCCTCTTCAGCTGTTTCCACATTAACATGGGCCATCATTGGCTCAGTTGTTACGTAGTCACCTTCCATAGTGGCGGGCTGATTAGGTCTGGCACCAAACATGGTGGATAGCACATACGCCATGTTGATATGAAAATTGCTAGGCTCGGGCAGTTCTTCTTTCTTGCTCCCAATACGGTCAATGAACTCATCTAACCAAGCCATCGCATCAGCTGGAAGGAGTGGTTCTGGTGCCTCCTCTTGTTGATTCCTGCCTGAATATGGTGTTTGCTTTGGAACTTCACCGAAATGATCCACCCCTGACAGAGAATGTGGTTTTCTTTCAGGTAAAATAGTTCCAAAACAAATAGGCTCCGTCTTCCATCCAGGAGTTGGCACCATGATCATATCTTCTTGAGCTCTCCTCAAGATCCTATATTTCCCAGGGTGTAGGCTCTGTGGTACATGGTCTCCCTCGCCTTCTGTCTTACTATTAGCCTTTTCCACTTCTTTTTTACTCCTCTAACGGAACTGACTACTCCCCCCAGATGACGTTTTCTCCAACTTTTGATTCTTGGATGTTTCAGACGTCGCATGGGTCTTTAAGGAGTTCATGTAGGCTTTGTGTTGCCTTTGGACCCTTCTGACCATGGAGGCTTCCATTTGTCTAACGGGCTGTCCATTCTTCCCAACCACGTACCATTTTCTCCCGAGGCGGGCAGGGTTATCTTTCTGGATAGGATATGTTATCCTATCACTCCTCTTGACTTCTCTTCCCATATGGCCGTATTGAGAATGCTCTACACTCTTCCCTTTTGGCTTTTTAGCATCCTTATCTTCTGCCTCCTCAGAAACCTCATGGTTTCGAAATACTTCTGATAAAGCTTTAGGTTGGGAATCACCTCCCAATCGTTGAAAAACACTTCGGGAAATATATCTTCCTGTTGCCCGCCTGGTTCTTTCGCGGGCTTCTTTCCTTTCTTCTTCTTCTTTCCTCTTGATCAGCTCATGATCAATGAGGACTCCTGCTGGGGGAATTTCGAGCTCACACTCGCATTGGCATTTACTGCACAGAATCATCCCTTTGATTATGGTTGCTTTTGGATGTTTGGGCAATTTGATCACCATTTTTGTGGATTTGTCAGCTAGTCTTCCTTCTTCTTCCCTTGTGACCTTTTCTTTCCCCTTCTCAACCTATGCCATATTGATCATATTTACTGGGGCCTCTGAAAAGGGATCTGCAGTTTTGTCCGCCACTGCTTCTTCTGGCTGGCTGGTTTTAACTTTCTCTTCTTCCCTATCATCATTTTCCTTAAGTTGAGGTAAATATATAGGAATAGTTGGTTTTATAACCAGGTCTGCTTCTTTTCTGAAGCCTGTGGAGACGCTCTCCAATCTTTGCAACATTTGTAACAAGGTAGTTTGCAAGTCTTCTGGCAGTTTTGACATATTTCTTTTGATCAAGGAAATCCCACCGGGCGTGCCAAAACTATGTTTGTGGCTGGAATTTTCGCTGGGGATGTTTCCTGGCCGACGAGCACACAGCTCCCCGAGAGGTTGGCGCCGGTTGATGCTTTCTGCCTGGCTTCTGCTTTACTGGCGGGCTTATCGGGCAAGGTTGAAAGAGAATGACATAGTTAACTTTGAAATGTGCCTTTGTGGGGCATTAGGTGTAGGCCTTGAGGCTCACAATCAAGATTAACTTTTAAGTGCTTAGGCGTGCCACTGCCATCTTCAGCATGGCAGATGTAAAACGGATGTTGAGTTTTAGTTGTATATATACATGAGAGATCGTGTTAGTTATGACAGGTGCCTTTGTGGGGCCTTAGGTGTAGGCCTTGAGGCTTCCTATCAGAATTCATTCTATACTCAAACGTTCTACGATAATCATAATATAATAGAAATAAAACTAAGAGATAGGTCGATTACTTGCGCCCCAAGTAACTTCGGACTTCTTGTTTATCAAAGCTTGTCCTGGATGGGTTAAGTCCACATAAGGTTCTTTTTTATGCCTTGAGACCAAGGACTTTTGAATGATCAATCTTACATGCCCGAAGGCTTAGAACTTAGATCTGGTTTGAACCGTGAAGACATATTCAAATCAGATTCAAGAGCTGAGAAGTCTTTTAATCATCAACTTACTAGAAATAACTTGGATACAACTGGAAGTATACAACATACTGCTAGATTAATGAATGAAAAGACAAAAACAAAGAGGGTTAGGCAAGGTTTAACCTTGTCGGGCAAGGCTGATCGTCTTGCAACTTCCTATCTTTGTGGTTTATCAAGAGGTTTGAGAGCTTTAGAAAAGTGGTAGGGAGATGAGTTTACAGAAAGAAATCGATACTACAACAGGTTTAGGACAAGGTAGCAGAGCTATTACAAAGGCTTTTTGGTAAGGGTTTATCCCGAGAAGGATGAAGGCTTGGGCTGACTACAGCTTCGTTTGAAGGAAAATCTGGCTTTGAGCAGAGTTTGTGCTTGTATTTGTTTGTTTGATTGAGTGTCCTCATCTCTGATTTCTCTTTCTTCTTTTATAGACACTTCGGCTTGGCCTCTTGTAGCAGTAACCTCGAATGCAGCTTGAAGGGCAATGACTCAGCAACTATTTACTTGTACTGCCACTGTAAAGTGCTTTTGGGCTGATTAGCTGGCTGGTCTATACCACTTGGTCTCTAAGTAGGTGAGTTTGTGGTTCAAATGAGCTGCACCAAGTCGGAAATGGCCTTTTCTGTTTTCCGGGCTTCGGCTGGGCTTCGGCCATCTCTCCTTCTAGGCCTCCATTTGGGCCAGCTTATTCTTGAACCCAAAGCTCAAGTTTTAATCCAAACAGGTTTCGCGGCCGGAACTGCACGCTCAAGCTGACCAAGGCTTTGACTCGGTCGGGCCGGAACATGCAGAGGTACCAAGTGATGATGACGCCCCAGTCGTGGGCCACCACGAACACCTGCTCCTGATCGGGTGCGATGGCGTCCAGGAGAGCCATGGGATCTCCAACCATGTGGAAGCATGTGTAGCTGGAAGGGGAGGCGGGGGCGTCGGTGTCGCCATACCCTCGGAGGTTGGGGGCGACGGCGCGATAGCCGAGGGCGGAGAGGGTGAGGATTTGGTGGCGCCAGCAGTACTAGAGATCGGGAAAGCCGTGGATGAAGAGGATGAATGGGCCATTACCTTTCTCGGCGACGTGCATATTGATGCCGTTCACTTGGACCGTTCGGTGCTCTATTCCCTCCGACTCCATGACGTCGATCGCTCTCTCTCTCTAACTTTCTCTCTGTTTTTTCTCTCTTGTAATAGTTATCAGTGAGTGATTACTGTTGGGGTGTTTCTGTGTCTTTTTATACAAGGAAGCCTGCAGAAATATTTGTTTTTTTCTGCCTGGTTCTATGGTATTTGACTCTCGGATTAAACGTCTTACGAGGCGGTATCTGAACTTGTCCATTTGTTTTGTTCTTCATGTTGGGAGTGAGATTAAAATTGGAGTGAAATAAGGAATTTAGGCGTAATTTCATATGGAGCAAGATGCTAAGTTCTGGCTAACTATGGTCGATGAAGCTTATGTTGCCCACATCCGCCGACAAGCAAACTCGGTTGCTCATCGCTTAGCTCGTTTTGTTCTTTATTGTGGAATTGGAAATAATTGTACTTGATTAGATGGACTTCCAACCTTAATTAGTGACCTTCTTATGGAGGATTTATCTTCACCGTGTACTAATTAGCCTTTTATAGCTTCAATGAAATATATGTCGCCGTTTTCTTAAAAAAAGAAACAAAAAAAAAAACATTTTGCCTCTTTTTGCTTCCCAGATATTATAATAGTCCATTGATACCATAAAACACTCTAGAAATATTATATTTGTAAAAAATAATTAAAATTAAGGTCGTTTAGTCAATAAACTGTAGCAAATAGATAGATAGTTTGTAAAACTTTTGTCGATTTCAATGATCTGTTTTTATAAAATTTGATGACTAAACAATCTCATATTTTATTAATTTTTTGTTGAGATGATTTTTACATAATGATTCTAACCTTACGCAGGAAGTTTCGTGGATCAGCCACGAACCACTCGTTTTTATTAATTAAGTGTCATATATCTCTCGATAATTGAGTTTGAAATATTATTCTAATGTGTTGTTTTTAAGAATTTATATGTAGAAAACTCTTAAATTAATCTATTAATTAGTAATTTTGATATTCATTTATGTTCAATGCATGCTTTTCAAACTAAATACATTTTACATTGCTGAGGTTTAAAATCAGTTTTGAAATGATTCACGAGATTTCGATTTTTCTTATTAGACCTCAACATTTGACATTAAATCAATTTACATATTTTGTCAGACTTGTGAGAAAGTAGGAAAGTGTTCATTCAGTAATGTGACAAAGTGGTGCAAAATCAACCTCTATGATATAGGTTTAGTTTTTACTTTAGTCATAGCTTCGTAAATCCTGCGACAATGAGTATCTTGATAAGTTACCTCACAAACATTTGAACACATCCACAATTATTTTAAAGCAACATACATGTTTTTAACTCCTCACACACCTCTTTATTTTTCAAGTCATCGGACTAACTAAATCAAACAGAAACAACTTATAAAATTAAACTTAGTCTTCATATTTTAAATTACACACATCATCGGTGATTATTCATAACAAAACCAAACGAGTTGACGGAAGTTGCATGCTGGTAAACAAGGAAACAATGATGTTCATTACAACGTCATTCAAACTCGGAGGCAAGAAATGCATAACTGAAACACCAGTAGGCAATAGCTAGCGTCGACACAAGGACATATGGCTAATGGAATTTCTTGATGAAATCGTGAATGTGTTTGCTGATTTCATCAGGCTTTTCTTGTTGAATGAAATGGGCAAATCCTTCCAGCATAACTACTTCTTCCAGAAACGGCACAAATTTCTTGAACCCGCCTTTGTGTATGAAGTCCTCAACACCTAAAGATTTGTAAACTAGGTCCTGGTCTCCCACAACAAACTTCACTGGAATTTTCACTTGAGCCCCCGTCCATGTTGCAGTTAGTTCCCAATTTCTGCATTGTTAAAGCGGCTGAAACTAATTAAAACAACGATTACCATTAGAGTCATCGACACTCGATAGCATAAGTTCGAAAAAACTTACTTACAGGTCAAAATTCCGGTAGTAGTTTATGCCGCTGGTGAAGCCTATCTTGTCAAATTTAGCGGCATAGTAGTTCACTTCATCCTCAAACAACCAACTTGGCAAGACAATAGGAGTATCTGTGGGATGTCCAAAACCTTTGCCTTTAGGCAGGTTAAGTGGACCAGGATTCATATATGTTAGAAACTCCTTGATAACTCTTCTAGTGCCCATCTGAGCAAACTCAGCTTCTATCACTATTGGCTTCTGCAAATATGAGTAATTTGTCTAGTCATAAGCAAACATTGCAATTGATATATGCGGGTATGGGGTTTCAGAATTACATACTAATGTTTTATTGTTAGACAAATAGTAATTTTTTTTTTTTGTAGAACGATATCGTTAGTAGGTTAGATAATTTAGATTGTTAGTTGTTAGGGAGAGGAGAATCGGTATGAATTAAATCCACACCAACAACAATAATATTTTCGAATAAAATCAATTTGATTATTGGTTCAAATTCACAGTCTAGCTAGCGACATAAATATCATAGCAACTTCAACCTAAAAGAAAACAATTCACAATCAACTACATTACAATAAAATGTTCATACGTAATCTGCAATTAAAATAGGATGATGTTATCTATACACCTATTTTTACCTCTTGCACACTCTCTTTCATTTCTGGCCATCGAATCAAATGAATTGACGAAAATCAATGAATAAATTTAACAAAAACAAAAGATAAAAAATGAGTGTGCATGTCATGCCCCGAACCCGACATACGTCCAGGATCGACGCGTGACGTCACCTAGCATCTGTATATCTAACAAATCCCGCCTCCGGGATATGTACAAGGCGTAACTCAAGATCCAACTACGTAATAATTTTCCGTATGCTTTATGGCTGCATCTAACCTCCTTGTTAGACTGCCTACGTACCTTAAACAGGGATCAAGCTATTCGTAGTTCATCGTTTCATTACACTCGAACATTCATCACATAGACCACTATGTCTCAACATAATACGACAATTCAATCATGTAGCACCTCCATGAACATTTAACAAAGCACACTAATAATCTCTAGTCATCTCGTCATTCAACCACATATATGCATTCCAACACCCACCAATTATCACATCAATCAATAACTCATACAATACACCGAAATGCAAGGTTAGAACGACACAGTTCAGCCAAAGCCTACATCTCTGAAGCTGTCTCAAATGAATCAAATGATGCGATTTCGGACCACTCAACGAAATCCATCAACATCGGGTTCCGGACCACTCAACGGAACCAAGTACCAAAGGGGATTTTGGACCACTCAACGGAATCCAAACCAAGATACGATTCCGGACCACTCAACATAATCACGGAGTATAAGGGATTCCGGACCTCTCAATGGAATCCGAGTGGATACGATTTCGGACCACTCAACGGAATCGCGGAGTACAATGCATGTCAAACGACTCAATGAAATCCAAGCTGGATACAATTCCGGACCACTCAACGGAATAAGGGATTTCAGACCACTCAACGGAATCCAGATGGAGAAAGGAACCGGACCACTCAACGGAACCCCAGCAGAAACCCAGTTCCAAATCACTCAATAGAACCAAGCGGAAGGCCAACAACCATAATGTACAACGGCTTAAGAAACGAGACATGAATCAAGTGCACAATTTAAAAAGGCTCAAGGAAATGAAACAAAGTACAAGTACTAAATTTAGAATGGTCAACGAAACGAGAAATGAAACAATGGAACGGGATATGAAACAAGCTCTGAAGCAACAAACCCCATGGCAACGGGTTAACGGTCCACTACTAGCCCTCACATTTCATCACATCAAACCAATCATACAAATTAAACCACACATTCCACAACAAGTTCAATACATAAATCAAGTCACATAAAATAAACAAGCATATCACCATATAATGCCATCATTACTTTAATCGAGGTGCATGTTAATCGAGAAGACATGTCATCACGAGGAGCCCATCAAGCTCCATAAAATCCCAACTTCACTCTAAGATCGGCAACATGCTAGAAGAACTCATGCTAGTTGACTAAAAACTCAAACGTCGATCAAGGTCGAGATTAGGGTCCACAACCCTAGAAATCTAAACCGGAAAATCTGCCTATCAGACTCCTAATCCGTAACTTCCCAAGATCCACATTATGTTTCTAGAATAACATACTAAAACATCATTATGATCCAACGGTCGGATCTTCGCCAATCACAAATTCAAGTGGCGGTCAACGTTTTATTTTATGAACTTACAAATCCAATTCGGGAAGATCCGTACGTTAGATTCCCGATCCGTCAGTTCCTATGGTCCTCAAATATTACGTACTATAATGTATCAAAGTTTGAGACAATCCAACAATCGGATCGTCAATTCAAATAATAATAATGTGAAGTACCATAATGAAACTAGGTTCACAATAATCAAATCACATCCTACGGATATCAAATCTGAGATCAAGATATCAATTTAGCGTAAAATAGCATCGGCAATCCATTGGCCACGCGCCACCGCACACGCCGCCACAGGTGGCGGTCGGCCGCCCCGACTCGACATAAAATTCAACTATTTTAAAAAATTACCAAAATTTACAGAATTGTAAATCTCAATGATTAGAGTAAGTTTCATACCTGCAACCAAGGCCAATTTGGTCAGGAAAGGCCCCTCAATTTCACTCAAACCCGTCGGAACCCTATAATTGGGTATTTCTTGATTCGTCCTCAAATCGACTCCGACACTCCAAAAAATGATTGGGCATTGTTCCTGAGCTCAAGGGAAGTTCGTTGATGGTGAAGATCGATGAGATTGCATTCAGAAATGGCGGATTGCCGCCTAGGGACTCACGGAGGTGCCGTCGCTGCACACTATGAAACAGGGTCAAATATCGTCAATTTTGTGTGGGAAATTGAAGTTCCCAAGTGGTGGCACGATGAAATTCATCGGAAAAGCTCTCAGGGGTCTGGGTTTAAACCGGTTCACGAGTTGGAATCGGGTAAAGAGGAAATGGTCATGATCAGGTGTTACCTCGCCCTTCTTTTTTCCCCTCCTTTCTCCTGTCCCCATTGGTCCTTTCATTTTCCTCTCTCTTCCTGATTAGCCGAGACCTCTCCCCTCTCCTCCTTTTCTTTCCTTTTCCTCCCTCCATCTATCTCCTTTCTCTCCTTAACTCTCCATCCTAGCCACCCATGTGGCATTTCCCCCACTACTCCAAAATTTATGGAGCTTTCTAGATGAGAGCCAATTTACAATAATACCCCTAACTTTAAACGTTAATAACTCTCTCGTTATAATTTCGGTTCACGAACGGTTTGCACCTACAAGTTCGTGAGATCGAGCTCTATTCGAAAATATAAATTGTGACCTTGAATGGTCTACGAATTTTAAATAATTAATTTCCAAACTTCAAACCTCGTAACTAGTTTAATAAAAATCTAAATTCTTGAACAATAATACAAAATCTCAATAATTCAAATATGTAAATCATAACAATAAAATCCAGGAACAAGATTTCACAGTGCAAATAGCATTACCCTTAATATTTGCTTTTCAAAGGTAGAAAATGTAATAAAAAAAATAATGTTGTCACATCGTATTTAATATAAAATAACACTTTGGGATTCAGATCGATTATAGAAAGAGAGACAGATGGTCGTTTTCAATCTGCCAAAGATAGTGTAGAAAAGTAAGCTCTTTAAAATAATCACTTGAAAATTGATATTATCTCTCCGCTCTTTTTATCTTTCATACATTTTTAATTTTTGGTTGTCAAATTGAATAAATTAGAGAATATCACAAAACAAAAATTAACAAAAAAGTGTGTAAAAGGCCAAAAAAGAGTGTGTGAAATAGCTATACGATATGTTGTAGCCCCATGGCCTAAAACCTATTTTTCCTCTTCTATTCCCCCCCCCAACCCCCCAAATCCAATCCAACCCAAGTTTTAATTTGGACCTAAAGCCTAAAACCTAAAACTAAGACGAATACCAGTCAAGATTTAGCCCAAAATCAATTATAGAGCCCAGCCGTGCGCGTGGACGCACTAGAAAAAAACCCCAGTCACCAACGTGCCTCGGACGGTTCACGCGTTCGCAAGCCTTCAGCGCCCGACATGAGGGGGCCCACTGTCAAGGCAGTTGTCGGCCACCATCATGAGCCCAACGACTCTATTATTAAACAGACAACTGATTTCATTGGACCGTTGGTTAATGCAACGGTCCAGATTCAAATTATTTTTGTAAAAAAAATATAATTTTAAAATGGGAGACTTTGGATAGGGTCCTTAGTTATGAATATTCTTTTATTGAAACCTTGTTGATTTTTAATTTTTGATCAAGGTCCCTGAAATTAATGTGATAATTTATTTTATGTACGTTACTATATTTTTTAAATTAAAAATTAGAAATTTTAGTTGTTTATATAAATGAGATTTTAAATAAAAAACCATAATTTGTGGGATTAAAAATATTAAAATATAAATATACTATTTTTTGTGTGTGTGTATATATATGTATATATAAACATGGGTACATTCATCAAAATTAACCAAAAAAATTATAGTATAAAAACATGGGTACAATCTTCAAAATCACAAAAAAAAGAAGATATTATGCTTAATAACATTAGTAAATTTCTTCGATTAAACTTGACATGGATACATTTTAAAATCAAAGAAAAAAGAATGTACCCATATAAGTTTAAAAATGGATTAGAAAAAAGTTGAATAGATTTTATATAAAAAAAAGGGTACATTTTACATATAACAAATTGGTATATTTAAGAATGAGTACATTTTAAGATTAAAAAGTTTTACATTAATGGGTACATATAATTAGCATGGGTACATTTAGCAAAATAAAAAGTACAAATAAAGAAAAATATATGGGTACAAATACAAATAAACTTTAAAAAATATGGGCACAAAAAGAAATTAATATATGGGTACAAATTAAAATTGAAAAGAAAATTGGTACAAATTAAAAATGGGTACAAACTAAAACTAAAAATATATGATAAAAAATTTAGTCATAAAAATAAATATACTAATTGTAACATTTTTAGCATTAAAATAAACAAAAAAAATATTATTAAAATAATTAATGATGTTATTAATACCAAGGACTTTGATCAAAAATTGAAAATGAATAGGATTTTAATCAATGGAGTAGCAAAAGGAAGGATGAGAACCTAATTTCTCATTTTAAAATACATTGAATCTAACGGCTAAGATCGAATATAATCAAATCTAACGGTAAAAAAAAAGATCTAACGGCCCAAATTTAAATCCAACGGCTATTGAACTCAAAATTCACCCAAATTTAGTTATTTTTCAATATTTATCGGAATCTAAATATTTTTAGGTTAAAATTTTCATAAAATTAAATTAGGATAGTGTACATAATTTTTTTTTTAAATTACTTAAAAGAAAAAATTACCCTAAATTTATTCTTTAATAATCTCGAGCTAAAAAATTTAGGTAAGAAGGGTTGGAGCAGAAAAGCTGTTTATGTGTTAAAACCTAAATTTTCGGTGTGACAACTAGTCCCTAATTTTATGATTTTATAAATACTAAAAGAGTGAATTGACAAAAACGCCCCTAGGGGCAAGATTGTTGACTTTCGTTGACCACCGTTACATGACGCGTATGAGCTATTATTTTACCGTATTCTCGAAGTACTCGACGGTACGAACGCATAGGCATAAGCGGAATTGAAATTGGTGCTACGATGAAGATTTTACGGAATTACGAATCCTAGAAATACTTTCGTAAAAATTTCTATTTTATATTTTATATATTTGTTTATTTATTCAAACTTTTATATTACTATATTATTAGTTAAATATTTTTCTGAAAATGATATTTTATCATTTTAATTATATTTCTGACCCGTGGGGTTCATACTCACACAATCTCTCCATCCCTTTCTCGCCACATGTCCTTTCTTTCTCTTTCTCCCTCTCTTATCCTAGTCCTCTCCCGCATCTCACTCAAACTCTCTCCTCCTTTCATATTTCTGGTTCCCTCTCTCACTATAAGTCTCATTCTCTCCGTTGAACCAACATTGTGAGACAACACCACCACTTCACTAACTTTTTAGGCGACTAAGGTGGAACACACGAACCCGAGCCTAGACAGAGACCCTCACTTACTAACACGAACCCGGACCTCGATCTCCATGTTTCCTGGCAAGTCACCACGATTTTTCGACCAAGGTAGGCCTCGGGAACACTCTATTTCCCTTCCTTTTCAATGTTTCTGGAAGATCATAGGGTTTTTAATTGTTTTGATAGGGTTTGGAGAATGTAAGAACGAATGATGAAAACTCCTCCAATTTTTCGACAGCTTTCGAGCCTTTTTTCGGCCACCTCCGGCCACGGTTGAGGAAACCAAAGGTACATTTCGATTCCTTGTACTTTGAGTTTCAATTTGATATATTGGAAGGTTAGGTTTAGTGAAGAAATTAGGTGGTCGGAGCTAGGCTTTACCCGGTGGTTGCAGCAGCAACTGGCCGGAGAAGAAGAAAAAAGAAAAAAAGAAAAAAAATGCCTTAGGCCTAAAACCCGGCCCAAAACCTTAAGCCCAAGCCTTTTGGGCCTTTGTCCCAGGCCAGCCCATTTCTGAATTGGGCTTAGAATATTCTGAGAATATTATTTGAAATATTCTTTGAAATTCCAAGAATATTCTTGGAATATTCTTAGAATATTCTTGGAATATTTTTCACATTCCAGTCTCGACTTCGCCGTAGCACGATATTGTCCGCTTTGGGCTTACCATTCCCTCACAGATTTGTTTCTGGGAACTCAGACGAGAACTTCCTAGTGGAAATCCGAAGCCAGTGAGTTCCCAAAAGGCATTGTGTTATAGGGAGGGGAGCATGTACATATAAGGCACATCACCCTCTCTCTATTGGTCGATGTGGGATCTTACAATCCACCCCACTTAAGGGGAACCCGGTGTCCTCGCTGGCACATCCGCACCGAACGGAAAAGTGGCTCTGATACCAAATTGTCACATCCCAATCTCGACTCTGCCGTAGCACGATATTGTCCATTTTTGGCTTACTATTCCCTCACTGATTTGTTTATGGGAACTCAGATGAGAACTTCCCGGTAGGTCACCTATCCTAGGATTGCTCTCGCCTGAACTCGTTTAACTTCAGAGTTCCGATAGAATCCGAAGCTAGTGAGTTCCCAAAAGGCCTTGTGCTATAGGGAGGGAAGTATGTACATATAAGGCACATCACCCATTCTCCGTTGGTCGATGTGGGATCTTACAATATTCCTTGGGTTGATTTTTCAGAATTTTCTTAGGAACCCTCCTAGGCTAATTTTGACGCCTGAAGTCCGTTTTTGACATCCATTTAGTGAAATTCCAAAGTTTTAACGTAGTTGACCACGAGGGCATCTCGGTTGACTTTTTAGAGTTAACCGTCAACCTTCTCATTGACTTTTTACAAAATTTACCAGGACCCTCCTTATAGTATTTTGACTCCTTGATTCCAAATTCGCATTCCATTTTTCAAAATTTAATTGTTTTAGTGGAGTTTTACTAATAGGTCCTAATATTATGCTTAGGTGCGATTATTATCGATGACTTTGGCTATTCTAGTTCGAACAGGTTTGACCCTACGACATGATCTGTGAGTGGATCTTTTCTTTGATATATACATATATATATATATATATACATATATATATATATATATACATATATATATATATGTTTAGTTTCCATATATGCATATGATAATGAACTTTCTTTATGACTGCCGTAATTAAATTAATGTTTATGATAAATGATGAAACGATGATATTTAGTAAGTCGTTATTAATCGTACGGGATGCCTTAATTAATTCTACGGCTATGAATAATATTGTGTTGACTAGAATTATTGAATCACTGTGGCATGATTATTTTTATGATATATGTTCATCGTTGCTGCACCGGTGTTGGTACTCGCTCGGGCCCCGGCCAGGGCTAGTCTATCACGTGTATGTGCATATCGCACCGTACGCTCACTTTGGATCCATTGTAGGTGTCAGTCTTATCCTAGATTGCTATTGTCTTAAATTGAAAGCCGAGAATGCAAATCGGAAGTACGTTATCGCCCATTCATGATCACTTTTGCTAGAAGCATCGAACAACCTATAGCGAGATCTCAGCTACCCCACACCTTCCTTGTGGCCGATCTCAAAGAAGTACCAAAACTCATTTATGCTCAAGCCAAGATCAAAGAACCTGCTCAAGTTTGAGAACCCCACCATCGCACGAACTGCATTTGGGGAGCATTGAGCTGGCACGCATTTCATGAAGCAGATCACCTCCTGGAAAAAACGCAGCATGGAAAAAGTAAATCCCAACATAAAGTAGTATTGATGGAATTTGATAGCTCTCTTCCTGGCAGAGGCACCCTTGCCGCATGGTTCATAGCCGCTATGAAATAACCCATTTTGCCGAAAGAACCACCTTGACGGTACGAGGGTGGAGGATATTCATCACTCTTACGATTGGAGGAAGACATCTCAAAGTCTCTGCAAAAAGTACGAGGAAAAATATTTAGAAGGTAGCTCGCGAGAAGAAAAAAAAAAAAAAACAAGGATCGCAAGCCCAACGCCCCAACACCAGGCCTCACAGCCCTCATGCTCTCTTTCGCACCCATGGCCCAAGCTGTTCCAGCCCAACACGGGGGAAGGCCCGCGCCTTTTTCCCCTCCTTCTCATGTGCCCAACGCACGGCAAGGCAGACCAGTCATCTCGGCCCATATCGTAGACGTTAGCAGGAAGCCCAGACCGTCCCGGCCTCTCCTCATCTCCTTCAATTTCCAGCAGGCCTAAGCCCAACACCGTGTCACCTAGCCCATGCTAGCCGCACACCAAGCCCAGATTGCAGAAGCCAGCATGAGGCCCGTGTGAGCAAATTTCCCCTTCTCAGCAGACGAGTCAGTCACGGTAGAATGAGGAACAGGCCCAGACGCCACCTTAGTAGTAGAATCCACCTTACGGCTCTTCATAGCAGCGAGCATCTTAGAAGCCAATCTAGACTTAACTCCCGACAAACGCTTCGATACAAACCTGGACACCGGAGGCGGCACCGAACCCTTCCGCTGGGCAAGTCTCTCAGCTATGGATGCAGTCACCTTCGGAGTAGCAGGTTTCACAGGCTCAGACTCAACGGTCTTCTTCGCCCCCTAGGGGAAGTTAGATCAATGACAAGGTTCTTTGCAGTAGACGAGTTCCCACGAGCAGCAGAAGAAGTCATTGGCTTATTCTCAGCCGGAGGCTCACAAACAGGTCAGGAATACCTATTCTTTCTACCATCATTAGTAGCAGGCTCTACAGCATGAATCGGGCGAGCCAACGCCTCATCCTTTATCCATTTTATCTCTTCCTTCGAAGGCAGGCCACCTTTCTCTAGACGAAGAGGGCTGAGCAGCCATCGCTACTCACGGTACTCAGCAGGAATGCCTAAGGCAACGTGCACTTTCTTCATATCTGCCGAAGTCCTTGGAGGTTAGCCAAACTCCGAATCTACGCAAAGTAAGAAAGATGATCAATAAATTGAAGTCATAGAGCAACCCAACAAAAAAATTCAAGCAGGACAAGAATGAAGCAGTTCATTTACCACTGATAAAGGTAGTCGGGACACGCAGCTCAGGAGAATAGTCAGACTCCCACTCTCCACTCACCTCCAAGGTATCTCTCCCCCACTCATGATCACCTTTGCTAGAAACATCGAACAGCCTATGGCGAGATTTCAGCTGCCCCACACCTTTCTTGTGGCCGATCTCAAAGAAGTACCAAAACTTATTTATGGCAAAGCCAAGATCAAAGAACCTGCTCAAGTTTGAGAAACCCACCATTGCACGAACTGCATTTGGGGAGTACTAAGCGGGTGCGCATTTCATGGAGCAGATCACCTTTTGGAAAAGACGTGGCATGGGAAAAGTAAATCCCAACACGAAGTAGTACGAATGGAATTTGATAGCTCTCTTCCTAGCAAAGGCACCATCGCTTCATGGTTCATGGCCGCTATCATTTTTCACCTGCTTGACGCGAACCCCTAACAAAATCGCATGCTTGTATGCCTCAAGAAAATTCTGAAACAGCTCATCGGAATTAATCTTGACATGCGCAGCTTTGAAATAGCCCATCTTGCCGGAAGAACCACATTGACGGTACAAAGGTGGCGGATATTCGTCACTCTTGCGATCAGAGAAAAACATCTCCAAGTCTCTACAAAAAGTATGAGGAAAAATATTTAGAAGGCAGCTTGCGAGAAGAAAAAAAAAGAAAAAAAAACAGGACCTCAAGCCCAGCGCTCCCGCGCCAGGCCTCACAGCTCTCATGCTTTCTTTCGCACCTACGGCCCAAGCTGTTCCAGCCCAACACGAGGGAATGCCCACACCTCTTTCCCCTTATTCTCCTGTGCCCAGCGCACGCCAAGGAAGACCCATGAGGCCCTGCCCGTGCCTGCCTCTCCTCTAATTTCTAGTAGGCCTGAGCCCAGCACCGTGTCACCTAGCCCACGCCAGCTACCCACTGAGCCCAGCTCACACTGCCAACACCTCGGCAAAGCCGAGCCAACCCGTGCCGCGCCACCAAGCAGCCCCGTGGCTCCTTGCTGTGTGTCACCCATATCCACGGCACCTACCGAGCCAATTTCTCAAGTCCCAAAACTTCCAAAAAAATCAAGACGAAGAACATTCAAATTTTTCTTACCTTGGTGCGGCATGATAGGATTTTTACTACTCATGTGAACGGGCTTAAATCTCCTATTTTACTTGCAAGAATCACAAGGTTTTTGTAGTATAAACGGATCTCGCAAGGTCGTCTCCACATGGATTATTAAATAATTTGAAACAAATCAGATTCCATTTAATTATTGTAAAGTAGAAATTGAGGTGATTGATTTTATAACCTAATTAAAATAAAACGAAATTAATGAATTAAAATAAACAATCTGCAATATTAAAAACTCGAAGGAAAAGAAAACAGTTTCGAGAGAAATCAAATTAAGAAAACACTAGGGTTCCACCATCACCTAGCAATCCTATGAACTTTTACCAATTACTTATGATCTACACATGCCACTTTGAAGGTTAGGTTTTCCTAATTTATATTCTAGTTGGAACCTCCAACATAGAACGTATATCTAACATGCAACCCGTCCGGACGTTCGGATCAAATCTGAACATGAAAGACTCATTATGCTTTATGAAAATCCTTTGAAAAACCATGCAATCCTTAAGACGTGATATTCATCCTAAGTGAAATTACAATTATTAATTACAAGAAGCCAGCGTCAATTTCAGGGAACCTTCCGACCAAAATTGCATCAAATTACTTTTCTAAAGATCCTAATGGTGATCAGGCATTAAGAAAATTAGATAGTTTTTATCCCGATGATTAACAATTCAAAGTATGCATGCAATCAATCATAAGCAATTAAATAAAAATCACATATTCATGTTAAGGCTCAAGGCTTCGCCCTAGCAAAAGAAATTAGTTACGCATACTCATAATTGAAATCATAGAAAATATATTCAAGAAAAGGATTGAAATCACCTTCAAGTAAAAAGTCTCCAAAACCCTAACAATTCTCTCTGTCTCCAAAATTGCATAAAAGAAAGCGTAAATAACTATGGTAGACGGCCAAGCAATATATCTGCTCGGCCTCCACACAAACCCTAGGAAACTAAAATTAATTCCAATAAAATAGGAAACATAACCCTAAATTAAATGGTAAAATTCGTCTAAAATCTGAACAGCCACGTTTTGGACCCATAAGCTGCTCCAAAACTGGCCCAATATAGCTGGATTTAATGTTTGGAATATTCTGAACACTTTTCCAGAAGGCCACGAACCCATCCGAGGTCATCTTGGGCTCCAAAAACACAATTTAAGCCTAAAAACGTCATTTTCCAGCACTGTGCACTGCTTCTTTATTTTATCGCCAGAAAATAACCGCTTGGTGGAAAAATCCCAAATTTTTATACAATCAAGCTAAGTGACTCACGAACGTCCTCCAACTGTAATTACTCAAAAATTCATCCATTTGATCCTGTTTTGCTCCAGAGGAAATTGAAAGTCCTATATTGAAAATACAATTCAAAGTATCAAAATTCTTCCAAAATATTAACCAAAATATACTAAGATTAGGGTAAAATATATAATATAAAATCTACTCATCATGGCACAGAGAAGAAGAACAACAACGAGAAATGACTCTTTGCAAGGGCCAAGAAAAGAAGAACGCTAGGGGAGGGGGAATAAAAATTTCCTCTGGCTTCTCTTTCTTGTTGGGATAATAATTGTTCTCCAAATTTATTTAATCCCCTGCTTAAGGTAGAATTAAATAGGCATTGGGAATAATTATTTTCCTTTTCCTAGAAGAAGTCTATCTCCAAATCAAGAAATAAGATCAAGTTCAAATTGGGAAACAATTCTACAAGCCTAAGCAGCTTGGGATTCCTACACCTACTATCATTTTCCTGCGTGCAGCACAATAGATGTGGGGGTATTTGTGGAGCCTAAAATAATCCCAAAAATTATAGAGGCGACACGTGGACTTTTATTCAAGAAAGACAAGATTGCCCTCAATAAATGGGCATGCTTCCCAAATGCTCCCATGCTCAGCTCACATCCCTATAGGTCTCAACAGCTGAATATGACTTCCTATAGCTCACCTGCCCTTGGCAAGGAATTAAAGATAAGGATTAATTACCCAAATCCTATCTTTAATACATTCCTAATTGAAGATTGACTCCAATCAAGTAAGTAATCCTAATTTAAATAATTAAGGATAATTACACCATTATCTCAAGATATTATTTCCTATTTAATATCTTGGGAATATTTAGAGAATATATCTCCATTAAACACTATGGCCGGCCCTATCCCTATAAATACCCCATATTCTATCAATTTTTTTAGAGCTTTTGCAACCCTAAAAAAGCCCTAAACACTTTACTCTCACAGAGAAACTAACTTAGGCATCGGATATCCGTTGGCCTAACACCCCCCCCCCCAACCTCGTGGGCGCTTGAGGCTTAGGTCTCTGATCAAAGGTGTTGATTGTTTTGCAAGTGCATTTTCATCAAGACTGAAAACGGCGGAAATTTGCATCGACACTAGCTGTCCCAATTTCATTGAAAAACAATTTAATAAAAAACTAAATATGAAAGGGTGAGACCATGTGGGGTGGGAGTGAAGAGAGAGAAATTTTTCTTCTTCTCTCTTTCAGTTAGGGCAATTATGGAAAGTTACATTTGAGCGTGTTAGGCCTTGTAATTCAGCCTGTGTATAATTTAGGGCTTTTGTCCTTATGGTTAAATTTGAAGAGTTTTTGGTTAAACAATATTTTAGACTGATTTTTTGTTAAAATAATCTTCATCCAAACCCTTTTTGTTAAAGCTCCCTTTATTTATATGTGCAGATTAGATTAGGGTGTTGTAGTTATATATAGGGATTGGGAAAATACCCATAGGTAGGAGTAACCGCAGTTACCCGTCCATTTAAAACTAATGGTTACGGTTATGGATAACTGTTTAAAAGAATAAATGATTATAAAGTTAAATGAGTGGTTATGAGTATTACCCGTAGTTTCAAATGGTTACCTATTTAACCGTTTATTTTAATATATGTAAAATTAAAATAAAAAAACTAAAAACCTGAAAATTGTTCAATAGACTCCCGCCGCTCATCCCTCTCCTCGCTGCCTTCTCTCTTATCCCTGACAAAACAGTCGGTTTGTTCCCTATTTTTGGTCTTCGATGATGGCGGCACCTGAACTTGCATCCACGACGGAGTTCACGGTGGATTATTTGTTGGCTACAGCCGGACGTAAAGTACGACTCTTCCCCGGGTCAATAGTAGACAAAACTTGGGACGTAAAGTACGACTCTTCCCCAACTCTTCCCCGATCTTTCAAATGCTTGTCTCATCGCCTTGTTTCAGTATATTCTGTAAGCACATATAAGTTCAAACCAAATGACTGAGGTTTGAATCAGACACAGGAGTTGGCCTATCAGAGTAGAGTACTTGGATCCCAAGAATCAGATCCCTGAGTTATCATGATGGAAATGCGATTTACATGTGATGACTATTACTTCATATCCATGGAGATCTTGTACACAAGAATTCGAAAGGCATTTTGTTAGTAAACAAATTAATTCTTAGCAAATATATTATATTACGTTCACTTATAACAGTTGAAAGTATTGTTCGTAAAATATAATTTCAATTATTGGAATGGTACGAGAGCTTAAAAAAAATTGAAATACGGAAATGTATGTCAAATGTACTTATAAATGGGTAAAAAAATAATAATAAATAAATAAAATAAAATAAAAAACGTGCAAACTTGTAGACCGGTAAAAAAGGGTAAACGGGTATACGTGCAAACTTGTACAAATCATTAGGCACGTAATGGAGAAGAAAATACTGGAGTCTTGTTATGTGGCCTTCGACTCTAGTCATTAGTCAGTATAATGAAATTTTTGATAAATTTGGTGATTGTAAAAATATGATGAGGCAATCGCTCCAGGTAAAAACATGCTCTGGAGGAGCTTACATAATGAACCCAAATCCAAAAAATAAAGGGGAGTTCTTCCAAAGAAATACAACTCTAACAAATCAAACAAACAAAAAACGATAGACATCACTAATTAATCAGCACACCAAAAAATTGTTTCCCTACAAAAAAATTGGCCCCCGGTTGGAGATGGAGACAAATATGATCTTGTACTGTTCATTAAAATATTAATATTTTGAAGAACCATAAGGCTAAAATGAGCACTCTGGCCAGCCCTCAGTTGGAGATGGCCTATGGACAGGGAAGAGCGGCCTTGTCCTTCATCTTGCTTCTGCAACAGAATCAGGGGTTGCTAGGTGGGACTTTGGTGGCGGCTGATTTATTGCTTTTTGTGTACATTTTGGTTTTTTGTATTTTAATTTTAGGGCTTTTTGATGTAGCTACCTCATTTTTTAGATTCTTAGACTATACATCTGTTTCTTTTAAGAATTTGATTGAATATTTTCCTACAATTTTGATGTCATGTGTATTTTAATTAGCCCATACATCGTACCTAAATTACTAGGCTTGCCATAGGGTTTCCAGTTTATGTACGCCAAAAAATAAAGAGTTCCTACATTCTTGCTAACTGATATCTTAGAGTTTGAATCGAAGCAAGAGACTAACGGCTCAAGATAAGAAGATTGGAAGATATAAATCATGTTAATTTCCTCTAGTAAAGTTTGTTTTTTTTTTTTTTTTTGGAGGATATAAATCATGTTAATTTCCTCTAGTAAAGTTGTTTTTTTTTCTCCAACGGCACATTCTTCCCATAGTTGAATGTACCGCAAGTTTTAGATGTTGTACCATGGTCGACGTTGCTATTGAAGTTCCAGGTATTGCTTCTTTAGTTCAGATTATTAGTTGGTTGCGTTGATTTTGATTGTCTTTTGAAGTCGAGTAATAAGATGGTAGGTTTTAATTTTTACTGTAGATTGACATCCTCAATCATTTTTTTTTTGGTACCACCGTTGAAGTTCAAATGAATTTTTTAATTTGTTTTAATGTATATATTTGACTTTTTTGTCCTCTGATCGGTACGTTTGTTCTTGCTCAGTACTTTGTTTAAATTTTGCTTTATTTCAATTAAATGATTAGATTATAGTTGAAATGGAAGGATTGGTACGTTTTGATTTACTTGGTTAGTATTTAATATGGTAACAATTGGTACGTAGGTTTATCGAGGAGAGAAAACTAACATTTCTTTATAAGAAAATTAATAAAAATGATTTCAAAATTTTGAATTTTAACCAAAAATCATGTACTAACTTTATTTAATGGTTAACTCTAAACCAATCCAATTAAAATGGTCCAAAGATTGAGTTTCTAATTTTGCTCCTGACAGCAACACAACACGTCGTCCGTCCCTCCTCATACCTCCGCTGGATTTCCTCCATTCATATAAAAAAAGATAAAAGTTGTTTTTTCCTACCTCTGTTGCATTTCCTCCATTCATATAAAAATGACAAAAGTTGACGTGTAAGGATTATTTTGGTGTATGGAAATAATTAGCACGTACAAATCATTAGGTACGTAATGGAGAAGAAAATACTGGAGTCTTGTTCTGTGGCCTTCGACTCTAGAGCATAATGACATTTTTGATAAATTTGGTGATTGTAAAAATATGCTGAGGCAATCGCTCCAGGTAAAAACATGCTCTGGAGGAGCTTACATAATGAACCCAAATCCAAAGAATAAAGGGGAGTTCTTCCAAAGAAATACAACTCTAACAAATCAAACAAACAAAAAACGATAGACATCACTAATTAATCAGCAAACCAGAAAACTGTTTCCCTACAAAAAACCACACGTAAAAAAAATATCTACATATTCGGAATTCAATAATTAATTTTTAATTTACAAAATATCAATAATGAAATGTAATTTAAATGAATAGAAATATGTTGACTTGGTTATTGTTTAAAACATCTTAATCAAATTTTAAAATGAAATCAATGTAATCTAAAACATATTAAAAATATGCACGAAATTCTAATTCTCTCTTTTATTTTTCATTTGGGTTTTTTTTTTGTAAACAAACGACACTAAGGGGTGAAAGAGTGGGTTAAACCTCTCAATGGACTATCAACAATATGGTTTAAATTCGTTTTTGACGAGAATAAAACTTAATACCTCTTAGAAGGATATCACAATATCATAATATTATATAAAAAAAAATTGGCAAAGTTAAATTAAAATTAAGTGGTATGACACATCAAAAAATAAAGTAAAAGATACGAAGGACACTATTTAGTGGACAGCAGGTCGGCACCGCAGTACAATTGTTTGGAAATTAAATATTTTTTTTTTAGTCAATTGCATTATTACACGTGTCAGGTGGTTTATCTCCAAACGACGCAAAATTCGTTACTGCCGGATTCCATCTATAAAATGACACAAAATCACCCAAATACCAAATAAAATTTAAAAAAAAACAGAGTGAGTTTGAGAGAGAGAGAGAGAGCGATCGCCGATCATGGAGTCGCAGGGAATAGAGCACCGAACAGTCCAAGTGAACGGCATCAACATGCACGTCGCCGAGAAAGGGAATGGCCCACTCATCCTCTTCGTCCACGGCTTTCCTGAGCTCTGGTACTCCTGGCGCCACCAAATCCTCGCCCTCTCCGCCCTCGGCTACCGCGCTGTCGCCCCCGACCTCCGAGGGTACGGCGATACCGACGCCCCCGCCTCCCCTTCCAGCTACAACTGCCTCCACGTGGTCGGAGACCTCGTGGCGCTCCTGGACGCCATCGCACCTGATCAGGAGCAGGTGTTCGTGGTGGCCCACGACTGTGGGGCCATCATCGCTTGGTACCTCTGCCTGTTCCGGCCCGACCGGGTCAAAGCCTTGGTCAGCTTGAGCGTGCAGTTCATGCCGCGAAACCCTCAGAGGAAGGTCATCGAATCGCTTCAAGCTGCTTATGGCGATGACTACTACATCTGCAGATTTCAGGTTCGGTGCTTTTTTTTTTTTTTTTCTTTTTGGGGAATTTTTGAGCCCCACAAAATTCCACATCAGTCACTAATTGTCAATTTGATTAACATTTAATCATCTTTACTCAAATTAGTTGTGAGGTACATATTGTGCTTCACAAAATAATTTAGAACAATAAATTTCGAACATCAAGCTTCTCACTCTTTTTTCTATGTCCAGAATAAAGGAAATAATCGACATAAGAATTGACAGATTTTAATGGTGAGGAACAGATTCGCATGTTTTTTAAATTTAGAGGGAAACAGATTTAATTAGGGTAATTACTTAAAAGTTTTAATTAATTCTAAAACATGAAATGAGAAATATAAGAGTTAGACCAAAACTAAAAAGATACACTTTGGGATAATCGATATTTTAAATTTTAAATTAACCTTGAGTTTTTTTTATTTTATTGTCAACTGACAGATTTAGTTAGAATAAATATTAGATTAGTTTCACGACGGAATTCGAACTCACGCAATCATGCAAATGTTCAATTTATTTCTATTACCGTAATAAAAGGCCACTTGTGAATCTTGAGGTTTGCTTGTGCTTATTAATTTAATCTCTAAATACAAGCCATAACATATCGTATAGCTATTTCACTCATGTTTTTTTTTTAATCTTAACATACTTTTTAAAGGGTTAATTTTTATCATGTAATTTTCTTTAATTATTTGATCTCACAATCAGAATTTTAAAAAATATGAAAAATAAAAAGTGTGTGTGTACATCTTCACTTTGGAAGCGATTATTTTAAAGAGCTTACTTTCTACACCATTTTGGCAGATTGAAAACGACCATCTGTCTCTCTGTGTAATCAATCTGAATCCCAAAGTGTTATTTTATATTAAATAGGATGTGACAATATTATTTTTTATTACATTCTCTACCTTTCAAAAGCAAATATTTTAAAGGGTAATGCTATTTACATATTTTTTTAATCTCTCATTTTTGTTAAATTTTGTATATTGATCGTCAATTCATTTAATCCGACGATTGAAAATGAAGAAGAGCGTGAAAAATAAAAATAGGTGTATGAATGTTTCTTTCGCTAGCTAGACTGCGAATTTGAACTAACAATCAAATTGGGTTTATTTGAAAATATTGTTGTTATAGATGGGTTTTATCGTATTGTGAAAGCAGTCATGTGTGTGCATTATGGTGCTGATTTGATCTCCACTAATTCTTCTCCCCATAACAACTAACTATCTAAGTCTAACTAGCTAACCCTATCGTTCTACTAAAAAAATATTACAGTTTGTTTAACAAGAAAACATTAGTATGTAATTCTGAAATCGCATACCCGCAGATATCAATTGCAATTTTTGCTTATGACTGGACAAATTACTCATATTTGTAGGAGCCAGGAGTGATAGAAGCTGAGTTTGCTCAGATGGGCACTACAAGAGTTATCAAGGAGTTTCTAACATATAGGAATCCTGGTCCACTTTTCCTGCCTAAAGGCAAAGGATTTGGACATCCCACAAATACTCCTATTGTCTTGCCAAGTTGGTTGTCTGAGGATGAAGTGAATTACTACGCCGCCAAATTTGACAAGACGGGCTTCACTGGCGGCATAAACTACTACCGGAATTTGGACATGTACATAATTTTTTTCGAACTTATGTTGTCGAGTGTCGATGACTCTAATGGTAATCGTTGTTTTAACTAATTTCATCCGCTTTAACAATGCAGAAATTGGGAACTGACTGCCCCATGGACTGGGGCTCAAGTGAAAGTTCCGGTGAAGTTTGTTGTGGGAGACCAGGACCTAGTTTACAACTCTCTAGGTGCTCAGGACTTCATACACAAAGGCGGGTTCAAGAAATTTGTGCCGCTTCTGGAAGAAGTAGTTGTATTGGAAGGAGTTGCCCATTTTCTGCAACAAGAAAAGCCTGATGAAATCAGCAAACACATTCACGACTTCATCAAAAAATTCCATTAGCCGTATGTCCTTGTGTCGACGCTGGCTACTGCCTACTGGTGTTTCAGTTATGCACTTCTTTACTCCGACTTTGAGTGACGTTGTAATGGACATTGTTGTTTCCTTGTTTACCAACGTGCAACTTCCATAAACTAGTTTGGTTTTGTCATGAATAATCACTGATGATGTGTGTAATTTAAACTATGAAGGCTAAGTTTAATTTTAGGGATACTTTGGATGCGGTTCCTAATCCTTAACATTTTTTTACTAAAACCTTAATAGTATTCAAAGTTTGATCAAAGTCCATTGACTTTGTACACCTCATTATATTACAATTAATATTTATATTTTTATAGTTTTGACATTAATTATTTGATATTTTATGAGATTTATAATCCTATAAATTTAAAATTCCTCATTATAATACTATTAGAAACAGTTACAATAAAAAAATTCAAACATTTTGATTGAATAAATGGATAAAAACTATGTAAAAATAAGAAATAATAAATGGCAAAAGAATGTATCCATAGTGTTAAAAAAATTGGTACATTTCACATATAACAAAGTGGTACATTAATAAAGAAGAATGGGTACATTATAAATAAATTAGGGTACAGATAAAAGATTAAAAAATTATGAGTACAAATGAATTTTTAAAAAATTTAGGCGCTAAAAGAAATTAATACATGGGTACAAAATAAAACTAAAAATAAAATACTACAAATTTAAAAAAAAAATGTTGCAAATTAAAAGTGGGTACAAACTGAAAATATAAATATATGATACAAAGTTTAGGCATAAAACATAAATATACCATATGTAATTTTTCTATCATTGATTAAATCTACAATGTCACATGACGGTATACACATGGATACAAACACAAATAAAACTTTAAAAAAAATATGGGCACAAAAAGAAACTAATATATGGGTACAAATTAAAAATGAAAAAAAAAATCGGTACAAACTAAAAATAAAAATATATGATAAAAATTTAGCCATAAATATAAATATACTAATTGTAACATTTTTAACACTAAAGGAATGTATTTAAAAATAAAAATATTTTATTATTTTATCCTTCAAAGTTATATTTTCCTTCGCATTCACGTTATAGACAAAAACTTACATATATTAGTCTTCAATAGTGTGGACTATTGGATAGTTATGTTTTATATTCATAGTAAGAAAAAAGTTATATTTTCTTAATTCAACCATGATAGATCATTTCATTTCCCCTACTACTGAGTAATTCAGAATGTTAAGAAAAATTGCTTCACATTATTGGTAGAGAAAGACACGGTAACTCTATCCATGTGCATAGAAATCCTCCCCAATCCCAAATCCAATGACAGAGACACGGGATGGTGAAATGACGTGGTGAGCAGGTTAAGTTGCATACAAGATTGCAGAGAGAGGAGCGGACCAAACAACAAATGGCACATGAGAGATGTGGTTGTTTGTTTGTTGCCTGCCGCCTTGTTTCTTTCTCTTTCCTTTCTGCTTTTCATGAAACCGATCCATCATTCCCTTCCATCCACTTTGACCATCTCCTCGTTCTTCTGCTTGGCAGTTGGCATGTAATCTTTTGGTCACATTAAGCCATTGTACTTGCACATCTTATTGCCCTAGTCAAAAGATGTGCGTCGCCATTTTTGCCTATTACTCTTTCACTCACCAAGGAAAGTGCTTCAATGTTTCAAACATGGCTTGGTGTGTTTAGTTTAAGGTGATGGAATTTTATAGACTACAATGAGTGCTCTTATAGCTAGAAGTTCTTCAATGCGAGATAAATTTTGTTGATCAACCAATTGCGTTGAGTCGATGAATCAACATCTGCAACTATAATACAAAGTCTATTTCTTTTAGTCTCCAATTAAAACAATAAATTGGGAATTTCTCGAGATAAATAATACTCATCCTATTTCTAAATTTCAATTATCCATAACAAGACTTTAAGATCAAATTATAGTCCTCACTAGTCACACATGTCTCGTCTCTAAACTTCAGACTCCAACCCAACCCTTGAGTATGAGACCTAGAACCTCGATCAAAACTCTTGACCTAGACTTTGAATCTTGAACATGAAAAATATCTCAATCTTAAATTCGAAGTCATGACTTAAAGTACTTAAGCTCTAGATAGTGGGAAGAGAACAAATCATTAATATTGACATTTGATTCTTATTTTCAACACAATAATGTTATTTAAACACACAATACCACTTAAACACTCACTGATATACTCTCCAATGGAAGTGAACTTCAGTATTATTTATGGGACTCATATGCATAAAATAGTGTATCAAGTTTGTGCATCTAAATAGCAGCATGATCGTTTTCACAAAACTAAGAAAATCAGTTCTGGTTTAAATAGAATAAACTTGTTGATAAAGTTGGATCCATACTCCATAATAATGGACATTTAAGAGTTTAAGTTCAAACTAGCTAGCTAGATGTATTTGGGACAAAACAAAACACGTACACGGGAAAGTAGACGAAGAGATTTGGCTCGTACGATGGCCTCTTGTGGGGGCTGAAATTAATCACTCCAATAAACAAACGACAAATGAGATCGTATAAGATCTATCAAACATCTTAATTAATGATGGCACATGAGGTTATACCCAACAACTGTGGGGAAAATTCAGAATTAATAATTTAATTTAAATATTTTTTACAAAGTTAATGAGAAGGGTTACCCGCCTCACACGATAAGGAACATGATTGGAGGTATGATGGGAAAATTGGAGGAGTTGGGTGACAAACAAGAAGATTGAATCGGTTGAGAGGGACCCTAATGGAGTTGAACCAAAGAAATTATAATTAACATACTCATTCTTTATTCTTTTAATTGTTGTTAGATAAAAATTATGGGAAATGTTTAGCATTATTCCTCAATGACAATTCGATTTGCCCTATCGACTTTCAATTTAGTTCCAAACCTTGAAGTCTAATAAAATATGTTGAATTTTTTAGCAATGCATTCTATGTGTATAGAAAGTGGCCTCATTTAACAAAAAATTAACAAATTGAATGGTAAATTGATACGTTTTAGAAATTCTAATCAAGTCTTAAGTTTAGTGATAATAAGTGAAGAAATAATGTCTTATTTAATGTTCATCCACTTGTATTATTACACGTTATACATCGACCCGTGCTATGGGTACATAAAGAATGAGTCCAAATAAAAATGTTGCTAGCTTTCGCCTTTTCGGTAGAACTAACTAAACTAACAAACAGTTTTTCCAATACAACTAACAAACAGCTTTTTCCATTACGAAGTGATTAACAGTTAATAGGCATGATAACGAAAGATGGGAAAGTGGAAAGTGATCGCTCAGTCAAAGCGGGGTTCATTAGTTTCACTACTTAATAAAAGTGAGCAACAACAAACACCAAAAGGGGACCTAACTTTCCTCCAAAGGATCAAACGCTTTTGCAGTTTGCAAAAGCAAAAAAAGGGACAAACAAATCCAACCCCATTTGGCATCCCGCTTAATTAATCAAAAGAAGACCAATTACTAAAATATATATGGCTCTCCAAAAGATCAACAATATAATTAAAATTTAAACACCCCCAAATTACTAATTAAGTAACCAAATATATAGGCATGGCAGATGTAGAGCTCCTCTGTTGCTGCTGCTCCATGTTAAGCTCCCTCAGGCTCAGGTAAGGGATGCCCATCTCATCCTTACTCGCCGGATATATTGTTCCGGCGAGCGGTCCCGACGACGGCCTGCTAGTACTCCGGTAAGGCGTGCTCGACCCACTTCTGCTCTCAGTGATGTAAACCGGCCCAGAAATCGAAGCCCGGAAGGCTTTGGCCCTGGCCTGATGAACATCTTCATCACCGGCGGGGCCGCGGTGGTAGTGGTGGGTTGTCAGCTTGTTCCATTTGAAGAAAAGCAGAGCGCTTTTCCACCAGCGCTTCTTCTTGGTTTTCTTGTGGTGGGGCTTTTTGGGGTCGTCTTTTGAGATGGGTTTTTGGAGCTTAAAGTGTACAGAGTCTATGGATCTCGTCGTCTCCCGCTTGTGCCTCCTTGCGTCCTCCAGAACCTTCATTTTTTTGACATGAAAAGAAATGGGTCAGATTAAAATTTGTTGCAGAGTGAGAGAGGAGAGAGAGAGATGGGAGAGAAGGAAGAAATGGGACCTGAAAGTAGTCGATTTGGGGGTCGAAGCCATAGTCGCTGAAGTGTTGGGTTTGTGGCATCGGAAAGATTGGTGACTTGTTGGACATTTTGCTCTCTGTTTTTTTGCTGTTTTTTTAAGTGCTTTTGGGGTATCTGCTTTGTGGGAAAGCAGAGGGAGCAGGGAGTGGAGGGGGAAGTGGAGTGGGAAAAGTGGGAGGTTTGGGGACTCAAGGGGAAGTAATGGCCGTTGGGTATTGGTAAACCCTAGTAAATGCTGTGCGCACCTTTTAGACGTCCTTTTAGACTTCCAGGTTCCATTCCATTGACACTATCCTGCTCCCTTTTTATTAATTTAGTGCATTTAATCTCCTTCACACGCATACGCATACGCATGTAAAGATTGTATCTTTTTTCTTTCTCAAAAAGTAAACTTCATTAAAGTAAAGGGAAATTACAATTTGTGATAGATGGATTAAGTCCAAACAAAACACAAAATAGGAAATAAGCAGAGGGAGATAAAAGGAGTGAAAAGGCCCAAGCCGAAAGGTAGCTGTAACCAAAGATACAGCAGGAGATCCAAACAAACTTAGACATTTAGGCAACAAAACAAACAACAACAACAAAAATCCTAAATTCAACCAGCAGAAACCAAACCGCTCATCCCTAAGGTAAGCAATCGCCCTAAAATTAAAAAACACCCAAACTAAAACCTAGACCCTAAAGTGATCAGCAAGGTGTTTGGGCCCAAAATATCAGTTTGGGCCGAGTATAGAATTATTCTCGGCCCAGAAGGCCTTACGACAGGGTTATCAGGGATCGTTTAGTTCTGGATCGGTTAGGTCGTGGGCTTCCAAACCTGGGTCGGTTAAGTCATGTTGCAAGACGAGTCGAATCCTGGTGCAATGAGGAGTCTCAGCAAGATTAATAACCCGGAAGTGAATCCGGCTCAATAAAGGACTAGGTTCACAATTATAGTGAAAATAGGACTGGTCGAGTTGGTGTTTGATTAGGAGAAGAAGTCCTAATCCGGGTAGAGTTTTAACTCGACCTTGAAGGTATCCGGTGCTATAAATAGAGAAGGATGTACACCATTCAAGCTCTCTCCAATTCAACACACAACTGCCATGCACAAACTCTCTTAACAACTTTGAGATTTTTATTTTCTCTTTTCGCTGACACATCTTCCATTGGCATCAACAGCACTGTGAAAGCAACCGGTGATATCTTAAGTCGGCATAGATAGCTCTGTCACCGTAGAATCAGCCGATCTCGCAGCATCTTCCGTTGGCATCAACAGCACTGCGGCGATGACAGTTGGTTACCTATCCAAGTCTAGGTCGAGAAGGGTTTCCGAATCCTTATTGATTGAGGTCATCTCATTAGCCTTCTAGGCGAAGTGAGGTGTTACAGTTTACTAAGCTCGGCGCATTGCACGCCGAGTTGTTTTATGATTAGATACTCTCAAGTGGGATTTAGAGTTCGGCATTCAGACAGCCGAACCACGTTCACTATTAAGACTTATATTCGCTTTGAGTATTTGTGCCCTTACACTTTGGTGTCGATTCGGCGTGAGTTTACTTTGACGAATAACATCACTGTGACCGAATCCGACGACGGCGATTCGTGAACTTCGTAAGAATAGTAGCCTTGTCTTCAGGTTCGAGAACCCAAGAGGCCGAGACGTGTTCCTTCCTCGGTCGCAATCGCAAGACGCAGAAGTCAGCAGCGCACCCAACGCAACATCAACAAATTTACTCATCGGCCGACGAGTTGCCACGCCTCGCATTCACCGAATGACGTAGTTAACTTATAGATTACTCGGCATGCGCGCCACGTAGGCTTGGTAGTTTTTAGGGTCAACATTTTGGCACGCCCAGTGGGACCCAGTGCTAAACTATGAAGTTCATGCCAATTGAAACGCTATCGGTAAAAAAGAAAACATCTATGGGGAAATCAACAGCCGATTTGCCAATTCAGAATATAGGACAAAGTGTGCCACAGGAGCAGAATCCCATCAGCGCCGTAACACCTGAGTCCACGAGCGCGACTCGTCGAGAAAGGGAAGTTAATCTCGGCGGTCAGTTTCGCAGTCTTGAAATCCCTAACAGGAACACCTACGTTCTCAATGAATGGATAATAGAGGATTGTGACGAGGATGGTGGCAAAGGATCTAATCCACTAACAAGGTCGTTTCTTCGAAAACGACTTGACGAGCAATCTCGGACTGTTGAACAGACGTTTAGTCGAGGAATCGATGAACTTCATGACGTGATACGCAATACCAGTGAGGCACAAACCAGATTACTCGAAATACTGGTTAGTAAGGTCAACGACGGTAGGTCTTTCGATCTTGCCCAGCACTTGCCACCAAGAAATAATCTATTACCAAGTGCACCGGCTGAGTCAATCCCTACTCGGCTCAACCCAATTAACTTGGAAAAATGAGGAAGATCAAATAGTAGGTCAGACGGATCTGACCAGAGAGTGGAAGCAACACCCGTCGATATGATTGAGGTCCAACGGATGATCGATTCGGCCATGAAGAAAGGGCCGAAGTTCCCTAAATTTATACATCCGTATCCAGCTTATGTGGAACAGTTCGAATACCCTAGAGGTTTCAAAATCCCGGATTTTAGCCTTTTCGCCGGAGAATCATCATTATCCTCGTTAGAACATGTGGCTCGTTTCACCGCACAATGCGGAGACGTCAATAACGACTTTCACAAGCTGCGACTTTTCAACTTTTCATTGACCGGTTCAGTGTTTGCTTGGTATATCAACCTCCCACCGAATTCTGTCCAGAGTTAGGAGGAGTTGGTCGAGAAATTTCATGAGCAGTTTTATCGGCTAGGGATGGAAATGTCAGTGTCCTCGTTAGCAAGGATGGCTCAAGCATCCGACGAGTCACCAATGGATTATCTTACCAGATTTAAATCAACCAGGAATTGGTGCCGAGTACCTCTCATCGAAGTCAAATTCGTCAGACTTGCTCTGAACGGTCTTGACATTGAATACAAAGAGAAATTTTTAGGGGCAAACTTTCAGGATATGTATGAACTAGCCCAGCATGTCGAGCAATATGATTATTTGCTCCGCGAAGAAAAGATTTCGAAAGCTCCATCTCGATGGACGATCTACAAAAATCCCACTGTCAGTTACGCATCAACCGAAAGTGAATGCGTTAGCATGGACGCAACTGAGATAGTAATAGATAAGCCATACGTTTGCAAGGCGCTGACTCAAATTGACTCTAAGGAAGTCAAAACCCGTTCGGCCACTGAAGAAACAATGAAAACGTCAAAAGTTTATACTTTTGATATTACAAAGGCCGATGCAATTTTTGATCAATTGTTATCAGCGAGGATCATCAAACTTCGGCCTGGGCATAACATTCCCAAAGCCGAAGAGCTTAAAGGAAAGATATATTGCAAATACCATAATTCAAGCAAACATACGACAAATAATTGCGTCGTGTTTCGAGACAACGTCCAAAGCTGGATTGATAATGGCAAACTTAGATTTCCGGAGAAGAAGATGAGTGTTGATACTGACCCATTTCCCACGGCAACAGTAAATATGGTAGATGCACGCCTACCTAAGGACAAAGGAAAAGGGAAGGCCGAAGCCGTTACAACGCAACACTTTCTGAATCAGAATTCTCGGCCTCGTTTCACTGCTGATTTTCGCTCAAACAAACCACCTACAACTCTAACGGGACCTGCTATTGTCAAGCCCATGACATAATACAGCACTGACGAAGAAGGTGGGTCGGCGCTTTTATGCAGAAAGTGTAAAGCAAATGTCAACGCCGAGCCAAAGGAAAAGTTATCTCCGGCTATAATGGAACAACCTACAGCCACAACACAGCAAAAAATGCTCAACGCAAGCCAACACCAAGGGGTTTTTGATAGGCTCGGCCCTAAAGTGCGGATGGAAGAAACAGCTTCGGTCAGACGGTCCCTCGATTTTGATGCCCTGTTTTATGACGAAGATTATTACATCCACAATTCTAGCAGCTCGGAATCATCGCAAAGCCAAAAAACTTTCTAACCTCCCGAACCTCGAGACCAGCGTTGGTATACGTATCACTATTCGAAAGGTGTATACAACGCACTGTCCAAATCCCAGAAACGTGTAGACTGCATGGCGCGCCAACGGGCAGCCCAAGAAACTTCAGTCCCTAAATGGCGGCCGAAGGAAACAATTGCCAATGATGATGAACGACCGTCTCCAACTATTATGACATAGCTGGTTCAAGGGAAACGGCTAGTCAATCGAGATGTTGAAACCACATTTGAGGAGGCTGATAAACGGATCAAACTTCTTCTTTGGCCCGGAGAAATGAAGGCACGCTTCGAGCATTTCAAGCAAGAAGCTGAAAGCAAACTGTCCCCGCCAACCACACAAGAACCTTTGATCAAAATTCGACGGAATTTACATCCACCATTTCTCGGGGAGGCCTTGGAATATATGCAAGAATTTCATAAAAAACATTCGACCAACGATCTATATGCTTTGCCGAAAGCATGTCAAGATACAATCGATCTCGTCCTAACTTGGCCGGATGCCGAGCGAATTATTCAGAAGACCTCAGACCCGGGATTGAAAGCTAGATTCCAGCACATACGAGAAGCTCGAGTCCTTGGCTTTGAAGTCAATCCATATACTGATATCGATGCAGCCGACCTTCCTTTCTCCATGGAGGACCTTCAATATTTACGATACCACTTCGAAGTCTTTTCGGCCGTTTCTCTCTTCGGCCTCACGGCCGATGAAATAACACGAGTTGCACGGTTGGATGCCTATCTTGACACTAGTGATGCCCGTATAATGTACCAAGAGCAAGCTCGTATCCTAGCATCAATCCCAGACACAATTCTGATTTCAGACGCACCTGAGGCACCTACACAGAACAAACAGGCTTTCGAAGAGACACCGCGGGAACAAACCATTGAAGAAGGAGCAGATGAGTCTCTTGGTACAACTCCGACGGAAGCAGATGCCGCAGTCGGCGACCAAGAAAGAGAAAAGGCTGATGAGGATGATCGTAACCCGATGGGCCCGTCGGTCTTGGATAACATGGAAATCAGTATGGTCCATGTTTTGCCCGCTGATTTTCAGTCGAGCACATCTCAACCGAATTTCCTTGATGGCGACATAATTGCCGAGGAAGCCGGTCACATTGATTTTGTAACTATTGCTGACGACGAGTCGATAACAAAAGATGACAACCTCAAGGCAGCTTTAGCCGTATTGTTTCCTCGTTCATCATCGGCCAAACTTCATCATTTGAAGCCATTGTACGTAACGGCGCATATCGAAGGGTATCCAGTCTCCAAAGTTTTTGTCGACTTTGGAACCACTATCAATATCATGCCTGTAAACGTCATGAAGGCATTACGTCGCTCCAATGACGAACTTATTCTCTCCGGGATCACAATGAGCAATTTTGTCGGAGAAAAATCCCAAACCAAATGGGTGCTTCCTTTAGCGGTAAACATTACCGGCCGTATAATGCACTGCTCGGCCGAGACTGGATTCATCAAACCAACTGCATTCCTTCATCATTGTATCAAGTGCTCGTTTTTTGGGACTGTAAATCGGTCATTGTTCACCCGGTCGATAGTCAGCCCTTCGAAGCTAACATGATCCAAGCACGATATTATGATGACCACGTCTGCTACATCACCCTATAGGGTTTTAATGATGAAGGACGGCCGACTCGGATTTCTGTTCAAAAAGCTATCGAGGTTGGCGCCGAAACTGTCCACCAGGATTCGGCGAGACTCGGTTTAGCTAACTTCATCCCCGACCCCGATGTTTGACACCGATAAGGAAAAACGTCGGGCCGCGGTTTCATCTACTATGGAACGATTGCTGGCTCATTGGTATACTATATCTAAGCAACCAAATTCGGGCGTTAACCTCGTCGAGTTCATCGTCGAATGAGATAATGGTCCTGTCTTATCTCTTGACAAAATTCAAGCTGCCCCAGCCGAGCTCGAAGACAATCGGCCCAAAGTCAAGGACCCCTTGGAAGAAATTAATGTTGGGGCGGCCGATGACCCACGACCTTTATTTATTAGTGCTTTACTTCCCCAACCTATGAAAGCCGAACTTCGTGCCCTGCTTGAAGAATTCAAAGATTGTTTTGCTTGGAGCTACCATGAAATGCCTGGCTTAGATCACACTCTCGTCGAGCACAATTACGTATTAAACCTGGGTGTAAACCTTTCCGTCAGCCACCTCGACAATTCTCGACCAAAGTGCAACTCGATATCAAGGATAAACTGGTTCGGCTTTTGAAAGCATGGTTCATTCGGATAGCTCGATACGTTGAATGGTTGGCCAATATCGTTCCTGTTTTAAAGAAAAGTGGTGCATTGCGCATTTGCATCGACTTCAGAAATTTGAATCTGGCAACTCCCAAAGATGAGTATACAATGCCGATTTCGGATTTGTTAATCGATGTCGCGGCGAATCATGCGATCTTATCTTTTATGGATGGACATGTCGGGTACAACCAAATTTTCATTGCCGAAGCCGATGTGCACAAGACTGCTTTTCGCTGCCCCGGGGGCACTCGACACTTACGAATGGGTTGTCATGCCATTCGGCCTCAAGAACGCCGGCGCCACATACCAACGAGCAATGAACACCATATTTCATGATTTAATTGGAACCATCGTCGAAGTCTACATCGACGATGTTGTAATTAAATCTAAACGCCGGCAGACACATCTGGATGATCTCCGACAGGCTTTCCTCCGTATGCATCAACACAACCTCAAAATGAATCCTGCCAAATGTGTCTTCGGTGTGTCGGCCGGTAATTTTCTCGGCTTCCTCGTGCATCACTGTGGGATTGAAGTGGATGAAAATAAGGCATGCGCAATCATCAATGCTCCACCCCCGACAACGAAGAAACAACTACAGTCCTTACTCGGTAAGATAAATTTTCTCCGCCGATTTATAGCTAACTCGGCGGGTAAAATGAAAGCGTTCTCCACGTTTTTGAAACTTAAGGACTCAGATAAATTTGAGTGGACAAACGAGCATCAGGCGACGTTTACACAAATCAAAGTCTCCCTCATGACACCACATGTTCTTGTTCCACCCCGGCGCGGGAAACCTCTCAAGCAAAATATCTCGGCTGCCGAAGAGTCCATCGGCTGCCTCCTCGCGCAAGACAACGATGCCGGACGAGAGCAAGCTATTTTCTACCTCAGTCGAAATCTCAATCAACCGGAGATCAATTATTTCGTTGTCGAGAAACTTTGTCTCGCCGCCTCCAAGCTTCGGCATTACATGCTCACATCGGTCACCCAAGTCATTGCCCAGACCGACGTCATCCGCTACATGCTCACCCGACCAATCGTAAAAGGCAGACTTGGGAAGTGGACAATGGCGTTGTCCGAGTTTAGCTTGCCATACGTGCCCCAGAAAGCTGTCAAATGCCAGGCACTGGCGAATTTCCTCGCTTAACACCCTTCCCCCTATGGTTTTGGGGGCACCGACGTCGAAATCGGCATGGTTGAAACGCGCGATAACTACTGGACGATGTACTTTGACAGCTTAAGTACTTCATCCTCGGCTGGCGTCGGAATTGTCATTCAATCCCCAAACCACGATCGTTGGTATTTTTCGCTCAAGCTGGATTTTGAATGCACAAATAATCAGGCCGAATACGAAGCCCTTATTATCGGCCTTGGCATCCTTCATGACTTGCGAGCAACCTGTGCCATCATCCTCGGCGACTCCTAACTCGTGATTAACCAACTTAATGGGTCTTTTCGTTGCATGAGTTGTACCCTGGCACCTTACCACATGGCCGCCAGCTATTTGGCCGAATCCTTCGACGGTATTACATTTGAACATATTTCTCGGATCCATAATACCGATGCAGACGAATTGGCTCAAATCGCCTCTGGTGCACAACTCCTGGGGGGCAAGCTAGGCCGAGAAATACCCGTGTTACGACAGCTATACCCGGCCTTGGTTAACCAGCAAGTCCTCCGACGCGACAACGTGATACCCACCAGAGTCATGTCCTTACCTTCGTTGTTAGACAGACAAGACCTTATAGATGTTTGCGTCGTCGAGGCAATACCAGATGATTGGAGAAAGCCCATTATACAGTATCTTGACAATCCCAATGGCAAACACAGTCGCAAGACAAGAGTTCACGCCACAAACTATGTCACGTACCAAAACGAGTTATACCGAAAGGGTGAGGATGGTCTATTACTGCTATGCCTCGGCCCCCAAGAGAGTGCTCAAGCAATCACAGAAGTACATGAAGGGGTTTGCGGAGCCCATCAGTCCGGACGTAAAATGCGGTGGTTGCTTCGACAACATGGTTATTCTTTGCCAAGAATATTAAAGGATTGTATCGAGTTCGCATGAGGGTGCATACAGTGTCAGATTCATGGTCCTATACAACGGGTCCCGACCGAGTCATTACATTCGGTCACTAAATCGTGGCCGTTTAGAGGATGGGCCATGGACGTAATCGGTAAAATCACACCATCTTTCGGGGCTGCCAAGCACGCATGGATACTGGTAGCAACCGATTACTTCACTAAGTGGGTCGAAGTAAAATCGTATGCCGAGCTAACGTCTAAAGAAGTCTGCGACTTTGTGGAAGAACACATTGTGACCAGATTCGGCGTACCAGAAACGATTATAACTGATAATGGCACAATCTTTACAGCCGAGAGGTTTAAAGAATATACGGCAAGTTTGAAAATTTGGCTTGAACAGTCTACACCATATTATCCACAAGCAAATGGGCAGGCCGAGGCAAGTAACAAAGTGTTGATCGACATTCTTGAGAAAATAATAAAAGAGAGGCCTGGCATGTGGCATTTAAAGTTAAATGAGGCTTTATGGGCATATCGAACATCGCTCCGATCGAGCTAAGCATAAGTTCGTTACGAACAATTGAACAGAGTAGTCTGTTCAGCGCCGAATACAATCAGTCTATGAGACAGGATTTAGAAGACTTAGAAGAAACGCGACTCGACGCTTATAACTTGTTGGTGGCACAAAAACAGATTGTCGAGCGAGCATACAATCAAAAGGTCCGACAGAAAACATTTGGCGAATGAGAATTAGTTTGGCAAACGGTGTTGCCCGTAGGAATTAAAGACCCTAGGTTCGGTAAAGGCGCATATCATCTTAGAGACCAGACTGGTTTAGTTCACAAATTGCCAATCAATGGGAAGTTTTTAAAGAAGTACTATCCGGTCACATGGGAAATGTGGGAATAGAAATTCATTTCATTAAGATCGGTAGAAGAATACATAAATTGAGTTGGTCGATCAGTTTACATTTAAATAAATTCAGGGCGAAGAAGGAAGAAGAGTGCCGAGAAGAACCTTAAGCTCCAGCCACCACACCTCGCCCATTATGACCTCGGCCTGCCGGTTCTTCTTGTCCATCTTCAATTGCTCGATTCGTTTTGCGTTCGCCGCATACTCAGTCAGACAATCTTTGCCGCCCGACTCGAAGTCTTTCGCCATCTCGGAAGCAATATCCGACCTTCGTTTTACCAGTTTGGCTATTTGACAGTCGAGGTCGGCTAAGGCTTCCCTTTTCGCCTTTAAAGCATTAATCTTCGGACGAAGAGCGTCTTAGACATCCATGGTAGCTTTCAGATTTTGTTCAGCCCGAAGAGCGTTCTCAATGACACTAAAAGTTTCCCGAACTCGCTCTAAGGCAGACGACGCCTGAACGATGGCTTCGGCGCTCATTTGACCATCTGCGCCGAGGTCGTTTAGGCAAGCACCCAATAAATCGAGGCATTTGCGTTCAAGGACTTGCAACGCAGAGAGAGACAAAACTTCTTGCACCCGAACCAGAGCAGTTGAATCGGCGGAGTCAGTTGTAGGGGCCGAAGGGCCAGCCGCTCCAGCAATACTTGACAGGAGGGCTTTGAACTTGACTTCCCATGAAGCTTGCACACAAAAATCAGTTTAAGCTCAAGGAAATCACGAAAAAGGTAGCATGAAGGTTTTGTTTTTTAAACCTGCCGAGAAGAGACTTCGGCCATGTCTTCAAGATCGTTGCTCGAACCTAAAGAACTTAATGGTCGAGCCCAGTATCTTAGATTGCTTCTCAGTTCACGCGGCCGATGGAGGTTATCCATGTTCGATGGCCACTGAGGCGGCCAATGAATATAGATAACACATTTCGGCACATAGAATTTTCGATGAAAAGAGTGTACAGGTACCTGACATTTAGTATTTTCCTAGTTTAGAGTTCTATGGCAGAGAAATAACCAAGGAAAGGCGGTAGGGGGTACTTACAAAGGCCGAAGTGTCTTCCTGCGGATGAATATTGAGGTCCTGGTCCTGCGGATGAACGGGCGTTTCCGCCGTCGCTTCTGGCTCTCCTACAAGTCATTTGCCACGGTCGGCCGTAGAAGGGCCGACTTGGACAACAGTCTCGGACACAGGAGGAGGCACCTGACATTTAGTATTTTCCTGGTTTAGAGTTCTATGGCAGAGAAATAACAAAGGAAATGCGGTATGGGGTACTTACGAAGGCCGAAGTGGCTTCCTAGGGAGAAATATTGAGGTCCTGATCCTGCGGATGAACGGGCGTTTCCGCCGCCGCTTCTGGCTCTTCGGCAGGTCGTTTGCCACGGTCGGCCGTAGAAGGGCCGACTTGGACAGCCGCCTCGGACACAGGATGAGGTTGACGGCGGGGTCGAAAGCGACTCGTCAGTGGAACCTCGTCGCTCCAGTCGATCTCTTCCAGAACGAAGGCCGATGGTTTTGTATTTTCAGGATAAGTTCCCTCGGTCACAAGGACTGCCTCTTCCGGGACGGGTGCAGCCTCGACCGGTGGAATAACAACTGGTTTACTGACTTTAGAAACAGGCCTTAATTGGACTGTTTCTTCAGCCGGAATTGACCGTTTCTCAACCAAAGCTTGGGTGATTGGGGGAGAAGAGGAAACACTGGGAGTCGTCGCCCCCGTAGTTTGACTGGAGATAACGTGAATCTCTCGTTCCCCTTTCTTCGCCAGCTTTTTGACCAGTTTGGCGGGCCGATGAGCTTCGATAACCGACTCGACCTCTTGACGAGGCCGTTTGCTCAACACGGCCTGCACAGCGGTCTTAGCCCTCTTGAAAACGACTGATTTTTTTCTTGGCCGCAGCCGCAGCGACCACTTCCACCTTTTTCAATGGCCGACTGCCTGGAAAAGTAAAAGCAAATCAGCAAAGCCGATCAGTAGTTCAAAATTGAAGGAAAAAGGTAGAAATAAAATGTTACCTTGGGGTTGGGGGGCAGGAGCCTTCTTAGGTCGATCACCGAAGATTTTGTTCAGAACGGTTTCGACCGGAACACCAAAAAACTGTTGGGTATACTTTTCCCACCAATCACCGAAAGTGTCAATGCAAAGAGGTTCTGGAGTGACCGGTCGAAGATGGAATTTTTGGCACCGCTCCTGGAACTCTCTTTTGGCGTCGTTGCATTCCTTCTCTGAAGAGCCAGGTTCACGTCCGCGGCTTAGGACGGACCGTGAGGAGAGAATGGGGACTGGGCAACCTTGAAGGTAGCCAAGCTGCCGAGTGAGGAAGTTGGGATGATACACTTCCCAACTCGCTCGGCGACCCTCACAACCGAGAGGCAGGTCGCGAGCAAGCACGAAGGACCCCCAGGATTGACGAAGGTCAGCATCTTCGTCCGCGCCCCACGCTGAGGTAGGAAGTCTGATCGACGAAGGGTATTCTCGAGGATGGCAGCTTAAGAAATCGTCATCAGAAAGGTCGTCAAGAGCGAAAAAGTATCTGAACACTTCTTCGGCTTGGTGAGGGGGGATTGGCCGAAAAGCCAGCTGAGGGCCGAGCGCTTCCTTAGGCGAGAAATCGGCAATCGTTGGCCGAAGAGGAGCAAAGTAGACCTGCAGCCAGAGTTGGAAGACCCAGAGGGGACCATTCTGCTGCAGATCGACCTTATCTAGGGTCGTTTCGGCCAAGCAGCGTATGAGATGGGCGAGAATGGCCAGGCTGAGTGCTAGAGTGTGACCGCTAGCTAGGGCTTCGTCCATTGGCATATTCTCGACCAGACACTTATTAGATTTGGTAGAACAAATAAATTTGTTGTACCAATAGAAGAGGAAAGCCTCGTGTTCTCCTTCTCGTAGAGCCTCTTCTCCTCGGCAGGTAAAATGGAGATAGAGGGTGTTATAGTTGAAGAAGTTCTTGTGAAGCTTGTGAACCTCTTCTTTCGAGGGTATTTGGCTTTCACCGTTTAGCGTCTCAAGGGCCCGTTTGTCGAATAGCGCCTTCAAGTTAAGGTTCGACGGGTACCCAGAGAGGGCAGCGTCGATTGGGATTCCAATCGGGGAAGTCCCAAAGATGGCAGTGAGATCAAGGATGGTGGGGCCAATGGGGCCGAGAGGGAGGACCATGGTGTTGGTGGCCGAACATCAGAAGCATAAGGCCACTAGGAGGAGCTCCTTGTCCAGGATGACCTCCATAGACGAGAGGTGAATGGCGTCGTAAATGCCGAGGACTTTCCATTGCTCGCCGAAGAGCTTTTCCATTCATACAACCCAGGCTGCCCAGGTTGTAGTGGTCGAAGGCCAAGAGCCTTGAGGCCTTGCCACATCCCACTTCGGCCATTCAAACCCTTGTAACAAGGGTGACAGGCAGTGCTTCTGGAGAAGCCCAGTGATGGTTGATGGTACTGCCGCTTTAAAGAGAGGACCCAAGATTTGATGAGGGGTGCTCATGTCACTTTCGAACCGTATGGTTTTAATCGAACTTCGATCAATAATTTTCTGACATTGGTCTCATTCCTTGGAAAGCTTGGAGATGAAGGAAGCCATTGTAAGGGGATTAAAAGAATGCGAGACGAAATGAGTTTTTCTGGGTTGGGAGATTTGAAGACGAAGATCCGGAAGGAAGGAGTGCACCAGAGAACGATGGCAAGAATTTCAGAAAATTTGAAAGCGTAAAGTACAAATGAGAGAATTTCGGTATTTATAGAACGGTGGAAGGAAGGGCAATCGTTCGAAATTCAAAATGAAGGGTAAAATCAACCGAGAAATTCGCTAATCATTATGAACATTTAGAAAATCCAGTTGAGAGACCGAGGGTTTCGTGTTTCGGGGGACGCACGATTGCGTGTGACGGCGAGATTTATGGTGAAAGACGTTTTGGCCTCTGCACGATGCTGAATGGTTCGCAGATCGAGGCGGCATGGTTGTGTTCAGCAACAAGGTCATGATGGTATGACGGTTCAGGGAGCCACACGCTTTAAACATCATTATTAGGGATTAGCCGTATAAAAAGATGCCACTTGTTGTATTGGTTAGCAGGATCAAGATCGTGCAATCGTGCTCAATAAATGCGCCTCGGAAATAGAGTATTTGGATTTTGAGTGTTAATTTCGCTTCTTCAAGGTCAGAGCTCGACCAGAGGATTCAGGCCGAGGACCTCAGAAGCGAGGGGGCAATGTTTGGGCCCAAAATATCAGTTCGGGCCGAGTATAGAATTATTCTCGGCCCAGAAGGCCTTACGACAGGGTTATCAGGGATCGTTTAGTTCTAGATCGGTTAGGTCGTGGGCTTCCAAACCTGGGTCGGTTAAGTCATGCTGCAAGACGAGTCGAATCCTGGTGCAATGAGGAGTCTCGGCAAGATTAATAACCCGGAAGTGAATCCGGCTCAATAAATGACTAGGTTCACAATTATAGTGAAAATAGGATTGGTCGAGTTGGTGTTTGATTAGGAGAATAAGTCCTAATCCGGGTAGGGTTTTAACTCGACCTTGAAGGTATCCGGTGCTATAAATAGAGGAGGCTGTACATCATTCAAGCTCTCTCTAATTCAACACACAACTGCCATGCGCAAACTCTCTCAACAACTTTGAGATTTTTATTTTCTCTTTTCGCTGACACATCTTCCGTTGGCATCAACAGCACTGTGAAAACAAACGGTGATATCTTAAGTCGGCATAGATAGCTCTGTCGCCGTAGAATCAGCCGATCTCGCAGCATCTTCCGTTGGCATCAACAGCACTACGGCGAGGACGGTTGGTTACCTATCCAAGTCTCGGTCGAGAAGGGTTTCCGAATCCTTATTGATTGAGGTCATCTCATTAGCCTTCTCGGCGAAGTGAGGTGTTACAGTTTACTAAGCTCGACGCATTGCCCGCCGAGTTGTTTTATGATTGGATACTCTCAAGTGGGATTTAGAGTTCGGCATTCAGACGGCCGAACTACGTTCACTATTAAGACTTATATTCGCTTTGAGTATTTGTGCCCTTACACTTTGGTGTCGATTCGGCGTGAGTTTACCCTGACGAATAACATCACTGTGACCAAATCCGACGACGGCGATTCGTGAACTTCGTAAGAATAGTAGCCTTGTCTTCAGGTTCGAGAACCCAAGAGGCTGAGACGTGTTCCTTCCTCGGTCGCAATCGCAAGACGCAGAAGTCAGCCGCGCACCCAACGCAACATCAACAAATTTACTCCTCAGCCGAGCTCGGCCGACGACTTGGCACGCCCCGCATTCACCGAAGGACGTAGTTAGCTTATAGATTACTCGGCATGCGCGCCACGTAGGCTTGGTAGTTTTAGGGTCAACATTTTGGCACGCCCAGTGGGACCCAGTGCTAAACTACGAAGTTCATGCCAATTGAAACGCGATCGGTAAAAAAGAAAACATCTATGGGAAAATCAACGGCCGATTTGCCAATTCAGAACATAGGACAAAGTGTGCCACAGGCGCAGAATCCCATCAGCGCCGTAACACCTGAGTCCACGAGCGCGACTCGTCGAGAAAGGGAAGTTAATCTCGGCGGTCAGTTTCGCAGTCCAGAGGAGAGGGAGGAAGGAAAACTATAAAACAAAAGGTAGTGAAAACTGACGAAGAATGCTAGAGAAAGACTGTACTAGTAAGAGCAAATAAATTACAGAATATTTTTTTGGGAACTTTAACGAAAAGCTACCGGTATTGTTCACTTTAACGAAAAACCACATTTTTACACTAAAAAATCAATCTTGGTACTATTCACTTTACCCTTTATTTTGTCTTTAAAGTTAAAACTCAAAGTTTTCAAGTCCTTTTCATTAGTTTTCCCTTTTATTTTTTGGAGGTGCATATGATGTTTTATTTCTGAGGCTTATATGAATTCTTGTGCTGAGTGGCTCTTCCATGCTATTTAGTACTATAAGCAAGCAATTTACAATAGTAGACATATACTCTCTTAGAGTAGAAAATGTACTAATGGAGGAACTAATGAATTTTTGAATCTGTGAAGCAATTTCAGGAAAAGAAAAAAAAAAAAAAAGTGATCTTTGAACTCAGAACATTCTCCAACAAAGTATAAACTACTTCACTGTATTATACGGAAAACTGGTCATGCGCATTGATTGTTTACACAATTGTACAAATTGAATCGAGTCGAGTGGGCATTAATATGAAATGTTTGTGTGGAATAATTCACCATAACCTACTAACGGTTTGATAATCTTACAGACTTTTTTGGAATAGCTAAAGTGTGCATAACATCGCTTTATAAAAATAGAGAGAAAAAAAAATGCTTGTAGGTCATGGAACACTACTAGGTCTCTTCATAAGCAATTCCAAGTGTTTATTCATGAGATACTTGAATTATTTTCATAAAAACTTCGACATGTTACTACACATATAGATCAATCCCAAACGAATTAGTGATTGGTGTGAAAATGGCATAGATATGTCAATTTGAAACCTCCAAAACTAAAGTTTTTACAGAGAAACAGTTGGTCAAAATACAGTCACAACTCACAAGCATCACAAAAATGAGAAATGTATAGTTTACAAGTGCGAACAAAGAAAACCTCACTTACATCACGTACATGGTCACATGTGGGTGTGGGGATGTAAGAATATCGGTAGACATCGCATCCCACTCAACCTTTGTCAAATAGTTCTCACGACCAATGGCAATGACTGATCGACCAAATTGGTTATGTGCTTTTCAACTGCATGCATGCATGTTGCTGCACTCGCTTCGTGAGATCGATATATTTCCATGTGAAAGATCTTAGTGCAAGAAGTTTTGCTACTTCAGGTGAAGAAAGTAAGAATCAAACTCTTGTTGTGAGTGTGAGGATTAGTGTTTTGCCGCTGAAACTACAAGTCCACATTAAAAAATATTAGAAATAAGTATAACACCACCACCAAGCACCGCCTTCCCTTTCTTTTGTTTTTCATGTGTTTTTTAGATGGAAGTAAGAATGTTCTACATAAGCCAAAGCATCGGCAACAAAGTTAGCTTCCCGATAAATGTAGCAAAGCTAAATACAATGAAATATGCGTACCAACTTTTGAACATCCATCAATGACATCATGAAGACCTTTGAGTCCACCTCCAACTTCCCTTGGACAAATCCATTTATTTTTATGTTGAAAAAAATATGTTATGGATTTTGTCTTTTTCTGGTGAATTAAATTTAACAGAAGGAAATTGTTGCTAAAGCCCAGCAAGTAAGCTTCATGTTTACTATTTGTCTCACTGGTCTGCAATAGGCCCGCCCAGTTTACTCCACCATATTATTTGGTTGCTGAAAGGCCCAAAATTCTTTGATGAGTTATGGGCCAAATTCCCCCAAGTATTAGTTAGCCCCCAATTACTTTAGATTCATAAATATTAATTGTGTTGTTAATTTTTATCATAACACGTGGATTAGTAAAATTTCAAATTTTGTTACAAATCTATTCCAATATTGAGAAGAGATTAGCAAGAATTGACAAGATTTTTTTGAAATAAAAATTTATCTCCACATTAGGAAGAAGCACTTTTGTGTGAAAATGTACATATGACATAAAAACGTTGAGTGAGACCAACTATGAGCGGGTAGGACAAGAACACGAAATTCTGGCTTGTTTATTAAGTAGTGTCGCATAGCTTACGTGATATTGAGTTTTTTCACCCATAAATTTGTCGGTACAAAAGGCCAAATTTGAAACCTCCTAGTCTCCTTTGTATCAAAGGGATTTCATCAACGACACAAACCTACATGATTATATTCTCCATATGAGGTATTCAAATCTCACTTGGTTTGGACAATGCCGATAACACACCGACCGAACCGATCCAATATCAATCTCATCATCCTTGTCAATCTACAAGACACTATAAATCTAATCCCGACCAGTTGGGAACTTGGGATACTATCTCCTAATCCATCTCTTTGTGTTTCCCCATTTATCAACATCTAGTTTCTTAATGGTTTCAATATCATGCTTTGTTGGCGGTAGGTGGTATTGGACCATTATTTTCATTTCGCCGGCCCAGGCCCAGTGCAAGCAGGGCAACCGTCCGGGGTCCAAAAATATTGGGGGCACCAAAATTATTAGGGTGGTATATTTATATATGTTTTCATAAGAGTATAAATTTATAAAATTTGGCTCTATGACACAGAAATTTAGGTAGAAGAGGTGGTTTGGTCATTTGAAAATAATGAGAACTCTTGAGTTCAAAACACCACATGTGCTTATTTACTTTCTAATTTTTACAAATTTCTTTTCATAAGAGTATAAATTTATAAAATTTGGTTAAAGGATAAAGAAGTTTAATTAGAAGCAATGGTTTTTGTTGTTTAAAATTAGCAAGATGTCCTAAGTTCGAAACGTTATGGGCATGTTTATTTTTTTCAATTTTAACAAATTTTTGTTTGGTTGTTAATTTATTTTTAGTTACTAGCTAGTAGCTATGTAGGTTGTTATTTTTAAATATTCGTTTCAATTCAAGTCTAATCTTCAACAATGAGTAATACGTAGACCAAATCTGTAGCGCAAATTTGTAAATTATATGACGTGTTATCAAAATATTTAATTTAATGCTCATTCATTACTAATACATATCAATTAAAGACTCGAAAACATTATTATTTTTTTAGTCCCATATTGACAAGGTTAGTAGATAAGAAAAAACACCTCATGATTTATACAAAAACACTTTCAAAGTTCAAATGGAAAACAAAACTCATAATCTATCTATTTATAAGCCCAGAGTTGTTTGGTTTTCTTCTCTCAATACAAAATAAATTAGTCATTTTGTGTTTCTAAATTATTGAGTTTGAAGTGCTTTTCTAAGTATAATTTTATCAATGTCTTACGTGTGAAAATAAATAATTTTCTTATATGAAGTTAGGACATTTTTTTTGACGTCGCCCCGGGCCTCAAAAATCTCTGGACCGGCCCTGTTTCTATAACCAAACCTATAAATATCATAACACTTGCTCAAGAGGTTTTCAGTGCGCACAAGAACATGGACACATGCGTAGTACGTCATTGTACAAGTGAAAGGACATTCGGGCTAAAATTTTAAGCCATAACCATTGGTGGAGAAAAACAGTTTTTGGTTTATGGTTCAAAATTTTCAGACTTATTTTTAAGCTTTATCCCCCACCATTGGAGTTGGTCTTATATATATATAACATATGACGTATCGTCCCATTTTTCGGACACACTAAAAAATTTGTTCCATATACTCTACTAAGTTTAACAGGTCTGTGTAGAACTAAGCATGGTGTCCATCAGTGGATAGAGAGAAGAATGGTAAAGAGCGCTGATTGGTTGAAGGTTACGTTCATTGCTCACTACTAACTCAACTGCAAGATCGAATTGGCACTCGGGAATGAAGAAACAAAAACCCTTCCCCCCCCAAAAAAAAAAAAAAAAAAAAAAAAAGAGTTTTCGCTTTTTCAATTATACTGCCTTTGGTTGTTGCGACAACCTCGATTTCCAGAAAAGTAGATATTTAACAAAAAGACATGTCAGAAATTTGGCTGGTCTAGAAGGACTTGGATTGTCTGTCCTCCCCATCTCATACCCTCCTCAGAACAAGTCCATCCCTAAGGATTTTGCGTCAGCACCCAGCGCATTTATCCACTCAAGTGAACAGTAATATACTAGAGTGAATAGTAATAGACCAAGGCATCTCCACCCCTAAAAAAATGCGCTGGCACCCAGCGCATTTATTTGGTGTGTTTTTTTTAAAGTTTATTTCGAATAAGATTTTTAACCAATTTCGGATAAAATTTTAAATAAACTTAAAAAAAATACACACTAAAATAAAATTACATACTCATCAAATAAACTTAAAAAAAACACACTAAAATAAAATTACATAAACTCATCAAATAAACTATAAAAAAAAACACACTAAAATGAAATTACATAAACTCATCAAATACACTTTATTCTTCAACCACAAGCTTTTTGGTATTTTTTTTCACACAAAAAGTATATGAAAGCTTTGGTAGAAAGTGTAGAAAATATTGAAATGTGGTGTAAGGTGGAAGATGAGGGTTAGGTATTTATAGAATTTTTTTTTTATTTTTCTGTATTTTTTAATAAATTTTCTGTATTTTTTAATAAATTTTAATTTAGTTAATTAACGTGGACCGTTGATCTGTGATCGGACGGTCCATTTTAAAAGTCAAATTTAAATTTTTTTTACCGTTTCCAACGGTCTACAAAAAATAGCCGTTGGAAATCCAACGGCACTGAGGAGGGCCACGTAGCCTTATTCCGGGTGAACACAAGTGGGCTGACAAGCGGGCCCCGCCACCTGCAACCATGTCTGCTACTCGCGCACAGGCGCGATTGTGCTGCACGCGCCAGCCAATAGGCCGGCCTCTGGGTCTGTCCGAAATGGGATGGGGGCTGGGACATTTTGTGGGCTGGAGCAAATTCACTGAGGGCTGGCTTGTTTTTTGGACTGAGGGCTGGGACATTTTGTTCCCGGTGGAGTTGCTCTCATGCCCTCCTATATTCTGTGGTCACGGTTAAGCCATATCAACATTTTATATTAATTTTTTTTATAGAAATAATAAGACAAAAAACAATAGGAATATGAAATATTGACGTGGCTTAACCGTGATCACAAAAATAGGAGGGCATGAGAAGGGTGTGGGATGAGAAGGGAAGACAATCCAAGTCCGGTCTATAAAGGCATGGGAGTCTTTGGGCGTATTTCATACGCTATTTCAACTTTTTTTATTTTTCTTTTTGAATAGAAATCCCCCTTCCTAATATCAAATATAAAGTGATTGCATTTTTTTGTCTATATGTAGATGTAGCTAATGAACCAATATCTAATGATGCTTTATGTACACTTAGAAGTTCCCAATTCTCTCTAATGCAGAGACGGAAATGCTACTAGTTAACCTCATAAAATAATTTTTTTTTATAAGATGTTCGCTAATCAAATGATATATCTGCATCCCGATACATATGCTTTTGTTAATATCTTAAACGGGTCTATCGAAAGTCCACTTTTACATATGAGTTTTCCCATTTGATTGTGAGCGAGGAACATCTATCAACTAGGGGCAAAAAAACTAATACAAATCTTATTAAAATAAATAAATGAATGATTGATTTATTTTGTCAAAAGGAGGGGAGGGGAGGGGAAGGGGAAGGGGAAGGGGAATTCTAAGAAGCAGACAAGAAAACGTATCGAATTTTGGAGAAACTTTGGGTAGCAAGAAAGGGGCAAGACAGTCAACCTTGGCAGGCGTCTGAAAATTGAGACTAAATACAGTAGAAGCCGCGGGGTTTCTCTTTCTGTTTCTGTAATTAAAGGTAATGTTAGACCATCTAAATTTGAAAGCTTATGTAGCATATTCATCATTTTATATATTTTGTTCTCCAAAATTATATGTCAAATTTAAACTATTATGTATTACTGTATTTACTTTTTTATATTTGTAATTAGTATTTTAAAATAAAAGATCACTATTAAAATTATAAAAAAACATTTATTAATTAATAAAAATAGATTTGAAGCTCCTGTCAAATTTGACAGCAACTTCCTCTGCTGCCTTTCCATATCATGCCATATAGGAATTGACATCTCAGTTGAAAAACACTAGTATTGTTATTGCTGTGTGGGAGATTAAATTTGCAACTAAATGATGTGTCACCAATAAGAATAAACACGTTTATTAACATGTAAGTAATAAATCAATCATCAAACTTTTCTGCCTTTTAATTTTCAAAACTTTATCGATAAATTTAATTTTCATAACATTAGTCATAATTAAATAGTAATCAGTAGGAAAAAAGAGAGCAGCGGTAAACGCTAAATGAAAGTATCAAGAACCTTCCCTTCAGTCTCCAACTCCCGACATTTCCTCTCTCCTCTTTATTAATATTCGCCATACCCATGACACCCACTTCATATTCTTTCTTTCTTTCCATTTCTCTCTCAGACTAACCATCATACACCTTCCCTGTGCTCCAACCATGGGCCGCCGCCTGGACCCCGAGCTGCCCGGGCAGTTCCGCCCCGACCGCCCGCAGCTCGAGCAGTACGGCCCCGACCCCCCGCAGGGATACGCCCTCAGCGGCAAGATTATGCTCAGCGCCATAGTCATTCTCTTTTTCGTCGTCATCCTCATGGTCTGCCTCCACCTCTACGCCCGCTGGTACCTTCATCGCGCCCGCCGCCATCTCCGCCGCAACCACAGAAACCGCCGCACCCACATCGTCTTTCATGAGGACGCCGCTACCCTCTCCGCCGCCCCCACCCGCGGCCTCGACGCCTCCGTCCTCAACTCCCTCCCCGTATTTGTTTATTCGTCGAAATCGGATCAGACGGCGTTGTTTCAGCAGCAGCCGATTTTGGAGTGCGCCGTCTGCTTGTCGGAATTCGAGGACAACGAAGCGGGGCGTTTGCTTCCGAAGTGTAAGCACAGCTTCCACATCGAGTGTATTGATATGTGGTTCCATTCTCACTCCACGTGTCCCCTTTGCCGGGCCCCCGTGGAACCGAGCCCGGAGTCTGAAACCCAGCCCGACGTGGTTCTTAGTGTCTGCGAACCTGACGGAGGCGAACCGGGCCCGAGCTCCGATTTGTGCTCGGAGTGTTGCAATTCCGAGACGACGTCGTCAGGGGCGTGGAGAAAGCCGTCGAACATCGTAGTTCCGAGAAGGAACGAGAGTTTCGGGAGGGGGGAGGATTCGGGACTCGGCGAATCGCCGGCAGGTCAGTCGTTTAGGTCGCCGATGAGTCGGATGTTGTCGTTTAGGAGAATACTAAGTCGGGAAAAACGAAACGGCGGCGTTTCACCTTCGGGAGTAAACGCGGGGAGTTGCAGTTCGGTGGCCGAGTCGGATATCGAACTCGGTGCCCGACAAGGGACCACCGAGTGCACTCGGAGAGAGTAAAAAGATGGTGACGTGGCGGTAATTTTATCGAAATTTTGCGGGCTGAGACATCCGGCGGCTATCAGTCAGTCAAATAGTCAATGCCAATCGGGGGCAAATGTGGAAATTAAATTTATACGTGGCGGGATTGTAGCAGTAGTGGAAAATCTCGCTGTTTTTGGACGTGTATATAAATTTTATTTATTTTTCCTTCATCACATAAAGTTTTTCTTTTCTGTCGATTTTATCTTGTTTTTTCTTTATACAAATATCTTGGTACAAAAATTAGAATGAAAGAATTCTTAATGTGTTGAGTGGGTAACAATCAAGGTATAAAATATCGATGATATCGGAAATATCGGTAGTCTAAAAACACGAAAATTTCGATGGAAATATTGGGATATTATCGATATCCATAAAAAATGAATAAAAACCACGGAAATTGTAAGAAAAACTTGAAAAATTTTATTAAAACTTTGCAGGATGTTTATTTAGTCAATTATCTATTAGTTTATCACAAAAAAATTGGAAGGGAATGCATTGTATGATGGATTTAACTGATTTAAGTTGATTATATAGCGAGCTGGCAAACATTGTGAGTGTAGAAAATATGTAGTAATTAATGAAAGAAGTTTAAACACACCATAATCATTTATATATAATGAATTAGTACAATATTTTACACTTCATACATTGCATGGTAAGATACATGAGTGACTTAGTACCACGTAGAGTTCCTATCAAGGTCTAAAATATCAACGATATCGGAAATAACGGTAGTCCAAAAACACGGAAATTTCGATGGAAATATCGGGATAATATCGATATTTTAGACTTGGAAACAATTAACAAAAAAAGAGGGAGCAAGTTAATGGAGACAGAGAATATTTACATAAATGATTTGGTTTTGGCATAAATTTGGCTGATTCCATTTGGATCTTTCAGAACTCTATGTTGTATAATTCAAAAAATTAATAACACATAGCTGAACGTAAGAGTGAATGATCTTTAACCAATTGAGTTGTAATTTTCGTGTGTTAGAACAAAAAAAAACTTTCGTGTGTGTGTGTTTTTTCTTGTTAGAATTGATAATTTTCAATGAAAATGAGCTACATCCCCCTAGATTTTATTATCAATGAAGACAAATGGCGTCGTTAGGAGACAAGTTTTGTAACTATGTCTTGCCATTAGGTGTATAATATTTGTGTATGTGACTATGTCTTGGTAACCAGGCGTATAATTTTTTATTTTTTGAACAAATGATATTATTTACAATCTAAGACTCACAATAAACTAGCAATAATGTTGTTTAGATTCACTTTTGATGAAAATCGAACATTTGACCTCACTTACAAATGGAAATGAATGTCATTAGACCACTGTTCTAAAAATCCCCGCCTAGCGCCGCCTAGGCCCCGCCTAGGCGCTAGGCGGCTGGTCACCGCCCCAATTAATGCCTAGGCGTTTGAAAATTAATAAAGGGCGCCTAGACCAGTTGAGGCGCCCGCCTAGACCGCCTAGCCCGCCCAAACTCGCCTAGGCACCTGCCTAAGTTGCGACTCACTTTGATAGAAAATAGATAACTTTCAATTTGCATTTAATTTTTTTTCAATAAATTGTAAGAGACTTGTTGAATACTTAAATGGGCACACACTATATACTTGTTCCCCATGTTTTCATTATGTTCCAATACTTTATAATACATATGTCATTCTATTTTGTAGTTTATGATGAAATTATATATATTTTAAGTATAAACAGACATTTATTTACACGAAATATAATGGATTTACTTAAATCCGCCTAGTCCGCCTAGGCGCCCGCCTAGACCCCGCCTAGCCGTCTAGGCGCTAGGCCCTAACCCGCCGCCCGACTAGCGCCTCGCGTCTTTTAGAACCTTGCATTAGACAATAGTTGATAACCATCTGTATAATTTATGTCTATTTTGTCACATGGTATATACAATCCTATGTACGTATGTATCTTATTTAGTATGTGACCAAATACTAATAACGTAAATATACTCACATGACATACGCATGGTGGAAACTTCAACTTCATATATACAAATTTATCATATTAGCTGGCCATATATTGGTGTAAATATTTTTCCATGTGATTTAGAAATAAGAACAAAAGTTTGGGTGGTTCAGTGAGTCATTACTTTGTTGCTTTCCAATTGTCATGATTGAATAATATATAATTACAGAAGTTCTTTGAATGATTGAAAATAGGTCCATTCAGTAAAATTTAATAATTTAGTTGTTGAGGAAGTGAAATATCTTATAAAAAGAAATCACATGGAAAATCAAAGACACTTAGTAAACATTGAGGAAGAAAATAATAAACTGATGTAAGAGGTTGTAATTGAATCCAAACTTGAGGGTATAAAATGTAATTTATTCATAATAAATGAGAGACCACCGTAACCGACGGCAACAACAGCATGCACGATAATGTTACTTGCAACAACTTATTCATCATGATTTTCTGCTGAAATATTCTTTCCTTTATGTTTGCCCATATTTCATGTAAGAAATGTAATTTTATTCTGAATCCAAATTCCTTAATTTTCTATGTTATTAGTATTTTCATTTCTTTGGAAACCTTCTTAAATAAATCATAGGATAATATATTAGATTCATCCAAAATATGGTAGGTGAAAATCAAAATTCGAATTTAGATGCATAAAAAGTGCCAGTCAAATTGAGTAAGCTTTTTATAACTTAAAATAACTAAAAAAACCCTGGTTCACAAGTAAAAAATAAAATGTTTCCCAAAAAAAAATATAAAATAAAATAAAATCTTCCTTGACACGTTTTTGCGACCATGATGTCATCTCAGTCTCAGTCAATATGCAGCCCTTAGAAAAGAAACAAAATATTGTCTATCTCAATCTCAATCTATTGACTTCTAGTAATCGAAGAATAGTGCTACTTACATACTTATTTTTACTTTTTACACATTATTTTTTAATTTATGATGGTCAGATTGAATAAATTGAAAAATATTAATGATTAAAAACAAACAAGAGTGTGTAAGAAACAAAAACGAATGTATAAATAGCATTATCCAAAAAGAAAAGAAGACAAGATAAACATGTTTCATTTCCACGGAAGTCATAACACATATTACGATATTTAGGGCTTGATGAGTGCTCGGATTAAATTAAAGGGGTGTGCTATCTACACACTTTTTTTTACTTCTCACACACCTCTTGTTAATTTCTGTCCGTTGATCTTCTTCAATTCATCCGATCCGACGGCCGAAAATAAAAAATATGTGGGAGAAATAAAAAGGGGTGTGTGGATATCATACCCCTAAATTAAATTAGATAACTTGTGAAATTTAAGATATATTGAAGGTAGAGTCGTAAAGGTAAATTATTTTTATTTTATTCTGAAGATATTTTTTTTTAGTGCAATGATATATTTTATACTAAGGGGACGAGGGAGTTCTGTTAAACCACATAATAAACAACTTAATTTGGTATCGAATTCGCTATCCACAAGATTCGAACCTAAGACCTCTTACTTACAAGTGAGGAGGAATACCACCAGACCGTAGTACTGAGTAATATTTTTTCAATATCGGAATGATAAATTTTCTTAATACTACATCATTAAAAAAATAGTGAATAATAATTGTCTCATCCCATATATACATGACGGAGTTAGAATTTTATAATAAAATGGTCGTAAGTTTGGCAAAAATACTTTATTAAATTTATTTCGTTGAGCTCATAGTGAGTACCTACCGAGTTATGTCGAGTTCCATCGATTTCTGCCAAAACATGAGAGTTATGATGCTATTGGGACATGAATAGCCAATAACTCATGTTGGCTCAACCACTGCCTGGATACATGTTCCCGCCGTCGTCTATATTTGACCCGTTAATACTGTAGAGTGGCTTACCAAAGATGCTACCGTTACAAAAATACGACCTCAACTGTTATTTTTTTATTGTCGTCACAGACTAATTCATATTGTCGTCACAGACTAATTGATCATATAAAAATTTGTTTCAATAATTATTTTTTATTTTTTTTGCTGCTGGGTTATAAATTTATCGAAGAATGTTGAAGTTTTATCAGAAAAACTTATTAAAAATAAAGAATAGTAGTCCAATATAGCATACGGAAGGTCTATCATTTCATTAATTTGAAATTTAATTTAAACATTTACGCACTACAAAGTCTGACTTGTTAGTGTTAAAAATTTACAAAATATTCATTTTGACGTGTATACATCTAAAGAAGAGTACTAAAATCCATTTTGGGAAATTAAAGATTGGGTAAAGTACAAAAAACTACCTCAACTATTAGGGTCATGACACTTTCATACCTCATCTTTTAAAATTGACAATGTCATACCTCATTTTACGAATTTGCGTCAATGTCATACCTTCCGTTAGCCTAGCCGTTAATTTATCAGTTAAATGATGACGTGGCTTGATTCAGACCTTACTTTCTATTAAAAAATTAATAAAATATTATTAAAAACTAAAAAAAATTATTTAATATTTTTTAAATATTAAAATAATAAAAAAAAGTAAAAAAAAAAACAAACAAACAAAAAAACAAAGCTTCGTCCCTCCCCACCCTCTCCTTCCTTCCTTCCTCCCTCCCTCCCTCCCTCATCTCCTCTTCTCCCCCATCTACCAGCTGCAACCCAGAAAAAAGAAGGAAAAAAAAAAAAAAAAAACCCTGCCTTCGTCCCTCCCCCCCTCCCGCCGGCGTCATTCTCTCTTCTCCCCCATCCCCCCCACCCCCTCTGCAACCAAGAAAACAGAAGAAGAGAAGGAAAAAAAAAAAAAAACCTTCGTCCCTCCCCCCCGCGCCCAGATCCGGTCACATCCCTTACCGCACCAACCCCACCCCCCCAAGATCCCAAGATCCCCACACATGCAACCCAAAATCCACCACCCCCCACCTGAAGAAGAAGAAGAAGAAGAAGAAGAAGAAGAAGAAGAAGAAGAAGAAGAAGAAGGAAGGAAGAAGAAGAGAGAAGGAAAGAAAAAAAAAATGAGGAAGAGCAGTTCGTCCGTCCCCCACTCCCCCCAACCCAACCTCCAGAAAAAGAAGAAGAAGAAGAATGAGAGAGTGAGGGAGAAGAAAAAAAAGAAAAAAAAAAAAGGAAACCAGTTCGTCCGTCCCCCCCCAACCCAACCTCCTGAAAAAGAAGAAGAAGAGAGAGAGAAAAAAAAAAAACCCAGTTCGTCCCTCCCCCCTAAAGCCAACCTGTAACCCAGAAAGAAGAAGAAGAAGAAAGGAAGAAAAAAAAAAAAAAAAAAGAAGAAGAAGAAGAGAAACCCAGCTCGTCCGTGCATAAGAAGAAGAATAGAGAGAGAAATAAAAAAGAAAAAAAAAGATGCAGAAGAAGGAGAAGAGAGAGAGAAAACAAAAACAAAAACAAAAAATATATATATTTAACTTTTCTTCATTATTTTAATATTTAAAAATTATTAAATGATTTTTTTTAGTTTTTAATAATTTTTTAATAGAAAGTAAGGTCTGAATCAAGCCACGTCAGCATTTAACTGATAAATTAACGGTTAGGCTAACGGAAGGTATGACATTGACACAAATTCGTAAAATGAGGTATGACATTATCAATTTTAAAAGATGAGGTATGAAAGTGTCGTGACCCTAATAGTTGAGGTAGTTTTTTGTACTTTACCCTTAAAGATTAAACAATCCAGTTCCCTTAAGCTACGTAACAAAGCACAACATGAAAAAGAGACTTTGTGAGGATATCGGGAATTTTCTAATCACATTCGTTTATCGTGCATCGTATGATCAGTTTTTATCAGATATTATTTATATTTAATTTTAAATAAAAAATTTACAATAATTTATAATCGCACAATGTATGATAAACGAATGTAATTTGAATATCTCTGAAATCGTCACAAAGAGGATCCGACAAGAATTCTCACAGAGTTTACTGTTTAGGGTTTTTGACCAAATCTCCTGAAAAAACACGTCGGTTTGGCTTTTTCCACACGGCACGCGCTTTGTTAGTGGTGATGTCTGTGTCTCTTGACTCGCGGTCTTCGTCTTCCCCGACTTTTCCACGAAAAAAGGAGCAAGTAATGTCGACAGTGACATTGACCCACATCAAGTGCTGCTACGACACGTCAATTGACACAGCTTTTGACTGGGATCATTGTAGTTGTTGAAAAAATAAAGCTACCCAGATTACTTACTCAGATTCTCTTTGAGTCACCCTTGCCACATCATAGGCTCGTATTTTACTTTGCCGTAAGCTCCATGATGAGACTTTGTTTGACTAATTGTCATGGTTGGTAGGTTTGAGAGATAGATGTTAGACCTTATTAAGTTATTTAGGAAATTAGAGTCTAATCCTTGAATAAGATTAACTTTTGATTAATACTTTGTATAAGATTAAGAATTGAATTTAGTCATTTGATCTGCTTTACATGTCATCATGTATATTCCACGTCATAGTTACCCATTTTACATTGATTTTATGATTTTCGTTCTTCCAATTCTATTCCCGTGAACAATAATTGTTTTTAGAAGAGATGTTGCAAAATTTATTACTCATTTGAAATTCAAATATTTGAATTTTATTTATTACTCATTTGAGAAATTTTGTAGAATTTATTACTCATTTGATATAAGGTGATGATCCTCTCTCTTCGTCTCGCTCTCGATCCCTCCCTCCCTCCCTCCCTCCCTCCCTCCCTCCTACCTACAAGACAGTCACCCATACTGCTCCACGGTGAGTCAGTGACCACCACGAAGGCCAAAGGCTCACATTATCTCCATAAACTCCTTTTCATTCTCCGAAATAAAATCTTGGACTTCATGAATTTTGATTTTGCATCTTCTAGTTTGAATTGCCACAAGAAATTCTATTAATCTGAATGGAACTTTCCATTTAGTGATTGTTATACCTAAATATATGAAGCATTTTTTTCCATTTTTCACAACAATAGTGATCTCAGCAAGAAGCCTTTTTTCGTATAGCTACATTATACTTTTGAGAACTATACAGGTACATACATTTTGGTACATATGATTGGTACAATATTTTGATACATATGTTTCCGTACATATATTTTGGTACATATGCTTCGGTATATATATTTTGGTACACATGTTTCGGTACATATATTTCGGTACACATTTTTAGATACTATATTTCGGTACATTTATATACTTTGGTACATATACTTCGGTACACATACTTCGGTACACATATTTAGGTACAATCATTTTATAATTGTTTGGTATGTACTCTTTACTTTGCAACTTGCATAACGATAGACTCTATGTATTTTGCATTTTTTTCTTAACGTTTCATTAATATTTTTTTGTTATGGTTTTCCATTCAGGTGCATTTATTAATAGAGGAAGTCAAGGATGATGGCAAAAAATCTGGATCAAATAAATCAAAATTTTAGTTTGACAAAAAAAAAATCAAATATTTAATATGGGCATTTTGGGAATGAAAAAAAAACGAATTTAAGTATCTAATAACAATTAATTATGAATTTAAATATAAATGCTTATGTGGATATCTAGTCAAAGGACTATAATAAATATTTGATCTTACCTTAGATTTTAATTGAATTTCAATCTTATCAAAGGATTAATATTCAATTGCCCTAAGTTATTTACAATTTGAGTTTCTCTACTTGTCTTGCCATTTTCTTTTTTTAATTTGAAGCAACTGTCATATTTTCACATCACATGATGAAACATCTGTGGATATGACTTTATCATTTTTGTTTAGTAAGAAAATGAAATTACATCTCGTTTATCAAAGTTAAATGAGGTTACTATTTGAGTTGTTGAGCGATGGGCCTGAAAGAAGGGCTTAAGCTTGCTTAGTCCAAGGGCTTTTAAATGGTGGTTGTTGAGGGTGACTCGAAACTTGTTATTGAGGTGGTGCAAGGTAATTGGGAGGTTCCATGGAAGATTAAATCTAAGGAAAACTAATGAAAATGGTTTGAAAACTTTGAGTTTTAACGATAATGACAAAATAAAGGGTAAATTGAATAGTACCATGATTGACTTTTTAGTGTAAAAATGTGGGTTTTCATTAAAGTGAACAGTATCATGAGCTTTTCGTTAAAGTTCCCTTAAATCTATCATTGAAGATGCCCGTTGTCTTGCTTACTCTTTTATTGTGTTGAACCATATTTACCGAGAGATAAACTTTGTCGCTGACGACTTGGCTCATCTTGAACTTTCACTCGAGAATCATCATATTTGGGATTATTATTTGCCTTCTATTGCTCTCAATGCCTTTAATTTCAACTGTATGGACAATAGTTGTACTAGAGGTTTTTACTTTTATTGAATTTCTTTCTTGATAATTTTTTTTTTCAATCAAAGTTTGTTCATGAGCAAGGTATAAAATATCGATGATATCGAAAATATCGGTAGTCCAAAAACACAGAAATATCAATGGAAATATCGGGATATTATCGATATCAATAAAAATAATATGGAAACCACGGAAATTGTAAGAAAAACTTGGAAATTTTTATTGAAACTTTGCAGAATGTTTATTTAGTCAATTGTCTATTAGTTTATCACAAAAAATTGGAAGGAAATGCATTGCATGATGGATTTAATTGATTTAAGTTGATTATATAGCGAGCTGTCATATGCAAATTTGTTTCTTGCAAAAAGAATTCAAAACAAAACCATATATATAAATATTTTAGCATATTTTCACAAAAGCATAAATGATATGGTGGTCAAGGTGTTGAAGGGTAGCAGTTCCGTTGGTTTAAAATCTCAATCCATTAACCGAGTCCAAGTGTGCTCAAAACCCTCAACAACAACAACGTGTTACGTGTCACTCTCATTATGCATCCAGATAAAACGCCAGTCCCAGATTTATCAGATCAAACTTTTTCCAAACTCCCAAAATACCCCTACTGCACCTCCCATTCTCCCACCCCACCACCAAACAATCTCCGTCATTTTAGGCACAACCCAGGTCCTCTTTCGTCCACCCAAAATTCCCCCACCCTTCTACTATGTCCGAACTTCACCGAAAACCAAGAAAGGCAGGAAGGGGAGTGAGAGAGAGAGAGAGAGAAGAGAGAGAGAAATGGAGTTCAATTTCAACACCAACAAGGCGGAAGCGGAGTGCCGTGAAGCTACTGTCGGCGCATGACTTGCAGGAGACCAAGACCTTCACGATCCGAGCCCGAGAGACTGACCCCATGCTCGAGGCCACCGAGCAGATAATCGTCATCGCCGACACTCTTCTCGCCGTTGAATCCCAGATCAACAACCAAAACCAGCAGCCCGATTGGTACGCTATTCTCCAACTCGCCCAGTACACTCAGAATCTCGAAATCGTCGCGACTCAGTACCGCCGACTCACTCTTCTGCTGAACCCCCACCAGAATCGCTTCCCTTACGCTGATTATGCCTTCCAGCTGGTCTCCGAGGCCTGGAACGTCCTCTCTAACCCCACCAAGAAGGCCATGTACGACCACGAGTTGAGCATGTTCAACCGGTTCAACTCGCCCCCATCCGGGTCGACTCAGCTGTTCGAGAGGCAATATTATCGGTTCATCTCGCGATATTATCGGTAATATCGCGATATTTGGACAAAAACTCATTGGATAAGTGTTAAAATATCATTCTTTCCCAAAACCGATACTATCGGCGATATTTCCCCGATAATATCGGCATTTCAGACCATGTTCACGAGTGATGATGGAGATGGTATTTCCAAATAGAAAATTAGAGCATGTTTGGAACTAATCTCTAAAAGGGCTAAAGCATTTGATAGATTATCCAACCCCAATCAATCTTAGTTTTTGCTATTAGTGGGGTTTCGATTACCCATTCCAATAGTAGCTGGCGTCTTTTCAAATATGCATCACATTTTTTACAACCAAAAATGTTTTTTATTGTGTTAGAAAAACACGTTTTTAATAAAAGCTCTTCCAGCAAAAACTTATGTATATTAATGTTTCATATAAAAATTGGGGTAAAATCACAAAATTACCTCAATTATAGGTCGAACCACAATCTCATACCTTATGTTTTAAAAATGATAATGTCATACCTCAATTTATGAATTCGTTGCAATGTTAAACCTTCGTTAAATTTTTTTTCAAATTAGTTGTTAAATGATGACGTGGCAGGAACGAGGCCCACTCCTTAACCAACTAGAGTAAAAAACTAATTAAATATTAATAAATTAAGAATTTCTTATTTAACAATTAAAATTTTATTGAATAGTGTCATATCTTAGCAACTCATCCCCCATCACCATCGTGCATTCTCCGTAACTGTCCCCGAGAACCAGTGATTTCAGCCCTCTGTGCTCCCACACCACCCGCACCTTCATAACTTAGGTGAAGACCGCTTCTTCTCCGGTCATCGGATTGTCTCCGCTGACGATGGCTCGCTTGATTATTTCTGATTTTTTTTTTCTGGGTTGGTTTATTCTTCTCCTTGTACTAATTATTTCAAGGAAAATTTTATTTGAAATTTTTCTTCTCCCTCTACTGATGAAGATGAGTTGAGGGAATTGAAGATGATTCCAAGGATTTCGTCCAAAAAAAAAAACCAGAAAAATAACATCTGAGAAAGTGCACAATAAAACCTAATCTCTCTTGCGGATCCGCATCTGGTCCTAGCGCCGATTCGTTGGGATTTCGTCCATCCCACCGTCGACTCGCTGGGATTCATGTTCCCACCACCCCAACACTCCCCCCGCCCCCCACCAATTCCCAGATGCAAGTTCGTGATTGGTTGCAACCGAGATGCGGGTGCGACGGAGATGGATTTGATGAGTTTGATTGCTGCGTTGTTGCTCGAATTGAAAAAGCCTAGGAGGAAGGGAAGAAAGAGAAAGAGAGAGTGGGCACAACAGTTCCTTTCCCCACCGAGTCTGTTTCTGCAAATGTCGAGCTTCTCTTGAGAAAAATCAAAGTTTCACTGCAAGTGGAGGAAGAGGAGTGCATATGAGTCGAGGGAAGAGAGTAAGATGAGTTGAAGAAAAAAAAAAGCAGAGAACCGAGTGAAGGTGAGTTGGAGTAAGGAGAAGACGAGGAAAGTTGGTGGCGGCGGGATGAGGGAGATGGGATTCTGGGAATAGGGGGAGGGAGATAGGATTATGGGATAAGCGAAGATTAGATTTTTCAGTGTGACCGTCACACATGATACATCATTTATCGTTATATAAATGGTGGAATATGTGTGTTAAAATGTTAATATCTTAAAAAATAAAAATTTTCACCACTTACATAAAAACACGTGATGTACCACTCTTATTTCCATCACAACTAAAAATTTCTCTTGGCGAAGGGGGTGAAGTTGAGGTCTGATCGGTTTATTTTTATTTTTTATTTTTTTTAATAATTAATTTATTAATTGTTAAATAAAATTTCTTAATTTATTATTAATTAATTAATTTATTTTTTATTTCAATTGACAAAGAAGTGGATTCGCTATTGCCACGTCATCATTTAACAGTCAATTTGACAGAAAATTTAACAGAAGTCTAACACTTTAACTAATTCATAAGTTGATATATAATTTTGTAATTTTTAAAATATAAAGAATGAAAGTGTAGTTTGCCTTATAGTTAAGTTTCTCATAGAAACGAGGCAAAGTAGAATGGACCTGGCTTCTCTGCCCTCCCAGTTCCCATACACACTCATCTCCTTCTATTTGTGCGGTCACAGTTAAACGACGTCAACATTTTATATCACTATTTTTTTGTCTTATTATCTGTATAAAAAAATTAATATAAAATATTGACGTGGCTTAACCGTGACCACACAAAATAAGAGGGAATGAGAATGTATGGGAACTTGAGGGCAGAGAAGCCGGGTCCAAGTAGAATATACCCTAAGTTTGTCAAAATCTTTAACAATAGAATTGGCTTCCGTATTGGAGATTTTTTCGGCCAATGAAAAATATAAAATGTTTGGAGATTTTTTCGGCCAATGAAAAATATAAAATGTCTGACATTTTGCATCTTTCATCAGAATCTCTCCGTCATTTAAAAAGGGAGTATGATTCTCTTCCCTTTTTTTTTTTTTCCATTCCCTCATCTCCTATTTAAACGGTCACGGTTAAGCCACGTCAACATCTTATATTAATTTTTTTTATAACAATAAAAAGACAAAATAGATAATGTAAAAGGAGGGGATGGAAGGGAATGAAAAAAGGAGGGGAGAGAATCCTACTTTCTTCAATTATTTATTTTATTTTAATGAAAAAAAAAAATTTCTTTCCCAGCCCACACTCATGCGTCTGCCTCCAATTGACCCTAGCACTTCTCAACTTGGTCTGCAATCCAAATTACTCTCACATTGTTTAAGTTTAATGCTAAAACTCAAATGCATATTACATTTTAATCTTCAAGTACAAGATTTCGGTTAACATTCTAAGACTATCTCTAAATGAGATGTCAAAAATGCCATATAGACATATAACAGTAATAAATGATATATCATTTTCTCCAAATCGAGATGTTAAAGCTGACATGGAAAAGAAAGCTAAGTTAATATGGACATAGAAATGTCAAATATGAAGCTGCCTTCAAATATGATTTTTGCTATTTCCAAAGGCATTCCACTTGCCTTACCTTAAATACTAGCACATAGTATTATTTTATTATTTTTAAACCAAAAATAACCCAATTTTTATTATTTTTGTTTAAAAAAATAAATGAAGCAATAAATTTTGGCATATCGGGTGGAAGGAAAATATTGACAGTATGTCAAATTGCCAAGTTAACCATCAAATTGAAATTTGATGTTTTGAATTTGATATCTCATTTGGAGATATTCTAAGACCAACTCCAACGCATGGCCTAAAACCTATAATTTCCCTTCTATCCCCCCCCCCAATCCATTCCAACCCTAGTTCTAATTTGGAGTTAGAACCTAAAACCTAAAAAAATGCCAGATTCCGGCCAGGATTTGAGTTTGGCTTAGTGGGTTGGCCCACGTCTGTGCATGAATGCGCCAGCAAAAAGGAAAGCACTCAGCGCTTAACGCGCCTCACGCCTCAAACTCGCTGAAGCTTTAAAGCCCAAAGGTCCCACCCATGTGGGTATTGTCAGCCTTGTTGCTGAGCCCAACAATTCTTTCTTCATCTATGGCATGGATTAATTAGATCCAATGGCTATTTCTGCAGCCCCACTCAAATTTTTTTTTTTTTAGTTTTATATTTATAAATTCATTGAATCCTACGACTGAGATCTAATACAATTAAATTCAATGGTAAGAAAAAGATCTAACGGTCCAAATTTAAATCCAATGGCTAAAATAAGATATAATATACATCTCTATCATGTATTTCATATTCATATTCTTCTATAGTGTTTTATGAGTTTCATGGTGTCGGTTTAATGATTTTTCAATATTTATCAGAATCTAAATATCTTTAGGTTAAAATATTCATAAAATTAAATTATGATAGTGTACATAATTTTTTTTAAATACCTTAAAAGAAAAAATTAGCCTAAATTTATTTTTTAATAATCGCAGGCTAAAAAATTTAGGCCATAACATATTTTTAGGTTTTAGGCCAAGAGTTGCCATCTCCAACCCTTGGCCTAAAACCTAAAATTTTTAGCCCAGAAAATTTAGGTTTCTAAAAATTTTAGGTTTTAACCCATAGATAGCTTTTATGCTACAACCATTTTGGCTTAAATTTTTTAGCCTGAGATAATTAAAAAATAAATTTATGCTAATTTTTTCTTTTAAAGTAATTTTTTAAAGAAAAAAAATTATATACACTATCATAATTTAATTTTATGAACATTTTAACCTTAAAATATTTAAATTCCGATAAATATTGAAAAAACACTAAATTTGGGTGAATTTTAAGTTAAATAATTTTTTAAATTATTTTAACCGTTGGATTTAAGTTTAGACCGTTAGATATTTTTTTTACCGTTTAGACAAAGTAATCTGAAAACAAGTCCTTTTATTTAGTCATGTGTTTTCAGACCCGAAAAATCTATGTTCTTTTGACTTTTGTTTCAAATGAAGCAATGCAGGGTGGACTAGAAATGACTTCCACACACATCTTTCTCCTACGCACCCTCCGTTTATTCTATCCAAAATTTAGAAACAGTCAAAAGTGTGCAGCGGTGAAAATGGATGCACGTAAATCACTTCCCACTCAAGGAACTAGATCGAGTCTTCCTTTCGGATAATCATACATGGTGTTACAGGGTCTCAATACTAATGTGTACATTGAATAATAACGTTAACTAGACATTACAGGTTGCTACCATTCAATGTTAGTACACTACAAGTGCATCGATTAGGGTCGATTCTAAGTTGATTTCAGCCGTCCAGCAATGCGTTTAATGGCCTCTGTGACAGGGTTTAGGATCGATTCTACGTCAATTCACTGTTAATTGCCAATGACATTTTCTGTCACTCTACAGAATGTAGGTCAACTGGTTCAACAAATCGAGATTTTCTTCTCCGCTTGGCTTCAGGAGTGCAACGTTTGCCACCAACATTTCCAACTTTCACAGGTAACTTGCCGTTTATTCGAGGAGATGTCTCTGTTGATTTATGTGCCTTAGAAGATGACTTGACTGAAGGAGATTTCTCAGTCCCTGTGTTGCCGTTGTCCACATTTCGAGATGCTTTCCTCAAGGGAGACTTAACTCTCTTTCTGGACAACCGAAATCCAGTTTGCTCTCTTCTCTTGTCATGCCTAAGGAGCTGAACATGGAAGGGATTCGCAGCTGTGTAACAAATGGACTCACCATCAACCCCACTCCTATTCAACTCAACGTCTCCATTGTTAACCTGAAAATTATAATATTAAATCGGAACTCAATTGTTAAATCAACACCCAGAAAGCTATGAATAAAATCTGAGCTAATACAGATTGGGGTTTAGCAACACCAACTAAATCAAAGAAAACATGTGCTTATATGTACAAGATATACCAGTTGCAGGAGCGCAGAAAAACTCCGAGCGACATCATACTTTTCCTGACCTTTTACAACATCAGCAAATGACAAGACATTCTCTTTGTCTGGTTCGAAGGATAGTCTATCAAGAATTCTTTCTCCATAGTCATGAATATCAAAAGCAGGGTGTGATTCCTAAGAAAAACATAGCACACACTCCTTTACTGAACCAGTAGAGGAAAAACAAGAAGAAAACATGTGATACAGCTAGAGGCTATTCTGAAATACTTTTCCGTAAGGAAAGTGTTGTTGACACACAGAAGGGAATCAAAAGAGATGGAACCTACTTGCTCTTCCAAGTTGTACTCAACTTTTTGTTTCCATGTTGAAACACGAGCAGCTAGTTCAGTTTGTTTCTCGGTTTCAGCTATGCTAGCAAGGAGAGTGTCCTACAAGAAGGAACATAGTTAGCCACCAAGAAGTTGCAGTTAATCATCAAAGTATAATATAGGGAAAACGACTATGATTTTGCCCAAAGGTAAAAGAAAAAAGATGCAAAAGAAAGATAAATCAGACAAAACACATAATTGCCAGGAAAAAGAAAATGAAGCGGGCTCTTTCTTCCATGATCTATTATCACCTGAATGTCTTAAAAACTATTTCCGTGATTTCTACAAGATACTTTTCAAAGCAGACAAACAAAACCATCCTAATGAGAATATCCATCCTAATAAACCTATAAAGTAAGACCGCATTTTCAAGAAGAACTTGGCTTCAGACTCTTGGCCTCCATTACAAGGTGTTCTATTTAGATTAGAGTATCGAATGATGCTGCAGATCAAACTACCAAATTTCCGTTGCAAATTAAAATATAACCCAATAATCCATTGACTAAACATGCCCAACCTCAGATGGAGTTTCTGAAATCCAGTTAACAAGATATATCTTGCATCTCAACATTTAACTACTGCCAAAACCCAGAAACAAAGTTAGAAATGTATACTTACCAAGTGAGAGCGACACAAATCTTCCAGGCTTGCATGAGGATTTGGATCGTCGTCAAATGGTTCAACATTACCAAAGTGAGGACCACTGTCCTCATTCTGTATAATATCAATAGATTAGCAATCTAAAACGTTCCCAGTTCATTTTGAGTCATGCAATAATCAATTATCTGTGCAGTCTAACCATATCACTGTGCCGTGGTACATCATCCATGAATTCTGGCAAGTCAGCATCTGGTTGCCCAAAATCAGGGATCTCATTATCATATTCAGTATCCTCATTTCCATCCAGAGGATTGCAAAAGGCATCAAAGGATTCTTCTCTTCCATTAACAAGTGATTCCCGTAGCTGCAAATGAGAAGGCAAGTTCACCAACGAACCAAAAAACAAAAATCTACACAAATTTCTGTAACACAAACCTTTTCGAATAATGGAGGAGATTGGGAACCCTTTTGTCTCTCCTCGGCATGACATCGAATCTGCCACATTTCTGTGAGCTCTGGACTAATAGTACCATGCAATTTTGCAGGTGGAAACAGTGTAATAATAGAGACATGCTTAGTAGAATTGAATCCTTTCCTTTTAGAAGCTCTGACTGCTCGCGGAAAACATAATGAAAGAGAAGCATGGTGTTAGGTACATAATAATTTATAAGTGCAATTTAAAAAAAAACTGACATTTGAAAACAACCTTTCCTAAATGGTTTCACTTTCAAGTTCCCGGGTTCATGGGGATTCAGTGGCTTCCATGGATCATTACCATCATCATCTGAATCATCCAAGTCCCTGGGCTCTGAATATCTATCATCCATATCAAATCCCTGAGTACCATCATCAAAATCGTTGCAGGCAGGAGGATCAGGTCCAATATTACAATTATTTGCCTCAAAACTGCAACCGACGATAGGAGATTGATTAATATTAGGATCCTGCCCCTTATGAAGAGATGACCTATGTGCAGTTCCACCTGAACGTCTGGGAGTCTGATGACTTTTTCGTGCTGAGGTGACCCTATAAGCACTATTTTGTCCTTTAACAACTCCATCCACACTCAAATAATCATTTACTGCTACAGCATCACATGGATCTAATAAAATGAAATCCTGATATAGATCGTTGGTGGCCAGCTGCAAATATAATTTTTGTGACCAAACAACTTAGATACATATGTTGAGTAAACGATCCAAAAAATTAACAGATGGAAGAAACTATGGTACCAGATATGCCTCTAATTCTCCGAAATCACCAGTAGTATCTAGGCAATCACCTTCAAGCACAACTAGGTTTGCTGGGGGCTTCACAAAGGGATTCAGAGGAGCATCTCTTCCCGATGGACTATCTAAGCAATTTTTTGCTTCCACTGCAAGGAAAATTGATTTTAGTGGATGAAGATTGCACAATTATATCTCCATAGTCCATACAGAGTGAGAAAGTAATGGGTACCTGCAATGTCATCTAAGCTCCAAAACATATCATTTTCTTCATCAGAAACAGCATGGGAACTCCCACCTTCTTCAGGTCGAACAGATGTTCCTTCGGATTGTTCATGCTGCCTATATAAAAGACACAGTAAAATAAGAAAACTAACACAAGAGAGAGAGAGAGAGAAGCAATTCCAAAGCACAGTTTCGTGCAACACAGTGCTTATGCCCAAAAGTGATGATATGATCATGATCACTATCTTTTCCTAGGAGTGGAAATTTTAGACACAACAGAAACTCTACACAAAGTTACCGACTTACTTTGATTATTACAAGACATAACACAACGTGATCATTATATGGATCTCTTCAATTATTTTTTCTTATCCAGTATCTCCTGTTACATTTATTATCTTTATTTAGATTTATAGTTTTGTATTGCTTCTTCCCATGTTAGTTCAGCCTCTTGTTCACTTTTACCTTCTACTTCTAAATATCTTCTTGGGTTAAAGGTGAAATATGAAGCACCGATTTCCAGTTCACGCTCCAGGTTGGGAAAGTAGCTGCAAACTTTTTGATTCACCTATCAAAAGCCCATTATTATGCTCATACCGCCTAAACCTACTTTCTCTAATCTTATCACAGGTAGGTGTGACTCCCAATGCTTCTCTAGTAACTGCATTATTTAGAAAGTTGATGAGATACGATAATCAACCATTTTGAACACATTAGCCAAGTTAAAATATAGACTGCAGAACCTTGGGACAATTAATTTTCTAAACACTCAAAAGCAAGTTAGCAACCTACGACGGAAAAAAATCACACACACAAATGCACATATCTGGGTGCATATCGACAAAGAACAAATCTTTACTGAAATAATATCATAAACTTTAGAAAAAAAAAATACCAACATCACGAAGCAAATATTCAAATTATATAAATTTACAATAAAATCGAAAAAAATAATTAAAATGGAGGGGAAAGAAACACCAACCCCTTTTGGGAAAGGAACTCCAAAGCACGCAAAACCAACGAATACAGATACTCCACCTTCCGGCTATACACTTGGACCGAACCTTGAAGAAGCAGCGCAGCTACACCCAACAAAAATCATCACAAACAATTCCGAAAGTAAAAAAATTTAAAGGAAAAATAGTAGTCTGAAGTAAAAGGAACACCTTCTGCGAAATTAATAGCGACATGGCCTTCTGCTTCAGTGGGTATTTCACCGGAGCAAATCTTGAGCAAATACTCTTCGAGTTTTTGTGCGAGATCGAGTTCCCAATTGGATTCTAGGTCACGCTCTGCTTGCACTCTATGAAATCCGCCTCCACCGCCGCCGCTGTTGCTTCCACCCGGTTCATCTCTGGCGTTAGTCATCTCCTGTGAGAAGAACTGGGCATTGGCGCATTGTGGAGGTGCTGGATTCACATTTGGTGGATACTAGGGTTTTTCAATTTGGGGGTTTCGGAAAGCGATAAATTTTTTGAGTCGAAATTGGAAAACAGTGTGTGACAGACGGAAAGTCAAAGATTTCCTCTGAGACTGCAATTCGTGAGCTTGGTTTCGGCAAGAAGATGGATAGAGCGAGCAGAGAGAGAGAAAGAGTCTGTCTGCGCGTGTGAGAGTTTCAAAAAGTTTCGATGGCCGTTTCCCGCTCCTTTGTAATTTGTACCCGTATTTTCATTTTTGCATATCTTTTTCGAGTATTCGCCCTTTTCAACTTGTAATCGGTTGTTAATTAACTCTTTCAAATTTTGCTGTTAAATCCACCCATTGTCCTATTTTTCCATCCATATTTTAATAAAAATATTATTGACATATTTATTCTTTTTCTAAAAGATTTTTAAACCCTATCCCGTTTCTCTCCTCCCACCGTCCCTCTCTTTGTCCACCGTGCTTCCTTCTTTCATTTCATCTCTCTTTTCGGCTTCTCCACCGACCGGACTGGGAGAACATGGTGAACCACTTTTTCAATTTTGTGGCCTAGGAGCGGGACGCGTTCGGGAAGACGAGTCTTGTTCTTCATCTAGCTCTACTCCATCGATCAAGACTGATTCCAGACTTCAACAGGTGGAGGAGAAGTCGACGTGCCAAAGGGAATTAGTGTGCTAGTACTTCATTGCTGTATCCCATAGCTTGTCAGCTTTTAGCATTACGATTCCCGCGCCGCTGTCCGAGCTTATGGTGCCATTCTAGGAGGCCCCCCAGCACCCATCCCATGAGTCGCCCCAGTAGTCACCAGACCCCTCAGCATAGTAGTATACAATATTTTTTTCACTATAATTGGACAGACAATTTTTCTGGGTTGCAAATATTATTTTTTATTTTTACAATATTTACTTTTTAAAATGTTCGAATTTAATAGTTTTATTTTTCTATTTGTTGTAATTATTATTGTTGTAACAACCCGTCCTTAATTTTACTATTTTATTCATTTTATATGTGTGAATTGACCAAAATGCCCTAAAGGCAAAAACGTTGACTTTCATTGACCCTTAATTTGTGACATGTATGAGCTATTATTTTACCGTATTCTCGAAGTACTCGACGATACGAACGTGTAGGCGCAAACGAAATCAAAATCAAAGTTACAACGAAGGTTTTACTGAACTACGAATCCGAAAAATACTTTTGTAAAAATTATTATATTATATTTATATATTTCTCATAATTATATTATTATTATTATTGTTACTTTTATATTAATTTTTGGTGGGATATTTTAAATTATTTCAATAATTTTCTGGCCTTGGAGCCCACACCCACATCAAACTTACCTCTCCGTCTCTTCCACGTGTCATTTTTGTTCCACACACTTTGGGAACTCTCTCTCGTCCCTTTCGGCTCTCACTCACTCACTCTAACACTCTCTCACTCTAACTCTCCCCTTCTATGCTTCACCACGCTGGAGCACCACCACCATTTCGCCATTTTCACGACAAACAACTCAAGCCACCCCGATTTAGGAAAACCTTGACACAAACCCAAGCTTGAACCCAAGCCAAGGTATCTTTCCCTCTCTGCCACTGTTCACGATTTTCCTGAAATATTCTGGCGAGTTCTCGCAGTCTCTGGCGAATGTAACGTTAAAAAACTCTTCTAATCTTTGTAGATCATGTTTATGAGTACAATTAGCATGTTTTTGAAATGTTTTGGCATTGTTTGAATGCAGAAACACCGCGGGGGAAAGTTTCCTAGTTTTCAGGCAAACATCCAGTGGCTTTCGAGCCATTTTCCAGCCACGGCCGAGGAACCCAATGGTATATTTCGATTCTTTGTTTCTTGGGCTTCAATTTGATAAATTGGATTGCTAGTTTTAGTTGAGATTTGGGGTTGAACGTAGCTTCTAAACTTTCGGCTTTCTTCTTCGCGAAAATTGTCAACTTGACCCGACCCGAAAAAAAAAGAAAAAAAAAACTAAACCCGGATCCAAGCATAGATCTGAACCTGGGATCTGACCCAACCTATTTCGGAAATGGATCTAGACTATTCCTTGTGTTGACTTTTTCAAAATTTTCTCAAAAACCCTCTTAGGCTAATTTTGACGTCTTGGGTCCATTGTTGACATCCATTTTGTGAAGCTCTAAAGTTTTAACGTAGTTGACCGCCTAGGTGCGGTTGACTTTTTGGTTGACCGTTAACTTTTTACGTAAATTATTCGGGACCCTTCTTAGGGTATTTCAACGTGCTGATTCCGAATCTGCCATCTATTTTTTCCAATTCAAACATTTAAATTGAGTTTTACTAATGGGTCCCAATATTATGCTTAGGTGCGATTACTATTGGAGACTCCGGATTTCCTAGTTTGAACAGCTGCGACCTTGTAAGTATCTATGAGTGGGTTTTTGCTTTTAAATATTAAATATTTATTTAGTTTCCATATATGATTAATAAAGAATTTTCTACATTATACCTTGATTAGACCAACGTTTTAAGAATTAGTGTATTGACGAAATTTATGAAATTTTCATGAATTATGTGGGATGCACGTTTATGCATATTTTGTCGTGATGTCATAAATATATTTACAGTTACGGATATTTTATTTTATTGTTGTAGAAGTTTCCATAGTATGATCATATTTATATTATTGCTCATCATGCATGCTACACTGGTGTTTTTACTCGCCCGAGCTAGTGCTAGCCTTCACGTGTATGTTCACATCGCAACGTACGTTCACTTTGGATCCATTAGGTGTCAGTCCTGTCCTAGATTGCTATAGGCAATTAGGACTCATATGTGATACGCATAAAGCCATTTTTCACGTGATTGTAGTACTAGAGCGTAAATCATTGTTACACTCGGTCATGTTCATGTCAGAATACCTCTACTTGAACTCATGTGTCAACATATGTCGATGAGCACCCGATATTATATGTTCGTTTATGTGAGATATTGTGATTACCGGTTGTTATACATTCTATAGGTGAACTATTATGATTTATCGTACTTTTGAAATATTATTGTTTTGCAGTCAGTGTTTTCACACTATACGTAGTATGTTATATTTGGAAACTATACTTGTTTTACGACGATGGGTTATTACATTTTTGAAAAGGCTTTACAAAGCTTTATTTTTAGGTCCACTCACCCTTGTTTTTCACCCCTCCAGGTTTTAGTGGCAGAACTTTCGTGTCAACGAGGATTCTTGGCAAATATTAGTATGGGAGATTACCTTCGATGATATAATTCTCATTCTATTTTTACTCTACTACTTATACTCTGACATCATGTGTGAAATAGATTCATTCCTGCTCACATGCGCACTCTTGCATTTAGACACTTTAGGGTTAAAATTTGTTCACATATTCCACCTCACTACACTTTATGGCTTTGTCACCTTCGGGTGTCGGCCAACACAATTCGATTCGGAGTCCAGGTGACATTTCGGGTCGAGGTGTGTCAATTGTTTTTCAGTTAATGAATTAAATAATAAAAAATTAATTTGATAAATACCAGAATCTCTGTCGCTTAAATCTCAGCTTACCCAACAAATTCCGTTGTCGGGATAGCCTCACACCATTATTTAATTTCCGTCTGTCGACCAGTTATATTTTGTCAGTTCAGTTTATTTCCGTCGCGTAAACCCTAATTTGACCAACTACAATATTCGTCAGGTGAGCTACTACTTAACCAACAGAAGTGTTCGTTCGTCATTTAAGTATCCGCGAGACGAGGTTTACCCTACAATTATTTCCAACGAACTTCCGTTAGTTAATTTCATGCTGACGAAATCCATTTTAAGCTAACGATCGTAGTCTGTCTCGTATACTGTTTTTTTCTGTAGTGGCAAAAACTCTTAAGTGACTAAGTTACAAGTCACTTGCTTAATTTCCATCATTTAAGTAGGAAAACTAATGAAAATGACTTCAAAACTTTGAACTTTAACAAAAAAAACCATCTAATGATTTTATTTAATGATTAGAACAAAAGAAAGAAAAGAAAAAAAGTAAAAAAAAACCTAATAAAACGCGTGCAACTCAAACCCATTATGAGTATCCAATTTCTGCGGCATTGGATAATCAGTGTTGTGGCAGTGTTAGGGAATCCTTTCTGCAAACAGGGATAGTTCCTTTATTTTGCCCCAAGACACCACCTTTGATTGCAGAATTCTAGGATCTGGAGCCTTTATTATCTACGACAGCCTATTGAATCCTTTAGGATAAGAAGAGGTAGATGTACCACCAGGATTCATAGGAAAAAGGTCAAGACTTCTTAGAAATTTTATTTTTGCCGCAACAACTGAATGATGGATGCTTCACAGTATCAGAAATAGACCTGACATTTTACACCCGACCCGTTAAAATCAGTATTCGGGTGAGTATTTAACGGGTTGGGTTGTTAACGGGTTAACCCGTTAAATAACGGGTCATTTTGGATCAACCCGCGAAACTCGTTAGCATCCGTTAACCCCCATTATTGAGGGCTTTTGTGTAATTTCAATAGTTATAATAAGAATCCCTCAAACTCAAAGCCTATCTCTGCCACTTTAAGGAGGTCGCCGATATGCTCCAGGACTACATTCCCGGCTCAAAATGGCAACATACGACTCTTCCTACTCCTCCAGTGACTCTGATACTTCGTCTCAACCGCTTTCTCGAGAGCGAGTCACGCTTCTCTCCTCCAACAACGGCAACTCGTCCTCTGGCTTGCCGGATCGGGATCCTTCATTCAAGTGCTTCTTTGTCTCGGACTTGAAGAAGAAGGTCATGGCACGCCCCTGTCAAACGGCGAAAAGGATGGATAATGGAGGTAACTGTCAAAATGGATTGATTCCATTGGTTTTGCATATTGGCATTGCGTGTTGGATTTTTGAAATGGATGGATTTTTGAATTTGAATTGGAATGCAAAATTAAACAAAAAAATAAAAAAAATTGTTAATGGATGTTAACGGGTGAAACGGGTGATTAATGAGCTTAAAGGGTTAGGTTCAGGTGACCGGTTAGCTTAATGGGTTGGATTTGGGTGACCCGTTAACTTAACGGGTCGGGTGAAACCCGACCCAAACCCAATAAACCCTACCGGTTTACAGGTCTAATCAGAAACCTTATAACCACTAGTATCTGCCGCATACTCTTAAGAGTAAAATCAAAGGTCCTTGTAACCTTTGACTACATGAATAAAATGTAGAGAAATGCCTAGTCATTATTTTGGCTTATTGTCTAATTTTCTGATGATTGAAGAAAAAAGATCATTTATCACGGTCAATGCCCGTGATAGATTGCAATCCACCACGGATATTGTGCATGTTAGTAATCTGGATGTGATAAAAAATCTCAGTTTCTACCACAAGCTACGTCCGTTGTTAAATGTGATATAACCATGAATTGTGCCCATGATAGACTGGGATCTAACACCACGTGCACTATGACTGTTGTGGATTACAAACTGACCATGACCAATGCCCGTTGTAAAAGAATTTCCAAAACTAAAAAAAAAATTGAAAAAAAAAAGATATTTATATTTATTGATTTGAAGGTGAAGAAGTGATTGCTACTTAAACTCATGACCATGATTGAGTAAAAATATACCAGTTATTCTTTTATTAAGATAAAGGTCACAAAATTAGCAAAACAACAATTATATAAGAACGCGGCATGCAAGGGGATGGATTTCTCAAAAATATATTATTTGGGTAAATTCATATGAGAAAAACGGTGAAGAAAAAATAAAAAGAAATACATGCCATAAATACATTCAAACAACCACTAACAGAACTGAAGTTACATAACATATTGCAAGTTTTCAACTTAAAATTTTGTTTTTTGTGATGACAGAGTAAGGAGAATATGACCCCCATTTCCCTTTGTTCAGGGTTCTGAGAATTCTTAAAGGATTAGAAAACATCAGATTATAATTCTTGGTTTGAAGTTGTTTTTAATTTGGTCCACCATGTTATGTTTTGTTAATAGGAACCCAGAAGAGTCTCGAATTAAGTTTCCAACTCTTGACTGCAAATGGAACCTGATGCCATTAAGCTATCTCCCTCAGCCCTCAAAATTCAGGTAACCTCATGATTTTTACATTGCTGCTTTTGTTTTATCTACTAATTATTGTTCGATGAATTGTATTCTTGAGTTTATCTTAATCTCTCTCTCTCTCTCATTTTTTTTTGCTAGGATTGCTGCGTGCTTCAGATTGGTTTCTGGAAATCGAAGGAACCAATGAAATTGGCTTCTGGATTTCGAGGGGAGGTTGAATTCGGGAACTGGGTTTGACGAATTTGCAGCCTTCATCTTCAGAGGAGGCGCCGATCCCTTGAAAGCCAGATTCTCCATCTTCATAGAGGTCCCTTATTACTGCTGCAACAGGTCTTTCAAATTCCTCCACAGTTCCTCATCCTAAACTATAATTTTCAAACAGTTATTCCTTAATTTAAAATTTTTAATTTTGTGCAGGCGCAAGGGCGATGCGTATTTCTACAAGGTCTTCAAGGTGTACATGCAACTATAGAAATTTCAACAATAAACTCATCCCCTGTTCTCTCTCTCGCTCGTGAGGTATATGCCGTTGGATTCCGTTTGCTGTCTGAAATTTTTATTTTTTTTATTCGAGTTTGCTGGATTTTTTAATTTTTAATTTGGTTGGTCAATTTTCTTTGCCGTTTATTTTGTTTTTGTTATGCTTTTCGTTTTCGTTTGGACCTTTGGTTTTTCTTTTCAGTTTCTGTTGTTGCCGGCTGTGACTTTGTGTTTTTCTTTGGTTATTTTTGCAGCGCTTCAACGACATTGTGGTCGGGATTTGAACAGCTCTGTGGTCGTGATTTCTAGTTGCGGCGGTTGAATTTTTCTCAGGTATTAGTTTTTTCTGGTGGCCACAGTTTATCGAGTGATGTGAGTGTTGTATTTGGGTTTTTTGAGTTGTCTTTTGATTGTTTTGGGTGATTTGTTGCTTAATTATGGATCCAAACCAGCAGAGACAAGGTATTCCACATAATCGCCCTCAGCCACCACCTCAAGGCAGCGGCGTCGGCGATTCCTCGGCCATTTTCTTTGTCTTCTTCGCTTTCCTCGCCATTTTAGCCGTGGTATCCCCTCTCACACTTTATACTTTGATCTCCAACTCGAACTACGGCTAGGTCTTCTTTTTCACTGCTAATTTGCTTTATATTTCTTCGACATTCGTATATTTCATCGCATTTTATCTTCGAGCTTAATCCATCACTTGATATACAGTACTAACTCAGTTGTTCATCAGTTTGTTTCACTTTTAGGTTTTATTATGGTTAAGTAATTCCTCTATTTCGAGTATCATGTATCTGTTCTTGATTTCCACTGAATGCATATATTTGTGTTAAAGTATTAATTTTGGTTTTTTACAGTTTCGTAATGCATTCTTTTGTCATGTCATTAATGATCTAATGTTTGCTAAGCATGATCATGTGCAATAAAATGCATCTGGTGACTTCATTAATCCTCTATCTAATATTTGTATTAGTTGATTGAGAATTACAGTTACGCGATTTCCCAATAATGCATCGAATTGAAGGTTTTTCTCGGAATTTTTCGTTTTCTGTAATGATAGTTGCTATAGACTTGGATTGTATTTTTGCTAAATATTATGATATGCTAGCTGGGGAACTTCGATTAGTATGCTAAATTCTTAAAACTGGGACGTCTTGATGTTTACAGACGGTTCTTCCAACATCATCAACTATATCAATTCTGCATCAAGTCCCAGAAGGTCATGTTGGGGTATATTGGAGAGGAGGCGCTCTTCTGAAGACAATTACAGATCCAGGTGATGTGCATTGAGAAGTTGCTTGCATAGGGCCTTAACTTTGCCTACTTCTCATTATTTCAAATTTCATGTTTTCATCTCAAGCTGCCTCTGGTCACCCATTTTGAACCCGTTCAAGTGACCCTGCAGACTGATGAGGTAACTTTGGTAATCCATGTTTGGAAGATTGAGGATTCTGTCTTTCCATTCATTATAGTTTTGAAAGCTTCTGTTAGCAACATTGTAGGTAAGGGATGTTCCATGTGGTACAAAAGGGGGTGTCATGATCAATTTTGAGAAGATTGAGGTAAGGGTATGCGATATTATTCTTTAGTATTTGTATATTAGTTTCACTTAGTTGAAGGTCTTGAAAAACTCCATTTAATAAATCCAAAATGTGTATTCCTTTAGGAGCCGTTTGATAACCATTTGGTTTTTAGTTTCAAGTTTTTGTTTAGATTTATTTTTGGGCATTTACGATAACTTTACTTTAGTTTATACGAGAAAATATGTCCGCGCGTTGCTGCAGGAACCTGTTGTTTCAGGTGTAATTGGATGAATAAAACACATTTAAGTTGAATAAATTCAACACAATTATGAACAAACAGAGGGATACATGAGTGAATGAGGTCGATAAAATAAGCAGTTTTTTTTATATACATTCAAGTGAGCTGGCATATATACACATTGTACAATGAGTGAGAAGAAATTGAACGTCTTTGATTAGAAAGAGATGGTTTCCAAAAAAATTTTGTTTCCTTAAGAAACAGAAGAAACATGTAGTTCACACATAAAATTTCAGTTACCAAATAAAAAAAAAAAAAAAAAAATGTGACTCTATAGGCTTTCTTACTACACAAAAATATCCCTTAGTTAAAGCATGCCACACATCATCACATTGCTATTATATGAAGTATATTCCTCAGTGGCAATCTGACCATCATTGTGCATGTCATGTCGACTCTATGCACCTTAATATATAAAATTTAAGCAGCCCCAAACAGTCTCCAAAACATCTACAAACCATTAACATTATTTCCCCAATTTTATTTCCCAATTTTATCAAATGCTGCATAAACGATCACAATTTACTCCCATACAATTACCTAACTCCGAACAAACAATATTGATAAGAAAAAAAATAGTTCCTATGCAAACAAATTCTTCTAGATGTCCAACCTAACCCATATATGGGAAGGCAAGCAATCGGACGTGCATTCAGACCAAGCAAACTAAATTTTACAATTTATCAAAACAGCAACTGATTCTCCCGAAGAGAACGCACACACATACCAACATATTATTCACCATATTCTAAGCTTTCATTTTCGTTCTATCTCTTTCGTTATCTAAACTTTTAATTATCAAAACAACAATAGAATCATAGAGAAACTTTCAATCATTTATCAAAACTGAATTAATTAAACTTCTGCTCAGCAGTCCGTTAATTTTAATTGCAACTCTCATTCAAAAAATTTAAAATTTTGCATTTGAATAATCAAATGCACTTACACATTACATTCCTTTTATTGGTTCTTGACACAATACATTTTAGGATTGATGTTACAATAATATCATTGTAAACATGAATCGTGATAGATATAGAAACCAAACTTGCACACAAATGTTTGACCGAATTCAGAACCACTTAATTCAACATAAAAAATTACCTCACATGCTTGCTCCCCTTCTGCTCTCGCATCGTCGGCTCCGCTTCTAAATGATTAATGAAGTCCTAAAAACAAAACAAAAAGCGTTTACCAATCCAACGTTTCAATACATGGTTTTGGCAGGTATAACATTTCAACATAAGCATGATATAGAAAGACAAAAATCCACATGTCACTTTGTTTTTTCAGAACCAACAAAAGGGGCAACTATAAGAGAATGTAAAAATTTTAAAGAGTAAATCAGTCTCCCAATAAAGGAGAACAATGCAGGCGGTAGACCAAGAGTAAGTACAACCCAACTGCAGCAACAAAAACACAATTGACTTTCACACTACAAAAATAAATAATAAAAAAACACGTACTTGCACCCAATGCAATGTTTTTTTTTTCTTTCTGTGCAGTATAAGAATAAAAAAGGATAACATTCCCCTGAAACCAAATTCATCCCCCAATTTCTTGCAACAAAGAGGGAGACCAACCTTGTGTTCTCGGAGAACAGTACAACAATTAGTCGGAGAACAGTACAACAATTAGACACAACCAGACTGATCCAAGTTCCCACTATGATAATGAAAAATTAAAATTAATAAAATAGCTCAAATCATATCACAGTATGTCACAAAGTACACCATTGGATAATCAACAAATTTAACAAAAATGGATTCAACTCACTCCAAGGTAAGCAAGCTTATTAATCATTTTGTCATAGTAGTAATTGAACTTGAAATTCCCCTCTAACGTGATCAACCCTTTTTTATCCACAGTTAAAAACGGAAAAGCAAAGGGTTAAGACAATCAAGACTAATGGAAATTTTGATATTGTTTTAACATTAACTCAGGTTGATTTTGTTCACCAGCATTAATAAAACAATTAAATTAGACGTAAGCCAAGTAACTTAGAAGTTAACCATATGAAAAATGCAATGACAATCAAACTAACCTCTTCTTTTCATATGAAGTATAATCTGTTCTCTATTTTGCCTTTGTGAAGAATGCACTTTTCACTCCCTACACACAAAATAGCATACATTGAAAATGCCCAGTAACATTATAAAAACTATAAATATATAGTACTGTATATGTATCATATACTATATTGTATACGTATTTCGAGTTTGGACATAAGGTATAAAGATTTACTAACATAATTAAGCTTAAATTTAACAAAAGAAGTAATTACAAATTGAAATCAAACGATATTATACTTGTTCAAAAAAATTCTGACTAAATTTTACAAATAGTATTATAAATTGTTAAAAAAATAACACCATTGAAAAAACTCACTACTCAAATATGCAATTCTATTAAAAACACATCACTAAAAATTAACTCCAAGGAAAGGGGATTAACAAATTATACCTTTTTAAGAGTTGTAATTGTTTTATCTATATGTTGAGCTGGACCCACTGGATTTGAATCGTCAGTTGACTTAGGGAGGACATGCACGAAGTGTAAGGTTAAACATATGGTAAAAATTACACTGGATCAAGTAATGATTAGAGTTGATGGATGCAATATGGAGAGAGAGACAATCAAACTTCACACTGGATCATATTTTTTAGAGATAGAGAGTTCTACTTTTCAACAGCGGAGAGAACAAATTCTATCTTGGGCATAAAAAGAAAAAATAGAAGCTTCATAGCACAATAATTAACCACAACCCTCTGTTTTTCTAAGTGCAAATAGAAAAAAGGAATCAAAATATTCAACACAAAATCTTCACATTAGCTCAAGAACTATATTATTTCCAGAGGTTTCCAATTTCCCAGCACGGAACGACAAACATAAAAGCATTAAAAATATATAATTGCAAAAAAAAAAAAACAATTCCAAGAAACTAAATGCGAAGTTAGCCAGATCTGCACAGTAACACAAACCCATTACTTGAAATTAAGAGCATTGCGGCTCACCCTGAAAACACCCATTTTGCGATGAGGAAGAGAGGCGCCGCTGCTCTGGCTGCTGAGTGCTGCTGGCTCCAAAGCAGTTTGTCTTCCAGAACTTTATAAGAGCAAGTCCAACCCTTCAAAGCCACTGTAAATCGCCATGGATTTACATCATTCTGCTTGCCTAAAAAAAGCAAACAAAAAAAGAAAAAAATGGGAAGTATAAAATTCAAATGACCCTTGATGAACATAACCCAGAAATTTTCCTTGTATTCCAAAATGCAATAAAAGTAAACCCTAATTCGAACCAATTTAGAACTATAACCAAGTAAACCACTTAATAAAAAAAACCCACTAATTTTCTCAAAAACCCAACAAATTTAAAGGATACAAATGATAAATCCCAATAAAATCTCAAATTTGAAAACCAGAAGATAAAAAAAAAGGCAAAGAGGCTTATCTTTCTTCACTAATCGGACACTAACAGAAAAAACCCTAATTCATATTATTCAGATTACAAATACACAGGGACCAAATAGCTAATAATGTTGGACAATTTGTCCCCAATCCAACACAAAAATTGTTCTGGTTATACATACGATACCCGCCTAAAATATCAACCAATTCTAAATTAAAATGGAAAATGAAACGGAGCAACATAAATTGAATACAATTTGGGGAAATTTTGGGGAAAATTATCTCACCTGGAGGTCCGAATCTCCAAGGGGTCCCGATCCGAGCAGGCTCCGAATTGGGTTGCTGAAGATGGTGATCAAGGAAGGGTTTTAGAGGTGGGTTTGATCAGATCAAAGCCGAAGCCATTAGGTTTGGGGGGAGAGGAACACAGAGCCACTGTGAGAGAGATAGAGCATGCGTTGTCCTTTTCTTCTATCCAGCCACTGGATCGCAGTTCCTTCACAAAAATTATATGCATGTGTTAGTTTTTCAAGTTCTAGTTTTTCAGTCACATATTGCAATTATATAAAGAAAAAAGAAATGAACCAAAATAAAATTATACTATAATCCCATTACATGAAGGCCAAACTCTTGAGTTGGGGATGGTGGCCGTTGACCACATCATCGCCTCCATTTGAGAGAAAAGGGTTTGTTTGGCTCTTTTGTCCAATTATTTACACTAACCGTATATAAATGAAGAAGGACAACACCTATGTTGCTCCCTTCTTGTGATCCAAATTTGAAGACGGCCGATGGGGAGGGACAGTTATAAGTGTCATCCTCTTTGTTTCTCCTATCCCTGCATTGTCAACCAAAAAAAACATCAAACGAAGTGCAATACAATCCAATTTAATGATCACAAAATTTGAGCTCCAAACAAAGCCACAGGTCAGCAATCACCTAATCGATCATAACACCATTCACAAATATGAAAAACATAAACAATTAAGTCAACAACATGATATGACATCCCTTTAAACACAGATTGCAATTCATATATGCCACATTATTTACAAACAATTACAAATCAAGAAACAATTAAATCATCATCATGAATTACAGTGTGATATCAACACCATCCATATGAAGAGATAGAGCTACATGGCAATAAACATACAGAGAGGAACTGCTTCAGATCCTTCCCAAAAGCAATCTTCCGCAGGATAACAAAAGAGCGGTTGATCTCTGATCTAATTGCAGACGCAATCTGCAGAACCGACTTCTATGGAATTTGAACTTGTGAAATGTGGGGTGGAGACCTGAATGTAACAAATTGGTGTTAAGTGAATAATTCCAAACATTTGAAATTTATATCATCACACCTGAACGCAAACAGAAGAATTAAACAAAGAATCGAAGGCATATGCAATCTAATTAGACAAATAAGTGAACTTTCCCATGCCAAAATTCGAAAGGCCAACAGAAATCTCTCATTACAGGACATAATACATAACTTCAAAGACAAAACTTAAGGGACAAAACTTAAAACTAATAAAAATTAGGTGAACCAATCCGGAAAAGATGCTTTTAAATCCCAGAAAAAAAAATTATGAGGAGTTTTTAAAAAAACCATCATTTCAATTATTTTCCAGTCTTACATTTGGGAATAAACAGAAAATATAACTAAAAATGCCAACTTTCTAAAAAAACTACAACTATTTTAACAAATTTCCATCACTCAACACTGAAAAATGAGAATCACGAAGCAATGAAGAACGGGGCACGCTAGAATTGAAACATTAAAAACAACATGTACCCATTTCAAAGACCAAAAATCCTGCAAGGAAAAAAAAAATCCGAGAAAATCAATACATCAGTACTCCCTGCAAAACCGCAAAATCAGAAAATTAGAAAAAGAACCAAATCAGTGGCATGGTCCTCGTTCCCCATGCCCTAATAGACTCTGAAACTTTTGATTCTGTCTCGGCCTAAATGCAGTTACTTATCTTATGACTTGGATTATTCTATTTCTATTGGCATCAAAATTGAAGAAACACATAGTTAATCCCTAAAATAAACACAAAATCCAGATAAAAACAATGGGTTGTTGTGGAATCAGAAACCCTAGGGGTGCAGAACGTTACCCACTGTCGCCGAGAACGATAACCTTGAGCAACGTTCGTCTGCGCAATGACATGGCGGACGAATTTAAACTGATATGAATCGGAAAAAAAAAGCGGAAAAATCAACTTTTTGGACAGTGCCAAGGCGATTGATTGGTTGATGTTTTTGAATTTTTCCTTTTCTTTTCTCTTTTTTCTCTTTCCAGGAACGGAAAGAATGAATGGGGGAGAGAGAGGAGAGAGGGAAAAAAGGAACCCAAATTCCAGAAATGAATTAATAGAAATAAATTACTGAAATTAAAAGCCAAATTCCAGAAATGAAGAAAAATGGAACCCCAATATGGAAATTAATCACCTTGGAGACCATCTTCGTGTGATGGAGGGACTTGTGGATGTCCATGGCGTAGTCGACCGTGTTGGTCATGTTAAGGAGCTCGATGTTGGACTTGAGGATCTACTCCCTGGATACATCTGACACTCCTGTAGGAACGGGAGGAGGGAAAAAATGAAGAAAGTTGCGTTTAGGGATCTGGGTTTGTCGTTGAATACTGGAACGATACGAAGAAATTTGGGTTTGCGGAGAGTAGCAGAAACAGAGAATGGCCTCCTGTCTGCCCTACAATCCCCTCGCCATTGATCCCAATCAGTCCCGACAATTTAAGATGACAAAAGTACCCTCCAAACTTTTAATCCGGGCCGTCCGATCTTAACCGTAGATGGGCATTCCCATCATTAAAGCCCAGTCCAAACGGAACTAACCCAGCCACCTTCACCCTAGTGGCAATTTTGTAAATAAACTGAAATGTCTTACAAAACACTGTTCATTTGTACAGTGCAATTTCAAAGCCTTCTTTAGACTAAAGTAATATTATCTTCTTCTTAGGTTCTTCAAGCATTTAGCTTCTTAGAATATCATTTTTGAAAAAAGCTGGAGTAGTGCATTTTATAGTGTGGCCTAACTTCCTTTTCATTGAAGTGGGATTTTTGAGAGGGATTGGTGGATCTCTGAAAAGGAACTTGGTGGAAATTCCTTATTACATTGTTTTGTCTCAGAAGTTGTGAATTATATGCAGATATGGATGTTGTCTTAGCTAGATCGTTGTTTTAAACAATTGACTCATTTTTTGATATTACTTTTCAGATTTTACTTATGTAGATACTCTCTCTTCATTTCTCAAATGGGTGACAAATTGGATGATGAAACCATGGCAATAGAACTTGGTCCACCTAATTTTAAAGAGGCCCTATAAGGTAATATGCTCTGTCTCAATTTTACAGAGCTCTTACATTAGTTTTTTCTTGCTCCTTTTTAACTCTTGACATGATATCAGGATGTTGGAAGAACCCTCTTCCGAGCACATGTCGAGGGTCAACTAAAGGTTAACAGATTTGTATATTTATTATTAGCTAACTCTTAATATGATGCCGTTAAAAAAAAAAAAGTCAAGGATAAGTTGAAGGGTTTGAAAGAAACTAAAGTGGAATTAATTGGAACCGAACCATTCACTAGAAATCGATGTATGTTTAGGTGTATTCGGAATACAAAGTAGTATAATAAGTGGTATATGTGGTTTATATTTTCTATACTTTTTCTTATAATCTCTTATGCCTTGGTCTAATTACTTTCTTGAATTTGATCTATTTTTGTAGAAACTTGGTTGCAAGGCAAGTTGGAAACGCACAAAAGTTTGATCGCGTCCTATAGAATTGCCAGAAAAGGTCATCTCCATTTCGTGCAAAATCAGATTTCTTTCTGCACACAAAAACTCTAGGTAAACACGCATTAGCCTTGTTTTGTTCATGATATAATTCTATTGTCTATAAAAAAATTTCAATTTTTTTCCCTTGCCTGGGATGCTTCCTTAATGACCAACATAGCAGAGGACAACTTTTAGTGTTGCAGAAAACAACATTTTCCATTAATGTTTTTGGACAGGAAGCAATTTGTGTTTTTTCGTATCCAAAGAACGTAATAGTTTTAATGGACGAAGTAGGTTTCTCTTTTGATATTTAAATTTGTTTCATTCATGATGAGGTTGTGTATAATTTGCATTGGCATTGGTAACTTAGTTTTTGACTCAAACATTGTTTTATGAAGATTGAAATTGCATAATCTTTCATATAGTTTTCAATCCCGCAGCAACGCGCGGGTACAAATTCTAGTATGAAACTATTTGTCAAGTATGAAATATGTCTCCATTTACAAACAAATTATCACTTAAAATACTTCACTTTTCCTTGAATCGTATGACAAAGATTCGTAATTTGATAACCGTCGTTGCCACTACCCTTTCATCCCGGTTGAATAATTCACCTATACACATAATGAAAAATAAGTTGATCAAACGATTACTTCTAAGAAAACATATGCTTAGCAATTTGGTATATAACACTTTAAATTCTGGCTATACTAGTAGACTCATTAAGCTCATGAACATAAATGATTTGATTCCATGAAAGCCTTGACATCTAAATGTCATCTTAGAAGAAAGAAGATTGCAATGCAAGATTGATTCTGAGACTGATTGAGAAAAAACATATTCCCTATCTCTACCACAAAATTTTTCTAAGATTTATGAAGACAACACCACTTCCTTGCAGCAGCTCCCAACATTAGGACAAACACAACTGTAAGCAAGGTATTAAATATCGGTAATATCGGAAATATCGGTAGTCCGAAAACACGGAAATATCGACGGAAATATCGGTAAAATATCGATATCGATAAAAATTACATGGAAACCACGGAAATTGTAAGAAAAACTTGGAAATTTTTATTGAAACTTTGCAGGATGTTTATTTAGTCAATTATCTATTAGTTTATCACAAAAAATTGGAAGGAAATGCATTGCATGATGGATTTAACATTATCAAGTTGATTATATAGCGATTTGGCAAACATTGTGAGTGTAGAAAATATGTAGTAATTAATGAAAGAAGTCTAAACACACCATAATCATTTATATATAATGAATTAGTACACTATTTTACACTTTAGTACCACATAGAGTTCCTATGAGGTTCAAATTTTTCACTATCTTCATCATCTCTATGTGTAGAATGAGTGTATTGTGAATGTTGGAAATGTGCCCTAAAGCCATTCATATGATGATACTTTACGGATATTTCACATGTTAAACTAATCTAGTTTACATATAAAGGGCAAACATTATTGTTTGAGACGTCTCATATAAATGTTATATGCTTAAACGATAAAGTCCAAGGAATATGTGATTGGAAGAATGCAATCTAATGTAGTTAGATTAATGAGACCATTCTTTCGTAGACACATCCTAAACGTTCCTGATCATAGGATTGCCAATTGGGCATTGACAGTCTGATAAGATCAGTACGTGCTATGTCTTCTCTCAGGGAGAGTGACTAGTCTCGAGTCATTGGTGTGTGTGACATCAAGACAAGTACGTAAGTGCTCAATAGAGAATGAGTTCACTGAACACGATCAACGAGGAGTTCTCATACTCATGTCACATGAGAACTCATGTTTGGGATAATGCAAATTAGTCCTTTGACCTGAGGCATCACAGTTGTTGTCTTGTGGTTAAGTCCTTGATCTTTGATTATGCCAAAGTCACCCCATCGGGGTGTCCACGACATCATTGGGGTTAAGCCACTTAGTCATGGAGACAAGTGAATGCGCAACAAGGGATCTCTAACCTTCAATTGGCTTGAGGGAGAATACTCTATGATATGATTAAAATCTCTGGCCAGAGTATGAATGAGATTGGGGAATGCGTTCCAAATCACATTCAAGGTAATCATAAAATGCAAATGAATCACATTGGATAGTAGACATGAATAAATAAACTATCAAACCAAACAATGTGGTCAAGAGTATTAGATTAGAGAAAGACCGTATTGCATTTGTAATCCTAAACTGAATAGGTTCTCTACCTCTTCTGATTAGCTTGGGTAGCCATGATATGCTGCTAGGTGTCACTCATGGTTTGTGGAAGCCCTAAACGTGTGTAATCACTAAAGGGAGAATTGAAAGTAAGTTTCAATTCACAATCGATGTAAAATGGTTTTAATCGCCCACTGCCTCGCTAAAAGGAACCTAATGTATCGTACACCAAATAAGGTGGAGATTGAAGAAACAAAGGAGATGAATTAAATGGTTTAATTATTTATGGCAAGGATTAATTAATATGTTAATTAATCAAACGAATAAGTTCGTTAAAGACCTCGAGATAGTTTTGGACCTTAAGGCCCAATGGGCTTCGAACGTCAAAGCCCATTGACTTAAGTTGTATGACAACTTAATGAATAAAGATTCACAAAGGCCCAAAAGCCCATATCCATTTAGTGTTGAATTAGGGTTTTTTGGTTCTTTAGGTCATTTAAAGAAGTGACTATATAAAGAACTTTATAACCTAAAATTCATAAGTTGTTGATTTTAGAGAAAATTGGTGAGAACACAAAGCTTCCATTTCTCTCTAAGAGGCCAACCACCTTGGGGGATATTGTCTAGCAATTCTATTTCCTCAAGGTCACTCATTTCCTCTCCAATCCAACCTTGGTGTAGAATCTTTAGAGGTTCTCAATTTTGGGAACTTGGAGAACCTATTCTTCTAACCAAATCCATGGAGCTAAGAAGCAAGGAATGAAGGCCCTATCTCTTGGGTGATTATCCTTTGCATATGCAAAGAGGAATCTACAAAGGTAAATATTTCTCAACTAACAAATTGTTGTTTTTAAGTTGAGTCAAGGTTCACCAATCTACTAGGCTTTGAATTTCATGGTTGAAGTTTTGTTTTTGAGTGCATGTAAGCATGATTCCGCCTTTAATTTGTTAATTGCATGCTATTGATGTTGCTCAAATGAACATGTTTTTAACAAAATTTCCTTCAAGTGGTATCAGAGCCTAGGTCTAGTAGTTGATGAATCATTTTGGGTTTTGTAGTTCATAGTTTTTGATTTAAAAGTTGTAATATGTTACAAGCTTTATTCTTGTTTCTTTGAATGTAAATTTTGTTAGAAAATTTGCCATCTCAAATGTTGTAGATGTAGTTCATATGAGCATGAATTTTGGAGCTAAAATTTGGTGCCATGTTTTTTGGGAAATTCGGCCAAATCCAAGGGGTGATTTTTTGGGTTCATGTTTGTCTTGTTAAAATGGTTTTAAAGTGACTTTTGGAACCCCTAAGTACCCTAGGATGTTAACCCTCTTTTGAGTGATGAAAATTTGAGTTTTGGTGAGTGAAAACATTCATGGAGCTATTATGAGTTTTCATGAGTGTTCTTCAATGTTCTTGAAGTTCTTGCCAAGAACAAAAAGTTTTGAAGTTTTGATTCAAAATGTTTTATGTTTTTACATAAAGTTTTGATTTAATTTTAGTGGGTGATTTTAGTGGGTGATGATTATTTGTAAAGTATTATTAATGGTTTTAATGGTAGACAAACTTTTTTAAAAGTTTGACATAAATTCAATTAATGGCTATAATGGTAGACAAACTTTTTAAAAAGTTTAACATAAATTCAAAATATTTCATCTTTACCTCACCTAACAAAACCCACTTACAAAAACTTTGTAAAAATCATATTTTTTCTATCATGGCCGGCCACCCTAATAGAATAGGGTATTTTTGGGTCTTTTATTCAATTACATAAAGTTTTGATACTTTTGTGTATTTGCACTTTGGCCCAAAAGTTTACGTTTTTACGTTAAGGCCCAAAAACGTTAAAGGACAAATTGTTTTGCTCCTTTAATGAAGATTTTTGTATTTGTTGAAATTTTTGGGTTCTAGTTGTAATTACATGAAGTAGTGGACTTTTGTGTTTTTACAAAGTGACCCCAAAAGTTTGTGTTTCGCAATATAGCCCAAAAAGTTGTGGTTATTGCATGATGGCCCAAATTAAGTAGGGAACAAAAATTGTTTTGTCTCTTTAAATGAGAATTGGATTTTCATTTCATTTAGCTCCATTTAAATCAATTTTATGGATACAAAAACCAAATGAAAATGTTGCATTCAATTTAATTAATTAAAGTGTTGATTAATTAAAGGGTGATTATGAACCTAAGCCTACGATAATTGAGCTATGTGAAAGGCCGTTTCAAATTTGTTTGAACCATGGGAATGTGTAGATTAATTTTGGTTGTAATTTGATTTGATCAAATGTTGTAAAAGAGCATAAGCTCTTCTTTACTTTAAAGTAATTTGAATTATGCAAATGTTGTAAAGAGCATAAGCTCTCTTTTACTTTGAAGTACTTCTTTCTTGCTTTATTTGATATGCATGAAAATGAAGTAGTTGGGTCCAACGCCCCTAGGAACAACACGCCTTAATGTGATTAAACGCGTAACTAAAATCAATCTCCATCCCTAGTCCGAGATTCAACACTAGGCTCGTGTTGAATCTAAACAAAGGTTCATAGTCATCCTAAGGCCCTAAGGCAACTATATAGTCCATCAAATGAATGCAAACCTTACGTTAGTAGTATCATATACTCTTGCTTTAAAAAACCGTTTTATAAATATAGTGGGAGTATTATATACAACTAAATTGAATCAAATGGACCAATAGTTGTAATAGGACCAAAATTGTTTTAATAAAGATTAAAATGAATATGTTTATGTGATGAGACCTAAAACCCTCAACCAAACCATTATTAAGTTGAAAAGCGTGAGAGTGCTTAGAACACTCTTTCGTGGCCTTCCACCGTGGTAGGCTCCAATCGTTTATGACTTGTACACCGGCTTCACCCTATCATGGGGGAGTACAAAGTGCATGCTTATACTCAGGAGGAGTCTATATACATACTTGATGAGGTGAGTGTAGGCAACGAGGATGGCCGACATCGTATCATCGTGAGGCTATTCTTGAACCCCTTCACGCACTAAGCATGGTGGGAATGACTTAACTAAGTGCAATGGCGCCGACATCGTATCATCGTGAGGCAACATTCTCTAGAGGCCAAATTGATGGGTACTTGCATTAGTTGCAAATGAGTAAGCGTACTCTCTCATTATTATTAATGCTAGCCAACATCATATCATTGTGAGGTGGGCTTGGTAATAGTGAGTCTCCCATAACCTACTAAGAGTTTCCTCCAAAACTCTCGAATTCCAATGAGGGATATGGAATTTGCCAAAAATAGTGGGTGGTGCTATTTGATTTAAAGACCCGAATCAAATGGCTTAAAATCAATCAATTTATATTCGTTATGTATTTGTTTACCAATATATTTGCAAACGCTATCCAAAACTTGACAAAGAAAATCCGAATGTTTTAGTTTCCGGACTTGGTAACACAATCCCAAAGATTGTCTTAAATGGATTGTGCATGTACCTAAGAAGTCTCATCCTCACAATCTTCCTATTGATAATGTATCATTGGAAAAACATGTTAGAAATGTCTATCATGAAGAGGACAACACAAACAACCAATGCTTATTCCTTCGTTATATGAACAAAGGAACTTAAGAAGATTAGCATAAAGACAAGGACACTTTTAGTGCCATAATTCTTCACTTACAAATTGTTGTATGAAGAAATAAGAGTTGCCTTGAACAACTCTTGAAAGTTTGTAATTATGTTTAGAACATAATGGTTGGTTGACAAAAATAGTCCATCAACATGGACTTATGATGATTTTGAATCATTGAGTGTTGAAGTGATAAACCACTTAACGAGACGGAAACTAAGCTAGGACTTCACCTTTATGTCCCTATCCTAATGGTTCACTAAGTTTATTGTAAACTATGTAGTGAACAATAACCACACACTCTCCAAAATGTTTGATGTGTATAAACACAATTGAAAAAGGTTTCAAGAGAGATAGTGGGAGTTTAGGGACCAAGACTATTGTAGTCAAAGGAGAAGTCAAATGAAGAAGATAAAATTAACTCCAAGGGAACAAACTTTCTTTATGAAAGGATGGACATTGGAAGGGGTATTTGCAAGAAATGTCTTGCAAATGTCAAGAACACACCTTTCAAAGGTGTTGTAAATTGTTCTTGAAAAGTTCAAAACAGTTGGTTCTTCTACTTGAATACTTGATTCCGTATTAGTAACAATGTTTTACAATCGTTGTAAAAGTGTGGCTAATAAGAAGTAGAAGATTAATGAGAGAAGAGAAAGTACTTCACATTCGGAACGTGAATAAAATAAAGATCTCTGCGAAAGCAGATGGTACTAACTTCCTCATATGAACTACCAAAGAAATTGGAAAAACCAAAGATTGTCTTTACATTCCAATTTTAAGGAACTTAATTCCGTCACTATAGTAGAGATGGATGAATGTTTTGTTTGACAAAACATTGTTCTTTATTAATCACTGATTGGATTATAGTAATCTAATTGATTGTCTCTATAGTAGAGATGATATGGTAGCGTTAACTGTTTAGAATATAATGATGCTTAAAACCCAAAAGGTTGCAAGATAGTGACTAATCCCAACTGAGTTGTGATACCTCTAAAACATAAATTACGAGTTGGTCATAGATGGATGCTTTGGATCGTTAGATCCGGATCCAATACCTTCTTGTCAAAATTGTATAGAGGCGAAATGTTCGAATCTTTATTCTTTTGGAAAGAAGAAAGAATCACAAAGTTATTGAGGTTAATTCACTTAGATGTTAGTGGCACTTGTCCACAACATAATACTACTCATGTTGTTTGACATTCACCGAAGATCACTCTCGGTTGGACTATAGTTTATTATGAATAAACACAAGTCCGAATACTTTGCAAAAGGTTTCAAAGAATTCAAGAAATGTAAGTTGATGAGTAAGACGTCTAAAGTACTTACCTCCTTAGATTTGATCCAAGGAAAGGTAACACTTTAGATGAGTTTCCTTGAAAGATTTCAAGGAAATTAGCATCATAAGATAATGATTTTCTCCATTAGGAGAAGAACGAACTTGAATAAGATTTAGTTCGTTGAATATTATCAATTACCCATATATATAGGATATATACTTCTAAAACAATATGATTGTCAATTAGGAGATCTTCCAAATTTTCATAACTCCATAGGATGTAGTTGGAAAGAAAGACAAATCTTAATCATGTTAAGATTTGGGGTTGTGTGCTAATGAGCAATATTTGTTTAAAAATTATCTTGTGGATATCCTTAAATTAACCTTTGGATATCACTTCTATAAACCAACCAACAAATGTTGTTTGTTGAGTAGTTCATTGTAATCCTACAATGTGATTTGCCTTAGAGCAAATGAACTAGGAATAGAACTCAAAAGAATGGGTTCTTTGAGAGACAAGATGATAATCAACAAATATAACAACCTAGTTCCTATACCACAAGCTCCAAGGTAGTAAAAAAGAATTTTAAACCGTCTCAGTTGAATGGTTTGAACTTTATGACTACATTGAGTGTATATACAACATATACTCAAGGAAATGGTAAAGTACCATTTGACCAGAAATAATGAAACCTTCATAGCTAATTGGTAGCTTAAGGTGACTACAATCAAAGAGAATGGTTGACTTTGAAGGAACCATCTTTGACGTAGTCTTAGTTTCAATTAATTCGAAGATTGCTAGCTACAACTAAATGGTGATTCAATGTTTGGACATGATATAGGTTTACGAAACCATTATTAAGATAGTCTTGATAATTTATGTCTAAAACTATGAATCACAAGACATGTAAGTTGTAGAGATCCAACCATCATGGATCTAAGCAAGCTAGTAGGAGCCATAAACGTCTTATGAGGGAAAGATCAAATTGTTTGATTTCTCATAAAGATGTAAATGAATCTTTTGTTTACTAGGTTTACAAAAGATTAGTGGGAGTTAATCATATTCCTAAATTTAAATATATGTATGATATATTAATTTTGGAAATGAAAAGAATACTTCATTAATAAAGTTATGACTTTAAACTTTCTATAACGATAGAATGTACATGGGAGACATAGTCTATATACATGGGATGGAAATCTATAATGATAGATTTTAGGATATAATTGGATTATATCATGCCCTAATAATAGACAAAAGGATGCTAGGAAGTTTCTCATATGATGATAAACTTCAATCAGAAGAACAACTCTAGTGAGACTAGGAGGTAGCTCTTCTCAAAGGGAACGTACCCTTTGACTCCCAAAGAAATAATGCATAAATAGAATCCTTTATGCATAGGCAAAAAGGTGATTTACGTATTTCATATTGTATGAAAACGTTGATATGAATTGTACCTAGATCGGTACAAGGCGATATCAGTGCAAGCCCAGGATCAGAACCATGGCAACTGTCAAGTGAATCCTTAAGTATTTAAGAAATACTAAAGGATAGGTTCCTCGAAGAATGAGGAAAAATTAGAGTAACGTAATGGAAGCGTAAATGTATTAGATTATGAATCTAATCCATCATTGGATGTTTCTTCATTATGAATGAAGAGATAAACAGGTATCCCTTTATTATGACTAAAGAGATATTTGGATGGAAACATTAAAGTAATGACTTTAGTGTGTTCCATTATGAATGCAAAATATATTGCCATATAGAAGTTTACAACAATGTTGTTTGGATGGGAAAGTTCATTTATGAACTCTCTATTCGGTTCCAACCAGAAAGTGTATCTAGTGTACTGACACTACGACACTAATGGGGCGATAGCTCAAGCTAGGGAATCAAGGTCTCATCAAGATCCGAACTCATATGAGAGACTGAACCACATGATTGGGAATCATGTATAATGGTGACGTCGATATTCTCAAGGTTGCTTCTATGGATAACATATAGATATCCATTGCCTAGGCCTACTATTCAGCCATTTAGGAAATGACTACAGAAGAGGAATCATAACAGATGACCAAGCTGATTGGCTCTAGTGCAAGTGGGAGATTGTTGGAAATGTGCCCTAAAGCCATTCATATGATGATACTTTACGGATATTTCACATGTTAAACTAATCTAGTTTACATATAAAGGGCAAACATTATTGTTTGAGACGTCTCATATAAATGTTATATGCTTAAACGATAAAGTCCAAGGAATATGTGATTGGAAGAATGCAATCTAATGTAGTTAGATTAATGAGACCATTCTTTCGTAGACACATCCTAAACGTTCCTGATCATAGGATTGCCAATTGGGCATTGACAGTCCGATAAGATCAGTACGTGCTATGTCTTCTCTCAGGGAGAGTGACTAGTCTCGAGTCATTGGTGTGTGTGACATCAAGACAAGTACGTAAGTGCTCAATAGAGAATGAGTTCACTGAACACGATCAACGAGGAGTTCTCATACTCATGTCACATGAGAACTCATGTTTGGGATAATGCAAATTAGTCCTTTGACCTGAGGCATCACAGTTGTTGTCTTGTGGTTAAGTCCTTGATCTTTGATTATGCCAAAGTCACCCCATCGGGGTGTCCACGACATCATTGGGGTTAAGCCACTTAGTCATGGAGACAAGTGAATGCGCAACAAGGGATCTCTAACCTTCAATTGGCTTGAGGGAGAATACTCTATGATATGATTAAAATCTCTGGCCAGAGTATGAATGAGATTGGGGAATGCGTTCCAAATCACATTCAAGGTAATCATAAAATGCAAATGAATCACATTGGATAGTAGACATGAATAAATAAACTATCAAACCAAACAATGTGGTCAAGAGTATTAGATTAGAGAAATACCGTATTGCATTTGTAATCCTAAACTGAATAGGTTCTCTACCTCTTCTGATTAGCTTGGGTAGCCATGATATGCTGCTAGGTGTCACTCATGGTTTGTGGAAGCCCTAAACGTGTGTAATCACTAAAGGGAGAATTGAAAGTAAGTTTCAATTCACAATCGATGTAAAATGGTTTTAATCGCCCACTGCCTCGCTAAAAGGAACCTAATGTATCGTACACCAAATAAGGTGGAGATTGAAGAAACAAAGGAGATGAATTAAATGGTTTAATTATTTATGGCAAGGATTAATTAATATGTTAATTAATCAAACGAATAAGTTCGTTAAAGACCTCGGGATAGTTTTGGACCTTAAGGCCCAATGGGCTTCGAACGTCAAAGCCCATTGACTTAAGTTGTATGACAACTTAATGAATAAAGATTCACAAAGGCCCAAAAGCCCATATCCATTTAGTGTTGAATTAGGGTTTTTTGGTTCTTTAGGTCATTTAAAGAAGTGACTATATAAAGAACTTTATAACCTAAAATTCATAAGTTGTTGATTTTAGAGAAAATTGGTGAGAACACAAAGCTTCCATTTCTCTCTAAGAGGCCAACCACCTTGGGGGATATTGTCTAGCAATTCTATTTCCTCAAGGTCACTCATTTCCTCTCCAATCCAACCTTGGTGTAGAATCTTTAGAGGTTCTCAATTTTGGGAACTTGGAGAACCTATTCTTCTAACCAAATCCATGGAGCTAAGAAGCAAGGAATGAAGGCCCTATCTCTTGGGTGATTATCCTTTGCATATGCAAAGAGGAATCTACAAAGGTAAATATTTCTCAACTAACAAATTGTTGTTTTTAAGTTGAGTCAAGGTTCACCAATCTACTAGGCTTTGAATTTCATGGTTGAAGTTTTGTTTTTGAGTGCATGTAAGCATGATTCCGCCTTTAATTTGTTAATTGCATGCTATTGATGTTGCTCAAATGAACATGTTTTTAACAAAATTTCCTTCAGTGAAGAGTAGTTATCAAATGATAAATCCCCAAAATAGTTTTGCATGTAATTGTTAACATGCCACCCATATGGATCCGAGATTGGTTGAGGTTGTCCATAAGAAAAATCATTTGAAGATTGAGTCTGGGATTGTTTCCATGAGTCGCTTGATTCCATCCCCACAGGAATGGGATATGAAGGGTAGGGATATGAAGGGTAGGGAAATGGTTGGTTATGAGTATAACCATAGTTATTACTTCCCAATCCAACAGAGTCTGAAGTTCTAGATAACGAGTCATCTTCTTGACTTGACAAAATCCCCTTGCCTCTTTCTCTGCGAGTATAGTCCTTCCCTATGGCACCAATTCCTGGTCCTGCCCGCCTACTGCCATGGTCATCATCCTGTGTTGCATGCGTGAAGTTTGCCTCACCAGTGAAGGGGCTCATATATCCGGGAGGTGGTGGTCCATAATAGTTTCCATATCCACCACCACTACCTCCAGCTCCACTACCTCCAGCTCCACTATGTCCTTCATCATTCCCACCTCTGGTGGTAGGTGAGTCTCATGATCTTGTACTAGAGCTATCATTAGTATCAGCACGATGTTGTGGTTGTGTAGGATTGGAAGAAGGTGGAATTCCAGTGTTTCTTGGTCTTGGGCACAAAAGTTCATCCAAAGAGTCAGCGCTGCTAGATCCCACCTCCTCCTCTAATACTCTTTCTACATTTATCCCTTCATTACGTGCTTCTTCAGCAACTCTGGGAGCTGGGTTGCCCTCATCATCATCTAAATGAAGAGGTCTAATCCATTGAAAAAGTTGGTTACCCTCCGTATCATCATCTTCACCAACAATATCAAACACATCTAGTGGGTCACCACGGTCGACATGATCTATTTATGCTTCCTTATCTCGAATTTGAAGCTTCATGTTGTAGTAGCAATAAACTAATTTTTCCAACCTACTATGCGCCAACCTATTTCTTTGCTTTGTGTGTATCAGTGCAAATGTGCTCCAATTTCTTTCACAAGCAGATGAGGAAGCTGTTTGTGATAATACTTTGATTGCTAACTTTCTCACAGTTGGTGCATCGGTCCCATACATGATCCACCATTCAGCTACAATGAAAAACAATGTTGATAAGCCTAATAACTCGAACAAATTCTATTATAAACTTAAAGTGAAATATGTTTACACTCACTAGGAGACATTGTTGTTCGAGCAGCAATTGATGTTGGTTCTCCAAAAGTTCTTCTTGCATCTTTAAACCATGTTAGCTGAATTCAATAAATCGTGTTAGTTTAATCCAACAAAGTAATTATTAATATTATAATTTAAGTAATTATTATAATTTAAGTAATTGTGTACCTCATTTCCAAATTGGCCAACTGCTGGTGATGCAGGGTCTAATTTAGAGTGTACATTATGTACAGCACGTATAAGGGTACCATCATCTCCAACACCGGGTCTGTATTGGTATCGAGGATTCAAATAATATGCTGTTCAAAGAAACACATACTCTAATAAGAGAAATAAAACTTATGCAACTAAAGAAATGAATTGCAAATTATGACATAATTTATACCTGCTGCATGCAAATCGTGGTATAATGTTTTATACCATCGATCTTCAATTATCTTTGTGACCCACCTTGCACCATGTTTTCTTTCCAATTCATCCTTCACTACACGCATCAACTCATATACTGCCCCCATAGTAGGATACACTTCTGTGTCAACGATCCGTAAAACTTTGTAAAGAGGTTCAAACAGTTGGCACACATGTTCTGATTGAGTCCAGAAAGCATGATCAAGCACTATACTTTCCACCATACGACCTGTATTTGAGCGGCTGAAATTGTGGTTGGCCCAATCGTCACTAGTGAATAGTTGCTTCAACCCTGCTTTCTTCTTCAGTAGGCTGTCTAATGCAATATAGTTGGTGGCGAATCGAGTGGTAGCTGGACGAATGATTTCTCCTTTGCAAAATTCACGCATCTTTGCCAATAACCAACCGTGATTGTAAATATAATTTGTGATCGTTCTAGCTCTTTTGACCACAGTAGCAACATTCTCTCTCTTCCCCATTGCCTCAAACATGAGATCAATACAATGTGCTGCACATGATGTCCAAAACACATTATGATGCTTCATTAACTTTTTTCCAGCTTTGACAAATGCAGAACCGTTGTCGGTCACGACTTGGACAACATTATGCTCTCCCACCTCCATGATTACATCCCTCAATAATTTGTAAATATACTTGTAGTTCTTTATATGGTCTGAAGCATCAACAGACTTCAAAAAAATTGTCTTTCCCTTGGAGTATACCATGAAGTTTATGATAGACAATCTGGTCGGCCCAGTCCATCCGTCACACATGATTGTGCAACCATTAGTTTCCCACTTTGACCTCAACTTGTTAACATACTCGCCAATGTCTTTATACTCCATATCCAAATATTTGTTTCTTATCTCATAGGGAGTGGGAGGTTGTACTCCAACACCGGCCTGTTGACATCCCACTACCATATTTTTGAAATGATGTGATGATGCTTTCTCATCAGGGACATTTTCATAGATAAAGAACTTGCTAATTAGGCGCCCCATTCCCTCCTTCACATTACCTCCCTTGAAATAACTCCAAACACTCTTTTGACGTGCGTTGGATGACTTATATAAACTTGGGGCTATTGGTGGTGTTGGTTGTGATTCTCTAAGACTGCCTCCCCGTCTCATTTGTGCACCACCACTTGTCCCGGAACCTTGTCCCCTATTAGGAATTTTATGAAGGTGTTCTCTTTCCCATGCTGACTGTTTGGAGGCACGTAATGCTTGTTTCAAACTGCGACGTTCTTCAGGTCCCATGTCATCATCACATTCGTCCTCATCGTCATCATCATCACTGTCAACCGCTTGCCCAATGACTTCTCCTCGTAGCCCAGCTCGAATATTTTCCATTCCATGTGTTATCTTTTCCTTCTGCTGTTTTTTATTTTTTAATAATGTGCTGATGAATGCCTTCACTTCTGGGGGGACATTATCGCATCGTTGGACATTTTTTGCTGGATCTAATCCACTAAGATGGTACTTTAGTCGTGTCACTCCGCCACTCTTCATTACCCGACCACAATATTTGCAAATTGTGCCATGTTTTAGGGCTGGGTTCGGTTCTAATCGGTTCGGTTTTTTGCCAAAACCGAAACCAAACCGAAATTTCGGTTCGGTTCGGTTCGGCCCAAATTTTTTTCGGTTTTTTTCGGTTCGGTTTTTTTTTCGGTTCGGTTTCGGTTTTTTTCGGTTTTTTTTTTTTTTTTTCCTCCAACAAATGCAAAACAACCCCAACATAAGATAGACCCATCAAGAATGCAAATAGAAGTGCATAAACATAAGATAGACCCATCAAGATGTGCTTAACAGGTAATTTAATGTCAATGGGAAGTCCATCATCCTTTTGGTTATAAAGTTTACCATCAGAAGGAGGTGCAAGTACTACAGAAGAAGAAATGGTAATGTCAATCATCTTGCCACTACTACAAATCCTCACCAATGCAATCTAAAATATATTTCAAATTTCAACCAAATAATCTAAAATTTCAACCAATTAATCTGATAAGAAATGAAATGGTAATGTCAATCATCTTGCCACTGTTGATAGATTACTAAATTTTGGTAGAGGCAACCATAAAAGCAATGAATTCCTCTGCAATTAAAGCAAGTGCGAGGGGTGATCATATGTCAAATCCTTATGTGTTTCCTCAAGCCTTCCCATCCGCTTAAACTACTTTAGTCTGCATCATAACTACAGCCTAAAGAACATAGCAAGAACACGGTACCTCGCTTTCAAAACAAACACTACACATAGAATGTGGATAACCACTGACTGCCAGTTTCAAGTTCAATAATAGATAGATTGTTAAGCAAAAATCTCTTCGGAACCAAGGAATGCTAAGCAAGCAACTCGAGATGACCAAGAAAAGAACAAGAGAAACAACAAACAACCACACAAAAGAGAACATAAATCAAACTTTAATTCATTAATAACAAATATTCTTAAGTCTGACAACCAATTCAAGTTCAACAGCAGATCAGCTAAAACAAAAATATCTTCTTAAAAGTTGATGAGAACTCAGAAACCACTACTACTAGTACTCATCTTGGGCCAAATCATCGACTCCTGGAATGTTTGAATATCAGCCACTTAACGGTACTGCAAACAAAAAGTTCGAAAAATGAAACCCAATTACATTGTGGAAACGGTGTAATCTCAGCTCAGTAAACGGAATCAGAACACGATCAGTAGCTAAGGGTTCTCGAAGCCTTTACCTTGATGAAGCCGATTTCCTTGGCATTGCTGCGGAAGCACTGCCTGCAGCACATGAGGCCGTACTTCCTGATCAAACCATGAGGGTTTCCACACACGCAACTTGCAGGTCGCTGTGAAGGAAGAAGACGAAGCGGAAGAGCGGCGGAGTTGGGAAGGAAGGAGAGAGGGTCCAGAGTACAGAGGAGAGGGATAAGGGTCGCGCCGCCGTGGGTTAGGGTTACACTGGAGGAGAAGAGGCAGGGAACGAGAGAGACAGAGCGAGAGAGAGAGGAGGCTCGGCTGCGCTGGGTTAGGGTTACACTGGAGGAGAAGAGGCAGGGAACGAGAGAGAAAGGAAGGGAATGAAACATCAATCTGAAAAGGTATTGCTGCTAGTGGCTAGGGTTAAAGGGTTTTGTTAAGTTCTCCAAAAAAATTAAAAAACATCTCAGACATCCTGGAGGTTCGAACCCGTGCGTTGGGGCTTGAAAAGGTTCACCGAAACCAACTTAGCAACAAGGTATGTTTTGTTATGATTGTATGACTAAACTATTTATAATATTTAAAAAAATAATTAAATATATATATATCGGTTCGGTTCGGTTCGGTTCGGTTTCCGAACCTCAAAAACCGAAACCGAACCGGTCAGATTCGGTTCGGTTTTTTTTCGGTTCGGTTTTTTTCGGCCTCGGTTCGGTTTGGTTTTCGGTTTTTTTCGGTTTTCGGTTTTTTGAACCCACCCCTACCATGTTTGTTTCCGTCTATTGGGTCTCCATGTTCCCAAGCTGGATCACGTTTAGTAACTCCACTTGACATCTTAAATGTACCTATATTTATTTTTCATGAAAATTAGACAATTATTTTTTGATAAAATAAGAGAACCTAAATAATAAAGTTATTCTACAGAAGAATTAAATACGAAGTAATGAAAATGATTGTAAAAATTTAAGTAATTATACAAATAATATGGAATAATAAAACCTAATATTACTGAATAATAATCCAATTTGATAAAAAAATAATCCTAATATAAAACATGGTGATGAATAATAATACAATTTGATAATAATACAATTTAATGAATAATCCAATTTAATGAAGAATAATCAAATTTGATAATAAAACCTAATATTAATGAATAATAATCCAATTTGATAATAATACAATTTAATGAATAATCCAATTTCATGAAGAATAATCAAATTTGATAATAAAACCTAATATTAATGAATAATAATCCAATTTGATAATAATACAATTTAATGAATAATCCAATTTAATGAAGAATAATCAAATTTGATAATAAAACCTAATATTAATGAATAATAATACAATTTGATAATAATACAATTTGAGAATAATCCAATTTAATGAAGAATAATCAAATTTGATAATAAAACCTAATATTAATGAATAATAATCCAATTTGATAATAATACAATTTAATGAATAATCCAATTTAATGAAGAATAATCAAATTTGATAATAAAACCTAATATTAATGAATAATAATCCAATTTGATAATAATACAATTTTGAGAATAATCCAATTTAATGAAGAATAATCAAATTTGATAATAAAACCTAATATTAATGAATAATAATCCAATTTGATAATAATACAATTTTGAGAATAATCCAATTTAATGAAGAATAATCAAATTTGATAATAAAACCTAATATTAATGAATAATAATCCAATTTGATAATAATACAATTTAATGAATAATCCAATTTAATGAAGAATAATCAAATTTGATAATAAAACCTAATATTAATGAATAATAATCCAATTTGATAATAATACAATTTAATGAATAATCCAATTTAATGAAGAATAATCAAATTTGATAATAAAACCTAATATTAATGAATAATAATCCAATTTGATAATAATACAATTTAATGAATAATCCAATTTAATGAAGAATAATCAAATTTGATAATAAAACCTAATATTAATGAATAATAATCCAATTTTATAATAATACAATTTAATGAATAATCCAATTCAATGAAGAATAATCAAATTTGATAATAAAACCTAATATTAATGAATAATAATCCAATTTGATAATAAAAAAAACCTAATATTAATGAATAATAATCCAATTTGATAATAAAACCTAATATTAATAAAATAATAAATAACATTAAACATATTAAAATTATCCTAGGGAATAATTATACAACATTACTTAATTACTTAAAAAAATTAACATGTAATTGTTAACATTACTTAATTACTTACAAAAATTAACATGCAAGTATTAATTACTTAAAAAAAATTAACATACGAGTCCACACAAATTTATTTGTTGTTGTATAAATTACAATAATATAAATTTAAGTTTGTAAACTTACCTTAAATATGGAACCGTTTGTGTTCAAGCTTTGGAATGGATCTGGAATAGCTTTGAAAATGGTAAGGGAAATAAAATATTAAATAACATTAAACATATTAAAATTATCCTAGGGAATAATTATACAACATTACTTAATTACTTTAAAAAATTAACATGTAATTGTTAACATTACTTAATTACTTACAAAAATTAACATGCAAGTATTAATTACTTAAAAAAATTAACATACGAGTCCATACAAATTTATTTGTTGTTGTATAAATTACAATAATATAAATTTAAGTTTGTAAACTTACCTTAAATATGGAACCGTTTGTTTTCAAGCTTTGGAATGGATCTGGAATAGCTTTGAAAATGGTAAGGGAAGAAGAAGAAATGAAAATGCTGAATGCCTCTGATACTATCACTCCACCTCTGATAAGGCGTGCCGCGTTAAAGAATATAATAGACAATGACACACTGTACAGCATGTGAAAGAATATCACGGACTCACGCACACGGACACGGTTTCATTATAAAAGCAGTATTATTTGATGTACATGGTCTGAAACTGCAAAAAGTTATGGACATTTTGTAAAATCAGTCAGGCATCTCAGATGAGATGACCCAACCACATCAATTTTTTGCAAGTATTGCTAGAATCTAAAACCAAAAAGTAAGAAAATTATTGCTGTTACAGGCGCTTTACAGGTTACGAATGCATTATATAATATGTATATGTCTTTTTCTCAGCAGGTCCACAGTCACCTCACACGACACCACACACACACACCGACATGACACCACACACGCACACTCACCTCTCACACGCATACGGTCTTCTCTCACACTCTCTCGAACCTTCTCCCTTCTCTTCTCTGAGTCCCTTCTCCCCCTTCTCCGTTCTCCGCCACACAACCAACAACAAACACAGATCTCGATCCGTCTCCCCCACACACACACTCACGCACAGAGACCCAAGGTCTCTCGATCCTTCTCCCACTCCCACACACACGCACAGAGACCCACATCGTCGCCGCCGCCGTCGTCTTTCGTTCTAGCTCTCTGCGCCGATGGTCCAACACCCACATACACACATGCACACCCATCATCATCACCATCGTCTTTCTCCCACTCCCACACACACGCACAGAGACCCACATCGGCAGATCGGAATCTGCTTCTCCCTCGTCGCCGCCTCCGTCGTCTCTCTCCTTTCTCTCTGCGCCGATGGTCCAAGACCCACATACACACACATGCACACCCATCATCATCAGCATCGTCTTTCTCCCTCTCCTTCTCATCTCTGCAACTTGGCGAACTCCAGCGAGGCCGTGCGTGTCGACTCCATTTCCGAACACCTCCGATGGTTTCACGGCAAATTTCATATATACAAATGTTCATCTCCTCTTGTTTTTCATTTTCATACCTAGATCGGAGTCTAGGGTCCTGTTTTACAGTCGGCCGGAGCTTCTACAGCTCCGGCGTTCTTCTCCGAGCGGTCAGCCTCCGATATTATCCCGAAAACCCATTGGATATAGAAAAAAATATCGGTACCCCCCAAAACCGATAATATCGGCGATATTTCGCCGATATTATCGGCATTTCGGACCATGACTGTAAGTGCCTTCTCCAGGACTTCACCCAACATCTCTGATACATCCCCTTACAGTCATATTATTCTAACACATAGTATTTAAGAATTTCATCATGCAGCCATAGTCTGACATCATTAAATTTGCCACATCAAAGATGTTAATCATAAGGATAATGAAATTAAGCACTTACGTCTTCGAGCTACTACTCCAGCGCTGTTTGGGCTCCACTCTCAATGTAAACTTGCCTTCCAGCTAAATGAATTGGAGATGCCTACATGGAACAGGGAAAAACACACTTTCAGGCCATGTACACAGATCATCGCTTTATAAAAATAATGCTTTTTATGGAAGCTTGATAAAGTTTACTAAAATGTGCTAAACATCAAACTACAATAGCAATGAACCAACAATCCACATGATACACCCAAAAAAGGAAAACACTACAATCAAAACTATATTGTATACTAATATTATGCCCCAAAGACAACATAACCTCATAATAAAGGTAACTGATTGAAGAAACAAGAAGCCATCAATCCTCATTAACAAAAAAAGAAAGGAATGATCTTTAATTCTCGATACCGAATTCCATAGAGATTGTCTAATAACTGACCATAGCCAACAGAATATCCAAATAACACGGATGCAGCAGATTCATCGCCGTCAATCTCTAGATTCAAACCAACGTCATTGACAACGCCTACCAATTCAGAGTCCAGAAGCTCATGTTCCTCGGCTCCTCCTACATTTACTCCAAGTTCACTCCACTGTCCATTCTTGCTTGTTTGCTTAATTTGGTTTCCTTTTCTTCCTCTGATGTGTAAATTACATGGCTTTCTTTGATTTTCTTGGCTGAATTTGGTTTTTGCTTTGTTTTATGTGTTGCCATTTATGATTTAGAAATTGGGTTTGATTGCTTTTGCAGAAATGGTGGTTATGGGTTCATGCGTAGCGAGAGAGAAGTGAGGGGAAGTATGGGTGGGGTGAGGGTCGTGAGGATGGATTTTATTTATGATTTTCGATTTTTTAAAATAATATTTTAAATGAATTAAAATAATTTTAATAATTAAATATTTTATTAGTTTTTTACCATTGGCACAAGTTGGCTGCCACGTTAACAAAATGTGCGCCTTATATTTGTTACGTCATCACTTAACAGTTAATTTGACAGATTAATTAACAGAGGTATGACATTACAACAAATTCATAAATTAATGTATGACATTGCAATGTTTAAAACATGAGGTATAAGATTGTGATTCGACCAATAATTAAGGTAGTTTTGTGTAATATTAATTAATTAATTTTTTTTTGCAACAATAAAAAGGATTAAACAATCATCTTCATTCTCCCCCTCCAGCAATCACACAGCCAGTTCGTTTCCCACCCAGATGCATTCTCAAACCCAGAACAACTATTTCCTAATACTAATTTTGAACCACTATAAACCAGACAAAAATGGAGAGGTGGGATATCAAATCACACCCAAAAAATCGAGAAGGCCGCTCCTATGGACACAGCAGAGACAACCCATCTCTTTCGGATGAATGCAAGTTCCTGATGAATGCAAGTTCCAGCTCTTCGGATTCGAGTGGTGGGTTTTCTTCGTCGAAGTCGGACATTATGTACAGATCAAAATCGAGGTCCTCATCTCCATGCTACGTCATGCACAGGCTGTAAAGGTCCACCACCGCGCCCCCGTGAGAAGAAAGAGGTTGTGGGTTCGACCGAAAAACCCACGATCTAGATTTGAAATTCAACCATGAACTTGTTTGGGCCTATTGCATTAACTTGTTTGGGCCTATTGCATTAACTTGTTTGGGTCAATTGCAGTTCAGTCGCGTGGGGAGTCACTGGTCTCGCTGGAGTTCGAGTTGGTGGAGTTGGGATGGTGGCCCTGCGACTAAGATGTGAATTGGGGAATAAGGTTAGTGGAGTTGCGAATCATGATGTTGGATCGGCGGATCTCAATTTGGAGCCGAGGGGTGGGGAAATAAGGGTTATTAAGTTTTGAATTTATTTTTTTTATTTTTTTGAATCAAACGATATTATCTACAATAAGGGGGAATGATGTGAGCTTAGCCTCACAATGGGCTAGCAATAATATGGTTCAAATTCGTATTTGGCGAGAATCGAACCTAAGACTTTTCACTTACAAGTGAAGAGGAATACCACTAGACCGTAGTACTAAGTAGCAGTTTTTCATTTATTTTTAATTTTGTTAAAATTTTAATTAACTAATGTATTTATATTTTGAATAGATTTTCTTGTTTTTGTCATTATGAAATTATTAATTTAATTTTTGTTTTTTTATGCTATGTCATTAAACATGTGGCCCTGCTTTTGCTACGTCAATAGTTAACATACGGAATTTTTAACGGAGGTATGACATGAATTCGTAAATTAAGGTATGACATATTAAAGCTTAAAACATGATGTATGAAATTGTTGTGCTACCAACAGTTGAGGTAGTTGTGTGTAATTTACCCTAATAAATATTATATTTTTATATTAAAAAGAAAAACGGTTCGATTTCAGGTAGAGGTTTGGGGCGGTACTCCAATAACCATAACCGAATCCGAGGCCAAAAAATTTACCCGATAGTTACCTATAACCGTAAAATACCTTAAATTTAATATCTGAAATCGAACATTTTGGATTGTTTACACGAGGGGAACTAATTTGACGGGTTAAATTGCCATCTCTAGACAACCCTTTCAAGTTCATCCAACCTACCCATATCACATTGTCCAATGATACTAAATTAGCCATTAAAGAGGCCATTTTCTCACCCCGCTTCGAAAGAACATTGTTAAGCTTTAAAGATATTCGAGAGAATAACTATCATGTCGAAACTACTGAAGAGAATGGTTTGGAATATCTTTGTATCACTTCATACGAATATGGCCATAAGCGTACCTCCCGAATGAATTGTATATTATAACCGTACAAGCTGTGGAGGCCCACCATGTGGCCCTCTAGAAGTCTAAGTTTCAGAGCACTTTCTTGCTTTGGCCCGATCGTTTGGGATCTCCAGGAGAGATATGATGTGCAATATCCTCAAACACATCACATGGACATCCTCTTACCAGAAGTTTGAAACTCGTCCTTGAACATGCATCATGTCAAGCTTGCTCTTTGTGGAAATTGTTAACTGAACCCTCATATACAAAGATTAACCATGACCGCTCAAAGTTTCTTCAGCAGATTCAAGGGAATATTTGTGGACCTATTTAACCAACATGCAAACCATTTAAATATTTTATGGTGTTGGTTGATACATTGACACATTGGTCACATGTTTTCCTACTGTCTACACACAATGTTGCATTTGCGAAACTCTATCACAAATTATTAAGCTTAGGGCTCACCAACCTGATTATCCGATTATGTCGATTTGACTGGATAATGATGGGGAATTTACGTCGTAGACCTTCGACGATTATTGAACGTCAATTGGGATTAAAGTTAAACATCTTGTACTTTATGTTCACACCAAAAATGACTAGCATAAGCATCCACAAAGTGCCTTCAATTGATCGCTCGGAGCTTGATCATGTGCACCAAGTTTCTGGTCTGATTGGGGCTATGCAATTTTGCACATAGTTATGTTGGTCTGTCTGAGGTACACCGCCACCCAATCCTTTCACCATTATAGTTGGTTACTGGGTATGAGCTTAACATCTCGCACTTACGCATGTTTGAGTCTGCAATTTATGTTCCAATAACGCTACGTACCAAAATGGGTCCTCCAAGAAGAATGAAAATCTGTGTCAGTTATGAATCACTATGTATAGCCCTTGACAGACAATCTTTTTATCACACAATTTGCGAATTGTCACATAGATGAGACAATCTTCCCGTCGAGGAGGTAAGAACATTAACGTTCCTGAAGAAAGTGGCGAATTGCCATGGATTACCCCCACTATGTCTCATTTATATCGCCGCACTACACAATATGAAACTAAAGTGCGTCGTATTTTGGATCTATAGAGCATTGCTCAAAGCATGCCTGATGCTTGTACTAATATAGCAAAAGTGTCGAGATCACATATACCAACTGTAAACGCGCTTGTAGGGATAAACGTACCTCATGTATGTCGAAACATCACCCTTGAATGACAAGCCACCCTGGAAAGACGGTTGGCCGCATCTGCTGCACGGCCCAATACAATGGCAATCTGCTCTTACCTTAAAGTGTAGCAGACATGTAGGGATTATTTCTGGCTCCACATAAACGTCTTAGGAGAGACGAATTGGCTTCTCAAGAATCATAAGATTTCGATCCATTCTGCTAGCTTGGATGAGGTTTGTGTAAAACCCTAGAAATATATATCTATTTATATGAAGCTTGAAAAGATTTAGTGTGTCAAGTTTTTATTGGGTAAAAAAAAAAAATAATGAGACAAAACGAATGGAGAGCACGTGAGTTCAAGAAGATTCTTTCATCTTCTTGTTTTCGGTGGATAGTTTCCAAAAGACCAGAAAGGAAGAAAAAATAGCCATGGTTCTTCTTTAGGTATTAAAAGAAGAAAATTCATAGGTTGATCCCTAGACAACCGATTTGCAATCTGTTTTCGCCTATGTGATCACAACATTGAGCTCTACAAATGAAGGTAAGAATTCAGAGCTCATTTATAGATTAGAAAATTTTATTAATTAGGGATTTCATGTTAATAAGTTTAAAAAATCATGTTTGAAGTGTTGCATGGTTGAATTGAGAGTTTTGGAAGTCTCAAGGCTAGTCGAAGAGCAATATTGAAGAAGATAGAGGTAAAATTTTAGTTGATATGGTGTTATGGGATTCAATTGTGCATTGGCTATTAGATGGCATTTGCTATATGGCTAAAGCCATGAATGGATTTCGTGGAAAAGGCTAATTAAGCTGGGACTCAATATGAATAAATATTAGATTTGGTTATTGTGAAGTATTAGTATGTGTTGGTGCATGTGAAGTTTGTAATGATTTTTTTTTTTTTTTCAGATTAGGCATTCCCGTGGCTTAAGCGAGTTCAAATTATAAGAGTGAACACTTGTGGAAATAGTTGGTACCTGAAGCTTGGAATACCAGGTAGGGGCTCACACCCTGGTTTGTGGTTTTCGGTACGTATTATGTATGTAAATGTTGATGCGTGCAAACTATGCATTGGATTTTTTGGTTGTTAGGAAAAAGAGTTTTGATTTTTCTAGCATGTGATTTATGTTATTTTATATTGTACTGAGAATCTGAGAGTGAGGGGGGCTGCGTGACTACCTTGGGCTTCGATCCCCTAAACCTCTGGAGGGTCCTATACAAACAGACTCGTACCATTAACCGTAAGGGGAGGGTACTTGTGTCTATGTGGTATAGGTTGTAAGTGGACACTCTCATTACCCTATCTTTTGTTGGTATTATTTGAGAATATTTTTTTAGGTATGGGTAGTTGGCTGCATGTTTGGTTGTCAGGACAAAAAGAATTTAGGGATCCCACTATAGTTAACTTGTATGAGCATGAAATAAATTTTAACTCAAGCCAAAGGTTTTTGTTGTGCAAATTGTTTCCTTTATACGTAGTACAAAGGTATATCTAGTTTCAAACCTAGCTAGGGTGCCTCTCGAGGGGGTGCAAATGATTGAATGTGATGCTCACCCCTACAATTTCAGGTGTTGTGCGTTATTTAATGGAAGAGTTGGACTAAGTTGTGTGGTTGTAGCTTGTCAACCTTAAAGCTTTCGAGTTAGAAAATCATCTTTTGAAATGTAAATATTGATTTTCTGGTTTCAGTAAAAAATGTCTATGTGTAGCCTCTTTTGCTTATGTATATATTTATCTAAAACTTATTACTCCCTTGGCTTTTGTAAACTGAACTTTGGGGATTTCTTTTGTAAAAATGTTGCTTATGAAATGGTTTGAATGTTATGACTTTTGCTTGAACTCTGATATTTATTTTGTTAATAGTATTAGAGGTTTTGTGTATCTTAAAGATACAAGAGAATTGTCGTGTTCTGAGGCGGAGTATGCAACTCTCATACGTTTTTAAGATTCGCGGCACTGTCACGATACATTTTGGATCGTGACTATTTGGAATCGGAATGAGATAATAGTCAACGATACATTTACATACACAATAGCTACTGGTATTATGCTGAGCAAAGACATTGAACTGTGTTTCGTTGATAAATGATGACGTAGAATAGATTGGTCAAACTAGAAAGAAGCAATCGGGGGTCAAACTAGATTCACTTGCGAAACACAAGGTGTTTGAGCCCATAGTTCCTACACCTTCACATGTGAAACCCATTGGCTATAACTGGGTTTTCGTAAGGATGCATAATGAGAAGAATGAGATAGTGAGATATAAGGCACACTTCATGGCGCAAGGTTTCTCTCAACACTTTTAGATTGATTGCAAGGATACGTATTCCCCCATAATGGACGTTATAACGTTCTGTTACCTTATTAGTTTAATAGTTTATGAAATACTGAATATGCAGCTCATATACGCAGCAAGCGCGTATCTCTATGGAAAGCTTGATATAGAAATATTTATGAAATTTCTCGAAGTACTCACATTGACTGGATCAAATAATTCTAGAACACAGAACATTTTCTCAATTAGATTGAGGTGTTCACTCTACGGATTGAAACAATCTGAGCAGATGTGGTATAACAGTCTTAGTGAGTATTTGATAGTCATGGATATATGAATAATGAATTATGCACATGCGTGTTTAATAAGTAGTCACATTCTAGATTTGTGATAGTTATAGTTTATGTCCATCCTATAAATCTCATTGGGACTTCCGAAGAGCTTGACAAAACTGCTGCACTCTTGAAATCAGAATTTGAGATGAAAGATCATAAGTAAACTTGATATTGTCTCAGCCTGGAGCTAGAGCATTGTTCAAATGGTATTCTGGTTCATCAATCTAACTACACCCATAAGGTGTTGAGACACTTTAATGAGAATAAAGCAAAACCTTTGAGTACTCATACAGTCATTTGTACACTAGATGCAAAACGAGATCCTTTCCATCCTAAAGATGACGAGGAAGAGGTTTTGGAGCCTGAAGTTCCATACTTGAGTGCAATTGGTGATTTATTGTACTTAGCTCAGTGTATTAGACCAAACAGCTTCTTCGCTATTAATCTTTTGACAAGATAGCAACGCGTCTACATGTAGATAATGGATTGGTGTTATAAGACATCTTTCGTTAACTCAAAGGTACTACAGATTTTGGCTTGTTCTATCTCTATGTATCTTCGATTGGAGCCGCTCCCCATGGCTCTCAAGTTGATTCTCACCTTGTTGGTTATGTTGATGCAGGTTATATATCTGACCTGCACAAGGCACGTTCTCAAATGGATAAGTCTTTATGGTTGGAGGCACTGCAATATCTTGGAGGTTAACCAAGAAAACCTTAGTTGCGACTTCTTTAAACAATGCTGAAATTATCACCCTACATGAATCTACGCGTGAATGCTTATGGCTGAAAGCCATTATGGAGCATATATATTCAAAGCATTAGTGGGCTTTCTTTTATTGTTGACGTCTCTACAACTTTATGAAGACAACACCGCCTGTATCGACCATATAAATAAATGGTACATCAAATGAGACAACATCAAACATATTCCGACGAAATTCTTCACATTAGGAACAAAGAACATCAAAAGATTGGAGTCGAGCAAATCCATTCCCAGGACAACTTTGCTGACCTCTTTACGAAGTCACTGCCAAAGTCTACTTTTTAGAAGCGTGTTCAATGAATTGGTATGTGTAAATTATTTGATTTGAATTGCTTGCAGTTCTCATTTGCAAGTTTTGTTAAATTCAAGGGGAGTATCCAAAAGTATACTCACTTGATCTTAATATACTTTTTTTCCCTACGATTATGAGCATTTTTCCTTTGGCTTTTTCCTACCTGACGAGTTTTTAATTAGGTATCCATCCTGAGCTCGTCATACCTTGTGTGCTTTCTACTTATTGAAGACGTTTTAGCTTTGACTTGATGCAAGTTCTCATTTTTCTTCTTAGACTATTAGTTTTTATCTTACATGTGTTTAACATAGCGAGGTTTTGTGAGTTATAGTCTTTATGCATAAATTCTTCAATTTGTTTTGAGACTTGCATTCGCTCATTGTTGCGACGACCTCATCAATTGTTTTTACTTCATTGTTGAAGATCTGATGCAATATTTGTTTAAGTATTTACACACTCAATGGAGAGTGTTCTAGTCCCAAATTAGTTAGGAGTGTGATTTTATAAATCCTTATGGGATTCCATAGTATCTTTAGATAGTTTTCTAGTTATAATGTATTACTTGAAAGGCAAGGGGTCTCCCTTCTTTACTAATATAAATGAAGGCACAATGAGAAATCATCACTACAAAATGACCAAATTCTCTCTTCTTTCTCTCCTTGCTGCCAGCCACCATCTCTCTTTCTTTTCCCTCAATAATTAAATCAGGCCTACAACATAGTCAGGTATATACGTTATAATTAATTTAATTTTTTATTTGTCTGATTACAATATGTAATTTAATTTAATTTAATACATATAAGAATAGTACATTTTTTTCTTTATTTAAAAGTATAAGATTAATCTAACGTCTCTATCTACACTCCGGGCATCATGCCAGCGACGTAGGGCACACCGCTAGGCTGAATCCATCTATCACCGAACACGAACCTCCCTGCGGTGAAGTCCGCGGCGTGCTGAGCGGTAAGCTTCTTGATTCCACGCCATGTCGCCCTTCTAGTCTGGTCGGCACCGAGTCCTCTATTGCCAAACTCACCGAACCAGCAAGATTGGTGATTATTTGATCCAATCCAATCCATCCACCCTTCTGGAGCAATCACGTCATCGATCTGGGACTGTATGACGATGGTCCTTGCGTAATTCTTCCATGGTCTGCCCAAGTATGCCTTATTGAGGTCCTTCTCGTAGCCTAGTTCACCAGAGATGGTGCAGTTTTGGATGGTGATACCCGAGGGAGAACGCCTGTCGAGTCTCCCGTGGGCAGTCACCATGCAGGCCTGGTTCTCGAGTGGCTTCCTGACGATCATCTTGCAGTTTTGGAACACGGCGGCAGCATCACCAAAGATGAAGTCGATGGTTCCACTAATGGTGCAGTCGCGGTAGAATTGCCTGTAGGTTTGGGTGTACAGGGTGTCTTGGTACCCGTCCATCTTGCAGTTGTAGAAGATGGACAAGTCTGACTGGACACGTAGAGCCACGGCTTGGTGTCCAATGGCTCCGGCTGTGTTCTCAAATCCAATGTCCTTGGCAATGAAGTAGTCTCCCACAACACCTGTAAATATATTGTACATACCAATTATACTGTGAATCTAAACTATTGATAAAAGTATAATCATGTTTGATGACCTCGTACACAATATGGTAATATACTAATATAATATGCACGTTAGATTGAACGTATTAATTCATAGTTTGATAATATCACATGTCAGATCAACTTATGTCTGATTAGAGAGGAAAAGATTGACTTACCAACTGTGGCAGTCTGCATGGTCATGGTACCCTCTGCAAAGTTCTTTCTACCGGTGATCACGGTCTTAGTGGGGCCATCTCCGATAAGCATGACATTGGTCATGTGCTTATCAAAAATGACCTGCTCCTCATACACTCCCTCCTTGACATAAATCACAAAGACCTTCACTGCGTTGTTCTTTGGGATATCCTTCAAGGCTTCGTTGACAGTTTTGTACTTACCACCCCCGTTCTTGGCCACCACCACATCGGGTTTCAGCGTCTGAGGAGTGGCGGTAGCCAATTCAAGCCTTCGGCTATCAATCCAAGCGGGAATGACCTTAGCCTTTTGGAACTTCTTCACAGCAGTTCCAGCTGCAGCCTCAAGAAGTCTGCGGCCGGATTTAACATTAAGAGCCCCGAACATCGTGGAAACTCCATCGGCCATGGCAAGGGCGTTATTGGTGAGCTCTTGCGATGTCTTCAAGAACTGCCTCATCTTCTCACCGGCGTCACCGGTGGTGTTCTCAAACCCATCTAAGCAAGTCTGCTCGTATGTCATGGCGGCGCTGAGCCACACCTTGAGATCCTCCACGTAAAGATCGAGCTTGCTCATGTCAAAGGCCCCGAGCCTTTCGGACGAGTCACTCAAATCATCGATGGCGTACTCCAGGAGCTCCTTGCAGTTCTGGAGTGCGTCGCTTGTGCTCGGGTCCTTGGCCAGCTCCTTCAACGTGACGGACTTCTCGATGACACCGCGGAGCTTGTCCATGGCGACTTGGAACCCTACTTTGATAAGCTCTTTGGGATCGGTGACGTTGCCGGCCGCGCCTGCAAGGCTTTCCTCGCAGGTCTTTTTGTAGTCTGTGGGCTGGCAAATGGCCTGGACCGCCTTTGTGGACGTGGAGGTGTGGCCGTCAGACGACCCTCTGTCGCGGCGTGACACTGTGACCCCAACAGTTACAGCAACTACCATTGCCACCAGAATCAGTGCGGAGGCGCCAATGATGGCGACTTTTTTTTTGTTAGATCCGTCTGCTCCGCCCATGTTTGGAATAATATATATAAATAAGTAAAAATCTAACTAATATTTATTTTCTGTAGATTCTGGTGGTGAAAATGAAACCAGTAAGATTTCTTATTCAGGTGAGTTGCTGCAGAGCTGTTGGGGTCACTTATTGGGTGTACTAGATAATACTTACTTTTTGTGCCCCCTGCTTCCCAAAGTGGTGTCATGGAGGTATTTATAAAGGCAGGAGCTCCGAATGACGGTTATTTCTGTTAGAAAATGTGAGGTGGGGAGATCATTGGTCTCGACTCATGACAAAACTAGGGGTCGTTCTTGTTCTTACTTTTTTCTTCCAAATTTGGAGCATACAGATGATTGGCAATGCTTAACAGTGGCTCCTTCAAAAGTGGATTACCAGTGCCTGGCTAGAATTAATGTAGCATTTCAAATTATCTTCCATCAACTACCACTAAATTTTCAACATGCCAAATTATCTGACGATGTGACATGCTAATTGTTATAGGCGCATGCCGAAGTATCGGACGACATGCGATGCCAAAATTATCTGCCAACTACCAGTAAAGTTTCACGACTTGACAAATTATCCGACGACATGCGATGCCTATTTTTTTATTTATTTTATTTTATTGTATAGTTACAAATATATGAGTATTTTTTTATATTTTAAATTATGGTAAGAATTCAATGATGGAAGGAATGAAAATAATGAATTTGGATGCAACAACAATGAATTTATTTTATATTTAAGTATTTTCGTGTAAAGATCACAAACCATTATACTTATGTTTGAGCCCATAGAATTGAATAGAACGTTATATATGGGTTGAGAGTTTGACCATTTAACTCGCTTTACATTGTTCATATACCTATTTGTCACTGTTCTACACATTTCAGCTTAGCACTGCATATGTCCCGCCTAGACTAGGAGGATGGTCATCTTCTCGATTAATCTTTAGACGTTTGAAAATTAAGAATGACGCGTAGACTTGCCTAGCCCACCTAAACCCGCATAGGTTACAACTCCCACTTACACAGAAAAAATAGATAACTTTCATTTTGCATTTTTTTTATAAAAAAAAATTGTAAGAAACTTATTGAATATTTAGCTGAACACTCAGTATATGTTTATTCTCCATGTTTTCAATATGTTATAAACTTTATAAGCTATATGTCACTGATTTTGCAATTATGTATTCCAATATTGATATATTTTTGAATATAAATAGACATTTATTTATATGTTATATAATAAAATTTTATTAAAAAAAAAAAAAAAACTGCCAGGGCACTAGGTCCTAGTCAGCCACTCTACTAGCGCCTAACCCATTTTAGAATCTTGCTATTTGTACAAGACATGGTTATGAATTTCATAAGAAGTGTTCCCTTGCCATGGTCACCCACTTTTGGATTTGATATCAAAGGATGGGGAACAAATGAATATGCTTCTAGTGTTTTTATCTTAACTTTTACCATCAAATTCAAAGATAAGTGACCATGAATCCTTAGTCGTCATTAGGTGACCAAAAGAAATGAACTTTGGACTTCATATACTGCGTGAACCCAATTATGATGGGCTTCTTGGTACTGCTTTTATAAAAGCTTGATAAATCTTAAAACTAAAACAAGAGTAAATTACATTTTGCTCCTTCGGGTTTGGGTGCAATTGCAACCTCATACAACATTTTTAAAATATTTCAATCTCATACACAAACTTATATTTTGTTACAATTTAATACGTCAGTTAGTTAAGCAGTTAATTTGACCATTAAATGATGACGTGATAAATGCATGACCCACATATTTGATGATGTAGCATATGAAAAATAATTGATTATCAAAAAACAATTTTAACAAGGGAACTTTAACGAAAAGCTCCCGGTATTGTTCACTTTAACGAAAAACCACATTTTTACACTAAAAAGTCAATCATGGTACTATTCACTTTATCATTTTTTTTGTCATTATCGTTAAAACTCAAAGTTTTCAAGCTCTTTTTATTAGTTTTTATTTTAAACAAATGATTAAATTAAAACTAAATAAAAGGGGGCCCACCTCTCTTCTTCCACCACTCATCCCAAGGGGGTTAAAAGAAAGGAACTTTGGACTTCATATATTGCGTGAACCCAATTATGATGGGCTTCTTGGTACTGCTTTTATAAGAGCTTGATAAATCTTAAAACTAAAAACAACTGTGACAACGTTTAAAAAAAAAAAAAAAATCTTGATGCTTATGAAATATAAAAGGGTTAGCTACATTTTACGGCCTTGAGGTTTGGAATAAAGAATATGTTCATGCAATTTTGGGGCAAGATTTTTCGTAATTGACATTTGACTCTTTAGTAGGATTATAAATTAGGATATATGGATGATGTATTTTTAATGTTAGCAATTATAAAGCACAATTTTTTTAGTGCATATATTATTTAACTTTTGATATTAGCACGATTGTGTATAAGATTAAAAATTGTAGTTTAATGCTTTCATAGAAAATTTAATTTCCCCAACATGTTTGTATTCCAACAAAACTAAATTGTAGGGTTTAAACATTTACTACGCATCAAACATGTCCCAAATATTTTGTTTAATTCCACATCAAAGCAATTGCGACATTAATTTTGTGTCGCAGAGCTGTCACAAAATAACTTTGCGATGCTAACAATGTGTTGCAATAAGAAGGGAAAACTTTTACGACACAGGTTTGTTGCGATGCAAACACAAGCGTCGCATGGCCATTGGTAAAACGCAATTGTGACGTTTTCATGGTTTTACATGACGAGATTTTAGCGTCGCATTTAACGAGTTTTTTCGTAGTGCCATTGGTCAGATTGACTGTTTGGTCTTTAATTAAGTTGATGACTTATGAGCATGAGATCTTTATATAGGCTAACGTATAAGCCACATTAGTACCACTTTGTAAAAAAAAGTTTGAATCTCGTGAATGACGAATTTGATACAAAATTAGGTTGCCCATTGTGTGGCTTAGTCAAATTCCCCCTCCCCTTAGTGTAAAATATATCGTTGTACTAAAAAAATGGAAGATTAGATATTCAAAGAGACAGAAGGTGTAAATTGATACAATTTCAAAACTTAAAATGTGTAATATGACAAAATTTGAACATCATCGTCCATTTTAAAAATCACCTTAAACGAGAAGGGTGTAAAATGTAGTTAGACTATTGTAAAATCAAACGAAAGGAGGAGTAATATTAAAAAAGTGTATTCCTTTAACAATAACATTTCCATGGAAAAACACTGACAACTAGTATCAATGTTTCCTATCATTTTCTAACAAGTAAATCCTTGTTTGGATATATAAATAGGGGTGTGATATCCACACACCCCATTTTACTTCTCACACATTTTTTTAATTTTCGGTCGTCGGATCGGATGAATTAAAGAAGATCAACGGACATAAATCATCAAGTGGTGTGTGAGAAGTAAAATGAGGTGTGTGGATAGCACACCCCTATAAATATTGTCCCTACATGTTATGGCCAGAAGGCAGGAAATGTTTCTTTCTGGTTTTAGGATCCTAAACATTGAAGGCTCAAAGAGAAAACTGGGTTAAAAAAAGATCATGAAGTAAATGATGAGGCTTCATGGTGTAGACAGAGGGAAAGAAAATCTGAAGAAACCTTGCCATGAAAGGTGTATTTAAAGACAAAGTACCTAAGGATCTCGCATTTGAATATGAAACATTATTTACCTTGAGATTTGTGCATATGAAGATCAATGTCACCCAAAGATATGAATGGCCTCCTCTGGCGGAATATGCCCACACAACACTCATTATCATTCCAAACTTTATGGCATGACACTCAAGACCACACCTCTGAATCCAAAACGTCCACACTACGCCCCAAGGAATTGGATTATCACACAAAGAAAGAAGACTAAACGGTACGTATCCCAACTTACTTCGAAAGACATGGTCTTTGGTTAACTATTCATCCTCAAGGGGAACATGTTACCTTCCAGATAAATATTTAGGGGTAATTATGGACCATTATTTTTTAGGGCTGGAGTAAGGTTGATCGGAATACTTACCTCAGAAGTCTAGTCATGAACTCAACAGTTCCAAGCGGAACTGGATCAGACAGAGCAGTGATGCCACCATTATCCTGTTATGGGACTATAAGGTGAAGTCCAAACGACTTTGCTAGAATGACCATGCTTGCTCTGCAAGACACAGTATCTGTAAAATTTGTGAAAAATGTTATGAGTCTTGGAGTTCCTATAATCTGGGAATTGACGTGCGCCGCAAGTAATCACAATTTCTAAAAGGATGCAATATCTACTTCTAGATATCCTATAAGATTCTCCCAGCTTAGAACAATAATTCTATCCTAAAAAAGTTTCTCTTAAATACGCTCATCTAGGGTTGCTCATTGGTAATGCAATCTCTGTACTGTAATTCTTTTGTCTACTGTTTGAGTCTTAAAACTTGCTTTCTAACTTGATTGTCGGATAGTCTTTGGTTGGCACATCCCCATTCCCTAGTCTTAGGCTTGCTCACAATTATTCTCTATTTTGCAAATTGTTAGGATTTGTGACTCCACCATCCGTGGCAGTGCGCAAATTTGATTTCAACAATATTGTTTGAGCACCAAGTAATGGAATAACTTATGACAGCTTGTGGACACAATACCCCAAGAGAAGGACCGACCAGTCTACTTAGGCGACAACCTTATATCCGTGATGGACAAGGATTGTTTGCCCTCCACTTCCGGTGCCCTCCTGTTTGTGTGGTCACGGTTAAGCCACGACAACATTTTATATTACTATTCATTTTTGTCTTATTATATCTATAAAAAAAACAATATAAAATGTTGACGTGGCTTAATCGTGACCATACAAAACAGGAGGGCACGGGGAGGGCACCAGAAGTGGAGGGCACGGGGAGGGCACCGGAAGTGGAGGGCAGACAATCCTTGTCCGTTTGCAAGTTGGTGAGCGTCTCATCTATCAGTTTTTCTGACCTTTCATGGATTCTTGTTCCCTCATTTGGCCATCACGCATGGACAAGGATTGTCTGCCCTCCACTTTCGGTGCCCTCCTGTTTTGTGTGGTCACGGTTAAGCCACGTCAACATTTTATATTTTTTTTATAGATATAATAAGACAAAAATGAATAGTAATATAAAATGTTGACGTGACTTAACCGTGACCACACAAACAGGAGGGCACAGGGAGGGTACTGGAAGTGGAGGGCAGACAATCCTTATCCCTTGCAAACCAAGCACGGTACTCGGCCGTGTCATGACACAAGTAGGCTTACAGAAGTCACCTCATTGCCACATGTCGCCCCAATGGAGAGACCACTAGTAAGTCCAATCTGCATTTCGATGCATTAAATGCAAGGACAGTGACAGATTCAGAAGGGAAGACTCAGAAGGTCACCTCATTGAGCGTTAGTTATTTTTTTTCTTTTCCGAAGATAGAAATATATTAGATACGAATAGAGAGATTTACATCATGGGCTAGGATGTTAAACAAGAATTTAGGCCCAATACAGTCCCACCCAAATTCACGACCCTCCTTGAAAACAAACTTAGCAACTGAGTGAGCAGCAACATTGCTCTCCCTAAGCACGGAAGAGAACGAAACAGACCTCAACCTACGTGCTAGAACCTCAATATCACCAAGAATACATTCGAGATTGAAATCATGAGGCAACTCATGCCTAAGCATATGAATAATCACTTTGGCATCAGATTCAATAACAACATTATCATACCTGTAGTCAATGCAAGCCATGAGAGCGGTCATAATTGCAAAAGCTTCCCCAGCAGCCGCAGAGTGACACAACTCAACTCCTGATCCCCCCGCACCATGAAGAAGTCCCACAAAGTCACGGCAGACCCATCCCACCCCCGTGCGGAGAGTGGTCTTGCACCACGAGGCGTCAGTGTTGACCTTGAGGACCCCGAACGCCGGCTTTTCCCATCTACAACTCCCACGGTCCAAGGACAAGATCATCGGTCGACACCTAGGCTGTTTTCCCGTAGTCGCACTGAGCGAAGCGTCTCTGAATTCAGAGATGTTCCTGCTCCAGGACTTCAAAAGTTCCAAGGGCTGCTTGTGCACCAAATTAAAAACCACCTCGTTTCTGTTTTTCCACAGTCTCCATAACCCAAGGGCAAACTCCTGCATGATCTCCTTCGCGGTGTCCCTCCCCTTGACCCGAGACCAGAACAACTCCCAGCTAGATAGGAAGTCAGCACCTGCCAGTTCAAAGGAGTTCAACTGAAGCGGATAGGAGAACCAGAACAGGTGGCTGAGGTTACATCGGAAGAAGAGATGAATTTTTGACTCATCCACAGCACCACACACTCCACAGACGTTGTCCATTCTCATATGTCGCCGCTTCAGATTATGACGAACAGCCAATGCGTTGTTACAACACCGCCAGATGAAAATTTTAATTTTGTTGGGTACCTTCAACTTCCAGATCAGGTTCCAAGCGTAGCAGTTTTTAGGTTTTTCGCTAGCAGAACCACGACCTTTCTTCCCCAAAGCTCCATTTTCCATAAGGTTTATAGCCACCCCATACCCCGATCGAACCGAATAAACCCCATTTGCATTGTGATGCCATACCATCATGTCCCAGCACCCAGTCTTGCTTAAGGGGATGCTTAAGATCGGCCCCACATCATCCCGATGAAAGCTTGCCAAAATCAGATCACTTTTCCAAGAGCTGGACCCCGAATCAATTAAATCACTTACCAAGGTAGCTTGCAAGTTCACCACTGGCATAACTCTGAAAGTAGAGGGCCTAGGGAACCAATGGTCATCCCTGATGTTGATACAGGCCCCGTCCCCTACCCTCCACCGCAGGCCTTGTAGGAGCACCTTGCGGGCTTCAAAGATGCCCTTCCATCCCCAAGACGTGTTCCTACCCTTACCTGCATCAGTAAAGCTCTTTCCTGGATAGTATTTTTCCTGCAGAACAGTAGCAAGCAAAGACCTCAGATTCTGGATCAGCCGCTACCCAATCTTAGCAAGGAAAGCCAGATTAAAACATTGGATATCTCTAAAGCCCAGCCCGCCGAACCGTTTTTGCTTCATTAACCGCTCCCATGAGATCTAGTAGACACCATTCCTCTGCTCGCTCCCTCTCCATTAGAAATTATGGATAGCTTTCTCCAGGTCTCTACATACCCCAATGGGTAACTTAAAACAACTCATGGCATAGTTTGGCAGCGCCATAGCCACTGCCTTGACTAGGACTTTCTTTCCTGCTTGAGATAGAAATTGCTCAGCCCAACCCGCCAGCCGAGATTCAAGCCTGTCCCACACCTCTTCAAATACCACTCTTTTAGAGTGGCCAAAATCAGCTTGCAGCCCAAGATACCTACCAAACCCGGTCTTACATTGGATTCCCATGGTATGCCCAATCTTCCTCCTAACCCTGCTCGAGGTCTTCGAGCCAAAAAAGATCGAGCTTTTGGAAAGATTAACAGCTTGACCAGAGCCACATGCATATGTCCGTAGCACCTCCAAGATGCCTCTCGCCTCCTCCACACTGGCATGACCGAATAACACCGAGTCATCAGCAAAAAACAGGTGCTAGATCGGGTTCCCATTAGCCGACACTGAACCCGTGGAGGGCACCCCGCTCCATTCCTATCCTAATGAGCATAGAGAGACCTTCAATACAAAGCAGGAAGAGATAGGGAGATAAGGGGTCTCCTTGTCGCAGCCCTTTCTCCGGCAGGACAAACCCAGTCGGGTTTCCATTTACTAGGATGCTGAAAGAGGCAGTGGAAATACACTCCTTGATCCAGTTGCAAAATAAAGGCGCGAACCCCAATTTCGCCATCATGGATAAGTGGACACCTATTCCACACGGTCGTACGCCTTAGCCATGTCGAGCTTAATAGCCATGCCAGACTGTTCACCTTTTTTTTTGATGAAGTAGTGAGTGTAGGAGCTTGTGCACCACCAATATGTTATCCTGAATTTGTTTCCCCGCCACAAAGGCCGATTGGTTGTCACAAATCACCTTTGGCATCACCAGCTTTAACCGATTAGTGAGAACCTTGGCAATGACTTTGTAGATTACATTACATAGTGCAATAGGCCGGTATTGCGTCATGTTCTTCGGGCACTTAACCTTAGGAATAAGCACTAGGTTAGTATGATTAAGTTTCCTCATAATAGTACCAGAATGCCAGAAGGCTTTGACTATCTTTACCACATCTTTGCCCACTGTATCCCAATGATCCTGGTAAAAACATCCAGAGTACCCGTCCGGACCCGGGGCCCTGATTGGTGGGATTTGGAAGACAGCCACTTTGATTTCCTCCTCAGAGACCGCTGCCGTCAAAGCAAGGTTGTCATCAGCAGACACCCGTGGTGCCAGGCAGTCCCTAATCTCATCGATTTGACTAGGACTACTCGACTTAAATAACTCCGCAAAATAAGAGGTAGCGATTGAAGAGATCGCTGCTTCGTTCTCCTGCCACACTCCATTCAAGTCCTCCAAGCCCTTAATTTGGTTAAACCTCATTCTTTTGAGCGTTTGCGCATGGAAGAACTTAGAATTTTTATCACCGTCCTTTAACCATTGGGCATGCGACTTCACCCTCCAGTAAGTTTCTTCGTTTCGATGGGCGACCCTGAGCTCTCTCCTTAATCTTAACCGCATCTGAGGCGAAATCGGTAGACATATAAGCCGCTCTGATCTCATCTTTCAACTGCTCAATAACTTTCTTTGAATTCTTTCCTCTGCCCCTATACCATTCCTTAAACCTGTGTCTTAGGGCTTTCAGTTTTTCACAAAAGCGAAAGGCGTGTGACCCCCCATGTTTATCTCTCAATTCTTCTACCACCAATTGCCGACACTCCTCCATGTTGCTCCATCGAACATCATAAGAGAATTTTCTTCCCCTCCAAACTTTCACTTTCTCCGTGGACAAAAATAGCAGGGCATGATCAGACCCTTCCAGAACCACGTGCTTGATTGTGTTCTTAGGGTATAGGTCTTACCAACCCATTGTAGCCAATCCCCGGTCCAGGCGCTGCTGAATAGGCTTCGCCTCATGGTTGTTCCGCCACGTAAACGGATAGCCAACAAAGCCCAGGTCCATGAGCTCATTTTGAGCCACAAACTCTCTAAAGTCACGCATACTAGACGTCGGTATGTAGTTGCCCCCCTCTTTCTCATCATTACACAGAATGTCATTAAAATCCCCGATGAGAAGAGTCTTTCCCCTATTATTCCCAAGCCGCCTGCTCAAGTACACCCATTGGTCCCGCCATTTTTTCTCATCTGTGCTAGCATAGATAGCAAACAAATACCAGTGACACTTCTTATGCTCGTCCCAAATTTTAACTTCAATAACAAAGTCATCAGACTTCACCAGCGTTACCTGGGAAGCATCCCGCCAGAAAACACAGAGGCCTCCCCCAATGCTCCTAGGTTCCACTGCGTGCATGTACTCCAAATCCAAACGTTTCTTAAGATACCCATAACGATTGCTTTTATTCTTGGTTTCCAGCAAAACCACAATGTCAGGGGTGTGGAGCCGATTCTGCTCCAGCAGATTGTCAACTGTCAGGTCACCCCCGATACCCTGACAGTTCCAAGTAAGTAGCCTCATTTGGACTTGGGAGACCCCTCACGGCTGGTCTCCTCCGCCTCAACATATGACTTCCTACTTAGCTTAGATCTTTTAGGTTCCACACAAGGGTTAACCTCATCATACTCCACCTCTCTGAAAATTCTCTTTTTACCTTTATTCTCATTCATCACAGCTTCAATGATAGCTTCCAGCTCAAAAGGATCATCATCCGTAGCCAGGTCACTACCACTCACGCAACCCCGACCATCACTCGCTTTCCTCCGACTAACACTCACACTCTCACCATCCTCACAAACGACATGCACAAGATTAAGGTCAAAAGTAGAGCCTCCATTCAATGTCACGCTGACCGTATCCACCCGTCCCTCATGCTCGTAGTGGTCGTTGAGTACCACGTGTTCCGCTCCCGCGGCCATCGCTCCCCCCGACTCAATTAAGCTTGCATCAAAAGCCAGTTCTCTCGCAGACCTCGCCTCTTCTTCAACTAGCCGTTGGCGTCTGATTTTTCCAGCAAGCTCATTGTCTCTGTGTCCAATTTTGTTGGACGACCACCGGGGCTTGCTTGGCGATGTTGCAGTGTCAATAGCTTCCTCATTCAACGGCGCGGTGCACTCACTGCCACTCTGAGATTTGCTAGCAAATTGCTGGGGTTGACATCCCATTCCTGACGCCGTTGAGGATCGCCCGGATCGTCTACCACCACCCGGTTCATCGCTTTTTTCATCATTCCACCGCTCCGAGCCACTCCTCCCACCATTTGACCCAGATGATGCCCTGCTCCTGGATCCAGCTCCCAGCGGATTGCCTCTCTGGTCCGACACTGCATCTAAACCACGGAACGCAAAGGCTTCATTCCTCATCTTGGGGCAATCCTCTGGACCTGTTCTTTCATCCAGCGTTTCCCTTGCAAATCCTAGTAGGGTGTCCTAGCTTTCCACAAATGAGACAGTAGTTAGGAAGCGATTCATACTTGAAATCAATCCAGATCTTGCCTTTATCAGGGAAGGTCACAAAGGTCCATCTCATTAGGGGTTCGCGAACATTGAATCCAATTTTCACCCGAAGGAATCGTCCAATGCAATCCCGACTCCCAGTTTTGTCCACCGATCGAACCTCACCCATCAAACTACCTATTGATTCAGCTACCGCTTGGGTCATACTGAGCACCGGGACATTATGCAGCTGGACCCAGAACACCCCCAGGGAGAGAGGGATCCATCGGTTCAGACCCTTCTCCGTTCGATCCGCCACCAATACAAGGTCATTCTTGAACATCCAAGGCAGATCGGCATCAACCACCCGTTGCAGATCCCTTTTCCCCGCAAAACGAGCGAGGAATCTCCGATCTCCAATCTCCCTAATCGAGACCCCCTCACGTCCGCGCCAGAGAGACATAAAGCAGTCAACAAACACGTCTCCTTTCACCACCTTAGCAGTGAGAACTTCTGCAATCAAAGTGTACTGAAACCCTAATAGCGCACCTTCGACATCCTTTCTCTCAATGCACACGCCTCCCTGTTCTTTCTCAGACAGGATGAGGTTGGTCCCAAATCGTGTCCCCAACTCCTCCAGATCCGCCTTCGGACTTCCCCCAGCCATGGCCAGTTAGAAGTGCCGCACCCCACTCACCCCCAGTGGCCACCTCCTCAAAAGCCTACCACAGGTACCAGATCTACTCTCAGATCTCCACCAGATCCAGATGTCCTCAGCGGGGCGGGCCACCCACGAACCGCTAGAGGAGCTACTTCGCTCACAGTCACCCCAGCTAACCGCGAGGCCCGAGCCAAGTCCCCGGATTCGCAACCAGAGTTTCGAGAAAGAAAAACTAGCCCGTCAGATCTCGGACGACGTTCCGACTCCAGGACGCGCTCGTCGACGGAGCACCACACTCCTCCTTTCGAGGCACTTATCTTTTTGGATTGATAGTTTATTAGCTTGAGCGGTTGGTGCCAATGCTCTTTTGAGTGTTAGTTATTTGATGCTGGTTTTTAGTTTGAAGTTCTTTTGGTTGTTACTTGTTATCTAATGATATTTTGCAAAAGTGATGATAAGTTTTGTTGATTGATAATCAATGTGTTTTAAAGTTTGCTTCAATTGTTGTAGGTTTTGCTTTATGGCATTAATACTTGTCCAAAAATAAATTTCTTGATATATTTTTTGAATACTGTTAAAGAGAATCTCATACATAATTATTCACAAAATCTCTAGAATCTCAAAGACGGTTCTATCTATCATCTCTATAAAAAAATTAATTTCATAACTCGATTCGTATGTGTAATTGGAATGAAAAAGGTATTCCACAAAATCAGAAGACAATATCACTAATTTGTTTTTTTTTTTATACATGAAACATTGGCCTTGTAACATTATATGAAAAAATTGGTGTCCCAAGCTTTTCATTTGGGATCTACACGGACATCATGCCAGGAACATATGGAACCCCACTGGGCTTCAGCCAATCAACACCCAGAAACACCTTAGCAGGGGTGAAAGCCGCGACTTTATCAGAAGTGAGCGCCTTGACGGTCGGCCATCTGACCCTTTTGGTCATGTCAGCCCTAGGACCCCGGTTGCCGTACTCACCAAAGAAGCAGGTTTGGTTAGTTTTTTTACCAACCCATTCTGACCACCCTTCAGGTACAATGGCTTCGTCAATGGATGACTGCATCACAATCACCCTTGCAAAGTCTTTCCATGGCCTCCCCAAATATGCCTTGCTCTTTTCCTTCACATTCATATAGTCCGGCTCACCGGTGATAGTGCAGTTTTGGAGGAACATGCCGGTGATCTCGTTGTGGTCGGTCCTGCCTTGTGCTGTCACCATGCAAGACTGTCCTTCCGCTGGTTTTCTCACCATCATCTTGCAGTTTTGGAACAAAGTCACCCCATCGCCGAAGATGAAGTCTATGGTGCCAGTGATGGTGCAGTCGCGGTAGAATTGGCGGTAGGCTTCGGTGTAGAGGGTGTCTTGGAATCCGTCCATGTGGCAGTTGTAGAAGATGGAGAAGTCGGATTGCACACGCAATGCCACAGCTTGGTGCTTTATGTGTCCTGCTGTGTTCTCGAACCCTATTCCCTTGGCAATGAAATAGTTTCCAAGTGCGGCTGTAGGAACGAAGTGAAAAAAGAGGGTGAGAAAATGAGGTAGAGTTAGAATGCATAGCTAATCACAATTCAACCCATTCGACTCTAAAGTAACCAATATAAATTAATTAATGTGACAACTAGGCCGGGTTACTAAAGGCCTGTTTGGTATACTATTAAAAAAAATTCATCATTTCTCAAAACATTTCTTAAGAACATCTCTTAAAAATAATTTTCTTTAACACTCAAAAACTGGTTTGGTATGATAATTTTCTTAAATCTTAAAATTTAAACTGGATAAAGAGATCTAAAGAGAGAGGGTCGTAGGAGAGAGAGAAAGAGGAGACAGGTGGAAAGAAAGAAAGAGAGGATCAGAGAAGAGAGATGATCGGAGGAGAAAAAGATAAGGAGGGGAGAGAAAGAAGAAAGAAGAGAAGAAGAGAGAGAATGAAGTGAGAAGGAAGGAGAGAGAGAGAAGGAGGAGAGCGAAAGAAGGAGAAGAGAGAGAAGAAAGAGAGAGGAGAGGAAGAATGAAAAAGAGAGAAATCGATTCGGAGTGAGAGATGAGGGGTGAGAGAGAAAAGAAATGATTGAGTTTTAAGTTTAAAAACTTTAAAACTCACTTCTTGTGTTTTGAGATAATAGTCTATTTTCTTAAGTTAATCTTGAGTTCAATTCTTGAAAATAGTCTTACCAAACAAGTTTTTTAAGACTTGAACTTGAAAAATGTTTATGAGTTAAAAAGTTAAATTCAAGTAGAGTACCAAACAAGTCTAATTATCTTTGTATTTTTTCCCACCGCTGTATCGTGTTAGTGGCTATTGTTTGAATTTTTATTTTTATTTTTTGGTACTGCAACATCGTCTGTGAACAATTTGGTGCATGAATTTCCCCCCAAAAAAATTCGGTGCATGAATATGTTAAGCGTTACGTACCAAAGGTTGCGGTGTTCTCGGTAGAGACACCATCCGCCTTGTTCAAGCCTCCGCTGATCCTGGTCTTGGTTGGGCCGTCACCAATCATCACAACATTGGTCATTTGCTTGTTAACGACGACAATCTCTTTGTACACTCCCCCCTTAATATAAATCACAAAGGTCTTCTTGCTATTCGGTGGGACCTCCTTCAAGGCCTCGTTGATGGTCTTGTACTTGCCTGTCCCATCTTGAGCCACAACCACGTCGGGCTTCAGGCTCTGCGGAGTGGCAGTCAAGAGATCAAGCTTGCGATCACTCATCCACCCTGGCACTGTCTTATCATGCCACTTTTTCGGACCGCCATTTGACGAGGACAGGAGGCGGCGGTGAGAGTTCAAGTGAAGAGATTCGACGAGACCAGAGATTTCGGAGACCATGGCAAGTCCATTGCTGGTGAGTTCTTGCGCTGTCTTCAAAAAGCCCTTCATTTTCTCACCGGCCTCGCCCTTGGTGTCCTTAAACGCGTCAAGGCAGGTTGCCTGGTGGTTGACGGCGGCGCTCAGCCACACCTTGAGATCTTCAAGGTAGTCATCGGTCTTGTTAGGATCGAATGACCCCATCTTATCCACCGCACCGTGGAGATCCTCAACTGCGGTGTCCAACAGTTGCTTGCACACGTCCAAAGCCTGGCTGGCCATTGGATCCTTGGCAAGCTCTTTCAAGGTGTCCGAGTTCTTGATCGCCTCGTTAACTTTGTCTTCCGCCACCTGGAACCCGGCCTTGATCAGGTCCTTGGCGTCGGTGCTGTCACCCGCCACCTTCTCGAGGCTGCTCTGGCAGGTTTCTTTGTAGGTTGTGGGCTGGCATATGGTCTCGATGGCCTTTTTCGACTTGCCAACCTTTGGAGCCTTCTTGTTGCCGCCTTTTTTGGCCATTTTGACACCCACTATCACCGCCACTAGCATCGCCACCAGAAGTACAACCGATACGATGATGACGGCTATCTTCTTCTTCTTTGCTTGACTAGCTGCCATCTTGAGTGATTTAAACTAAAATAATACAAAAAAAAAAAAAAAAAAACAGCGCTAGTAACAGTTGTGATCGAGAAAGAAAAATAATCAATTGAAGCAGAAAGGTGCGTGTTTCTTTCTTTTTTGATGAATTTTTCTTCTTTCTCCGGTGAGCTACAGAGCGCTGCCGGGGCTTCTCTTGTTGGAGGAAGGGTCTGGTGCCCCTTTGGCTCTGGTCTGGTTTGGATTGGTGGGATGGTGATGGAATTTATAGGGAGCCCTAGACCACAAATTTCTGAGCGCAAGTTATTTCTGTTAGGAAATGGTAAGGTGCGTGGGAGGTCACTGATCAGTCTCCAGTCCAGACAAAATTAATGGTCGTTAATCATGCTTTCTAAAATTGGATAATGTCCAAATTAGGGTAACTTAATAGCACTTGGTAATGACTAATTGGTGTCTAACTATATTGTCTGAGTTCGTGATCCACTTTTTTCTCAGATTAATGAGTGGTAATATTTAACTCCGCATCTCCATTAATCGTGCACTGCCGTAGTGTTACCAGAAAATTTCATTTAGCTAGCTAGTTAATACATAAAGTTGGGACGTAATTCGATAAAATTAACACGTACACATTCTGTTCAGATATTTGAGATTTTGATTAACCTGCTTAATTAAGTTTAGCAGATACCCTAGATACCTTTTGTACGTATAATTTATCTTCCAAAGATGGGTACCGACCTGAAAAGGAATACCACTAAGACCTCTCACTTACCATTAATAAATTATGTTTACTTTTACCTTTCTTGATATATAGATGATTCTTTTACGTTCTTTGAGAAAAAAGAAAATGATTTTGTAGATGTAGATGATGCTGTTTTATCGACTGGTAAAAGTAAATTCATAACATTTACTTCAATAGGAGAAATAGTACTCGTTATTGGACGACATACAAAAAGTGAATTAAGTAGCTGGATGAAGATTATTACCTCCTAAACATGTAAAAAGGAGTACATTATTGATACTATTTATCAACTGTAAGTTTGAACAGTATGCCAATTGGGGAAAAGCGTTTTCGGGCGAAGCACGCGACTTGCGCGCACTCGACTATGAAAGAAGAAAAGTTCTTGTTTTGTTGGAAGTTTGGTCTGAAAGATTCAGAGTTTGGCTCTCCGTAGTTCTAACTTGGCGATGGTACCCAAGTGGACTTCATCTGGACCATCTGCGATTCTCAATGTTCTTGCCGTGGCCCAAAGATGTGCCAGACAAGTGTCGGAAGACAAGCCAGCGCCACCGTGCACTTGCATTGCCATGTCAAGCACCATTAGCGCCATGTTTGGGGCCGCTACCTGCTCCAAATGACACAAATTTAGACAGAAGTGCATATTTGGTGTATATACACGCATTCTGATTGAGAGTTAAAAGAACACTACACCAAACTCTTGCCCCACACCCGGTTAAGATTCTACAAACTGTACGTACCTTTGCCATTGCTATGGTTCCTCGGGCCTTTTTGTTTCCAAGTCTATCGAGCTGGTCAGCTGCCTCCAGAACCAACAATCTGGCTTTCTCTAGCTCAATTCGACACTGAAAGACAGAAAGCCGATTAAGAAAGAGTGCCGACATTCTAATTACAAGTGTCCAAGAGATGAATCTAAAAATTCAAATCGGATCACTTCTTAAATCATTTAAATGGCTGGAAAGACTTGAAGTCTGATTTATCTCTGTTGTATGATTAATCTCTCTTTGTAGAAACAAAAGTTTCTCAGGTACGCTATTAAAGGGGGCAAAATCATCATTACCTTTGCAATATCTGAAAGAAATGAGCCTTGTTCAGCAATCAACTTCCCAAAAACTTTCCTACTCAGAGCCCTTTGAGCCATTAGCCAGATGCCACGCTCGGCAGCTCCTATCAGCCTCATGCAATGGTGTAACCTTCCTGGGCCTAGTCTACCCTGCAAGAATTTTAAGTTATTGTCAATAACTAAAGCAATTAGAAGATTCTGCAGAGTGAATCTAGGATACGTTCAGTCACAAAACCAAAAAGCTCTGGCCACATATGATTTGAAACTAAGAATCATCAGTTAATTCCAGAAAGACATCTCAGAAATGAAACTAATTCACGGTCACATCAGCATGTGGTGCTACAAATGCCATAAGATCCTAACAGGACACTGGAGCTGATCAAAGAGCAAGGAAGAACAATACCTGTGCGATTTCAAACCCACGTCCTTCTCCAAGTAGAATATTTTTTGCTGGGACACGTACATTCTCAAATAATACTTCTGCATGCCCATGAGGTGCATCATCAAAGCCAAAAACTGTAAGTGGTCTCTTTATGTGTACACCTGGAGTTTGGATATCCACTAAGATCATGGATTGCTGCTTATGCATGGAAGCATTGAAGTCGGTTTTCCCCTACATAGTATTCGATAACCTTCATTAATAAAATTAACAATGAATTGAACGAGTAATTAAATGGCATAAAAGAACTAACCATGACTATAAGAACTCTACACCTCGGATCCATAGCGCCACTTGTCCACCATTTCTTTCCGTTGATGATATATGAATCTCCTTCTCTGTACATGCAATTCAGAGCCAATATAAAATATTAAATATATATCTAGAGGAAACTTGAAGGATATGGAAAATAACACATCCAGTGATTGCAAATATCTGTGAAGAAGCTTGGATGAAAATGTTGTGATTCGAGATGCATTTCCTGCATAATTTCATGAAAGCTGCTGTGTAAAATTCAATGATTTTGAGAAAGAGGACACTGCCATCACCATAGATGCTGCATAAACTCACCTTTTAATAGAACACTCGATATTGGTCGCATCAGAGGATGCAACTTGGGGTTCCGTCATTGCGAATCCTGACCGAATTTTCCCCTCAAGCAAAGGGACAAGCCATTCAAGTAGCTGCTCCTTGCTGCCATAGCGCAACAATACCTAATGCAAAAGTTAAGTGTAGAACAGATCAATATATCATGCAAAAGGCCAGACATGTTTCACAAGAGAGTATATAAAGTTTAACCGTTGCACTATTAAAATATGTTCATCTGCATATCATTAAACAAAACAATCCTAAAAAGGAAAGCACTTATTAATCTTTCCCCAAATCATCCTCTAGACAATGACCTCATTAGGGTCATGAGATGCTTTTCCAGATAGAAAAATGGCGGTACCACTGGTTCATCATTTGTAAGCTGTTCGTAATCTAAAAACTTTCATACCTCCATATTTCCCGTGTCAGGTGCACCACAATTGAACACTTGTGGAGCCCAAACTGAACGACCCATGATCTCACAAAGATATCCGTATTCAAGGTTTGAAAGACCTGCACCCAATAAGTGATTGGAGGAATTCTCTGATAAAAGATGATTGCTTCCATCAAAAATTAATTTTCTGGCCCTGGCAGCACTGTCAAACTTCACACAAGTACAAAGGTAGAAACCAGTTATGTCCACTGGAAAGAAAATTATTCTGCATTATACAATAAACTTGTTTCCAAAATTGGAAAAATGAACAGCAAACACATACAGGTATAAATAAGTTCCAGAGGCCTTCTTTCTTTGCTAGCTCCTTTAACCTCTCCTCCCCTGGATGAACCGTCCAACGTGAGCTAGACTCAGCAAGTTTGTTGAATTCTTGTTCCATGGGATAAATGTGATCTTCCATGAACTTTATCAACCTGTTTCTCAATTCTGAAATCCTTTTACTGGGGACAAACCTCCCTCCCCCTTTTGAAAATCCTTGATCATCACTCTCTTGTCCAAATCTTTTCGAGTAGTCTTGAGCAAGGGAAGCACCTTAGGCCACAATTTGGTATGTCAATACTCTTGCAAGTCATTATGTTTGAAAATTGAGAAAAATAATTGATCCATATACAGAAAACATGTATTTCAAGGAACACAAAATTGTTAGATGGCATAGCTACCTGACGGAGGATTCTTGGGAAGCACAGATTCTCGTCGAATAAATTTCCATGCATAGTCTATAATAAAATTAGCTCTGTCCCCAGCATGCTGGGCACTCTCTCCTCCAGAAGCATTACCCTGCATTGTAATGAACCTACCACTTAACTCCTTTTTTTCCATCATCCCTTGACGAAAGTGTTTTGCACTGAACTAAAAATTCAATGTCAAACAATTGCTTCAGAAGTTACCATAATCCATCTACTATATATCCCTGCAAAAATTGATGCCCCTCGAAATAAGGAGAAGGCAACATAGAACTTCCACTCAGCAAAAGGCCATGGCTTTCCCTGCATTGCCACATTTGCATTGTAACTGAATAGAATTAATCAAAAACAGAAAATAAACTACCCAAAAGAGCTATCTATCGGGCAAGTATCTGCATTGACACCCATCTATATTATTCTTAACGCCTTTGACAACCACTTATGCAGGCTAAAATTCTCATAGACATAAATTACCAAAAAAAGAAAGTGTAAATTAGACTAAGAAAATGAGCACATGCATCACTGTTCATTCAATGCTATTGCACTACTGACTTACTGATGAAGAACAGTATTCTGCTACATACTCTGCCTGAGAAGGAATCCCTTCTGGAACCCCCGTGTGTTCCAAACCTTCACCAACTTCAGCCCCGATGTCCACGATGTAAGGCTGCAAAGGATTTAAAGTAGTAATTAAATTATTAAAGCGGAAAATGCCCATGATAATACATTATTCAACTATCCACAAGCCAGACGGTTAAGTTTGAAACTTGGTCAAGTACCAAACAGCTATAAGCAACGTCACACATTTGATTTCCAAGAGTAGATAATTCCCAGTCAAGAATGCCAATCACTCGATCCTGCACAGTAAGAGTTATTCATAGAGAGTTTGTATTGTGTCACTGAACATAACTTTTGATAACTGAAATGCATAATCCTCAAAAGATTTGAATCCAGATAAGAAGCAGATTGATTAGGAAAAGTTCTCTATATTTGACTTCAAGAACACAAACAAGCATGTATATGGGTATCTCCACTTAAGCACTCAAATGAATAAGGTCTCTCGAAATACCAAACCTCAATAGGATCAAACACAAGATTATCAATGCGAAAGTCCCCATGAACTAAGCCCGCTGCTGCCCCAGAAGAATCTTCAAGAGGAATGTTCTGCTGTAACCAATCAATCAGCTCAAACATCTTCGGATTTCTCTTGGGCTTGCCCTCACCAGTTGAGGCAATATATTGCTTCGCCCACCTCTCTACCTAAGAAAAGCAAAAGCATAGGGTTCATAAGCCCCGCTAAGTTATAAGAAAAACTAATATTGACATACAGCTCCTTTAGGCATATATTAGGTTCCAATACAACTATACAAGCATATTAAGTAAATTTTCGTCTATGATTCAGAAAACAACATTTATGCACCTGCCGTTTGCAATAGTTGTCACGACGCCCATATTTTCCTAGACCGATGGCATCAACATCAGCAGAATGTAGGGATGCTAGAGCTCTTGCAGTTGCTTGGTAAAGTACCCTCCTCCTCTCAGGTGCTACACCCTGATCAAAAGCGAATATAACAAATTGTACTCAAATAGCAAAATTTAATAGAGTAAAACAAAAAACCAACCGGCACCAAATCTATTACACCAATTTAATACGAACAAAAACCATAACTTGACAGAGTAAATTGGTACCGGAAGCTTGGGGTCGAGAAAAATGCGCCCTTCCAGAAACTCCATGATGTAAAAGGGGGTTCCGATGACCCCTGAATCGGTACATAAACAGTAAACTTTTGGAACTGGAACCAATGTATGATTACCCAATGCCTGAAGAACCTGTAATTCCAAACAGAAAAGATAAAAAATCGAACCTTTGTCAGCCAACAGAAAATCATCTTACATAAATTAAATTTTGATAACAAAGGAACATCAGTCACACAAAATAAAGTATCTTCTTTTCCTACACTTTCTCGGCAACCAAACAGAGCAGATAGAATTGCTAGTCAGAAAATAACAAGGGGACAAGAGGGAGAGCTGACCTGGAACTCTCTCTCGACGGCATGAGCAGACTGGAGCAACTTCCCCGGCGGCTTCTTCCTCAAAACGTAGCGTTTCAGCGATGCCCCCGACCCTACCTCTATCTTATACGTCGGATTCGATTGCCCATGCCCGAACTATCATGTCGTAATTCGCAATCCCAAATCAAAATCCAGAAGATGCATACACAAACATATATATATATATATATATAGAGAGAGAGAGAGAGAGAGAGAGAACCTTAGAGACTGTGAAATTGGAGGGAGAGGGAGGGAAGCCAAGAACGTTGGCGGAGGCGTAGGATAGCAAGGAGTTGAGGTCGAAATCGAGAGGCGCACGGCTATGATCCATTTCGAACGAAGTTCAGACCTTCGAATTAAACGGTGTCGTCTCGTTCTTCTTCTTCTTCTGCAGCTTCTGCTCTTAACTGTTTGAGCAGGTGTCATTTGCCTCGAAAAAATCACCATAATTACATCAGAGGATCAGGGAAATGGAGCGCACTCTCTCGAGTAGGGAAACAAAGGTACTCGCGTGGGGTTTCGAGGATTTCTGCGATTTTACAAGGTGTGTCGATTTTAGCGGTCGCGTTAGCGCGTAGGGAAGAAACACGAGGGAGAAGAGGATATACTGATTTGGGTACTTTACGTTGGAGACTGTACATGATGCGGCAACTTTTTGGACTATGTTCCGTGTGAGTTAGTTTGGTACGGAACGGAACGGGACGGGACGGGACGAAAGTTCCTATAGCTCCCCATGCTCTCGGATGGAAGTGAGGATGAAGAAGAAGGAGACAGAAAAGTTATAATTTTGTGTTCCACGAATGTGGAACGAGTTCGTTCCAGGAGGAGGTGGAACGAAAAATCATCCAAAACTTGTCCCTTGGAACAGCGCGTTCCACCCGTCCCAGGCGTACCAAACGTCGAACGGAACGCCTCGTTCCGTTCCGTCTAGTCCCGTCCCGCGTACCAAACGCACCCTGTGTCCTTGTCCGCTCCATGTTTTGTCATAGAGAGATTATATTCACACACCTTAAATTACTTCTCTCACATCTTTTTAATTTTTTAATATTTTTCTATCAAGTGTTAGTGGTGTGTAGAAAATATTAAAAAATTAAAAATGTATGGCAGAAATAATTTGGGGTGTGTGAATATAATCTCTGTTTGTCATATGGGCAATACATTAGATCTAGAATATACAAAATTTTCTTATTTTAGGTCCACACTTTTATCTTTTGTGAATGAAGAAGCAGAAGAGGATCCTTGCCAGATCTTTTTTCTAGTATCTCGTGATTTTGATCGTTCATCGTATGTATATCGTGCGATTAGTTTTCGTTATATATTATTTATATTTAATTTTAAATTTTAACTTTTTAATGATTTCTGACCGTACGATATATGATGAACGATCATGATCACGAGATCTCTAGGAAAATGATCTGGCGAGGATCATTTTCATGAAGAAACCAACCATACTTTTGTATGCCCTTTCAAATCCAATTTTAAAATGAAAATAGGATTGAGTAAGTTTTATTAAATTAAAAAAATTAGAAATTAATAACGAAATGCATATTATTGTATATACCAAATAAAAATTAGGGGCATTATTATTACTGACCAATAAAGATATCTATCAATAAAAAATATCTTAAAATAAAAAGAGGGGTGGGGTGGGGGGGGGAGGGGAAGATAAAATTATTATCTGGTCGAGATGATATAATACTTACACGTATTTCGTATAATTATGATTTGATTGTTGAGATGATAATTGTATTAAACACATGTATTATAACCAAATACTAATTTTTTTTAATTAGAAATATGTTTCTACTCTCTTTCTAGGTCGTTTGAGAATTTTTTATAAATAGCACTTGAAACTGTTTTAACAACGTAACCACTTTCATGACCTAGAAGCATCTATTAAAAAAGCACTTTCATGACCTAGAAGCATTTTAAATTCTTAGCTTTAGGCAACACATTCAAGAAAGTGAAATATGCGATTAAGATTCACGGTCTCACAAAATAAGCATTTTATGTTAAACTACATGAGGGAATGAAACTTCAGAAGTCCATAAACTCAAGAGATTCAGTACCATAATATCAACTTATTAAAGGTAGAGCACGAAGCTCGGGGATTTAACACACACTACAAAGGTCCACGGGAAATTACAACATCTTAAACCAAACGAGAAGAAATAACAACATGGTCCTGTCCATAGCAGTCAGACAGGATCGCTAACACCAGAAATTCAAGTGCATACTTAAGTTAAGCAGTAACAAGCTGACTGACAGCTTCATCGGCATGTATAACAGTTCAATGCTGCTCATCAACAGCCAGCGGAATGGACTTCACCTGAAAGATGATCACAATGCGTGGTCAGCAGCATTTCAAGGAGATAGATCTCTACCATTTCAATTCAATCAACTCTCTTCAACTATATAAGAGTTGAATGTGCAAGGTGCAGTCACTAACCAACTCATAGTACGATTAGTTTTTTCCGTTCTATTATTAAATAAAACCAATTCATGAACTATACGGAATCTATGGATGCAAGTGCCATTTGTGCATGAAGTAATACGAGGAAGGATATTATATGATTACTAACCAGATTCTGGTACTTGAGAGTGTAAAACATCTCCAGATATCGCCTTGTCTCTCGCCTCTCAAGCTTAGACACATGCTTCCAGAAGCCATAAACCCCAGCTAATGTGAGCAGCCTCTCTGAATATATCTTCCAAGTGTACCTACAGAATTGAGCTTGATATTAGTTGCACTGAGGTTGACAAAGATTGAATTTTCAAAAGTCTGCCAGAAAGTATGAAACCTTTCATAAATTCGTTTAAGCCCCGCTTGAGATATCTTTTCCCAGTAGCCAGGATCCTTCTGGCACTGATCAAAGAAGTCAATCAGGAGTTCAGCCACTTGGTCAGGGTTATAGGGATCAACATGGAACCCTGAGGTATCGTGCTCAATGATCTCAGCGGGGCCACCATGACAAGTTGCAAAAGTAGGAAGGCCACATGTCATGGCTTCCACAACGGTGAGGCCAAAAGCTTCATAGAAAGCAGGCTGCAGTGAATAAGAATATAGGTTAAAACATGGAATTTTGATACTAAAATAAAACCATTATATATCTACTTCACATACCTGCACAAAGACGCCTTTTGTGTCTGCAATGTAGCGGTAGAGCTCACCATTACGAGCACGGTTCATCTGTGCTGCTATCCATCGGAACTGGCCACTCAAGTTGTATTTCTTAATGAGGTCATGCATCTTTTCAATCTCTGTAATTTCTTCTCTATCCCTAGAGTTCTTGACATCCATGTAACCACCAACCACAACAAGGTTTACCATTTCTCTTAGCTTGGTGCTCTTAGCATAGCACTCAACAAGTCCGGTTAAATTTTTCACTCTATCAAGTCTTGCCATGGAAAAGACAATAGGCTTTGATCGATCACTCAACAGTCCACTGCATCCCCATCAAACGAGTATCAGACAATTGATTGATGAAAATGAAGTACATGTAAGTTGCAACCCTACTACCTATAAAATCTCAATGCCACTCGAACGAGGTTTAAATTGTTTAACAGAAGTTCTTTTCTTACTTAACATTAGAAGTTACTCACATATGCTCGTCATTCTGCTCAGCACCATATAAGAGTTCTTCAATGGACCCATGTAGAGCAGTCAGTCTTTTGTCCTTGTCAGAATATGGAAAGTATATACACATATCTGCTCCCGGGGAGACGATATTAAACTTGGGATCAAAAACATCAATCCCGTGAACAACTCGATACAGCCCAGGAAGAGTGAAGGCAGTGTGGCTCTCATACTGTCCAACGTTATTCTTGCTGAGATAAAGAACAAGAATATTAATCTTTTAATGCAACAAGCAAAAGTGACTAGAATCCAGGGAGAAGAATAATGGGCCACACGCTGCAAATGATGCAATCCACTTCATTGTGACAGACAAGTCTTTGAACTTGTTAACCACAAACATAACTCATATCATATTACTACATTTCAAGTTAAACTTCAGGTAGTAGATTAAAAAATTGGAGATTAAACAGAACTAGATGAACAATATAGTCAATTCATGTTCCAAAAGAACTAGACTGACAATCTAACCTTCCGGCAATCTCTTGGTATGTACTGGTGATTATGAAATCTGCATTGTTCATTGCAATGAGATCGGCTGTGAATTGACCTGAAAAATGGTACTTATCTTCATGCTTCTTCCAAAATATATCAGAATCTGGGTACTTTGTTTTCTCCAATGCATGAGCAATGTTGCACTACATGGAGAATTCAGTTTTGAAAAGTTAACTCCAATATATGCCACTGTTTTTTCACCAATCTTTGTGTTGCATCTGAAATAATGAATAAAAAATTAAAGTTCACCTGTGTTATTCCCAGTTTATAAGATAGCAGAGTTGCAACAAGATTTCCATCACTGTAGTTTCCAATGATTAGATCTGGAACACCCTGCAACTCAGCCGCAATTTCATTCGAGGCATCCTAAAAATAGCACAATAAGAGGAAAAGGTAAGTATGTTATATAAACCATAAGTAGTTATTATGAACCCACAGTGTGCATCATATAGTTATGGCTATTCAGTATTCAAGCAGTGAAAAAGGGTACGGAAAATGAATAAGGGAGATCCACACCAAAAATGAAAATGAAAAGTCCTATCCTTTTGACTTACCTCTGCAAAGTTCTCCAAGTAAGGCCACACATCAAATCTTGAAATCCATTTCCGCAGAATTCCATTCTCAGTCCTGAAAGGTACCCGCAAGATATGTGTGTGTTCTGTACCACTGACTCTTTCCAATCTTTGGTTGCATGTTGTCCCTTTTGCATCAGGTATCAGTCGGGTAACCTGCCATCAAGAAGTAAAAGGACATGACGTAGTATAAAATGGTACACAACACCTAATGTCGACTAACGTCGCATGAACTTCCATTCAAGAACTTACAATCAGAATTTTTGGAATAACATCCAATCCTTGGTTTTGTATTCTAAGAAGCATCTCACTCTCCAAGGCACGCACTTGGTCCAGTATATAAACAACCTGCCATCAGTAAGAAAAGATATAACCTTTTCATGGTTTTATGACAAAAAGATTCGTAAAACTACTGGATCTGTTAATAGTTTGGTATATATAAAAATATAGGAAAGGAAAGACCCACAACAAACAAATGGATATGAAATAGTCAAAAGTACATAAGCAATACCTGCCCTCCAGTGTCAGGCAAACCCAAGACGTTAGCTTGGCCAAAGTAGCCGTGTGGAGACACTATGACAACATTGAACACCATAGGGATCCTCCCAAGAAAGTTTTCCAGGGTAGAGGGATCAGGAGCCTGAAGAATTTCCAGGAGAAGATGCACCATCTCTGACACCCGTTGTGCTGTGTCACCCCACCCTCTCTCAAATCCCATTCCTTGTAAGCTGCACATTGTGTAAAGATGATTAAATGTGCCATCTAAAGCAATCAAATTATCCCTTTAAAGGAGTGGAGATCAAAATGTTGAAATGAGATGATTCGCTTACTCAAATTCAAACTCAGAATATGGTGTAGTTGACGGGAACTTAGAAAGATATTCCTCTGCCTTTGCTAAAGCAGACTGAAGTCTGGGTATGCTCTGAATCCGATCGTTTAGCATCATTGCCTACAAAATTTTAGAACTAATATCATTCAGTCCAAAGGTACGAGTGCTTCACAACCTCATTGTCATATTACTTCAAATATGGCTTTATGTGGCTTTAGGTTAAGGAAAATATAAAAACCAAAAACTTACACTAAACCTGCATGCAAGAGAAAAGACAACCGGTAAATTAAACTAAAGGGAAATGCATGATAACTGAAAAAGTGGAATGCTCATTCATGCAAAGCCCACAGCTTACTCAAACTTACATGGCCATCATGTTTGTGTGTACGAAGAAAGTCGAGAAGAGGCTCCAAACTTTCTTTGTTACGGAACATATTTGAAGATAAATGACGGTTAAGGAATTGAACCCCATTTCCAATTGATGACGAACGGGTTGGTCGAGGGAATGATGCATTAAATGGCTCCAGATCAAGTTCAAGCACATACTTATCGTTGCACCTAGGACAATGATTTCAGATTGAGAACGCATTCATGTATAATGGAATTGAAAGAACAAGAAAAACTGTCTAGGCCGCTCTATGTAATGCTACTCCAGAATCCCGATAAGAAAGTAGAAAGACTCGGCACAAATTACAAATTCAGTAACAAGGATTAACACAGGAGATCCCTTACTCTCCGTCAATAAGCTCTTCCTTGAACCGAAGATATTCTGCAACACTCAAATGATCCACACTGAGTTCATACACATTAACTCGAACATACTCCCAAACACCAGGTCTTGGACGAAGTGCAAGAGCCACGAAAGGAGCAAGAACAATTGCTTCCTAAATAACAAGCAAAGACCAAAATCAGAAAACCAAAACAAATACTACTTTCACAAGCCATGCAGAACAAAGATTTCTGCTTTCTTGGGTCACAAATATTGCAAAATTGCAACTTCAGATTTTCAAAATTTACTTGTCATTTTCTCAGCAAAAAAAGAGATACTTGAGCAACATCCAAAAATCTCCAAAACTAAGCTGAATAAAGAAATCATAAAGAGTAAAACTCTCCGAAATAGCCTAAAATCCTCATTCCAACACCATGTGAAACATAAAGAGGCACCTACAAAAATCTTAAAAAAAAAAGAGCACATTGTACATTAGTTGTGAGAAACTGACCTGGGCAGACTGTAAGACCTTGCTGAAGGAGCTATCTTTGAGCTTCTGCATGCCTTCATCGTCCATGATCACGTTTTCGAGCTCGTTTATCATTTGATGGGGCTGCAGAATCCCATTTCCTCGAGCAACATACCTTCCAAACATAACAAAAAATCTCAACTTTATCAGAAACCCACATCAATTCCAACCTCAAAAACAAAACCCACATCAAATTCTTAATTTTTAGAAAGAACCCTCCATTTGAAATGCAATGTGAGAGAGATGCACCTGGAGAAAAGAGAAACAAGCTCATTCCTGTGAGCAGCGAGGGTGTCCTGAATGGTATTCCGCATGACTGACAATGGAGGCTCCAGAGAGATGAAAGAAGGGGAGGGTGGAGCAAATCAGAAAAGGGCGAGAGCGGAAGGCTAAGGTGGGGAGGAGAGGAGGGGCGCAGAGCAAAAATATATAGCCAAAGGGGAAAACGAGAGGGGAGGAAGAAGACAAAAACGGCCATTGTTTTGCTGTGATCAGAGAGAGAGAGAGAGAGAGAGACAGAGAGAGAGAGACTGAGGGACTGAGAGGGTGATAAATGTGAAGCGGCACCTGGCGGTGTTTCAGCGGCTGCATGCCTCTGGAAAAAGGGCAGGTTCTGCTGAGGAGTCCTGACGCTTCTTCCCTCGGGATTTGAATTCAGAACGAAGTTTTTGGCCCCCAGGCGGAGATCTTTATGGCCGTGAACTGGGCTGCATTGGGCCTAAGCAAGTTTTTGGGTTTAAGGGTGGGTACAAACCACCAAAAACATTTAATTTGCATGTAGGCCCAATTTAGTGAATTTTGTTTTATTTATTTATTTTTTATTTTTTTTGCAAGTGAGCCTCTAGTAGGGGTGGGCACGGGCCGGTCCGGGTAGAGAGATTTTGAGTTTTGGAATCGAACCTAACCTGGCCCATTATTTATTGGGTAGCCCCGCCCCGCCCCACGGGTCCAACTTTTTTTTTTTTTAATATAATTTATAAACTGAGACGGAAGCTGAAGTGCCGAACGATCGTAAGCTGCCCGCCGTTTCCCCAAGCGGTGGGAAAGTCGTAAGCCGAAGGATCCGTTGGCCTAACAACTCTGCAGAACAAAAAAAATCCAAAATTGGTCCAAAAATCAACCAGGGTTTTCCAATCCTTTGCTCTAGGGCAACGAAAATCAAAGCAATTACAAAACCCAAATCTAAAAGCAACAGGGTTTTTCAATGAATCAAAAGCAATAGGGTTTTTCAATGAATCAAAAGCAATAGGGTTTTTCAATCTCGTAATTTCCCAAAGCAATCAAAATACACAGAAAATATATCAAGATTAAGAAAAGGGTAAACGGGACTTACACACCAGGAGCAGAAGGAAAAGGGAGATCAGAGGGAATCGAACCATCATGGAAGTCCTTGAGTGTCATGGTCTCACTCTCTTCTTCGACATTTTTCTCTCCCCCGCCTCTCTCTCTACTTTCTCTCTCAAGATCTTCCCTTTGATTCAATTTGTAGATTTTGTTAGGAGATTGAAGAGGACAGAGATTGGAAGGAATGAGAAGAAGCAGAGGGGAAAAGCTTAGGCCATCTCCAACCGAGGGCTGGCCAGAGGGCTCGTTTGAGCCCTCTAGCCCTCCAAGATTCCCAAAGATATTAATATTTTAATGAACAGTACATGGCCATATTTGCCTCCGTCTCCAACCGAGGGCCAGAGGGCCAAAGGGCTCGTTTTAGCCCTGTCACAAAAAACCGTCTCCAACCGAGGGCCAAAGGGCCATAGGACCAAACATAATTTATTATTTAAATTTAAAAACTACAACAACTTAAATTTAAAAACAACAACTTATATTTAAACACTACAAATTAAATTTAAAAACAACATTAACTTAAATTTAAAAATTACAACGACTTAAATTTAATATCCATAATCAATATCATCTTCATCATCCGCCATTGTAGGAGTATAGTCAGAGGTAAACAATTGCCGATGAGCCATAATTTCTTTTTTTTTTCCTATCAAAATAGGCCTTACTCATTGGAGTGTAATCCGAAGTGTTCCTTTCCATATTCTTATCATCCATCTCTTCTTGTATTTGTTTGGCTCGCTCTTCATGTCTACACTTCCTTTCTTCCGCCTCACGGGCATTTTGCTCCGCCAGTAATCGAAATGAGGCCGCCACTTCATGTTGAGCGGCGTAATCAGCATTTGCCTTGCCCTTTTTGTTGGAAGTATGCCCACAAAGCCACTCATTTGATGTAATAGCTTTTTGGAATACTTAATATGTTAAACTTTTATATGTTTAATGGAAGGGCAAAACTTATTGTTAATCACTATTTATTGTATCATGTGTTTAAGCAATAAGAGAATCCAAGGGATGTATTTGGTCTAAGAGATAAGTGATCTAATGAGTTAGATTAACGAGACCTTTCTCTTATGTTCATTCCTAAAACGTTCCTAGCCATAGGATTGCCAATTGGGCATTGACAATCCGTTAAGGTTAGTATGTGTTATGTTGACTCAAACGTGAGTATGAACTAGTCTCAAGTCATTTGATATTGGACACTAAGACAAACACATAGGTGCTCGAAAGAGTGATCGAGTACACTGAACTACGATCAAAAGAGAGTTCGAACATACATGTCATGTATGAACTCTAAGGTTACAATATGCAAAGTAGTCCTTTGACCTGAGGCATCATAGATGTCTAATGGTTAGGTCCTTGATCTTTGATCATGACAACGACATTCCTTCGGATTGTCCATGGCATTGTTGGGGTCATGCGATCTAGTCATGTAGGCATATGAATGCACAACAAGGGATCTCTAACCTTCCATGGTGGGAGGAGAATACTCTAAAATATGATTCTAAAGTCTTTGGCCAAAGCAAATGAATATGACTTAGGAATTTGTTCCAAATCATATTCAAGGGAATCATATAGGAAAGTATCACATTGGATAGTAGACATGAAACAAACTATCACTTAAACAATGTGATTAAGAGTATTGTATTAGAGAAGGACCGTATTGCATTGTAATTGTAACTGGATAGGTTCTCCAACCAATTCTACTTAGCTTGGGTAACCATGACATACTGCTAGGTGTCACTCATGGTTTGTGGAAGCCCTAATGATTAGCAAACACTAATCATCAAAGGGAGAATTGAAATGTGGTTTCAATTCACAATCGATCGTTAAGAGTAACATCGCCCACTGCCTCGCTAATTGGAACCTAATGGATCGCACACCGAGTAAGGATGTATGTGAAGAAATTAAATGAAATGGATAAGCAATTAAATGGTTTAATTGAAGAATGGTCAAGATTAATTAATTAGTTAATTAATTATACGAAATGTTCGTATTGGGCTTTTAAGTTGGTTTTTGGGCTTCGGGGCCCAAAAGTGTTTTGGTCCACAAGGCCCATTATGTTTAAGTTGTATGACAACTAAAACAAAATGGGCAATAAGCCCAATAACATTAAATGGCCGGCCATGGTAGATAAATTGGGCTTTTGGTTCTTTAGGTCACTTATTTGAAGGGACTATAGAAATGACTTTATAGCCAAAATTCAATTAAGGTTTTTCTTGTGGAAATTGGGTGAAACATTTTCTCTCTAATTTCTCCAAGAGGCCGGCCACCTAGGGAGAGAGGTCTAGCAATTTCTACTTCCCTAAGTCATCCATTTCATCCTCACAAGATACATCCTTGGTGAAGAGACTTAGAGACATCAAACTTTTGGTGTTTTGGAGAACTAATCCTCAAATCCTCAAAGAAGCAAAGGAGCACTAAAAGGAGGAAAATCACAAGGAAGATCCAAGGAGCAAGGAGGTGACTTGAAGGCCCTCCACTTGGGTGAATCCCTTGTGTAAACAAGGATGAGCTTCAAGGGTAAAGAAACTCTAAATTCTTCATTCTCTTTAATATTGTTAAAGAGTCTTTTGGTTCACCATATACTAGGCTTTGAAAGTCATGGGTTTTATGAATTGTTTTTGGATGCATGCCTACTTTAAAGAGTTAATAGTTAGCATATGTATTCAAATGTTCTTACATGTTCTTAGCTAGGACAAAATTTTTCCTTCAAGTGGTATCAGAGCCTAGGTCTAGTGTATGGTGGATCCTTTTGGGTTTTGTGATTTTCATGTTTTATGATTTAAATGTTGTAAATGTTACAAGCTTTGTTCTTGCTTTGAATATAAATTTTGCTAGAAAATTTTGCATCTCAAATGTTGTAGATGTATTTCATTTAAGCATGAATATTGGAACTAAAATTTGGTGCCATGTATTTTGAGTTTTTATGAGTGTTCTTCAATGTTCTTGGAGTTCTTGCCAAGAACAAAAAGTTTTGAAGTTTTGATTCAAAAAGTTTTATGTTTTTACATAAAGTTTTGATTTAATTTTGGTGGGTGATAGTTAATGATTAAGTATTTTAATGGGAGACAAACTTTGTTTTAAAGATGTGACATAAATCATTTCTTACAAAATTTTATTTCATCTTTACCTCACCTAACAAAACCCACTTACAAAACTTTGTATAAAATTTGAATTTTCATCACTAAATAACACTCATGGCCGGCCACCCTATAAAATAGGGTATTTTTGGGCCTTTTGTGCACTTACATAAAGTTTTGATACTTTTGTGTATTTGCATTTTGGCCCAAAAGTTTACGTTTTTACGTTAAGGTCCAAAAACTTTAAAGGATAAATTGTTTTGCTCCTTTAATGATGTTTTGACATTATTAAAAAAAAAAAAAAAAATTTTGGGTTCTAGTTGTGATTACATGAAGTTGTGGACTCTTGTGTTTTTACAAAGTGACCCCAAAAGTTTTTGTTTTTGGAAAATGGCCCAAAAGTTGTGGTCATTTTTTTTGGCCCAAATTAGATGAGAACAAAATTGTTTTGTCTCTTTAAATGAGAATTGGATTTTCATTTTATTTAGTTCCATTTAAATCAATTCTATGGATCCGAAAACCAATTGTTTTAAAGTTGTTTTCTTAGTTAAATGTGATTAATTAAGAAAAGGGTGATTATGAACCAAATGCCTCGATAATTGAGCTATGTGATTGGCCGCTTTACATTATGAATGTTTGGGCTTGGTAGTGTAGATTTGAATGTAATTTGATTAATTCAATTTGTTGTAAATGGACATAAGTCCATCATTTGTGTTGTAAAAGGGCATAAGCCCTTATTATTATTTCATGTATTCCTTTTGTTTAAATGTATGCAAAATGGAATAGTTGGGTCCAACGCCCAATAGGAAATAACGGTTTAATTGGATTAAACGCGTAACTAAAATCAACAACTACATACCTTAGACCCAAGGTCCAACACAAGGCTCGTGTTGGATCAAATCAAACGGTTCATAATCATCCTAAAACCTAATATGACTATATAGTCCATATGAGGATGCAAATCATTCGTTAGTAGTTCCATATAGTCTCGCTTGTTTCAACGAAACAGTGGGAGTATTATATACTACTAATTCATATAAACTTGGACCAATGGTTGTGATAGGCCCAAGTCCTTTTAATATGATTAAAATGTTTTGATGTAGCCCAACACTACTCCCTCAAACGAATATTAAGTTGATAAGCGAGAGATGTTTATAATATCTCTTCGTAGGCCTTCCACCGTGGTGGGTTCCAATCGTTTGTGACTCATGCACCGGCTTCACCCTATCATGGGGAAGTACAAAGCATGTGCTTACATCCAGGAGGAATCCATATACATATGATGAGGTGAGTGTAGGCAACGAGGATAGCCAACATCGTATCATCGTGAGGCTATTCTTGAACCCCTTCACGAACTAAGCATGGTGGGAATAACTTAAACTAAGTGCAATGGTGCCAACATCGTATCATCGTGAGGCAACATTCTCTAGAGGCCAAACGGATGGGTAATTACAAAAGTTGTAAATGAATAATGCGTTATTCTCTCATCATTATTTTTGCTAGCCAACATCGTATCATCGTGAGGTGGGCTTGGTAATGGTGAGTCTCCCATAACCCACTAAGAGTTCAATATAACTCTCGAATTCTATTGAGGGATGTGGAATTTGCCAAAAATAGTGGGTGGTACTATTTGATTCAAAGACCCAATCAAAATAGTTTTAAACAAACAATCTAATACGATTTCTGTTATGTTATGTAGTGAACGACATGCCTAAAATTATACCTACCATTATACTTGACAAAAAGGGCCTTAGGGGCCAACGTTTCCTTGCTTGGTATCGCCACATTGAGAATGTCTCAAAGGTGAAAGACATATTGTATGTGCTTAAGCAATCCCCTCCTCATGTACCTCCTACGAAACTAGCTTCAAGGAGGAGTGTCAAAATTATGTTAGACACTATGAGGATGACTCACAAGCCAAATGCTTAATCCCCACTTCACTTAGTGAGGAGCTTATGAAGCAACATAAGCACATGGACACTTCTTGTGCCATGGTTGAAAGTTTGCATAAGATGCATGACATTGAGACTAGTAATGTACGATTCTTAAATGTTTGTAGTCTAATGAATGCCAAAATGGCAAAGGGGACATCGGTCCATAACCATGGACAAAAGATGGAAATGATCTTTCAAGATCTTCAAAGTTTAGGAACTTCCATCGATGGGAAAATGGCCCAAGACTTTTTCCTTGCATCTCTCTCGGATGATTTCACTAAGTTTATCGTAAACTATAAAGTGAATAGATTCGATCATTCTTTGAAATAGATGATTGACATGTGCTGTAAATTTGAAAAAGGTTTCAAAATGGACAGTGGGAGTGAGAATGCAATGATAAGGAAAAGGTTGCATAAGAAGAAGGCAAAGAAATCCAAAGGAACATGCTTTCATTGTGGAAAGAATGAACGTTGGAAAAAGAAATACAGGGTGCGCATTGCGAGCCTTATGACACGAACTTTTGAAGAGACTATTTCTGTCATAGAGAGTGCTTTTACAGTGAGCTCCAATTCCTGGATATTTGATTCAGGTGCTAGTCAACATATTTGTAATACGTTGCAGGGACTAACAGGGAGCAGGTCACTGCGTAATGGGGAGATGGTTGTGCGAGTTGGGAACGGCACTAAAATCTTTGCAAAAGCAATTGGCACCTATATGCTTAACCTACCCTCTGGGGAAGTCCTGGAACTTAAAAATTGTTTATATTTTCCTTCATGTATAAAGAATTTGATTTCCATCTCTAAGCTTTTACGAGATGGGCACTCAGTATTGTTTGACAAAATGAGTTGCACTTTATACTTGAACGGTCGTATTATCTCTCATGGTAATATGATAGAGGGACTTTTTCACCTAGAGACGAATAGTGGGATGCACTGTATTGAAAACGGGAATACCTCAAAACCCAAAAGGGCTAGAGAAGAAGTTAACCAAGAAAAGATGTGGCATCTTAAACTTGGACATGTGAACCTTGATAAGATTCGCAAGATGTCGAAAGACGGATATTTCTGCCCATTAGGTAATGACCAGATGGGTACTTGTGAATGTTGCTTGAAAGGGAAGATGACCAAATCTCCATTTTCTGGAAAAGGAGAGCGTGCCACTGAAATTCTAGGGTTAATCCACACTGACGTATGTGGACCTATGTCTACTACGTCGAGAGAAGGCTTCTCATACTATATAACATTCACCGACGATCACTCTCGGTTTGGCTATGTATATCTTATGAAGTACAAGTCAGAATCCTTTGAAAGGTTCAAAGAATTCAAGAATGAAGTTGAGAAGCAAACTGGGAAACAGATAAAAATCCTAAGATCGGATCGAGGGGGTGAATATCTGAGTAATGAGTTCCTAGATTATCTCAAAGAGTGTGGAATAATATCACAGTGGACTCCACCGGGAACTCCACAACTTAATGGAGTTTCTGAAAGGAGAAATCGAACCTTGATGAACATGGTTCGTTCTATGATGAGTTCCGCTGATCTACCAGTAACATTCTGGGGATACGCTCTATATACAGCAGCTTACTTGCTTAATAGAGTACATTCCAAATCAGTTTCACAAACACCCTATGAGATATGGAATGGGAGAAAGCCAAGTCTTAATCATATTAAGATTTGGGGTTGTGAAGCATATGTCAAGAAGCTTGAGGCTACTAAGCTTGAAGCGAGATCAGTAAGATGCTATTTTGTGGGATATCCCAAAGAAACTATGGGATATGAGTTCTACCATCATGACGACCAGAAAGTCTTTGTCGCCAGAACTGCTAAGTTTCTAGAGGACGAATTTTGTTCTCAAAGGAACTATAAGCAAACAGATGGAAATTAATGAGATTAATAATGAACCACAAACAAGCACTCGACATATTGACAACCCTGTTCCTGAACCCCTAGCTCCACGTAGATCTGAACGGGTTAGTAAGCCACCTATGAGGTTTGGCTTAAATAATGACTTTGCACACCAAATTTTTATAATAAAATTCATAAAATGCCCAAACTTCAAACTTTAAAATCTTTTTCATTATAACTCCAAATCACGAACTGTCTGCGCCCACACTTCCGTAGCGACGAATACTACGAGGATATGTCAAGAAAACAAATCTTAGATGGCACGACACAATGATTAACCTCGAATAGTGCCCGTACCTCAAAGGGTATTTTTGTGAAATCCTTTATTAAAACTTAAAAAACTCTTAAAATCAGGGACGGGCTGTCACAAGACCTATGAGGTGTATACCGTGATAAACCAAATGAAATCAAACATATATCAAATGATATGTAAAATTCACTTAACACTAAAACCCCTTCACAAAATCCGACTTGAAGAAATGATAGTACTCTGGTTTAACATATCTACCAGACAGACAACTCATATAATACCTCACCATTTGCTTCGCAGTTTGCAGTTAACCCTATGCTAATCGAACTTTCTATAACTAGAATACTTCACCAGTTCTTATACTAAAGTAACTTTAACATCTGTTGATGCACAAAATCAGTGAGGACTTTTGTACAACAGAAAGTGTCAGGTTTTGTGACGTTCGCTTGGTTGCTTCGGTCACTAGTGAGGATAAGTATGTAAATGAATAGAGACAGAGAAGCAAACACAAGATATACGTGGTTCACCCAAATTGGCTACGTCCACGGAGTAGAGGAGTTCTCATTAATTGTGAAGGGTTTACACAAATACATAGGTTCAAGCTCTCATTTTGTGAGTTCTAATGAATAGTTTAGTACAAAATGACATTAGAGATTATTGTGGGAGAATGATCCCTATTTATAGAAGAGAGTTTCTAGTTTTGTTCTGACATTGACACGTGTCGTGTTGTGATTGTCTTCTGATGTTGACACGTGTCGCGTTGTGATTGGCTTCTGATGTCGACACGTGTCGCATTGTGATTAGCCTCCTGGTTGAAGGGAAGCTCTTCTGGGTCCTTGACGGTATAACGTTGACCGGTGCTCAGTAGTTTCGGGATTGGTCAAGTATGGTACAAACAGTGCTCCCCTAAGTTCCCGAGTGAGGGAAGCTCCTCGGTTGGGGACTTGCAAGATCCAAGCTATTGAGTAATCACGAAACTTCTAAGTACCGAAGTGTGGTATCATTTTCACTTGCCTTATCTGTCTCATATATAGATGTAGCATCTTCTCTAGAAGTATTTTTCCTCCATCCAGGGGTGGTATCTTTAACCGATGAAGATGCACAAGGTAATGTATCAATTTCACTTGAAGCTTACTTGTAGTTTCGGGCTTGGTCAAGTGCGATACAAACCCTATAGTAGGAGTCCCCCAAGTCGCCAAGCTAGGAGATATGCCGAAATAGGTGACAGACAAGGTAAGCAGTCAGACTTCCAAGCAAGCAACCAGGATCGGAGGTTCGACTTCGGCTTCCTGTTGATTGTTCTCATTCTCCTTGTCTTTCATTCAGCTGCCAGGATAAGGAGAAGCAAATGGAGAAGAGATGATATGAGATACTTTTGCTTTTGAAGAAGTAACTTTCCACAGGCTTATTCTTGAACTGTGCTGGAGGGTTTTCTAGTTTCATCCAAAGGACTTTCCACAGACTTAATCTTGAACTGGATTTGATTCATGGTGGTGGACACTTGATCTTGAATCGGGCGTGTGATATCTTCAAGGGCCGTTGGTGACTTGATCTTTAAGGATTTGATTCAAGGGTGATGAATCAACACGTGTAGTTCACGACGCCTTAGTGAGTTGACTCAAGAATTTGAGGGTTAAAACAAGTCCATCAAATCTAGAGTATGATCGACCCTGATGATATGGGATACTCTTGCTGTTGACAAAGTAGTGAATGTGGTATGACGAGGTTTTGCTCTTCGGCGGCGGTGCTAGTGAAAGGTTGTTGAAGCTTCTCGTGTTGTAGCGATCTGTTTCAGCTCATCGTTGAACCTTCTGCTTCAATCTTTTGCCTGGCAGAAGTGGTGTGTACCCTTTGCATTTAAATGGTCATTCAGAACATTCCATCACAGCGACTCATCCATGCTTGGCAACTTCAGTGTAAAGAGCTAATATCTGATCAACTGTTATAAGGTATTTGCCGGAGGAATTCATGACCTTGACAGCAGTTGAGGATGAGTACTCGAGAGCAATGGTAAGTAAGCAACCAGGCAAAGGTCCCAGACAGTCAGTTCCAGATTGGAGGGTTGATTTCAGGTTCCGACTGACTGCTCTCTTTCTCCTTGTCCTGCAGGTGTGGACAAGGACAAAGACAATGACAGGGAGAAAGCATGATATGGGATACTCTTGCTTTCGACCTTGATGATATGAGATACTCTTGTTCTTGGTGTGGCTTATTTTCTGAGGTATCATCGGGGGGGGATAAAGCTGAGTATTTTGAGAGGTTATGTTGAGGGTGGAGGTCGATATATATAGAGATTTCCCAATAGCAAGTAGTAATGTTATTCCTTTACCCTTCTTGGTCACAGCAATGTAGTGGGAGCTGCCAGCTTCACGTGTTTTAACTTTGTCAGAGGACTTTGAAAAAGTGGTATGTGGTATCTGGAAAGCTGATGTTGCGTGTGAAGATTACAGACAAGCTTTATATAAGGAAATCTGGCTCTCGAAGTTCTGAGAGCTGTGCCTCTTCGGTTTTTGAACAAGCAATCCCGTCGGGGATCTGGCTCTCGAGATTCGGAAAGCGGTGTTGCTTCGGTTTTTAAAAAAGTAATCCTGTTGGGAGTCTGGCTCTCGAGATTCAGAGAGCGGCGCCGTTTCGGTTTTTGAGAAAGTAATTATGTTGGGAGTCTTTTCTCGAATGTGAGTAAAGGTTGGACGTTCTTGCCAGTCTGTCTTGCCACGGAACACGGAGGTCGATACACATAGGGACTTTCCAGTTGTCAAGCAGTGGTGTTGTTCCTTTACCCTTGTGGGTAATAGTAGGGTAGCTGGAACTTCGAAATTCTCGTGCCTAAACTTTGTCAGAGATCTTTGGCAAAGTTATATGTGGTACCCGAGGAGTTGATGTTGCGTGTAGAGAGTGGATGATTGAACAGTAAGATTCACGTGCTTTCTACTTCACCAGAAATCTTCAACAGAATGCCCGTAATTTCAGCAAAGTTGAGTGTGCATGTGATGCTGACAAGGCTGAAAAAAGCTGGTGCCTCTTCGATTTCTGAGATCGGCCCTCGTGGTCTCTGAGCAGCCCAGCTTTTGAGAAAGCAAACGCCTCTTCGATTTCTAGGCAGACGCCTCTTCGATTTCTGAAGCTCATTCGAGTGCAGATTTTTATAGAGGTTGACATTAAGTTCCAAAGCACACTTGAATCCACCAGTAGAAGCTCCCTTCTTGCACTTCTAAGATCTTGATTTGTCCAACCTCTTCTCTCTTCAACACCTTTGAAAATGTCTGGCCCCTCCGACTGTCGTTTTGATTTGAACCTTGTTGAAAAGGCAGCCACGCCTTCTTCAAACAACATATGGCGCCCATCCTTCTTATCCCCTACTGGTCTTCTTACCGTTGGGGATTCTGTGATGAAGAATGATATGACCGCTGCGGTGGTGGCCAGGAACCTTCTCACTCCCAAAGATAACAGACTACTTTCCAAACGGTCTGATGAGTTGGCTGTTAAGGATTATCTGGCTCTGAGTGTTCAGTGTGCAGGTTCTGTGTCTAATATGGCCCAACGCCTATTTGCTAGAACCCGCCAAGTTGAATCATTGGCGGCTGAAGTGATTAGTCTCAAACAGGAGATTAGAGGGCTCAAGCATGAGAATAATCAGTTGCACAGGCTAGCACATGACTATGCTACAAACATGAAGATGAAGCTTGACCAGGTGCAGGAATCTGATGGTCAGGCTTTACTTGATCATCAAAGGTTTGTGGGTTTGTTCCAAAGGCATTTATTGCCTTCGTCTTTTGAGCCTGTACCGCATAATGAAGCTCCAAATGATCAACCTCTAATGCCTCCCCCTTCTGGGGTTCTGTCCAGTACTGAGGCTCTACCGACTGCTGAGACTTCCCCTAAGCAACCTTTGTGAAGGCTCCCTCTTGTTTGTTTATTTTGACTCATGTATATGTACATATTTGTAGCTTATCGGAAATATTAATAAATAAGCTTTGCTTCATTTCAACGTATTGTGTTAAATATACCAAAGCATTCTTCAGAAAGTTCTCTGAATTTTTTCTTTTGTTGAAACTTGTATTGTTGAAGCTTTGTGAGTGAAGCATGTAGTTTGAGGTAGTGTTCCCTTAATTTCCCGAGTGAGAAAAACTTCTCGGTTGGAGACTTGAAAAATCCAAGTCACTGAGTGGTTGTGAGACTTCCGAGTATCAAGGTGCAGTAGCATATGGTGTGAGTCCCCCAAGTCTTCAGGCGAGGAGAGTTGCCGAATGAGGTGTCTTGCTTGCTACTAATTTGTCAAAGTAACGAAGCCTTGTTTTGATGTCACACCTTCATATATGCCGTATCCAAAAATATTTCAAGCTGGTTTTAGCTTTGCGAGGGCCCAAATTTTTTGTGTAGCCCAAAACTGCTCAAGGTTTTCATTTCCACTAAGAATCTGAATTATTCCAAAGCCATGTCGAAGGAAATGTGGGTGTTGGAGCCAAGGAAGTGAAGGAGGGAGTTAACGTAGAGAGAGCGGTAGCTCTTCAACATAACACCATTCTCTGTAGCTCAAATCGCAAGGTTGTCTTCATGAGAATTGTTCCTTAGCTTGTGAACTACAACTTATCCAAATTTGAGATCCATCGGAGTAGTACAACTCCAGATATTTAGGTATGATGAGTGATTGTTCATCATTTTTCTGTTAACCCGTCAGACTTATTGTGAGCTTCGAAACTTCATTTTATCTTGCTCAGATCAACATACTTTCTTCATCTAAGTTGTTCCTCATCATCTCTTCCATAACATATCAAAAATTCTGAACAAACTAATGGTTGAATATTTCCAGATCTTCGAAACACCGCAGCAGCTTTAAAGCTTGCAGAAATCTGACCGTCATGTTTGGAGCTTCAACACTCTAACTTCCATCGCTCAAATAGAAAAATTTCCTTCGTGAAAGTTGTTCATCTGCTCAAGAACTATAAGATGTCCAAAATTCAGCTTCACTGAGGAAGAGCAGAAGTTGCAGAAATTTGATAGATGGAAAGAGGCGGAAGAGGGAGAGGGAGAAAAAGGCTTAATGAAGAGTGTGTGAAGCTTTTATATGTTTTGGTGTTGAAATTTTGTATTGTAGGTGAGGCTTTGGGGTTGAAGCTTTGGTGGTGAAGCTTTATAGGTGAAGTTTTGGTGTTGAAGCTTTATAGGTGAAGCTTTGGTGTTGAAAGGTTGAAACTTTATAGGTGAAGCTTTTGGTGTTAAAGCTTTATAGGTGAAGCTTTGGGGTTGAAGCTTTATAGGTGAAGCTTTGGTGTTGAAGGGTTGAAGCTTTATAGGTGAAACTTTTGGTGTTAAAGCTTTATAGGTAAAGCTTTGGGGTTGAAGCTCTTTTGAGATTGATATTTGTCCTCCATTGATGAAGCTTTTGTTGGCACCATAAATTGATTTTGCTTCACACTATCTTGATGAAGATAGTGCGAAGCTTTTGAGATTGATATATTGTCCTCCATTGATGAAGCTTTTGTTGGCACCATAAATTGATTTTATTTTGTATTGGAAACATTTGCGTTGAAGCTTCAACACTTGAGTGTTTCATTGCTCAGAGTGTAAAAGAGTTTAGGGCCGAGTTGGCTAAATCACCTCTTTATTGAATTCATACCAAATGGTCTTTGTTACATAGGATGCCGAACGGCTATAGCTTAACACTTGTACAATGTGAGTCTATTTGTAATAGTACTTCAAGTGGTCAGCATTCCATGAATGGCCAAGGGTTTTGCCGTCAGAGCTTCTGAGCTTGTAGGAGCCAGGGCGGCTGATGCCGACGACCTCGAACGGTCCGTCCCAGTTAGGACTGAATGTTCCTTCACTCGGGACTCTATCACAGAGTAATCTTTTCTTCAGTACCCAGTCTCCCACTTTGAAAGAGCGAGGTTTGACCATTGAGTCGTAGTAGTTAGAGATGCGCTGCTTGTAGGCGACATTCCTCAAGTGAGCCTGATTTCTGTGTTCCTCGATTAGATCTAGGTTGAGGGTGAGTTGTTTGTCGTTCTCACTCTGCATGTAGTTCTGGATTCGGTATGTTACTTGCTCAAGCTCAACCGGGACAACTGCTTCTGTACCAAAAGCAAGTGAGAATGGAGTTTCTCCTGTGGAAGTCCGATATGAAGTGCGGTATGACCAAAGAACTTGGGGTACAAATTCTGGCCAACAACCTTTAGCTTTGTCCAAGCTAGTTTTCAGAGTGCGCTTGATTATTTTGTTAACGGCCTCGACTTGTCCATTAGACTGGGGATGGGCTGGAGAGGCAAAACATAAGTTGATGTTGAACTTAGAGCAGAACATCCTGAACTTCTTGTTGTCGAACTGCCGCCCATTGTCCGTGACTATCGCATTGGGAATGCCGAATCTGCAGAGGATGTTCTTCCATATGAAGTCTTCTATATTTGCCTCAGTAATGGTTGCCAAGGGTTCTACTTCAGCCCACTTTGTGAAGTAGTCAACTGCAACGATTGCATAGCATACCTTGCCCTTCCTTGCAGGTATTGGGCTGATCAAATCAAGTCCCCATTGGGCGAAGGGCTAAGGGCTGATCATAGGAGTGAGCGGCTCGAGAGGGGAGTGAAGGATAGTTGCGTAGCGTTGACACTTATCACATGAGCGAGATATTCTGATGGCATCGTGGTGGAGTGTTGGCCAATAGTATCCTTGGCGAAAAGTCTTGTGTGCTAGGGATCGAGACCCAGCATGATCTCCGCAGACTCCTTCATGTATTTCCCGAAGGACAATTTCCGCCTTCGCAAGTGTAAGGCATCTTAGGTATGGCAGGGTAAAACCGCGATTGTAGAGTTGGTCATTAATGATCAGGTAGCGGGCAGACTTGTATCGAATCTGCTTAGCTTGGACTTTGTCATTTGGGAGGGTGCCATGAGCAAGGAATTTATAAATTGGGGTGATCCAACTATCTCATTGTTGTAAATTGCACACTTCCGCGACCATGGTGCTTGGTGCTGCCAACAATTCGACATGAATTTTTCTCCCAATCTTGTCTTCCACTGCCGAGGCGAGGCGAGCCAAAGCGTCTGCATGACTGTTTGCCGCTCGAGGAACTTGGGTGATCTGGTAGTGGAAGTGCTTGAGCAAAAGTCGTGTTTGCGCAAGATATGCTGCCATGGAGCTATCCTTAACATCAAAGTTGTTCGTGACCTGGTTGACCACTAATTAGGAGTCACTGAAGATATCAATTTGTTTAACCCTAAGGTGCTTGGCCAAACGTAAGCCTGCTAGAAGGGCTTCGTATTCGGCCTCGTTGTTCGATGCCTTGAATTTGAAACGAATAACGTATTCTATCGCCACTTTGTCGGGGGTAGTGAGGACTAATCCTGCTCCGCAGCCCTATTGGTTGGATAAGCCATCAACATACAGACTCCATGCTGGGGTTGTTGATTCTATCTTCTGAGCTTCCGATGGTAATGAAGCTACTGCTTCAGGTGTAGAAGCAATGTCAACAGGATATGTGAAGTCGGCGATGAAATCTGCTACTGCTTGACCATTTTCGGCTGGTTTTGGTTGGTAGGAGATGTTAAACTCACCCAATGCTATCGTCCATTTGATCATTCGCCCAGACGTGTCAGGACTCTGAAGTATCTGTCAAAGATGGTGATTGGTAAGCACGATGATGGAGTGTCCTTGGAAATAAGGGCGAAGTTTTCGAGCAGACATGACCAATGCTAGAGCTAATTTCTCAATGTTGGAGTATCGTGTCTCCGCATCTTGTAGGGCCTTGCTAGCGTAGTAGACGGGCCGTTCGACACCACTGTCATTTCGAATAAGAACAGAACTGACTGCTGAAGTCGAAACCGATAGATAGATAATGAGAGTGTCACCAACTTCTGGTTTGGAGAGCAGATGGGCTTTACTCATGTACTCTTTGAGGTTCCTGAATGCCTTGGCACATTCCTCCGTCCATGTAATGTACTTCTTATTTCCCTTAAGTGTTTTGAAGAAGGGAACACATCTGTCTGTGGCCTTAGAGATGAATCTGGTTAAGGCTGCCACCTTGCCAGTAAGGCTTTGGATGTCTTTTGAAGTTACTGGCTTTTTCATGTCGATGATTGCTTTGATCTTTTCGGGGTTAGCTTCAATGCCTCGTTGGCTAATCATAAAGCCTAAGAATTTGCCAGAGCCCACGCCGAAGACACATTTGTTGGGGTTCAACCTCATTCGATGCCTCTTCAAAATGGTGAAGGTTTCATATAGGTTGGTGATATGCTGGTCGGCATGTTTGCTCTTGACTAACATATCGTCAACATAAACTTCCATGCTCTTCCCGATTTGTTCAGTAAACATTGAATTAACTAGCCTTTGATAAGTTGCCCCTGAATTCTTTAGACCGAAGGGCATGACTTTGTAGCAATATAGTCTCCTGTTAGTAGTGAAGGCTGTGTGTTCTTGGTCTGAGGGGTTCATGAGGATTTGGTTGTATCCTGAATAAGCGTCCATGAAGCTCAAGAGCTCACACCCTGCCGTAGAGTCTATAAGTCTATCAATGAGAGGAAGGGGGAAACTATCATTCGGGCATCCTTTGTTTAGGTCGGTGTAGTCGACACACATTCTCCACAAGACCTTTTGAAGCATGAGACTTTCCTTGGTCGGATTTTTCTTAACAAAGACAACATTTGCTACCCATGTTGGGTAATTGACTTCACGGACGAAGCCTATGTCCTTGAGTTTTTCAACTTCTGCTTTCATCGCCTCGTATCGTTCAACATCATAAGATCTTCGCTTCTGTTTTACTGGTTTGGTCTTGGGATCAATACTCAAGTGGTGACAAATGATATCGGGAGAGATGCCCAGCATATCTTTATATGACCAAGCGAAAACCTCGGCATTCTTTTGCAAAAAGGAGATCAGCGACAACCGAAGGAGTGGTGACAAAGTGGTGCCAATCTTCACCATGCGATCTGGATGGTATTTGGAGATAGAGACATTCTCTAACTCTTCAGCGGGTTGTGCTTGCTGGGTGAAGGAGTCATCTCGAGGGTCGTCGGGTTGACTGTTGCCATCATGAAGATCCGTGTTGGCTTCATCTGGACTGGTCTTTACTACCTGGTTATGTATAGAGAGGGTCTCTTTGGGGACAGGCAGGTGTTGTTGCTTAATTGAAGTGTTGTAACATGATCGAGCACTAAGTTGATCTCCTCTGATGTATCCATTGCCGAAAGGGGTTGGAAACTTCATCAACAACATATGTGTGGATACCGTGGCCTTGAGATCATTGATGCCCGTGCGCCCAAAGATGACATTGTATGCCGTCGAGCAATTGACCACTAGGAAGTTAGTGGTAATAGTAGCTGTGTAGGGACCTGTACCAATGGTGAGGGGTAAATGTATACTTTCTAAAGGTTGTACGATATCGCCAGAGAAGCTTATCAGAGGAGAAATCGAGCGATCGAGCAAGTGTTCAGCTACATTAAGTGCCTTGAAAGCTTCAGCAAACATGATATTGACTGAAGCACATGTGTCTATCAGGATTCGTTTCACATCAAAATTTGATATGTGAGCCTCCACGATCAGCGGGTCGTTGTGAGGGTAGATGATACCTCTTTCTTCCTCAGGGTAGAAACATATTGGATCCCAGTTAGGCTTTTGATACTTGCCTCCCCTGATGTCTTCCACGTGAAACACTTGATGTCCAGGTCTCAAAGTTCGTTCACTGTTTTTCATGGCTCTATTGGAAGATTCAGACATGGGTGTGCCGCCGCTTATGGAATATATCACATTCACCTGGCGTTGGTTACGGTTATCCCTTGGAGGGTGAAGGAGGAACTGATCATGTAAGCTTGTGCGGAGGTATGATTGTAAGCTTGTGCCATCACCTCAGAGTAAGTCTTCCAAGTGTTGGCATTGATCATGTACTTGAAGAAACAATCACGTAAGCCTGCCATGAAGGCCTTGAGGGCGGTCTTGTCATCTGCCTCAGCGCAGCGAGAATACTCATGGCTGAAGCGGCCAGCATACTTTCGTAATGACTCGTCCGGCTTCTGGCGAATAGTGTACAAGTCATCTGCAGAATGCAAACGATCGGTCTGGAAGATGTGTTGAGAGACAAACAGCTTCCTCAACTTTTCAAATTAGTCTACTGTCTCAGGTGGAAGACGGCAATACCAGTTTAAAGCTCTGCCAGAGAGGGTGGAGGGGAAGAGAAGGCACCGTTCTTCGTCGGTGTGTCTCCGGTATACTATGGTGGACTCAAAGAGGTTAAGGTGTTCAATCGGGTCTTCCCTTCCAGTATAGAGTTGTAAGTCAAGCTTCTGCTTTGTCTTCGCTTGGAGGGGGTGTTGAGGATCCTTTTTGTGAGGGGGCCAGACCTGGGTTGGTTCCAGTCAGGTATCTCTGCTTGACGTTCAGCCTTCAACTTGTTTACTTCCTCCAGGAGCTGTAGGACAAGGGGGTCCTGAGTGGAGTTGTGCACCACAAAAGTTTTCTTCCGTAAGTCCCCATCGCCTCTTAGAAGTAGGAAAGTTTGATCAAGATAGCGTGATTTTTCCTTGGACTCGCCATACTGACTCTTAGAGTGAGTATGTCGGAATATTTCCGAGTCCCCTGTACCTTCATGTTCTTCTGGGGCATGTTGCCCATTCCCTAGATTGGCTGCTGGCCTGGGTCGTGGAAAAGGACCGAGTCTTTCAGAAACTCTTGGGTCATTGATCTTCGAGCTTATATGGATGAGATTCTCTCGACGTTGCTTCAGGAAGTCTCGACAATCGTGATAGACGGCTTTTGATCATTCCACTCCCTCTGTGAGGAGGTGTTTTCCTCTACTTCTTCTGCTTCGGGTTGAAGCAGCTGGGTTGAGAGAAGTCTCATGTTGATTATCACATTGATGTGTAGCTTGATCCCTATCAGGGATGTCTGTATTGGATATCGGTGACCCTTCGTGTTGGGGGGCATTCAGATGATTGTTGACCTCAACAGGGGCGACGAGCTTGTGTGTTTGAGCATGTCTAGCCTCGTGAAGCATCTCGAAAAGTTTTTCATATTGTTCCTGGAGGACCTCATTCTTCATCGCTATCTTGTTGTTTTGAACCTCTAGCTCATCGACTTTAGCTTGAAGAGTAACTCTATTTCCTTCCTGCTTTCGTTGCTTCATACTAGGTCCAATGGGGTGTCATTCTGTGTGCTATGGCTTCTTTCACTCCCCATGTCGAAGAGAGATGCTTGGCCAAAAGAGAGTGTACGAGCGGTGGAAACCAGCTTGACAAAGCTGAAGAGAGTGGGAATACGTGTCTTTCCCACAGACGGCGCCAAATGTTGATGCACAAAATCAGTGAGGACTTTGGTACAACAGAAAGTGTCAGGTTTTGTGACCTTCGCTTGGTTGCTTCGGTCACTAGTGAGGATAAGTATGTAAATGAATAGAGACAGAGAATCAAACACAAGATATACGTGGTTCACCCAGATTGGCTACGTCCACGGAGTAAAGGAGTTCTCATTAATTGTGAAGGGTTTACACAAATACATAGGTTCAAGCTCTCATTTTGTGAGTTCTAATGAATAGTTTAGTACAAAATGACATTAGAGATTATTGTGGGAGAATGATCCCTATTTATAGAAGAGAGTTTCTAGTTTTGTTTTGACATTGACACGTGTCGTGTTGTGATTGGCTTCTGATGTTGACACGTGTCGCGCTGTGAATGGCTTCTGATGTCGACACGTGTCGCATTGTGATTGGCCTCCTAGTTGAAGGGAAGCTCTTCTGGGTCCTTGACGGTATAACATTGACCGATGCTCAGTAGTTTCGGGATTGGTCAAGTATGGTACAAACAACATCAAATCAAAATTAACATGTATAACCAACAAGGAAAGAACATAAAAGAAAATCCTTTGTTGAAGGTCGAACCCAAAATTGGGTAGGCACAACTAGTACAGTTCAATTCCCTCATCTGTTCACACCTCTCTACATTTCATATCTATGTGATTACTTCACGTTAAATGCCCTCAATACAAACCGTCATTCGTTTTATATCTTAATTCTCTCTTGGAAGATCAAATATGCTAAAAATAAGATAAAATCGTCTTCCATTTTCTCAAAATAGTTGAAAGACACATTATTACTATTATTTCTTTAACAATTAAGCAAGATAAGCTTGTTAATTTTGTTGTTGGTGGGTAATAATGTTGTCGAAGGAATATGTTTTTACTGTAATTATGGTTCTGCATATTGGTCTACCTAATTGCATAATAAAAGACCAGTTACAGATTCCCATAGGATTCCAAAATACATAGTGTAAATTGTAAACCTTTCCCGTGAGTAAAAATTTCGAGGAATGATTTGGATGAACTTCAAACAAGAGTGCAGAGCAAGAAATCAGATAATAGTAACCACCAACAGTTTTATTGTGTATATATACATCTAAAATTCAAAGCAATACCCACAAACAAGTTCTCAAAATCCCATAAAACCATCAAAGTCTTCAATCAAGACAGAGAATAATCAATCAAATATTACAATTTCTGAAACATGGGTATTCTCTGATTCTGCATGCATTAATCTAAATTACAAGAAGTGAGAGTGTGAGACTAACCTTTTTCTGTCGAGACTCGGAACGACAAGAAGAAGTTCACGGTGAGATGATAGACTCACGGCGAGGTGTGAGAGATTGAGAGTGAGAACTGAGAAGGGTCGCACCGTCAAGGGTCACGCCGTCGCGGGTCGCCGCTGGGAATGAGAGGCAGATAGCTTGAGTCTGAATAAGTGATTGAAGACTGAGAGAGATAGGAGGATCAGGGATTGAAGACTGAGAAAGAGAGGAGGGTCAGGGGGCTGCGTGAAGTCGAACTGAGAAAATGGGATAGAGGAATCAGGAATACTCGTAAGGTTACACAGTAAACGACGTCGTTCTCGGATAGGATTATTAATTAATAAAATAATTACAAAACGACGTCGTTTTGAAGAACTTCAGTTCGGTTTGGTTCAGTTTCCGAACCCCAGAAATCGAAACCGAACCAACCAGATTCGGTTCGATTCGGTTTTTTAGGCCTTGGTTCAGTTTTCGGTCCAATTTTTTTTGGTTTTCGGTTTTTTCTAGTTTTAATATATATAATGGAGCCTTTTCTAGTTTTATTAGCATCACTTTGTCACATTATATAATTTTATGAGTTTTCTTTCTGCTGGTTTTATATTTAGATTACATGCATGTTTTAAAAAAAAGATTATGATCTCATAAATTATTAACGTTTTATGTTTGGTTTGCTTTACTATTAACCCTTCATGTACGCGCTCGCGCGCGTGAAGAAGAAATTTTTTTTGAATCACGGCGTGTTACGTGCGGTTTACACGTTTTAAATGTACTTCTATCGTGAATTGCTTCAATAATTTTTTTTATGATAAAAAGAAGTCAAATATTTGAAGTAAATGAATAATATTTGACCAAGCTAGAAGAAACCCCTCATAAACCAATCAAAGCAGCCAAATCCACATAATAAAATCAGTCTTTCAATTTCCATCTACATTCTATTGAATTTACATTAAGAATAGAGAAAATAATATTTAATAGACAACTGATTGAATTACATTATTGCTAACCTTTTTGTGAGGCTAAGCCCACCCCCTCCCCCTTAGTGTAGAAAATATCGTTTGTTAAGAAGAAAAAAAAAAGATTATTTGACAACTAATTGAATCACATTATTACGGGCGAAATGCCTGTTTAATAACTGGCACTACATGCCTCTTAAGTGTTTAAAAATAGAGAAAATAATACAACTGATTGAATCACATTATTGTGCGCGTATGAAATACATTTTTTTTATCATCGACAGTACATGGCTTTTAAGATGCTTTGAACGTGTTTAAAAATAGAGAAAATAATATTTAATAAACAACTGACTGAATCGCATTATTGCTAACTCATTGTGAGGCTAAGCCCACCCCCTCCCCTTAGTGTAGATAATATCGTTTGTTCGAAAAAAAATAATGATCATTTGACAACTAATTGAATCACATTATTATGCGAGTGTGAAAGACTTTTTTTATAACCGGCACTACACACCTTTTAAGATGTTTTGGACGTGTTTAAAAATAGAAAAAATAATATTTAATAAACAACTAATTGAATCACATTATTGCTAGCCCATTGTGAGGCTAAGCTCACCCCCTCCCCCTTAGTGTAGATGATATCGTTTGTTAGAAGAAAAAAAAAAACAATCATCTGACGACTAATTGAATCACATTATTATACACGTGCAAAAGACCTTTTTTATAACCGACACTACTCACCTCTTAAGATGTTTTGAACGTGTTTAAAATAGAGAAAATAATATTTAATAAACAACTGATTGAAGCACATTATTGCTAGCCTATTGTGAGGTACTAATTATAACAAATAAAAAATTGTACCAAAAAAATTGTACAAAAGAATTAGGGTAAAAGACTGTTTACTATCCTCATGTTTCGTGGTTTTCAACATTTAGTACATCAAGTTTTTTTCGTCTCAGAGTCATACCTAAAGTGTAAATTTTGGGACAATCTCATACATCCGTTAGTCAAACTGTTAAGTTTCCCGTTAACTGTGACGTGGCGCCCATGTGGACACTGACTGGGCGCCACGTGTCATCCACATGGAAATTAAAAATAAATAAATAAATAAATAAAATTATATATATATATATTAAAAAAAAAAAACCTTCATCTTCCCCAGATTCGGAGAAAAAAGAAGAAGAAGAAGAAGAAGAAGGAGAAGGAAGAAGGAGAAGAAGGGGAAGGAAGAAGGAGGAAGGAAGAAGGAGAAGAAGGAGGAAGGAAGAAGGAGAAGAAGGAGGAAGAAAAAAAAAAGTTGCAGTCGGAGGAAGAAGAATGAAGAAGAAGGAGGAAGAAGGAGGAAGGAGGAAGAAGAAAAAATAAAAAAAAATTTCCCCAGATTCGGAGGAAGAATAAGAAGAAGAGGAAGAAGAAGGAAGAAGGAGAAGAAGGAGGAAGGAAGAAGGAGAAGGAGGAAGAAAAAAAAAAGTTGCAGTCGGGGGAAGAAGAAGAGGAAGAAGGAGGAAGGAGGAAGAAGAAAAAAACAAAATTCCCCAGATTCGGAGGAAGAAGAAGAAGAAGAAGAAGGAGAAGGAAGAAGAAGGAAGAAGGAGAAAAATGGGAAGGAAGAAGGAGGAAGGAAGAAGGAGAAGAAGGAGGAAGAAAAAAAAAAGTTGCAGTAGGAGGAAGAAGAAGGAGGAAGAAGAAGAAGAAAGAAGAAAGAAGAAGAAGAAAGAAAAAAAAAACCGAATCTGCAACCCAGATTTGGAGGAAGAAGAAGAAGAAGAAGAGGAAGGAAGAAGGAAGAAGGAAGGAGGAAGAAGACAAAAAAAAAAAAATCTTCCCCAGATTCGGAGGAAGAAGAAGACGAAGAAGAAGGAGAAGGAAGAAGAAGAAAAAAGAAAAAAGAAAAAAAAAGTTGCAGTAAGAAGAAGAAGAAGAAGAAGAAGAAGAGGAAGGAAGAAGGAGGAAGGAGAAGAAGGAGGAAGAAGAAGAAAAAAAAATAAAAAATCTTCCCCAAATTTGGAGGAAGAAGAAGAAGAAGAAGGAGAAGGAAGAAGAAGGAAGGAGGAAGGAAAAAAAAGTTGCAGTAAGAAGAAGAAGAAGAAGAAGAAGAAGAAAGAAGAAGAAGAAAAAAAAAACGTGGATGACACGTGGCGCCCAGTCAGTGTCCACATGGGCGCCACGTCATAATTAACAGGAGACTTAACAGTTTGACTAACGGATGTATGAGACTGTCCCAAAATTTACACTTTAGGTATGACTCTGAGACAAAAAAAACTTGATGTACTAAATGTTGAAAACCACGAAACATGAGGGTAGTAAACAGTCTTTTACCCAAAAAAAAAAAGTTGCAGTAAGAAGAAGAAGAAGAAAGAAGAAGAAAAAAGACTTAACAGTTTGACTAACGGATGTATGAGACTGTCCCAAAATTTACACTTTAGGTATGACTCTGAGACGAAAAAAACTTGATGTACTAAATGTTGAAAGCCATGAAACATGAGGGTAGTAAACAGTCTTTTACCCAAAGACTTAATTAGTAAAAAACACTGTTTATATGATGAAAATACCCCCTACATTATTTGGTGCATTATTTTGGATTGTTTTTCAACTTTTTTGTTTGGGGGGCATTTTTATCCTTTTATTTTTTGGTGAAGCCGGTGACCCCAAAAGGGCCTCCTGGCTTTATATATAGAGATTTCATACGGCGCTTTTGCGGAAGATACTTTTAGCATGTAACTCTTTTATTATGGGGAGTAGCTCAATTATTTATAAGCACATGTAAGGTTTCTTCATTTTTTGATGTGGGATTTATACCCTTAACACGCACGTCACGTGTAGTGAACTTTTACACCTAACACGTGGACAGTGGCGGATCTAGAAAGTATTATTGGGGGGGGGGGGGAGGGGTCAGTAAGAATAGCACGTGTAGTGTACAAAATTTATTTGACAGAAATAGCATGTAAATCGCCATTTTATCGACTCTTGGTAAGCCTGAAGTCATTTGTAAAGGCATATTGCACTCCTATTAAGACCTCATTTGCGTGGGTAACTAACATGTTACAAGGCTGCTCTAATATGAATGCTTAACAAATGAACACATTTATCTTGAATACAGTAACAAATTGATTGATATCAATCATGGAGATTCACCGGAGTTCAGACCCCTTGGGCATAAGTCGGTCCACCCCTGCATATGGACAACATAAATTAGGTGACATGGATCACATGTGGCCATTAAGCTTCACAAGCAGGGCAACCCACTTTGATGACATGAAGAAAGATGAGGTTTCACCCTCAAAACAATTAGCAATATAGGGAGTAACCCAATTCTTATAAGCACATGTAAGGCTCTTCTTTTCCTCAATATTGGATTTATATCTCAACAATTGTTTACTTATGATTTTTTTTTTCCAGAGGAAGTGGATGTTTCATTAAGAACACAATTCAAGGACCGGGCGTATGTCAAAGAGTTCATGGTCTCTGAAAACCCTTCCACCCGAGTAAAATCACATGAAAAATACCCTAAACAAGGGAAAACGAACATATGTGCGAACTAAACAATTATTTGCCGCCGGCGCCCCCCGGGGTAGGTGATAAAACCCTGATACTGTTGATTATAAAATCAATAAACTCGAAAAAGATGAATTACTTTGTGAAAGAATTTTTGAGCCTATAAAAAGTGGATTTGTGCTTGTGGAAATTATCGAGTAATTGGAGATGATAAAAAAGACCTGAGATTTTGTGAACAGTATCAACGTGGAGTCGAATTTGTTGTTTCTTGGATATGAAGATATCAAATGGGCTACATCAAACTGGCATGCCCAGTAACCCATGTGTGGTATTTGAAACGTCCTCCTAATTTTATTGCAAATCTTTTAGATAAACTTCTTAAAGAATTAGATGGCCTAGTATATTGCGATGTGTGATTTGATCAAAATTTTGTATTGCAAATTTCAAATGAGAAACTGTCATCCCATTCAATCAAATTGGGATGCCCTGGATCTGACATGTCTCTTAGTAGGAATAAAAGTAACATAAAACTCATAATTATGGGCGTATTCAGTACAAACCAATTGTATCGCCATCAATGAGTCAGATTTCACTTGGAGAGGGACCCCGCGTACAGTGCAAACGATACTCCCACATTAAGAGCATAAAGATGGATTTCTAACCAATATTTCTTTCCGTCATTCCCTTCCGGTAATCTATTAGATACCAAATATCACGGATAATTGACTGAATATTCCAAGGCGCATTGATCTCTATTTTAAGAACTTGTATCAAAATTTTAAGGTCTCTTTCAATCTCTACTCTTCTCAAGAGCCTATACATGTGATGTTCATTTCTAAAGAATCAGGGAAATTATTTAACCAAAACAGTGTGTTCGAATGTTTTGCATTCAAGTTTTACCTCCGTCTATATATTAAAATATTTTAACGACATATATACTTACTAGGGTCAGGGATGAGAATGAAAAATTCTCATTCAAACTGAAAATGTGAAGGATGTTCTTTCTAGTGTTTAAACTATAGAAAAAAGGATATCTAGGAATGATCATTTAATGCATTTCAGTGTTAGCTTTGTGAAGAATCATACTTTTTTAATATAAGCGATATTCTATATTGATCTACACTAAAAATGATGTATAAGAGTTTGAACCCGAAACTCAATAGGATGAAGAGAAAAATTATAACCATCAGGACAATCCATTACTTACGTATTGGAGAGTAAATGTGTTTAATTTGTTTAATAATATTCTTATTCTTATTATTTTAAGAAAACTAAACGAATACCTAGCCAGATTCTTCCCAAGCCAACATTATATCTACTTGTACACGTCTACTGAACTTTTTAATTTATTCTAGTCTGATTTTGAGCTACGCTTTCGGAATTCGATTTTAATCTCAATTTGCTCTCTGTAACTCAAAAGTCGTCACTTTAATCTCTGAAACTCAAAGTTCGCTCCACTTTGCCCCTAAAAATCAATTTTGATCCATTTTGCCCTCTGGAACTTGTAAGTTGTCTCTATAAAACTCAAAATTTGCTCCATGTTGCCTTAAATCTGTTAATTTCTTATGTGGATTTGATTTGGGTGTGCCAGGCCAATCAATTTCTTTTTTTTTCCATCTCTTTAATTCTTTTAAACTTAACATTCTCTTATATAAAATGTTAATGCATAATAAAGATTTATAGTCAAATTTATTGCACATGCGACATAGTCTTATTGGGTATCAGGTCTCACATATGTTTTAGGAAGCGACCTATAAGATTTAGGGTGAAGAAAGAGTCCACAAGTCAAAGTGGAACGAATTTTGAATTTCAAGGAGTAAAGTGATGACTTTTAAGTTATAGAGACAAAGATCAAAATGAAATTCCAATGGACGTAGCTAAAAATAAGCCTTTATTCTACAAAGGAATCCTGCTCCTTATAGCTTTATGGTTTGTGGTATTCATATAAGGGGTTTCCTTAATGAAAGTAATCATCCAATTTTATACAATTATACATGGTATCTTAGCCCTGGCCTAAAATCCCTTCATGCGCTGTATACCCTTCCTCGGATGTTTTCGAAAATTCTCCCTTACCACAGTCCTCCTTTGCTTCTTCTTCATCCTCTCTCCCTCCGAGGTCCTAATGTTACACAATTTCTTAAACCTTCAAAAAACTAATTATTTTCTATAGGAGAGGGAAATGCTCATTCCCAAAAGAGCTGAAGGCGGGTTTCTTTCTCTTTTCATCATGGGAATTAAACGCATGCAGATCCATGTAACAAGTGTAACAAGCTATAGGAATGCAATTTCATTGTTATTCTCAAACTCTAAATAGATGAACTAAACGCACGCGATCAATTCAATATATATGTGTGTGTACATATATTTATCTGTTTTTGAAACGCACATTTTATGTTCCCATTTGGATACATATGTTGGAAATTTTGAGTAGAAATTTCATTATCCCACATTGGTCACTACCAAAAGGTTTCCTCACTTTATAAGGTTTTGTCCCTTATAGATAATGATTAGAGTGATGGACCATGGAGAATGAAATTGGGCTCAACATTGGGGTTAGGCTTTGGAGTGTACTAATTAATTGATAATTAATCAAAAGATGGGCCTTGTGGCTCTAAAAATTAAATTCTTTAATTAACTATTTTTAATTAATTTCAAATTTAATTAATTAATTATTTTTTATCAACAGACTCATCTTTTCAAATGAAGTCTGAAGTGATGAAAGAACGCAGAGCAAAGCACCCCTCTAAGAAAGATGTCTTCCAACATATGCACCCCATTGTCATACATGTTGCGAATAGGTATAAACCTACTATATATACATCCATCTGCATGGCATTTAGAACACAGAAAAATCAAATTATTCTTCTACAATCCCAAACATCCTTACTGAGAGAACCACAAAAAAATTTGCCAGAAGTCAAGTTTTCCAGTGCTAGAATTTTGACTTAGATCGTTGAATCCTGGTGAAGCAGACGTCTGTAGAACTACAAGCACTAAGTAGGGACGAAATTTCTGTTTCAGGGACATTGCGGTACGCAAGCCTCGATCTTCAAGTTGTCTGTTTAATATTTTTGTTTTGTTCATACTTTGTTAATTTATTTATTCGCATTTATTATTTATTAGCATATATAAATTTATCATTGATTGTTGATATTTATCCAATAGTCTTGAAACAGAAAAATGGATCAACAATCAATGACTGTGAATGGCACTATGCCGAAATACTCTGAAAAGCCTGAGAAATTCAAAGGGCTGGATTTCAAGAGATGGCAACATAAGATGTTGTTTTTCCTGACAACCATGAACCTCGCTCATGTTGTCAAGGAAGAATCTCCGAAGTCTAATGAGAATCCAATGACGAAATAGACTGTCATAGCAATTGAAGTTGAAATCATTCTGAGTTTTGTTGCAGGAATTATATTCTGAATAGTTTGGATGACAATCTCTACGACATTTATTCTCTGTGCAAGACTGCAAAGGACTTGTGGGAATCCCTGGAGAAAAAAATATAAGATTAATGATGCCGGTTCAAAGAAATTTGTTATCGGTAAGTTTCTCAAGTATACTATGGTGGATTCAAAATCTGTTGTCTCTCAGGTTGAAAAAATCCATAAATTGATTTATGAACTGTACTCTGAGGGATGCGAGATCAATGAGCATTTCCAAGTTGGGGCAATAATCGAGAAATTGCCAACTTCCTATAATGACTTCAAAATTTATCTCAAGCACAAGCGCCGTGAGATGAATATGGAGGATTTGATTCTGAGGCTACGAGTGGAAGAATACCACAAAAAGGTAGACCGTTATGGTGGGTTTGCTGCCATTAAAGCCAATGCGAAATATGTTGAGGGAGGAAACTCCAAGGCCAAGCCGAAGAAGAATAAGGCTCCAAAAACCAAGTAGTTTGTACAATCTGCCCTTGCTCCTAAAGGCAAAAATCTAAAGAAGATTAAGGGCGCCTGCTATGTGTGTGGCAAATCTGGTCATAAAGCACAAGATTGTTATCATCGCAATGATGGAAATCATGCCAACGGAAACAACAACAACATGCTAATATGGCAATCACTGATGAAGAGTTGGCTGATGTTGTGTCCGAGGTCAACATGGTCCCGAATGTGAGTGAACGGCTTATGGATACTGGTGCTACCAAGCACATATGTGCTGACAGAAATATGTTCACTAAATACCATCCTATTGTCTCTGGAGAAAAGTTGTATATGGGCAATTCTATTTCATTTGCGGTGGATGGGAAAGGCAAAGTGGTGCTCAAATTCACATCTGGAAAGAGTCTTACCTTGCTGAATGTGCTGCATGTTCCTGAAATAAGGAGGAGCTTGGTTTCTGGACCTATTCTGATTGCTAAGGGCTTTAAACTTGTATTTGAATCCAACAAATTTGTACTTACCAAGGGTGAAATGTTTGTTGGAAAGGGATATATGGCTGATGGCCTAGTGAAACTCAATGTAATTGCCATTGATGATGCTAATAAAATAAATGCTTCTACTTATATTGTTGAGTCTTCTAATATTTAGCATGCTAGATTAGGCCATGTTAATTTTCGTTCAATGCAAAGAATGGTTAAATTAGAATTATTACCTAGATTCGAGATTGATTTTAATCATAAGTGTGAGACATGTACTGAATCTAAATTTGCTAGGCAAACTAGAAAGTCAATTCTGGAAAGATCAAATGAATTACTTGGATTAATTCATAGTGATCTTTGTGACTTTAAATCCACACTAACTCGTGGAGGAAAGAATTATTATGTCACTTTTATTGATGATTGCAGTAAGTATTGCTATGTTTATTTGATTCGTAGCAAGGATAAAGCTTTGAATATGTTTTAGACATTATTTATTCTAAAATTGAGGAATGAATTGACTGTAGCTTAGCTACAGTCACAAGTTTGCCATCCAATTTCACCTTATTTACAAAAAACCCATCTCATTTGGGCTGGTATTAGGGTTGAGTTTTTTTGGGTTGCTCATGATACTTTCCCTGGGCTTTCTCTTTTGTTGGTGTGAGGCCGGCCCTTTGGGAGTCTAAATGACGAGACTGCCCATATGGGCTTTATATCGCACAATCAGAATTACAAGTTAGATGGGTGGATTCGTCATTTCGTTCTTGGGGTTTCAGAGGGATTGAGGTTAGGTTGTTCCCAGCATTTCCTCCTTCTTTCTTCAACCTAGCCGTGACAGAGAGACAGAGAGACAGAGAGACAGAGAGATAGAGACAGATAGAGAGAGAGAGAGCGAGACGGGAGAGGTAGGGGTCGGGATGACTGCCCATCTGTGCTTCAGATCACACGATGAGGATTACAAGTTAGAGGGTGGAGTCGTCATTTCGTTCTTGGGGTTTCAGAGGGATTGGGGTTAGGTTGTTCCCCATTATTTAGTTATTCTTTGTTCAACCTATGTCGTCACAGAGAGACAGAGAGATAAAGACAGATAGAGAGAGAGAGCAGGAGGGAAGAGGTATGGGTTGGGATCACTGCTCATTCTCTGTTGCATTGTCAGATAAGTGTTGTTTCAACTTACATTTTGTACCAAATTTTTTTTTATTGTTTCTTGCATTTATGGTCGCGTGCATGTGATGATTGAAAGGTCAAAAAAAATTTGCAAATCTTTTTTCCATGTTTGGTTAGGTTAGGCTAGGCTTCTGTTTTTTTAATCAATTTGGGGATTTTCTGGGTCTCTATATACTTGGTTGCTTTTGGGTTTTTTTTCTTATTCTCGGTTCCTGTCTGTCTGAAAAAATTTCCAAGGTTCGTTCCTTAACTTTTTTTTGCGTTTTGAATTTTTTCATCTGAGCTTTGCCATTCATGTTTGATTACAATATTTATGGCTGTAATAAACTCTTTGAGTGTATTGTTAGCTTCTGTTTAGACTGTTGTTAGTTGTTGTTAAGTTGCTGCCATTTTTTGGTAATTAGTATTAATTTTTTTTTAAAGAAGTTTTTGTTCTATGATTTGAATTGGAACAAAATCAGTAAACACAAAAGACTGATTTACAATCTGTGATTTTCTTAAAAGAATGCCATTTTTAAATTGAGCTCTGTTTTAAATTATTTGTATTTATGCCTCTGTGTCTGTGTATGTGCATATATGTGTGTATGTGCAAATATTTATGCCTGTAATAAACCCTTTGGCCGTATTGTTAGTTTCTGTTTAGACTGTTCTTAGTTGTTGTTAAGTTGCTGCCATTTTTTGGTAATTAGTGTTAATTTTTTTAAGAAGTTTTTGTTCTGTGATTTGAATTGGTAATTAGTGTGTAAAACCCTTTGACCAATTTGAATGCAATGTTTTTATTTCGATTGTTTGAGAACAAGAAAACTAATTGTTCTTCTCTTTTTTTATGGATTGCAGGAATTGTACCGCCAACTCGGGATTTTGCATTACAAGTTTCATTCACTAACCCTAAATTTTTAATGTTGTGCGACTATAACTGTTTGTGGTTTACTTATTTGTGTTGTCCAAAATATTTTTGTGTGGTTTGTGCAAAACGTTTTTCATTTGGTATTTATTATTGGACAACGATGTGATTAATTAGGATTCTTTCAAAAACCTTTAAAAAAACGTTGCTCCTTTTAACTGTTTGCGGATTAATCTAGGTTTCATTTTCCGTATGTGTTTATCTTTTGCCAATGAATTTTATAAATGTATGTGTTTATCTTTTGCCAATGAATTTTAGAGTGTTGTTAGTTGTTGTTAAGTTGCTGCCATTTTTAGGTGATTAGCATTAAATTTTTTTTTTTTTAAAGAAGTTTTTGTTTTGTGATTTGAATTGGAACCCTTTAACTAAACATGTTTTTAGAGTGTGTACATCTATATGTATGTTTGTGTACATGTAAAAAACTCTTTAACTAACTACACATATTTTTACAATTGTGAAACACTCCTATTTGCTGAAAAGTGCAGTTTATATGTGTGCATGTGTATAAATGTAAGTGCAAGTATATGTATCAGTATATACCTAAATATATGTCTAGATATATGTATAGGCATCTGTATAACTATATGTATATCTGTGTGCATGTATATATGTATGTATGCATTTGTGTGTGTATGTACATGTATGTGTATGTATGTATGCATCTGTGTGTGTGTGTATGTGCATGCATACATCTGTATATATGCATCTTTTTCTGTACATACATGTGTATGTATGCATGCATCTGTGTGTGTATGTACATGTAGATGTGTGTATATGTAAGGTTTAGGGTTTAGATAGTTTGTGTCTGGAGTGTGTGGTCTTTAATGTTTAGGGAAAATTTCGAAGTTAGTTACTGTTACGGGATTAGTGGTGATGGATTTCCTATGTTTGTGAATTTCAAAAATTTGGATACTTGAAGGGAACACACGGGGCTTTGGCTTTTTGAGGTATATTCATTCATAGCGGTTTTGTAACTATAGAACGTTATTTCTTTAAAGGTTTAAAGGTGCAAGTATAGAATGTCATTGCAACTTTTGTCAACGTAAAACTTTCCTTCAAGTAATTTCGATTGTATATTGGCTCTCGATGTCTACTTAATAGAGTAGCAATGTAAATTGAACTGTTTATTTTATGTATCAATTCACCTATCTCTTGCTTTTTCTTTCATTTGGAGATGATTGTCTAAATGTGTGGTTTTGTGAGCATTACTCATGTAAAACGCCCGTTATCTGAATTGATACATTTAAGAATGTGAATGTATTGCTGTAGCATTTTTAGTTAATTTTTCTATGAATATTATACATGGTTTGAATACCCGCAGCAAAGCGCGGGCATTCGTGCTAGTAATCTACTAAAATGAGAAAAGAGAGCTAGTATAAAGCTGAAGTTGAAAATCAACTTGACAGAAAAATCAAAGCACTTAGAGCCGATAAAGGAGGAGAGTATGAGTCTATTGCATTCTCAGATTTTTGTGCACAACATGGAATTATACATCAAACAACGGCTCCATACACACCACAACAAAATGGTGTTGCCGAAAGAAAAAAGAGAACATTCAAGGATATGATTAATTCTATGTTAAATAGCTCTGGGCTTCCACATAGTTTGTGGGGTGAAGCTTTACTTACTGCAAATACCATATCGAATAAGGTTCCTCAAAAGAAGATTGACGAGTCACCTTATGAACAATGGAAATGACATAAACCCACTTATAAAACCCTCAAAGTGTGGGGTTACTTAGCAAATGTGCAAGTTCTGTTACCAAAAGAACGAAACTAGGACCTAAAACTATTGATTGTGTATTCATTGGATATGCAAACAATAGCACTGCTTATAGGTTCCTTGTTGTAAAATCTTCGATTTCTAACCTACATATTAACACTATATTAGAATCGGTAGATGCAGAATTTTTTGAGGATTCATGATCATAGTCATGATGAAGCCTCTTCTTCTGGTGTCCAAGAAAATGATGTGGAACCAAGAAGAGGAAAAAGAACCAAAATTTCTAAAAACTTTGGACCATATTTCATTGCCTACTTGTCTGAGAATGAACCTAGAACTTTTAAAGAAGCAATGTCTTCTTCCAATGCTCCTATATGGAAGGAAGCCATTAAAAATGAAATAGAATCCATTATGGAAAATAACACATGGAAATTGGTTGATTTACCTCCCGATAATAAACCAATTGATCATAAATGGATTTTAAAGAAGAAACTTAAGGTGGATGGAAACATTGACAAGTTCAAGGCACGTTTAGTAGCCAAAGGTTATCGCCAAAAGGAAGGGTTGGAATATCTTGACACTTATTCTCCAGTTTCTTGCATAACGTCAATTAGGACGTTAATAGTGATTGCGGCTATGTACAACTTTGATATACATCAAATGGATGTAAATACAACATTTTTAAATGGAGAACTTGATGAAGAAATAAACATGGACCAACTTGAAGGGTTCGTGCTTAAAGAACAAGAAGCAAAGTGTGCAAATTAGTTACGTCATTATATGGACTTAAACAAGCACCAAAACAATGGCACGAGAAATTTGATCATACTTTGTTGACACATGGGTTCAAAATAAATGAATCTGATAAATGTGTCTACATTAAGAGTAATGATAAAACTTGCGTTATTGTCTGCTTGTATGTGGATGATATGCTCATAATGGGAACTGATAAAGATGTAATAAACAAAACCAAAAAAATGTTGAATTCAAGTTTTGACATGAAAGGCTTAGGTCAAGCCGATGTCACTTTAGGAATTCAAATTAAGAGAAATAGTGAAGGGTATGTCCTTACACAGTCCCATTATGCAGAAAAAAATTACGAAGGTTTGGTCAATTTGACTGCAAACCTGCTGCAACTCCTTTTGATGCTGGATGCAAGTTGGAGAAAAATAAAGGCAATGCCACATCTCAACTTGAATATTCTCAAGTAATTGGAAGTCTAATGTACTTGATGAATTCAACTAGGCTTGATTTAGCTTTTGTAGTAAGCAGACTTAGTAGATATACAAGTAATTCGACACAAGAGCATTGAGATGCTTTTGTAAGAGTGTTAAGGTATTTGAAAAATACACTTGACTACGGATTCCACTACACAACGTATCCACCTGTTGTAGAAGGCTTCAGTGATGCCAATTGGATTTCTAACACTACATAATCCAAGTCGACAAGTGGATATGTTTTTACTTTGGGAGGTGCAGCAATATCTTTGAAATCCTCTAAACAGAAATGTATAGCTCGTTCCACTATGGAGTCAGAGTTTATAGCTTTAGACTTGGCTGGAGAAGAAGTCAAGTGACTCAAACATTTTCTGGAGGATATTCCAATGTGGCCAAAGCATATAACTGCTATATGTATACATTGTGACAATATGGCCGCGCAATCAAGGGCCAAAAGTCATGTATACAATGGAAAGTCGTGACATATCAGGCGTCACCATAATACTCTTAAGAAGTTGCTCTCCAATGGAATAATATCCATTGATTATGTAAAGTCAAAGGAAAATATAGCCGATCCTTTGACAAAAGGCCTACCAAGAGAGCAAATATTATTTACATCGAGGAGAATGGGTCTTAAGCCAATTCAATGAATCAGAATGGACAGAAGCCTAACCTAGCTGATTGGAGATCCCATGGTCTAGGTTCAATAAGCAAACTGGTTGAGTTTGATTCAAACACACAACTTACCCATTATTATGATAAAATGTGTGTTGTCTATTGAAGTTCGAGGGGTTATGTTTTAGACATTTAATGACATTAATATCTTGTTATCAAGAGGAATATGGCAAACTATTCTTAATTAATGTCACCTATATAGGAGTAAATGGGGCCACATTTATGAGAATTGAAATGTCTAAATTCTCTAAAGCTCCTACGAAATCCGGGATCTGTTTAGGGCCAAAATGAACACAACTGTATGAATTGACGTGTGGCAGACAAGATATGTGTGTAGCATATTGTCTCGGTCTACTACTACGGTGAACAGTTCAAGATCTTCCACATCCACTGCGTCACCAAGTAAACCAGATATGTTTTCACTAGGGTAAGTTCAAGTCCAAAAAACACTTCACCCGATGCATATCATGTCTATTCTCTCTCAATTATAGGCAGTCTAGTCATACATTTGCATTCAAATGTGGGGTATTGTTGGAAATTTTGAGTAGAAATTTCATTGTCCCACATTAATCACTACCAAAAGGTTCCCTCATTTTATAAGGCTTTGTCTCTTATAGATAGTAATTGAAGTGATGGACCATGGAGAATGAAAATTGGGCTCAACCTTGAGGTTGGGTTTTGGGGTGTACTAATTAATTGATAATTAATATATAATTAATTATCAAAAGATGGGCTTTGGGGCTCTAAAAATTAAATTCTTTAATTAATTATTTTTAATTACTTTCAAATTTAATTAATTAATTATTTTTTATCAACAGACTCATCTTTTCAGATGAAGTCTGAAGTGATGAAAGAATGCGAGCAAAGCACCCTTGCTGAGAAAGATGTCTTCCAACAAATGCACCCCATTGTCATAGTTGTTGTGAACAAATTTAAACCTACTATATATACATCCATCTGCATGACATTTAGAACACAGAAAAATCAAATTCTTCTTCTACAATCCCAAACATCCTTACTGAGAGAACCATAAAGAAATTCGCCAGAAGTCAAGTTTTCCGATGCTAGAATTCTGACTTAGATCGTTGAATCCTGGTGAAGCAGACATCCGTAGAACTACAAGCACTGAGTAGGGACGGAATTTCAGTTTCAAGGACATTGCGGTACGCAAGCCTCAATCTTCAAGTTGTCTGTTTAATATTTTTGTTTTGTTCATACTCTGTTAGTTTATTTATTCACATTTATTATTTATTAGCATATATAAATTTATCATTGATTGTTGATATTTATCCAACAACATATTGAGTTGGGTGTAATCGATTAAGAAAATCAATTCATAAACCTATAGCGATTAAAGAGGAATCTGATTCACATGGGGTCCGGTGAATGACTGATTGCCACCATTTGCGTAAACCTTAAGATACTATGTTTTATATTTACTTCTTTAATTAGTTCAGATATTTGAGGGGAATTTTGAGGTAATAAAGAAAAACTTGAGGATGGATCGATGATGCATGATAAACGTGGATTCGAAAGGGTTAGAAACTGCACTATATATTTCTTATATTTTAGCTTTATTTCTTTGTTTGTGGCCCTACAGAGACTTGGAACAACCTACATATTTGAGCATTATATTGGATAGAGACCAACTCAATTATTAAATTGTTGGCTTATTAATCACATGAACTATCAGAAGTAATTAAACATATTTCCTTGATAATATATACAAATTAAAAAGAAGATGAGTGGCACCAATTATAAGAACCTTAATAATATTTAGGTTCTTGCAGACAGAAAAAAGAAGAAGAAGGTTCTAATTCTCAACCGTGGCATACTACTTGTCGTGATGATCTTATATTTGTTACGTCTGAGGCATCAAATTATTCCTAACTTATGGAAAATCCATTTTAAACCCCACCCCCCCCCCCATATTTATATACTAATGGCAGCTAGATGCAGAAGAACAAACCACATGTAATATCCTATGCTGTCCAGAAGCATGCTTAATTTGAACATTACTAAAACTCGGTTTGTGGAGAGAATGATAAACAATGTTTGGCACCTAACATATAAAGAGTTATTCTTTACCAGCAAATCACATAATACGTATATGTTAAAATTACTCATAAAATACAGTTAAAAAGAATTTATATGTATTCATGTCAAACTATAATTTGTCTATATAAGACATAATTAGTTTCCTTTCATGTAAAAAATTAAGTATTCTTTTAAATGGAATTATCTCAAAGATGAATGTGCAGGCATGTCCTATATTTATAAATAGCATTTCCTTGCATCCATCATATTTATCTATAGCGAATAACGTATCTTCTGTATAAATTTCAAAAGCAAAACCATTTTTTAATCGCGTCATGTGAAGAAGTACCTCTACTGTTTAATTAATAACATATAAGCTTCGGCATGTAGTGAGAGTCCTCCTATATAATGGGGCTTGGCCCCAACCATTTTGTTGAATCCAAATTAAGCAAAACTAGTACTAGTTCATTATTTGGAATTTCTAGCTAACATGGGGAGTCAAGTTTCTTCTCCTCGTCCTAATACACCTCTTCCAACCAGTGATCATGATTACCAAGGATACCGACCACAGGTGACTGCAGCCAACATGGAGAATCGTCATGGAGCTCAACAGAACCTTCAGAGGCCTAACAAGCTCATCAACTCAGACGAGGCAGCGAGAATCTATGGTGGGATATCCGTCACGGAAGTGTATGGTACTCGTACCGGTAAACCGATCAATAATAGGCGTTATTATTGATTGGTTAGCCCATTAAATATCATGCTTGAACAGATGGTATGAGAAACTAATGCCCTAGCTAGTTGTCCGTTTGTTGTTATAATAATTAACCTAGCTCTTCCACGGCTTCGTAAAGCTGTTTACTGAGGGAAGGGAAGAGCTAGCTAGTACAAATTATGCCCTAGTTCATCGTTTTCTACTTCCACATCGGCTGTATGAGTGTATCTTGAAGTTTTATATCGTCTGTATCATTTTCTAATGCCCTACTTGTAATACAGAAGCTTTATATATATATATATATATATATATATATATATATATATATATATATATATATATATATATATAGTGTGTGTGTGTGTGTCTTGATGTTTTATACCGAACTCGTGCATGTCTCTCGCTCTTTAATTTTCTTGATTTGACTTGTGATGCATGCATGCACGATTAATTCTGAAATTGATTAATTTCAGTTCAATAACATATGGCTTGATTAAATTTGTTAAATCACGTAGTAGCTGTTATATTTCTCTCGAATCAAGTGTGTGAGAGAAGTCAGCCAAAAAGAAAAGCTGGAGCTCTGTGCATGTGAAAATAGATGTCTCAAATATATTTTATATGAAACAAAGAGGAGAGAGTGTTAAAGAATGGTATTGCTAGTTTTGGTGAACGATATTGTGGAGCCAAAAATATTCACAAGGCGACACGTGGATTTTTGGGTAAAAGATGACAAAAATACCCTTGAGGCATACCGAGATTCCTACGCGAGAGCGGCGGACAATCATCCTCAACCAAGTAAAAAATGCTCCAAAAAAGGTAACCAATTCCAATTTATCTCATCCATCCTCATTATAGGTAATTACTTCATAACCTATAAGTTATCCCATAAAATAGAGATTAATTGGCTAATTAATGAATTAATTCCTAATTAATTCATTAATCATCAAATTTATCACCCAATTAACCACAAAATACATCCAATTCAACCCTAAAGCTAGTCAAAACCGGTCACCATCCTTTCTCTTTACCTTTTTCCATTTTTCCCTCTTTATTATCCCATTTATGCAAATTAATCAATTTGGTAAACACCAATTTATTCCTTTAGGGTTAATTAGCCAATAAATTGGCTAATTAAACCAAAATTTCAACCTAAAAATCCCCATTAAGGCCGGCCATTTCTTCTCAAAAAATGGACAAGCCTAACCCTATAAATAGGCTCCCATTCTCACCAAAAACCTAATTCCAACACTTTGGCAAAAATCCCAAAATTCTCTAAACACTCTTTCTCTCTAAATTCTAACTTTGGCATCGGAGGTTCTTCGGCCAAAGCCTCCCCCCATTCATCGTGGGCGCGTGAGGCTTGTGGCCATAACCAAAGGTGTTATTTATTTTGTAGGTGCAATTTTGTCCAAGATCAAGGAGGAAGAAATTTGCATCCACAGATATAATTGCAAGAATATGTCGAGAGAATTCTCAAACATTTGATTGATTAGTTTGTACAGTGGAATACAAGATTTATATGATACAAATCGACTATTCTAGGAAGTCAACTCTATGAGATATCAATACATGATTTACACTAATCCGATCCTACAGTCAAGGAGAATCAAGTATACTAATTGATAGTCTTCAAATAGAGAGAACTCCCAAATTGGAGAAAAACTTGTGCAGAGCTTTGCTTACCACTACACTTTGCTGAGTGACACTACATTCCAGCCAAAATTCAGTGGCCAAATGACAAGTTTTGATTGGATTGTAGTGCCACTCAGCAAAATCCAGTGGTAAGGAAAGTCGCACACAAGTTGTTTTGATTGGATTGTAGTCCCCTAATTAAATTGTAGTGCCACTTCCAACTTGATTTGAGACGAATTACACTCACTTCGCCAATTATGTGTTAATTAAAGCCAATAATTTTTTTGCCACTTAATCTTTATAAGTTGAACCACATTATTATGGCAAGCTAAGTAAGGCTTAGTCCAGTCTCCTAGCCTCCATTAGCATAGTAACTATCATTTGTTCCAAAAAAAAAAAAAACAATATTTTTCTTTTTAATTTGAGGGTGGTGGGTTGGTTTAATTCTACAAGGGATGCTAAAAACTTTCTCATATGGAACTTCTTTTTCTACCTTTTTCTATTTCTTTTTACAAATGCAATGTTGTCGATCCCTAAACTCTTAACCCCTAATTTTAATATGTGACTGAAAAACATAGTTCTTCCATTTATTGGATAACTGTTAAGTGACGAAAAATTTCACATTTAGTTAAATTTACAAGAGAAATGTTATAAGGAGACTCTCTCAAAGTAGGACTCTCCATGAACTCTCTATCACCTCACAATTTAACGTTAATTTTCATGCCAACACTTTTAAACACTGTGCTAAAAACATGAGGTAGTAGAGAGTCCATAGAGATTCCCACTTTTGAGAATCTCCTTAGCATTTTTCAATTACAAAGTGACATTAAAGAATGACCTTATAAATAAATGGTTTGGTCATGGTGCAACATTGGGAAATAAAAATGAGAAATGAAAGTTTGGAAATGCTAGCAAGACTCACCTCAAAAGCGAGTCTGCTAAGACTTACTATCCACGTGGAGTTCCAGCTTAAATGAGGCATAAAAGAGTTGGGTCACTCAGTACTACGGTTTAGTTGTATTCATCTTCACTTGAAAGTGAGAGGTTTTAGATTCGAATCTCATAGATGGCGAATTCTATATCAAATTAGGCTGCCAATTGTATGACTTAACCGAACTCCCCCTCCCCTTAGTATAAAAATATCGATGTACTAAAAAAAGAGTTGGGTAATGTTAGAGAGACTAATTTCTAAACTAAATGATATGGTTTTTGATAATTGTATTATTACTTAAGTGTTGGTTAACGTGTTATTACCTATTGATGACACATCATTTAGTTTGCAAATTCAGTTTAAAAATTTAGTCTCCCTAGTATTATAAAAAAGAATTTGGCCCATTAACTATGTTTAATATTCAATATTTCTATTTCCCTTTGTACTATCTTTTCACCAAAAAACAAACAAACAAACAAACGACACCATTTCCTCCTAGAGTTTGGGAGATGACGAAACCCCCTTCGCCGTCAACCTTGGAGTCTGCAACCTCTCCGACCAGAGCTCCTAGAAATTTTCCTCTTAGAATTTCGTTCCTCAATTGAACTATTATCCTCTTCTCCCTCACAAAAAGAAACAGTCGCCATCATCTTCTTTAGTTAAGAGTCAGCGGTCTTCTCCGACAAGACTCACCTAAAAAGCGATTCTGCCAAGACTTAGTAGCCACTTAGCTTTTCAACCTCTCATTCAATTCTAGTTGTCTTTCTAATCTAACATTTAGTCTATCAAATTTATCGTTTGACCAAAAAAAAAAAAAAAAAAAAAAAAAGAGGACATTTTACCCTATGCAATCTAGTCATTGTGCTTCTTACTCAAGAAAAGAAAAAGATTTTTTTTAATCAACCATTAAACTCCTAGCACTGCAATTTCCTTACCTACCTTTGAGAGGTTCGAATGAATGTCATATTTGGTATGTTCTTAATCTCTTTATTTACTATTTTTGATTTAACTAGTAGGTTAATTATTTATGTGGTCCTTGATTTTGTCGATTAGACTATGATTTTCCGAAAAAAGTTTAAATTTTTCGCCATATTGAGGTGAAAACGATCCTTGAAGCACATAAAGAGAGGTGAAAATCTTTCGCCCAAATGATAAAAGTGAAAGCTCATACCACTTCTACAAGAAAAATGGTTAAAAGAAGATACATCCCAATTTAATGCGTGGATAGATGAGGAAACATTTCCATTTGTTCTTCAGTTCAAATCAGTTCCATTTGAAGTGTGGTTGGATCAAAAGGCCAAGGAAAAATTTTCCACTTCAGCCATAATCAAGCTTTGGCCTAAAAAAATTTCAATTTGACCGAAGGAGAAGTTAGGCCACCTATTCACTCGGCTGAATCAGAAAAGTTAGTTTGCCTAGAAGAAAAGGCCAGACCACCTATTTTTTCGGTCAAGACTAAAATTTGGTTGGCCTGGAAGAAAATATTCAAGTTTCTAAGCCAAATACAAAAAATGACTCAGAAGATGATTCGTCAGATGAGTGCTCCAATGACAAACAGGACCGAAACACGGTTTCAGACGCCAAAACCATGGCAGTCGATACAGTTATTGCCTATTAGCGATAAAGCCGATATGGGTCAATTTCTTTTAGCTAAATTATTCGAGTTAAAAGTTGAAATTAGCGAAGTGATTATGCTCTATAATAACTCAACGCATTTGGCGGTCGAGAATCAAACATATTTGACCAAGTCAAGATTATTTAGAGATGATCTTTTATTTGGCCTGGAGCGAAATCAAATTAAAAACAATAATATAAAAAGATCTCGACTCGGAATAAAGCATTGTTGGCCTACTCATCATCATGGCTATGCCACTCTTATTTTTCGCTTGCTAGGAAAATAATTTTTATTTTCTTAAGTATTACTGTCTAGACCGATACTTAAGAATATACAGAGGCAACAAGCGGTTGTCTGCAAACAAAGAAGGTAAAAGGTGGTTGTCTGGCAAAAAAAAATATTTAATGGCCACCTACTTTATGGTAGGCCTTCATGTGTGGACTAGTTAGATAATTCGGGGAAATTGGTCATATTATTGTTTTGCCAAGAATCAATAAATTACATTCGGATGCACAAGCTGATAATCGAAAAAATAAAGATGATGTGTTCGATGATCAGCTTGAGACATGATTAATTTCCTTAACCAGCCAGCATGCAGGCCGAAGGTCAAAAAAACTAGGGGGAGGGGCCAATATGTTTGGACCTGATTTTGCACGCACTCAGCCCATATACTGTTGAATGAGAGAAATATTAAGGATCAAGATTGGTTTCAGGATAAAGGTTGAATCAATCGCATAATCAACCTAGGTTCAGAGTCCTATCGAAGACGACGAGACTTGGCAGTGGTAGAGTTTCGGCCAAGAATAATTTTGTGCATATTCAGAGAATATGTATATGCCAAAGAATTGGAATATTATTAGAATTATGTCATTCTATAGACTTGACCATCATGGAATCCCCCTATAAATCAAGAGGTTTTGCAATGTAGAGAGCCCCCCTCAACTCAATAACCAACTCAAAACGCTCTATGTGAAAACCCTCACTCTGTGCGAAACCATTTTCTCACCCATGAGAAAATACTAACTATCCTAACTCTCTTGTAAACCACTACTACAATATTAGCTTTAGGTGTCGGATGATGGTGGTGGTTTAATAAGTCATTATGTTTGATAAAAGATATCCGACACATCATTCAGTTAGTGTCGGATAACAATGAAATCTTGTCGGTTATATCCGACATATATTCCTGGCGGATATTTAGTGTCGGATGCAACCGCCATAAAATTATTATACCAACCAGTATTTTTGAATTCTTTTTTTTATAAATATTTTTAACATATTCCAGCGGTTTTTAAGTTAATGGTGGCGGTTATAACCGACAGAAATTGACTATTTTATTATTTTAAAATGTTATATTGATTAAAAATAAATTGTGATTTTAGTGTAGCTGTAAAAAATCATTCAAATCAGAGCTAAAATAACCGTTAAATTGTGATTTTTCGTTTATAACCGTCGAAAACCTTTGTTCTGTTACGTAATATCTAAATGTTTGTTTTTTATGATTTTTTACGTATGCAATCTCGGAGTGTGTACAAATAAGTTGACGGTTGGATCATTGAAAAAAGTTTCGTAGAATGCATATCGCGTCAAAACGGTAGATTAAACAAACACTTAGAGTTAATATTATATTTCCATTAAGTATAAAATAAGATTTTGTGGTATCCACTAGTGTAAATATTTTAAATTGAAGATCAAATTTATTCATTGCATTCTTATAGGGTTAAGGAGTGTAGTTGTAAAAAACCATTAAAATCGGAGCTAAAATAACCGTTAAATTATGATTTTTCGTTTATAACCATCGAAATTTTTTGTTCCGTTACATAATCTCTGAATGTTTGTGTTTTATGATTTTTACATATGAAATATGAGAGTGTGTACAAATAAGTTTGACGGTTAGATCATTGAAAAAAGTTTCGTAGAATGCATATCACGTCAAAACGGTAGATTAAACAAACACTTAGAGTTAATATTATACTACCATTAAGTATAAAATAAGATTTTGTGGTATCCACTAGTGTAAATATTTTAAATTGAAGATCGAATTTGTTCATTGCATTCTTATAGGGTCGAGGAGTGTAGTTGTAAAAAAATCATCAAAACTGGAGTTAACATAACCGTTAAATTGTGATTTTTCATTTATAACCGTCGAAAACTTTTGTTCCGTTACCTAATCTCTGAATGTTTTTTTTTTTTGCAATTTTTTACGTATGCGATCTTGTAGTATCTACTAACAAGTTTGACGATTAGATCATTGAAACTAGTTTCGTAGAACACATATCTCCGTTAAATTTGCCTAAATTTTGAAGTGGGAAAAGTAATTTGTGCTAAATTTTTATTTATGTTTTTCAAGTATTGATTAGACAATATTTAGTTTGTGTGATGACATTTTCATTGTATAATTATCTTTTTGTTTCGTTATCGCATATTTTACATGGGTTATTATCTATTAAACCAAACAATTATTTATTTAATTTTTAAAAACGTATTTTATTTAAATACATATTATTTATTTATTTATTAAACCAAACAATTATTATTTAATTTTGGGGGGATTTTTGCCACCAATTTTTTCTGTCGGTTATAACCGACATAATGAAAATTTTCTATCGGTTTTAACTGACAATAATGAAAATTTTCCAAAATAAAACCCTTCCATCACTTCCTTGCATCGATGCCTTCTCTTTTCCCCTTCTCCTTCTCCCTTCCCTTTCTCCTTCTTGCGAGGAATTTATGACCTTAAATTTTCTAGTTTTGATATATGTCTCTTTTGTTTGTAGATCTTGGAATGCAGCTTGTTGCAATCCAATCCATTGAATAAGCATTTCTGAGACCTAATTCTTAACCATCTCGAGCCCAGAGCCGTTAGAGCTATCTTCATTTCTCACATAACTGAAACCCTAGTTGCATCTCCATCAAATCCTTCATCTCTCTTTGTCAAAAATCAGAGACCGAAACCTTTGTGGTTGCATAATGTGAGATATGCCTATCTCTCTGAAACCTTACACACAACGAAATTCGCCATGCCTGCAAAAGGGGTTGCAGGCCCTTACTCCTATCGAACAGGCAAACTGGAGATTCCAAAGGTAAAACCCTCAAACTTCTTCATGTTAGTCTCCATGGCTTTACTATAATGCATGCATGCTCATGAATCTGTACTTTTGCGTTGTGCATGTCTCCTGATGATGAATGCCAAGGAAAAATCGTGCAAAAATCTGGATCTGAACTTAGCTTGAGTACTAGTCTCCTCTGTGCTACTCGGTCAACCCCCAAACTTGTATTGTAGTGTGTGTGTGTGTGTGTATATATATATATATTTTTTAATTGAAATGAGAACGAATGAGTGGAGTGGGTCTAAGTAGTACATAGTCTTCTTTGCAAACCCACTGTAACATTTCTCAAACTCCAATTGGCTTTCCTTTTAAATTTCTGCACCGTAATGTTGATGTTGAATGCAAAGCTGTGATGAATGGATAGTTGAATGCATACTGAGGTGAATAGATGAATGCTAAAAAAAATCCATTGAATAAAGCTTGACCTAATTGTTCTCAAGTTTAACTTCTTTAATTCTCCTCAAAGATTGACTACTTGGTTCCATGATGAATCAAACAAAAGACCGAGGGGAATATTGGAGAGCGCTTTACTTTTCAATTGTGGAAATTTATCCTCCTTGGTTTTCCTTTTTTCTTTATCAATAAACAATGACCACTTGATGTATGCAGCCTAAAGGTATTGGTTTTCCATTCCTCTGTATTCATCACAAACGTTTTGTTTTGAAACATAATTTTTCTGATAATGCTGATATTCGTGACTAGTACTGATTTTTGCTTGTTTGCTGAACCCAGGCCTCAAACAACTTGTTCTACCAACCTGGAACCTAATTATAGTGACTAGATTTGAAAGTGGTTTATATTTTTTTTATTATTAATATATTTTCTGTCGGTTTTATCCGACAGAGAATGCTCTTATTTATTCATTATTAATAAATTCTTTGTAGGTTATATCCAACACAATTTATGTCGGTTTTAGAGTATTTTCTGTCGATTTTATCCGATAGAGAATGCTCTTATTTATTCATTATTAATATATTCTCTGTCGGTTATATCCGACACAATTTCTGTCGGTTTTAGAGTATTTTCTGTCGGAAAATTAATTTCCTGACGCTGGTAATTCTGTCGCTTATTATATCCGCCACTGCATCCATTTTCTGTCGGATTTTGCTGAATATCCGACAGTAATATACGTTTCTTGTCGGTTATCATAGCGACACTAATAAATGGTTTCGTAGTAGTGAACATTTTCAGTTTGAACTAACAACACTGTGTTGACAACTGGCGACCTCTTCAGTTTGGACTAACTGAAGGAAATTTTGTGAAAAACATGTTCATTTGAATAACATCATATAGCATGCAATTAACAATTAAAGGCGGAATCATGCTTTCATGCATTCAAAAACAAAACATCTACCATGAAATTCAAAGCCTAGTAGATTGGTGAACCTTGACTCAACTTAAAAACAACAATTTGTTAGTTGAGAAATATTTACCTTTGTAGATTCCTCTTTGCATATGCAAGGGATAATCACCCAAGAGATAGGGCCTTCATTCCTTGCTTCTTAGCTCCATGGATTTGGTTAGAAGAATAGGTTCTCCAAGTTCCCAAAATTGAGAACCTCTAAAGATTCTACACCAAGGTTGGATTGGAGAGAAAATGAGTGACCTTGAGGAAATAGAATTGCTAGACAATATCCCCCAAGGTGGTTGGCCTCTTAGAGAGAAATGGAAGCTTTGTGTTCTCACCAATTTTCTCTAAAATCAACAACTTTTGAATTTTAGGTTATAAAGTTCTTTATATAGTCACTTCTTTAAATGACCTAAAGAACCAAAAACCCTAATTCAACACTAAATGGATATGGGCTTTTGGGCCTTTGTGAATCTTTATTCATTAAGTTGTCATACAACTTAAGTCAATGGGCTTTGACGTTCGAAGCCCATTGGGCCTTAAGGTCCAAAAACTATCCCGAGGTCTTTAATGAACTTATTCGTTTGATTAATTAACATATTAATTAATCCTTGCCATAAATAATTAAACCATTTAATTCATCTCCTTTGTTTCTTCAATCTCCACCTTATTTGGTGTACGATACATTAGGTTCCTTTTAGCGAGGCAGTGGGCGATTAAAACCATTTTACATCGATTGTGAATTGAAACTTACTTTCAATTCTCCCTTTAGTGATTACACACGTTTAGGGCTTCCACAAACCATGAGTGACCCCTAGCAGCATATCATGGCTACCCAAGCTAATCAGAAGAGGTAGAGAACCTATTCAGTTTAGGATTACAAATGCAATACGGTCTTTCTCTAATCTAATACTCTTGACCACATTGTTTGGTTTGATAGTTTATTTATTCATGTCTACTATCCAATGTGATTCTTGTGCTTATATGATTACTTTGAATGTGAATTGGAACGCATTCCCAAATCTCATTCATACTCTGGCCAGAGATTTTAATCATATCATAGAGTATTCTCCCTCAAGCCAATTGAATGTTAGAGATCCCTTGTTGCGCATTCACTTGTCTCCATGACTAAGTGGCTTAACCCCAATGATGTCGTGGACACCCCGATGGGGTGACTTTGACATAATCAAAGATCAAGGACTTAACCACAAGACAACAACTGTGATGCCTCAGGTCAAAGGACTAATTTGCATTATCCCAAACATGAGTTCTCATGTGACATAAGTATGAGAACTCCTCGTTGATCGTGTTCAGTGAACTCATTCTCTATTGAGCACCTACGTACTTGTCTTGATGTCACACACACCAATGACTCGAGACTAGTCACTCTCCCTGAGAGAAGACATAGCACGTACTGATCTTATCGGACTGTCAATGCCCAATTGGCAATCCTATGATCAGGAACGTTTAGGATGTGTCTACGAAAGAATGGTCTCATTAATCTAACTTCATTAGATTGCATTCTTCCAATCACATATTCCTTGGACTTTATCGTTTAAGCATATAACATTTATATGAGACGTCTCAAACAATAATGTTTGCCCTTTATATGTAAACTAGATTAGTTTAACATGTGAAATATCCGTAAAGTATCATCATATGAATGGCTTTAGGGCACATTTCCAACATATCCATGGACATACTTGAATTTGATTGGAATTGTTGTGGGGGAGGTTGTGGTGGTTGCAGAGGTCTTGAATAGAACTCCTCAGATTGCTGCCAATATCCGTCTTGTTGAAATTGTTGAGGTTCCCCTCCACATAAAATTTGAATAATCTTTCCAATCTGAATTGTAAGTGTTGGAAAACAGGTTGTTCCTTGATTGATTATGGCATTGATAACCCCAGGCACCTCCATTCTCAGTTACGTTGATGAGTTTGATATCCTTACCTATATGACACGCCACATGTAGGGACACTTTTCATTGTCGTCCTTTAGATATACTGCGACAACTGAGAAGTAAGATTCGCTATTTGAGCTTGAATATTAACAATTGCCATGTCTTGCTTCTATAGTACCTAAAATCAAAGAAAGAAAATTATATCAAATATCAAAAGTAAAAAAACAAAAAAAAAAAACAGGGTGATTAGCAATTTTACTAATCCCCAGCAACGGTGCCAAAATTTGATGTGAAATTTAACTAGCACTCAAATTAAACCCTCTTATTGACAATTGTAGTAAAGATGTAAGTAGGGATCGTTCTAGGCCGATGATTAAGAGGGATTGCTAATCTACTTAAACTGACTCAAAAACACTAAACTAGGCTTGAAAACACTAAATTAGACTCTATAGACTCAAAACACTCAAAACAACAACAAACAATCAAAAAGACTAAATTCTAGACCTAACAAGTGATTTTGACGAAAATAAACTTAATTTGACTCAAAAGATTAAAAGAAAACAGATTATGACTCAACTAACAAGACTTAATGAATGGGGGATTGTTTTTGACGAATAGAGAGTTCATAAATGAACTTTCCCATCCAAACAACATTGTTGTAAACTTCTATATGGCAATATATTTTGCATTCATAATGGAACACACTAAAGTCATTACTTTAATGTTTCCATCCAAATATCTCTTTAGTCATAATAAAGAGATATCTGTTTATCTCTTCATTCATAATGAAGAAACATCCAATGATGGATTAGATTCACAATCTAATACATTTACGCTTCCATTACGTTACTCTAATTCTTCCTCATTCTTCGAGGAACCTATCCTTTAGTATTTCTTAAATACTTAAGGATTCACTTGACAGTTGCCATGGTTCTGATCCTGGGCTTGTATTGATATCGCCTTGTACCTTTCTAGGTACAACTCATATCAATGTTTTTCATACAATATGAAATACATAAATCACTTTTCTGCGTATGCATAAAGGATTCGATTTACGCATTATTTCTTTGGGAGTCAAAGGGTACGTTCCCTTTGAGAAGAGCTACCTCCTAGTCTCACTAGAGTTGTTCTTCTTATTGAAGTTTATCATCATATGAGAAACTTCCTAGCATCCTTTTGTCTATTATTAGGGCATGATATAATCCAATTATATCCTAAAATCTATCATTATAGATTTCCATCCCATGTATATAGACTATGTCTCCCATATACATTCTATCTTTATAGAATGTTTAAAGTCATAACTTTAACAATGAAGTATTCTTTTCATTTCCAAAATTAATATATCATATATATATTTAAATTTTAGGAACATGATTAACTCCCACTAATCTTTTGTAAACCTAGTAAACAAAAGATTCATTTACATCTTTATGAGAAATCAAACGATTTGACCTTTTTCTCTCATAAAACGCTTATGGCTCCCACTAGCTTGCTAAGATCCATGATGGTTGGATCTCTACAACTTACATGTTTTGTGATTCATAGTTTTAGACATATATTATTAGGACTATCTTAATAATGGTTTCGGAAACCTATATTATGTCCAAACATTGAATCAACATTTAGTTGTAGCTAGCTATCTTCGAATTAATTGAAACTAAGACTACGTCAAAAATGGTTCCTTCAAAGTCAACCATTCTCTTTGATTGTAGTCACCTTAAGCTACCAATTAGCTATGAAGGTTTCATTATTTCGGGTCAAATGGTACTTTACCATTTCCTTGAGTATATTTTGTATATACACTCAATGTAGTCATAAAGTTCAAACCATTCAACTGAGACGGTTTAAAATTCTTTTTGACTACCTTGGAGCTTGTGGTATAGGAACTAGGTTGTTATATTTGTTCATCTTGTCTCTCAAAGAACCCATTCTTTTGAGTTCTATTCCTAGTTCATTTGCTCTAAGGCAAATCACATTGTAGGATTACAATGAACTACTCAACAAACAACATTTGTTGGTTGGTTTATAGAAGTGATATCCAAAGGTTAATTTAAGGATATCCACAAGATAATTTTTAAACAAATATTGCTCATTAGCACACAACCCCAAATCTTAACATGATTAAGATTTGTCTTTCTTTCCAACTACATCCTATGGAGTTATGAAAATTTGGAAGATCTCCTAATTGACAATCATATTGTTTTAGAAGTATATATCCTATATATATGGGTAATTGATAATATTCAACGAACTAAATCTTATTCAAGTTCGTTCTTCTCCTAATGGAGAAAATCATTATCTTATGATGCTAATTTCCTTGATATCTTTCAAGGAAACTCATCTAAAGTGTTACCTTTCCTTGGATCAAATCTAAGGAGGTAAGTACTTTAGACGTCTTACTCATCAACTTACATTTCTTGAATTCTTTGCAACCTTTTGCAAAGTATTCGGACTTGTGTTTATTCATAATAAACTATAGTCCAACCGAGAGTGATCTTCGGTGAATGTCATACAACATGAGTAGTATTATGTTGTGGACAATTGCCACTATCTTGCAACCTTTTGGGTTTTAAGCATCATTATATTCTAAACAGTTAACGCTACCATATCATCTCTACTATAGAGACAATCAATTAGATTACTATAATCCAATCATTGATTAATAAAGAACAATGTTTTGTCAAACAAAACATTCATCCATCTCTACTATAGTGACGGAATTAAGTTCCTTAAAATTGGAATGTAAAGACAATCTTTGGTTTTTCCAATTTCTTTGGTAGTTCATATGAGGAAGTTAGTACCATCTGCTTTCGCAGAGATCTATATTTTATTCACGTTCCGAATGTGAAGTACTTTCTCTTCTCTCATAAATCTTCTACTTCTTATTAGCCATACTTTTACAACGATTGTAAAACATAGTTACTAATACGGAATCATGTATTCAAGTAGAAGAACCAACTGTTTTGAACTTTTCAAGAACAATTTACAACACCTTCGAAATGTGTGTTCTTGACACTTGCAAGACATTTCTTGCAAATACCCCTTCCAATGTCCATCCTTTCATAAAGAAAGTTTGTTCCCTTGGAGTTAATTTTATCTTCTTCATTTGACTTCTCCTTTGACTACAATAGTCATGGTCCCTAAACTCCCACTATCTCTCTTGAAACCTTTTTCAATTGTGTTATACACATCAAACATTTTGGAGAGTGTGTGGTTATTGTTCACTACATAGTTTACAATAAACTTAGTGAACCATTAGGATAGGGACATAAAGGTGAAATCCTAGCTTAGTTTCCGTCTCGTTAAGTGGTTTATCACTTCAACACTCAATGATTCAAAATCATCATAAGTCCATGTTGATGGACTATTTTTGTCAACCAACCATTATGTTCTAAACATAATTACAAACTTTCAAGAGTTGTTCAAGGCAACTCTTATTTGTTCATAAGTTCCTTTGTTCATATAACGAAGGAATAAGCATTGGTTGTTTGTGTTGTCCTCTTCATGATAGACATTTCTAACATGTTCTTCCAATGATACATTATCAATAGGAAGATTGTGAGGATGAGACTTCTTAGGTACATGCACAATCCATTTAAGACAATCTTTGGGATTGTGTTACCAAGTCCGGAAACTAAAACATTCTGCTTTTCTTTGTCAAGTTTTGGATAGCGTTTGCAAATATATTGGTAAACAAATACATAACGAATATAAATTGATTGATTTTAAGCCATTTGATTTGGGTCTTTAAATCAAATAGCACCACCCACTATTTTTGGCAAATTCCATATCCCTCATTGGAATTCGAGAGTTTTGGAGGAAACTCTTAGTAGGTTATGGGAGACTCACTATTACCAAGTCCACCTCACAATGATATGATGTTGGCTAGCATTAATAATAATGAGAGAGTACGCTTACTCCTTTTGCAACTAATGCAAGTACCCATCAATTTTGGCCTCTAGAGAATGTTGCCTCACGATGATACGATGTTGGCGCCATTGCACTTAGTTAAGTCATTCCCACCATGCTTAGTTCGTGAAGGGGTTCAAGAATAGCCTCACGATGATACGATGTCGGCCATCCTCGTTGCCTACACTAACCTCATCAAGTATGTATATAGACTCCTCCTGAGTATAAGCATGCACTTTGTACTCCCCCATGATAGGGTGAAGCCGGTGTACAAGTCATAAACGATTGGAGCCTACCACGGTGGAAGGCCACGAAAGAGTGTTCTAAGCACTCTCACGCTTTTCAACTTAATAATGGTTTGGTTGAGGGTTTTAGGTCTCATCACATATAAGTATTCATTTTAATCTACATTAAAACAATTTTGGTCCTATTACAACTATTGGTCCATTTGTTTTTAGTTGTATATAATACTCCCACTATGCTTATAAAACGGTTTTTTTAAAGCAAGAGTATATGATACTACTAACATAAGGTTTGCATTCATTTGATGGACTATATAGTTGCCTTAGGGCCTTAGGATGACTATGAACCTTTGTTTAGATTCAACACGAGCCTAGTGTTGAATCTCGGACTAGGGATGGAGATTGATTTTAGTTACGCGTTTAATCACATTAAGGCGTGTTGTTCCTAGGGGCGTTGGACCCAACTACTTCATTTTCATGCATATCAAATAAAGCAAGAAAGAAGTACTTCAAAGTAAAAGAGAGCTTATGCTCTTTACAACATTTGCATAAAACAAATTACTTTAAAGTAAAGAAGAGCTTATGCTCTTTTACAACATTTGATCAAATCAAATTACAACCAAAATTAATCTACACATTCCCATGGTTCAAACAAATTTGAAACGGCCTTTCACATAGCTCAATTATCGTAGGCTTAGGTTCATAATCACCCTTTAATTAATTAACATTTTAACTAATTAAATTGAATGCAACATTTTCATTTGGTTTTTGTATCCATAAAATTGATTTAAATGGAGCTAAATGAAATGAAAATCCAATTCTCATTTAAAGAGACAAAACAATTTTTGTTCCCTACTTAATTTGGGCCATCATGCAATAACCACAACTTTTTGGGCTATATTGCGAAACACAAACTTTTGGGGTCACTTTGTAAAAACACAAAAGTCCACTACTTCATGTAATTACAACTAGAACCCAAAAATTTCAACAAATACAAAAAACTTCATTAAAGGAGCAAAACAATTTGTCCTTTAACGTTTTTGGGCCTTAACGTAAAAACGTAAACTTTTGGGCCAAAGTGCAAATACACAAAAGTATCAAAACTTTATGTAATTGAATAAAAGACCCAAAAATACCCTATTCTATTAGGGTGGCCGGCCATGATAGAAAAAATATGATTTTTACAAAGTTTTTGTAAGTGGGTTTTGTTAGGTGAGGTAAAGATGAAATATTTTGAATTTATGTTAAACTTTTAAAAAAGTTTGTCTACCATTATAGCCATTAATTGAATTTATGTCAAACTTTTAAAAAAGTTTGTCTACCATTAAAACCATTAATAATACTTTACAAATAATCATCACCCACTAAAATCACCCACTAAAATTAAACCAAAACTTTATGTAAAAACATAAAACATTTTGAATCAAAACTTCAAAACTTTTTGTTCTTGGCAAGAACTTCAAGAACATTGAAGAACACTCATGAAAACTCATAATAGCTCCATGAATGTTTTCACTCACCAAAACTCAAATTTTCATCACTCAAAAGAGGGTTAACATCCTAGGGTACTTAGGGGTTCCAAAAGTCACTTTAAAACCATTTTAACAAGACAAACATGAACCCAAAAAATCACCCTTTGGATTTGGCCGAATTTCCCAAAAAACATGGCACCAAATTTTAGCTCCAAAATTCATGCTCATATGAACTACATCTACAACATTTGAGATGGCAAATTTTCTAACAAAATTTACATTCAAAGAAACAAGAATAAAGCTTGTAACATATTACAATTTTTAAATCAAAAAACTATGAACTACAAAACCCAAAATGATTCACCAACTACTAGACCTAGGCTCTGATACCACTTGAAGGAAATTTTGTGAAAAACATGTTCATTTGAATAACATCATATAGCATGCAATTAACAATTAAAGGCGGAATCATGCTTTCATGCATTCAAAAACAAAACATCTACCATGAAATTCAAAGCCTAGTAGATTGGTGAACCTTGACTCAACTTAAAAACAACAATTTGTTAGTTGAGAAATATTTACCTTTGTAGATTCCTCTTTGCATATGCAAAGGATAATCACCCAAGAGATAGGGCCTTCATTCCTTGCTTCTTAGCTCCATGGATTTGGTTAGAAGAATAGGTTCTCCAAGTTCCCAAAATTGAGAACCTCTAAAGATTCTACACCAAGGTTGGATTGGAGAGGAAATGAGTGACCTTGAGGAAATAGAATTGCTAGACAATATCCCCCAAGGTGGTTGGCCTCTTAGAGAGAAATGGAAGCTTTGTGTTCTCACCAATTTTCTCTAAAATCAACAACTTTTGAATTTTAGGTTATAAAGTTCTTTATATAGTCACTTCTTTAAATGACCTAAAGAACCAAAAACCCTAATTCAACACTAAATGGATATGGGCTTTTGGGCCTTTGTGAATCTTTATTCATTAAGTTGTCATACAACTTAAGTCAATGGGCTTTGACGTTCGAAGCCCATTGGGCCTTAAGGTCCAAAAACTATCCCGAGGTCTTTAACGAACTTATTCGTTTGATTAATTAACATATTAATTAATCCTTGCCATAAATAATTAAACCATTTAATTCATCTCCTTTGTTTCTTCAATCTCCACCTTATTTGGTGTACGATACATTAGGTTCATTTTAGCGAGGCAGTGGGCGATTAAAACCATTTTACATCGATTGTGAATTGAAACTTACTTTCAATTCTCCCTTTAGTGATTACACACGTTTAGGGCTTCCACAAACCATGAGTGACCCCTAGCAGCATATCATGGCTACCCAAGCTAATCAGAAGAGGTAGAGAACCTATTCAGTTTAGGATTACAAATGCAATACGGTCTTTCTCTAATCTAATACTCTTGACCACATTGTTTGGTTTGATAGTTTATTTATTCATGTCTACTATCCAATGTGATTCTTGTGCTTATATGATTACTTTGAATGTGAATTGGAACGCATTCCCAAATCTCATTCATACTCTGGCCAGAGATTTTAATCATATCATAGAGTATTCTCCCTCAAGCCAATTGAAGGTTAGAGATCCCTTGTTGCGCATTCACTTGTCTCCATGACTAAGTGGCTTAACCCCAATGATGTCGTGGACACCCCGATGGGGTGACTTTGACATAATCAAAGATCAAGGACTTAACCACAAGACAACAACTGTGATGCCTCAGGTCAAAGGACTAATTTGCATTATCCCAAACATGAGTTCTCATGTGACATGAGTATGAGAACTCCTCGTTGATCGTGTTCAGTGAACTCATTCTCTATTGAGCACCTACGTACTTGTCTTGATGTCACACACACCAATGACTCGAGACTAGTCACTCTCCCTGAGAGAAGACATAGCACGTACTGATCTTATCGGACTGTCAATGCCCAATTGGCAATCCTATGATCAGGAACGTTTAGGATGTGTCTACGAAAGAATGGTCTCATTAATCTAACTTCATTAGATTGCATTCTTCCAATCACATATTCCTTGGACTTTATCGTTTAAGCATATAACATTTATATGAGACGTCTCAAACAATAATGTTTGCCCTTTATATGTAAACTAGATTAGTTTAACATGTGAAATATCCGTAAAGTATCATCATATATATGGCTTTAGGGCACATTTCCAACACTAACAGCACTAGAGTCGTAGAATCAAGCGATCAAGAAGCAACTTTAGTTTCAACTAACAACATTGATTCTAGTTCGTTGGTTACTACCTAAGTCTCGGCAGCGAAGAGTTATCAATTCTTTTGCGTAAAGGGTCATCTTATTAGCTTCAGTGAAGTGAGGTGTTACCTAGTTACCCCTTTGTTCAGCACAACAAAAGCCAAACCAGTTTATCAAACTTCATAGTGATCTAGTAACCTTGTCTTCAGGTTCTCGAACCCAAGGCTGAAGCATGCTCCTTCCTCGGCCTAATCGCTCGAATACATAAGTCAGCAGCACATTCGACACCACTACCACATATTCTACTCACTCAACTGAGCTCAGTTGCGAGTTGGCACACCCATATTCACAAGAATGACTTAGTTAGCTTGTAATTACTCGACATGCGCGCCACGTAGCCTTTGTAATTTTTAAAGGCAACAATAACACAGCAGGTTTTAGATCAATCCTATGAGATTATATTAAACTTTTATCGTTTCTGCATGGATCTTTGTTTCAAAATAATTGAACAATTTGGTTTTTTTTTCTTGGATTTAAGATTGTAACTTCTTGAGAAATCTACTCTAGACTGAAAAACTACATGGTGTTAGTAATGTGTTATCAAATGAGTTAATTATAGTATCACGTGATCGTCATGTCACACTAAAAAACCTACTATAGGCTGAGGAAGTTAGCAAATTAAACAAGGTAACATGGAGCTATCTAGTACAGAAGAAAGAAATTTAACTTATCAGTAGAAATAAGTGTGGTATAATGTGTAGAGCCAAAATAATCACAAGACGACGCGTGGATTTTTGGATGAAAATGACAAACATACCCTTGAGACATATCGGGATTCCTACGCGCGAGCAGCGTGCAATCATCCCTCAACCAAGTCAAAAGTGCCCAAAATAGGTAAACAATTCAAAACCTATCTCATCCATCCTCATCCAATCCTCTTCACAAGGTAACTTCCCAAATCTTCCCTTTTTTATTATATTGATTAGCTAATCAATTAGGCAATTGTTCTATTAATTAGCTAATTGGTTAAGTAATTATTCCATAACTCCAAATTTAACACAAATCAAGAACCTAGCCCATAAAGGGAGCTAGGTGGCCGGTCCTCTCTCACCCAAGGAGGCCGGCCATTCTCCTATTTAAACCTCATCATTCTCCTCAAAGTGCACTTCCAATTCTCTAGAAAAAATTCTATAAAATTCTCCAAACACTTTCCCTCAAAATTCTAACTTTGGCATTGGAGGTTCTTCGGCCAAAGCCCCCCCCTCTTTCATCATGGGCGCGTGAGGCTCTTGGCCTTGACCTAAGGTGTTATTTGTTTTGTAGGTGCAATTTTGTCCAATATTAAGGAGGAAGAAATTTGCATCCACAAACTGGTACTTTCATTGAGAGTTGAGTCCCACACTCGTAGAAGACTCTTGCATCCGAGGTTTTCTATTTTCTTGTCCATTTGTAGATTTTTCGTACGTTCTTATTTTTAGAATTTTTTATTTGCAAAAATTCTTTGATAAGACGTAAAAGAAAAGTACAATGGCTAGAAATTTAGAAACTTCAACGAACAAAAATTCCAATGTTCAAGAGATGAGACCACGGCGATCCATGAGGCTAAACGTGACAATAAGTGGAGCGGCACCACAACCACAAGGCTCCACCATGGCAACCATTGCGATGGCCACCACGGTAGCCACCCGCGGCGAGGTCCATGGTATCACCACCACGGCCCGAGTAGTGCCACCCAAGGCTCACGGCACCAAGGCCATGGCCCAAGCCATGTCACTCTAATCCCAATGTAAGCCCAACGCATTGCCAAGTCGAGCCCTAGCCTCGTAGCCACGTGCGCCACACGCCGAGCAGCCTACTTCCATGGCCCAGCATGCTCCCGTGGCCTTCCAAGCAGCCCAGATCGATCCAAGATTAGTTCAACCGTCCCGGCTCCAAATTTCCAGACCGACAATCGAACCAGGAGCATTTTCACCATATTTTTTTGTGGATTTGACATTTCTCAACTCAAATCTCACGCCCGGAGTTTACCATACTTCCACTTCTCAAAGAGACGCATTCCTTCCAAGCTATTCCAACCCAAATGGAGAACAACACTTGTCTCGACAAGTCATAGAGTTGACGAGCGCACTTGCACAACAGACGACTTTGGTGAACCAGCTCTTGCAGCGCACCGAGATGCAACGTGCCCTAGACGAGGTGTCCCGAAGTAGGACAAGGGCAAACAAAGAACCTTTCCAGTAGCGTCCCGGCAAGCAGCCACTCGACCAGCCACGAACCGAGGGTTCGGGCAGTGTACATTCCCAATCGGGCCCTCGAGATAGCGTATACTTCCGTCTTAGCACACGGAGGAGCATGCACTCTCGACTAGGCCTGTGGACGAGCATACATTCACGGTTAGGGTCACATTCCGATAGTCAACATGAGCAACCTTCCAGATGAAGTATTCATTCATGGCTAAGCCCGCAAGGAACATCATCCACTTTACATCGGAGTAGGCAGCACAATGGACGGAGAGAAACAATCATTCAATCTGGCTTAAGTTCAGCCGGCAGCCTGCGAAGAACTCGCTCGTCTGCTAGGAACGCACCACACGCCCCGTATTCTCGGCATAGACGAGCCAAACACATAGAATAATAGCCTAGAAGAACAAGTCACGGATGGGGGCAGCCGAGAGCTCCGCTACCCTAATAAAGGCAAATTCAAGAAGAAGTAGAGAAACTCTTGACCAAGCGATTGCGCAATTTCTAAAGTAACGAGGTCACCAACGAGGGACTACGATGGAACATGACCAGCATAAGCAGGTCACCCTTCACGGACGAGATCGAGCAGGCAGAGCCTCTACGCGAGTTTAGCATGCCACATATCACATCTTTCAAAGGGGACGAAGACCCAGAGAGACACTTAAAGCACTACTGAAGCGCAATAATCCTATATTCTCATGTGCAAGATATTTACCACCACTCTACAAGGCGAAGCGCAAGATTGGTTCTACACCCTGCCGCCACAATCCATCCGGAGTTTCGACGAACTTTCTTTGGTTTTCACCAAAGAATATTCATCTTATCGCTCGATCAAAAAGAAGTCTGACCATTTATTCAGCGTCAAGAAGAACCAAAATGAGTCGCTTCGCGACTATGTGAAAAGGTTCAAAGCAGAGAAGGCAAGGATAGTCGGATGCAACAACTCGATAGCTAGAGCAGCCTTCCAAAAAGAACTTCTAGCAAACCACCCGTTATTCGAAAAATTGATCATGAAAGAAGATATAACTTTGGCAAACTCTTTTGCTCTGGCAGAGAAGCATGCACCTTGGGACGAGGCTCGCCAATGCACATTCAAGGACTTGAAGAAGTACCCAACATCACCTCCCTACTATCCAAACTCGAAGTAGCAAATGACTTATTCGCATGTTTGACGGTATCTAAAGCAGCAATAAGCTATACCATCATGCGAGAAGAGCTGGGGCCCAACTACCTGTATTCCACAGTTCTAAAGCTCTCCTCGATGCTATCAGAAATTCAAAAGCTAACTTGGGCGATAGTTGTTGCAACCCGGAAGATCAAGTTTTACCTTCAAACGCACGCAGTCATCCTCATAACGCACTACTTCGCTCAATCCAAACTTGTGACGATAAAGGCGTAGACCCTGGATGATGCAAAGTTTTTTTACGAACGCAACAACTCAACCCAAAAGACACGCCAATGGTAGAACGAACACTGGAATGACACACTCGGAAGCAAGTTTTTCCTCATCACCCCAAAAGATTCTACATAGGAGCAATATGTACTGGCAGTTGAGCACCATTTCCTGCTACGTGTCACACAGCCCCATCCGACCCTTACTCCATAATTTAACTCTAGAGTGGCCCAATACCGGCAGTTGAGCATCTCCTTTTGCATGTAACATGGCCCCAGCTCCACGACTCCCTACCACGCATTCACGATGCAACAAAGTGGCCCAACAACGCCCCACAGGTAGTCGAGCACGCCCTAGCCGTGCCTGCTCCATCTGATAGCCGCACCTGCTCCATCTGATAGTGCGGCCCAACGACGCCCCACAGGTAGTCGAGCACGCCCTAGCCGTGCCTACAAAGGTTCAAGAGCAGGCGTAGTCTTTGTCACCCAGACGGTTCGATGCCTAAGCAGGCGATCACTCTAGGCTTCAAAGCATCCAAGAATGAAGCAGAATACAAAACCCTACTAGCAGGCCTTCCAAATGGCAAAAGATTTGGCGGTGAAAAAGCTCGTAATTCATTCTGATTCCCAGCTAATCACTAGCCAGACTACTTGAGGCGTTTCAGACTTACACCCTCACTCAATTTCCATAGGTAGACAACGCTCATGTGGATGCACTAGCCGGCCTAGGCTCTGCCATTGACCACCAACTCAAACGCTCTATTCCGGTGGAGTATTTAGACGAGCCAACCATAGAGGCGAAGCCAGCAGCCGAGGTGTCACAGGTTAGTACAACTCCAAACTGACAAGATTCCATTGTAGAGTACCTGGTCAATGGCACATTCCCCACGAAAAGATTGAAGTCTAGGAAGTTTTAAATCAAGGCAACACGCTACTACATGTGGAACGGCATTCTCATCCGAAAATCCTACATCGGACCATATCTTCGCTGCCTAGCACCTCCCGATGACTTAAAGGTTCTAAGCTCAATCCACAAAAGCGTTTGTGGAAATTACTCCGGAGGTCGATCCTTAGCATAGAAGGCTCTTAACGCAAACTACTGCTAGCCTACCATGCACAAAGATGTTAAAGAGTTAGTACAAAAGTGCAACCGTTTCCAATGCTACAAGCATCCGCAGATGAATCCTTGGTCGTTCATGCAGTGGGCAATCAACCTGGTAGAACCTATGCCGCCTACTACTGGGGGCAGATGCATGATGATCGTGGCAACCAAAAACTTCACCAAATGGGTAAAAGCAGAACCCAAGACGACCACGACTCATACGGACATAGAGCACTTCATATGGAGGAACATCATTTGCCGATTTGGCATCCTCAGTCCATCGTCACCGACAACGGCCCGCAATTCGTGGGAAAAGATGTGGCCAAGTTTTTTCAAAAGTATGGCATCAAACAGCACATGTCCACGCTGAGATATTCTCAAGGCAATAGGCGGGCCGAAGTATCCAACAAGATGATCCTCAACTGCCTCAAGAAATCCATTGCTAACAAGTAGGGAAAATGGCCAGACGAACTCCCCAAATGTCTATGGGCATATCACACCACCAAAAGATGAGCAACCGGTGAGACTCATTTCTCTTTGGCATTTGGCTCAGAAGCAATCATTCATCCCAATGTCATCAAGCCAAGTATCATCGCTCTACTACCAAGCATTGAGCAGAACAGTAAAGAGATGGCCATAAGCTTAGATCTGGCAGAGGAGAAGCACGAACAGACCATCACCGGCATCGCAGCCTACCAGCAGCAACTCCTCTCCAGCTACAACAAAAAGGCCAAGATCCGGCAGTTCCAGCCCAAAAATCTAGTCCTAAGAAAAGCCTTTATCATTGCTTGTAGAGAAGGCTCCAAAAGGATGGATCCCATTTAGGAAGGTCCGTACAAGATCAGCAGAGTAGGCGGCAAGAGTAATTACACCCTCGCCACCAAGAAACGACAAAAAGATCGAAAAACAGTGGACCGCCTACAATTTGAGGAAGTACCATGTGTGACCTCCTACTACATCAAAGCCCAAAGAGTCAAGTAGCTCGACGGGCACAACCTCACAAGCCGAGAACTATCCAGTTGTTATGCAGTTTCTACCTTACAACTAAGTTCTCGTTCGTTTCACTCATTTTTCAATGAGGAATTCAAAAGTAATCACAACTTGGCTCGGCTGCATGCTTACAACAACTGATCGCTTATGCACTTCAAAAGAAGACCGTTTCCTTCTCAGGGACTCATCGCAGGAATTACGCCCCCCCCCGAGGGACCAACCATGCTCTCCAGTGTGAGAGGGTAAACTAATTGCTCTCCAGTGCGAGAGGGTAAACCAATTCCCTGTCACCTATATGGGTCAGCTATCCAAGACAGGAGGATAAACTCTACACTTCGAATATCTAGATGTGGATGAGCCTGGATGCCCTAGTATAACTAAATGCACGATGGCTTCCATCGGGATTCCTAGAAGTAGCCACAATGGTCTTTTTCAAGGCTTAGCTAACTGAAGGATTTTGGGTCCCTTGGCCTAATCCGCGGGGAACCGGGCCTTAGAGACGGAGGGGGCACATTACGTAGTATGCCCTACAGATGGCTGCCCTGGAACCCTAAAGCTGCTACCGAGTGCACTAAGGTAGCATACGATTTCCGGAAGACTACCTACGGTTTGCCTTTCGAGCTGTAAAACCACGCTAGACTTATACAACCGCACAGTCTTGTGAAAGGTTAAACAAGCTAGCGTGCATATACGAAGCTTTATCCACTGCCAACATGCTACGTAGTCAATAAGCTTCACATCTGCCAAGCGCGGAACAACTTACACCAAGTTCTAAAGTGTTGTGATACTTGAAACGCAACCTACGGAATTGGAGAAAGCCAAGGTTAACAGCCTAGTGGTTACGCGGATTTGTCTGTTTCTGTAAGTAAGGCATCCGGCTGCCAACCTTATGGCTAACAACTTTGCAAAGTTTTACACCAACACCTACAGATGCATAGGCTACGTGGGCCTGTCTGCTTATAGAAAAGTAGCACGTCTGCCACTGGTCTATAAAGTCTAAAAGTTAGGGCATGAACAAAAAAGGCGAAGATGAAGAAAAGCGAATGAAGCATGTTTATAAACAACTAGCAAAGGCCGAATGAGTTCAAGCAAAACAAGAGCTACAAGGAAAAACCAAGAAAATCCTAAAGGCTACCTAGAAGACTACACTTCAGCACCTTGGATATCCCACGACTACTTGGTCGCCACACCTTCAGCAGCCGCGACGCTCTTAGCAGCGGCATCATCCAGCGCTTTACCCCCAGCTGCCCCAGCCTGGGCACCAATTTCTCTAACTACTTCACCAATGGAAGCCTCAAAAGTAAAGGCAAGCAAGTCTTCCGGAGAAATAGATAAGGTTTCAAAGTCTCTCCCAGCAAACCTGAGCAAACCTGAAGTCAGACGGTCTACCAAATAGATAATCTACATAACCCAGCTTATAGAAATCGACATGACTCTGAACAAGCGGAGCCTCGAGCCCAACCTTCTTACCTTTCAGCTGCCCGATCTCCTCAAGCAGACCAACATTGACGCTTTGCAGCTCATCCACTTCTTTCTTAAAATTTTCGTTGATCCTCAGTGCACCTTGGAGTTCCAACATTTGGGGTTCAAGCTTATCAACAACCTTCTTGAAGTAGATCACTTGGTTATAAGTAGCAATCAAGATCTTAAATATGAAGTATGTGACATCCGGTCTCAAGCTGCAGAGAAGTGGGGGCAGAGATATTAGACCCCTTCAAGACCCCTTCAAAGCGACGAGCTCAGATTCCAACCTATTGTTCTTCTCGGCTGAAGAATAAGCTTCAGCTACCACAGCCTTTGCCACCTCCTTGGCAGCCTTAGTATCCTTTTGGTCAAGGAGCATAGACTCGGCTGCCAGGATAGTCGTCTTCTGCATCATGGCAAGTAAAGCAGTCTTCATATACTCGGTCGCATGCTTTGCAAAGGAACTTAGGCAAACAACCTCTCTAACGCCATCGACAAACTTGGCACAAGCGCCCATGTCTTCAAACAAATCTGGTTTCAAAATCGCACAAATCTCAGCAGCCTCCCCAGAAGCAGGCTTAATGGATTTATCATAGCTACCCACGCAAGCAGTCTCCTCCTTTCCAGCAGGCAAATCAGTCTCAGCAGCAGCATGAGTGGGCATTGGCACCACTTCAGCAGCAGAGTCCACCTTATCGCTCTTTATAATAGCAAGTCTCTCCAAAGGTGAATCAGACTTAGATCCCAACGGAAGTCTTGGTACAGACTTTGGCATTGAGGGCATGACATGACCTCTACGCTGAGCAACCTTATTAGCAATTCAACTAGCCTTCTTTGGCGTGACAGGCGTCACTGACTCAGATCTAGCAGCCCTATCTTTCATCCCCTTGGAAAAAATAAATCAATCACAAGCCTGGGGCAGCTGGCGAACCCTCGTGAACAGCGGAAGAAGTCTTTGGTTTTTTCTCAGCCGACATCTCTTGAGCAGACGGGGAAGATCTCTTTTCCCACCTTCACTTGCAGCGGGATCCACAACAGCAATTGGACGAGCCAATGCATTTGCCTTTATCCTATTCATTTCATCTCTCGGGAGCAGCCCATATTTTTCCCTGCGAAGAGGATCAAGCAGCCAACGCCATTCACTGTACTCAGCAAGGGAGCTCAACCCATACTGGCTTTTCCCTCATTTCTTCTCTTCGGCTAGTAGGCAGGAGGCCTGCATGCCCAACATTCCAGCATCTCATAAGGCCCGTGACCTTCTTATTTCTCTCAATTGCGGACTGTCCCGTGTCAAGTCCAAGAGCCCAAAAAACATGAGCCATATGGCTCGCCTAGCATTGCGCCCCAGCGACACAATCCGATACACCAGCCGCACAAGTTGCCTTTGGCTCTACCCTAGCCGAGCAGCCTAAAGCAGTGCTCCCTGCCACAACACCTCCTCGATCCATGCCAAGCCGACTTCTGGCCCCTGTCAGCCGACATGCCGCACCACCCCGACGGCTACCCTGCGACAGCACTATCCAGGAAGAAGACAAGAAAAATTAAATTTTTCTTACATCGGTGCGGCATGGACAAGACGAAGAAAGCAACGAAAGACGGTCCTTTGCTCGGGTAAGATGTAGAAGATTGCTAGAAGAGGGGGAACAAATATCCTCTAAGCTCTCTCTTTCTCTCTCTCTTGTAGGGTAGAATAAATTGCTCTCCAAAGTTGATTTAATAACCCACTTAAGGTGGACTTAAATAGGCTTTGAGAGAAATTTATTTCCCTTTCCTAGAATGATCTAATTTCCTATTAAAGAGGGAATCTACTTCAAAATAGGAAGCAGTCCAAACGTTTCCTAAAACAAGAAAATCTCTACACCTGTTGCCCTCTCCTACAAGCAGCCCAACAGGTGTGGGGGCATTTGTGGAGCCAAAAATAATCACAAGACGACACGTGGATTTTTGGATAAAAAGGACAAAAATACCTTTGAGGCATATCAGGATTTCTACGCGCGAGCAGCGAGCAATCATCCCTCAACCAAATCAAAAGTGCCAAAAATAGGTAAACAATTCAACCTATCTCATCCATCCTCATCCAATCCTCTCCACAAGGTAACTTCCCAAATCCTCCCTTTTTTTATTATATTGATTAGCTAATCAATTAGGTAATTATTCTATTAATTAGCTAATTGATTAGGTCATTATTCCATAACTCCCAATTTAACACAAATCAAGAACCTAGCCCATAAAGGGAGCTAGGTGGCCGGTCCTCTCTCACCCAAGGAGGCCGGCCACTCTCCTATTTAAACCCCATCATTCTTCTCAAAGTGCACTTCCAATTCTCTAGAAAAAATTCTATAAAATTCTCCAAACACTTTCCCTCAAAATTCTAACTTTGGCATCGGAGGTTCTTCGGCCAAAGCCCCCCCCCCCCCAATTCATCATGGGCGCGTGAGGCTCTTGGCCTTGACCTAAGGTGTTATTTGTTTTGTAGGTGCAATTTTGTCCAAGATCAAGGAGGAAGAAATTTGCATCCACATAATACATGCTTACGATGGCAAAACTTACATATTTGCATCCACATAAGGCTCTTGGCCTTAACCAAATTATTCTTGTTTATCTTCGGATCGGCGAGGTCTGTGCTTAATATCTTCTTGGTAGCTAGGGTAAGATATTCTTGATCATATTTGCCTTAAATTACAAGTAGTGGAGGAATCATTTGCTTTTGGCTTGCCATATAACACATGGGATGCTTTAGAGGATATATAAAGTTTGTGAAGCGATCGATTCCATTTCCTTAAATAAATAAATAAAAGGCATATCCTTTTGGCATCTCTTTCTTTTCATATTTTGCTTTTATTTTTTTTATTAATATGACCTATATTTAACCTAATAGGAGATGGGACTTCTTGTTACAGTTACTAATGGGGGTTCAAAGCCAGACAAGACACGCACCCCTGTTGGAAAAAGGTAGAAGGACGTTCATAAGGGAAAATGTGAAGGTATTAATTCCTTGCATAGTTTGGCATACAAGTTCACTTTGACCATTGACATGATGATTTAGAAAACTCCCATATCTTCTAATTGAATCTAAATTGATCGGGAAGGAAGATAAAAAGTAGAGCTCAATAATTTTATGGTATACATTCCTTTTCACTTTTGACTATTTTGGGATTTCTAGTTGCCACAAAAAATATTTCCAGATTTATAACTATTTGATCACCATACCAATAACTGCATCTTATTTTTATTTGGTTAGAAAGATGGTTTTGAACCTTGAATCTTTAGTCTACTCTTGACCATCACCGGCCTTATCCATTATCATAACAAATGAGACTTCAAAAAGACCCTCAAAACTTAAAATGTCGTTTTCATGTAACAAATGAGTTCCGTTCTATTTTGACATAGCGTATTTTGAGCTCAAATTGATTGGAGCTCGAAACTCATGGTGGATTTTGTTGTTTCTGAACTTATTACTCCTGTCTCAACCAATTTTCCTACATCACTATATTACTTGCAGAAGTAGAACCTATTAATAATATGTGGATAATCTCACTTGTACGTAAGACATTGATCATATAAGTCCATATGAATCTTACTTTTGTAAGGGATGTGGTCAATCCAGAATGCACATACAATAGGCCAAGGTCCTCATCATATAAAAATGGAGTGTTTTCTGGAATGCAGCACATCACCATTGCAAAACACCATTGTGAAAAACGAAAAGGAAAAAGGAATGTGAAACAAAGAGTACACTTTGCCCATTGCCTCTCAGGTCTAGAAGATTTTTACGTTACATATAACAAGAGAGAGTACTACACATGAGGGCGTACGTAGCTTTATATACATAAGAAGTGATTCAACATATTACAAGAGGAATATTTACATCATTAAGTGCAGATAAAGCTCTAGCTTATTACATATAGATCTTTATTTAATTAGCTAGCTACTATTAATTACTTATACCAAACTAATTAAGTACGTATTAGCTGGGCCATTAGCGGCGACTCCTAGGATATTCTCTTATCTCTATCCCCCCAAATAACAGGGCTGCGTCCTTGCTAGTAAGAACAGGCTGATCTCCACAAGCTTGCTGATGATGATACTGATGAGCTGGTTTGTGAGGATCTTGATTAAACGGAGGCCTTGTAGGGTCCCTCCCTGCTGGCCGGCCATAGTACTTGTCTATCATAGCAGAAGCCTCCATTCCAAGCCGTACTAGCTTTTCCTGCGTTGCCATGATAAGACTGCTAAGTTTACAGTATAAAAGAAGCAGACACACAAATAGTGTATTCAGGTAACTTGCTTTGCCTTTGTTTGCTGGTAAAAAGGTTATCTGCCAAGTCCCATTATATAGGAGTTAAAAAGGTGATCCCTTCATGGATGTGCTTTAGTATCTTACAATGGATAATATTTGGATAACGCGATAAAAATATCTCTTCTTCCAAAGGGGCTTTCCACTTTTGGTGATTCAATTGAATTAAAGACATTTGCAGTAAATCTTTGATTTTGGGGCTTGCTTAACTTGGAAATCCATGTAATTAATTAACTAATGTTGCAAATTACAAAATTAGTTTCATGGCAGATTGGTCGAAAACACATTAATGAAAAATAGGAATAACGACCAAATGGAACTTGGGAGGTGAAGATATTATCTTTATCTTCCTGAAGAGATTGAAAGGAATCTATATGGGGTTTACCACTTTATCTCGTTTTCCTTGGGTGGCTTGAGGATTTGGTACATATTTTGCAAAAGTTGCTCCTCAATTTCCATCCATAGATGATAATTATCACAGCTTTACCAAAGCAAAGTCAATAACAAGGGTGCACAAAGATTTTCAAGGGAAAGACATCACCTGTAGTCATTATGCCAGGGAATACTACCCCGACAAATTAAATGAGTGAGAGCATCTTCAGGGATCCAAGGGAGGAAGTATTCGGTTAGCAAAGTTGGTTTGCTATGCTACGTAGGACAAATTTAATAACGGAAGTATAAACCGAATTAGCAAATTGAACTCACGTTGTAGTGCAAGGGCAACATTTCTTTTCACTACTGTAAAATGATGGGGAATAAGGAGATAATTCATTTTATTTTTGGCATAAAATGTATTATTTATTACCTGTCATGCACTAAGTATACATTAAATATTAACCTATATTAAAATTGAGTAGGTTATATAGACTACATGCATTAGCATAAGCAATTAAAACATGAATTTACTAAAAACCTCCCTGGACTACTGCCCACCTAAGCTTTGGTTTAGTATTGAGGTGATTTTAAAAAAAAGTGGGTATCAAAAAAAGTTGGAAGCTTTTTTGTGTTTGGTAAACTTTCAACTTCAACTTTTTTTTCACAATTTTGGGTGAAAAAAGCCAAAAAACAGAAGCAGCAAAAGACAGCTTTAAAAAACTGGCTTTTCAGCTTCTGCGCAAACCTCTTTTCTAAGAGGCACTGAGCGCTTTAATGAAACTTTCATGTACCCAAAATGACCTTAAGCAATTAAATAATTTACAATCACACAATATGCTTTTATCATCTTCCATTTTTTTCGATGAGCTGTTTCAGAATCCTTCAGAGTCGAGTCGGTGATGCAGTGAGCAAGATTGCACCAACCCTCTCTGTCCACGGCGGCGCCAGATGCCTTTCTCGATGGTGATATCCAGTCTACCTCCGATGGTAATATCTCCACAACCCAATTGAACTAACAAAATCCTAGATAGAATTACCAACAATTCGAAGCTCGAACACTCACCTTCCATGCCGAGACTAGATATTTTTCTGAGGTCATTCAAGATTGTGAGGCCGTTCTTCAAGACCTTGGAGCGGTGGACCTTGAGCTTTTGGACCAAGTAAAGCTATCCCAGGCCCCTCCTCCATTATCGACCTGGTTTTTGAACCTACGATCTGACCCACCAACGAACCATCCATCACAAAGGAATTTTTTTTTTGGATTTCAATTGAGAAAGAAAGATATCGCATGGAGAGAGGAAGATTAAGAAAGAAAATGTGAAATGGGTTGGAGCGGCAAAAAGGACGAGAACATGAAAGAAAAGAGAGTCACGTGAGAGAAAGAGGGTTTGAGAGGTGCTTCTAGAAAAATGTGGACTGATTTTAATTATGATAATAAAAAATAAAAAGATTGGGATTTTAAATAATAAACTAGTTTAATTTTTTTATAAAATAACCATTAGTGTTGGAGATGCTTATGATAAAGAGTAATAGTTGTATAGTAAATAGATATTATAAATGTTGGATTATGATTTCTTGTTAAACGTTGGATTATATGTTTAAGATAAAGTTTATTTAGTAATTCACCCTTATTTGTTAAGAAAAATAAATTAATGGCACATCTAGTATTATACCCTTTTTGGTTATTTCACACAGTCATAACTGTTTTACATAAAAGGTTACCAAACACTATAATACTGTTTTTTTTCCAAAAGCACTTTTACAAAAAAATTTACCAAACACTTTGCAGTTTTATTTCACAGCTGCTTATTCTTACAATATAGCAGAAGCAGTTTATTTTTTAAAGCAGCAATACCAAACCAGCTCTAAGTTTTGTGAGTGGCTCCGCCATTGGCTAGGGTTTGAGGTACGCAACTTTAGATTTGCTTTAATTTTTTTTTCTGAAAAGATAATGATCATCACCTCAAAACGATACTGATTTGAAATAAAATACAGTAATTGATAAGATCGGTGTTGGTCAAGAGTAGACTAAAGATTCAAGGTTCAAAACCATCTTTCTAACCGAAGAAAAATAAGATGCAGTAATTGATATAGCAGGATCAAATAGTTATAAATCTGGAAATATATTCTGTGACAAATAGAAATCCCAAAATAGTCAAAAGTGAAAAGGAATGTATACCCTAGAATTATTGAACTACTTTTTATCTTCCTTCCCGAATTCAGATTCAAGAAGAAATGGGAGTTTTCTAAATCATCATGTCAATGGTCAAAGTGAACTTGTAAACCCAATTATGCAAGGAATTAATACCTTCCCATTTTCCCTAAGGAAAGTCCTTCTACCTTTTTCTAACTGGGGTGCGTGTGTTGTCTGGCTTTGAACCCCATTAGTTATAACTGTAACAACAGACCCATCTCCTATTAGTAAAAAACAGGTTAAGTAATCATGTCTTGGAAATTCAAACGGTGACAAAATTTTATATACTACCCCTCATGTAAGAACATGAAGCAAAAATATGAGTAGCTAGGAAGAAAAATAAAGAGATCAGGCAACTGTAAGCCACCTCACATCGTCGTCCGCAATCCCTCTCCTCTCACCGCGGGTAAAAACTATTGCTCTAAACCTCTTGCATCTCTCTCTTTTTTCTTCGCTACCCAGAGACCCAACTTCAACCAAAGAAGATCGAACACAAAATGATGATGGATAAGACCAAATTGATTTGAAGCCCACTTCCAAATTTAACACAAATTATAAGACCTAATTTTAAGAGGGGAACGCAGGTGATGAGAGATATGTAATGTGAGAGTGAAATAGAAATTTAAATTTGATGAGACGTTGGAGGAAAAAAGTTTGTTGTCGTTTGAATTTCCAATGCAGGAATAATAAACTTTTTTATTTTTTTTTTATGTTTTTTGTTTAAGACATGGCCCCCAACTGGAATTCAATGAGGGATTAAAAAGTTACGTGGCTAGCGGAATTCTTTTTTGGACGAGTCTCGCTTGGGAGAAGTGTCGTTAACCTATGTGACACTTTTATCTATACTGTATATTAAGAAAACCTTGTCAACTTTTTGTCATTTTTTTTCAATTTTGTTCTCACTTTTGAGACACACTCTTGACAAAAAGGAGGGCAAAATAGTAATTTTAATATTTTGACAAAATGACAATCATAACCCTATTTTTCTTATTTTACCCTCACTTTTGATACACAATATTTACATAAAGAGGGCAAAATGGTAATTATGTAATATTAAGAAAAATATGCCTTATTCTCATCATTATTGTCTCATACTCTTTTTAAAAAAAATTAAAAACTAATCACACTCCTTAATCAAAAACAAAAAAGAAAATGAAATTGTTCACCCACAAAGTGTGTGCTCATCTTCTAGTGATACTTTAAAAGTTTGTTGCTCCTACCCATTCTTCAATCAGCGCTTCAAATTTTTTTTTATTTTTACTTTGAAATATTATTATCTTAAGTTTATCAGTATGGCATAACGATCATGTGGTTCTATCAATCAACTCATAATATAACACATTAGTAACACCATGTACCTTTTCAGTCTAGAGTAGATTTCTCGAGATTTTACAATCTTAAATCCCAAAAACAGAAAACTAAATTATTCAATTATTTTGAAATTAAGATCCATGCAGACACCATAAAAGTTTAATATAATCTCATAGGATTGATCCAAAACTTGTGTTATATCGATCGATACCAATTGGTTATTGTTGGTGCCATAATGTCCTCTGCGAGATTGTTGAACTCTATGTCTCTTTAAGATTGTCTTTGATGAGCCTTAAGTAGGCTTTCTGGCTCTCTTAAATGAGTTAGTAATTGTTAGGCGTCCCACTGTTGGTCAAGATCAACAAACTGATTGATTGGTTGTTTGTTTCAAGTTGCTTGTTTGCACCACAAGTAATTCAACTTAGTTATCGAAACGATTGTGCAATAAAAAGGTTTAATATATGTTAAGTTCTTTTTTTTTGTCTTGGGTGACAAGGACTTTATATTTTCTTTATGTTGATGCCAAGAGAGAACCACAAACTAATCCAATGTATTCAAGTCAGTTTACAATTCTCATGTGAATGTTAAGATAGAAAGCAAGATAAATTAGCTTGGAAAGTAAAGTGCTGAAACCAATGAAATGTAAAAGCATGCTAAATATTTAATCAACATAATAATAACTTGCATGAAAGGCTAATAACTTGAAGATCAACGATAAATACAATCAATCGGGCAAGATTTGAACCTATTCGGGCAAGCTGATCGCCAGCTGCGCAAGTTCTTGCAAGTAAAGGATGTGTTTAAGGAAGGAAATTCAATAATCGATACTACAAGGAAAGTAGCAGAGCTATAAATATAAAGAGTGTCTGAACAACAAAAGGAATGTATGAAAAGTAGGCTGCAAAGCTTTGAAGTCGTTTTATATGTTGAGTTGAGTGTCATTTTCTTTAACCTTTCTGCTATCTTTTATAAAACCGCATCTTTGTTCTAGAGTAAGCCTTTCCCTCTTAGTTCCTTCCCTCTGATCCAAGTGGATGATGTGATTGTTGTCAGATGATGAGTTTTTACTTAGATACTCGAGCTTTTATCCGCTTGAAACTACAAACTTGCCATTGGAAAGTACTTTTCTTCTGTAAAACTCGACTAAGCAGTCTTCCTTCTGTGTATAAGAGGGTTTTTTTATGCCAACAATTGCAGTTTGTTAAGCATTGTTCTTTGTTCATCCTTTGTATTTGAATGTCTAATGAAGGATTGAGATTATATAAGCTCATAGGCTAGGATTACACTAGTTGTCATAGCAGCTGATAGTGTTTTAAGTTGTAATAACCGTGCCTTGCACGTCAGCCTTTCAAGTGTGTGGAGCGTGTGAGTTTGTAACGGTTAGTTTTTGTCCTCTCTTCATTCATTTTTATGCTGTGTGTGTTAAGAAGCAACGTACTCCATTGTTCTTGCTTCCATCATTTTCTTCCTTCTCTCTTAAATTCCAAAATATAATTTCTGCAAAATACAGAACCGCAGAACGCAGAATCTAACAGTGCAAGGACAAAGTTCCAAGACTATACAAAATTAAGGAGGGAAAAATGGTCTAACCTGTGTATTTTATTCCCTATAAAACATAATTGTATTCTGTGGTAGATATATAATAATGTAGCTCTTGGCCAAACCTTATCAGAATATTTCTTATCAGGACCCGAATTCATCTCAATCGATTCAATTTGATTTAGGAACTATACAAAGAAAAACCTCATTATCGGCAACGTTTATTAATCAGAGTAGGAAATAGAGAATCAAAAAATTTAATAGTGTAGTTGTTTGGACCATCTTCACTAATTACATTCCCCTCTAATCCGTTCTACATATATAGATGGGGTCAACCTCTATTAATTAATACAAATATAGCATACAATAACCAAGATATAACGACTGAAAAATCTAACGTACAAGAAACCTTGGAGCATGATAAAATTTTCGTTTTTGCTTAGTAGTGCTTTAGGTAAAACTTTGTCATTTTAAAATTCTGTAAATGCACTTGGAAAAATAAGCTACGCAACCTTTCAGTCAAACGCTAACGAAGTAGTATGTAGCTATATATTAATGGATAATCTCGAGAACTAATACAAGCATACGTTTCAACATAATATCTGGGTCATAGTAGAAAGGACTTTTTCATAGATTCGTTTCAATAATATTATACCTACTGGAAAAGGAAGCATAATGGAGAATCGTAAGAACCTAATCAGAAGCCCACTTGTGAAGCTTTCTGGGACTCCTATATATAATGTGGCTCGACTCTTAATTATTTCAGTAAGACAAGCACAAGGCAAACCAAGCTAGGTAGCTCCCCTTGATTCACTCGTTGTGAGTTAGCAATGGCTGGTTATGAACGCATTGTTATGAGAGAGGAGAGAGTGTTTCTTCACCGGAAGGTAGCCGCCCCCATTGCATCCGAACACCATGCCATCATCGAGGACTGCCACGGTGTGCTTTACAATAATAATAGCACGAATGTGGCAGCTGACGAATACTACGATAGCTGGCCTCAGAAGGTGATCAACGCTTCTACTAGGCCTCCTTTTCCTCCTCCCCATCAAGGACAACATTTTCCTCCCCATCAGCAGAGTCAGATTATGATGCAATGGCCTGTTACTAATTTTCATACTAAAAAGGGCACTGCTATCCTCACTAGCACCGAAGCGGCTGAGCGCTACGGCGGAGTTGTGACTACTGTATTTTACCCCAGGAAACATGGTCGATCTAATTAGCTTCAGTCATATATCTTGGTACACAAGGCAAGGAAATCATGAATCTGTCAAGCTCCTAGCTAGGGATCTTATATATATGTATCGCCGCTTGCATATATGTATAATATGCATCTTCTTTTCTTTTTACTTTGACTTCCGGGGCAATTCAACAAGGATTGACCCTGCGAAATTCGCCGGTGATTAATGTATACCATCGAGTTGTCCCCTCAGAATATGATCATCGTGTTGCTCAGTTTGTATATATATTATTAGTTGGATAAGGTTGAGAATTGACAGAAAAATGACTTTGAGGCACGTTAATACGTTTTCCTTAAAGTGATATTTGCCCCCACTCTAATATGAGTTTGCTAACGGGTCTAAAGCAAATCACTTCCAGGATACAACAAAGTTTGGAATTTTAGTTTAGCAAGAACTGAAATTCCCTTAAAATCTTCCAAAAGGAAACTGTATGATTTTTATGGAGAGAAAGATGATAAGAAAATATTGTTTGAAGAATTATATATCCAAATATGCAGCCAACATAGGCTATTTATAGATACTATGGAACCCTTTGAAGATGGATCAAAGTGTGCTTATAAAAAGTCATGTTCTTTCCTGCATCATTACCACCGAATGGATGCATCTTTTAATCAAAGTCGCACCCTGCTGCATTTTTCATTTTCTGAAAAGATGCAATCCCATTGTTAGTGACACGGAACTGCAAGAAGTCATAACTTTCTGATTTCATAGCAAGGGACATATCCCTTAGTTGTGCTTCTTTATCCAAGAGACATGGAACTGCAACCATGCTCCTTTTGCCAAAAGACACGGCACTGCAGCCTTTGGTCATGTTTCTTCACACAAGGCACTACAGCCTTTCTCCCATTATGCACGCAACACCATATACATATATATATATATATATATATATATATATATATATATATATATATTAATGAAATACACAACAATCCTTCCCTCTTTCAATAATATATATATGCTCATATACTTGGAAACATGTAACAATTCTCCTCTAATTCAAAATATATAAAACTAGAAATATTATAATGAATCAAATTTTTTTTTTTATCATTAACTTTGATCATACACTTATGTTCATGCATACAAAAAGGTATCTTTCGATTTTAACCTTCAATTAGTGTAAGCATCTCAAGGTTCTTACAAATACAATAGTGGCATTTCCATACCTTAAACTATGTATTTATCAGTCAAAACCGGAAAATGCTACACACATGATCATATTATAGCTTCCTTAGAGAAAATTTTGTATCTAGTTAGCACTATTATGGCCCTGTGCTACATCCTGGTTTCATAAACATTTACACGAGAAAACCTAAAAAACTCTTGGTAGAAGGGGCACCACTCCTTATGTTTATATAGGTGAGGTTACTTGTATATGTTCTTGCTATTCAAACATCTTATATTATTATACCTCATTAAGAATTTAAATTTCATCCTCTATATCATAGCAGTATGCACTGACATTCTGGAATAGGCTATATAAATTATTTAGTGTTTATTCAAATCACTTATCAGTAACTTGTTTTTACCCATTGAACTTTGGTCTAGTGATGTTCTAGGCAAAGTTGGGTTACCATTACTGGTGATTTATAGTAAAGGATTTCAGCCTCATTCCACTAGATGTACTTTGTACCATATCTCTTGAGAGTCCTTTAGTAAAAGGATCTGCCAAATTTTTATTTGACCTTACATAAGTTATGTTAACAACTCCTTGTGTTGTTAACTGTTTGACAAATTCATGTCTACAGCTAATATGTCAAGATTTGCCATTATATACTTTGCTATAAGCTCTAGACAATGTAGTTTCACTATCGCAATACAAAGAAATAGATGGCATTGGTTGTGGCCACAACTCTATGTCAAACAATAAATCTCTCAACCATTCTGCTTCTTTGCATGCGGCTGCTAATGCTATAAACTCATATTCCATAGTGGAGTGTGATATAACAGTTTGTTTCTTTGATATCCAAGAAACAGCACCTCCCCCAATAGTGAATATCCATCCTGTTATGGATTTATTATCGCTTGCGCTAGTAATCCAACTAGCATTTGAGTACCCTAAGATAGTATCCATTTCATTCAAAATTAGCATCTGAGTACCCTAAGATAGTAATCCAACTAGCATCTGAGTACCCTAAGATAGTAATCCAACCATCCTATTGTGGATTTATTATCGCTTGCGCTAGAAATCTTGAATAAAATAGACCCAAATTAGTAGTCTTTTTAAGATAACCAAAAACTCTACAAATTGCTTTCCAATGTAATGTGCTAAGGTTGCTAGTGTATCTTGAAAACTTACAAACAACAAATGCTATATCTGACCTTATGCTATGCGAAGCATATATCAATCCTCCAATTACACTAGCATACTCAAGTTGTGCAACTGATCTGCCCGAATTTACTAGCATGTTGATCTTAAAGTCATAAGGGGTTGATGCTTTTTTTATTTGCAAATGCTTATACTTCTGCAATAATTTTTCAACATAGTGTGACTGGCACAATGCAAAACCCCCCATCATGTCTCCTTACTTTTATCCCTAAGATAGTATCCACTTCATTCAAATATTTCATTTTGAAATTTGAATTTAGATACTTCTTAGTTTCAAATATAGCTTTCATGTTGGTCCCAAATATTAGTAAATCATCTACATATAAGCATATGACAACACCATATTCATCAGTGAATTTAGAATAAATACACTTATCAGCATTATTATGTCTAAAACCATTTGACAAAATGACAAAGTCAAATTTTTCATGCCATTGTTTTGGCGATTGTTTTAGACCATATAGTGATTTCACTAATTTACAAACCTTCTTTTCATTACCAGGAAGAACAAATCCTTCCGGCTGCTCCATATATACATCTTCATCCAAATCCCCATTTAAAAAGGTTGTTTTCACATCCATTTGATGTACACATAGGTTATATACGGATGCCAAAGCAAACAACACTCTAATGGAGGTGATTTTTGCAACTGGTGCATAGGTGTCAAAGTAGTCAACTTCCTTTTTCTATTTAAAACCTTTGGCTACCAATCGGGCTTTGAAGGTTTGCAGAGAACCATCGGTATTATATTTCCTTCTAAACACCCACTTACAACCAATTGGTTTGGATCCATGTGGTAAGTCAACCAAAGTCCATGTTTGGTTTGATAACAATGAGTTCATCTCATCATCTACAGCTTCTTTCCAGAAAGCAGCATCTCTAGAAGTCATTGCTTCTTTTAAAATGAAGGGTATTTTATATAGAACCTTTTCTCTATTTCCTTCCACCAAAAATAAAATGGCTTCAGAATATATAAAATCAGAACCTAAATTTTTTTCTTTTCTGACCCTTTGACTTTTCCTACGCTCTAGAGCCTCTTCCAGTTCCTTTCTCTTTTTGGTGCCAGAAACTGAACTGAGATTTTCTTTCGACACTGATTGTTGATTATGGTCTTCAATTGAACTAGGACTAGGGTCATTATAGAATTTATCCTCAAAGAACTCTACATCTCTTGACTTAACAATGACATTTGAGTTCACATCAAGCAATCTGTATGCTTTAGAGTTCGGGGCATATCCCACAAAAATACTTTTTATGCCTCTAGGACCTAATTTGGATCATTTTGGGTCGTGAGACCTATAAAAGGACAAACACCCCCAAACCCTTAAATATTCCAAATTTGGCTTTCTGCCATTCCATACTTCATATGGTGACACATGAGTTTTCTTAGAGGTAATTCTGTTTTGTATATGGCATGCTGCAAGAAGAGCTTCACCACATAAATATGTAGGAAAATTTTCACTTATGATTATTGAATTAATCATATCAATGAGTGTCCTATTTTTTCTTTCTGCTAAGCCATTTTGTTGTGGAGTGTAAGGTGCCGTTTTCTGATGAATGATTCCATGTTCTTCACAAAACAATGAGAATTCATTTGAAAAATATTCACCTCCTCTATCACTCCGAATGATTTTAATTTTCCTTTCCTTTTGGTTTTCAACCTCTGCCTTATATCGTTTGAAAACTCAAAGGCCTCGTCTTTATTAGACATTAAATAAACATAAGTAAATTTAGAACAATCATCAATAAAAGTAATAAAATAGCGTTTTCCTCCTCTAGTTAAAACACCATTAAACTCACATATATCATAATGAACTAAATCTAATATTTCAGTATTTCTTTCTACTTTTTGAAAAGGTTTCTTTGTAATTTTAGCTTGTGTGCAGATTTCACAATTTTTAAATGCAACATCTTTACAAGAAATTAAACCATGTTTAGACAAATATTTTAAAGATCTATAATTCAAATGTGCTAAACGAGAATGCCATAACGTAGAAGAGGAGTCAACAAAATAAACAGAAGAATTCACTTTATTGATACTGAGTTTGAACATTCCATCAAATGAATAACCCTTGCCAACAAATACACCATTCTTTGACAGTATAAATTTGTCGACTTCCAACACCACTTTAATACCATTTTTACACAGTAGATTTGTAGATACAAGATTCTTCTTAATGTTTGGGACATGAAAAACATTTGTCTGAGTCATTGTTTTTCCAAAAGTGAATTGTAGTTCAACAGTCCATTTTCCAAGAACCTTAGCACCATTGTGATTGCCCATTAGTACTTCTTGACCATCCTCTTCGGTTTTGTAGATCTTGAATTGTGCTCTATCATTGCAAACATGTATGGTAGCACCAGAATCAAGCCACCAGTCAGAAGATTTAACGGCTGCAACCATGTTCAATTCAGTGATCATGCCAATTTGCATTTCAGACACCATAGCAATTATATCTTCAGTATGAGTTTCCTCTACCATATTTGCTTTGTTTAATTTGGCGTCCTCATTTTTCTTGAACCTGCAATCACAAATAAAGTGGCCTTTCTTTCCACAATGGTGGCAAGTTGCATTTTTCTTGCCACTGTTGGTGCCAAAAGATGTCTTTTTGAACTTTCCTAGGTTATTCGCTTACAAGTTCTTTTTTAACTTACTATTGCTCCTTTCAACATAATTAATCTTAGTGAAGTCTTGTGAGGAAAAATATTTTTCTCGTTTCCGAGTTTCCTCTTCAATTTGGATCCCCTTCAAGAGATCTTGGAGACTTATATCTTCTGCCATATGCAAAAGCTTCTTTCTATAATTGTTCCAACCAGGGGGTAATTTTGACATGATAGCCCCTACTTGTAATGCATCCGGAACAATTATTTTGACGTCACGAAGCTTTGTGACCAAAAGTAATAAATCTTGAACTTGGTCCACAATGGATTTGCTATCAGTCATAGTGAATTCATAGAACTTAAACATGATAAATTTATCGGTACCTTTTTACTCCGATGTATACTTCTCTTGAAGAATTATATATCCAAATATGCAGCCAACATAGGCTATTTATAGATACTATGGAACCCTTTGAAGATGGATCAAAGTGTGCTTATAAAAAGTCATGTTCTTTCCTGCATCATTACCATCGAATAGATGCATCTTTTAATCAAAGTCCCACCCTGCTACATTTTTCATTTTCTGAAAAGATGCAATCCCATTGTTAGTGACACGGAACTGCAAGAAGTCATAACTTTCTGATTTCATAACAAGGGACATATCCCTTAGTTCTGCTTCTTTATCCAAGAGACATGGAACTGCAGCCATGCTCCTTTTACCAAAAGACACGGCATTGCAACAGAAACATGGAACTGCAGCCATGTTCCTTTTGCCAAAAGGCACAGCACTACAGCCTTTGGTTGTGTTTCTTCACACAAGGCACTACAGCCTTTCTCCCATTATGCATGCAACACCATATACATATATATATACATATATATATTAATGAAATACACAACATCTCTTTCCCACACCCCCCCTGCGCCGCGGCCGGGGCGCGGCTCCTCTTTCTTGTACCTTGACTTGTGAATGAAATTGTGTAATTTTAAATGCCAGCGTAATTTTAAACTGTTATTTTAGCTAAAATGGTTTCTGATATTGGAATAACTCTTCACTTTGGTTTCCAAGATTTAAAATGATAGAATTAGTTCCTTAGTTTGTCCACCGTCAATCATTTTTTGGTCATTCCATGAAAAACTTATATTAAATTAGAGAGTTTTCCTATAATGATCAACGGTGAACAAATTTCGGGACCAGTTCTATTGATTTTAAATCTCAAAGACCAAAATGAGGAGTTATGCCAATATCTGAGACCATTTTAGCTATAAAAAAAACCTTCCAAATTTGTGTGGTCCAAATACAGAATGAGACCTAACGCCCAAATTATAAGGTTCATTTTTTACTTAGAGTAATGCTAATTTTTTTATTTAAAAAAAAATTAGACCCATAAAATTGGAACTGTAACATCCCACATCGTCCAGGTGAGTGGATCATGTAAGCCTTATATGTATATTCTCATCTCTACTTAGCACGAGACATTTTGAGAGCTCACTGGTTTTGGGTTCCATCGGAACTCCGAAGTTAAGCAAGTTCGCGCGACAGCAATCCCAGGATGGGTGACCCACTGGGAAGTTCTCGTGTGAGTTCCTAAAAACAAAACCGTGAGGGCGTGGTCGGGGCCCAAAGCGGACAATATCGTGCTACGATGGAGTCGAGCCCAGGATGTGGTGGGGTCCGGGCCAGGATGTGACAATTTGGTATCAGAGCCAATCCCTGGCTGGAAGTGTGCCGACGAGGACGTCAGGCCCCTAAGGGGGGTGAATTGCAACATTCCACATCATCCAGGGAAGTCGATCATGTAAGCCTTATATGTATATTCTCATCTCTACTTAGCACGAGACCTTTTGGGAGCTCACTGGCTTTGGGTTCCATTGGAACTCCGAAGTTAAGCGAGTTCGTGCGAGAACAATCCCAGGATGGGTGACCCAATGGGAAGTTCTTGTGTGAGTTCCCAGAAACAAAACCGTGAGGGCGTGGTCGGGGCCCAAAGCGAACAATATCGTGCTACGGTGAAGTCGAGCCCAGGATGTGGTGGGGCCCAGGCCGGGATGTGTCAGGAACACTTCACATACTTTTAAATTTAAGTGAGTTTCACATACAAAAATATGGCTTACCTCGACTAGAGAGTGTGTTAGCAAGTGTATCAATTGTGTCCAAATATAATTGTTTTAGCTGCATTTTAAGGATTTCTTTTTTGTTCACTAAGAAGGCTCGCCAATTCATAAAGTAGTCATATTAGGCTATAATGTACAATATATCTCGGTCTCTACATTTTGCCTCAGTGCATTAACATTCATTTAACATAATCTTAAGTAGAGACTCCAGAAATGGTTACTATTTTGTTAAATGCAGGTAAATGCATATACGCTAATGTAGAGACTCAACATCTGTACAGTTGAATTCTCGAAGACCATGCATACTTTTAAAGGAGACTTTAGATTCAATCCCTAGCCACTAATATTATTATTTTACTAAAACCTTAATGGTATTCAATTTTTGAACAAAATTCCTTGATTTTGTACACCTCCTTATTGCTATTAATATGTATTTTCATATGTTTGAAATTAATTACTTCACATTAAAATCCCATATTATATGGCATATAAATTAAAAACGATTACAATAAAATAGAAAATACTCAAAAAAATTTATTGAATAAATAGAAATGAAGGTCCCTAATCAACCTAGTTGTTAGAATGAAAGTATCATTTAAGAGATTTAACTCATGCATTTATGCATTCAATAACCCACAAATTATGAAATTTAAACAAATCCAAATAATATAGTTACAAATATAACAATTACTTAAAAATCAATAATAAAGTAATTTGTTCTTCACATAGTTCTAGCAAAAAAAACTGTACCACGTAATTATTAATACAGTGCAAGAAGTAACTATTGATACATTTTAAAACATAAAATTAGCATGGGTACGTTCATAAAAAAATATTGGTACAAATTAAATTAAAAATATGGATACATATTAAAATTCAAAACTATGGGTACAAATTAAATTGAAAATATGGGTACTTATTAAAATTCAAAATTATGGGTACAAATTAAAACTAAAAAGAAAATTGGTACAAATTAAAAAAAGGATACAAATTATAAATAGAAATATATGAAAAAAAATACTAAAAAGATTATATTTGAATATGATTAATAATTTTTCATTTTTAAATTGACATATAATGACTTGTAAATAATCTAATATTCAAATAATGACATGAAGAAAAGTCAAGGGACCTTGTTCCCATCCTTCATTTCTCCTCCGCATTAATTGAATCCTTATTCCTTTTTTATTTTTGATCAATGTCCCTTGACTTTTCTTCAAGTCATTATTTGAATATTAAATTATTTACAAGTCATTATATGTCAATTTAAAAATGAAAAATTATTAATCATTTTCAAATATAATCTTTTTAGTATTTTTTTTCATATATTTCTAACACTAAATGAATACATTTTAGAAATAAAATTTAATTATGTTGGTATGTAAATCATTTATAATTGAAATAATGACGTTCATTGAAAGCTAGGGACCTTGATAAAAAAAAATTAAAAAGAAATAAGGTTTTTATCAATACAATGAAAGAAAGAGGGATGGGAACCTAATTTCTCTTATTTTTAATTACATGTTTTGTGATAAAATCTCATACCTAGTAAACTAGCAGATAACAAAGTAAAAAAATCACACATCATTACATTAAACTTTGAGTGATTTAATTTCTACTTGCACATAAAAAATTTATGATAAATTTTACAACCGCAAAGCTAGCAGGTAGTATATAAATAGGGAACATGACAGCAATTGACCCTTTAAAGCTCCTTCTCCAAAATACAAACATATATCATTGTTTTTTCGTTGATGGTGGCAGTTGAATCTTCACAAAGTAATTGATTGCGGTCCATACAGTCGGTGCAATGGATAAAGTGTCCAAGAAGTGTCCATGGAAATATGAGATGCTCATACATGTGCTTGAGTCGAATAACTTTCTGCAGTACAATCTATTGCATACCACTAAAAATCTATCCCAAATTCATCTTTATCGGTTCAAATTGATCTAGGAAATATACAGTAGAAAAACCTCATTATCAACAGCAAGTATTCGTTCGAGTAGGAAGCAGAGAACTGAAAAATTAAGGATAATATTTGCATTGATTTATGGGAGAATGCACATATCTCATTTACTTTGGAGAATAATGTTATATTCATCATATAAACTTCTAATTCGAATATTCAATTTCATAAATCTTCATTGGAAGATCTTTTCAACAAAAAATCATTCAAATTAGAGATCATATAGTCGTCCAAATGCATAGAATGCAAGGATCATAAATAATATCCGATTCGCATGATTTTAATTAGTAGAGATGCTTTTCAAATAAAGATTAAGAAATGTAATAGTTTCAATTATTGAATTTATATAATAAAGATATGTTATTAGTAAGGAAACAAACCCCAAAAGTGCAGCCTATTACAAAAGTAAAATAAGAAAACAAACTGCAAAAGTGTGAGTCCATAAGAATCCTAAGCCGAAAACTTTAGCTCTAGAAACAAGAACCAGCCTCCACCAAAATAAATGGACCACCATTACCAAGTCACCGCCAGCAAAAAAAAAAAGAACTAACCAACCGAAAGGATGAACAGACAATGGAGGTGGGCAAGCCACCTGCGCTTAAAGAGCTCATGTATCCTACCAAGTAGTGCAAATTGATAACTATAATATGTGCATGTGTGTGAGATGGTTAGGATATATGTGAGATAGTTAAGTTGGTTAAGAGTCTATGGTGTAAGGTTGTGACAAGTGTCAACATCTTAAGACTCTTATGTTAGCTTAGTGTCTAAGCAATGTAGCTAGATATATACACAATGTAATCAGTGTCAAAGTAATCTGAATTGTGAAAAGAAATAATACATACACTTTCTTTCTCTCTGTCTCTCTCTTTCTCTCTGTTTACATGGTATCATTCGCCTGAAAAGCTTCGGCTTGAAGGTTTCTCGATCTTCTTCTTCTGCTTCCGCTCAATATTCTTCATCAACATTCTGTCTTCTTTTGGTTCTTCGGGCCTTGTTTTTCTCTGTGTCTTCGACTAGGTGCAATTTTCTCTTTGCACACCAAGTGTTTGTTATAATTCCTCTAAGAAATTCTTCATTTCGATTTCTTCCTTCTTCGGGTACAATGGTGACTTCTGCTCAACTGCAGATTCTTCAATCTCCCATCACGTCTCGCATATCCACAATCTCTTCTTCTGTGACTGTCAAACTCGATGATTCCAATTATCTGACTTGGAATTTTCAGATCGAATTGCTCCTTGAAGGCCATGGTCTTATGGGTTTTGTCGATGGGTCTCATCCATGTCCTGCTCGATTCAATGTTCCTATTTCTGAAGGTTCCGCTGTCCCTTCAAGGGATGTTTCATCTTCGACTGAAAGTGATGATTTCAAGGTTTGGAAAATGCACGATCGGGCATTGATGCAATTACTCACAGCTACTTTATCTCCTTCAGCAGTTTCTTGTGCAATTGGTAGCTCCAGTGCTCATGATATGTGGCAACGTCTCAAAGAACAATTTTCGATTGTCACTAGAGCTACGATCTTTCAGATGAAATCTGAATTACAGAACATCAAGAAAGGTACGGATTCGATTTCGGTATATTTGCAACGCATTAAAGAAGCTCGTGATTATCTGTTTGCTGCTGGAGTTCAGTTCGATGATGACGATATTGTGATTTTGACCTTGAATGGTCTCTCATCTGAATATAATACTCTGCAATCTATTATTCGAGGCCGTGAAAATGTTATTTCCATGAAAGATCTCCGATCTCAGTTACTTGCTGAGGAAGCAATGGTTGAAAACATTCCCATTACACCTTTCTTGTCTGCTATGGTTGCTCGAAATAATGGCAGTGTTTCTAAACCTGATGATCATTCCACTGATCCTTCTCTGTCTACATTTTATTCATCCGGTCCGTCTGGGATCAGGCCAAACTCCAGCAAGAACAAATACAAAGGAAAATTTCAGTACAATTCTCAGTCTCGGTTTGGAAATTCCAAGTCCCCGTATGGCAATTATAATGTGCATTCAGCTCTTGGTATTCTTGGTTCTTCTCCACCAAAGCAACAGGGTTTTTCTAGCAATTCTTGTCAAATTTGTGGCAAGTTTAGACATTTTGCTCCTACCTGTCGATTCCGGAATTCGGATAGTCCCATTTCTGAGGGTTGTCAAATCTGTGGGAAGAAGAATCATAGTGCTAAATATTGCCATTTCAGAAACTCTACCTCTTCTCATCAAGCTCCAACTGCTTTACATGTTTCTTCATCTCAACATCATCAGCCAAGTGCTCCTCCTCAACAATTTTGGCTTACTGATTCTGGAGCATCGTCCCATATGACAGCTGACTTGAGTAATATGTCATTGGCATCTCCATATCCTGCTGATGAAACCATTCAGACTGCAAGTGGTGCAGGTTTATCAATATCTCATATTGGTTCCTCAACTCTTCAGACTCATTTCAAACCCTTGCAATTAAATTCAGTTCTTTGTGTTCCTGGTTTATCTCAGAACTTGTTATATGTGCATAAATTGTGCTTAGATAATCATTGTTGGTTGATCTATGATGCTTTTTGTTTTTGGATCCAGGACAAGGCCACGGGGAAGATTCTATTTCAAGGCAAATGCAGTAATGGATTGTATCCCATACCACTTCCAGCAAGAGTTCGAGCTATCTCTTCTCAGTCTCCAGCTGCCTATCTTGGCCGTCAAGTATCCTCTAGTCTTTGGCATAGTAGATTAGGTCACCCATCTAATTTTGTGGTCTCTGTCATGTTAAAGAAGTGTAATCTGTCTGTCTCCCCTGATTCCTTGCCTGTAATGTGTCATACATGTCTGGAAGGCAAGTTTTGTAAACTGCCTTTTGTTCAATCTGAGTCTAAGTCTCTCCATCCATTTGAAATCATTCATAGTGATGTATGGGGTCCTTCTCCTTGTACTTCGATAGATGGTTTTCGGTACTATGTGACATTCATTGATGAATGCACTAGACATTGTTGGTTGTTTCCCATTCTTAATAAAAGTGATGTTTTCTCTACCTTTGTTGGTTTTTCTAATTTTGTTTCTAATCAGTTTTCCACCTCCATTAAAACATTACAAAGTGATGGTGGAGGAGAATATCTTAGTAAATCTTTTCAACAGTTTTTGTTGGACAAAGGCATCACACATCATCTATCATGTCCTTATACACCTGAGCAAAACGGGTTAGCCGAACGGAAACATAGGCATATCGTTGAAACTGCTATAACTCTCTTACAAACAGCTTCCTTACCCCCAATTTTCTGGTCTTTTGCTGTCCAAACTGCTGTTTACCTTATCAATCGAATGCCCTCTCCTATTCTTTATAATAAGTCTCCTTTTGAACTATTGTTTCATAGTATTCCAGATGTTCATCATCTCAGAATATTTGGTTGCTCAGTATTTCCCTTACTAAAACCATATAACAGTACCAAGTTACAACCCAAGACCATCAAATGCATTTTTCTAGGCTATGCTTCCAGTTACAAAGGTTTCATTTGCTATGACATTGTTCATACCCGGTTTTATATTTCCAGACATGTAATATGTGATGAGTCAGAATTTCCATATCTTTCCTTGTCTGCTACATGTTCTGTTTCTAATAACTCCACCTCTACTTCTGTACCCTCTTCCTCGTCTCCATTCATATTAGTCACTGGTACCAATCATATTGTGTCCCTCCCACATTCTAGGACACCTATTATGCCAGAGCCTATGCCACATCCATGTCCTGATCAACACAGTGGTACTTCTACTCCATTACAGTCCATTACTGCATCACCAGGCCATCAATCCCCTTCTTCCTTCCCTGTGGCTCCTGTGATTCCAGATGTGTCCTGTTCTGAGATTGGTCATGCGTCTCCTACTCTGCCTTCGAGTGCTCCTGGTATTGCCATCCAACATGAGTTCCAACCTGACAGATTGCAGGTTCTTCTTCCTATTCCTCCGATGAACACTCATTCTATGCAAACACGAGCAAAGAATGGTATTTCGAAGAAGAAAGCCTTTCTTTCTGTGGTTCAAGATGCTGATTCCGCTGATCTTTCTCAATTGGAACCTGCCACCTATAAGTCGGCTCTCAAGTCTCCTTTATGGTTGTCTGCCATGGAAGAAGAGTTGGCTGCTCTTAAAACACAACATACTTGGTCTTTGGTCCCCTTACCTCATAATAAGAATTTGGTAGGCTGCAAGTGGGTTTTCAAACTTAAGAGACATGCTGATGGGACTATTTCCAGGTACAAAGCAAGGCTTGTTGCCAAAGGCTTCAATCAAGAAGAGGGTATTGACTATGGCGAGACTTTTAGTCCGGTTGTCAAACCTACAACTGTGAGGATGGTTATAGCCTTGGCCGCACATTTTGGGTGGTCTTTGCGTCAACTTGATGTGAAGAATGCCTTTCTTCATGGCATTCTTAATGAGGAAGTGTATATGTCCCAGCCACCAGGGTTTAGTGATCCACATAATCCTACACTTGTTTGCAGATTGCATAAGTCTTTGTATGGCTTAAAACAAGCCCCAAGAGCATGGAATGAGAGGTTCACATCTTTTCTTCCTTCTCTGGGGTTCCTTTCCACATATTCTGATCCGTCTCTATTTGTCAAGCATGATGGACAATCTGTGGTCATTCTCCTCCTTTATGTGGATGATATTATCATCACAGGGAGCGGTTCTGTCTCTATTGCTGCAGTGATTAAGGCTTTGACTAAGGAATTTGATATTAAGGATTTAGGTCCTCTTCATTACTTTCTTGGGATCCAAATCACACAGAATGCCAGCGGACTGTTTCTCTCTCAGTCTAAATATGTGTCTGATTTGTTGCTTAAAGCTGACATGGTTCATTCTAAGCCGTGCTCCACACCTTGCTTACCGTATAATCGGTTATTGAAAGATGATGGCCATCCTTTCAATAATCCTTCTCTCTATAGAAGCATTGTGGGTGCTCTTCAATATCTCACTTTCACCAGGCTCGATATCTCTTTCTCGGTTCATCAGGTTTGTCAATTCATGCACTGTCCAATGGACTCTCATTATGCTGCTGTGAAGAGGATTCTTCGTTATTTAAAGGGTACTATAGATCTTGGCATTCAGTTTCGCCAAGGAGACTTGAATCTTCATGCATTCAGTGATGCGGATTGGGCTGGCGACCCTAATGACAGACGGTCTACTACTGGTTTAGTTGTGTTTCTCGGGCCAAATCCCATTTCTTGGTCATCCAAGAAACAAAATACAGTTTCTCGTTCATCTACAGAAGCTGAATACCGTGCTCTCTCCAGTACATCTGCGGAACTTGATTGGATCACACAGCTTCTTCACTTTATGCACATTGATGTGCCTTGTCCGACGACCCTGCACTGTGATAATCTTTCTGCGATTTCCCTTGCATATAATCCTGTCATGCATCAGCGGACTAAACATATTGAGGTTGATGTTCATTTTGTCCGCGAAAGGGTGGCAAAGAAGGTTCTGCAGGTGCAATTTGTTTCCTCTACTGAGCAGTTTGCTGATATCTTTACCAAGGGGTTGTCTGCTCCTCTGTTTCAAACACACTGCTACAATCTCAGCCTTGGCAAGCTCCACTCTGAGATTGAGGGAGGATGATAACTATAATATGTGCATGTGTGTGAGATGGTTAGGATATATGTGAGATAGTTAAGTTGGTTAAGAGTCTATGGTGTAAGGTTGTGACAAGTGTCAACATCTTAAGACTCTTATGTTAGCTTAGTGTCTAAGCAATGTAGCTAGATATATACACAATGTAATCAGTGTCAGAGTAATCTGAATTGTGAAAAGAAATAATACATACACTTTCTTTCTCTCTGTCTCTCTCTTTCTCTCTGTTTACACAAATTGCACTTTAACAGCCACAAAATCCAAAGCATGCCTCCAACCGAAGTCCATGGAGGAAGAACTTGAGGAGCCAAATAGTTGAACCATGTGTGCAGTAGCTCGCGCCTAGAAACATCAATTTGGAAAGAAAATAATGACATGAAACTCTTATCAACGACAAGATTTGCCAACAATTGAGACAAAACCAAGAAAAATGAGACAAGCTCAGAGCAAAACTACCAGAAATCAATGGCCAAGAAAAAGAAAAAGGAGAAGTTGGGGGTTAGGAAAGAAGGCGGGGACTATGGAGGAAGGGATGGGGTTTCCACCGTCGTCCCCGCCCAAAAGGAAGGGGCAGCGGCTAAAGGTTATAGCAGAGTCCGGATTTTCAAATAATGGAGTCATAAAATCAACAAAAAAAAAAAGCTTTATTAGGTTATTTCATTGAGCACTTATTAGTAGGCACCTACCAATTCTAACCAACATATGTCGACAACTACTATTATTTGTAGAGGTTTGTCGATAGTAGATGCAGAATATTGTGGAGTTATGTTGAAGACTGTCAAGGCTTGTCAACTAAAGTATTTCATCGAGCACATGGTGCATACAATAGAGTAACACACAAGAAGAGAGAAAATGATGATAAATAAGATAGAAGAAAATAGAAGAAGGAGGAGGTTGTAATATAGTTTGCCAATCTATTTATGGTGTCAAATACAATACACAAACAAATATATATGAGATTTTGAAATTGTTAAGGTTAAGGACAACCAGTATCCTTATGCTATACCTCCGTTTGGGGGCTTTGACTTTGAAAGAGAGAGCAGCGTTAGGGTTGGAGGAGAACAATTAAATAATTGTGTCGCGGTACATGTCTCTTTTCATGGACTAGACACTAAACAGCAAACACCCATCTTAACATCCACCTCAAATTACAACTCTTTTCCCTTCCAACATTTTGGAGTCTCCTGTTCACAGATCAGTTATTAACCGACTGATAACTCATGAATAGTTAGAATCAAGGGACGGTTTATTAGTTATTTATTATTTTATGAATTGAGGAACAGAATTTTTTTTTTTTTTTCCCTTAACTAAAAGGAAAAATACGATCTGTTGCTGACATGAAATCAATCTTGTTGTGTTGGTGGGAGTCTGGTAATAATTTGGTGGCCATGCAAAAGCAGATGAATGCATGGAGAAGAAGTAGCGCCCTACAATGGTGGAAGTGAAGGACCACAATGTTTAAACATGTACCTTAAACATAGGGAATTAGTCATGCACACACAAAGCGTATCACCATTTTTAGGCAAACCAACTAATTACTTAAAAAGAAAAACTAATTAATCTAACCTTCACCGTAGAGTTCGAGCCTCCCCGCACAGATCGCAGCGGAGGGTAATTAACAATTTTTTTAGGTAGTATAAATACAGGCATTCAAAGAGAATTAATTTCATCCCCTACTTTAATCGTCAAGTCTCCCCGGAGACCTGTTATGTAATCTGGGAAAAAAAGTAGGTAAATTTCTTTACATCATATTTTAGCTAGCTAGCTAGCTTGTAGAGTTGTGAGGGGGGGGCCATGGCCATTGCTGGAGGAATGTCTTGCCACGCCATTCTTGTCTTGTGCTTGGCTGCATTGGTCTCTCGAGCCACCGCCTCGGTTGCCATTCCCCCAGCTGTGTTCGATGTTTTCCGTGGTAGTAATTTGGGTGTCCATGACAAAGCTGATCCTGATGAGAAGATCTTTAACGTGGTAGATTTCGGCGCCAAGCCTGATGGGAACCACGATGCAAGCATGGTATACAAACTTGATAACCCTAACATTATTTGTATTGTATAAATGTGTGGTCCATATACACATTCTGACAACGACGGTGCATAACTCACAATACTAATTCATTTTGGGTCTGAAAAATTGAGTTTGTCTAATTATTTGCAGAATTTCATAAAAACATGGCTTGCAGCATGCCACAACACTGGGAAATCAAGGGTTCTGATCCCACCGGGGACATACAAGAGTGGGCCAGTGGTATTTCAAGGGCCATGCACCAGTTCCAAACCCGTAGTTGTTCAAGTTTTAGGGACCATAAAAGGCCTGAATGATCTGTCCTTATATGAAGAGCCATACTGGTTCTTGTTTGAGAATGTAGAAGGCTTGGTCATTATCGGCAATGGCGTCTTTGACGGACAAGGTTCAAGTGCCTGGAAAGTCGCTGGCGACTGCGGCAGTTCCAGCGATGGTTGCAGTCCACTCCCATCTGTAAGTGCTACATTAAGTTACCAACTAGTTAGAGCTCTTATTTATGTAATTCATAAATCATAATTTATAAGAAAGAAAACTGGCTTTAATTATTGGATTAATTAATGCAGAACATCAAATTCAACGGAGTTAGAGACGGGGTCATTCGAGGCATTAGTTCCCTCAATAGCAAAGGAGTTCACCTTTTCATCACTGACAGCCAGAATGTTAGGGTTCGCAGAGTGAATATCTCTGCCCCTCGAACAAGCCCCAACACTGATGGCATCCACATCAGCAACTCCAACAATGTCAAGGTCGCCAGAACTCACATTGCGACCGGTGATGATTGCATTGGCATGATTCAGGGATCAACCAACATTGCCATCAACAATGTAATTTGTGGCCCCGGACACGGCATTAGGTATAATTTTGAGTCTTTATTATTTATACTCTTCTGCTATAAATCTATATGTTATGTTGTCAGACCATATATTTAGACTGTGGATTCATTTGAAAGAGAGTTAATTAATGGTTTAAATTAACAGCCTACTAACTTAATAAATTATTCCGCTACCATGCCTTATATACCACCCCAGGATCCTTCCTAAATGTTCATGGACTAATTGTGTCCCCATTTTGTTGATGACAGTGTTGGTAGCCTTGGCAAGTATGAGCACGAAAATGACGTGACAGGAATCACCGTGAAGAAGACCACATTTTTGAACACAGACAATGGGATTAGAATCAAGTCATGGCCAGGATCGGGTCCTAGTCGGGCATCAGGAATGGTTTTCAAGGACATCATCATGCAGAATGTTAGGAACCCTATCATAATTGACCAAGAGTACTGCACTGGGGGATGCAACAAGAACCAGGTTTGTTAATCCTATAGCCGTATATAATTACTTTTCCATCTGGTACGACCGATAAATGATATCGAACTCTTGAATTATCCTAATCCTAACCTTCTTTTACCGACTTTCTTCAACATTGTGCAGCCATCGCGCGTGCAGATCAGCGATGTCCACTACATAAACATTAGAGGGACAACACCGTCAAATGTGGCAGTAGATTTCATTTGCAGCAGCCAGGTTCCTTGCCAAAACATTCAGCTTCACGACATCGATTTGAAGTATACTGGTCCAAATGCTGCAGCTCTCACCAACGTATGTAAAAATGTAAAAGCTGGTTTTCGTGGCATACAAAACCCACCAGCCTGCCACTGAGAATTGAGTTCCCGCAGTTGATCAAGACACCCTCAGCCTGTCCTGCTTAACTAACTACTTATATTTATATCATCGTTACTGGAAGGGTCGGGGAATAAGGAGAGGAGAGCATTTGGTGTCTCTGGGAATGGAATGATGCATGTACTAAAAGTTACAATTTTTGTGGCATCAGTGACATGTTGTGCTTTGATGGCCAGCGGGACCGTGGCCCCTCCCAAAACTTTACAAATAATATTAAGTAATTTTCCATTATGCTAATTATGTTTTACTTTTTCATCGGAGCTGTTTAATTCATCTAAAATGACTTGATTATCAGAACCGCTTATAAAATCCCTATATGAGAATGACGTGTTATAGAACCCAAAAACATTTTCGCTAAAAAAGTTTTCAATCATTTTAAAAGTACTTGTCAAAACTACCTTCAAAATATCTCTTTTTCAATATTTTTTTCGTGAAATAGACGATTTCAATCAAAGTTAAACAACGTCGACATCTCTCAAATGCACCTCATGTTAGTATATGAGTATGAACATAACCTTAGGTCCGGTTATAGTGTGAGAATTGGATATGGAAAAGTCTTGTTAATAAGCTTTAGTAGTCCTAATCATTATGGGATTGGTAGTTCTGGTATAACACTTAAAGTAGTACTAGGATTGTGATTATTCATATGTTTTGGTATGAATTAGATAGTTGAATCCTACACTGATTCTAATAGGAGATCAGTGAGGATTGGCTCGGTATATAAACGCTAACCACTGCTCTCGCTATGTACGGCTCAATTTGATTCAAAGCCCTATTATTTGAGAGCACTAGCGAATTGCTAAAGAGGAGAAGGTTAACTGTTTCAAGGAGTTTCAATGGCTTCATCATCTTCACCTGGTGCTGCAGGTATGTCTTCTATCTCATCTCTGCATATACAATTTGTTCTTGATGATTGTGGTTCAATGGCATCTCTACGATCTATGACATGGTATGTATGCATATATCTTACATGTGGTATCAGAGCCTAGGTTGTTTATTGCTGTTGAATTCGAAATTCTTGTTCAAGAACTCAAACTAGGGCATCTGTGTGTTCATTCAAGAACTGTCGAAACCCAGAAACAGAAGAAACTTAATTTTTAAAAGGGTTTGAAATAAACGATGTCGTTTAGACAATACAGCCGTTAGCCCATTAAATTTTAAAAAAAAAATCAATACGACCGTTAAGAGAATTTTTGGCTCTTTCTCTCTCTCTCTCTCTCTCTCTCTCTCTCTCTCTCTCTTCCACATTCTCTCTCGCTCCCTTGTCACTTATTTTTCTGGAGATTGCACGATTACGCACCAAAACTTGCATCAATTCCCAGATCATCACTGAGAATTAAACCTAATCTTCAGAGGTGTGTTCATCGGTTTGATATATTACTGCAGCCTATATATATATATATATATGTGATTTGTTTTCCTTGTTTGGGAAAGATTGTAAGATCAGAGTGTTGGACTTGTTCGGCATAAATCAACCTTAATATGGTCTACTACATGTAATAGGAATGTATCATTAGAGAATAATATATATTGTGACTTGGTTACCCAAAGATGTCAATCCTATATTGTGAGTCTTATATAGGAAATAGTATTGATGTAATCTTTATACGATCATGACTTATGATATATTACTTGGAGGTTAAGAAAGTAGATTTAGTGTTTCCTTTATGGAAGGAACTTTAAGTCTTTTGACCAATATAAATATTGGTCCCTATGAACCCTAAAACACACGAGAAAGGCTTCCCATTGAGCATAGTGTTAAAGTTAGGAATTCATAGAAGACCCAGTTTTTCTTCTAGGTGCAAACTATCTCCATGGCCGCTGTAGGAGCTACATCAGGTTAGGGTTTCATTGTGTTTACGTATCAACTACATGCATGCAGTGTTTTAGTTACATAACCTTAAGGAGACAACAATTGGTATCAGAGCCCTCAGTTATATAGCTAAAACCTGTAGTTATAGTCATAATCGTGCATATATATAATATGCTGAATGTGTGGTGCATGAGTACCTATAAAGTCTGCATGATCAGTATATGTATATATTACTTAGGTAAATCATATACTCAAGCCCTAGCCGTTTACCATGAAATATCTGAGTAATATAATCAAGTTACTGTCCACAATTGCATTTAAAATCATAACATGGATGCAGTTCATCTGCCTATAGGTGTTGATCGTGTTTTCATGGTTAGACTTTAAATGGCATAACATGATATATGCATTATACCAGATGTGGTATTTCCATCTACTCATAAGTGTTAAAAACAACCATGAAAGTAACTGATATAATGCATATGTTAGTGTTAGAAGCGTTTTAATTCATTAGCTTATAAGTGTTGAATTAATCTTGTCTTATGAAGTTTAGTGGGATGTTTAATTTTTAAAGTATGCATGTTGTTCATTCAATTATGAATGTTGTGAACAAAGTTCAAACCTTAAGTGGTACAAACTACAAAAAGTGGAAGCAAGACTTAGACATATGTCTGGGGTTAATGGATCTTGACATAGCTATCAAGGAGGACTCTCCTCCAGAACCTACTGCAAATGCAACTATTGATGTCAAGGCCAAACACGAAAAGTGGTTGAAAGAAAATCGTATTGCTCTTCTGGTAATCAAAAAGTCCATGTCTGACACAGTGAGGGGAGGAATACCAGATGTTGAGAATGAAAAGGAGTATCTGACCTCGATCCATGAGAAATTCAAGGAATCAAACAAAGCTGAAACAGGTAATCTCATGAATGATCTTATGTCAAAGAAATATAATGGTATGGGATGTGTGTGAGAGCATATACTGGAGCTGCTGGACATTGGTGCAAAACTGAATGCACTGGATGTTCCCATGAGTGATGTATTCTTGGTTCATGTAGCACTTAATTCATTACCTAATGAATACTCGCAATTGAAGAGCACATATAATGCACATAAAGAGAAATGGAGTTTAAATGAATTAATTGACATATGTGTGCATGAAGAACAACACATCAGGTCTGAGATAATTGACAAGAAGGTCAACATAGCGACTGAGTTCAAGAACAATGTTCAGAAGCCAGAAAGTGGGAAGGATACATCAAAGCTTGGAGTGAATAAGAACTCCAAAAGCATCAAAGGGAAGTGTTTCTTCTGTAAGAAACTCGGCCACATGAAGAGAAACTGCCAAAAATATAAAAAGTGGCTCGAAAGTGGCAAGGGAAAATGTAATATTGCAATTTATAAAGGTGAAGTATTAGTTTGTTTTGAAACAAATAACACTGAGTTTGCTAGAGATTCATGGTGGGTTGACAGTGGTGCTTCAATACATGTGACAAATTCTTTGCAGGGCTTCATAAACAAGAGGGTGACAAGAAAGGATGAAATCTCAGTGATCGTGGGAATTGGAGACAAAGCTACTGTCAAGTTCATTGGAACAATTAGAATTAAGTTAGAGTCTGGTTTTATTTTGGAATTACAAGATGTCTATTATGTACCTTCAATTAGAAAGAACCTAATGTCAGTTAGTCAGCTTGTTAAGAAAATTTTCGAATTATCAATAAATGACAGTGGCTTCATTACTTACCAAGATTTGCAAGTTATTGGAAATGGTTTTCATATTGGTGGCATGTTTCAACTTAACTGCAAAGAATCTTGTTACATGGCTAATAAGGTTGGACAGAAAAGACTTAATCAAAGAGACATCGTCCACTCTCTGGCATAAAAGATTGGGTCACATTTCGATTGAGAGGGTTAAGATTCTGAGCAAAACTGGTATATTGCCAGAGTTAGAATTAGACCACCATGTCACATGCATTGAATCCATAAAAGGAAAAATGGTTAACTCACACAAAAAGGATGCAACCAGAAGCATTGATCTCATTGAGCTTGTGCACACGGATATATGTGGACCTTTCCCCACTCCAACATATAATGGTTATAAGTATTTTATAACCTTCATAGATGACTTCTCGAGATATTGTCACTTATATTTGCTCTCTGAAAAATCAAGTGCACTTATGGCTTTTAAAATCTACAAGGTTGAGGTAGAAAAGCTGTTGGAGAAAAGAATTAAGGTGGTGAGATACGACAGAGAGGGTGAATACTATGGGAGATACACTGAGCATGGCAGAAACCCTGGACCCTTTGCACTTTACTTACAAAATGAAGGGATAATAGCTCAGTACACGAATCCGGGTACTCCACAAAAAAACGGAGTATCAGAAAGGAAGAATCGCACATTAAAAGACATGGTAAGAAGCATGATGAGTGCAACAAACTTACCAGTGTACTTGTGGGGTGATGCCATTAAGACTGCAAACTACATATCCAATAGAGTTCCCAGTAAATCTGTGACTACAACACCTTTTGAATTGTGGTACAAAAGAAAGCCAAGTCTGCAGCATTTGAGAATTTGGGGTTGTAAGGCTGAGGCAAAGGTATATAACCCTCAAGAAAGAAAGCTAGACCTTAAGACAATGAGCTGTTACTTCATAGGATATCCTCAGGGAACAAAGGGTTACAGGTTCTATTGCCCCAATCACTCCATTAGATTTGTTGAGACTGGGAAAGTGAAATTTATACAAGAATGATCAATGGAAGTAACTAACAAAGTTTTTTTTTTAAGAGCAAACCGAAGAGATCACAACTGATTCATTGCATCATATTGCGCCAAGTGAAGACAACCATTTAGACTTGGACCATATTGCTCCAATTACAGATAATGGTATACATGAAACACAAATGAATGCAAATAATGATGTAGTGAATAAACAAGAGGATGCAAATAATGCAATACAGACACAAAACCAAGCTTAAGAAGAAATATTGAACCAGGTCACACCTGAACTCTGAAAGTCAACAAGATTGAGAAAACCTGCAATCTTAGACGATTTTGTGGTGTATTTGAATGAGGCTGACATTGACATTGGAGAACCATTGACTTACAAAGAAGCAATGAACAGTCTGTAACAAGAGGAATGGTTAAAAGCTATGAAATCAGAACTTGAGTCGATGCAGAAAAATGAAGTCTGGCAACTTGCAGTTTTGCCAGAAGGGTCCAAGCTTATAGGATGTAAATGGGTATACAAAATAAAGAAGGATTCAAAAGGAAATATTGAGAGGCTAAAAGCTAGGCTTTTAGCTAAAGGGTACACTCAACAAGAAGGAGTATACTACAATGAAACGTTCTCACCAGTCTCTACAAAAGACTCCTTCAGGTTGGTGATGGCTCTAGTTGCTCACTATGATTTATTTCTTCATCAAATGGATGTTAAAATAGTCTTTTTAAATGGAAAACTTGAAGAAGAAATATTTATGAGACAACCTAAAGGATTCATCAATGAAGAATAGAGGGAATTGGTTTGCAAACTTAAGAAATTCATATATGGATTAAAGCAGGCATCCAGACAATTGTACCTAAGATTTGATGAAGTTATGCAATCACATGGTTTTGTAGAGAACTCTGAAGATGAATGCATTTATGTCAAGTCCAGTGGGAGACATTTCATCATCTTGGTACTGTATGTGGATGATATATTAATTGCAGGCACAAATTTGAGTTTACTGCAAGAAACTAAAATCCTGTTGAGTGATAACTTTGAGATGAAAGATATGGGAGAAACCTCATATGTACTTGGAATAGAAATTACACGTGATAGGAAAAGAGGTCTACTTGGTCTATCGCAAAAAGGGTTATATTGACAAGGTTCTGAAAAGATTTAACATGTCAAACTGCAATGGCAGTGAAGTGCCAGTTACTAAAGAAGATAAATTAAGCAATGAGCAGTCTCCCAAAACTGATGTTGAGAAAAGGGAAATGGAAGACAAGCCATATGTTTCAGTGGCAGGTAGCTTAATGTATGCACAAGTATGCACTAGACCTGATATATCTTTTGCATTGAGTCTATTGGGAAGATATCAGTCAAATCCGGGGCAAGCACATTGGATTGCAACCAAGAAAGTGATAAGGTACTTACAGAAAACCAATGACTATAAGCTGGTTTATAGGGAGGGTACAGACTTGGGAATTGTTGGTTATTGTGATTCAGACTTTGCAGGATGTCAAGATTCATTGAAATCGACATCAAGCTATATATTCATGATGGTAGGAGGTGTTATTTCTTGGAAAAGCATGAAGCAAAAGAACATAGCAACGTCCACAATGATGGCTGAATACATGGCATGTTTTGAGGCTACTTCATAGGCTATATGGATTGGTAAATTCATAGAAGGGATGAGTGTGCTGAAGATTATTAACAGGCCATTGCAAATCTTTTGTGACAACACTGCAGCTGTGTTCTACTCCAAGAATAACAAGGGGTCTTCAGGGACTAAGCACATGCATATCAAGTATAGACTTATTAGAGAAAATATCAAACAAGGTTTCGTCAAGGTCAGTTACATTGACACTGCATCAATGCTTGCAGATCCCTTGAATAAAGTGCTGCCAGTTGCAGCTTTTAAGCAGCATGTAAAGAATATGGGTTTGATCGTAAATTTTGATATGCTGAGTTAATGGGAGTAGATGTTGTTGGCAAATTTTGCATGAGTAAGTGAATTATTTTCACAAGGGTTTTATGGATTGCCAACAAGTGTGCAGGCTTATTCAAAGCATAAAGTGTAATCGCGTGATTACAATAAAGAGGATCTGAGATGATATAAGGAAGACAAAATTACAGTTAAAAGTTCATATCTCGATTATAATTAGATGGTGTTTCATGTAGATAAGACATTCAACATGTGTGATTATGAAGGTTCTGAGTTACGATAACTTTACAACCTTGGTAGTTCCATGTTGTATTATTTATTTGACAGAAACTTGGATAAGGATGGGATATAATCACTATACATGGCCATTAAGACTATATTGGTCTCTAATCTAAGACAAAACATGAACATCACATTTTGTAGACCAAGTGGGAGAATGTTGGACTTGTTCGGCATAAATCAACCTTAATATGGTCTACTACATGTAATAGGAATGTATCATTAGAGAATAATATATATTGTGATTTGGTTACCCAAAGATGTCAATCCTATATTGTGAGTCTTATATAGGAAATAGGATTGATGTAATCCTTATACGATCATGATTATGATATATTAGGTCAAGAAAGTAGATTTAGTGTTTCCTTTATGGAAGGAACTTTAAGTCTTTTGACCAATATAAATACTGGTCCCTATGAACCCTAAAACACACAAGAAAGGCTTCCCATTGAGCATAGTGTTAAAGTTAGGAATTCATAGAAGACCCAGTGTTTTCTTCTCGATGCAAACTATTTTCATGGCAGCTACAGGAGCTACATCAGGTTAGGGTTTCATTGTGTTTACGTATCAACTACATGCATGCAGTGTTTTAGTTATATAATCTTAAGGAGACAACACAAAGTAAATCAAATTCTAAAAAATTTAGATCATTGTTGCACTCTGGAATCTCACTTGACATCTTTCAAACTAATTAATGTTTCTGCTGCCATTCATAAATTGCATTAATAGATTATGTGTAATAAGAGAGATTGAATATGCAGATACGTGTGATGTGAATTTTGGACATCTTTTGAATATGAATTTGTGTATTATACTCATGATGAATTGTTTATTCAAAATATGTCTTCTTCGCTATGATTGTAAGGCTATATATATGATTAAATTGGTTCATTGTGTATGATTTGAGTGAAGTGGGATGGAAATCAGGAATCTCATCGTTGTATTCTGCAGTTTCACTTAAGTCGATTAATTTGGCATATGTGCCAATACTCACTGGTGGTAGCAACTATCAGAAGTGGAGGAATGAGATAAGATTGTTATTGACACTAAATGAGCAAGATATTGCACTTGATACACCTCAACCAGCCCCTCTCACGGACAAAAGTACCAAGGCTAAAAAGGCTGATTTTAAGAGGTGGGTAAGGGCAAATAAGGTTGCACTTTCAATATTGGAGAGTGGAATGACTGACACCGTGCATGGAAGCATCAAGAAGTATGATCTTGCATCCGACTATATCAAGGCTATTGAAGGCAAATTCAAGGTATCTCAAAAAGCTGAGGTTGCTCAACACATGACCTTACTCACTAGTTATAAGTTTGAAGGAGGAATCTCTATTAGAGATCATATTATGAAACTGATTGATGCTGCTGAGAAACTCAATTCCTTGGAGATGTCAAAATCTATGAAAAGCAATTGGTGTTTATGATTCTGCAAGCTTTGCCACATAAATTCAGTCAACTGAAGGTCTCATACAACACTCAGGACAAGTCTTGGTATGTGGATGAACTTATAGCTCAATGTGTACAAGAAGAAAGTCGCCAAAAGCAAGAAAGGTCCAAAGAAGTTGAATCTGTCAATTATGTACAAGTTGTTAAGGCTAGGAACTCCAATTCTGGTAAGTTCCCCAAAACCAAGATTGTTGATAAACTATTGTGCCTACTAAGAGTTCCAATTCCTCTAAGTTTAATAGTCTTAATGTGAAGCCTAAGAATATAGAAAAGGTTATATGTCATCAATGTAAGACTAAGGGCCACTATAGAAAAGATTGTGAGATTTTTAAGAACTGGTTGAGGGCTAAAGGAAAATCTGATGTGTATGTCTGTGAAGAGTCAAATCTCATTGAAGTTCCTATTAATTCATGGTGGTTGGACACGGGTTCATCATTGCACATTACAAGCTCATTACATGGTTTCAAAAAGGAAACTAATTGCTTCGATGTTTATGTTGGAGAAACGACAAGGGTAAAAGTAGAAGCTGTTGGGAAAGTTAGACTAAAACTAGACACAGGTTTTATAATGGAATTAGATAATGTCTTATATGTCCCCTACCATGAGGAGGAACTTGATATCTGCATCAAAGTTGGTTAAACAGAAGTATGTGTTCATTGGTGATGATAAATGTATTAAATTTTTCTTCAAGGGGCCCTTAATTGGTAAAGCATTCATGTCTGATCACTTATGGAGATTACAATGCACACTAAAAGTCAGTCACATGCAAGTTTTGCATGTCACAACCAAAAGGATGCACGGTTTTGATCACACTTTCATGATTTGACATAAAGGATTGAGACATATTTCTAAAGACAGGATTGCTCAATTGTGAAAGTCCAATTTGATCCCCAACATTGATTTCAAGAATGCACCTAAGTGTGTAAATTGCTTGAAATGAAATATGATCAATGTTAGGAAATTGGATGCTAAGAGAAGTCAAAGTCTACTGGAAATTATACATACTGATGTCTGTGGTCCGTTTCCAATCAAAACCATATGTGGGAATTTGTACTTTGTGAGTTTTATTGATGACTTTTCCAGATATTGTCATCTATTTCTAATTAGTGAAAAGTCCTCAGTCCTTAATTGCTTTAAGATCTTCAAATGTGAAGTTGAAAAACAATTAAATGCAATGATTAAGATTGTCAGATCAGATAGAGGAGGGGAATACTTTGGTAGGCACATAGATGCAAGTCAACAGAAAGGTCCATTTGCTTGTTTTCTTGAACAACAAGGGATTGTGGCACAATATACCACCCCTGGAATACCTCAATAGAATGAGGTGGCAGAAAGAATGAATAGAACATTGATAGGGATGGTAAGAAGCATGATCACAAGATCCAAGCTATCTAGTTTTCTTTGGGGAGAATCTCTGAACTGCAAACTACTTATTGAACAGGGTTCCTTCGAAATCAATACCACAGACACCATTTGAAATCTGGACACGCAAGAGACCTAGTTTTGATCATTTTCATGTTTGGGCTTGTAAGGCAGAAGCTAGGTTTTATAATCCTAATGAGAAAAAGCTTGATTCCAGAACTATATCATGTTTTTTCATTGGATATTCTGAAAAGTCAAAAGGTTTCAGGTTTTATTGTCCTGGAGCACATACTAGGGTTCAAGAAACTCATAATGCAGTGTTTCTGGAAGATGATGATGTTTCTGAGCTGGTACAAGATAACTTTATTTTTGAAGAAGTTGAACAATCAATTGAATGTGCACCTCGGATGGATTATGATTATGTGCCCATATTAACTAGGTTGCCTGCATCCAACCTTGATTCAGACCAAGTAATAGATGACACTGTGAGTGCACAAGATACTCAAACAACAGACAACCAAACACTGAAGGTGTTTACATTCAAGATCAATATACTCAGGCAACAGATCAGTCATTGGTACAACCTTCACCAAGAAAATCTGGGAGAATTCAAAAACCAGCCATTTCACAAGATTATGTGTATCTGCAAGAAGCAGAGTTTGATGTAGGAGACATTGATGATCCTGTAACCTATAATCAAGCAATACAAAGTGATCAAGTTGTTCTATGGCAAAAGGCAATGGAGGAGGAATTGGATTCAATGTCTAAGAATAATGTTTGGACCCTAGTGTATAAAACATCACAGATTAAGCCTATAAGATGTAAATGGGTTTACAAAACCAAGAAAGATGCTGGAGGAGTAGTCGTATCTCGCTCAAACATCTCGATTTGAGAATTTATTGAGAGGTATAAAGCTAGATTAGTGGCAAATGGCTTCACTCATAGAGAAGGAATAAACTACAATGATACCTTCTCACCAGTCTTCCAAGGATTCCATGCGGGTTATCATGGCATTAACTGCTTATTTTGACTTGGAATTACATCAAATGGATGTAAAAATAGCTTTCTTGAATGGAGATGTATTGGAGGATATCTACATGGTTCAGCTTACTGGATTTTTTAAAAGGGGGAAGGAAAATATGGTTTGTAAGCTTAATAAGTCAATCTATGGACTTAAGCAAATTTCAAGGCAATGGTTCCTCAAATTTGACCAAGTAATCATTGCACATGGGTTTATAGAGAACAAGTTAGATGATTGCATTTATCTCAAGTCCAAGGGATCAAAGTTCATTTTCTTAATTCTGTTTGTTGATGAGATTCTCCTTGCAAGTTCAGACAAGCAACTACTACAAGAAACTAAGGTTGTTCTTAGTACTAATTTCGATATGAAGGACCTAGGTGAGGCCCATTATGTTCTTGGAATTGAAATTGTGAGAGAGAGAAACATAAAGTTACTTGGTTTATCTCAGAAATGGTATATTGAAAGGGTGTTGAACAGGTTCAACATGGAGAATTGTAACAAAGCAGATGTTCCAGTGAACAAGGGAGATAAGTTCTGCAAAGACCAGTGTCCTAAAAGTGAAAATGAGGTCGAGTTGATGAAGATGAAACTGTATGCTTCATTAGTTGGTAGTCTTATGTATGCTAATATATGTATAATGCCTTATGTATGCTAATATATGTACAATGTCAGACTTAGCATTTATTGTTGGTTTGTTAGGTAGATTTCAATCAAATCCAAGTGAGGCTCATTGGGTTGCAGCAAAGAAGGTTTTGAGATATTTGCAAAAAACAAAAGGGTACATGTTGGTGTATAGCAGAGATAATTCATTAAAACTAATTGGTTTCATAGATTCAGATCTTGCAAGTGATAGGGATGAGAGAAAGTCAACGAGTGGTTATGTGTTTATGTTGAATAAAGTTGTTGTTTCGTGGAAAAGTGTCAAGCAAACCATTGTATCAACTTCGACAATGGAAGCTGAATTCGTTGCTTGTTTTGAGGGAATGAAACAGGTAGTTTGGCTTAGGAATTTTGTCACTGAGATGAAGATTGTAGAATCTGTGAAATGACCTGTGAAGATGTTCTGTGATAATAGTGTTGCTATGTTCTTCTCTAATAATAACAAGAGAACTTCAACCTTAAGGTTGATGGATGTCAAGTTTCTTAAAGTTAAAGAAGTTGTAAAAAATGGAGAGATTGAAATTTTGTATCTGCCAACTAATTTGATGGTTGCAGATCCACTTACAAAAGCACTATCAAACAATGTGTTTAAGGAACATGTTATGAAGATTAGAGTCTTAGAATATTTTGACAAGTGAGAGTGAACAAGAAATCAAAAGCTTTGAGGACTCCAATTGATGCTTCTTTGGTTAATCTTGGTTGCTGAAGCTGTGGACCTCGAGGTACAAGTTAGTTAGCTAGTATGTTGTGTTGGTATGACTTGTTTAGGTAGTGTTCCAGCTTATTTCGTTTCCTTTGTTGTTGTTTTAGTTGTCAATAAGGGTTCAATTTTCTTTTTGTGGGAAACTGATTGAACCAAAAGACAAATTTTATGAATAATAGTTTAATTTGCTAGAAAATCGATTGTGGTTTTGTTGAGGCATTTCTGGAAACTATTGGTTTACATTGATTGACTAAAGTTTTTAACTTTTGTTGAGATCAGTGGGAGTAATGTGATATGACATTGTTATTTACATATGTTCACAAAATACAGGCTATAGTACATTGTGATTCTTGAGATGAAATATGTGAGGTTGCAGATGGAATTCTAGTCTTCTGTACTTTAAATGTATGGGTGAAATTTGGATGTAAAGACAAGCTCTTGGTTAACTTAGACTTGGTGATCACTTCCATAAAATTCAATGTACTGGATGTTATGTTTCATTCTCAAGTGGGAGAATGTTAGCAGTGGCGGATCTAATAAAGGACCAATGTGGTCCCAGGACCACCCAAAAGCTTGGATAAATGGATGTGAGGACCTTCAAGGACCACCCAAATCTAGGCAGTGGTGGAGAAAAACAGCAGCCATGGTTGATGCACGCTGTGCAAAACAAAATGAGGAAGAAGAAAGCTAATTTTTTTTCTTAAATGACTTGGCCAAAACGACGTCGTTTTGAGCCAAGTCATTAAAAAAATTTAAAAAACTCACGTGATAGAGCGCTAACACTACCAATTTATATATTTAATAAAAGTCAAACTGTTTAATATTTAATAAAAGCCCATTCATTAGTCAGATTGATTTCAATCATTCACACTACCAATTTATTATACCTAATTGTTTGCTTCTCATGCTTCCCAAGCCAGCCGAAGGCCATCACCCATCAGCATCAACTTTAAAATTTCTATAAGTTTTCTAATTTAGTGTTAGTTGATACAGATTTGTTAGGATTTTTAGTTTTAGTATGAAATCCTGTCGAGGACAAATTTAGTATTTCTAACTTGTTTAGCATAAAGTTTATGAATGAAAAGTTGTAGTTTGCCATTTATTTGTTCACAGCTATTTTCTTCTATTCTTTTGGAGCTTTTATATTGGGACCACCCTATGTTAAAATCCTAGATCCGCCACTGAATGTTAGTATATGAGTATGAACATAACATTAGGTCCGGTTATAGTGTGAGAATTAGATATGGAAAAGTCTTGTTAATAAGCTTTAGTAGTCCTAATCCTTATGGGATTGGTAGTTCTAGTATAGCACTTAAAGTAGTACTGGGATTGTGATTATTCATATGTTTTGGTATGAATTGGATAGTTGAATCCTACACTGATTCTAATAGGAGATCAGTGAGGATTGGCTCGGTATATACACGCTAACCACTGCTCTTGAAATGTTCGGCTCAATTTGATTCAAAGCCCTATTTTTTGAGAGCACTAGCGAATTGCTAAAGAGGAGAAGGTTAACTGTTTCAAGGAGTTTCAATGGCTTCATCATCTTCACCTGGTATTGCAGGTATGTGTTCTATCTCATCTCTGCATATACAATATGTTCTTGATGATTGTGGTTCAATGGCATCTCTACGATCTATGACATGGTATGTATGCATATATCTTACACCTCAATCCTCATCCAAGACCACCAAAGGAAACGTAAATGTTTTTAGCAAAACGACACCATTTTTAGCAAGTTTAAAGTAAGTCATTTTTCTTAAGATTATAAAAAACCCATTAACTCTCTCTCTCTCTCTCTCTCTCTCTCTCTCTCTCTCTCTCTCTCTCTCTCTCTCTCTCTCTCTCTCTCTCTCTCTCTCTCTCTCATCGTCTTATAAATTTGAGCTATTCCCAATCGTCTTATAAAAGGCCATTTACTATGTCTGACCTATAATAATGTTGACTTAAAGACACAATTAAAATAGCATTAAAAGGTGGGATGTACGCTCAGCACACAGTGATATTGGTTGGCCAAGTGCTAAACAAAATGTCTCATCAAAAACACTAAAGAAAAAGTTTTGCCGCTACTCGCGCTATTGTTTAAATGCAACAAGAATGGTCTCATCCGCCACTATTTAGTTATGTTCCAGTGAGCTAACTTTCGAGCTTTTTTTTTAAAAGAAATCAACTCTGCAAATGATCGGTCGGAGTCCATAACCTTATCGGCCCTAAACGGAAAAGAAAAGGGAGTTGTCAGCGATTACGGCAAATGGTGGCTCTCTCGCCGGAGAAAGTGAGGTATGTTTCCTTTTATTAAATATTTAATTTCTTTACCAAGGGTAAAAGTGAAATATAAGAAACTGTTGGATGTTTGTGCCTCAATCGAATTTGTCATAGTTTAAGGACTTAAGGAAAAAACTTTTCCAAACGTCGTCGTTTCTTATCTTAATAACATTTAGAAAATGGAAGTCAGTCTCAGTTTTTGACACTCGGAAGGCCGTAACAGCGACACAGAAAAAACTGCGAAATGGCATACGCCGCCGCCCGGCGCACATTAGCCTCGGCCCTCAACCGAACCCTCGCTTCATCTTCCGCCTGTTCGAACTCCTCATTGTCCTCTCGCTCTCGCTTCGCCATCGCTCTCCTGAACAAACAACACGCCCAGCCCGCACCCGGTTCGGCGAACGTTCGGACCCTGTCCAGTAAATCCGGGTCGGGTTACTCTCCCCTGAACGACGCCTCTCCGAACTGGAGCAACCGCCCACCCAAGGAGACCATCATCCTCGACGGCTGCGACTACGAGCACTGGCTCATCGTCATGGAGTTCGAAGACCCTAAGCCCTCCGAGGAGGAGATGATCAACTCCTACGTCAAAACCCTAGCCACCGTTCTCGGAAGGTACCGAATTGACCAGCTTCTTTAATATGCTTGGATATTCTTTTAGGTGGCTTTTGATGGTTTTTGGGATTTCAGTGAGGAGGAGGCGAAGAAGAAGATATACTCAGTTTCTACTTCGACGTATACCGGATTTGGGGCTTTGATTTCTGAGGAGCTTTCCCTGAAGGTCAAAGGTAATCGTTTTCGGGTTCTGGATTTTAGGGTTTAAGGGTTTTGGTGCTTGCCCTGCTTTAAATATTGGGTATTTCTGTTTTAGGTGGCTAAGGGTTTAAGGGGTAAGGATTAAAGTGCTTCTCTTTTTATGAATTAGGGTTTGTTTGATTGAAATGGATCGAGATATATAATAAGGATTCAGGTTTTAGGGTTTAAGTATAGTTCTTTGTATGAATTATGGCTATTTGGTTTGAATTGCAATTAGATGTTAAGTGGTTTTAAGGGTTAAGTGGTTGAGGGGTTGCTTTTGATTTGTTTCGGTTTCAAATATGTAATTTGTGATTGAATATGATGGCTTTCCGGCTTGGTTTTCTAAGCCTCCTGCTAATCATCTTCTGCATTTCGTATACAATTTGATTTGTATTGGATTGTTTTGTTTAAACAGGGCTGCCCGGTGTTCTATGGGTTTTGCCGGATTCATATCTCGATGTGCCCAACAAAGACTATGGAGGTCGGTATATGCTGGAACTTAAAATCAAATAGAAGTTTTCAATTTTCAATTTGAACTTACCTTTCAAATCGTGATTAGCTGTTTATATGTTTTCTTAAACCAATTGTAGGGGATCTATACATCGATGGGAAAGTCATTCCTAGACCACAGTATAGGTACAATGAAAGGCAACAACAAACAAGAAACAGGCCTCGTCCACGATATGATAGACGCAGGGAAACAATGCAGGTTGAAAGGAGAGAGCCAATGCCAAGACAGATCATGGGCCAGGATCAGAAAGAATCTGTGCAGCAAACAACTCAAAATGCAGCTCAAGGTGGAGGGACAGAGTTTAACAGGGGCAATGGTTTTTAGATCGAAATATAGTTGGAGAGTCGCAAAGTTCTCAATCCTAAGTTACTATGAATGAAAAGTTGGTGTTTTTGCACTTCGATTAATATTCCCTAGCATCGTTTTGAAGATAAGAAAGTCAATATTTGTATCGGTCCTTTCTGGGATTTTGCCCGGTATTTGTTTTACGTCTGTTTATGTTGAGCTGTGCACTGAAGAACATCAAGTACTAGAATGAATTTAGTCTGCTATTATCTATCTGTTTCCTTCATTGCATTCCTAATTAGAGAGATCCAAATGCATATGTTTGTAGTAAGGTCTTATACAGTAAGCTTTGGGACTTGGTCATGGCAAAAGGTACTTCATTTCGCAGGAGGCATGTTAGTCTTAGGTGTTGGGAGAGGGCAAGCACCATGGATGGAAACTTGTGCATGAAATTTACTGATTGGTGGGGTATTTTTGGGTGGATTTGAGATGAGAAGTTTCCATTTCATGTCAGTTGAAAGAAGCGTGTCAGTAAGAGTGCCAAAAGAAAGCCCGATTCTAAGTTGTTCAAGAATAGTGGCATTAAGTTTTCGACCCTTTGCCTGGTGTATGCACCTTGTTTCTTGCGGCTGTTAGATGTGAAAAAACTGTTTCTTTCATTTCCTATCTCTGGTGGTGGTTGGTGAAAGTTCCATTGCAAAGAAAGATCCTAATTTCTATGTAAAGATATGGAAGGGCAGGACAGTATTGATTCGTAGTGTTATCGATTTCTAATTCTTTGATCTCCTTTCTCAAGATGCCTCTGTCATGTTTACTAATTTGTAATCATAATCAAAACGTAATATGGCATGTTTATTAGAGCAAGTCCACCGGAGCCCAAGTTGCCCAGCACCCAATCCAAAAATCAAGCTGAGGGTCAATCCATTTACTCCAGCCTACAAAGTTGCCTAGCACCCAGCCCAAGCCAGGCAACAGACCAGCCCATTTTTTACAGACCCAAGAGCCGGCCTATTTGGCTAGCGCGCGCACTGCACTCGCGCGTGGCCGCAAGTAGGGGACAAGGGGGCAGGCACTGTCAACCCATTTGTGCTTCAGCGACGTGGCATGCTCAGAGTCATTGGATTTCCAACGATAAAAAAAATTTAAATTTTACTTTTAAACTGGACCGTCCGATCACAGATCAACGATCCACGTTTTTTCCCCCAAAAAAAAATAAAAAACAAAAAAAGGCCCAACGGTCAGATTTATGACGTTGGCCACGTGGCAGATCCTTGGCTCTTGGATTTGAATATTTTTCAAATCTAACGGTCCATATTAATTAACTACATTAAAATTAATTAAAAAATATATAAAATTAAATAAATTTTAAAAAAAAATACAGTGAAATTTAAAAAAAAAAAAAAAATTCTATAAATATCTAACTCTCATCTTCCACCTTACACCACATTTCAATATTTTCTACACTTTCTATACTATCTACATTTCAATATTTTCTACACTTTAAGAGAAAAAAATGTCTTCGTGGAAGCTCATTGAAGATGTTACGTTGTGTGAATGTTGGGTTCACACTACTCATGACCCGATTACGGGTAATGAGATGGATAAGCGAGAAATGTGGAGTAAAATTACGAAAGCGTTTTGCGATGTACATGGAAAAGACGCCAGAACTAGTCAAGGTCTTCAAGCTCGTTGGAAAAAAACTCAACGCATCCTTTACTTTTTGGAAAAACGTCATCTCTCATGCTTCCGGTAACCTGCGTAGTGGGACAAGTTTAGCGGATCAGGTGACAATATTTTTATTTATTTATATGCATTCCACCCACATCACTATTTTAATTTATTTAATTTCGTATGTAATTTTTATGTTATTTCTTATGTAATTTTTATATGCATTCCACCCACATCAAAATTTTAATTTATTTAATTTCTTATGTAATTTTTATCTAATTTCTTATGTCATTTTTATGTAATTTATATGCATTCCACCCGCATCAATATTTTAATTTATTTATTTGTGTTACACCCGTATTTTTTAACATTATCTTATCCCACATTTTTATAGACACTACAAGCTCAAGCATTCTACAATTCAAAGAACCAGAACAAATCATTCAACAAATGGGAATGTTGGGAAATTGTCAAAGATTGCCCTAAATACAAAATTGTGGCAACCGGTCCAAAAGTTGTCATGCACGGCATGGGTCTACATAGTTCACCAGAACCAGACACATCCAAACAAGAAGCCGACACATTTCAAGACACAGAAGAGACACCTGAACAAGTGCCCGAGACCCAACCGACTCGTCAGTCCCTCAGGCCTCAAGGTAAAAAGGCATCAAAGAAAAAAGGTAGTTCTTCCAAAAATGACTACACTAAATATATGGAGGAACTTGCTCGCCAAGGTGAACTGAACATGGCACAGGAAAAGGCTAGAGATGAGGAAAAAGTTGCTACTATGGCAGCAATAATAGCAGCTACTAAGGCCCGTGATGCGGCAGCTGAGAGACAAAGAGAAATAGTTAATCGAGAGAACGAGCTGGTTAGACAAACACTTCATCGAGAAAATGAAATGCTTAGAGAATAAAGGATGGCTCAAGCAGATCGTGACACTATGAGTAAGTCTCTAGTAGGACTGTCTCCGAATTCAAAATATTTTTGGACATCGGAAAAAAAAGATGTCATGCGAATGAGGCGTGCAAGAGATGCGGAAACAAGTCAAGGGGGTTCTATCTACACAAATCATAGCAACCAAGATCCTAGCACCACATATCCTAGCTCCAGAGACTTTGTATAATTTTTATGTAATTTCTTATTTTTTTTAGAATTTTATTTAATTTATTATGTAATTTTTATGTTTTTTCTTATTTTTCTTTTGAACTTTATTTAATTTCTTATGTAATTTTTATGTTATTTCTTATTTATTTTTAGAAATTTATTAATTTTTATGTAATCTTATTTATTTATTTTTGTACTTTATTTAAACACATGAAATAAGATTACATAAACTCACGAAATAAGATTACATAAACTCACCAAATAAACTTAAAAACAAAACACACTACATAGAATTACATAAACTTAAAAAAAAATACACTTATTCTTCAACCACAAGCCTCATTTTAATTATCTTCACCTTCTTGCAATCCCCATTGGTGCTCAATCAAGTCATTTTGGCGAGTTACGTGCCAGTATGGCTCTTGCAAGTTCGTGTACCGCTTAACGATCAATTCATTGTAACGTCCATCATATTCCAACGGGTCGTGTCGCATGGGATCTTCGGTATTGTCATGAGCACAGTAGATACGTGTTCGTGAGTTGTTGATCGGATCCGGCTCGTATTCATCGACGACATCATAATCATACTCATCTTCAACAATCATGTTGTGGAGAATAATACACGTCATCATGATGGATCGAAGAGCCTCGACATCAAACATTCTAGCTGCAGCCCTGACAATCGCCCAACGAGCTTGCAGGATACCAAAACAACGCTCGACATCCTTCCTACACCATTCTTGACATTTTGCGAAGTGTTTTTTCCTTTTCAATCTGTAGATGTGGCACTGTTTTGACAAACGTTGACCACCTTGGGTAAATGACATCTGCAAAGTAGTATGATCCCTCGTATTGGGTACCATTAACCCAATATGTGCATCTCGGCGATTTTCCTTGCAGCAGTTCGTCGAACACTGGGGATTGGGCAATGACATTTAGGTCATTCTGAGCTCCTGGAACACCAAAAAAAGCATGCCAAATCCATGTATCAAATGAAGCCACCGCTTCCAAAATGATGTTTTTGCCTCATTTTCTGTCGCCATAAGCTTCTTGCCACGCACTTGGACAGTTTTTCCAAGTCTAGTGCATGCAGTCGATGCTTCCAATCATGTCAGGGAAGCCTCGCGTCTCACCCGTCCTCAGAAGCCTTCGCATGTCCCTTGGCGTGGGTGTCCGGAGGTATTCATTGGTGTAGAGGGCTTCAATTGTAGAGCAAAACCGCATCAGTGACTCCAGAACAGTTATTCTTCCCATCCTCGCAATCTCATCCACTTGATCTGCAGATGCTCCATATGCAAGCATTCGCATGGCAGCCGTAATTTTTTGCTCGGGAATAAGACCTAGAACATGAAAAGCATCCTCTTTTTGCACAAAGTATGGATCATGGTTGCAAATAGCACTCATGATTTTGTCGAACAAACTTCGTTGCATTCTAAAACGATGTCTAAAAACATGATCAAGGAATATGATGTTGGGAATAAAATAATCTTCCAAGAGATCTTTACCTCGTATTTCCCTTTTTCCATCGAGGTTTGCAGCACGTCTGGGTTTGGCTATCTGACCCACGGCTTCCATGACACGGCGAGAATGTGAGGCCTTCTGCCTTCTATGGTGATCATCCTCATCCTCCTCCATGAAGAAAGCATCATCTCCACCTCCACCTTCCTCGAGATTGGCCAATTCTGCCTGTTGTGCCAACAACCTTTTATGTTGCTCCTGCAACTGTTTATACACTCTCCTTGAAGAAGACATTGTAATAAGAACTCAAGATTTGAAAATGATGAACAAGGATTATGAGGTAAAAAGAAGGATTAAGCTTGGTGTGAGGATGGATGTAGGGATGTAGGGTTTATATGGACAAAAAAAGAAAGGATGAGGTTCTAGACAATGTCACGTGGCACTACGTGATTGGTTGAAAATCTTATCGAAATCTTGGCTAAATTATTGTAAACCGGATGTGACACGTGGCGCTTCGGGATTGGTTGAAAATCTTATCGGAAATCTATCCACAAAATAGTACATTCGGATAATGACACGTGGCATGACGTGATTGGTTGAAAATTTTATCGAAATCTTGGCTAAATTATTGTAAAACTGCAGTGACACGTGGCGAATCGGAATTGGTTGAAAATCTTAACGGAAATCTATTCACAAAATAGTACGTTCGGTTAATGACACGTGGCATGACGGGATTGGTTAAAAATCCTATCCGAAATTAAAACTATTTTATTTTTTTATTCTTTTGGAAAAAATTTAAAAATATTTTAAATGGGCTAGGTGCCAGCACATTTTGTAGGGGTGGAGATTATTTGTGTCAGCGCATGTTTTTTAGAGGTGGAGATGCATTGGCCTATTACTGTTCATTGGAGTCCATTACTGTTCACTGGAGTGGATAAATGGGTTGGGTGTTGGCACAAAGTCTTTAGATGTGGACTTGCTCTTATCCGTAATCGGAGCCAAATTGCAATCAAGCAACGCTGAAGCAAGTCTCTATTTGAAGAGATTATGGTTGATCGGGGGCAATTTTCACCCATTAACCTTTCCTTTTTCATCAGCCGGTACTCTCCATGGAACACCGAGATTGGTATCCGTTTGCTTTCTTGTTTGTCTCTTTCGATCCTTCATTCCTTCTCTTGTACCAAACCACCCATGATGGGTAACTAGGTTAAGCGTTGAACTGAAATGTGGTACCAAAAGTGATGTGATTGTGAGCCTCAAATGAAAGTTTAAACGTCTAGCTTTAGCTGTTTGCCAAAAAAAAAAAAAACGTCTAGCTTTAACTTGAAAACGAGATTACAAATGATACTTGTTCTGATTTTCCTCCCTTCTCATTGGACACCTACACTATCATATCAATTGATAAATACATTTTGTTAATCAAGCATCATTATATATAGATTTTTTATCACACCATTATACATGCGACAAGAATTATAATTTTGAATTAGATTACATTTCATGTTTGGTAATCTACATATCAAATTCATCAAAAACGGGAGTAATATTCTAATTAAGCTAAACTTAACAAGGGGCGAGGAACTCAAACTAAATGCATGAAACATATTTAAACATGTTTCTCTAGCCAACTTGAATACGCTAAAACTTGCAACACGAAAACGTCTACATTTCCAAATTAATTTTGTTGTATCAAATAGTTAAAAAAACAAAAAAAAAACAACCGTGGCAAGAACGTCAAAAACAAAACAATATATCCGTCCACATTTCAGGCCTCAGCAGTTAAAAAGACACACCCAAAATAGAGAGGTGACAAATTGGCACCAAAATAAATCAAAACAATATTCCAAATCTACCAAGTGCGTGCCATCACCGACTTCCTCTTTCTCTCTCTGTCTCCGGAATCTGCAGATCTCAGAAAACTCTCCTCTCTCGGGCAAGCAATCTTACCGGATCTCATTTCTTTTGATCCAGACAAGTAAACAATTTCAATTCCATTACCATGAATTCCAACTTCGACTTCGATCTGGGTCTCGGATCCAGCAGACCCAAATCGCTCAACGATCAGAAGAACAAGACCTCATCTTTCTCCTCCGCCACCGCCGCCCAATCCCGACCCGCCTGGCAACAACCCACCGCCGGCGGAACCACGTCCTGGACCCACCAGCCGGCTCCGACCCAGACCGCCCGACCCGGATTGACCAACGCCCCAACTTCCATGGTCGGCGATATCTTCGGCAAGACCTGGACTTCCGCGGCTCCGGCGGTTTCCGCCACCCCGATCACCGTCGTCAATAAAAACCCAAATTTGTTTGGGGATTTGGTCAGCTCTGCCATGGGTGGTAAGATCAATAGTAATAGCAATGTTCCTTTGAAGAATGCGACCCCGGCTTCGAATAAGAGCTCGTTTTCCATGGGAAACGTGGCCGATTCGTTGCCCAAAACCACCACCGCTGCTAGGAACAGTTCGGTGAAAAGTGGTGGTGCAAATTATGGTGCTTCTGGGAATTTTGGGAGTTTCTCTGGTGGGTATAATAGCAATGCCAATAAGGTTAATAGTGGTGTCAATGCTAATAGTAACATGAGTGCGAATCTTGGAGGTCCTTCGCTGCGAAATATGGGCAGTGCTAGTGTTGGTGGCAGTGGATTGAGCTCTAAGAAAGACCCTTTTGGTTCTTTGGTTGATCTCGTGTCGAAACCATCGGCTACTAATAATTCAGCGAGTAAAACCAGTGTTAAAAGTAGTGTTGATGATGCTTTTGGAGATTTTCAGAATGCTCCGAAACCAAGCACCGCCAATACTTCATTTGCCTCGAGTGCCTTCTCAGATAGCGGTTTTATGGGGTCAAATTCGGATTCTGGCTTTGGGGATTTTGGGGTTTCGGCAAAGCCAAGCCCTGTTCAGTCTACTAACAATGATCCCTTCGACGTGTTATTTACCCCATCTTCGGTTTCGACTGGAGGTGCAGCAACAGCGAATAATGGGGTTGGAATGCAGCAATCCTCTGAAGTTGATGATTGGGGGACAGAGTTTGGAGGAGGACATGATGACGGTGGTTCGACAACTGAGCTTGAGGGTCTTCCACCTCCTCCTGCTGGGGTGTCAGCTTCAACAGCAAAGAATAAAGGAATGGATAATTACAAGCAAGGGCAGTATCCTGACGCTATTAAGTGGCTTTCTTGGGCTGTGATTCTTCTTGAGAAAGCAGCTGATATTGCTGGCATTGCGGATGTTTTGTCAAGCAGGGCCTCATGTTACAAAGAAGTTGGGGAGTATAAGAAAGCTGTGGCGGACTGCACAAAGGTATCTTCTTGCTTTCCTTAAATTGTTTTCAACAATTTAGTTTGCACGTGCCAAATGTGAGTGCATATCATTGTAATTATTGGATTGATGTTGTTTGGTTGAAGTTGTAGTAGCTGCACAATTTTGTAAACTACTTGGATTTAGATATTAGTTCCTAAACAAATCGGACAATGAAATGTTAGCGTAAGGTAATGTTAGTGCAATACAGGTAACCTTATCCCAATTTTGCATGAGATGGGTAGATATTATTTCAATTCTTCTTGTAAGCTAAAGAAATGGAAACATTACCGCAATGGGTGTACATATTAGTCGTCCTTGCTTAGAGACCAACTAAGTCTGACTTAGCTACTTTGTCCTTGTGGGTGGCAGCCACTTCCCGTTGTCACCTGTTTTGTAGATGCATGTAATATTTTCAAACAAAAATACCTTTCCATTTCTCTAGCTATTTTCAATTGGCCATGTTTTGATTGATGTCATAAAAGAAACATTGCTAATTCAAACGGTCCAAACATTTTAGCAGTGCATGTAGATGTATGGTTCTGAACTTCTGATAGACAAAATGCACAAATTCAACTTTCTCAATCACTTGTTCCGCACATCAAGGCTGTTGATTAGTTTGAATCAAATGATATTATGTGTTCCATCTCCTTTATCTATCTGTAGAAGAGAGTTCATAGATATTGTTCAATCCTGTGCAGGTTCTAGATAAAGATGAAGCAAATGTATCTGTTCTGGTACAGCGTGCGCTGTTGTACGAAAGTATGGAAAAGTATAGACTTGGGGCAGAAGATCTGAGGACTGTTCTGAAGTTTGATCCAAGTAACAGGGTTGCAAGAAGCACCATTCACCGCTTGACGAAATTGGCAGACTAGAGGGTTGTTGAAATTTTATATTTGCTAGTATATTCATTTAGGTTCATTGATACTTACGCTCTCTCCCCTCTTTACCGTCATAGATTTCTGGGGAATGTTACTCAATACTTACTTGGCCGTCGAGGATGGTTTTCACATGGATGATGTAGTTTCTTTCTTCTGTTGTTTGCTACCGGAAATGGTTCTTTGTTACTTGAGAGTGATGTTGGAATTGAAAGATTGAATAAATTTATTTGTTTGGGTGATATAGCTCCCTGTGTTTTTTAATGCTGTCAATGGGGGCAGAAAGCCCCAAACAGAAACCAACCAAAGTTATGTAACAGAGTAAAGATTTGGGCCAGTCTGGGCATGGAAACACCAAATATATATTGCTAATTCCAACGTTATAGTCGGTAACTTGCACTATTTTTAAGTTTGATTCTTGGTTTTTTATTTTCCATTTAACTGTTTAAACAATTATCCAACAAAAACGTAGGACTCGGATATAGCTCTTAATTGGTATGAAAGTGATCGCGGTTAGTCTCCGGCCGTATCCGTAGCCCATCCCTAGTAAGGATCCAGGTTGTGTGTTTGGGAAACCGCAAAACAAAGTAGCAAACCGGAAAAAGAAAAGGGTTCCGTACGTACATGTTGGCGGAGAGCAGATCTTCTGCACCAATTTCTGCATGTGGCTCCTCTGTGCCTTTGTTAATTGGTTGAGGACTTGGTTTATTTTTTATTATTTTAATTATTGTCAAGTTAACATTAATTATGTTTAGTTCAATTAACAAAGACACAGAGATGCCACATGCAAAAATGGGTGCAGAAGATCTCAACTCATGTTGGCGTGCATACGCACAAAATGAATTTGTTGAAAGATGACATGTTTTATGGACGAAGAGATTGTAGCATTGAACTGAAGATAACCAACATGCAAGATCATCATCACTTTTTCAATTCCAAGATCACTACTCTGTCTCTCACCATAAACAAACAGTCATTTAGAGGTCTGCCAGCAACCAGCTGACCTGAGAAATAATGGGTCCACACAAATATCCGAGTCCAGAATCCAGATCTGCTGTGCCCATTCTTTCTCAGAGTAGGATTCTCTCCCCTTTTATTTTCATCTCATTTCCTATCCTTCTTTCACACATTGTTTTTTATCTTATTGTCTCTATAAAAAAAAAAATCAATATAAGATGTTGACGTGGCTTAACCGTGACCGTTCAAATAGAAGGGAAGGGAAGGGAATGGGAGAGAGATTAGGAGGGGAGAGAATCCTCCTTCCTCTGCCCTATGATTTTCTTCAATTCCTATATGTGTTCGATGTATCAAATTAAGTAATGTGTCATCAATAAAAAGTAAAATGCGTGAATCAATACTATAATAATTTAATCATCTTTCACGTTGTATAGTTTACAAATTTAATTTAAAATTTTAGTCTTCTCGTCGAATGATCCGAATTAATACAATAATTGTGAAAAAAAGAAAGATAAAAGGATGACATCATTGAGATGTGAGGAGTTTATTTGTTTGTTGGAGGCAGAAACAGAAGGCGTTTCTTTGCAACTTTATCTTCTTTCTTTGCTTCCTAAAAGCCTGACGCTATGTTCTTATGGGATGACCAAATTCTATCCCCTCTCTATAAATATTAATAAAATAATCAATCACATTGTTTTTTGGGCCTTTGTGGTCCCTTTTAGCATTTCCTGGGCAATTAAGCCCATCCATTCTATTGGGCTATACCTCCAAATTCCTAGCTATTCCCTACCCTTTTGCAAAACTTTATTACAATTAAGCCCTCGAACTCCCCTTTTTTTAGTTAATAATCTTTTCCATATGCTAAATGTTTTGGGAAACAAATTTTTAAAGACCATTCTGGTGGAAATGGGTTGAAGAGGAGCATTTTTATTAAAAGTACTTTTATAAGAAGCATGATTCTTAAAAGCATAACAAAAATGTTTATTAGAAATTTAAGTTTTTTTTTTTTTTAAATAGAAGTGTTTCCTAAAAAATTTAATAGGTGGTGTTATCCAAAAATCTCTCCCTCTTCTATGAGAGATTTTTTAGTACGTCAGAAATATAGCCCGGTAACATCAATTATCATAATACAAGTCGTTTTTTTTTTTTTAAAGGGACAATTGGTGGTAAGCCACGGTTATCCACCCCTTCCGAGGGCCAGAAAGACTTACAGAGGCATTTCAGCCTCCCCTGGTCACAAGTATGGCTTCCACACCAGTAGCAAGTTTCGAACCCGAGACCTCCAATTTTTAGTTTTAAGAAAGCATCGTAATCCGCCATTTACCACTGGACCACTAGCTCGTGGTTATCATAATACAAATCGTTGAATACTTGAAAACAAAAATTATGACCACTTGTATGATGACACTTTGTATACCGTGTCTTGTTCTTGGCATACTAAAAATTTCTCCTCTTCTATAATTAGTGTCAAACTAGCTATTCATCTTTTGGTAAATATTTGGGTAACAAATTAAGAACTGTCGTTATATGGGGAATATTGATGGCAAAATGATGTCCACACACTCATCTGTTATTCAATCTAAAACTCTGAAATACACAAGAATATAAAAAGAAAGAAAAATGTATAGAAATAATTTAACGTTAATTTGAAGTTGTAATACATGATAAAATATGGTTTGCTAAAAGTAGTTTTTCAAAACTTTGTTTCACTCCTTTTATAGGTATAAGAGTACAAGTGGAGAGCACAAATAGCTCTCCACTACAGAGTTACTATATTTACCAAAAGTTGGAAAGCTTCATTCTTTTTCTTATGTATTGAAAATGGTTAAAAGTTGTGTGCTTGTTTAATTCAACGAGTAACAACGAGCACAAGCACAAGATGGGAGGTTAGGATGAGCCTTTGCTTGCATGTTTTGTGTGTTTCTCTCATTGATATTTTGTTACAAGCGTACAAATTGCTCGTTTGGAAGTACTTTTAAAATAACTGAAAATGTTTTTGGTAAAATTAATTTTGGGTTCTAAAAGCATTTTAAGTGTTTTTTGAAAGAAACACAAGATATATACTTCTTCCATAAAACATTTAAAGTATTTTTTCATGATCCACTTGGATTTTTAATAAGGATTTGTTTAAAAAACATTCACCAAAAACGTTTTTAGTCATTTTAAAAGTACTTACAAACGAGTTCAAAATGTTCCATTAAGAACTAAAGTGCTTTCTACGTTTCAAATAAACAATAGGGATAAAATTAGAAGAAAAGAAATTGTGTCTATGTTAACTCAATATTATATAGTTTGATAAAAAAAATTAAAAAAAAAACACCCAAACGGATCATAGTAATCGAAACATTCCTAATGTGTGTAAAGATTTATAATTTAAATGGCTAAGAGCGTTTATACACATGAGATTATGTATTTAATCCCCTCGCCTAATATAGCTTTGCATCAAACTAAAAATTTGTGGCTGACATTGTAATTAGCTCAAATCTTGGAGTCATTTAACAGGGACGTCGGTCCAAATGAGCTGGTGCAAGCAATGCCTTGTTGCCCTAAATCTCATCCGTTAAAGTTTGGAGCCAAATCTAAGGCACGCGTTACGCTTCGTAACACTGTCAGCATAACCAACTGTTCCTTTGCACAGCGAGACAAACCCAAGTAACAGATCAGTACCCTCTTGTAACTGCAAAGTCAGATCCTGCCACATCACCAGCCCTTCAGTGCCACTTGCCACCAATGGGCCCCACGTCAATCGTACGTTCAAAATCAAATGCACGTATTTCCACCTCACTTTTCGATTCCTTTACTTTTTTCGGGATTTTCTATTTCGCATCAAACTTTTTAGAGCATCTCGTTGCCGTTTGATCGCTGAGGGGATTCTCAATTAAAGTATGTTATCACAAAAAAATGTTAAGAATACTGTCTTAAAATGAAATTTTTCATGAATTCTCTGATGCTTTATATTTTTTATAAAATATTTTATAATATTAATGTAAAAATTGATGTTAAATTATGAAGTAACAGAGAGTCTTCTTAGCATTTCTCTATAAGAGTGTTTCGGGTTGTGCACTTAGCTCATTTTTTCAGAAGTAGGAATTTTTACATTATTACTAATCAAAATTTAATGAGAATTGTTATTGTTACTCTTAAAATCTCATTTTAACTCTAAACTTTCTATAATTAGAAAAAATAATACACTTGTTAGGAGTGTAAAATAAGATTTTTGAATCACTAATAACCGTTCTCTTTAATATTTGTGCATAACTTTTTATAACTGTCCACATGTGAGATTGTGATTGACGACAATATTGGAGCCAAAATTTAGGAAAATTAACTATTTGTAGCCGGAGGTATCCTTTATATCAAATTGAGCTTCCTACATAAAATCTGCGAGCAATTTATGGTTTAGGGTTTAAGAAAATGTTGTTGGACTCTGCCTTTCTCTAAGATAAAAAAAGCACCCCTCATAAACTTAGGATAATAATTTATTCACTTTCTGCATGCAGTTTTCTTTTTTCTAGCCCTGTGATGTTGAACAAATCACAGAACAATTAAGGGCTAAAATTAGAAGGTGGTGTGCGTATAATGAAAAATGGTGTTCAGTAATCACTTCCTATATACATATATGTTACGTTACCCTTATATTTACAATATGTAATGCATGCTTATATTTACAATATGTTACGTTACCCTTATCATTTTAAGTTGGTCACGCATTTGTCATGTAGAGTCACATGACAATGTTGATGTGCATTAAATACCGTTACAACGACATCCTTTCTTAAGGAAGCTTCTCATATGGGCCGTGTCCTGAGAAAACAAGGCCCACTAAGACAACTTACTGTGTTTTTTGTCGTTACGCAAAAATGTTGGTTGTAACCGACGGTCGTCTATAAATACAGAGCTCTGGAAGAGAGGCTTTTCGCTTTGTGCGTGTGTCATGAGAAAGCTCTTTTTTCTCTCAAAGTTTCTACAAGAGGCAACATAAACATGTGTGGTGGTGCTATCATTTCCGACTTCATCGCCGCCAAGCGCGGCCGGAAGCGGACGGCGAAGGACCTCTGGTCGGAGCTTGACACCATCTCTGACCTCCTCGGCATAGACCACTCCAACAGCATCAACAAACAGCCTGAGGATTACAAGGTGGTCCAGAAGCCCAAACCATCAGTCACCAAAGGTATCTATCTATAGATATAGATAAATATATATATACACACAATTTTTTATATATGGCATTTTCTTTACTGGGTTTTATCTAGAATTTTATCTACTTTCTTATAAAGCTTGCATGATTAATTGTATTTATTTCTCAGAAGTCAGAACTTGTCTGTCTCTTCTGTTTGCTTTGTTTCTTGCATGATTTTTTTTTTATCTGGTAATTGTATATGAATTAAACTTTTCACTAGATTTTCAATTAAATAACTGAGTTCTTTGTGTATATTTTGTTGCTGTATAGCTGCACTAGCTTTTAAATAATTGAGTTATTTGTATATATTTTGTTGCTGTTTTTCTGCACTAGCTTTTTCTCTTAATTTTCTGGAATATTTAGAAAGTTTTTTTTTTTTTTTTTTTTTTTTGAACAAAAATATTTAGAAAGTGTTTAATTATTGTATTTGGCTAGAATTAAAATCTCCAATTAATTAAGTTCAGATGAGTATGGTGCTCTAATTTAATGATCACACAACTAGTAATTTATATTAGTAATTAATCATATTCTACTACCTCTTTGTGTTTATTAATTATTTGTTTTAATAGAAAGTTAGATTTCAGTGCAACTTTCCTGAAAAGATCAAAACGCAAAAGATTGAAATAAAAACAAGATTTTCTCTTGACACCGCCAATTGTTTTTGTTTGTAAATTGAACAAATTAAAAAAAAAATCAAACGACAAAAATTAATTCAGAAGAAGAAAAGAGATGCAAAGAATTTATTTTCCTTGATTGAAATTTGCTTGAAAATTAATATTTTTGTCTTCTCGTTTCTTTTTACTGAATTAACAAAAGAAATGCAGTAATTAACTTATGATTGGTGTGGTTTGATCGGAGTAGCGACAAGTGATGAGAAGCCCAAGAAGGCCACCGGGGCAGCTGCCGCTGCTGCTGCAGAAGGCAAGAGAGTGAGGAAAAATGTGTACAGAGGAATAAGGCAGAGGCCGTGGGGCAAATGGGCGGCTGAGATTCGCGACCCCCGCAAAGGCGTCCGAGTCTGGCTCGGCACCTACAACACCGCCGAGGAAGCCGCCCGCGCCTACGACGAAGCTGCCGTGCGCATCCGCGGCGACAAGGCCAAGCTCAACTTTTCACAACCACCACCCTCTTCACTGCTTCCACCTCTGGCTCCGGCTACGCCGCCGCCGACAAAGAAGCGGTGCATTGTTGCTGAATCAACTCGGGTGGAGTCGACTCAGCCGAGTTTCCACACCGGTTCTTACTATTATGATACATTTTATCAGGGTGGCGGTGATATGTATGCTAAGAATGAGGTGGCGGATGGTGACGGAGGGTATGAGCTGAAGGAGCAAATATCGAGCTTGGAGTCGTTCTTGGGGCTGGATGAGGTGGTGGCGGAGCAGCCGAGTCAGGTGGTGAGTGGAAGCGGTGAATCGGACTCGTTGGACCCGTGGATGCTGGATGACCTGGTGACGCACCAGCAACAGCAACAGCAACGGGGGCAGTTTCTGTATTAAGGCAGCCGAATTGTTCTAGCTGTATGTTGGTATAGCTAGAAAAAATAAATATTAATTAAATTATGAATGTATGTTTAATTCGCGTTTGTGGATTGTGACTGGGTTTATGTCACGTGTGTTGTTGTTTTTTTTTTTTTGGGGAACAAAGTCATGTGTGTTGTTTGCTTTGGTGTTTATATTTAAATAGTAATTAACTGCTTTTGTATTTGTGCATGTTATAATCAATGCGGTTTGGTTCGTTAATGTTGAAAGTGTATATCAGTATGTTTAGCAAAAAAAATATATATAAAGCTTTTGCTTTATAAAAGCGTTTTTTTAAGAAGTAACGCTTCTCTAGCTAGGCAGCATGAGAAGCACTTTTAAGTAAGTGATTTTTCAAAAAGCATGGCATTTTTAGTAGAGGTGTACTATTCACACTTTTTTTTTATTTCTTACTCACCCTCTTGATTTGCGGGCGTCAGATTGAATGAATTGAAATTAATAAAGAGTGTAAAAAGTAAAAAAATGTGTGTGAATATCACATCCATTTTAATAAAAGGTTTTTGTGTGTCCTTGATGATAGCACTCAACAAAAAAGTAAGCGATATTATGATAACATCTTGTTTTCTTTTTCCATTTTTAGAAATTTAGAATTTAAAATTCGTTTCTAGTACATTTTCACCAAAAACTTTTTTTTTAATTTCAAATTTTAGTTTTCAAAATTTTATTTGAAAAAGATTTGAAAACTATAATAATTATAAAAATGCACCTTATTATTGTTAATTTTCTAAAATTCTCATTCTACACTCCTCATAAGTGTTTTTTTCTTTCTAATTATAGAAAGTTTGGAGTGCTAAATGAGATTTTTAGAGTATTAATAATAATTCCCTTATATAATAGATAATAATTTTTACAAATTCATGAAGAAATCACTTAACAAAAAGTGGTGTTTACACGAGGATGCATTAAAAACTACGATAAGATGTCAGTATGTTTTGTTGGCTATAATATTATTCATTACAAGCAATGTTTTACACTAATCTACATTAAGAAGAAAAGAAAAACTTAAATCTGAAATGCAGTATGTTAAAAAAAAAAACCAAACCACCAAGTTCAATACACCACCTATTTGTTGGCTATTATGTTATATTGTTGTTAACACGTTTAGCTATATTTACCGACAATACTATAAAAATAGATAGGGAATTCTTATTATCACTCCAAAATTTTCATTTGACACTCCAAACTTTCTATTATTAGAAAGAAAAATACAATTGTGAGGAGTGTAGAATAAGATTTTTGGAGTGCAAATAATAATTCCCAATAGATAATATGTTGAAAAGATAGTAAGGGTGGTGTTTAGATTACATGCATGATGCATCGTCGTTCTTGTTGTGGGCGAGGAAGAGGATCCTCTCTAGAATCAAGGATGGAGCCAGGATTTTTTTCTTCGGTTCGTTGAAATTAGTACCATAAAATCATATGTTTATTTTTGTCTTATATAAAATTATATAATAATCAATATAAAAGAACAACAATAGAATATAAGCAATTCTCAAAATCATAACCCTAATTGACAACTTCAAGGACCATATAAATAATTAACTTACTAAATAAATCAAGAATAAGTAAATAAAAAGATTAAGAACGTACCAAAGGTTCCATTCATTGGAAAATTGGAACAAAAAGTAAGGAATTGTGGAGATAGAGATTTAATTGTGAACTAAAAAAAATTCTTTTTCTTTTCTTGAGTAAGAAGTACAGAGGCCAAACTGCATAAGATAAATGGTCTTTTTCTTTAACTAATATGATAGAGGGGGAGGGGAGATAGAACTAATTTATTATTATCAACATAAAAAGTATTATTTATTACATATCCTCTACTAAATATACATGAAATAATAAGTTGTATTGGAGATGAGTGGGCTATATAGGCTACATGCATTAACATAAGCCATTAAAGCATGAGTTTAAAAAAGGATAGTGTTATTCACACACCCTTATTGATTTTTTTGTCATTGATCTTCATCAGTTCTTCCGATCCAAAAGCCGAAAACTGAGAGAGATGTGTGAGAAATAAAAATAGATGTATATATAGCACTAAACTTACAAAAAACCTCTCTGGGCTACAGCCCACCTTACCCTTGTGGGTGGCTCTGCCGGTGTCTAGAATCCTCATATCCTAACCGTTTATCGTATATTGTGCGGTCAGATTTTTTAAGTTCTATTTATGTTTAATTTAAAATTAAAAAAAAAAATAATTTCTAACCACACGATGCACGATAAATGATTAAGATGTGAGAATTTCTAGAATCTCACAATTTATATCAGGCTGGAATCCAAATCCGTGGGCGAGCGACTGTGTTTGCTTGGCAAATCGCAAAATTAAAGTGGTTATGCTCCCATCCATGTCGATTCATGTATCTGATTAATATATGTAACATAATACATTTAAAATACATTATTATACTCATAATTCTTGTTAGTGATGATTATTATTTAGGGAACTTTAACGAAAAACTCCCGGTACTGTTCACTTTAATAAAAAACCACATTTTTACACTAAAAAGTCAATCATGGTATTATTCACTTTACCCTTTATTTTGTTCTTATCATTAAAACTCAAAGTTTTCAGGTCATTTTCATTAATTTTCCTTATTATTTAATGGCAACACGTACGAATATACGTGCAATTATAAAATATTTGGAATGAAATTAAGGAGAATCAATAAACTAATTCAAGCCGGCACAAATAAATAATAGTAATAATAATATGGCAGGAAGTTGATGATGTGATACTAATCACTGGATCGCGGGATAAACTTCTGTCGTTTTCTTTCGGTTCCGGGTATCCGATCATTCAATAAATAATGTTTTTTTATGCAAAAATTTAAGGGAGTTTTAACAAAACACTTCCGATATTGTTCACTTTTAACGAAAAATCACATTTTTACCTTTAATTGACACTATTCACTATATCTTTAAAAAGAGTTTTTCGTTAAAAGAGAAATTTTTTTGAACTTTTCGTTAGTTTTTCTAAAATTTTATGATAAAAAATGTACAATTTATATTTTAATCTTTCATCTAAAGATCATTTCACTATATAATACAACCATATAACTCCTTTTCTCATATGAGAGGGTTTTGAATCTTGGACGTAACCTAATTCAACAATACTTGATAATTTTGGTGAAGTGTTCAATGATTTTTATGAAGTGTCAATAACAGTTCCATGTTGTAATAAATTATGCACGATAAATCTTTGAAAACAAAAGTTCCTACTTTGTTAACATATATCTATTAAGACAAATGTGTACTGTACTCTCCACTTAGTTTCATTTATAATGAAATGGATGTGGAGCAAGCTAATTGGCCTCGCACGTTAGTTTGAATTCTCATATTCGTAAATTAGAGTAGTTCAAGATATTGCAGGGTAGAAAAAGCCTATGAAAGCATCATTCTATTAGCACTTCATATTTCAGACACAGTTTACGGAAGAAGAAAATAAGGGAAAATCATAATTCTATTAGTATTTCACATCCACGTCATCCCTACAAAAGTGATAACATAAATTATTAAATAATCATTACATACAGAGAAGTAAATCCATCGTTCCTAATTTAGAAGCAGGAAGGAGAAGCACTTGGACTTTTACTTTACTTGGCTACGCTTAATTTAATGCCCGTTGCAATCCGAGTGACCAACTTGGACCCGGGACCCGGGACCCGGGACCCAGTAAAAAGTTGAAACCCTAATTACCATAGGTCAGTTAGTCGATGAGATTCCTTGACCCCAATGGTAACATTAGTCAGATGATTTCCCCATTTTTCCTACGCTTCAAGGGACTCCTTTTACTTTTCCTTCATCTTCTAGATTTAATGAAAAAAGGCAGATTGTCTGACCTCCTGTTTGGGTGTCATTCTCATCTCCTCTTATTTGTTCGGTCACGATTAAGTCACGTCAACATTTTATATTCTTATTACTTTTTGTCTTATTATTTTTATAAAAAAAAATCAATATAAAATGTTAACGTGGATTAACCATGACCGTACATAATAGGAGGGAATGAGAAAGGCATCCAAGCAGGAGGGCAGACAATCTGCCTCCTTAATGAAAGGCTATACCATATTTTTAAGGGCTTGTTTGTCGAATTTTACGTGTTTTTGTTTTCAGTTTTCATTTATCTTGGTCAAAGATATATATATATATATGCCCTTTAACAAGAGAGATTTCTATTTTTTTTTTTAAATGAGGGCACCTTCTTGACTACTATTAAATTTTTTAAATTTTCATCAATTCTTCTGTTAAGTAGGTATCTGCATGACTGCCTTTAAGGGCAAAAAAGTCATTTTACCTACACTCACTTTCTTCTTCCTTTTCTTCAAGCTTTCTCTTATTCTTCATTTTCTCCAAGCCGAGCCTGTGGTGGTTCCACACCGCAACCGCCGCAACTTCCCTGACGACGAGGACGAAAAGTCGTATGTTAGATCAAGCATAGCAGCAGGCTGTTCCAGTCGCCCAATTTCAGCCACTCCTTCAGTGGTACCCACAAGGTCCGGACCGGCTCCTCCACCAGCTCCGAGTTCCTCTACCTGGGCACAATGGTCAACTCGCGCGGACTCGAGGAACGAGTTGACTCGCGCGGAAGTGTTGGTCAAAGGGCCGAAAAAGAAACTCGGAAAGTTGACTCACCGGACCTCCTTCCACTTTCGCCGCTTGCTTGGCAAACCTTGAGGCTGAGCCGTTGGGAGAATGCCAAACCGGTTCCGACCCATGACCGAGACGATGAGGAAGAGGAAGAGGAAGAAGAGTTATACTCTCCCAAAAGGTCTTTGGGCGATTGCGACAGCTCCAACGAAAACGGAAATAGATCCGGGGCCAGGAGAGTATTTGCGGCGGTTTCGAGCGGTGTATTTGATGAAAGAGTCAGAGGGTTGCAGACGACAGTTGTGGTGTGGAACCGGCTTGGAGAAAAGGAAGAAGATAGAGGTGTAGGTAAAATGACTTTTTTGGCCTTAAAGGCAGTCATACAGATACCTACTTAACGGAAGAATGAATGAAAAATTAAAAAAATTTAACAGTATGGTGCAAATTAACTAATTATGAGAATTGAGGGGGGAAATTGGTCAAAATTAAGGTTGAGGGGAGAAATTGACCAATTCTTACAAGTTCAAGTTCAAAGGGTGAATTGATGAATACCCCTTTGAAAAATGGGAATCCCAAGGATTCCTCTATACATATAGACGGTGGAGGAAAGAGTGCGGCGGAAAAATAGTGAAAGAAATGCTTCTAAAACGAGTACATGAAATGAAAATTTGATATTGAAAGTATATATTCTCCTACATTCCTACCTCCACCTCCTCAATTATCCATCTCTTTCGCGCCTATAGCATTCCCTTTTATCTCTAACAAAAAATATAAACAGTAAGAGCTAAAAACGCAATGGTTAACAAACGAATCCTTAACTATATCTCATAATCACGAGTGCCGAGTAATATCTATATCATTAAACGAAACTATTAACTTAAAACGTTAGAAAAACACAAGGTCGCATGTTTAGACTTGTTAGTCTTTTTTTTTTTAAGGTAGAAATTTCATTAAACAATAGAACCAAACGTAGCCAGAAGGCATCAGTCGAAGACCCCAACATCCGTTAACTGTTCTGGACAAGGGAGACGGAGCCGCCACCAATCCGTCAAGAGGAGTCACGAAGCCCTGAAAAACAAAGTAAAAAAGGGGGATCCAACCCCAACAAGCAACAACCAAATGTCTCAACAACTAGGGATGGAAAGCTGCAACTTCACGGCACCAAGAACTGGAAAGAAAGGGCAGAGAAGATTGGGAGTAAAGTGGAAAGGAAGAGGGGAGAGAGGCCGGCCCAAGCCAAAGCAAGGGACCGGCGGCTAAGGCTTTTGCAGATTTAGGGTTTTTTTCTGAAAGAGAGCGGTACGTGAATCGGCAAAAAATAATGTATTCATTGGTCAACGCCAAAAACAAAGCAGGGCAAGTAATAAGATTAGACAATTGCTCCCAAGGACAAGAAAACTTAGAAAAGGACTTAATAATTATTAATGGTAACTTTCAAATTAGATCACGACTCAATTAATTCGGCACCACTCGCACCTTATATTAGTAATGTATATAAAAACGCTAGGAAAATATTACACTCTTTTTCTTCTTCTTCTTTTACACTTCTCTGTTTAACATTATTAAATTACTTAACTGTTTATTAAATTACTTAAGGAATGGGCTAGGGTCTAGACCATGTCATTTCTCAAGAACGGGGCTACAAAGCGCCCAAACCCAGAACTCATAGAAATGGAGTATTTGGTACCGATCAAGCAGACGTTTTTCCTTCATTTATTCAATTCGATTGTCAAATAAAAAAAAAAAGTGTATAAAAGTTAAAAATAATGTGTGGGAATAAACTCCCGAAACACTATTCAAGGTCAATTCATATACAAGCAAGTTGGTGAAGCAATTTGACAAAAGCATTTGAGTAATGTGGACTCACATGGAAAGATGCATGAACCAAAGCAAATAAAATCCAAGTGGGGTCCTTAAGCTACGATTCTATGATTCTACGACTGTTGCCTTAACAGCCATTATTTTTTGTTCTCTGTTTTTTGTTAATCATATACAAGGATGTCGCCTGAGAGTTCTTCCCATCACCACCGTATCTGTACATGCATTCTTACAAATATATAATGCCATCAAAGTATATGTGATCAAAACCATTCATAAATCACTATATATCGATCGTCTCTGCAAAAATTCAGTTAAAACTAAAGTCATTTGTTCATCGAACTATATAAACACAGAAGAACGAAACTGATAAAAGCATTACAACCGTCTATGTATTTGCTACAATAGATTGACTAAACAAAGATGATCTTTACAAAGTGATTTATAATGTAAACAATTCTATCATAAGCACAAAACTCTGCGACTCAAACAAGAATAATTTTGAGTAGAAATTCCTACTCATTCATGAGTAGCCAAGCATTTTTCGATAAATAATTCACGATATGACTGAGAAGCCGGAGATAAAAAAAGGGCGATGAAACATATCATAATCTATGAATAAAGGATTGCTCAAAGATTGAAATCAACATTAACTTAATAAACAATGCAGTAGATTCTATCGCAGGTAGTGATGATCAAGTTCATGGCGAAAAGCTTCAAGATATCAAAACTCGACATAAGACATTACAGAAACTATTAAACTATTTAGTGCATCATTTCTGTAGTGCTTTTTATTTGGACTTTTCCTTGTAAACAGAACAAAAGCAAGGCTGCCATTTCATCGAGGAAAGCTCCAATGACAAAGCAAACCATCACACAAACAAGAAAAGGGACCAAACAAAGAAATAAAGACGACAAGGTAATGTCAACTTGCCTCCCGTTCATCCCCCCCCCCCCCCCCCTCTTTTGGCTTTAATGCTCTACCAACACAGTGTGCGATCAATGAAACCAACTTCTACCTTGCCCTATCGATGATTGCAAAAACCAATACTTAACTCATGCTTCCAAAGTTGATATAACTAAGCAATTCATTAGCTTACTTTATTTATTGCTCGGTACCCTACAACTCCACTCGATTAAGCTCTAACTTATACAAGATCCTGTGCTGCTATTTAATATGTCCATCGTTCTAAAACACAGCAATAATAGTACAACGGAAGAGTAAGCATTTTCAATATCGAAAGCCATATATAAAATCAGATAGAAGAACAGTTCACTCCAATACGACACACACTTTCAAATCAATATGATAGTAGATACTTAAATCAATCCATTAGAAAAAGTCACCTCATATAGTGCATATGAGACCGAAGATACTGATACCACAAAACTGCTCTAGCCAAGACTCGCACGTTAAACATCAAAGAAAGAGGTTCCAGCAAACTACCATCATAGAGAATATAACGGAAGAACTAAATCTATACAAATGCCCCTCCAAGACTGGACTAAATTTACCACAAGCAAAGTAAGCTTCTTCTATCTCCACCTCCGGATAGGGGTCTAAATTCATCAGCTTTTTACCCCAAAAAAGTCACACTTTGAAATGCTTATACTCGATACTTTCCAAGAAACTCTGCATAAATTATCATCAGAATCCTCCGACATTAAACAACTAAGTATGCTTTGTATAAATCTATACTCTAAAAAACAAGCACAGTAACTACATATAACTCCACCTCTGGATAATGATCTAAAGTCTCAACATCAATGTCTTACTCTGAAAAGTCACATTTTGAAATGCCTAAGATCAATGTTTTCCAAGAGAATCTGCATAAATTATAGTCACATCCTTTGACTTTATACTCAGCATGCTTCCGCCTATGTTTTACAAAGAACTTCATGCTGTAATCCTAAAAGTTGGCATTAGCTCACACTCACACAGCCATCAACATAGATGTATTTCACAGGAAAACGAATTCTTAACAGAAGCCATCTATTTTTATCAACAAAGACAATATACCAGTGAAACAAAACTACTCTCAGCAATATTTCCCGTTCAACTTTATTTATTGAAACAAGTTCCAGCGAAATGCTATCACAGACTTAAATAAATCAAGCGTCACCGAGACTGGAACGCACTTTGTCGTAAGTGCGGTAGCTTCTTCTATCTCCAACTCTGAATAATGGTCCAAATAGTCTTTTCATCCTAAAACTATCACATTTTGAAATGCTTACACTCAACGCTTTCCAAGCAAATCTGCATATATTATCCTCACAATCCTCGGGCATTATACAGCTTAGTATGCTTCTAATATAAATCCAAACAAAAGCATCGCCAACTTCTTATAACTCCAACACCGGCTAAAGGTCTAAACATCGATATTTTACTCTTCAAATTCACATTTAGCAATGCCTACAATGAATCAATGTTTTCCGAGAAAATCTGCGTAATCTATTGTCCGAATCCTCTTATATTGTACAAGTCAGTATGTTTCCACCTATTTCAAACAAAGAACTCCATTTTGTATTCCTAGAAGTTAGCATTAACTCATTCTTACATAATCACCAATTGTCCGAATCCTCTTATATTGTACAAATCAGTATGTTTCCACCTATTTCGAACAAAGAACTCCATTTCATATTCCTAGAAGTTAGCATTAACTCATTCTTACATAATCACCAATTTCGAAAACAGAGATCTTATTCAAAGGAAGATTGAAATATTAACAGAATAAGACCATCTATTCATAACAGCAATGGCAATATATATATATACACACACACACAATATATACAAATTCGATCCCTCAAACGAAAACCCAACCAAAGGCAATTAGACCCGAATTCGTCCCCCATTTCATACATTAAGCATTGAGAACGAGACGGTACCGAATCAGCAGACCGAAGTCAATCTCATGGGCACCTTCTCTCGGTCAGCATCCCCCAACCCATCCGCCACAATTTGAATCACCCTCTTGAACGCGAAGTGCACGCAATTCGAAAGCGCAATCCAACACATCACCTCGTAGACGAAATCGAAAGCCGGATCGGACGGCGAGGACGACGAAGACTCATCCCAACTATTCCCTCCAAACCTATCGAAATTCCAACCCCCGCCCCCGCCTCCACTGCCGCCCCACCCTCCATTGAAAAACGGACCATCTCCGCCGAAAAACCCGCCATCTTCCTCGCCTCCATCGTTAGAATCGTCGCCGCCCGACGATCTCCGTCTGGCGCGGCGTTTTTTGCGAAGAAGGGTTCGGGTTGCGGTTCTGGTAGAGCTGGGCCGGGCACGCGGCGGAGCAACAGCGTCGAAGGGGAAAACACCGGCGGAGATCTGGGGGACTCCAATGTACGGCGAGGATTGATCGGTATGATTGTCGGTGACGGAAATTTGGTTGTTGGAGGTGAGGTCATGATGACGGATTAGGAACTTGGCGAACCCTAGGCCCTGGGCGGTGGTGGCGACTGTAACGGTGTCGTATAGGAGAGAGATGTCCATGGCCGACGAATTCGATTTGTGGGTAAAGTGAATCGTCGGAACCGGTTGGGAATTTTGGTTGGGAAATTTTCCGGGAAAGTGCGGGAAAATAACGAGGGCAGACGGGAAACGACAGCAAAATGCCGAAGAGTGGAGGGAATTTGTGACAGCTGTTAAAAGGCCACGTGTTACCCGTTGGCGGGTGGCTACCGTACAATTTTGACATGTCGGAGTCGAATTGCCTTTGCCTCCAACCTGGTTCGGGCTTTTGATGACCCGACGAAAGTCCGAATAATTTGGACTGGTTCCGGGGTTGCTGGTAGCCTTGCATCTTCGGGGAGTTCATGATTCCGGGATATTGAACGGATTCCCTCCTGTTTTTTATTTCGTACTCTTTTTTTTTTTTTTTTAGTATAATCTGTCTTTGAAATTTCTAGTTTCATTACCATAAAAAATAAAAAATACTTGTTTTCATGATATCAACTGGTTCTTGATCCATAAGTTTAGCCTGGGACCCAATGTCTCAATCTAAAACTTATGATTTTCTTCCTCTGTTCCTCCATTGATCTCGCAGATCAAAGTCCTCCTCAAAACTCACAAGCAATGGATTGCCTAAACTCTATAGGAGCCACTCACCTCAAATCAAACTCATGAAAGAAACTAAAGTATAAAAGTCGGATTGGGGTCTTTAGCCTACGAAAATTTTTAAAAATCATAAATATAACACTAAATTTTTCTACATGAGAAAAAAATTCAAGATGAGTTTGGGACCATTCTGATCCCTTCATTTCATAGCTCCGCTTTCTATTGATAAGTGGCGTTTGTCCTTTTAATGTTGCAAAAAGCCTCTTATTTTTTAATTTACAACTCTCTTATTAACAATTTTAAAGTGGGCTAATGGGCTCGAATAACTGGAGCCAATATCCTGGGCTTTTGGGGGCATCTTGCTGGGTCGAAGGTAGCCCACATTTCCAAACTCGTAAAAACCCTAACCTTATATGCTCATCCCCGACCTCAGTAACAACCTCCAAGCTTCCTCCTTCCCGTAAAACCCTAGAGGTAGCAACAATGGTGTCGCTGAAGCTCCAGAAGCGGCTTTCTGCCAGCGTCCTCAAGTGCGGCCAAGGAAAGGTCTGGCTCGATCCCAATGAGGTCAGCGAGATCTCCATGGCCAACTCCAGTACGTACCCCGTTTTTTTTTTCTTAGGGTTTCATCCAATTCGTTTCAATTCGATTTTTTTGGTTATTTATTGGGTTTCGATCTGAACAGTTTGGAATACTAGAAATCTTATTTTTGTGAATTTGGATCATTGTAGCGAGTTGATTCCGATTGGGTTTAATACGTTATTGCATCTACATGGATAGTAAGCATGTTATAGTCACGGTGTTTAGTTGATGAATTTACCCAGTTGTTTAGAGTAACCAATTGATAGTGTAACCACTTGATTTGGTTTATCAAAAGAAATGATTGAAGTATGCTTTCATTTGATTTGTCGTAAAAGTTTGCATTGCGGTCCGCCTGGTCACAGTTTGGATTCTGACTATTGTCAAGTCAGATTTAGGTTAAACCGTTGAGCACTTCAGCTGGTATATTTGTTATGGCAGGATAAATGCTCGGAACTATTTTGCTTATTAATGTCCCGAAAGCACTGCATTTTGTAGTTTTGAAAGGTCGAATGACGGGAAAGTAAGTTCAAGAGATGCTTGATAAGTTAAAGTCCCGGCTGCAATTGTTCTGCATTTTCACAATTCCCCTTTTTTCACCCTAGTTTACGCAACTGAAGTAGGCTTTCTAGTTTTTCCACGTCAGACTAAGTCTCTTTTGCCTATAGGTTTAATTTAGACTGATGTGATTGATGGTGACAATAACTGTTTTGCAGGGCAAAACATCAGGAAATTGGTTAAGGATGGGTTCATCATCAGGAAACCAACAAAGATCCATTCCCGTTCTCGTGCTCGGAGAATGAAAGAGGCTAAGAGGAAGGGTCGTCACTCTGGTTATGGTACGTGGGATTGAAACACTGGTGCAGTTCATTTTGTTTTTCAATTGTTTCAGCATATTGTTGTCATGTTACTGTCATATTTGATTCTGCAAACCATCTTAGTTTAGATTTCTTTTTCCCATATTCCTACTCGAAGGACATTGTAAAGATGATGTATTTATTAATGTTTCCAGGTAAGCGCAAGGGTACCAGGGAGGCAAGGCTGCCCACCAAAATCCTCTGGATGAGGAGAATGCGAGTATTGAGGCGCTTGCTCCGTAAGTACCGAGAGTCCAAGAAAATTGACAAGCACATGTACCATGACATGTACATGAGGGTGAAAGGTAACGTCTTCAAGAACAAGCGTGTGCTGATGGAGAGTATCCACAAGTCGAAGGCCGAGAAGGCAAGAGAAAAGACTCTGGCTGACCAGTTTGAGGCCAAGCGTGCGAAGAACAAGGCTAGCAGAGAGAGGAAGCATGCTCGCCGTGAAGAACGATTGGCACAGGTTGGTTTAGACATTAAGAAAATCATTTGAAGTGCCTTTTTTTTTTTTACCAACAGTAATCTATAGATGGTTAGGAAATTGTCGTGCTGAATGCATGTTGATAGTTCGTAACTCAAATTTTCAGACTTTAATTTTCTTTTTCGTGTCCTGATGTTGCAGGGACCTGTAGAGAAGGCAGCACCAGCAGCTGCACCCCAACAGTCTGAGTAAGTTTACATGAAATCGTGTGTACATTTGTTGGGCACAAGGATCATGAAATGAAACATTTCTGTTCGTTTCTGCAGGGGAGGTGCGAAGAAAGCAAAGAAGTGAGTAGCGGCAGGCCTTTGCTCCGAGCACTGAAGAACCAGAACTCTAGACGTTATTGCTCCTAAGTGTTATTTCCATATACAAGTTCTATTTTGTGAGCTACTTTAATGTATTTTTGTTGCAAATTTTCCGATCTAAGCCGTATAACTTTTTGAGATCCATGAGTACATTTTCTTGAATGTTGAATTATTGGTTACGTTGTTGAATATATCAGTCTGTATGTTCATGCTGAATGTGAGAATGCAGTTTGATTGAGAATGATCCTTCGTTCGGGCGAAGAATAAATGGGTATATCGCATCCATGCTTATCACTTGCGCATTGGCATGTGCTTTTCTGCAAGACAATGCATCTTTGTTTCTTGTTGTCGTTCCTTCTAGTTACTTTAGACGATCTAGTTACAGGGTCATATCTCGTGAATTGATGAAAGGGGGTGGAGGCGTTGAAGGGGCGATGCCGGAGCTGTGGTTTCGACGGTGTTTAAACTTTTGAATGTGTTTAGGGGTGAAAATTGATGTTTCTGTGCTTCTGAGTACACAACAGGTCCCTTTTTGGTTCCTTGCTAAATTAATTCGCCTTCAATTTCTCAACTATTGCCACTTCTGACCTTTACCATATCTTAAAAACGTATGAACATTGATGGGACTGCATAATCCAAATTTCAACCATTCTTTTGAAATTCCTTTCCTTTTAGACTGCTAGATAGATAATCCAAATCATTACCACATTCACCATATCTGATAATGTTAAAAGGCATTCATTATTATTTTTTTCTAGGGAGGAAATTAGACTTAAGACTCACTTTGAACATAAATTAAGCTTGTTTGGAATTGTTTTTTTTTTAAAACACTTGAGAAAATTGTAGCAATGGTCCTTCAATTTTAACCCAATTGGAACAATGGTCTCTCAACTAAAAATTTATGATCATTGGTCCCTTAACTCATCAAAACATGCAACTATAATCATTTTTGTCAACTTTGTCAGAATTTCGACAAAATGAGTTATGTTGGAAGGACTATTACTACAATTGGGTTAAAGTTAAAAGATCATTGCTCCAATAGGGTTAAAGTTAAGGGACCACTTCTGCAATTCTGTTAAAGTTGAGGGCCCATTGTTACAATTTTTTTTTTCATATTTGCCCCTTGATTCAGCCTCACCTGCGTGACATGTGACTCATTTTGACAGAAGTTCTAACAAGGTTGACGAAAATGACCACAACTACACGTTTTGATGAGTTAAGAGACCATTGGTTATGGATTTTTAGTTGAGAGACTATTACTTCAATTAGGTTAAAACTGAGGGACCATTACTACAATTTTCTCAAAAACACTTTTTCTATTCAATAGCAATTTTAGTGAAAATGCTTCTATTAGAAAGCACATCAAAATTTTTAGGGTAAATTACATAAAACTACCTCAACTATTAGACTAGTGACAGTTTCATACCCCATCTTTAAAAAATGTCAATGTCATACTTCATCTTACAAATTTGTTACAATTTCATACCTTCTATCAGTTTATCTGTCAATTCTTCTGTTAAATAGTGACGTAGCTTAAGACGGACCCATTTTCTATTAAAAAATTAATTAAATATTTAAAACTAAAAAAACAAAATCTTTTTTTTTGCATGGGGGACCCACCCCTTATCCCTCTCACCCTCTTCCCCATCCACACATGTCCGCCCCCAACCCCCCCCCCGGGGGCGCCCTCTCTTCCTCCATCTCCACCTCCCTTCCATGGCCTCATCCCCCTCCTCCTACACACCCATCACCCTCACCAAATTAATCCTTGTAACGAACTTCAAACAAAATACCCCAACTCCACCCAAACCCAAACCCAAAATTTTGAATTCGCCTATTTCAAAAAAAAAAAAAAAAAAAAAAGCTTTTGCATCTCCTAGTGACTGGGCCGTGAAACAGAGGAGCGCAAGCAGGTTGAGGGTGCGGGTATGCAGTCTTTTCGAAGGGAGTGCAAATTTTTCTTTGAGACCGCAGCTTAGTAGGGGTTGTGCAGGTCGTCGGTGGGTGGCTGTAGCTGGGTTGCAGAGACGGGTTTGTGTAAGGGTGGCTGCAGGTAGGAACTTTGGTGGTGGAGGGAGTTGAGACCGTTGTCGATCTGTAGGCATTTGGGTGTCGGGAAGTCGTCGAAGGAATTTGAAGTTCTGGGTTTTGATGGAGAGGTTGAGAGTTGGAGGTTGAAGGGAATGGCTGCTTTGATTTCCAAGATGCAGCAAGTTCAAAGCTTGCTGTGATTTTGGGTTGAAGGTTGCAGAGATTGCTAGGGGGTGGGGGGAGGGGACCCAGGTGGATGGGGAAGAAAGGTGTGAGGGAAGGGGTGGGTCCCCATACAAAAAAAAAGATTTTATATTTTTAGTTTGTAATATTTAATTATTTTTTAATATTTAATTAATTTTTTAGTAGAGAGTGGGTCCCGTCTCAAGCCATGTCACTATTTAACAGAAGAATTAACAAACAAACTGACATAATATATGAAATTATAACAAATTCGTAAGATGAGGTATGACATTGACATTTTTTAAAGATGATGTATGAAACTGTGAATAACCCAATAGTTAAAGTAGTTTTATGTAATTTACCCAAATTTAAAAAAATAATAATAATTTCAAGTGCTCACTGAAAAATGATTTGAAGTGCTTCTTTCAGAAAGGATTTAAGTGTTTAAGAACTCATAACACCTATGTGAGGATGTGAAGATAAAAGAGTCATTTGCTGGTAAAAAGAGAAACCTTGCAATGACTTATAAGAGGTTGGGCTACTTCCTATATTGTCAATTGATTTTATGGTAAGACCTCGACTTTCTTCCAATTATTTTTTTCAAACATGGTAAGAAGCGATTTTGATGATCGAAAAACGATTTCAATTATTTAAAAAAATGCATTCTTGTTGGATGCGAATTGAATTTAAAACCTCTTAATGAAAATAAATATCACATTAGATCATAATAAGATAATAAGATTTATAAATTTAAAATTGAAATAGTAGATGGGACATAACACACATGGGTTGGTATTGTTGGAAGTTAATTTAGTAGGAAAACTAATGAAAATAGCTTGAAAACTTTGAGTTTTAACGATAAGGACAAAATAAATGGTAAAATGAATAGTACCAGGATTGATTTTTTAGTGTAAAAATGTGGTTTTTTGTTAAAGTGAACAATACCGAGAGTTTTTCGTTAAAGTTCCCTAATTTAAAACCTGCTTCTAATTTTCTGATTTGAAACCCGGACTTCCTACAACTCCACGTATAAACCACACTGTTTTAAAAATTCCCACTTAGGCTTCGCCTAGGCCCCGTCTAGGCTAGGTGGCTGGTCACGGTCCAATTAATGCCTAAACGTTTGAAAATTAAGAAAGTGCGCATAGACTTGTTGAGGCGCCCGCCTAGACCACCTAACCCGTCCAGACCCACCTAAACATATGTCTAAGTTACAACTCACTTATATAGAAAATAAATAATTTTCCTTTTACATTTTATTATTTCCAATAAATTGTAATAGGCTTATTGAACACTTAAATAAACACACATTATATGTTTGCTTTCTATGTTTTCATTACGTTCAAATACTTCATAATATACGTATATATCATTCTATTTTCTAATTTATGATGATATTATATACATTTTAAATATAAACATACACTTATTTACACAAAATATAATAAATTTACTTAAATCCGTCTAATTCGTCTAAGCGACAGGTTCCAACCCGCGTAGCACCTAGCACCTAGCGTATTTTACAACCTTATAAACCAAATAAAGTTTCCACTTTTGAAGAGGATTCCCCTCCCTCCTTTAGACGTCGTTGCTTGTGGCGAGCGGTGACTCCCCACCAATTCCGTCTCCCTCCCTCCCCAAAATCTTTTATTATTTCTCCATTTTTTTATTAATGTCATTGCATTTTCTTCTACCTCTAATTTTTATTCAAATCATATCCTACACAAACAAATTACAACAAAAGTGGATCAAATTTTGAGATCAATCGCCGAGTGATCGAAACCGGAAAATGGAATCGGACCAGTTAATCTCGGGCGGCGGTTCCCGCTACCTCCAAATGCGATCGGAGTCGGCCGTGTCGCCCTCCTCCTTTCTCTGCCGTCTTTCGTCCTTCGAGCCCGCTCGGATTTTCGACGAGTTGCCGAGCGCCACCATCGTCTCCGTCTCCCGTCCCGACGCCGGCGATATTAGCCCCGTGCTTCTCTCTTACGCCATCGAGTTCCAATACAAGCAGGCACTCAACTCCGATCTCTCTCTCTCTCTCTCTCTCTCTCTCTCTCTATCAATCAATCTCTTCATGCTTTTGTCCAATCCTCTGTTTCTGTTCGCCTGAGATCGCCTGCTTCAATTTCAGCTTTCAATCTGAATTGTGTGTTTGGCTGCCGAGAAAATTGAGATAAGACGAGAGAAAATTCAATATCTGGATGTTAAGAAAAGAAAAGAAGAAAGTCGTCAACTTTAAGTTGATAGAATCTTCTAGAATCATTGCATTTCTGTTGACTTTGTAAAAATTGGGCTGTTATATCCTAATTGGGTTCACTCATTTCGAATTTTCTGTATAATATCAACTTGTGAAGTTTGCTCTGCAGATTACTATTTAAGATTTATCATGGCCTAATTATGTGTTTTTTCTACCCTGATTAGTTTAAGTGGCGATTAGTGAAGAAACCGTCACATGTATTCTACTTGCATTTCGCATTGAAGAAACGTGCATTTTTCGAGGAAATTCAGGAGAAGCAAGAACAGGTCTTTGTTTTTCTTTTTTTCTTTTCTTTCTTATCGTTTGAGTTTGTAAGAGTAATGCCAGTTTGTATTTTCACTCTTGTATGCACTTTGGCAGTTCGCTGCATATTTCAGAATGTTTAGGAGATTAATCCCATTTGCAACATTATATTAAAGGTTAAAGAATGGCTTCAAAATCTAGGAATAGGAGATCACACAGATGTGGTGCATGATCATGAGGATGATGAGACTGTTCCCCTGCAGCACGATGAAAGTGCTAAAAACAGGTCACTACGTGTTAGATTTATATGTGTTGTGTACCTTTTCCGGAATTACTTTCATAAATCTTATAGTTGCATCTTTTGTTCAGAGATGTTCCATCTAGCGCCGCTCTTCCTATCATCCGGCCAGCGCTGGGTAGGGATCAATCCATTGCGGAGAGATCAAAGGTTGCAATGCAAGGGTATCTAAATCACTTTCTTGGAAACATGGACATTGTGAACTCTCGAGAGGTGTGCTTGGTGCTTGTTCTCTAAATGCCAATGACATGTGTCAATGTAAATAACTAGTTTTTGAATTTAAATTATCTACAATCAACGGTGTTCTTTGAATGAACATCCACTGCTTTTAACTTTTTTCAGTTTGCTTATTAAATGTCTACTAAGCTTCAATAATTATTGTATTGTAGGTCTGCAAGTTCTTGGAGGTCTCGATGTTATCATTTTCTCCAGAATATGGCCCTAAGCTAAAAGAAGATTATGTGATGGTGAAGCATCTTCCGAAAATTCTAAAGGATGATAGTACCAGGAAATGTTGTGCATGTGGTTGGTTTAATTGCTGTAATGACAATTGGCAAAGGGTAAGAAGTCCTCCTTTTGATAAGTTCTCTATTATATTCACTTGAAAATTGAGCACATTGGTGACAAAGTTATGGTGGTTAACTCTCCAGTCATATTAGTAATCTGTCTAGTAAGTTTAATTAACTCAAAGAGATCTGTGAGTTCTTAGATACTCAACAAAATATAGGCTTTTTGTTGGTGGGAGTCAAAATGTAGATTGGATTCAAGTGACAGAAGATTTTATTATTTTTGGACAATTGGTATACCAATTGAGAGATATCTTATGCATAACCTCCTCATCCTTTTAAGTTCTTTAGATTGAGGTATGTTTATCACCCGTTATTTTTGCATTACCCCCTAATTGATTTTCTGCAGGTTTGGGCTGTATTAAAACCAGGATTCTTGGCCTTGCTGGCGCATCCTTTTGATACCCAACCTTTAGATATAATAGTATTTGATGTACTACCAGCCTCAGATGGAAATGGGGATGGCCGGGTATCACTGGCAAAAGAAATAAAAGAGCGGAATCCTTTACGTCATGCATTTAAGGTTAGTGTTACTTGGGCCTTATGTTTTTCCGGGGTTATATCTGATGCTCCAGATTTGTAAAACTGCACTTTCTGTGAATTCTTCCTGAATTTCCGGTTAAGTAGGTCTGCGTATAACTGAATCTATCAGATGGTTGTGCATATTGCTTTTACACCGGGCAGTCTAGATATTATGGTTTATGTTCATTTGGATGTGCATTCACTATTAGGATGAAACTGTGTGAGTTATTGTTAATACTTTAAAATTTTAAACCGGGCAGAATTCTGACTACTAACTTCACCCCTGTTAGCCAATATTGCATTTCTTAGTCAATAATAAATAAAATGCACAATTTGCTGGTGGCTGACAAATTTCTATGTTTTCAAGAAGACCTTTCCCTCATTTGTATTGTTGTCGCGGGCACTATCTGTTTAATAAATGAATGTCCAGACAATTTCTGATAAATAAAGTGAAATTTGAAAAGGTGGCTTGTGGAAACCGGAGCATTAATTTGAGAGTTAAGAGTGGTGCCAAAGTAAAAGATTGGGTTGCCTCAATCAATGATGCTGGACTCAGGCCTCCAGAGGGCTGGTGTCATCCTCACCGCTTTGGCTCTTTTGCACCTCCGAGAGGTTTGACTGAAGATGGTAGTCAGGTTCAATGGTTTATAGATGGTCAGTCAGCATTTGAAGCTATTGCGTCTGCAATTGAGGATGCAAAATCAGAGGTATGTTCCTTTCAGTTTCTGGGTACTTTTCAGATGATTGTTACATTTTCTTCTGTTTGATTAATCAAAGCCCCATGCAGATATTTATTTGTGGCTGGTGGCTGTGTCCAGAACTGTACCTGCGGCGTCCATTTCATGCTCATGCTTCTTCTAGACTTGATTCTTTGCTGGAAGCAAAAGCTAAGGAAGGGGTTCAGGTGAACCTTACTTTTAAGCAATCTTTAACTCCAATGCTTTACATGATTGTCATCTATGAATTGACTTAAGACTCGAATTCTTTGCATGTTCATCATCTATGAATTGACTAAAACACAGTTCATTGAAATAAGATTTAAACGTTTTTTCTAATTTTTTGACACTGAAACATGTCTGCAGATATACATTCTTCTCTATAAAGAGGTAGCTCTTGCTCTGAAAATCAACAGTGTTTATAGTAAGAGAAAACTACTTGGGATTCATGAGAATGTGAGAGTACTACGTTATCCTGACCACTTTTCAAGTGGTGTTTACTTATGGTATGTGCTGTACTTGCAAATCAATTTGTAGATTTTGTGTTGCTTATTCAGAAAGTCTCTTGGAACTCTCCTATCATGTAATCTTTTTCTGCTTCTGATGTTAAATATTTGTTACGTATAGGTCGCACCATGAAAAACTTGTCATTGTTGATTATCAGATTTGCTTTCTTGGAGGACTGGATTTATGCTTTGGTCGTTACGATACTGCTGAGCATAAAGTGGGTGATTGTCCTCCTTCAATATGGCCTGGAAAGGACTATTACAACCCGAGGTGAGCTTCTTGTCTACACTGGTATTATGCATTGACAACTATCCTCAGATAATGACAGAAACCTCGTCGTGAAAATATGTTTGTTTTTCTTTGTTTTGCTTTGTATCTTTTCTTTGTTTTTCTGAAATGATTCCATTGTTGTGAAATATGTTTTTTGTAATATAATCTTGTCAGGGAATCTGAACCAAATTCGTGGGAGGATACAATGAAAGATGAGTTGGATCGTGGAAAATATCCTCGTATGCCTTGGCATGACGTTCACTGTGCCCTTTGGGGACCACCTTGCCGAGACGTGGCTAGACATTTTGTTCAGCGCTGGAACTATGCAAAGGTTGATTTTCTGCTAGGATGGTATATTTTTGGTTTATAATAAGTTATGTGCTATTCCTAAGTCATGTATTTTTTCAGAGAAATAAGGCTCCAAACGAACAAGCAATTCCACTACTTATGCCGCAGCACCACATGGTCATTCCTCATTACATGGGAAGAAGCCAAGAGATGGAGATTGAAAGTAAGAACGCTAATAATCACAAAGAGCATAAAAGGACAGATTCCTTGTCGTCGATATCATCCTGTCAAGATATTCCGCTTCTTATACCCCAAGAAGCTGATGGGCTGGATTGTCCAAATGAAGACACAAAACTAAATGTGACAGACTCTCCTCATGATCTCCTTGATCAGCCAAGCAGAATTAGCAACAATCTTGCTTTCCCTTTCCGGAAGTTAAAAATTGCACCAGTAGGTCCTGATACGCCAATGAGAGGCTTTGTAGATGACCTTGATTCTCTGGCTCGACATGGAAAAATGGCTTCTGACGGGGTGGCACAGCCTGACATGAAGGATCCAGAGTGGTGGGAAACACAAGAAAGGGGCAACAAGGGTGGTTTCACAGATGAATCGGGACAAGTTGGCCCTTGCTGCTCATGTCGATGCCAGGTGAACAAAACTCCTTTGTCTTTTTGAAATTCAATATATTTGCAAATGTCATTTCTACTTGGCTTCTAATTTCTTATTTGCCATCTTCCTATTTTGATGTTATTTATTTGGTGATAGCTGTGTCTTAAGTGTCAAGTAACCTTCTTGAGGAACCTACTGCTTAGAACAATGTCTTAGGAATTGAACTGGGGAAAGGAAGTGCCTATAGAATTTTAAACAAAGTTAAGATTCCAAGGGGATGTGTACTCAATAAACCTCCGGAGGAGGTGATATTCAGAGGTGTCAGAGTGTTTAATCATTTAGTGTGTAGTAAATGTTTCTGTTTCTTACTGTTTGATTGTGATAATGGACCTTGCATCCTGTATGTTCCTAACAAACATCTCACTTTCAGGTTATTAGAAGTGTCAGTCAGTGGTCAGCAGGAACAAGCCAAGTTGAAGAGAGCATTCACAATGCTTATTGCTCACTGATCGATAAGTCCGAACACTTCATTTACATTGAGGTAAATATGTTTCTCAATTTTCTTTACTTTGCGAATATAGGAAACCCCTACCTAATGTATTTCAATGTTGTTATGTAAGTATGTCTTATGTGATAATTTAGACATACTGATATATCATATATTTCAGGAAGCATATGCTAAAAATAAAGAGTATTTCAAAACTTTATCGACAATTTGACAAGCATTATCGCTGCATGAGATTTTTATTCCAAAAAGAAAATATTGCTGCATGAGTTGAATTTGCTAGTGGTCATATATGAAATTTCTTGTCAATTTCGTCAGCATTGAGTCTATGATGAGAACATCTATTTCCTTTTTCCCAATCCCAAGGGGACAGGCCAGGATGACTGTTCTAATTATTTGTGGATGCTTTTTGCACCATGCAGTCTGTGCTTTCTGATCTTTTTGGGTATCCTGCAAGGGACTTTGGTATAACTATTTTTCTGACATCCTTTTACTTTTTGCCAACTTCTTCCCAGAATCAATTTTTTATATCAGGTCTTTCAGGAGATGAAATTATACGGAATCGTGTTTTAGAAGCTTTATTTCGACGTATTATACGAGCATACAATGATAAGAAGCCTTTTAGAGTTATAATTGTCATTCCGCTCATACCCGGCTTCCAGGTTCCAGATCTTGTCCAAATCTATAACATCTTGAATATATCTGCCCCTGTATTCCTCTTACTGATTTAGTGGTGGAACAGGGAGGTATGGATGATGCTGGTGCAGCATCTGTGAGAGCTGTTATGCATTGGCAATATCGAACCATTTGCAGAGGACAGAATTCAATATTGCACAATCTTAATGAAATTCTTGGTCCAAAGATGCATGATTACATTTCCTTCTATGGCCTTAGATCTTATGGTAAACTCTATGAAGGCGGTCTTGTGGCCTGTAGTCAGGTAATTCCCTAGCATCAATGTAACTTCATGTCTGCCTGTGTATCTCTTTCTCTTTCCAATGTAAGACATTAGTAATATGTTTGTCAAATTTTATAGCTTTCACCTCATGAATACATCATCGTTATATTATTATTGGCACTGCAGGTCTATGTGCATAGTAAAATCATGATTGTCGATGATTGCACAACTTTAATTGGATCAGCTAACATCAATGATAGGAGTTTGCTTGGTTCAAGAGACTCTGAGGTATTTCTCCTGCTGTGGTTTCTCCTGTATTATCTTACTATACATTTGACGGTGCCTTAGAATCTGAGTAAACTTCCGTTTGCCGAACTATTACCCCAATTGAATTTGACCCCCTGAGGTATTTTAAATAAGCCAATTAACCCCTCATTGTCAGATTCGATGAAATTTCATCCACTTTTTGTCAAATGCTGGCACATGACCAACACGTCATTCACTCTTGAGGGTAAAGTCGTGCAATATTTGACGGCAAATTGGATGAGATTTCATCGAATCTGACGGTGAGTGGTTAATTGGCTGATTTCAAATAGTTCAGGGGGTTAATTTACCAAAAATATTGTTAAAGGGTCAATTTCAAATGGGGTAATAGTTCAGGTGGTCAAACGGCAGTTTACCCTTAAAATCTTGAAGTTGGAAAGTGTGTTTGCTTTATATACTACAGAAGTTATGCATGGCCGAAGTGCACAAAATGACTTGGTAAAGCATTTGGACTGAATAAAATGCAACAGAATGTTGACTGAGCGTATAAGCACAGAATTGTAAATGTAGTACGGTTTCAGTATATATTGTCTCCTGCGTAAACATGACTTTCCTTGTGCTTCTCTTCTACATGCATGGTTGCTTCCATTAATTGTCGTTATTCTGTGTTGTAGATTGGTCTACTTATTGAAGATAAAGAGATGATTAATTCAGTTATGGGAGGAAAGCCATGGAAGGCTGGAAAGTTTTCATTGAGTCTTCGCTTGTCACTGTGGTCTGAACACCTTGGTATTCATGCTACAGAGGTTAGTAAATCTAGTTTTGTTCGTTCCTTTTTTTCTTTTTTGTCGATTTTTAATTCACAGTTGTACTGACTATGATACTGTGAATCTCAAAAACCCCGGTGTCACTTATCCTGATTGTCTTTGTACATTTTTCATTTTGTTGTCAGATGAGTCAAATAATCGACCCAATTGTTGATTCAACTTACAAGGACATCTGGATGGCAACTGCAAAGGTGAGAAAAACAAGGAGAAAAATATCATGATGAATACGCTGCTTTGTATCTAACAAATATACTCTCTTTTTTTTTATTCCTTTTGACAGACAAATACCGCAATCTACCAAGATGTGTTTTATTGCATACCAAACGATTTTATACAGTCCAGGTATATGCATCTCTAACCTTCCTCTAATCCGTTGCGTTTTTCTCATTTTGCTAACAAGTTGTTTGCCCAATCCCGCCATGGTTGCGCAGAGCTGCATTCAGGCAAAGCATAGCCTTCTGGAAGGAGAGAATTGGACACACAACCATCGACTTGGGAATTGCTCCTGACCAGATAGAATCATTTCAAAATGGAGATGTGAAGAGAGCAAATCCCATGGAGAGGTTAGAGTCTGTGAAGGGCCATCTTGTTTCTTTCCCTTTGGATTTCATGTTGAAAGAAGATCTGAGACCTGTTTTCAACGAGAGCGAGTATTACGCGTCTCCTCAAGTTTTTCATTGAACACGATTTTGAATTAATTCGAGCTTACCATCTCCGGCCGCCTTCCAGCACTGGATATATTATTGTGCACATATTGTATTTTGAAAGGAAAATATCTGTCCGTCGAATTTGTAGATCAAAGTTATAGAGAAAGAGGAGGGCTCAAGCCCTCCATGTCACTGTTTAAACAATGTAGTTGGGAACAATAGTCCAATAAAATCACTTCATTCTTTCCTCCATTCTTCGTGTTTTGAATTTTGATTGGAAATATAAATTGCATGTTTTTTAAACTTCAACGTGTAATACACATTTTTAGACATTTCACCTACTGCAACCTTTCCGTATTTTACTATATTTTCCATCATAATTTAGCAGGTGTGCAGGAGAATAAAAAGTTGGCATGCCTGCACAAGGTTCTCTTGTGGATAACCTATGGGGAAGAGGATCCTCACATCCAAGCTATTTATCGTACATCGTGCGGTCAGTTTTCGTCTAGTACTATTTGTGTTTAATTTTAAATAAAAAAGTAAAATAATTTATGACCTCATGATGCCGGATGAATGGTTAAGATGTGAGGATCTCTAGGATTCCCACAATTTGGATCCGGATGGGATCCAAATCCAACTTATGGCATTGTATTGTTCCAATGAAATGTCAGAATAGTTGTGGAGGACTTACTTATTTATTACATAGCAACTTTATCATTTTTATTGACGTCACATAATTTGCAAAAGTAAATATTTAATTCTTTTTTGTTGGCAAATTAAAATTTTAATTATATTGACAAAAGAACAAAAGTAGTTAAATTTTAATATAATTACAAAAAATAGTTAAATTCTAAAATAATTACAAAACAAAAGTTAAATTTAATATAATTACTGTTCTAAAAACCCACGCCGACGCCACTTATGCCCTGCCTATGCACTAGGCGGCAGTGGTCTGCCCTGATTAATCCCTAGACGTTTGAAAATTAAGAAAGAACGCATAGATCTGCTTAGCCCTCCTAAGCATCTGCCTAGCCCGCCTAGGTCACGACTTTCACTTATACAGAAAATTGTTAACTTTTATTTTGCATTTTATTTTTCCAATAAGATGTAAGAGACTTGTTGAATACTCAATTAAATATTCATTATATGATTGGTCCTCATGTTCTCAATATTTTTCAATACTTTATAATTTATATATCATTTTATTTGCAATTTATATATCTCAATACAATTATGCACCTTTTTAAGTATAAATACACTTATGATATATCAAAATTTAGTTAAATCTGCTTAGTTCGTCTAAATCCCTAGCGTAATCACCTAGATGCTAAACCTCAATCCGTGACCTGACCAACACCTAACGTTCTTTAGAACTTTGAATTTTAATATGAATTATAGTTTGAGAACTAATGAAATACACATAATATCTAAATTTTAATATAATTACAATTTTAGTTTTGATTCCTAATAAATTTTAATATAATTACATTTTTTTATTGCTAATGAAATATACAGGATGAAATACACGTAAAAATGAAATGGCTGCTAGTATTTTTCTTGGTTAAGATATCCATGCAGAGTTAATGGAGCCCCACCACAGAGAGCGAGGCTTTCAAAAATTGACGTGCACGTCCACCGAAGTAGGGTGGATCTAGCACGTACGAATCGTTGTGTGTTCGAATAGGTGTTGGCACGACCCGCCGTCACTTTGACGATCATTGACGAGTCATCCTTCACCCCTGACAGGACAGGTTAGCTATGGGCTGGTGCCGTATCGTTTTACTTATAGCCAGCTTCTAACCTTCCACCACTTCGCTCATCGATGTGGGACAAAGTTTATCTACCCTTTTTTTTTTTATTCTGGTCAATAAGTTTGTCTAACCTCTGGGAAATTGGAGGAGTTGCAACTATATCTGTTTTGAGCCTTTTTGTACACTTCAAAGAAAAACCGTTAGGAAGAGTTGTGATTGTTTTAAACGAAGTACGGGAGGACGAGGGAGAACGCGATATGGAGATGAAAGAGCAACAATCAAAGGTGGGAGGAAGGAGGTGTGAGGTCGAAGGACGCCGAACCAAAGCTGAATTTTCAAGTCTGAAATTTTGCTCTCATACAATAAAGAGAGAAAGAGGAAGGGTAGGTTTGGAAATTTGATTCATTTAATGACACTATTCATCCGTGTTTTGGAGATACGGTTTCTTGAAGCTCACTTTTGCTGCTTCAGCTTTTTAGCTTTTTTTCACATAAAATTGTGCAAAAGCTGTTTATATGTGTTTATGAAACACTTTTTACGGTCCCAGTTTTTTTCCGTTAATTTCAGCTAACCAAACTAGTATGAAGTCGGATGCGGCTACAATGTTCCGTGGTATCGCATAGTAGGAATTAGATCTCATTGTTCAAATGTGGTAGTTCATTTTTCAGGTACTCAATGGTCCATTGCATTATAGAAAAAAATGCAATGTGTGATGCCAAACCAATAAAAGTGAAGAACAAACATGTCCAAGAAATGAGGCAAATCCTTCGGAGAGGGTCTCATTGACTGACCAAGCAGCTCTTTGTCTAGTACTATTTATCGTCTCAATGTTGGTTGATGTCTCGAGACCCTTCCGTTTTCTAATTCTCCCGGTTCAATAACAAAATCAAATTATGTAAAAAGATTCCTCGATCTTTATCCCTGAAATCCTTAGGGATTTTGGGTACCATTTTTAAAAGGGTGGAAGTGCAACAAAAAGTCACAAGGCAAACGCATAGCATTAAATCCCTCTGCTTCTTTCAGATACGAATTGACACAAATTACTGCTTTCGAAGAATCGATGTATCAGTTTCAAGTTCAGAAACATTAGACAAGGCTTTGAAAACACATAGTCTCGTCTGATTTATTAATATTAACCGCCATAACGGGTCTTGAGGGATTCTGGAGGCTCTTCTTCCATGATGCCCGAACCTGTTGCAGCCAAGTACTCACGGATTGTCGTTTTACGGTCTCCAAGAAAAGTATGATCCAAGAAGTTGTTGTATGCTGCCTCGCTCAGATTCCTTGCTGCTAACACACTACAAAGGCATGTTTCAAACAGTTTAGTTCATACAAGGAGAAGCTGGCAAAGAAACCATATTCTAAAAGCAGAGTATAAGAATGCTTTTCGTGCTCATTTTAGAGCCCAAAAGCAAATTCCGAAAAGGAAGGTTCTAACAAAATTTGTACTGAATACGATACTATGTATGTTGTTCTATGATCACACATTCGTACAAATGAAACCGAGAAAAGCCAAAGAAACCATATAATGAATCAAATCACTCAAATATACTCCAACGTCCATTCATGTGCAAGTAAGCCGGTCTATGAGCGGATTTCTTTTATTGATAAGATTACATGTCACATTATTAAACTTACTACTTACCAATGCCGAAGGTAAGTGCGACAAGGTAAGATGTCATCCCGCCAAATCTTATCAATGTTATATCTTCCAAATAGCTCATAATACATCTCCTTACTTCCTGAAGTCCAGCAAAACAAAAACCAGAGCACAAATTAGCATCAAAACCGCACTACGTCATGATGAATTACAGATTGGATAGGTAAGCACAATCATTGAGCTAAAACCAAAGCATAAAGGATATTTCTTTATATCTAACAATGCAATCCGAAAACTAATAGTTAACTATATAGACATTATTGTTTACTACCAATGAAAACTGGGATACACTGTTATGTTAAGCACCATAGAAGGTTTACCTTTGCATCTAACTCTGAAAAATTCTTCATCACTATAACGAGCACAAAGAACCTGCATTAATTCCACATCAACAAACCACCGTCACCAATTACTAAACTAAACCCAAAACGAGAAGGGCAAAAAGCCCTAACAAACTGAAGCTATTGCTATCTCATATAGACGTTGTACTCTCACCGCTCGGTTATCATAGGGCTTCCCATCAAGTGATTCAGGCACAACCTACAGCAGGAACAAATAAATTCAAATTAAGCTTTCCTTTATTCTCTTTTTAAGGCTCTTCTTACCAACAACCCAGATACAGCAAGAAACAATGCAGCAACTTACAGCTAGGAATCGAAATTCCGGCTCCCTTTTGATAAAAGCTGGAATCTGAAGTTAACAATGTAAGATTTAGCATATGAGTTGGGAATGAATTACCAAAGTTTCCTTGTAATTTTCAAGGGTCGGATATTAATTTAACACTAATTTCATATTAATTTTAACTCTAATTTCATATTAATTTAACTCTAATTTCATAACTATACCTCTGATTTTTTAATCTCAAACACTGTTACTATAAGGCTTTCCCCTTCAAATGGCTCTACACTCAAGCTCGCAATCTCCTGCAATGTGTTACCAAATTTATAAATTAGTAAAAACAGACTCAACAACTAGAATTTACCCAGCATTTCCTTTAGAGAGTAAAAACAAAAGGGTAAAAATTTCTTCATAATTTCTCTTTGATTTTTGTTTTTTACCTTGGTCTCAGGCTTGGCAATGCCACGCTCGAAGAAAATGGGAGCCATGTGAGCATACACTCGCCGGAAGCCGTTCAACCGCGACTCTCTGAAGTTGATCAGCTCCGGAAACGTACTCCTCGCGCTTCTCTCTGCTTCCCGCAAACATCAAACTCATCAAAACGACAAAAAACTCATCAAAACAACGACGGCGATGGGGAAGATTGTACGTACGGGAGAGGAGGGAACCGAAGCCACAGATGGAGATGTAGCCGTCGGGTGAGACGATGGTTTCGAAATCCGACTCGTCGTTGAGTTCCATTGGCGGCGGTTGGGTCGCCGGCGAGCTTGATTGGCCGAAATCGGAGGACATGGCGATCGGAGATGATCGTCGGAGCCGATGAAGTGGAGGGTTTTTTGAGATGTGTAAGGTCGGGAAGGTGAGGTGGGATAGGAAGAGAGGTTGGCGGTGGGAGCACGCGCCGCGCGCCAGGGAGTGAAAGGACGGAGGATGAGGGAACGAGAGATGGAGAGTGGTGGTGATCATTACGCAGGCGGAGGGACAGAGAACTACAGAAATGACGTCGTTTTAAGGGGGTGTAATCGGAAAAGAAGGAAATCGAGTCGTTCTACAAACGACGTCGTTGTGTTGACTTAGGATGAAAGTTGAATCCAGACGCTGTCCAACATGCAAATTTTGTAATAAGCATCCGAGTTGGCTCTAAACCAAGCATGCGGAATCAACAGCTTCAAGTAAAATGGCTGATTCCAAAAGTGCTTCTGTCATCTTAACCTATCAAGGATGTGGATATAAGCACTTCTACCCATAGATCAAGAAACAGAGATATAAAATCGGGAAGTTATCTAACTGCACAGGGCGCACTCAGAGAGGGCATGCAACATAAGGGATTTTAATATTTTCACACGATACAATTACTGGATTGGTCATTTTCCAGTTCCCTGATCAACAATTCCATCATCTTCTTATACATAGGCATGTAGTGATCATTAATCATCGTTCTAGAAAGTCGGAGCTTACTGTACAGTTCTCTACGTGTCTCGTATATGCCCACGCGTTCTTCAGCTGGTGGCCCGTCATTGTCTAAATTTGTATCATCAGATGAAGGGACTGACATGATGTGCATGATTCTGCCAGGGGGAAAGAAGCGGTGGTTCTCTGAAACATCCGAGGAAGAGATTGGCGTATTGCTTTCTGCAACACCAACCAGCATATCTTCTTCCTCGGTTATTTCTTTCACTGCAGCAGCCTCTTCCTCTCGGGCCTCGACATTGACTTCATTCTCCTGCCTCTTGAGCTCCTTCTCCAATTCATACCACAACTCGCCTTCAGTAATGTCTTCAACCGTAGATGTTGCAGTATTTCTATTCACTGGCAAAAGCTGCTCCTCTTCATCGCTGTCATCATGACCCAATCCACCGCTAGAACTAGATTCCAAGTTATTCAGCATTGGGTCTACAATTACTCCTTCAGCCCGATATTCGGAATCCTTTTCACATATGACAGAATCTTCATGCAAATCGTCTGCTTTAGAGTTCAGTAATGGGCTTACATTGCGTCGACGTGCACCCATGCAAGACCACGATGAGATAGATGAATGGGTACTCACAACAACATTTTGTGCACGCTTCATCACAATCTGCAAGTTACCGAGCATAAGCATAATCATAATACGGATAAAGTAGAAGCAAGATTGCAAAATGATGCAGGGTGCACCAAAATAATTGATGATCCGTGAGGACCGTGACAACCTAAATTTTAAACAGATGGACCAGCATAATTTAGTTCAACCAAATGAGTCAAGTAGCAGCACTTCAGTAATAGTTTTTCATAAGACATCGTCCAAATTACTACAAGTCAACAGTCAACAGTCAATCAAATAAGTGAAAAATTAGATTACCTGCGTGCTGCTGGATACTGGCCGCAATAGTGCACCTGCACCAGCAACCCTCGCTTTTGCACTAGCTATAGATGGTAGACGAGAACCCAGAGCATTTGCAGAGCGATAAACAACATTCAAAACTCGTGTGCGCTCAACTTGATCCCGCAAATCATTTAACCAAGATGAAGCTATAACCTGATTATGGCAAATTCTAATGAGAATTCTGGAAATGTCTAACAGATGAGAACTGCACTATATTCATGACTAGCAAGAATGAACGAAATATGCATCCATTCAAATCTGGAGAAAATACAGTACCTCAGAGCGGAGGTCATCAACAGAAGCTGCTGAGAAAGTAGGCACCAGGTCGGAGCCATTGATTATAGTAGTGATGAAGTGCTTTCCAGATTCTGCCAACTCCCATGTTATACAGGCAGCTGCAAATGAAAATTAGGTACTGGCACATGAGCATTTTGCTAACAAAGAAGACAGAAGACATCAGGAAACACAATTTTAAAGCAAGCACAGAACCTACAAGCATAAAATGACATTCCCCCCCACACACACACTGTTTTTTTTAGAGTAACAACCCATATTTAATACCTTATATCTATGTGATTTATATGCGCATTTCCATGACCAAATGGATAATTTATAGGTGCATTTCCATGAACAAATGGATAAGGAATGCAGAACCATTAACAAAAAGAAATTCAGCAGACATACCTGGGGCAAAGGTAATGCAATTGCTTGAAGAGAATTCTTTCCGTTCTCGAAGAATATATGTTAACAACGCAGCTGTACCGCCACCCAGTGAATGCCCAACAACCTGATATGAAAATATCAACATTAGCAGGCATAAAACAGGTATAAGCAGGAAAAGCGACAAGACAGCATACGATCAATTTTGAAATGACAAATAAGCGAAAAAAGTGGCATGCTGTTTTAAATTAAAGAAATGACATTTACCCTTATTTTGTAGTCAGGATATTCACCAATAGCCTTAAGCAAGCAAGGAGTACTGATCTTAGCAATCCAACGGGCTGCAGCAACCATCCCACAGTGAGCATACCCTAGGATTAAGTTGCTTATTCCACCATCATGCAAAACCGAATGGTGGAAAGGGGCTACTGCACCAGTTGCAGCAGTTAGTGTATCTTTGATGCTATGGGTACCACGTATTAATAGAAGGAAGCATTTTGAATTCCTATCACGTATAATTGTGAAGGATGGCTTCAGAAGCTGCAAGAATAATTGTTCTAATTAATAGAGGAATCAATCAAAACTTTACAGAAAATAATAAACTAAAAGCTGGTTTTCACAGGAACATAGAATTGTGAGGACCACTGTATGCGACATGACCATAAATTACTCAAAACACAGAGGTAAGTAAAAAAAATAAAAAATAAACTGAACATATTTCACTTCTCATAAATCGTCCAATAAAATAAATGTTCATCTTTCGCGAGTCTTTACTATCATCATTCTATTAATTTAACACAGATATTCATCTCTCATTTTCTGCATCAATTTAGATTCTTGAAGCTATTCCATTGATGCTGCCTCGCGAAGTTGAAAACTTTGGTTGTGATGGAACTAAAGGCTTGTGAATATGATATTCTCGTCACGGTATTGAAGGAAGAAGTGGGTAAATGGTGGATCTGGGGAATATGGGCAGCTCTTGTGTGAATCTATGGATTGGTTGAGCATAATATTTTGGATTTCTGAAATCCCTGGATTTATTTATTTGTATGTATTATTTGCTTAACTACAAATTCGCGTACTTAGACAGTTCCTTGACACTAATCTGCGGTACTAAATATCTACATCAATCCAATTACCCGTAGAACAATTTCATATAAACCGTATGCAAATGCAGGAAAGTTAAGAGCTTGCTAACCCCGGCCTTGGGCTTCTGAAGAAGGACATCTTCCTGAGAGAAACCCCCTGACTCTAAAAACACCGGAAACGGTTTCTTCGAGAACAGCATACAAAGCGTCAGCAACTTCAAGTAATATTTCAACTCCTCAATAATTCCAGACCCTTTAAGCTGCACACTATCACTACCAGCATACACACTCGCAACTTGTAGGTTACCCTGCGAATTAACCAAAAATGCAAGAACTTAAACGCAAATAACGAAACTTTCAGAGGCAAAACCCCCAAAAGAGAGAAATTTGCAGAAAAAGGACTCCAATTTTGAGCGAATTACTCACCTGCCGACGCATGAGGTACTTAATGCCGAAGGCCAAGTCGCCGATCGGCCACTTCCCGAGCGTTTCGGAGTAGGTGAACCGGAGCGTGTCGGACAAGGTGGTGAGCGACTCGACCCACGTGGCGGGCGCTTGAGCCGGTCGCCGAGAAAGCCGTTTCCTCGCCGATCTCATCTTCGAGAGATTTCCGCTCCGATCGCCGTCGTCGTCCCCGTCTTCAACGCCGCCCTCTTTCGTTGCTCCCCTCCGATTGAACACGTAGTAAAGAATCACGGCGACTCCGGCGGCGGTCGCCACTGATCCCGCCGCCATTGGAATCCGACGGTCGAGATCGAAAGCTCAGAAGAATGACAGCACTAGAAAATTAATTCCGGAAAAACCAAAAATTTCTAAAGTTCGGATGCAAAAAACAAAAAAAAAGAGATATAAACCGTTCAATTAAATTGAAAAGAATCAGAAGAAATCAAATCAGGGAAGATTGAGAATGTGGATTTGGGTGTTTCTTTGACGTGTGAGGGAGGTAGAGCAACACAGGAATGTGCGCGAATAAAGAAAGAACTGGGACGTTCAAATTACGATTATAGGCACACCGAGCGCAATAATTGGGGGTAACCTTTCCTTTTGAAAAAGGGTATTTTGGTCATCATCAGTTTTGACGTTTTTGGGCGGAGTGGAAGGGCGCGCACGTTAGGGATAATGGAGTAATTTGGGTTTTGCCTGGGGTGGGTAGATTTAGCAATTAGAACAAAAGGCAAGGCATTTGAGGATTTTTAGGACAGTCCGTGTGGGTCAAGACGGAGAAACTTTTTAAATATAAATAGAGGGATTTTGTTTGATTTTCGTTAAAGGTGAATTTAAATAATATTATTATTGATAGTTCGGTGTAATTTAGTCAACTTCTTCACTTTTTAATATAAATAATATCGTTTGTTTAAAAAAAAAAATATATATATATATAATTAGAGGGAGAGGAAAACGAAAATATTCTTTTTTTTTCCTTTACTTATACTATGATATGTAAAGTAACGCTTAAAATTTTGACATTGATGAGTTTGAGCTACATTATTGCTAAATTATTGCCAGATTAAGTACACTCGTTTTCTTTAGTATAGATAATACCACTCGTTTAAAAAATAAAATTTGACACGGGAAAAAATCTCTCATTAAAATGGCGGGGGATAGGGACAAAAGGATAGTGGGGCCCACGGGATCGGAGGAAAGAGGTGGCTGGATCCAACCCATCTCAATTCTCATGAGTGTGTAAAATGGTGGGCCATGGATGTGAATGTTTGTTTAATGAGTTGCCAAGGCCCAAATGTTGCTAGGTTGGTCAGCAAATTTGATTTTACTTTTGATAGACAGTACCGTATCAAATAATAAAAAATCATTGAGGAAACCGAACCATAATATACCATATCAAATCAAATTATAGACGGTTTGGTTCGAACAATTCCTTTTTCTTTTGCATTTTTTATCACTAACTTACATATTACGTCGCTATGTTCAATAGCTTCAAGGTTCCACTATATATCGTTAGAGGATCTTCAATGCACCGAGTTGCAGATTCTTATAATACGTGTGAGATCCCACATCGTCCGGGAGAGAGGAGGTAATGTGTCTTATATGTACATGCCCACATTCTTATAGTGAGACGCGTTTTGGGTGGAAGCCCAAGAACAACTCTGTAAGGGCGTGGCCCAAAACGGACAACATCTTACTATGTGAATTGGGATGTGACAATACGAGTCTTGGTTGTTGCAGCACGGTGCTCATCATGGCTTCATTGTGGTGATATACCACTCGCATGTCCTCCAACTTCAAGTTTCAGCTAACCTAAGCAAACAAACAAAAATCAAGGCCTAAAACTTTGTGTGTTTAGTGCATTCTAAAAAGAATGACTGAATCAACATTAGGATCCAGTCAACCAACATTTTGTGCTTTTAAGGACGGAACATTAGATACTGATTGTAAATGGTGTCCAATGTATTGCTACGGTGTGCACATGCCGACATTTTACTTGTGCAAGTTTATACGATAAAAAAGAAATTCCATAACTTACTACACATAAATTGGTACATTTGTATTTATAGTCACTTCAGTCTCATTGGTTTAGATTCGCATACTAACGGTATAAGTATTTTATGTTGTTTACAGTCTATTTTACCATTGGAGAACTAATTGGTCGGTTTTAAATTTTAATAATGTCTATTTAAGCTTGTTGTCCTTTTTTTATCCCAGATTCTATTTCCCTCAAAACAAGGGAAGCTAAATGGAGAGACTTTTCAATGTGCTAATAATACAGCTTCGTACATCAAGTGTTATAATACAAGTGAATGAATACTTGAAAAAAATTCTAACCACTTGTATTATGATAATTGGTCTACCAGACCGTGTTCTTGGCACACTGAAAAAACAATTAAATTATAGATCGTTTCTAGTAAAGCCATGCAGCCCAAAGTGTTGGTCAAATTTTGGGTCTAACTCCAATTACTTCATACCAAATATTAAGTGAAAAGTCACATAACAAAATTTGAAGATAGATAGAAATTCTAATCAATATGTCAATCTTATGTGGATTGATATATCAATTGTGTGCTGCCAATCTTGAAATATTACATTGAGCAACATAAAATGCATTGAAATTTTCCCAAAAAGAAAAAACCAATGCACTTGGTATTGCCCTATGTATTAGGCCCTAATGGGATTTGGACATTAAAATTTGAATTTCCTCCAAATAAAACAACCACACGATCCAACCAATTCACAAGGAGGCTCGCCAATCTCAAAACAAAAGCTCCAAATCCAAGACCTTTGATGCTTTAATTTGCAAATGAAGAATGGCAAAGGGTCAAATTCCAAACGCCAAGATTGCAAGTATTAAGACAGATTCTAGGAGAGGGTGGAAAAAGAGAGATCATTGGCAATTTGGCATCGGGCAATGTAAATAGGGTGCCTTTTCAAAAGCTGCCTTCCCTTGTATTCAGGGGTCCATCATCATATCATATGCTAATCATACCTTTCAGATCCTACAACCACCATAACCTACTCTTTTATTAAATTCTTAAACCAATGCTAAAACCCTAATTATTTGCGTAATAGTTTAGTTAGCACTAAGATTTGTTTTTAACGTAATTGCATGCAGCATGACTGTCAACCGTTGATGCATATAACAACTACAAATATATATGTATAGCAGGTATTCATGCACACGTATATAAATTTACATTTGTCGGTCGAAGCCATGCATGCGTGTTCAAAATTTTTCGATCGAGTTGCAACATAGATGAGCCTAGCTTTTCTTCAAAACTCATAATAATAGAAGAAGAAAAATTCAGATTAAAATCCAAAAAAAACAGCACAGGATTTTAATTGAATTAAGGACCCTATAGGTGGAGTAGTGCTAGGAAGCTATTTTTCACCTACTCTTGATTGCCAATTTATGCCAAAGTTTCAGCTGGGCATTATATATGCAGCTGACCACATTTTCCCACCTACTAGCCTTCTTTCTTTACGTCTAACTTCTTATGAGATTCAATATCAATATTAATTTGCACGGTTCTTATATATTGAGAAATAAAAACGTTACAGATATCACATATTTGTATCATATGACATGTATATGTCAATTAATAATGAGTTTATCTTATTAAATGTTAGTTGTACACATTATTTGTCACATCGCATAGTACATCAATGTGTAGCTATTGAGGATAACAATAGTCCAACTGATGAACGAATTTGATCTCTTATGTTTCTAAAGCAAATAAATAAGTGGTATGGAAGGGGAAAATCGAACTCGAGACATCAAATACAAAAATGAATGTTCTTAACTAACTGAGCTACGTATAAGTCCCTCACTTTCAGCCTACTAATTAAAAGTGAGAGAATTCATTCACTCTGTGGGACTGTTCATCATGAGCTTCAACTTTATTTGGATGCCTTTGTTGGTGTTGCCATCTCCAACTGCAAACATTCAATTTTCGGGACCCTCCGTTTATAAATAGCCCTTTTGGTTGGATGAGTTTAAGGCAGTTAATCTGGACACTGACATGTGTACAATGACCTCTCATCACTAAGTTCTTCCCAAGAAGCCAACATGTTTCAATTAACAAAATAGTTTCATTGTAGCCAAAATATTCACCCACCATATTCTTTATCTTAAATTCTTGCTTGGGAAAATGTTTGGTTTTCAATTTCTTGTATCATATTGTTGATAAGTATCACGATCATTACAATTTTATCGGATGTCCCCGAAGAAACCTTGATAAGTATCTTTATCAATCTTATATATATTTTAGTAAGGGAAGGGTGTGATATATATATATATATATATCATGACCATGTTATTATTAACATTTGTGTCAGATTATTAGTCATTACGTAGCTCTTAATCTAGTGATACCCGTCTTCTCAACTAATTCTTTTTTCTTTCTTTTTAAAGGGGAAGCTACATGGATTTTATCGTCCTACATGTTCATTAAACATCTTCTTTTTTTTTTGTTATAGATTTTAATTGCATACACAATTAATTTAAAGTGGTAATATTCAAATATTCAATCAATGTTCAATACTATGATTTGTTTCTTCTCCCAAAAATTCAATACATTATTGGAAACAAATATACCGTTTAATTGGAAACAAGGACCAATATACAGTAAAAATAGATTTTAATTTCTACAAAATATATTTTTTTATAGAATGATATATGACTCAAGTTGAAAATTAAATAAAAATCAAAATAAACCGATCATATGCAGATGGAGATGAGATTTCGAACTTGAATAAAAGGAGGTTACATACAACTTAACTACGTCAAGATGTCATAAAAGATGAATTGCTTGAAATCTGTGGAGCGACCCTACGAATTGCTTTTTGTTTAAATTCGAACCTTAAAATCCAAGCTAAGTGAAAAAAAACAAAAAGACAACAATGTCTGGCTACAACTCCTCAAATTCCTCCACGTGGCAAGATTAAGGGACGACCCCTTCGTATTCCCCCGTTTTCCCACCAAGTCCAAGGGAGCTCTTTTCTAAACCGCTCCACCTCTCTGTTACCACTCCCTCCCTCCCTCTCTCTCTCTCTCTCTCTCTCTCTCTCTCTCTCTCTACCAAATCGAGAGAAAAATGGGGCAGGATTCCGATTTGAAATCCCAGCTGGTGACTGAGATTTGCTCCATTTCCACGCGTGCCATTGCCTGCTCTCACAGGCATGGCAGCGGCAGCAGCAGCCCAGTTCATTCGTCGTCTTTCGTCGATTGGTATCGCCTTCTTAGAGTACGTTTTCTCGCACCATCTTGGTTAAAAGTGCAAACCCATTTTGTAAAATTTCAAGATTGCTTATGGATGTCTGAAAATTTGGCATTCATAGGTGGAGGAAAATGCTGGGGCACATGTTATAAGGAAGAGATATCATGAACTTGGTAGGTTTTGGGTAAAACATTGCCATTTTACATATGTTTGATTGATTGGTGATTATTTATGGTTGGGATCTTTTACTTATTTATTTTTGTGTGTGCAGCTTTACAACTTCATCCAGATAAGAACAAGCACCCAAAAGCTGAAATTGCATTCAAGCTTGTTTCTGAGGTTAGAATTGTTCTCTTCTCTTCCCAATGTCCACCATTTTGGTTGTGTGTTGTTGCTCTATTTTCTCTATGCCACAAGTTAACAATGGTCAATGTATGTGGAAGAAATTGAAAATTCCATGCAGTTTGGTGAGGTTGTTCCTTCACCATACCCATTACAACCATATTCAACACAAATTTCAGTTGCACCTCTGTCCTCTACAATGATGTAAACTTTGGGACCTTGGATAGTGATTTCCGAACTCTCTTTTCCTTGTAATGTACTCTTCTATGTTCTTTTAATCTTCAGACTGAATAAATCAAAGAGGAATAGAGGGGCGAAAAAGGATAAGTGCAAAAGAAGCAAGCGGAATTGTGAAATCATCTCTCAAATAACACTATTATAGTATTATTACATCACTCTTCTCAAATAGCACTATACTTTTAGCAAATTGACAATTTAAGCATATTTGTTACCGATATAATGCGACGACGTAAACAACATATCGAGATGGTATCAATATAAGGAGACTATTTGCTATTTTGACAGCATTTCCCTAAAGCTTTATTTTAGTAAATATTATGCCTCATCTTAATTGGGGTACAAGTGCTTTGGTGAAGGTTGAGTCCCATGTGACAACCTGACAGCACAGATTGGACACCCAACAACATATTCATGTGTTATGATGTGACTGCATTCAATTTCAACTTATAAACCCAACTCAAATTTCTGATTTTTATTTTTTTATTTTTTTGCAGGCATATTCATGTCTCTCAGATACTGCAAAAAGAAGAGTTTTTGACTTGGAGAGATGGAGGAAGTTCTGCTTTGATTGTGGCACAATCCCCTACACGACAACCCACGACAACTCTCCCAGCACTGCCAATCCCAGTCCTTCTTCACACCACAAGCATTACAATCCCACTAATCCAAGGCCTTGCAAAGTAATCAAGGGACTGAAAGATATCAGCAGCAGATTCAGAGAGGAGGCAAGAGTGATAGAAAACTGCTTGAAGGCCAATGCAGCTGCAGGAAAACAATCCTCCTCACTGTTTAGTCCACCTGCTGCTGCTTTTGATGTGTTTCACAGCAGGTTCCCAAAAGAATCACCTGTTTTCAATCCATCTGAACATAAGGTTCAGGGATACCCTCATCTTCGGGCTCGAATATACGAAAAACCGAAGAAGTTTTGGCAGCTGAGAGCAGGGCATCATGTAGTGAATTATGAGCAGGGGAGAGCTGGTTATGATTCTCCAGTGTTTGAGGTCAGATCAGATAGAGGAATGTTTAAGAGTAGGTCTACTTGTGTTCGTTCATGACTTGTAGGCAAGTAGATTGTTACATTGATTAATTGAAAAAATGAAACGTCTTTTTATACGATTATTCATGGATGTCTTGAGAAAGTGACAAGTTTACTTGACATTAATCGGATTTTATTCCTGAATTTTAAGTATTGAATTACAGATTATAACGTACCCATATATTTTCTGTATTTGTCAGTAAATGCATGAGGCCCGAAACCGGAATAATTCCACTACTCATTTCAAGTAAGGGTTGGTTTGGGATTGTGGTGTTTTATAATAAAAAATAGCTCATTACAAAAATCTAGAACATCAAATGTGTTTGGTAAAATTAAAAAAAAGTGTTTTTTTTTTTTTTTTTTTTTTTACAAACTGCTGTCAATAATAGTAGAAAAACATAGGCAAGTAGAAGCAGGTCTACCATGCTTTTTTTTTTTAAAAAAAAAGCTTTTTATTTCAAAGCATAGTCGTGCGCATTCAATGAAATTTTCAAATGACAACTATATCCAAACATATTTTACAAAATTACAATCATATACTCTTTAACAATTATTATGTCACATTAAATATCATATCATTTTTGGTCATTTAACATATTCATAGCAATTTATATAAAAGTTTACCAAACATTCAACAACTTTATTTTACAGCTGTTTATTCTCACAGCACAACAAAAACAGTTTTTTTAAAAAGCACAACAATACTAAACTAGCCCTAAGTAAATAACATCATCGTAAGTAGGATTTGCATAAATATGTTGCAGGCTTTTTAACTAAAATAGTTCTTGAAATTTGCATAACTCCTCACTTTTGTACTTGGAATTTAAAATAAACAAAATTAGTTCCGAATTTGTCCACCATCAATCATTTTGGTAATCTCTGTTAAATAAAATAAAAAGACAAAAACACCCTTATTTTTTGTCCAATCATTTTGGGCCATTGCTTGATAAAAATTGAAAGTATTTTTGTCAATTTAATCCTTATTTAACAGAATTTTTAACCGAATGACCAAAATGATTAATGGTGGACAAACTCAAAGACCACTTCTATTGATTTCAAATCTTGACCAAAGTGAAGAGTTACGCTAATCTCATGAACCATTTTGGCTAGAATGCGGAGAATCTTGCTAACCAAAACCAAAATGTATAATTTTCTTAGATTGTACCAACCACATTACAAAATTGTATAAATATAAAGAGATGCACTCAATACAAAAATTGTAAGCTGGCCTTTAGCTACATTCAGTCAAAAGAGCTATTGCCGGCAGGTGGCGTGGAGGTGGAGCTGGGGTCACTTTGTGTTTTAGCTCGGGGACCATAGAAGACCACAACTTCCTCATTCCTTCTTTCCGGTGGCTACTTTTGGATCGGGCATTTTGAGAATGCCACCGTCTATCAACTTCTTCAACTCTTTCTTTGCCAGCTGATTTACCTTAGAGTCTGAGGATTCTAAGAATGCAGCAATTACCTTTCCGCTGCAATCACGGAGAAAGAAAATAATAAATTAGAAAAGAAAAAAAACACCCCGACAACTATAAGTATTGTACAAAAACACTTCAGTAGCTCAATTGAAGAAAAAACAACTCATCTATCCAATTGTCGTGCTCTGATTGATTATTAGTTGTGAAATGTTTCGCCCATTTTCAAGTCCGTTGGGTATTTTCTCTAAACTATTGGGTTTGAAGTGTTATTCTCTAAAGAGTAATGTTATCAAGAACTTGCATGTGAAAAGACGAAAAGAAAATTACAAATAAATACAAAAGAAAGAATCACATGCTTTCTTAATGCTCGGTCACAAGCATCAGAATACTGGGAAACAAGACAAAGAGGCTGACCTGTGACCGTGGGCCCACAACTCACACTCTCCTTTGAGTGCTTTGTTCCACAAAGTGGAAGCAAATGTGGGGCAGTCCAAGATTAGTTTTCTTATGGTCCGACTGGAATGGAAATTTTCAAGGATGTGTTCCTCTTTTGAGTCCTCTTTGGATTCTTGGGATTTCGGTTCGGCTACAAGAGATGCTATAGTTTCATATAACTCACTCAACTTGTCATCCAAACTTGGGTGGAGAATTCCACCGGCACCCCCAGTTGCAACCTGCAAAACATTCAAAAGTTATAACACACGAAAATCAAACAGTGTCGAAAATTCTCCAACCATTTCAAGCTGCACATTTGAGAACCGGAGCCAGGAAATTGGGTTGAACGCTAAAAAAATTTCATTGTTAAAAGTATCTGCATTAAACGGAACTAGTGAAATATGTACCTCATATATGACTTCTTTGCCAAAATTTGATCTAAGCAATTCCCCAGCACTTGTAATGCATACATCAACTAGCTTCTGCAATGCATAACCATCAAAGTCCAAGTCTTAGTATAAAAAACGGTCGAGCTGAATTTCAAATCAACTTCACTAATAATATCTCTGGTTAAACTGTTTTTTGTTAAGGCAACAAACCTCAGCCAGCCCACTCTGGACTAACAACTCCTGCCTTCGAATGGCAGGATCCTTTTTTCCCCCCTCAACAGAGTGGTGGCCATCCTCAGCATTCGTATCTGCTTCATCTAATTCCAAATCACTACTGCCCTCTTCACCAGAGTTGTTAACCTTTGAAGATTTTGTCTCAGAATTGTCATGTTCAGCCTAGGAATAGATAGAAATAGAGTAAGTTCTCGTGCATATGAATCACTAGCCAAATACATTTCTAATTTCTACAAAAAGAGAATAAAAGATCTACCTTGTTGGAAAGAGAAGGGATAGACAAACTGAGGGAAGCCAGGTCATCGGGAGTCAAATAGCGTGAACAATTTGGATGAAGTAACTGCAGTAATGGACGCCTTCCATTCTGAAAGATTGCAAACAGAAAAACATCTCTTAGGAATGTAGAGAGTAAGTTGAAATAGGGTTACTATAGATTGTAGATATGAAAACATGATCAAGCCTTTAGGCGGTAGATAGAAATGACAACCTTATCAAGAACAAGATCCTTTAGATTTTCTTGAAGCTCATGAATGACAACCTGTAAAAAGTAGTAACTGAATTAGAAAGGTTCACCAGAAATCTGTATATACCACAACCCCCCTCCTCCCCCTCCACCACCCCCAGCAGTGAAAATATTAATAATAACAATAAAACCTTATCTGCAACAAACATCACAAGAAAAGCAGACCTTTGTAGTAAGCTTCGTATCATCAACAGTTGAAACGAGGCAAACAAGCACCTGGGAAGTATAGAGTATTAATTTCAGATATGCACAATATTATAGTAAGCTTTACGAAGACAACTGCAACAATACAGAAAGAAGTATAGAAATAAAAAAATGAATGAACGAAATCACAAATTTAGCGCTAAAAAAATGAAAAAGGAAAAAAATAAATAAAGTCCCCTAAAGCTTTACCATACTTCCACCTTGATCAAGAGCTATTTTATGAACGTGGCCTTTCATTCCTTTGATTATCTTCTTTCTTTCCTAAATACAAGTCATGAAATTAAACGATAATGTAGATTAGTAGCCAAAATTCCAACACATTTAGTCAACTGACATCAATTTGCACTTGATATGATAACAATCTACCTTTGAACTGCCATGCTTGACACAGAGCATCCCAACCTTAGATCCATCCTTTGTGTGGATCACCCGAACAAGAAGTGGGCCCGACAACTGTTTAATTACATCTGTGGCAGAGAACTTAAAACCAAAAACTTGATATTTAGAATGGGGAGACAAAATTACAAGTAAACGCCTATATCGTAGGCCAAGGAATTGGGATGTTCAGGAAATGATAATTTGCAATTAATATCTCAATCACACCTGTTCAGCTATTGTGAAGTACTCTATCAACACCCTGTGTACTATAGAATGATCAATTATTCCTTTCTCTAAAATTGGTTGAATCACTGAGGTCATGTGCCGCAACACTGAAGATTTCTGCAGATCTAGTTTTGAAATTATATCTAGTAACCTGAAATTTGATACAAAGTGCAATGAGAATGTGATAACATTACATTCGTGTAAAATGATTCTACAGCTGTTCCTTTACCTGCCCTCATTCTTCGAGACCAAGTCCTTAAACAACTGAAGCTCCGTAGAATATAGTTCCACCAAAAGTTCATGCTTTTGAGTTGCATTTCCCAATTGGTATGCATGTTCAACGACTATAAGAGGATTTAGAATATAGCAATAATATTATAACTGCTTAGAGTGTGAGAAAGGAAAAAAAAATGGTTGGTTGGATATTGTGAGATATATCTCCAAGTACTGCAGAGAGCATCTAGCATACCTACAGAACCAACCATGTGACGAAGAAGGGAAGCAACATGTCCTCGGAGAGATGAGATAAATGCCGCTAGCTGCATTTTGGAGGCTTCCAAATAAAGAAAAGGTAACAACTTAATAATTTCTCAGAAACTAAAAGGTTGTGCACTACCAATGATATTCAAACTATAATAAATTTGTATGAAAGTCAAAGACTATAGTTTATACACATATACTTCTAAGCTGAACCATACCATTATCTAACATTTTGGTCACCAGATGAACAGCATATGTGTTGCAAGCAAGAGTAAGAAGATGTGGCTGAAGCTCATCAAATACTGCATCCTTTTCCGCTTGTGAACAGTACTTAATGCAAGTCTAAGGTAAAAGAGCACATAAGTACAGGCTACTAAAAGAAAACAAAAACTTCAAACTTCAAAGTATTTGATACATGAAGATAAAAACCTGCAGAACACGAGAAGACACATGGGAGCTTGCGATTTCAGGAATTTTCCCCTTCATTTTCTCTACCGCTTCACTCACCAACCTTACCAAGGTTCATAGATAACAAGAATAAGCAAATGAAGAATGTAGCTATAAGGAGAGATTATTGAGGTAGAATTGCATTATAACTACATACTTGGATTGATCTTCTTTGGAAATATTTCGTTGCCGCATCTTTTCCCACAGATGTGCAAGCTCCTATTAAAATAAGGGGTAAAACAAGGTTCATCCCATTTTCACAATAAGCTCGTAGTTTGAGGATTTAAATGTGGTTAAGTTAACGAGTTGTCTTTGCACATGCAACACAATGAATGATAACTTGAGATGAAGCGTGAATTTAACGAGGCTGTGCTAGTTGTTTTGAGCTAAAAAAATGAAGTAATTTGGAGTGAGTACCAAGCCTGGTGCACATTTTTGCATGTTATCAGAAAAGGCCAAGTTTCATCTACTGATTAACATTCGAATTATGAATTTATGACAAACAAGCACAACCAATACCTATTGATGTTTTCCTTTTCCTATTACACTATGTTTGGTTGAAGAAATTTAAGATTACTAAGGAATTTTAAAATGACGGGATTTTATTTACTAGAATTTGTGAATTTTCTTATTTGGTTAACCTAAAAGAACAATGGAATTGAATACGGAATTTGTTATTTTTAAACTCTCAATCGTAGAAATTGGGAAATGACACCTATTTACCTGGAATTTAAACTTGGGAATTGGAGGTCCCAAATTCCAATTTTTTTTTCAACGTGGAAATTCTAAATTTCTATGTTTATGAATCCGAACAAATGAATTGGTGCATGTCAATTTATAAATTCTGACTTTTACCCATATTCCAAGTTTGTTTCCCTCATCCAAGCATGTGTTAATCATTTGCAAATTCAAATGCATATCCAAACAATTTAGAATAAAAAAGAAAGAAAAAAGGGGGAACAAACACTCACTTGCTCTAAATTGTAATGACGCTTCCGCTTCTTCTTCCTAGCCTCTGCAAGCTCCTGCAACAAAAACCCACAAATCAAAATTGCCGATTTATCATTAAAAAAAACAAAACTTCAGCAGCACATTCTTATTAAAGGAAACAAAAAAAAACCCAATTATTTCGTTCACGTTGATCAGATATCGACCTTGGCACGGAGGCGGCCCTCTCGCTTCGAAAGCGGAACTTGTTTCTCATGATCGAGTCCCGGTTCTCGGGGGTTGAAAGGTTTGGAGGGTTTCTTGAAGTCGGTGCTTCGAGGATTTGAGGGCTTGGAGTCGAGGAGCTTGGGCTTCTTGGAAGTCGAGCTGTTGGTCTCCGGCTCATTGCCTGGGATTTGCTTCCTCTTCTTTGGCGAGCTCTTCTCCTGCTTCTTCGCCGCCATTGGAGTAAGACTTGGAGTTCTCAACTTCTTCTCTGTTTAGAAGAGGACTGTCCTGCGTTCTATCGAAGGGTTTTTTCAGGGTTTTAGATTTCGGGTATGGGCCGATACGTGTTTGCTTGAAAAGCATATGGGTTTCCCGGCCCGCAGCCCAAATATGTGTATACCGGTAAGTTAAAATAATATAAAGGCTTAATTGGATTGCCATGTGGTAAAAAAACCCAAAGTTAAACGAAATTTTTAATTTTGAACATAAGTTTTAACAAACTTTACTGTATGGGCTTAAAATCCTAATTTTTTTTATCACATTGGCTATCTTCCAACTACCCTTACACTATGGAAACTATTAATTCAATTAGGCCTAAAATAAAATTAGTTACTTGAATTTACGTTTTTCTTTCCACCAAAAGATATATAATTTTATTAGTGTTAACGGAAACGATTACATCCTTTAGTAATAACATTAAACAACTACGTAGACTCAAATTCAGTTCAATGATTGAAATACAACGAAACCAACACAAGCATGATGTTGCCATGTCCTATTATTTTCGAAATACTACTAGATCGTGTGCTTACACTACTTTATATGTTTACAATTCATTTTTCTCTTTCAACCAAGCCTACCCATCAGGGTTGGGCCAAGCTTGAGGCAAGCAAGGCCGAAGACTTGAGCCACAATTTGTTCATAAGGAAAACTAATGAAAATAACTTGAAAACTTTGAGTTTTAACGATAAGGACAAAATAAAGGGTAAAATGAATACTACCATGTTTGACTTTTTAGTGTAAAAATGTGTTTTTTCGTTAAAGTGAACAATACCGCGAGTTTTTCGTTAAAATTCCCTTGTTCAAAAGCATAAAGTTTGAAACATTTCTTTATATATATATATATATATATATATATATAAATATAAATAGATAGGGTTGTGGACAAATATCTTTACTGTTTTTGAGCTTTTAGGTTACATGACATCCAACAGTTTTGATTAATTCATCAAATAACATGGATGCGGATGTGGTTATATATTTATCAGAAAAAAAAAATTTAAATAAAAAGATCACAAGAGCAACTAGTTCCAAATGGATGACACAAACAAAAATAGTGCGGTCCGAAATATAAGACTTAGAGCCAAAGAGGGGCACGATGGACAAGGTAGGGGAGGCAAAAAGAGTGTTCATCTGGAGAACGATTGCCAAATTACAAATTCAAAACCAAGTATATGAAGGATGCAATTAGGGTTTTGTTTTATTTTCATGGAAGATAAAAGAATTTTTTGAAATGGAATTATTCTTGTTTGGATTTCATATTAGCTCTTTTGCTTTTTAGTTGACAAATCGTATTCATCCTGTTAAGAAGTCACTGCATCAAAGGATGAATTTCGGCAATGGCATAGGTGGTTTTTGTTGGAGAGTTGCATACCTAAACGGCATATCTGCAAGATGGATCCGGATTCTATCTTCTATTTTTTTTTTTCAGTCATTTTATATTTGAACGCTTATGATGGAACGTCAACCTCGTGTTGACTTCATAGAAACGGAAAGACAAGAGAAAAATGAGAGAGAAGGGTGGGTTGGGGAGAGAATCTTGAGAGGAGAGAATCCTACTTTGAGCAAACTTTTAATGCAATATATTTAAAGAAAGAAGACGTCAAATATATAATTTAAATTTTTAATGTACGGTGGGATGGGCAAAGGTTATGGCGGGCGGGTAACCGCGGTTATTTACTCATAACTGTTTATGCTCATACCCGCATAACCGTTTACCCATTGGGTAATTGCCTAAACGGTTATACCCATACCCATAACCGTTTATAAACGGTTAACCATACCCATAACCGCATACCCATTTAACCGTAACCGTTTAATACCTGTTTACCCATTTACCCTTTTTAACCCGTTTATCTTTTTTATTTTACCATTATCCCATTTTCACCCGTCTACATGTTTTTTAACAACTTGAAAATTAAAAAAAAATGTCATAATTTTCTTTCTTTTGACAATTAAACACCGTTATATGTACATTCATCATACATTTCCGTATTTTAATTTTTTAAGTCCTTATATCATTCTAATAATTGAAATAATAGTTTACGGACGATATTTTTAATTGTTACAAATGAAGGTAATATAATATTTGCTAAGTATTATTGGGTTACGAAAACTGTTTAGAAGATAGTATTTTTGGATTATATAACCCATAATGTAAAGTATTAACATAATATATATAATGAGCTACATTATATTATAATTAGCTATATAAACCATGCACTATAGTCAATAGCATTGATCTAAGTTTTGTCCGATAGAGAACATGGTTAGGAGAATGATTACACTTGTTGACCATGAATCATGTCTTTTCGGCAACAATCAAAAGATGCAACATTCAAATTGAAGAGATGTGATTGTTGGGTTAATAACACAACTTCCCATCCCTTGCCAAACAACCGCATATATATAATTTTATTTTAAAATATTCAACATTACATATATAAAATAAATGGGTAAACGGTTACCTGTTTATAACCGCGGTTAATACCCATAACCACCCATTTAAATTTCACGGGTAAACGGTTATACCCATAACCGTAACCGTGAAGTTTAAATGCGCTGGTAACCGCGGGTATTTTGCTCATCCCTACGAATGGATCTCATTGACCAATAAAATCAAAAATAAAAAAATAATTCTAATTATATTTTAATAGTTATAGTAACTATGAGGCCCAATATTAATTACAAAATAAATATACATACATTAAGACCATCTCCAACCCTTAGAGTAAAACCTAAAATATTTATCTTATAAAATTTAGGTTTTAACCCAGAAACAGTTTTTCTGCTCCAGCCCTTCAGGCCTAAATTTCTTAGCCTGAGATTATTAAGGAATAAATTTAGGCTAATTTTTTTAAGAATTTAAAAAAAAAAAATTATGTACACTATCCTAATTTAATTTTATGAACATTTTAACCTTAAAATATTTAGATTCCGATAAATATTGAAAAATTACTAAATTTAGGTGATTTTGAGTTAAATAATTTTTTTAATTATTTTAGTCGTTGAATTTAAATTTGGGATGTTAGTTTTTTTTATCGTTAGATTTGATTATATTCGATCTCAGCCGTTGGATTCAATAAATATATCAATATAAAACTAAAAAAAAAAGTTTGAACGTGGACCATTGGATGAACCAATGACCCATTTGATTGTGGCCGCACGATCAGAAAAAGACCCGTTAGGCTCATGATTGCCATCAGACAAGTGGGCGACAAGCCCACGTGGGTACGACTTTTCTGTTGTTGGGCTTGGCTCGTGTCGGGCGTGCACGCATTCAGGCTTGACATTTGGGCTTCAAATGACACATCCCAACCTGGAATGTCCACCTGGACTCCGAATCGAGATGTGCTAGCCAACACTCGGAGGGTGACGAAGCCATAAAGTGTAGTGATGTGGAAAATATGAATAAATTTAAACCTAAAAGTGCATAAGTATAAGAATGCGCTAGTGAGCAGGAATGAACCCATTAGTAAAACTCAATTAAAACGTTGGAATTTGGAGAAACAGACGGCGAAATCAGAATCAGCGTGTCGAAATACACTAACGAGGGTCCCAATCAATTTTCGTAAAAAGTCAAAGGTCAACCTTAAAAAGTCAACTGAGACGCCTTGATGGTCAACTACGTTAAAATTTTGGAATCTCACTAAGTGGATGTCAAAAACGGACTTAGAGCGTCGAAATTAGCCTAGGAGGGTTCCCGAGAAAATTTTGAAAAATCAACCCAAGGTATTCCAAGAATATTCTTAGAATATTCTGAGCCCAATTCAGAAATGAACTGCCCTGAGACAAAGGCCCAACGGCTTGGGCTTAAGGTTTTGGACTTAGGCCCACAAATCCAGATTAGCCTTTTTTTTCTTTTCTTTTTCTTATTCTTCGTTCAATTGCCACTGCAACTGTCGGATTCAGGGAAAAAGATGCCTGGTATAAACCCCCCGCTCCGACCGACTAAAAACAACACTAAATTTAGCCTTCCAATATACCAAAACGAAGATCAAGGAACAAGGATTCGAATTGTACCATTGGTCTCCTCGACTGTGGCCGACTTTCGCCGGAAAATGGCTCGAAAGCCGCCTCGTTACTAGCCGGAAAACTGGGAAATTTCTCCAGTGTTGCTTCATGCGCCAACTCCTACAAAAAAAACTTAGAAAAAGCTAGAAATACAAACCAAAACACGATCCAGGAAGTTTTGGGTGGTTCTTGGAACTTACCATCGTTGGAACTTCAATATCTCACCGGAGGAAATTATAAACAGTGGTGGTGCCACTGTGAAATGAGAGAAGAAAAGAGAAAGGTTTCTACCGATAGAAGATCATGGCTGAGGGAGTATGGGGATTGCAGTGGTTGCCGGAGGCATGATGGTATGGTGATGGTGGCACTATGGTCTCGGTGCCGGTGGTTATAGAGGTGGGACGAGATGGATGAGAGAGCGAAATAGATGAAAGTGGGAGCAGGTGAGGTGGCAGCCAATGTATGGTGGCTTAGGAGAAATAGGAGTACATGAGATGGGCATGGGCCCCGTTGACATGAAAAAAATCTCAACATAAATTAATAAAATAAAGAGGGACAATTCATCTAAAAAAATTGAATTTACTAAATTACCCTTCATTTTCGTACATCCATGAAATATTCGTCGTAACTCCGAATTCGATTCCATTTGCTCCTACGCATTCGTACCATCGAATATTACAAGGATACGCTAAAAGAATATTTCGTACGTCTCACTATACGCTGGTCCACGAAAGTCAACACCTTCACTTATAGGGCATTTTCGTCAATTCACACATTTAAAATTACTAAAATTGTAAAATTAAGAACGAGTTGTCACATCAAATGCCAAATTTCACTCTCACTTGTGGGCTCCACTACTAATCTTGGGCTAAATCTTGGGGGGAATTTGAGTTTTTTTTTAGGTTCTAACACTTAACCCAATTTTAAAACAAAGGTTGAAGAGAAATGAGGTGGGAATAGAAGGGAAAAATTTAAGACTTAGTACTGGTTTGGTACTGAGGTGCTTTTATAAAAAGTGGGCATAAAAACAAGCTGAACTAAAAAAGGTGTTTGGTAAACACTTAAAAACAACTTATTTTCACAGTTTTAGGTGAAAAAAAGCTGAAAACGTGAAGCAGTAAAAATGAGCTTATTTTCACAGCAAAGCAAAATCAATTTTTTTTCAAAGTACAGCAATACCAAACTAACCTTTACTCCAAAAATTAGAGTTGGTCTACAAAAAAAAAGATTTAACATTTGTATCCGCGATTAAATAAAAGGGAAATTTTATTTGAACTCATTTAACCTCTTTCTACACCAAACTTACTCTCTTCACCCATATTGTATTTTATTAAAGAATTAATATCTCTTTAAACCCAAATTTATTACCTAAACTATCATCTCAAACCCAATTCAAAATGTAAAATTATCTTTACACCCATTCTATTTATAAAAAAGTTGTAGGCATGGACAACAAAAGATTTGACACGGCTGAATTTGCAATTCCTGGTGATTCTGTCAAACTCTTCACCTAAAATGCAATTGGAAAAAGGTCAAGACAATCAAATGACAATCGGTAAAGGGTTAGAGCATCAAACAACAATGCGTACAACCCATTATAACAAGTCTAGTTTTAATGGGGTCAAACTCACGTCTGGAGAATAATTTATTGCAATGGTTAGATCTGCAAAATGCACATACTAGCTCAGTAAACCACACACGAATGAAGAAACAAAAACCAGCAATCCAAGAATTAAATTTGTATGACTACCTAACATAAAATGGATGTATGTCTGATGAATGTGTGCATGCACAAAACATCACATGCAAGCATTTTTTTTCAAAGAGACGTCCTTTGCGCCCCTATAATTGCATCTACCATATAGGACTAGCATTTCCATGGCTTCTTTTTTTTCTTTCTGCTACCACAGCCCATCCATGGACTTGGGATCCAAGAGATCATTCCATAGACTTGAATTTGCCAAGAGAATGTGATGCTAGGGTTTAGTTATAGTATGTGGGTGTATTGATAAATTTGATTTTTGTTATTAATTTCATTTTGTACTTAATAGTAATTATGCAATAGGGTAAAATAAACAATTAATATTTAAAATTTAAGTTGAGTGTAGAAAGAGGTTAGATGATTTTAAATAAAATTTCCCTAAATAAAATTTGGACGCTTTATATTTGACATTTAGACCTAGTTTGGGAGTGAGGTGCTTAAAAAAAAAAGCACCCATGAAAAAAAGCTGTGAGGGTTTTAGGTGTTTGGTAAACTGAAAAAAAAAGGGCTTATTTTGGAAGCTGCTGTGAGAATAAGCTGAAATCAAAGGAAAAAGCTGAAGCTGCTATTTGCAGCTTTGGAAAACTGGCTTTTTTTCAAAGCACACGGAGCTACAGTGCTTCTTTAATGAAAAGACCCACTATTAGACTGCTTTTTTTTCCAAAAGCACTTTTACAAAAAAGTTTACCAAACACTCTGCTGATTTATTTCACAGCCGCTTATTTTCACTGCACAGCCGCTTATTCTCACAGCAGTTTTTTTTTCAAAGCACAGCAATACCAAATCAGCCCTTAATAAGGTTGCAATCGCGTGTTGCTGGTAGGAGTCCAAGTGGAGAGCTTGACACGTAGACACCCGACAATGAAATGGGAAGTGGTGGACGTGACCCCGTATATTCAATCCCATTTGATTTTTCAGCTTCGATTCCGGAACCGAAGCCTCCTTTTCAGGACACCAATCATCTACTGTCCCCTCCCACCTACCACATCTATCCAACCCATCAAATTCTGACACGCATACACAACAACCACAACTTCAACGGTCCTCACGGTTACAGCGCCGCACCCAATAACCGCCCCTAACCAAGTGGAATCTCCTCCTTTTACGAAATGATGACCCACTGCGCTGCGCCTACAGTTCTCAGTTCCCCACTCGGTAGATAAGCAGCTCCCCTTATTATCAACCCGCCTATCAATCGCTCACTTTCAGTGATAAGTTATCAGTGATGGCTGATAGGTGGGTGCCAAACAAAGACCCTGCAAACCGCATCGAAGAAAGTGCGAGCAACTCCTCATTTCTCACTCTCTCTCTCTCTCTCTCTCTCTCCTCTTTATCTTTTTCTCCTTTTCTCTCGTTGTGCTTCTGCACTGTTGTCGTTGAACGCCAATTCATGGAACCTGAAACCCTAGACCCTTTTCACTTGCCCTAGAAACCGATTGAAAAGCCGCCCGCCTCCACCCAAGACGCCGCTGTTTCCACCCATTTCTCCTCCTCCGCCTCCTCCGCCTCCTCCGCCGCGAACCGAAAGTTTCGAGCTTGAGATTTGAAATCGACGGCCGAAGAAACAAAGATGTCGTCTTTGAGCAGAGAACTGGTGTTCCTGATCCTGCAATTTCTGGAGGAAGAGAAATTCAAAGAGTCCGTACACAGGTGGGCATTTGTTTTACTTTTCAATTTTTGGGGGTTTTGATTTAATTTTAGCGGTTTATGGTTTGAAATTTGAATTGGTTGGGAGCTCAGGCTGGAGCAGGAATCGGGATACTTCTTCAACATGAAGTACTTCGAGGAGAAAGCGCTGGCGGGAGAGTGGGATGAGGTCGAGAAGTACCTCTCTGGGTTCACCAAGGTCGATGAGAATCGCTATTCGATGAAGATTTTCTTTGAGGTTCGAAAGCAGAAGTATCTCGAGGCGCTTGACAGGTTTCGATTTTGATCATTTCTGTTTTTCTCTGTGTGTATGCATGTATGATTGTTTTGTGGAATGTGTTAATTGTTTGTGTTTTGGTGATGGGGTTTTATTTTTTATTTTTTATTTTTTGTTGGGAATGAGGTCAGGAATGACAGAGCCAAGGCAGTTGAGATACTGGTGAAGGATTTGAAAGTGTTCTCAACGTTTAATGAAGAATTGTACAAGGAAATTACGCATCTTTTGACTCTCGAAAACTTCAGGTGAATCATGTTTTAAGTTATTTTGAATGTGTATGTAGGTTGGGTTTCATAACATGCTAAAGGGTTTATCTGTGGGTTAAAACTTGTGCAATTTGAGGAAGATGAAAATTGGGGATTTAAAACTCTAATTTTAATCTGATGCAGAGAAAATGAGCAGTTATCGAAATATGGTGATACTAAGTCAGCTAGAAGCATAATGCTAGTAGAGCTTAAAAAGTTGATAGAAGCAAATCCTCTTTTCCGTGAGAAGCTTGGTTTACCCACTCTAAAGGCTTCACGCTTGCGAACTCTAATTAATCAAAGGTACTTTGGTGTTTGTAATGCATTTCCACTTTTGTATTTTGTATGAAGGTAGATCTCGCAGTCAATATCATTGATTACAGTTTGTAAATTTGTGAAGCATTAAATTATGGTTATTGCAGTCTAAATTGGCAGCACCAGCTGTGCAAGAACCCAAGGCCAAATCCTGACATTAAAACCTTATTCATGGATCACTCGTGTTCTCCGACAAATGGGGCTCGTGCATCCACGCCAGTTACTCTTCCAGTTGCAGCTCTTGCGAAGCCAACTTATGCTCCTCTAGGAGCACATGGTGGAGTATGATCATAACCTTCGTTATAATTTTATAGATGTTGAAATTTCTTTCAACTAAGCTGACGTTGTGATGTTTCAATATGTTTTTTTTCCGCTGCTGTCATGTACAGCCTTTTCCGCCGGCAGCTGCAGCTGCAGCTAATGCAAATTTAGCAGGGTGGATGTCAAATGCTAATCCTTCATTGTCTGTGCAATCAGCTGTTGTTGCCGCTTCACCCTTCCCTGTTCAACCCAGTCAAGGTGTGTTTTTCATTCTTCTGAAATTTAGGCTACAGCTTAACAAAAGTTGAAGAATATTTTTTTGGATCCATGTTTATTTCACTTTCATTCTTTGTTTTGAAACACAATGTTAATAAGGTGATAATGTAGACTTAAGAAGAAAATATAGTCACAAATTTGTGTCAGTAAGGAGTAAGGAGATTAAACAAACTCTTCTAGATTAGTTATTTTGTGCTTGGTCATTCCGCTTGTTTATTGAGCATAGTAAGAATATGTAATTCATTTATCACCAGAAGTATTTACTGTTGAGCTTGCTTATCATTGTTTTGCTTGCTTAAAGTATCAGATAACAGAATATAGTTCATATTTTTCAAGCTATTTGGTAATCGAAAACAACTTTGCTGCCTGAACAGTTTCTGCTTTAAAGCATTCAAGAACACCGTCAAATGCTCTTGGAATGGGTGATTATCCAAACTCAGATCATGAGCAACTAATGAAACGCCTACGATCTGCACAACCTGTTGATGAGGTATTATTGAACAGATTAAATTTTCTGCATAATTTATGGATGCCCTCTTTCTTGCATTTTGTGGTTCTATATCTAGATGGTCCACCGTCGCTAATTATTATGGAGCTTCCTACTTCATTTATTCAGGTCAGTTATCCTCCCCCTCCCCAGCATGCTTCCTGGTCACTAGATGACCTACCGAGAACTGTAGCATGCACTCTTCATCAAGGGTTCACTGTGATAAGCATGGATTTCCACCCTTCTCACCACACATTACTTGCTGGTAGGTTTTATTTACCGCCTAACATAAATTGTACTTTTTGTTTTTATGCAGCTTCTATTCATAGCTTACTTAAGAATTATGTTTATAAATAGTTGGCTGTAGTAATGGCGAAATTGCACTATGGGAAGTTGGGATGCGAGAGAGGCTAGTGTCAAAGCCATTCAAAGTATGGAATATGACTACTTGTTCTAATGCATTTCAGGTGTGTATCTCATTACTCAGTCAGAACGTATACATCCTCTCAGTATTCTCTATCCCGTCATTAAAACGATCATATTTATGTGTGCTTAGAAGGTTCCATCTGTTGTCAAAGTATTGGTGTCTTCATGATATTTAGTTAATGGTTATTATAAGAGGCCTGCACTACGTATGATTATTGAGCATTGATCACTTCTGTCAGTTAACTTTTAGCCCCTTGTAGGTTGCTATGGTCAAAGATACATCGATATCTGTAAGCCGTGTATCATGGAATCAAGATGGAAGCTTAATTGGTATGTGCAGCTGCAGCGCATCTCTAGCATATTTTGAATGCAAATGTGGATATAATTCTGGGTATTTTTGTTGTACAGGTGTTGCATTTACCAAACACTTGGTTCATTTGTACGCTTATCAAGGACCTAATGATCTACGGCAACATTTGGAGGTATGTTTGATTCACTTTGTGCTAATTCAAGATCAATAATATATTATTTGCCACTTTAGTTTGGACTGATGTTTGGATTCGTTTTTCTTATAGATTGACGCTCACAGTGGTAGTGTGAATGACTTAGCCTTTTCGCTTCCAAACAAGCAATTATGTCTTATAACGTGTGGGGAGGATAAGCTGATAAAGGTGGGGGATGAAATATTGCAGCTTTCTATTTTTGTTTAACTTGATCAATATTAAATGGATTATTTGTTTAAAAACATTAATAGGTTTGGGATTTGGCTGGAAGAAATCTATTCAGCTTTGAAGGTCATGAAGCACCTGTTTACTCGGTTTGCCCCCACCAGAAGGAGAATATTCAGGTAAGCCATGTCCATTTGCTGAAGTCTGCATATGTGTTATGGCCACTTAATGTTACTAGTTCTCAAATGACTGATTGAATGTGGGTACTCTAATTTTATGTATATGTTAAACGGCCTGTTCAGTGGTGCTAGAGTTCATTTGTGACTGTTCAAAGAACTAAATAGCCCGAAGTGGTATACTTTCTTATTTATATCAGATTGCTTTGTTTACCTTGAATTCCTTGCTACTTGTACATTCAATTGTTATATATCCTGTTATGTGCGTGGAATTTCACAAAAGTTGTCATTAGAAGATAACTAATTATTATATTTACTGTTATTATAATAACCAACAACAAATGAGAGACAATGTTGTCGCATCAAGCTGTTCTTGCGGTTGCAGTGAAGATGCATCCTACTGATGTCCTGATTCCACCTTTTTATCTTTGCAGTTCATATTTTCAACTGCTGTTGATGGGAAAATAAAAGCTTGGCTGTATGACAATGTGGGCTCCAGGGTTGACTATGATGCTCCTGGGCAGTGGTGCACCACAATGCTCTACAGTGATGACGGAAATAGGTACCTAGGACTATCCACATGGTTTATGCTATAAAGATCCACATGGTTTATGCTGTAAAGTACCTTTGTCGCATATTTTTCTGTTCATGTGAAGATGTATGAGTTATAACTGATCCTCCTAAATCTCAGATTATTCTCTTGTGGGACTAGTAAAGATGGTGAATCTTTCCTCGTTGAATGGAATGAAAGTGAAGGGGCAATAAAGAGGACATATAACGGATTCCGAAAAAAATCTTCTGGCATAGTGCAGTTTGATACAACAAAAAATCACTTTTTGGCTGTTGGTGAAGATAACCAGATAAAGTTTTGGGATATGGATAGTACAAATGTTCTTACTAGTACAGAAGCTGAGGGTGGACTTCTGGTGAAACTCCTCATTATTTATACTCTTGATTAAAAGATTCCCTTGTTTTGAGATTTCATTCATTGATTGTGAATGTTGGGATTGCTTCAGACTCTTCCCCGTTTGAGATTCAATAAGGAAGGAAATTTGCTTGCTGCTACCACGGTTGACAACGGAATCAAAGTTCTTGTTAATGCTGAGGGTCGCAGATCCTTAAGAGCAATTGAAACTCGATCTTATGAAGCATCCAGAGCACCTATTGAGATGAAGGTTTTTATTTCTGATTCCATGATAACCCTTTCATTCGTTTGTACATTCCTGTTTCTTGAAAAATAGATTTGCTCTTTGTTGAGAATTTGATGTATTCATGTACATTAATCAGGTATCTGGTTCTTCTATGGTTCCGAACATCAACCCAACCATTAATAAAGTGGACCGTATGGATACAAGCTCTCCTGCCAGACCGACTCATATTCTTGTACGTCGTATAAATTATGCAATTCACATTCAAATTGTTTTGTCATGTTTTTTTGAGAACTTAAATTTTGATTTACTGGTTGGCATCAGCTTGAAAAACCAATGTACAATTGTATCTTGTTAGTACTGAAATTTGGTAGCCATTGTCACCAAATTCAGTTTAATAAATTAACTAGGCGTATTATATTTTATCCGTAGTTCTGCTCTAGAATCTCATTCTGCTGCATATTTGTTGTAGAATGGAGCTGATTCTATGGCAAGGGCCGATTCTATGGCAAGAAGCCTGGAAAAGAGAAGAAGTTTAGATGATGTATCTGACAAAATTAAACGTTGGGAACTGTCGGAGATTGTTGATCCGGTTCAGTGTCGGGTGGCTACTATGCCAGAAAGTAAAGATCCTGCTAACAAGGTTGGTTTTGTTTTGTAGTTCCCTCTTTTATTGTTTGTAGATAATTTTTTTAATATGGTCTTAATTTTTGTTAAGGTTGCTCGACTTCTTTACACAAATTCTGGTTCTGGCATTCTGGCACTCGGTTCAAATGGGGTGCAGAAGCTATGGAAGTGGAGCCGCAATGAACAAAATCCAAGTGGGAAGGTGATGATCAATACACACATGAATACATATTTCTCTCTTTGCTCAGCTGCATGTATTCGATTGCATGAACATATAATGTGTTAACAACTTTCATGAAACTTATCTGACTTTTTTGTGGGTTAAAAGGCCACAGCAAGTGTTGTTCCCCAACATTGGCAACCCAACAGTGGTCTTTTAATGACTAATGATGTCTCAGAAAATGTTGAAGAAGCGGTTCCATGCATTGCACTCTCGAAAAATGATTCTTATGTGATGTCAGCCTGTGGAGGAAAAGTGTCTCTGTTCAATATGATGACTTTTAAGGTAATTTGATACGGACATAGTGCAGATCTATCCTATGACAGTTTTTATCAACTGCTACAGTTTGCATGATTCTGCATGTATTGAATTGACAAGCATCTTTGGGTTGAAAAATTCTTGGTTTGCAGGTGATGACAACTTTCATGCCACCTCCACCAGTCTCAACCTACCTGTCATTTCATCCTCTGGATAATAACATCATAGCAATAGGAATGGAAGATTCAACTATCCACATTTACAATGTTCGACTTGATGAGGTGATTGATTTAAGAATCTCTATATATGTTGACATGTGATTGTATTGCTCTTGTTGATTGCCAATGTAAATCGTGCTGCTCTTCTGTTAGGTCAAAGCAAAGCTGAAAGGCCACCAGAAGCACATTACTGGTTTAGCATTTTCTATCAGCCTTAAACTCATGGTTTCATCAGGTGCCGACGCTCAAGTATGTGACAGCTCTTCTTCTACTTTTGCTGTGCAACTTGATGTTTACAAGTTATTGGATTTATAAAGAAAATGATTTTGCAGCTATGCTTTTGGAACATGGATACATGGGATAAGAGGAAATCGGTTCCACTTCAGTTGCCCGCTGGAAAGGCGCCTGTTGGTGACACGCATGTGCAATTCTATTCTGATCAAGTCCGATTGTTGGTATACCATGAGACTCAACTAGCACTATATGATGCGGCCAAGTCGGAGTGCATTCGGCAGGTAATTAAACTTCTTGGATGAGTTACTTTTGTTTGTGTACAACAAATCCCTCATTTTTTTTTAAATTGCAGTGGACGCCACAAGATGTACTGCCTGCGCCCATATCTTGTGCAGCGTATTCCTCCAGTAGTCAACTAGTTTATGCGGCATTTACTGATGGTAATATTGGAGTATTTGATGCTGATAGTCTGAAACTAAGATGCCGTATTGCCATGTCGGTGTACTTACCACAACCATCATCAAACAGGTATTACAGCATTTAACTATGACTAGTTTATGAGGTGGTCTATCAACGAATTATATCTTACCTAGATTCCCCCCGTGTTAGTATGAAAAAAGGAATTAGTTGAAGTAAAAGGAATACAAAGTTGTGTATCACCTATTGATTAAGTTGAAAAACGAAAAAGAAGAAAGATTTGTCTCCTGATACTGCTAGAACCGTCCATTGTATAGTTATTGATTATCTAAACTATTTTGCCCTTCAACAGCCCAACTGTGTACCCGCTGGCTCTAACAGCACATCTGCAGGAGCCGTGCCAATTCGCTGTTGGACTGACAGATGGATCTGTTAAAGTTATAGAACCCTCGGAATCTGAGGGGAAGTGGGGAGTTTTGGTGCCTGTTGATAACGGAGCACAAAACGGGTGGACAGCAACATCTTCGAGTAACAATCCAGCATCTTAGCAGCTCCATCTAGCAATTTCTATGTCCATTTCCTAGAGTTGGTTTGTGTCGTAATTGTGTTGTATTCACGTACTACTACATCAGACTAGTAAGGGGTATAGCAAAATTTCATGTATATTTATATGTCTATCAGATAAATGTGTTTAATTATTTCTTCAAATAATAGTTCCTTATCCCTCTGCTGCAATTTTCTGTTTGCATTGTTTTTGCCCACTTATCAATGCCCGATGCATAAAAACTGGAAACTTGTATATTTTGTATTCATATCAAACTTGCTCAAGAAAACAGGGTTCAGATTGAAAATTGCAGATGAGTTTTTGAGCACGATCTGTCGACTGCGGCTGTTTCTTTTTTATACAAGCGGAGTGAGGAGTTCGAGCACAGTACTTCATGTGCATGAGCTATAAACACTTTACACTAAGCCCTATATTGAACTCGCCACTAATATATATGTGGTCATAGTGCGCGTGAGTTGAATTTGAGACTTTCAACCGACTCGAATATGAGACAGTGGAAGTAATCTACAAACTACGACGACATAAACATACCCTGGTGGATGGAACATAGTTTAACTGTATTATTGTACTATTAGGTCACTATGTGCCGTATAAAATTATCCATAAAAGGCAAAACTTGCTAGATCTAGTGTCATGTCAACTTCATAGGAAGAAACAGCAACCAGTTTACTAATAGTTGAAGAAAAAACAAAAGACAGGCAACGTTGTGGGGTTTGGGACTTGAACAGGTCGGCTCACCTCACCAAAGGGTGCACTGTTTGGAGGATCGTGATCGTATTGTGGCCAACGATGTGTTCCCATCATGCCATGTGGGTATTGACCAAATATAATGAACATTTGACACGGACAAAAATCCAGGGTGCAGGGCTAGCTAGGGTTTTTATTTGGAACTGTAGAGGGATGTGGTGCATGTTGGGATGTTTGTCATTTGTCAAATTGTCATGCATGGGAATTTATCCGAGTTCCCATTCGTTTTGATGCTGTGTATTTCGTAGTCGTTGCAGTTATATCATATGTGTACAAAACTTACACGCTAAGTATTATATGATGTGAGATGTCGTGGCTTGATCATCACAATTAGCTTAGAGTTTGCATTTTGCGATTTTAGATTTGAGTTGTATTAACATCAGTGGTTCACAAACACATGAATAATTGTTAGTTGTTGATATTTTGCAAACTTATTGCATGGATAATTGACCGTAATACTACCTTTTATAATTTCAAAGAGTGCTAAAGAGAAAATACCTTAATTATATACAAAGATGATGTAAAACAAATGGCACAACGGATTGAAGAGGAAATGGAGCGTCCGAAGATAAAAGGATGCAGTGGAAATTTGCAAATTTGGCGTCTGAGTTCTAATTTGGGCCCGTGATACTTTTTAGAAAGGAACGACGCCACGAGTATGATGGCTTTTGACCATCCAGGTTGTTTCAGCCTACAAAATACAGTTTTAAGTTTGTCATAAAAATTCGGACTTTTCGTTTGTCGACCGAATTTATGTCTTTAGTCCCTTGAGTTGTCCCATTATATGTATTACGTTTATTTAAGCTATTTGGTTGTTTATTTGTAAGCATCAAGTTATCAATTAAACAAAACAACCTTTGGGTTTTCAACCAAAATCTGGTGGATTACAGAAATCATGTTCTTCAAGAGTTTACGTTCGTATCCCTCTTGTTTCGTGCTGCGTCAAAAGGCCCCTATACTAAAATTACAAAAATCAATCCTTGTATAATAGCATGGATAAATTGGTTTTACATCAGCCGACTTATTTAAGTACAACACAATGACATGCATACGTTGCATGCCAAGATAAAATTTTCATTGTGATGGGTACACACATGTACTACTTCGTGTTCCGGTCACACTGAAAAGTCTCTCCTTAATTAGAAACATTTGAGTCATTTAACCATAATTTTTTTTAAGGAAAACTAACGAAAATGACTTAAAACTTTGAGTTTTAACAATAAGAACAAAATAAAGGGTAAAGTAAAATAGTATCATGATTGACTTTTTCGTGTAAAAATGTGGTTTTTCGTTAAAATAAATAGTTCCGGGAGTTTTTCGTTAAAATTCCCTTTTATTTTATTTTATAAAGGGTAGTGCTATTCACACACCCATTTTAACTTCTCACACATTCATTTCAATTTTCAGTCGTCATAGTGAATGGATTGATGAAGATCAATGACAAAAAATTAACAAAAGTGCGTGAGAAGTAAAATGACTGTTTGAATAGCACCATCCTTTATGAAATGTAGCGAAGGAATGAAGTTTTAGCTGCATGATTTAAGTGAGTTGCAAGAAGTTTAACCCCAAAAAAAAAAAAAAAGATGAAAAGTTCCTGCCTAGAATTTGTTTGAGCTCAGAGACGGTTTAGTGGCCTATTATTAGCTACACTCATACTATCCCAATTGAATCATCTACACAACCGATCGATATTGATTTTATCACAAAATGTCTCGGTACACTCTGAACCATGCAATATAAGAGTGATTTAGCTTTACGAGGTTTCTGACATGGGACATATACTTCGACAAAAACTATCGAGTTTTCCGGCTAAACATCTCAACCCTAATCGTAGCAAAGCCGAAGTTAATTAACGATCTAGTCAACCACACTTCTTCACCCCATCTCACTATTCTAATCATAATTATGTCATTGAACACGACATTGTTTGTTGGATCATGTTATGTTTTGTTAGACATGAATAACATGTCAAATTAGGTGATGTATTTGGGTTGTGAAGCTTATATAATAACAAATAAACAAGCTTGAAATTTTGAAATGATTAAAATAACGCATAAGTAGGTGGTAAACACAATTAGTACATCATTTACTTGTGTCGTGATATAAAAGCGCTACACATATAAGCTAGATTTAAAATAGTTATTTTTACAAGAATTACGGTTCATTAATATTCATTTATAAGTAAACAATATTAAAAGTATAATATTCATTTATAAGTAAAAGATATTAGCGTTTAAGCTAACGACTATCAACAAACATAAAGTATGAACACGCACAATTTCATAGGCATGATTTGAAAATTGGATAATGGTGTATCTACATACCCATTTTTGTTTTCTACAAATCTTTACTAATTTGGCTATTGAGTCCTTAATCTTCTTCAATTTATTCGATTCGATGGTCGAAAATTACGAGGTGTGTGTAAAGAGTAAAAATAGTGTGTGGATGACACTACCCTTAAAAATTATGCCCATATCTATGTGACCTGGAAATTGAAGATTCCTTACATAATATAATTGGGTGCTGGTATCTACACCTATCTTTTTACCTTATAATTTTTATTTATTTTTTTAATTTTGCTGGTCTGATAAAATGAATTGGAGAAGATAAAATGACACAATTAATATGAGGTGTGTACGAAGTAAAAAGAGTTGTGTATATAACCCCATCCATATAATTTTATACTTACATAATATAATTCGGTGTTGTTATCTACACCTCTCTTTTTTTTTTTTTTTTTTGAACAAACGATATTATCTATATTAAATGGGAATGGGTGAGTTTAACCTCACAATAGGCTATCAATAATGTAGTTCAAATTTGTGTTTGGCGAAAATCGAACTTAAGACCTCTCACTTACAAGTGAAGAGAAATACCACTAGACCATAGTACTAAGTGGCTCTACACCTCTCTTTTTACCTTCTACATATCTTTTTCAATTTCCATTCGTCTAATCAAATGAATTGAAGAATATTAAATGACACAGTTAACATGAGGCGTGTAAAAGTAAAAAAAATTGTATATATATAACATCATCCATATAATTTTATACTTTAAGAAAAAATTAATGTTCATCTCAATTTAAAGATATTTTAGAAAGGATTTGGATCCTCTCCTGAGCCCAAGAAGAGGATTCTCCTAACCAAGATGTGTGGGTCGTTGGATTTTCATCCAACAGCTATAATTATTATAACTTTAAAGGGATCTTCCTGTTTGTAGCCGTTAGATAAAAATCCAACGGCCCACGTGTCTTGGTTAGGAGGATCCTCTCCTTAGGCTCAGGAGAGGATCCAAATCATTTCAGAAAAACAAAAGGAGAAATTAGGTTCATATCATTTTTTTTGCTACTCCATTTATTAAAATCATATTCATTTTCAATTTTTGATCAATGTCCTTGGGTATTAATAACATCATTAATTATTTGAATAATAAAATATTTTTATTTTTAAATATATTCCTTTAGTGTTAAAAATGTTACAATTAGTATATTTATATTTATGGCTAAATTTTTATCATATATTTTTATTTTTAGTTTGTACCAATTTTTTTTTTCATTTTTAATTTGTACCCATATATTAGTTTCTTTTTGTGCCCATATTTTTTAAAGTTTTATTTGTGTTTGTACCCATGTGTATACCGTCATATGACATTGTATATTTAATCAATGATAGAAAAATTACATATGGTATATTTATGTTTTATGCATAAACTTTGTATCATATATTTATATTTTTAGTTTGCAACATTTTTTTAGTACCCACTTTTAATTTGCAACGTTTTTTTAAATTTGTAGTTTTTTTTTGTAGTTTTATTTTGTACCCATGTATTAATTACTTTTAGCGCCTATATTTTTTAAAAATTCATCTGTACTCATATTTTTTTAATCTTTTATCTGTACCCTAATTTATTTATAATGTACACATTCTTCTTTATTAATGTACCACTTTGTTATATGTGAAATGTACCAATTTTTTTTGTAAAATATACCAATTTTTTTAACACTATGGATACATTCTTTTGCCATTTATTATTTCTTATTTTTACATAGTTTTTATCCATTTATTCAATCAAAATTTTTGAATTTTTTTATTGTAACCGTTTCTAATAGTATTATAATGAATGATTTTAAATTTATAGATTATAAATTTCATAAAATATTAAACAATTAATGTCAAAACTATACAAATATAAATATTAATTGTAATATAATGAGGTGTACAAAGTCAATGGACTTTGATCAAACTTTGAATACCATTAAGGTTTTAGTCAAAGAATGTTAAGGATTAGATACCGCATCCATAGTATCCCAAAACAAAAACAAAATAAAAAGTACACGTTACAAAAAAAAAAAAAAATCAAATTAATAAAATGACGTGTCACACATGAGTTGGGTCCTTGTGTTTGTTATGTTCTGTCCAGTGATTGACGCCAGGCTAGCATCTTTGCCATGATTGACTTGCGGGTCCCACTCCCCCTCCGCTTCCCTCTCTCTGCTCTGTCAACCCACATGCGGTCTCAATGCCCCATGCACTCCTTCGCTTATTTTATTCCCTCTCACCTGCCGTCTCACCGTTCATCCCGCACCACCTTCCCAATCTCGCTTACGTGGCACCTATCCGCCGCAACATTCTCGGTAACTTTATCACCGCCGATCTTCTTTTGGACTTTTAGCCAATGATTTATCAACAAATGTAAGCAAACAAGGACACTGTTACACAACACTGCTTATCAAAATTCTAGTTTTCTTCCCACTACTACTTCAGTTTCTTAGTATTATTCTTTGAGAAATGACTCTTTTAGAACATGGATCTTCCATCGAATTTACTTCAAGAGATCATAGATTAAACTGTAAGGTGACAAAGAAATTATAGACAATTTTACTTCAAGAGAATCTCCGTGGCAATTCTTGTTAGGTTTTTTTTTTTAAAATCTTAAAGCTATTGCCAAGGAGATTCTCTCAAAGTAGATTTCTCTATGAAATCTCTGTCACCTTATAGTTTAACGTTAATTCTTGTATAATATTATAAAATTTTGTGTAAAAAATATAAAATGACAGAAAGTACATAGAGAGTTATACTTGTGAGAAAGTCTTATTAGTATTTACTAGGACAATCATTGCAAGAAGGAAATTTATAGTTTTTTTTTCTTGTTTTTATTTGTTTTGTGAAAATAACAGTGTCACAAATGGAGGGCCGTTTCAAACAATTTTGTCGGCGATAGACGTCAATAATGATAATTGATTAAGGAGGGTAATTACCAATTAGTGGCAATAAATGAGATTATTTTAGGAGGAGTGCAAACTTTGTCATATTCTTTTCAAAAAATAAAAAAGAAAGTGGAGGTGAAGTAGGTTAATATGGTTTAATTTTTTTAATAAATTTTGAAATTTAAAGTCATAATCTTAAATCGATTAAACTAATTTAATCTAACGAGAAACAATGAGTAGTGAACATCACGGCCAGAGCCAGTGCAAGGGATTGAGCAAAGTTGCACTCTGCCAGGATAGAGCTGGCATTTCAATAGCGGCAACAGGATCTCTAATTCCCCTTCTTCTATATTTTTACCAAATATTAATTTTCCATTTTCCAATTTTAATTTTATTTTTTGTTTTGGTTAACCATATATATAAGTATTTATGCTTTGTGTCATTTACACAATTAATGCCTCTATTATTCCACCACACATACTTGCAACATTAAGGCAGCCCTTGCTCTCTGCTGGCTGCTTCTCCTTCCTTTTTTTTTCTCTGCAAGTCTGCAACTTTTTGGCCACTCCTGCTGCACAGAGACAGAGCTTTGACTCATGAAGATGCTAGTAAGTACGTTTCTTTTTTTTTCTGGGTTTTTTACTTTTTACCCTTCTCTGCCTATTTCGAATCCAAAGTCTTGATTTTTCTGATTCAGTTCTCATTTCTTCATTTCTTTGGGTGGGTTTTCTCTATTTTCTCTGGGTTTTTTTTTTCTGTCTGATTGAAAATAGTTGATCTTTGTGATATTTGGATTTGGTTTTCAATTGGGTTTTGTTTTTTTTATCTGTTTTTGTTTTTAATTTTTAGTTCACTCTATAGCTTGCATTGATCAAATCGTAATATGTCAAATATTCTTGAAAAATCCTCTGATTGTGGCTGAATTGTTCAAATATTTTCTATTTGTACTTGTATTTAATTTAATTTGTTAGTATGTTCAATGAATTTGTATTTCTTTCAAAATTTTCTGAGAAATCAGTGGCTTTTTCTAAATTTCCACCGATTTCAGGCGGTGTTTCTCTTGCTGCTGGCCGTGAGTAATGCCGTCAAACTTAACGGAGAAGACGATGAGAAACCGTGTGATTCTAAACTGACATTAGAGCAAAGGCCACACAGTGTGTCCATCTCAGAATTTGGCGCTGTCGGAGATGGCAAAACATTGAACACTCATGCCTTCCAGAATGCCATCTTCTACCTCAAGTCTTTCGCCGATAAGGGCGGCGCTCAGCTCTATGTGCCACCGGGGAGGTGGCTTACCGGAAGCTTCAACCTCACCAGCCACCTCACGCTGTTTTTGGAAAAGGGTGCTGTCATTCTTGGATCTCAGGTAATGCTTTACACTGCAATGAGATGCCGGTGAACACTTTTGATGCTGCAAATTCAGTTGGAGATGTTTTCGTTTTTCGCTTTGTTGAAATGTTTGTGCGATTGCTTGTTTAGGATCCGTCTCATTGGGAGATTGTTGAGCCTTTACCCTCGTATGGTCGAGGGATTGAACTCCCCGGGAGGAGATATGGTAGCTTGATAAATGGATATATGTTACGTGATGTGGTCATAACTGGTGTGAAGAATCTCTCCGAATTTCCTTTGCTGCTTTAACATGTTCTTTATCTGCGCGGTCTGATTCTCATTCGCTCTTGAATGCATAGGTGATAATGGAACCATCAATGGCCAGGGATCGGTTTGGTGGGATTGGTTTAGCTCCAAATCTCTGAACTACAGCCGCCCGCATCTTGTGGAATTCGTTATGTCTAAATACGTGGTGGTTTCGAACCTCACATTCGTGAATGCTCCCGCTTACAACATCCATCCAGTCTATTGCAGGTGTGTTAGCTAAGGCCACTGATGAGCGGGTGCTTGTTCTTTCATTTGCATTCATTTCTAGGTTAAAGAAGATATTTTTATTTATTTATAATCGAATACAATGCAGTAATGTACATGTTCACAACATCTCTGTATCTGCTCCTCCGGAGTCCCCTCATACTGTCGGCATAGTCCCAGGTTTGTGACATCTCTTGACTTCCTGCTATGAATTTACGTTGAAGTATTGTTCTTATCCCGAATGAATGGAAGTAGAAATGTTGGCTAAATTTGAGCTTCCTGCCCACTTTTACAAAGTTATTTTCTCTGTGCATCCTGATTTTCCCCTTCTTGTTTGAAATAATTGAATGAGAGAAACTTTTCGCCTTTTTGGCGAAAATCGTACTAATTTTCTCTGTGCTTTCAGATTCTTCTGATATTGTGTGCATAGAAGATTGCAGCATTGGCATGGGGTATGATGCCATTGCCCTCAAGAGTGGTTGGGACGAGTACGGGATTGCCTATGGAAGACCGACCACAAATGTACACATCCGGCGTGTCACCTTACAATCAGCTACTGGTTCTTCTCTTGCCTTTGGTAGTGAGATGTCCGGTGGCATTTCTAACGTACTTGTTGAGAAGGTCCGCCTCAACAACTCATTTAGCGGCATTCAGTTTCGAACAACAAAGGGTAGAGGCGGTTACATCAAAGACGTCATCATATCAGATGTCGAGATGGAAAACATCTACATGGCATTTGGTGCCTCTGGCCAGTTTGGTTCCCATCCTGACGACAAATATGATCCTAATGCTCTCCCAGTTTTGGATCATATCACATTGCAAGATGTGGTTGGCACAAACATCACAATTGCCGGATGCTTCACTGGGATCAAAGAATCGCCATTCACTTCTTTCTTTCTATCCAACATCTCATTGTCATTGAATTCTGCATCTCCCACCACTTGGAATTGTTCATATGTTTCCGGCTCTTCTGAGTCTGTCTTCCCAGAGCCATGTTCCGACCTCAATACCTCGTATTCAAATCCTTCCTCCGCCCGCTTTTCGCTGCTCACCTTGAATGGAAAAGCCGCGGTCTTATAATACCAATTCCTCCAAAATCCAGTTATACTTTTTCAGCCAAAATCTACAGTGAGGGAAAGAACTAAAGATTTTCCACCATTGCCATTAAAAATTAGACCACATTCTTTTCAATAAGACACATATGTTCAGATTATTTGTTTCTTCTTCTTCTTCTTCATCCTGTAGATTTGCAGTCCCGCATGCTCTTCTTCCACATCCAGCAGATTATTTGTACAGCTTCATTTCTTCATTCATGTGTAAGCAAATTTTTGGTAGCGATGATGTAAGCGAACTTGGGTTATTGTTCGTATTTTCTGTTCAAATTTTATTCCGTTTTACCTGAAAATTCCGGTGTGTGTAGTGTCCTTGTGCAAAAATTCTACTATCCTCCGGTACATCGGGATTTAATGGCTTTAATTGTAAAAAATATAAGTGTATAGGATACACCGAAGAGTACAAGAAAATCCTGTTATTGTGAAATTGTTATTTGCTGTTGGGGGAAACATGTCCGGTGAGTCATGGTACGGTAAGAAGGGGAAATTATACAAAGGGTATTTGTCGCTAAAGTTAAGACAGACAGGAATGCCTATGGGTGTGTGTCCTTGTTAGTCAATTAATTTCATATGGAGGTTCATGGTTTAGGGCTTCGATCATGCACTTCGATTGTCCAAACAAATAACGTTGTGTGGAATATATTATCTCTTGTGATACTTCTTTTTTCAACGTTTAAAAGGTTTAAATTTGTCATTTAGTACTATGGTTTAGTGATATTCCTCTTCACTTGTATGTGAGAGATCTTATGTTCAATTCTCGTCAAAGGCGAATTTGAATCACATTATTGCTAGCTCATTGTGAGGTTAAGCTCACCTCACCTCACCCCTTTAGTGTGGATAATATCGTTTGTTTGAAAGAAAAAAAAGTTTAAATTTTTATTTTTAACATTTAAAAAAATTAGTTTGAATCTTCATAATTTCATAAGCGTTAAGTCTAGTTGTGCTTGTTTCCTAATAAAATCTCTTATTTATGTTTCATGATCTAAATTTTTCATAACCCCTAGATTTTACTCACTAATTCTGGACGTTTAAACTTTATCATCACACGCTTTCCATGTTACATGAGTTCATAACACATGAAGACGTCACAGAAAATTTGTCCATACTCGTTTTCACTCTTGGAAAAGAAAAACAAGTTTTAAGTTATGATTGTTTGCCTTAAGTCACAAGTAATAACCATAATACCTACCTACCAACAAAATTTATTTACAAAGAACGCAACATGTTTTAGCAATATGATTTGGTCCGAAATCATAATAATTACAAGTTCAAAACACAAAAGACCTTGGTCTCTTTTTAGGGAGTGTGAATTAGGGTATGCTAATTGAATACATACTAGTATGCATTCGTGATAGTAAATTACATGTATATTGTGTTATTTTAACCGTTTGAAAAGCATTACCTCTCATTTTTGGACCACGTTCAATCATAGAGAAATTTTTCCATTCAATCGTTGCCTCATAATCACGTCAATGCGATTGGGAGTCGACATTGTGTTATTTTATTCTCTAAAATATGTTTTTCCTAAACAAAATGGATAACGCTATTCACACACGCATTTTTATCTCTACACCCTTGTTTTTTTTTTCTTTTTTCATTAATCTTTTTCAACTCATTCAATCGGACAGAAGAAAATTAAGAGAAGTGTGTACGAAAAGTAAGAATGAGTGTGTTGATAGCTTTATAAAAAAAAAAAAAAATATTAAGAGAGTAAACATTGGATCCAAATTGACAAAAATATTGGGCCTAGACAAATAAAGCCCAACATTTGAAAACCGCCCACATTAAAATCAATAACGCCCTAAACTAAAAGCATTGCCGTTGCCGCCATCACTTCAGCTGCCCCAACCCTCTTCTCCTCGTTCTAGGGTTTAGGGTTTTAGCTCTGCACCTGCACGCACCTCATCCTTTGTCCTCTCCTACCAAACCCTAACTTCCGGAATGGCCTCTTCAAACATCAGAGATCTCCTGACGGCGTTCAGTCCATCTCTGGACTTGTTCGCCATCAGCTCCGGCGACGGTCGAATCAAGGTAATGTAATTTTATGAAATTTGGTTGATTTATTTCTCTATTTCTTATGAAACCCTAATTTTCAATTTCTGGGTATGTGTTAGATTTGGGATACTGTGAAGGGGCAGGTCCAGACTGAGTTTACAGACATTGTAGCATCCGAAGATACAAGCATATATGCTAAACGAGAAAGAGGGCACCTCTCAGTTGATTACACTTGCATGAAATGGTTCTCTTCCGAACGAAAGGTTGCGAATTTGCTTTGTTTTTAGCTTAACAAGTAGGCTGTAGCAACTTTTATTTTTTAAATTAAATTTATTTTTATGCTATACTGTTCATTGTTGCAGAAGAAGAGGAAGCTTGGTTCCTCATTTTTAGTTTTAGGAACTGGTGGCGGTGATGTTTTGGCGCTTGATGTGGCTGCTGGTCATTTGAAGTGGAGAGTTAACGATTGCCATGCTGGGTTAGCTCCCTGCTTAAACTTTCTTTCTTGTCAAAATATTATGTTAATGTTTATACTGCCTTGTGTTAATGTATGTTTTTGACTTCTCGGGCCGCCTAATTAATCTTTCTGTTGCATGTTCTGTCGCTGCAGCGGTGTTAGCTCCATATCATTTGCAAGAAATGCATCATGTCTTTACACAGCCGGTGCTGATGGGATGATTTGTCAAATTGATTCGTTGACAGGAAACCTGTCGGGGAAGTTCAAAGCTTCCACAAAGGCAATCTCCTCTATGTCTGTTTCATCAAGTATGTTACATATGCATATGTCCATCACCCTACATCTTTTGTTCTACTTTTGCTTACAGCATATGCATCATTCTGCTTAAATTTGTGTTTGATACTGCTCTGTGAAAATTACATCACGAATAATACTATCTGGATTCAAGTTTTTGTGATTGGCTAAAAAATTTATTCCAAGTCAATGAGCATTCTCCTGCATAAACCAAGATTTTACCATGACAGTAGTTTTAGAGAGATGTGAAAGTTAAAGTATATGGGATCGCTTTTGTAATTGGATCATCATCACTGAAACCTGTCTTTATTGTATTATTAGCTATGCCTTTATGTTATCTTAATAACTAATTAAGTTGAGAAATGATAACTTATGATGATGATGAATGGCAAGTTGGTAGCTAATGCTGTCCAAGAACTGATTTTTCATAAGTCATGAAAAGAAGAAAGGAATTTTGATGGTGAAATTAGTGATAATTCTAGTTGTAGTTCCTGTGTATAGGTAGAGAGACTCGGATGATTAGGTTTCAGTTAGATTGTTGAAGATCGAATGCTTAAAAAAAAGGTTAAATTTTGCAATATTTGTAGGACCAGCTTTATGTGCATCCAAATTAAACTGTATTGATAGATTGTTCCATTTAGTATTTTGCTGATAGTACATTGGGGATGGCCTTTTATCCGCACCAGATGGAAATATATTAGCAACTGCAGCTGCACAAATGAAGATCTTCAATTTGTCTGACCACAAAAAGATACAGAAGTTTTCTGGCCATCCTGTGAGTGTTATGCACTTACATTCTCCTTTTTCTTTTACACTTTTTGCTTCTTTGGGTGCTTAAACATGTGTACATGTTTACAGTCTGCTTATCTTCAAATAATCTTTGTTGGTTTACCACTGTTAGAATGTCATTTGTTAGGCAGCTATTTTCCTATAATTTGACACTTCCTCCTCACATGTGGGCCTCTTTCCACCATTAGAGTGGCCAAAATGGTAATTCAGCATATTTAGAGACTGCATTTGTACGAATTTTAATTTAAGATGGTTGATGCCTGGGCAAATATTTTGGTTTACCATTGTGTCCAAAAGTTCCAGCTACCAGGAGGGCTAACCTTCATTTTATGTTTTAACATTTTTTTAACCGTGATGTTTTTAAGTTAATATTTTCTCAACCATTCATTAGGGTGCTGTTCGCTGTATGATCTTCACTGAAGATGGGAAGTATATCCTCTCATCTGCAGTTGGTGAAAGGTATATTGCAGTATGGAGTATAGATGGTGGAAAAAAGCAGTCAGCAAGTGTTGTTCTCAAAATGGAGCACCCTGCCGTCTTCGTAGATAGCAGGTGCATAGACAGTGGGGAAGTTGGTGATGTAGGTCTATACGTATTAGCGATTTCAGAAGTTGGTGTGTGTTACTTTTGGTTTGGACAAAATATTGAAGAATTACGGAGTGCGAAGCCTACAAAAATTTCACTATCTTCTGAAGACATTTTGTCTACAACATACAAGGGTGCATTACCCACAATATTTGCTGCGGTTATTCAAGGAATTGCGAAAGCTGCTTCTGGGCAGGTATTTGTTGCTTATGGGTCGCCAGTGAAACCTTCATTCCAGAAAATTTTGGTGCATTCTGGAACAGACATAAAGTTGAGTAGCTCCCATGACGGGGTTCTTCTACCAATGAGTCAGTCTCTTGTCAAATCTAAGAAAGGACAAAACGTACAAAATAGAGGTAAGATTTCTCACAACAAGTTTTCCCCCCCCAATCACATTTAGTCGCATTTGTTGTTGATTCCCTGGGCTATATAGCATGAGATACTGATGCATTAGGGACCCTTCTGAGAGGAATCAAAACCAAAATTTTATTTTACTTGCTTTAGATGATGCACCTTGCATTAACATTATTGTTTCTTTATAAATTTGTATACCTGATAACCCCTACATTTTATTCCGGTTCTTGATTTTTGACGGTCAGCTGATTATTTGTGCAATGATTCAACAGTTATTGCATTAGATCGAGCAAATGCAGAAGAGGCGTTGCATCCAATGCCAAAGGTATTTGATTCACACGAGAAAAAGAAAAGACATGATAAATTGAGTTTTGGCCAAGATGAAGAAATGGCTGATTTGGATGACAGCAGGGGTCGTGCTGGCCTTGTGAAGAGCAAAGGTGGGCGTTATAGTCACTCAGGAATGCATTTGAAACTTTTCTGCATGTAACATAAGTAATCCTATATAACTACTTAGGCTTATTTAGTGATGGCTGCAGATCTATTTCGACCATGCAATACTTTTTTTTGAGTGTCAAACTGGCTTACCATATGTTATTTGACGTCTGGTATCCTGATTCTGGTTTTACTTGTTTCATACGTTATGCTGGTATGTGCAGATGATATGGTAGAACTTGAAGCTGACACAGCAGCAATTTGCATGGAGGACAGACTGAGAGCATTAGGGATACTTAGTAAAGTAGATGACCGTACGTTCAACTCGACACTCAATTCTGCAACATTTAAGAGTATTGATCTTCAGACAACTATGCCGCATAAGAAGGTTGGTTTGTTTAGTTATTTACTTATGTATGAACAGTGGCATGATGTTGTACTTATATATTGTTATGTGCACTTCCTGATTTGATTTTGTTCTGATCTATACGTATCATCTGCCAGATGAGGGAAGCTGTGCTATCATTAGAACCTAGTGACGCATGCAAATTATTGGGGGTTCTGGTGGCCACGTGGCAAACAAGGTTTGTTCTTGCTGTTTTGGTCTTCTTCAGGTTTTCATTTCATGCATGCATGAATGTAGAGTTATATATGTCCTTTTGAGGGTGTAGATTTCTTTATATATGCACTTTTTAGAACAATGAATTGTTAGTATGGTTTTATACAGACAATTTGTACCTTAAATACTACCAGTTAACTTATGCATGTATCATGAATATATGTTTTTCCTCCGTGTGTGTTTTTGAGATGATGGTAGAATTCTGAATTCCATAGTATCTGGTGCACTAATGTGTATCTGAATCTGGTCCGTGATTTGGTTTTTATAAAGACTGATTTTGACACTTTATGCTTATGTTTTTTTATCCATTTGGAAAGCATTACAGTATAAGTTAGATATGACTTGAGTTTTAATCTTTGGTTATGATTAACAGGTCTAGCAGTGGGAATAACATTCTTCCATGGATTTACAGCATATTGGTAAATCACGGTCATGATATCATGTCCCAAAAGTCTGAAACCCAGATGCTTAGCTCCTTGTTGAAGGTAAAATTTTGTGACCAATTAGTACTAGTTTATTACCAGATTTCTATTTGCTCCCTTATTTCAGGGATTATTCTCTTTCTCACATACTGTGGGATGTGCAGCTGTAAAATGATTTTGGTTCAGTTTTAGTTACTTGTAAATAGACTACTTGAGAGGTCTTAGCTAGTTTTGCTGGATGGTTTCTTATCCACTATTTTGTAATTCATGTTATTGTTTTAATAAATTTTATCGTTTCTTCTAAAAAAAAATGACATGTTGCTTGGTAAGCAATGTTTTTGCCCTCTGTCTTCTTTCACTTTGTATAAGTTGTAATCCAATTATTCTGAAAAACAATATGGAAAACTCGACTTACAGTTTCATTATAAGATTGGTGGTTGATGAAGATCTTCCTTTGAATATTGTCCGTGAAGGAATACGGTAGCCTATGAAGATTTGTGTTTGACTTGCAGTTTCATACTATTCCCCACAGTGCTGCTAGGTGCCTGCTTTAGGCCTATACATATGGTATACCATTACCCATTACCCCTTGATAGGCAAAGCCAATGCTTAGATGATTCTTTGGTTAGACTACCGTCAATGTCTTATAGTGTTACCTCTAACAAAATGAATTTTCACAAAAATTCCACCTAGATATCAACAGTTTTTGGATTTATTATCTGCCTTATAGTGGGACATCATCCAAAACTCTCAATACCTCCTAAAGAAACCAGATTTGATCTTAGGTAATAATATATTTGATGAAGCACTTAATTGATGTTGTTCTCCTTGCAGGTTACCAAATCCAGAGGGGCAGCTATTCAGCCTTTATTACAATTATCAGGTCGTTTGCAACTTGTGATGGCACAGGTATATACAACCTCATATTCTAACTTGAATTCAGTAATTTAGTTGACCAAGTATTTTAGTGTTTTGATATTTAATATTTGTTTTTGCTCTGGATGAATAGATTGACAAGGCAACCCACGCAAAAACTCAAATTTCATCACACGAGCACGAAATGGATGAAAGCGAAGATGACGATGAAGATGTAAACGAAATTCACTATGGGGAAGAAAACGATGATTCTGACATAAGCAGTGATGATGATCAGTAGGATTTTGTGATAGGAGGTAGTCAAACTTTGCCGTAGTGACATTCATTCTTTTGTCTCCTGATTTACTTGTGATGATGCTTGCATTCTTTGTAGAAAAAAAAAGTGTGTATGGAGATGACTTGGTGTACCTACACTATTCGTCTACTGTTTGATTGATTATTACACTAGATTGCTTAAGTTTAAATACCACCAGAATTAGGTGTACGAAGGCTCATCCTTTGGTTTCTGCTACATGCGGAGTAGATGCATTCTTTTGAATTGGGTGTCTAATTACGGTCCAGCTGGTCCATGCTTAGTTTTTCTCAAGGATTTGGAACATTTTAGTTGATATTGAATATATGATGACATGTAACACAGTTGTGTTATTGGATTTCATGGCTTATGATTTATTTTGCATTTTTCTGCTCATAAGTTGCATTTCCTGTGCACCTTGTTGTGGATTTAGGACAGAAAGGCTCGATGCGGTGCAGTCTGTTCAACATCCCCGTCCGTTAATCAGGCAACTTTTAATGCTTGGTTTCTGGCCCTGTCCAAGTTCAACAGTTTCTCTGTAATAGCATAAACACAAGTGCATCAGTGTATATATTCTGTGACTTGCAAAAAGCACAAGCGATTGCTGGTAATTGTATATTAGGCGTTCGGTTCATTCGCATTTTGTCCAAAATATCACTACTTAATTATAAGAAAGGGTCTTTTGCTCGTAATTGAAATTTTTTCGTATATCTATAAATTAGAAAATCCCGAGTAAGATTTCTCCGATGAATATTAAGCCAGGAAGCTCCTCTCCAGAGCAGAAGTTTGATCTTGGAACTTGGTGTTGTAGATTCTGTGAGGAGAGAAACTGGAAACCATGGTTTTTCAGATTGCTTTCGGCGAACACGATTTGGGAAACTCCAGGTTGCCGGCAGTATGTATTTAGCCCTGTTGGAGAGGATTTAGGATCAATTCTTTCTTCGCTTACAAGCTTGGAATCTCATTCTTTCTTCCCATAATATCACATGATTAAGAAAAATATAATTCCATTAAATTATATTTTCCTGCTAACATATTCTCCATTAACGTTCTTGCCGTGATTCTTTTGGGGATAAACAGTACCCCTCCTTTTGCACCATTCTCTCTCTCTCTCTCTCTCTCTCTCTCTACATTACGGTACACGCATTCGGATTTTCGTCGCTAAACATTGATGTGATGTTTCCGTTGCCGTTGACGTAGTGCTGCTCCTCGTTGTAATGGTTCGCCCTGCTGAAATGCTCGTTGTAATGGTTCATCCTGCTGAAATGTGAGGGTTGTGGGGGTGGCTGGATATATTCAAATTCTGTGATATAAGGTGATGGTCTGTATGTATTGTAGCTGTGTGTCACATGCATAGGCGGAGGTGGGGTGGGACACATCGGGGCGTGGCTCATCGGGGGAGGACCCATTGGGGCGTGGCTCATCGGGGGAGGACCCATTGGGGCGTGGCTCATTGGAGGAGGTCCCATTGGGGCGGGGGTATGGGCAGGCTCCTGTGGAGGTCCTTGGCTGTTATGGTATCTGTTCCAGTAGCCATTGTAGCCTTGGGAGTAGCCATATCTATAGCCATAATCAGGTGGGTGGTGGTATATGGTATGAGCTTCTCCAACGTCTCTTGGTCTCTGGTGGTGTATTTGTTGGCCGGGGTTGGTCTCAGCAGACACAGGTGTTGGTACTGTTGGCTCGGGTGTTGGATTTTCAGGCGGCGGGGATTCTCTTGGTGGCTCTGCTGGCGGGGCCACTTCAGCTGGCGGAGCTGCTTCAGCCGGTGGTGGTGCTTCTGAAGGAGGGGGGTTTGCTGCCTCAGGAGCTGGAGAACCATTCTCCGGCGCTTGTTCTGGCGGTGGTGGAGCAGGTTCCGTTTGTTGTTCTGTGTGGGAACATATGGTGGCAATCTTCCTCGTCTTCTTAATCGCTTTTACTATCTTCTCCGGATCCGCCCACCCAATTATTGTCAACTTTTGTTGAGGTAAGTCAATGTAAAGATCATATATACCTGCAGAAGAAAAAAAAAAGTCTTCACTCAAAAACATAAAAAAACTACAAGCTAATAAAAGCTTCTTAGTGTAAGAAACATACCAAAAACCAAAAAACAAAAAACATGGATTCTTCATTTTCTTACCATTGATGCCATGCAGCGCTTTCTTGATCTTCTGCACGCATCCGTTACAGTCCATCCGGACATGAATCTCAGTCACCCGAGGTTTCTGCATTCGAGACACGGAAAAATTAATGTAAGCATGGACTGATACATGTAATGTGGAAGTATGTGATTGCCATTAATTTAGGGCCATACCTCCATGAGAGGCAATGAAGAGGGTGGAGGGAGGGAGGGAGAGAGGGAGGGGCAATGGATTAATAGGTGGCATTTTATTTATACACATTGCAAAAAATAAAAATAAAAATGGCAAGGAATAATAGAAAGGCAAAAGATGTGGGACATGCAAGGAATCTCCTTTTCGAATTGATTAACTTAACCTGCAAAAATCAATGTCAAATGTGTTAAAAGGATGGAAGAAAGGGGTCGGTTTTATATGGACGATGGAATGCTGTGCCAAAAAGAATTTGCTTTCTGTGTGATGGAATTGATGGCTGTGTGCGATTGAGGGACGTCTGTCTTTCGAGATTATTAGGATATCCACCGTCCGTGGATAAAGAAATAAAAGGAGATGATCAGATGGTTTTGTTTACATTTTCATTGAGACTTGGCTTTCGACGTTTGAACTGGAGTTCCACTAATATTGTGGCATCCTTTTGGCACAAGCAAAGATGGGTGTTTTTACACATGCAAATCACAAAAAATTAGGGTTGGAAAGCATGAACCTTCTTTCATTTTAGTCGTAAAGGTTGATGGAGATTGGAGTTGCAGATTCTTTCACAGGAAGATTTTAAAGTGTGTACTCCAAAACTTTAATAAACTAATTTTGAGTCTCTTTTTTCTTTCCCTAATGCTGCTTCTTGAGTGTGCCAGCCTGGTTCTGGATGAGCTTAACCATCTTATATTATATTCTAGATAAAGATATTTGGACCCCATTCGTGGGAGATTAGTTATACTATGTACATAACTGTGTTTTAGTAGGATGAAATAAGTTTTATGTTCTTCTCGGAGTTAATAATGTCGAATGGCCTCTATAATTGTAAAAAGAATCAACCAGTATTACAACACGTGAATTGATTATACATGCGGCTGTGTTTTGGTAGCATACATTAATTTTTCTAATGCTACTTAATCGAATGCCATCCTAGTCTAAATGAGCTTAACCATCTTCTATTCTAGCTAAACATTTTTGATCCCATTTTGGGAAAGTTATTATGTGGTACTTAGTATAACCAGTCAATTCATATGTTATAACATGTGAAATGGTTATTAAACACTATTTGCTTCATCATAAAACCGTTATTTAACTATATTATAACTCATGAATTTGTTTTTTAGAATTGATAAGAATCTTAGGCGGTATGACACCAAAACGGTCAAGACCTACCAGTTTTGAAAGTTGCTTGACTTTGGTCATTGTGAAAAACAGGCCCAAGAACACATAGTTTTCACTCGTCTAATAATTTATGTATCTGATGGAAATTGGAACAAGTTTTGCATTTACAAGTTTTCTAGTACATCCAAGCGACTTTCCTCAAGACACGGATTTCTGCCATATAAATTACTTGATGCTCCTGTTATCTAACGAAATTGCTTGATGCTTTTGAGTTTCGATTTTAGCCATCCGTATAGAAAAAAGAGTGCATTTATATTGTGTACTGTGAAGAAAGTTGATATTTCATCATAAATTAATTGGTAATATGGGAAGTAGTCGAATTATTTATAAGCACATGCAAGGTTCCTCTTTTCTCCAATGAAGGATTCACTCTCAATACGTCTGTGTGACGAATTTTCAAGTCTAACACGTGAACAATACCAATGGGGTGACATGGAGCACGTGTGGCTATTGAACTTCACATGTGAGACAACCTGCTCTGATGCCATGAAGAAAGTTGGGGTTCCACCATACACTTTCTCCGATGAAGGATTCACTATCAATACACCCCCTCATATGCAAATTTTCAAGCCTAATACATGGACAACACAAATGGGGTCACGTAGAGTACATGTGGCCGTTGGGCTTTACACATGGAACAACCTGCTCTGATACCATGAAGAAAGTTGGGTTCAATCATAAAATCAATTGGCAATATGAGAAGTAACCCAATTACTTATAAGCACATGTAAGGCCTGTTCTTTCCCCGATGTAAGATTCACTCTCAACACGCCCCCTTACATGTGGCAAATTTTTAAGCATAGCAAGTGGACAACACAAATCGGGTGACGTGGAGCACGTGTGGTGTTGGACTTCACCCATGGGACAACCTGCTGTAATACCATGAAGAAATTTGAGATTCCACCATAAAACCAATTAGCAATATGGAGAGTAGCTCAATTATTTATAAGGGCATGCAAAATTCATCATTTCCTCGGTATATAATTCACTCTCAAGTCTCAACATATTGGAGTAGGAAGTGATATATTGTCCATTAATAAGGAAAAAGATCCTCACCGTATCCTTTTCCTGGGGATCCCATGATCGTGACCGTTCATTGTATATCGTGCGGTTAGTTTTCGTTAGGTACTATTTATATTTAAAATTTAAAATTTAAATATCGTGACCGTTCTTCGTGTATCGTACGGTCACGATCATGGGATTCCCAGAATCTTCAGAAAAATGATCCGGCGATGATCCTTTTCCCATTAATAATATATACAGTAGCCAGCTCCAACCATCTAGCACCTACCAAGTGTCAAGTGGGAATCAATAATTTTTTTTTTTGAATCTAGAAAAATATATTAAAGGTAAAACCCACAAGTACAACCGTTCCCTACAGAATCAAATTGAAGAGTATGAAGAGCAAATGAAGGAATACAATGATCCCAAATATGACAATCAATAATAAGAAGGCCATGGCGAGTGAAGACATCCACCACAAAGTTAGCCTCTCTATAAATATGCTTCCAGTCAATGCAATCAAAATTGGTCACCGTCCACTTGATATCTTCAATAATAGGAACCATATTCCATGGTGTCGCACCCCGGTCCAACACTGACTGTATGACCAACTTAGAGTCACCTTCAACCATAATCTTTTTATAGCCATTCCTCTGAGCAAAAAGAAGCCCTCTCTGAGAGCCCTAGCCTCCACTTCAGAAATAGTGGCACCATCCAGATTTAAAGCTCCACCTCCAATAATCTGTCCATTATGATTCCTTAAGACAAATCCTGACGCCGCCTTGTCCCCAGCCACAGAACCATCAAAATTTAACTTAACAAAACTCTTATCCAGCGGATGCCATTTAACAATTGTGGAAGTATCATTAGTATTTCTTCTCAAACCTTTACCATTGGCTTTAAGATATCGCTCACCCATAGAAATAACCAATAACTTAGATCTTGCCGGGATGGGCAAAACATTTCTGAACACCATATTATTACAGTCATTCCAAATTTGCCAACAAAGGAGCAAACACAAGCTCAAATCACTAGGAACATCCTTATCAACATGCTTTAAAGAATTTAGCCAGTCTACTGCTGAGTCGAAGTTAGTATTAGTGAAATTGCCCGACGTAATTGAACAAGGGTCCCAAATCAATTTAGTGACACCACAATTAAAAAATAAATGCATTTGGTCCTCGTCTACGGAATTACAAAAAAGACACATCTTATCACTATTAATTACAATATAACTTAATCTTTTCCTAGTTTGAAGTCTATCACGAATGAACAACCACGCAAACATTTTAACTTTAGGAGGAATATTAAGTTTCCACATCTTATTAATTAACTTATGGTTTGTAGATTGAGTCAACGTCGCTTTATGGATCCAAGTAGCTGATTTAACAGAGAACTTACCATTTGTATTTGGACCCCAAACTAGCACATCTTTGGAATCCTGCAAGGGAATTGTAATATTGCAAATTTTCCTCACAATTTCATTACTAACCACTTGTGAAAGCTTTCTCCTATCCCAACAATAATTATCAATAAATTCATTAACTTTCAAGTCCCAATTAATGTTTTGGTTGTCAATATTGGGTAAGAGATGGAACAACGGGTAAGGAAAAATCCAATTGTGGGACCATAACAAAATGTCCTTACCATTACCCACTCTCCATCTCATACCCTTAAGAATAACATCCCTACTTTTCAAGATACCTTTCCAAGTAAAAAGAATGATTTTATTATCTAGAAAATTTTCCTTTCTATGGTACTTACTTTTTACTAACTTCACCCACCAGTTATCCTCCTCAATCATTACCTTCCAACCCAACTTAGCGAGACAAGCATTATATCCAAGCCACTGGATAGATTTTCTTGTCCCTACCCCAGAAAAAAAATCCCTACACTCTTTATTAAGCTTATTGACAATCTTGTCAGGACACTTAAAGCAAGACATAATATGATTAGGCATAGCCGTTAGATTAGAGTTAAGTAAAGTAAGCCTCCCCGCTCTTGAAAGAGTGCTTGCTTTCCAACTAGCTAATTTTGCTTAACTCTCTTAAGTAACTCATTACCATTAACTTGGTCTTTCTAGAAAACAATATTATGAATTCCTAGGTACTTAACAATAGTAGTTTTATGTTGAATATGTAAAATATTAACAATATCAATTCTAGTTGGAGAAGTGGTATTCTTGAAAAAATACAAGGACTTATGAAAGTTTATTTGTTGGCCTGCCGCTTTAGAAAACATATTAAGGATTTGAAGAATATTCCTCGCACCCCTCTGCGTGGCCTTAGCAAACAGGAGACAATCATCAGCAAACACTAGATTTGAGATTTTAAATCCTCTAGGTGAAGACAAAATACCAATATGAGACTTTGGGTTATTTGTTAGGGTATTGAGCTGTCTAATTAACGGTTCCATACAAATGATGAAAATGTAAGAGGACAAGGGGTCCCCTTGTCTAATTCCCTGCTTCGGATAAAAATAACATGAGTTCGCCCATTTATAAGCACAGAGAAGGAAGGAGAAGTAATACATTCCATAACTAATTCAACCAAATGATGATCAAAACCAAATCTAAGAAGAACATACCGAATGTAATCCCAGTTTAAGTAATCATATGCCTTTTCCAGATCCAGCTTGACACCCATAGCTCCAGTTCTTCCTTTCATCCTATTGAAACTTGCAAACATTTCGTGAGCAATAAGAATATTATCCTGAATGGCTATACCCGGAGCAAAAGCACCTTGATTTTGAGAGATGCAAAGATCCAACAGAGGTTTTAGTCTCTTAATGATGATCTTTGTGATAATTTTATAACTAACATTACACAAACTAATAGGCTTATAGTTACTAACATTTTCCGGATTATATATTTTAGGAACTAAAACGATGTTAGTATGATTTATGAGTCTTAAGCTGGAACCGTTTTGGAAAAAATCTTTGACCAAAAAGGAAACAAAGCCCTTAATTTGGTCCCAACAACCATGAAAAAAGGCCGCACTTAAACCATCAAGACCCGGGGCTTTAAGAGCTCCAATACTACTCATAGCATCCCAAATTTCCTCATCTGTAACAAGAGACAACAAACTTTCATTATGATGATTAGAAACACAAGATTGAATGATATCCGCTAAATTACTTAGGTCAGCATTCGAGGGAGGACTGTCACAGGAAAAATGCTTTTTAAAATCGTGCACAAAAACCTGTTCAAGGCCCTGACCAACAGACCACCAAAAACCATTCTCATCTCTGACTTTTGTAATTTCATTCCTTTTTTTAATGAATAGTAACCACAGTTTGAAAGAATTTAGTATTCTTATCCCCAAGTTGCAGCCAATTAGTTTTAGCTCTCTGGGCCCACATAATTTCTTCACAAAGTAACACATGATTCAATTCATCTCACAAAGATTTTTCCATCATCAAATCAACAAAGTTGTTAATCATAATTTGTTTTTGAAGCTAATCAATTTCATTCAACAATTCTTTCTTTTTCTCCTTTAAATTGCCAAAAGTGTCCTTGTTCCATTTACAAACTAGAAATTTAAACTTACCAGCACACACTCTGAATTTATCTTTAGGATTAATACTAGGGTCACAATGCCAAGAATTTTGCACAAACGTTTTAAACTGAGGATGATTAAGCCACATAGCCTCAAATTTAAACGAGAAGTAGTTATTCTTCTCCTCACTAGAATTTAGAGATAATAAAATAGAACTATGATCAGAACCAAAAATAGGATAGTTATGCAAATGATAATTAGGGAACATATTTAACCATAAAGGGTTAGCCACCACCCTATCCAATCTCTCGAAAACAACTGTATGATCCGTATGACAATTAGTCCAAGTAAAAGGAACTCCAGACGCATTTAAAGACAAAAGGTTGTCACGATTAAGAAAATTGCTAAAATTGTTCATGTCCGTGGTATGGGTTTGCTTACCCCCAACCTTCTCTGAAAGCTCAACAATATTGTTAAAATCTCCAACTAAGCACCAAGGACTATGAATTGGATCTAACTTGAGGACCTCCTCCCACATGTCACACTGCATATGTTTTTGGGGAAATGCATAAATGAAAGTAACTAATTGCTCTAAATTAGTAACTAAGTCCTTTATAGAACAATGGATATATCTCGGAGAGGAAGAAATTATACTAACAAAAGCCTTAGTACTATTCCAACATAAGCAGAGGCCCCCAGATCGGCCAATTGGATCACATAAAAAAATATTGTCAAAATACTTGGAATAAAAGTTCCTAGGGACCTTATGAACAGCCACCTTAATCTCCATCAAGCAAAAAAGGTCCAATTTAGCTAAACTACATATAAAATTAAAATTACTAGGAAATTCCTTTCTCCTAATACCCCTACAGTTCCACGCAAGACACTTAATCAATCTAATTCTTCAAGATAACTAAACTCTTCCTTAATTGCAATTTCCTCTTGGATTCTCTTTCTTGGACTCAGTATCCTAACAGTGGCATGAGAGTCACCACCACTAGGCCCATATTTAACAGCATCATCTTCACATACTCTTTTCTTTGGACTCATCATTCCTATTTTGGGCCATGCACTCACAGAGCCAACCTCTACTTTAAGAAAAGCAGAAACCATATTTCTAGTGTTCTCCTTAGTTTCAGCCTCCTCACTTTTCACATTTGACATATCAACAACCAGGTATAAAGCAAGATCATTCATAACATCAAAGAAATCAAAATTAACACTTTTATAATCACAAACAAGATTATTGTCACATGGCATGATAAAGGACTCATCATCATCAAACATAGAGTCAATAAAATTAATACTAGAGATAACTATCCATCTATCCTCATTTTGTCTAAAGATAAAAAGATTAGAGATAGAATTTATAAACCTAGAGGAGCTACAATTCACAGAGCTTACCCCTGGTCATGTACGAGAATCCCCACCATTACCTTAAGCATCCAATGAAAATTGAATCTTATTTTCACAATGTCAGGTTCTTGATCAAACCTTCGTCATCGCTCTCAAAGATCTTCACTACTTCAGCGCCCTGCATCTTTACTTGTTCCCCAGATAGCCCGCATAGCATATGAACTCTCACATAGGCTTCTATCTCATGTTCCCCAAATTTATTGAACATCAGATAAGCTACAAACCCCATATATTTGCAAGGGATTGAGCATTTAAGCTATAGAAACCCGCAACCACGGCTTTGTGAGGCACCATTTAATTGAATCACAGCCAACCCGAATTCTTCCTTGTCACCTAAATCGTTGCGTGCCCAAAAACCCAGTTTTAAACTGGAAGTAAGAGAAGACCCTAGTTTTCTTATGATTGCCATTAGATTAATGGGAAAAAGACCCTAGTTTTCTTTAGGATTGCATTTTGACCAAAAAGCTGGTTGTCGGCAAATTGTGTTTAATTGTGTGTTATAATGAGGTGGTGGTCTCATTAAGTTTGGAAGTGGGACTTTAGGGTTTGGCAAATAAATTCGATTACTGTTTGTTCTTGGACGAGCATGCATGGCAGATTTAGGCCTCTCTCAGCTTTGTGAAAATCAAAAGAAAAAAGAACTGACATTGTTGTTTTAAACGTTTCTTGGTGGTCCTAGCTCATCCTTAAGTACATTTCTTTCCTCTTTTCATACAAGAGACGTTGGGGGAGCGAAATCAGACGCAGGATGTCGGGTGCCAGGTTGAATACTCTCAACCATTTGAGCGAGAAGCCACTTAATTTCTACTTTGTGCAGATATTTGGGTTAGGTATTTGAGGCCATTTTTATGTTCTAAAGGAGCTTCAAACAACTTGAGCGTGCAAACAATAAGAAACTCCAGAAGCAGCTTAAGCTGCTTAACCCAAATCCTAAAGCTAGTGTAACTTTATATCCAAAAAAGGGTCAAAACAGATTCAGCCAAATACTGTATGTGCTCTTTGAGATCTTTCTGATTGAACAAAAAGATTGAAGCAGCTGGAATACTATTGGGGATCAGAAAGGGAAATAAAAGCTGGCCGGTTGGCTAAAGATTGTGAAGAGTATTGACTAGCTTTCCATTGAGTCATTGACAACGTTTTTGAGATTGCATGCAGTGTTGTGTTGAAAACAAAGTCCATTTCCCCAAAGATTGAAGAAAATTGACTAGCTTTCAATTTTTTGTGGCGTCAAACCTAAAGGAAAATATACAGGCTGGTGTGGTGGCTATGCTTTTGCTTAAATGCAATTTTTGGCTAATGGTTTCCCATTAGTGACCAAGAACTGGATTACAGTTTTGTTCTAACAAAGATTATTTGAATTGCCGGCACCATGAATTCATATTTTTATGGCCAAAGAAGTGAGAGTGTACACTAAATAAATCTAAAACAAATTATATTCGAACTTGCAAAGGGAGAGCACACTGCTCTTGCCAACTTGATTAAACTTATTCTAACTAGATGGATGTTATATTTGAAAGATACGGTCACAAAAGCTCAAGAAGTCCGCCTATATTTGGAACCTTTGCAAAGTATTTGAAATGTTAGGAAATTGGAGAACACCTGCAGATCCTTCTCTTACAATAAATCAAGTAATCTAATCAGGTAGTCTTGTTTTATTAATTATTGATGCCAACCCTCGTTTATGTTCAAGGGTTACAAGAATCCTAAACAATGAATTTGCAGCACTATATTATTGTTTCTTCCCATGCATGTACAGAATTCTATGGTTGTAATTATATAAATATTGAATATATGTCTTATTCATCACTACTAAATTAAACAGTTTGCGCGACGAGGAAGATTTTGTCGCGCAAATCATTATTAGGTCTCACAAAAACTATGGTGACCAGAAAATCGTAGCGCGTATTTTGTCGTGCAAAGGTCGTGAAAAAAGACATTGCGCGACAAACAATTTCAAACTCGTCACGCAAAAAAAAATTGTGCGACGCTTTATTACTCGTTGCGCTAAAGACGAAGGTTTTTGTCGTACGATATAAAAGGGTACAAGTGCGCTTTGTGACTCGTTCGTCTCGAAAAGTTTGCACGACGAAAAATGTTAGAGGCGCGTGGTAATACGCGACGACTGGTCAGCGTCGCGCAAGTGTAATTTTTATAAAAAAATAAAAATAAAAAAAAATAAAAGGAAAAAAAAAAGATTTCATACTAATGACAAAAAAAAAAAAAAGAAGCAAATTAATAAATAAAAAAACAATTTTTATTTATAATATAAATAAAAATGTACGTACAAATATAAAGTTTTAAAAGAAAGCAGGAACAAAACTATGAAAAAAAAGCGGAAAAATCTATAGGAATGTCGTTCAAAGGATCTTGCTGCTGGTTGGGGACGGGGTCAGAGGTCGACATGCCTGATTGCTGTGCTTGCTTAGTGTGGAAGGGCTGTGAGGGCGATGGTGTAGATAAACCGGGGAGATGTATTCCGGAGGAACTGAGGGCTTGTACAAGCATCGACATTTGAGACTTGTACGATGCCAGCTCACTCCTTAGGCTAGTGACTTCTTGCGTCAAAGCCGTAACCTGGCCATTTGACTGCTAGGATGACGAGGCTCTACTCTCTAGCCACTTGGCATTTCCCATCCCCCGACAATAAGTCCCTGGTCTCCGACCGAAAGTCTGGTCCAACGTCTCTGTCACGATGTGAAACCCTGCATTCTCAGGGGGATCCACATACTCAATAGGCGTGTCCGAGAGAAGCTAGGAGGCGGACTCTTGAAGTAGCGACTGACTTTTCTCCACCATAGTCGCCTGTGAAAAAAAAAGGATTATTAATAGAAAACAATTTGAAATAATTAGTATAAATGTTGAATGCATAAGAAATTACTTACATGAAGGGACTCGGTCAACTCATTCCCAGGCCGAACATAAACGTTAGCAAAGACGTCGATCTCCGGAAAATTTGAACCCTCCTGAAATCGAAAAAAATAAGGAAAATGTTAGTAAGAAAAAAAAAAAAATTTATTAGCGGCATTTTAAAATTGGAAATGAAAGATGTAATATATACCTTCCGTCGCGCCTCCATCCTATAAGAGAAAAGGCCTCGAACCCGAATGGTGGAGAAAAGTCTTCTTCTCCTGATTGATCTTGTTCGCCTTCGCCTTCTTCTGTTATAAAAAAAATAAACGTATTAGTTGTAATACTTAAAGAAAAAAAAAACATTAGTAAAAATTAAAAAAAGTAAAATAAAAGAAGTCGTAATTAAAAACGCACCACATAACCCGGCTCCTGAAAATGACCACAAAGCCAAACCCAACTATCTTGTCGGTCCTCCAACTCTTTCGGACAACCCTCTTCGAGAGCGACCTGCGGATCTTCAAATTGATGGAAACATTGGTGCAGGTCACTCTTCCACTGCTTGTAGCGTTCGGAGAAGAGCCCATTGAGGTACGCAAACATGTCCTCCAAATTGTAGTTTGTCTGCAATGTAACAAATATTTTGAAAGTATTAGTAATAAAAGACAATAATAAATATAAATATATAAATTTTACATGAAAAGCATTAAAAAGGCAACACTTGGGCAAAAGGTCCGCACGACATGCCCAATGTCATGGGCCAATGCACTATGCTGCTCCGCCGTTGGTGCTGCCCGATGTTACTCATCGTATCCGATTGGGATATGACCGTTGGTCACCCGGGTGACCTTGGCCGTCTTCAATAGCCGACAAGGTCCCCGGGTGTTTTTCTTCGTTGCAAAGAGATGAAAAATAAATCATTGACCCAAAACTAATAACAAATCCTACTAAAATTTTGGCATAACCTCCCCTATAATTAAAACATTTCACAAAACCTTGAAAATAACATAAACAATATATGCATCCAACACAATGATCACAACAGTTTAATAAAAGATTCGGAACGATGACAACTTTTTAATCCTTACATAACATAACTTAACAAATTAAACCTAAAATAACAAAATTCAGTTAACATGGGAATAAGGGAGTGAATTAGGATTGTATACTTGGCTGTGTACTCGATGCATCATTTGTGGATCCCAATGGCGACATCTGGTCCGTAGTGCGGGGGCACCAGTGAATACGTCTAGCGCTAACAGGCAACGCCACCGAAGAAGTCGACGATGCCTGCGCCTGTGGGACTGGAGGACCAACTAGGTCAACCAGATTAACCGGCCTATGGTCCATCTCTGCCAGAGCAGTGGCGGCAGTAGTAGGTGTAGTCGTTGGACTAGGTGTAGTCGTTGGACTAGGTGTAGTCGTCGGACTAGGTGTAGAAGTCATCGCCCTCCAGGTTTTAATGAGGTTTGACATCTACAAAATTGGAAATCAATTTGTTTCGTACACAAAGATTTAACTTACCGTACACATGCTAATAATTTCAACTTAAATTTAAAACGAAATTTAAAAACCCTAATTCTAAACCCAATTCAAGTTTGGCAGAAACAAAACTTAAAACTGATATACTATACACAAACTAATCAATTCAGATAGGATATAGACCCAACAATTATAACTTCAAAGAATAAACTAGCATAAAGGAGTAGTTTGAGGCAAAATCTAGTATGTACGTGTTTTGTGTATGTCAGGGAATTCAAGTGACAAATAAGTCACACGCTAGCAATTTGGCTACTCGAGGGTAGGTAGAAACTAAGAACATGCACCCAAGTTAATGGATGGAAACAAAAAAGTATGGCACATACTCAACAATAACCATGGACACAAGCATCATAGCCAGAAAAAGAAAGCATTAGGCATCTTAGGAAGTACAAAGTCCAATATATCACGCCAATACACACAACAGGTGCTATAACACAATTAAAACAAAGGGAAGCAGAGGATACCTGATAACCTTTTTTGCATCTCCCTAGAAGCAGAGATGATAACCTTCTATTTTCAAAAATCGAAGCACAATATTGGTCAATGAATACAATCAGAGAACCAATGAAAAAAGAGTAACCAAAACATCTAATTCTGATATGTAAGCTATCATCAAATGAACCTTAAAAAAGCAAGTCAACCACAACAATATCAAAATCCATGGGACTACTTTCGAGCATACCACTTGAACTTGAAGTCAAACAACAATACTAGAAAGCAATGGAAGGTAACAAAATTATGGAAATAGTAATTAAAATTACCATAAAGTAATGCAGGTGACCAAAGTGTACGTCCAAAAGCTAGTGAATTTTTCTCCTAAAAATTGAAAAAATCAAGAATGACAATCTTATCATATGAAAGTATTTTTTGTTAAAGAATGACATTATTAGCAATGAAAGTATTCGTTGACAAAAAACCTCACCCGGTATCCAAAAAAGATAAACAAATTTCTTCAAGAGAGCAAATAAATACCCATCTAGAATATAAAAACTTACAACACAATATCATTCTCCAGGAAACACAAATTTGGATGAAAAAAAATCCCAAATTGCTGAACCCTTTCTCCAGAAAACGAAATTTTGAAATATGAAAAATGCCAACTCGCTGAACCCATGTTCAAGATGTGTTCATGTCTGCATATTTGATGAAGAGAGCAACGTGCAATCACAGAGAAAACAAAAACAAAGGGAAGCACATGGAAATTTACAGAACTAATCTCCGCATGTGCACTTTCCATCTTCAAACCTATGAAACCTATTGTTATCCCTCACTATGATAACCCTTCCTGAGCACTTGGACATAAACTTGATTGCAGTATGACAATCGCCACCAATTTAAGAACCCCTAATTTAAGAACCCTAAATCTAACCCCCAATTTAAGAAAACCTAATCTAACCTCACTGCCCAAAATCGTTCCCTTAATTTAAGACCTAAATCCAACCCCAATTAAGAACCCTAAAAACTCTAATTTAAGAACCTAAATGTAACCCCCAATTTACGAACCCTAAATCTAATCCGACTGCCCTAATTCTAACCCCCAATTTGAAAAAGAAAAAGAACCCCAAAAAACCCTAATTCTAACCCCAATTTTTAAATAAAGAAAATTGAAAATAAAAACTAAAGAGGAAATGATCTCTTGGAGACGAAGTTGCGACGGCCGAGAGAAATATGGAGATACAGAGGAATGAGAGAGAGGGTATCGCGCAGGGAAAAAGGAAGAAGAGGGAAGTGAGGGGAAGAAGGAGGGGGGGTTAAAATATAGAATCTTGCGCGATAGAGTCTTTGTCTCGCAAGGCTAAACAATCGTCGTGCAAGTTTTTTAAAATTTCCCCGAAAAAAAATGCCTTAATTGAAATTTCAGACACTTGCGCGACGAATAAATATATTTTGTCGCGCAAATGTACTTTGTGCGACGAAATATATGTATTCGTCGTGCAATATTCCCGCGTAAATTTAAAATAATTGTTAAATCGTGATTTTTTGTTTATAACCGTTGAAATTTTTTGTCCTGTTACTTGATCTCTGAATGTTTGTTTTCTGCGATTTTTGGCGTATGCGATCTCGAACCATATACAAACAAGTTTGATGGTTGAATCGTTGAAATTAGTTTCGTACAATGCGTATCCCATCAAAAAAATAGATTCACTAACACTTAGAGTTTATTTATACTTTCATTAAGTATAACATAAGATTTTGTGGTATCCATTAGTTTAGTAGATTTAAATTTATTTATTTTGTACGTATAACACTTAAGAAGTTGAATGGTATGTATATTTAAGTCGATCCAATGGTCACCAATTTTTTAAATTTAATTTAATATATATATATATATAATTTTTATAGTTTTTAGGGGTATAAAATTGTTAAATTAATATATATATATATAAATAATTATTATAGTAATTTCTTTTAGGGTTATAAAATTATAAAATTAATATTTTGCTTGTCGTGTTGGGTTATCGGGTTGTGTCAGGAATTGCCAGGCCTAGCTTGCGCGACCAAAAATTGTTATGCGTCATGCAATTATGTTTTTAAATGGTTTTTAAATTTTTTTTATTTTGTTTACAATTTATTATAAAATACCAACATACCAAATTTATTTACAAAGTAATTCACATATGAAATGGGAATCATTCATACCATTTTTTCCATCACTCTATATAATGCATTAACCATTTCATGTGTTTTACAAAAAAAGTTACAAATATATTGCCTTAATCTTCATCCGAACTATAATAACTTTCACTTTCGTTGCTATCATCATTTTCAGTGTCCCATTCCTCATGATCGATAGGTATGTCACCATTACCGTTTGTGCGCACTGGACCATCGTATCGTGGAATATTACCGAGGTCAATTGTGATCGACTGAATCGGTATTTCAATTGAAGATACTCCTTCTATCTGAAATGGTTCTTGGATAAGATTAGTATCTCGGAGTGTTTTCGCACCACTTTCCATAGAAGATTCAAGACGTTGGTCAGCAACATTGTTGATGTCGTTGTCAGTACAGTTTTGTTCTGGTATAACATACACGTTCCTATGATCCATCTTCTGAACAACTTTCCAACCCCTCCCGGCTTTAAGGTCATCTAGATACACAATTTGTTTTTCCATGGTTGCTAAGATGTAAGGGCCGTCATCGTACCAAGTTTTGGTTGTGTTCACTGATAGTAATCCATGATCTCTTTTCACATTTCCATGCCTATTTGGTTTTGTATCAAACCATCGACACTTAAATAGGATCACTTGGCACCAGTCTTTGTAAAGCAATTGCACGACACTTGTTAGTTTACCATAGAATTCAATGTCTGTACTTTCGCCTCCCCCAGGGACATGAACACCGTTGTTTTGCGTACACAACTTGTCATCTCGTCTACCCGCTAAGAACTTGATGCCGTTGACATGGCAACCCGAGTACAATTCAATGCGAATTGGTCCGAACGCCAAGTTATATAACTCTTCAGTGTACGCGAGGGAATTCGATGCTTGCAGTTGATTCACCTAATATTAGACAAACGTTTAAATTTGTTAGTTCGAGCAACTTAATTGGTACAATATATATGTCCAATACAAAACACTTCAAACTTACATATTCGACAAACCACTGCGGAAACAATTCACGATGTTTCTTGGCATACAAATGTGAAGGATGTGGCTGCTTCATCATATTTTCATGCTCGTCTAGGTATGACAGTGTCTCATCACAATTGTTGAGTACGAACTAATGTGCTACCTCCATGTCCTTCTTGGAAAATGACTTGCCACAAATAGGATCTCCGAATGGTCGAGCAATTTGGGCAAAAACTGAAAGTTTCTCCTTTCTCACACCCCCATCATTATTGCGAGGAGGACGATTGAAAGTTGTCTCAACATCCTTTAAATACATTCCACAAAATGTAAGCGCCTCATATGCCACCCAAGCTTTTATAATGGATCATTCGGGCTTTGCTTTGTTTCGTACAATTTTCTTCAAGTCTCCAAGAAGCCTGCCAAAAGAAAACGATACAATACACATATTACTAATCGTAATATATTTAATATTGATTAATAAAAAAGATGAGGAATATATACCTTTCTATTGGATACATCCATCGAAAGTTGATTGGTCCAACAAGCAATGCCTCATCTGGTAAGTGAACCATCACGTGTATCATACTTGTGAAGAAAGCTGGAGGAAATATCATCTCAAGCTTGCATAGAACTTGCACAATATCATGGCGCAACTGATTAACGTCTGTTTTTTGCAACGTTCTTGACGTCAATTGCGAAAAAAAATTGGACAACAACATGATTGGTTTCACTACATCGGCTGGCAAGAGATGTCGAATACCCACAGGAAGTAGGCGTTGCAGAACCACATGACAGTCATGACTCTTTAGGCATCTAATTTACCCCCGTCAACGTTCACGCAACGCGCGATATTTGAAGCATACCCATCGGGAAACTTTACAGACGATAAAAGCTTTTAAAATTCTTTCTTGTCATTCGGTTTTATTGAAAAAAATGCAAGATCCCTTTTGGCTTTATCATTGTTCTTATTCATCCATAAACCTTGTTGTATTCCCATTCGTTCCAAATCAAGACGAGCTTTGATTGTGTCTTTTGTCTTGCTCTCAATATCTAGAATTGTGTCGACCAATGTGTCAAATACATTTTTCTCAACATGCATAACATCGAGGTTGTGTCTCAATTTTAGTTTGGACCAATACGAGAGCTTAAAAAACATAGACTTGTGTGTCCAATTCATATGTGTAGAAGGTCTTGTCCTACTGACATTGGTCCCCAAAGGAGCAAAATCCAAACGGTTAAGCTGTTCCAAAATCTGAGCACCAGACCATTCACTGGGTCTGAGGCGATGCTCTTTCTCCTCGTCAAACTCCTTATCATTCTCTCGCCACTCGTGGTCCCAAGGCAACCATCTTTGATGACCAAGGTAACAAACTTTTCTGGCGTGCCAACTAGATGTTACGTCTTCCTTGCATACAGGGCATGCCATATAACCCCTAGTGCTCCACTCAGAAACCATTGCATATGCGGGGAAATTGTTCACAGTCTACATCACTGCAGCTCGCAAAGTGAACATTATGCTAGTACATTTATCGTATGTGCGCACACCGTGTGTCCATAAATCTTTTAGCCCATCCACCAATGACCGTAAGTATATATCGATTGACTTACCAGGATCCTCAGTTATCAATAGAGTCATCATCATGTATTATTTTTCCATACATTTCCATGGCGGCAAATTATACGGAAATACGAAAATCGGCCAAGTACTGTGGTGTTGGTTTAAAACCCCAAACAGATTAAATCTGTCAGTGGCAAGTCCCAATCTAACGTTACGAGAATCAGCAGCAAACTCGGGGAACGTTCGATCAAACTCTTTCCATGCCTCCCCATCTGCAGGATGCCGCATCACATCGTCATCTACCCGTTTTTCCTTATGCCATCTCATGTCTGTGGCAGTATGCGTCGACATATACAATCGCTGCAACCTAGGTTTCAGGGGCAGATAACGCATAACTTTTTTTGGGATCTTAGTCGTTCTATTCTGAGATGTCATTTTGAACCTCGACTCATTGCATACATGGCATTTATCCAATGCTTTATTCTCTTTGTAGAATAAAATACAATTGTTTTTGCAAGCGTGAATTTTTTCATAACCCAATCCAAGACCATTCAACACCTTTTGCGTGTGTCTATGGTATTTCGGCAAACAATTGTCCTTCGGAAGCATTCTCTTGACCCCCAAAAAGTAATCGAAACACTGGTTCAACATACGATACTTTATTTTTCCATGCATTAGTTCCATAATAGCCATGAGAACGGAAAAGCTCTCGCACCCCGGGTATAACTCTTGGTTGGCATTTTTTAATAGTATTTCATTTTGTTTGAACTCTGCACTGTCCATTGGTGTAGGCACGTCATCTTCACCTTCCTGATTGGTGTTTGTCGATGCAAATGGAAAAACATCATTTATAATATCCATGACTTGTTCATTAGGATCCACAATATGTTCAACATTATCCACTCTTGTGGCGTTTGAAGACGAAGCATTGTCTAATTGTTCCTCATGATGGTTCCAAGTATTATATGTCTCAATCATTCCATTCCTTACTAAATGAAATCGAACATTTTCAATTGTCTCCCTTAACGTGTTGTTACACCTCCTACAAGGACACCGGATTCTAGTTGCACCCGGGTTGTGTGTACGTGCAAAGTCAATAAAATCCTCGATCCCATCCAAGTATTCGTCCGTTCATCTATTCGGGTTCTGTATCCATGTCCTGTCCATAATTCCTGGAACCACAATAACAATACAACAATCACAACAACTTCATACAAAATGATAATTTCACCTTATGCCTCCGGTAAGGGCCTTATCCCATTCGGGAATGCATAGTCATGTCACGTAATTTACGGTTACATCAGATTAGATTTCGACGTGGATGAATTTTGGCAGCATCTCGATACAGTTCTTCAGGTGTACAACCCGAAGAACCTACAGAGATGACACCGAAATCTCCACAATCAAAACCTAATCCTTCAACCATAAACTACGCATCATAACTGTGCATTCACAAATTGTCCAAATAATGGGACAATTCAAGAATTAATTGGACCGCAATCATGCTTTTGCATCCATGCTCGAAATCCAACTAATCCTCGAACGGGAAACTAAGTTTTACTAAAAATAAAAAACAAGTACGAAGTTAATTTCAATTAACTCTGTCCATCACAACACATATTTGTACGTCACGTACAAATTTAACAACATAATATAAATATAATTTCACAACACAATATAAACAATACAAACTAAGTTCAACATAATTTAATTAGTTTTATATGTTTAAAAAATAGAACGAAGAAAATACCTTCTCAATCGTTCTCCACCAATCGGTAATCACACACAATATCCCTATAGACAACGGAATTAATGGCGTTAGTATGAATTTACATTAATACTTTTACTGTAACGACAAAAAACGCTTACCAGATACACCAAGATAGCTCGATCAACCAAAAGAAGAAAATGGAGGGAGTATTAGATGATGAAATTGAGAGAAAATGAAAATGACGGATGACGGATGACAGATTGAGCAAAATTGAAGGGATGAGTGCAGAGGCACAATCTGCACATGGCTGAATCCAGATTAAAAAGTTCACTTTTGGACGAATGATTTTGCGCGACAAAACAGGTATTCGTCGCCCAAACACCATTGCGCGATGAAGATGGTGTTCGTCGCGCAAACGTCATTTGCGCGACAAAAAAATAAGTATTCGTCGTGCAAGTTTACCATTTATTTATTTTATGTCCTTTACTTTACAATTTATTCTTTTCAACACATTGCGCGACGAATGAATGTATCGCGACGAATGAATGTATCGTCGCGCAATGCATATATTTTTAATTTTTTTCTATTTTCTATTTTATTTGTATATTTTGTAAAATTTTATTTTATTATAAATCAAAAACTCAAACCTAATTAAACATTAAATTAATTAACAAAACTAATTTACTATCCCAAATAGAAATTATAAAGTCCACAAAATCCTATTTTTTTTTTTTAAAAAAACAACCCTCATCAACTTTAATCCTCCGCTTGCAACACATCAAACTTCCACTGCCGAAAACTTTGCTTGAAAAGCCCATCCACATAAATCCGTTGCTTCTCATCGGTTTCATCAACATCCCAATGAACCTACATTAATGCCAGTAACAACAAATTAGTAATTTAAAAAATATTACGTTTTAACAAAAATAATTATTCATTATTTACCAAACCTACCGATAACTCTCCCAGCATGGACTTCTTCAACTCCTCAGAACTTTTTTCCAAGACTCAAACTCGGCAGAACAATCCCTCCGCACCAAATTCCCAATGTCATACTTAAATTCGGAGTACGCCTCATCCAAATTTTTACCTTCAAAGTACAGCACTTGCTTTCGTCGATACTTCTCTATTTGCACTACAAGTTTTTTTTTTGCATGAACCTTCTCCAGAATCGGCCATCATTTTTGAAACAATTGTTTTTTGAAAACTAGGGCTCTGAAACTGTGTTTATATAGCACTAGGACACCTTTGCGTGACGAAAATATTCATCGCGCAAAATGCGTCACCAATGTGCAATTAATCGGAAGGTTTGAACGCATGTTGACCGTGCTTGGCGCGACAAATACATGTGTTCGTCGCACAAAGATTCCTTACGCGACGAAGCTATTGTCACTCAGAATATTGCGTGACGAATAAAATATTAATTATTTTTAGAATAAATATTTAAGGTATTTAAGGCATTAATTATTTATAGAATAATATTTCAGGTATTAATTATTTATAGAATAAATATTTAAAGTATTAATTATTTTTAGAATAAATATTTTTAGAATTTGGGGCCAATTTGGGATTTTAGGGTTTCAACTATCAATTGATTTGGGGATAATAGCTATCTCTGAGAGAGATTGGAGATGATGATGCAATGCAAACGAAGGACGCAAAAAGGTTGCAGGAGATGAACTGAAAACTTCGATGAAAGAGACGAAGTCGAGAAGGAGGTGATGTCTGCTAGGTTCTTCGTAGCCCAATACTGCACGAGAGATCGTGGCCCTCACAGATGCCCTTAACATTCTCTAGGCGGGTGTCCTTGCTGATGTACTCGGCCAATTCAGTCGCTTTGGGTGGGTTTTCCTCCTAAGAGCAGTTCCATCGGAGGTGGAATAGCCTAGCACCCAGTAAAAAAATCAGGCTGGCACCCTGTCAATTCACTCCAGCCCGTGAAATCGACTGGCACCCAGCCCAAGCCAGTCCACAGGCCGGCCTAAAATCGACAGACCTTGGGACTGGCCTATCTGACGTCAGCGTGGCGTCGGAGGAGAATCCGAGCACCGAGACAACGAGTGGTGAATCGCTCTGGAGCTCGTTCTGGAACTTGCGCTCGCGCTGGAGCGACCCGGAGTCCACGAGCTTAATGGCGACGTCTTGGCGGGTGTGTGGGATTGTGCCGAAGAACACGGACCTAGAGCCGCCTTGGCTGAATCGGTGCATCGAAGAGAACGAGTCGATCGCTCGGCGGAGGACGGAGTAGGAGTACCGGTGGGGGGCTTGGAGTTGGATTCCAGGGCAATCAGCTTCCGGGTGATTTTTCGGAAGCATACCAGGAGGAAGAGGAGGAGAGAGAAGGAGGTGGTGGTGGAGGCGGCGGCGAGAGGGTGGGGGAAGCGGCTGCTGACGTGGGGTTGAGGCTGAGGACTAGCTGCGGGCGATGGCGATGGGGAGTGAAGGAATTGGCGCATCGTGGGGACCAAAACGACAGTCAGAGAAGTTGAAGGAGGAAGAAGAAGAAAGTGTTTATAATAATAAAAAATAATATTTTAATAAAATTGACTAGGCTATTTTTTTAGGGGTGGAGACGCATTGGCCTATTACTGTTCACTGGGGTCTATTACTGTTCATTTGAGTGGATAAATGCGCTGGGTGCTGGCACAAAGTCCTTAGGGGTGGACTTGCTCTAAAGCCGCTCATAGCGGATTCGGGTCGAGGCGGGGATAGGTCGTGGGGTGATGGTGAAAGAAGGTCCTATCAAACTAAACATGGTAAATACAAAAAATATATATGACAATATTTGGAAATTTATTATATATTCATTAATCTCCAAAGTGGAGTATATATAGGAGTTACAATTGGTATTACATATGTACTTCACCAATATGGGACAATAAACTACTATTTACACTTTAACTAATATATAACTCGCAACACTCCTCCTCAAGTTGGTGCAAAGATGTCACGCATGCCCAACTGGTCAAGCGAGTTGGAAAATACACTATTAGACACAACTTAGTAAGAACATCAACAAGTTGATCTTCAGATCCCACAAACAGAAACATAATAATTCCAGTATCCAACTTTTCCTTGATGAAATGGTGATCAATCTCCACATATTTTGTTCGATCACGTTTCACTGGATTATGAGCAATCTCAATAGCAGCCACAATGAAGTTTCATAGCACCCTCGGGTTTAAACCCAAGATCTTTCAACAATTTTTTCAACCACAACAACTCACATACACCATGAGACATACCACGAAACTCAACTTCTGCACTTGACCTAGCCACCACTTTTTGTTTCTTACTTCTCCAAGTAACTAAATTACCACCCACAAACGTAAAGTATCCAGATGTAGATCGTCGATCAGTGATAGAACCTGCCCAATTTGCATCTGTATACCCTTCGACATTCAAATGACCATTCTTGGAGAAAACCAAGCCTCTGCCAGGAGTCATTTTCAAGTACCTCAAAATACGGGTTACTGCATCCATATGAGCTTCACTAGGTGAGTGCATAAACTGACTTACCACACTAATTGCATAAGCAATGTCAGGGCGAGTGTGAGACATATAAATTAATCTCCTCACAAGCCTCTGATATCGTTCCTTATGAGTAGGAACTTGATCTAGAAATAAGCCCAACCGATGATTCTGCTAAATCGGAGTGTCAACATGTTTGCAATCTAACATACATGTTTCAGTTAACAAATCAAGAACATACTTTCGTTGAGACAGAAAAATACCATGCTTGGATCGTGCAACCTTGATTCCAAGAAAATACTTCAATTCACCCAATTCTTTTATCTCAAATTTAGTAGCTAGGTACTTTTGAAGGCGTTGTATCTCATTTTGATCATCACCAGTCACTATCATGTTATCAGCATAAATAATCAATGCAGTTAGCTTACCATTTTGTCGCTTTAGAACCAAAGTATGATCTAAATGACTCTGGATATACCCAAACTTCTTCATTGAACTTGTAAACCTCCCAAACCACCCTCTAGGAGATTGTTTCAAACCATACAAAGCCTTTCGTAACCTGCATACAACACCTTTTCCAGGAGATGTTCCGATACTAGGTGGAAGATCCATATAAACTTATTCCTTAAGATCACCATGAAGGAAAGCATTCTTAACATCAAATTGCAACGGATGACAATCCTGGTTTGCTGCTAAGGACAGAAAAACACGCACAATATTAAGTTTGGCAACAGGAACAAAAGTCTCCTGATAGTCCACCCCATAGGTTTGAGTATAACCCTTAGCAACTAATCTGGCTTTATACCGGTCAATAGAACCATCTGCTTTGTGCTTAATAGTGAACACCCATCTACATCCAACATCTTTCTTCCCGTTTGGTAAAGGAACCAAATCCCAAGTAGAATTCTTTTCCAAAGCTTCCATCTTAACTTTCATGGCATTAACCCACTAAGGGTCAGACAAAGCATCTTGCAATTTTGTTGGAATTGATACACTAGATAGCTGACATATGTAAGATGCATATCGTTTGGACAAACGATGAGTAGACACATAATTGTTGATAGGATATTTGGCTTTGGCATGCATATCAGGCTCAAACTGTACTTTAGGTTTTTCACGATTAGCTCGTGGAGGCAACTGATAAGTAGAAGAATCGTCAGAATTTACCTTATGTATGCCATCATCTTGTATCAAACTGTTATAAGAATCATCACTGGACGAACCATCATCAGGCAACTCGTTAAACATACCAGCAGCAGGCAACCGATCATCAGAAAGTAATTCGTCAGACATACTAACAGGCAACTCGCTGAGCACATCTGATCTGTCGTCAGTAGAAATAGTTTCGGGGATGACAGATGACCGATCACTATTTGTAGCCGACTGATCAGTATCACGCAATATAATAGGTTATGTTCCCAACTCTGTCTGTAACACATCATCCATACCATCTCTTCGAATCTGCACTTCACTCTTCCTCTCCCCTTGAAGTGGAGAGTCGGAAGAGGGCTTCACAAAATACGAAATTTCCTCGTGGAAGGTGACATCCATGGTAATATAAGTTTTCTGAGTCGGAGGATGATAACACTTATAGCCTTTTTTATTGTTAGCATACCCAATAAAGATACATCGGAGAACATATGCATCAAGTTTACTCTTCTGATGAGAGGAAACTTTGATACAGAAACAAGAGAAACATGTTTTTGTAGCACATCAAACGGTGTCTGAAAATCAAGAACCCTACTTGGAACACGATTGATCAAATACACAACATCCAAAACAGCATGACCCCACAAATGATTAAGAACACACTTATCCACCATCAAGGAGCGAGCAACCTCCATGATTTGACGATTCTTCCGTTCGGACACACCATTTTTTGGGGGTGTAAACGAAGTAGTCGTCCGGTGAATAATACCATGATCACGAAAAAAACATGCCAAAGTGTGATTCACATATTCTCCTCCATTATGAGACCTGAAGACCTTAACTTTGGTCTAAAACTGAGTAGACACTATTGTACAAAATTCTTGAAGAAGCAACGAAACATCACTCTTATTCTTCATTAAGAACACCCAAGTCAATCGAGTACAATCATCAATAAAAGTAACAAACCAACGAAATCCATTAGAAGTAACTTTCGCCGGACCCCACACATCAGAATGTATCAAATCAAATGACAAAGTAGCTTTAGAATCACTTACGGGAAATGAGGCACTATAACTCTTAGCCATGACACACGTTTCACACTTGAACTCTGAATCACTACAAGTGCGAAACAAAGAAGAAAATAAATACTTCATATAACTGAATGATAGATGTCCCAATCATTGATGCCACAACCAAATTTGATGTCTGTCATCCACTCTAGCACTAGCACTTAAAACTTGATGATTATGTGAACCGGAAACAACAGTATCCTCCATAGTCAAGATGTACAAACCTCATATTCTTTTACCACGACCAATTATCTTCTAAGTTTGAATGTCTTGAAAATAACAATACGTAGGGTAGAAGTGAGTAGAACAATATAAGGTATCAAGAAGTTTTCCTATCGAAAAAAGATTGCACTTAACATCATGAACAAGTAAAGCACGGACTAGTGATAAGGTCGGAGTAAGAGAGATAGTGCCTTCACCCTTCACAGGGGAAAGTGCTCCATTTGCACTAGTAATATACGGATCACGAACATAGTCACATAACTCATCAAATACTCTATGGGTCACCAGTCACATGATCAGTGGCCTTAGTATCAATTATCCATTTATTTGTTCCACCAAGATGCATAACAACACTATGATTATATTGAGCCATTGAACTAAATCACGAACAATAAAGGCACAAAAGATACGCAGCGGAATGAAAACAATTTACTAGAATACTGTAGCAAATCATTGTTCATGACACTGTAGCAATAACTGTTTACGGCACTGTAGAGGATCACTGTTCACAGAGCAGACCACTGTTCACGTACTGGCGTTGTACTGTAGTGCGACACTATTCACTTGTTTTTTTTGTTTTTTTTCAACGAAGTAAATCACGACAAAGGTGGGCACAAAATTAAAGCACACATGTCACCAAGAGCGAACTACTCTGATGCCATATCAAACTAAACATGGTAAATACCAAAAATATATATGACAATATTTGGGAATTTCTTATATATTCATTAATCTCCAAAGTGGAGTATATATAGGAGTTACAATTGATATTACATATGTACTTCACCAATGTGGGACAATAAACTACTATTTACACTTTAACTAATATATAACTCGCAACAGGTCCTACTATTGCTCCGTAATGGTGTTGGTGGTGGTGTAGGGCGTGGTATGGGCGGCCTAGCTTGGTCTTGGACAGATGAGGGTGGGGATTCTGGGGAAGACGAAGGGGATTTGGGTTGTTTTATTTTTTTTTAAAATTTGTTTTAAAATTTTACTTTTCTTTAAATAATTATTTTAATATTTAAACTTTTTTATTAAGTTTTTAGCCACGTGCCACAAATGTGGTAGCCACATAAGCTCTTAACGGACTAATAGATGGAAAATGTAACAGATATATTATATTGAAATAAAATAGTACTTTAGATATGAAAGTGAAATGTTTTAAAGATGTTGTAAGGAATTGAAATCGACCTGCAAACCTGAAGTGGTAAAATGTAATTTACCCATATTTTATGTGTCCAAAGACAAACTGATATCTTCATTTCTATTGACTAACACCACCAATTCATTCAGAAATCCGATGGAAATGTGCAAGGATTGAGGATTAATCATACAAGGGAAGGAAGAAGATGCTAAGTCGTATTATCTTCGGCATACAAGACACCCTTACAATGTCGGTGGGCTGTTTGATGATAAGATGCTTACAAATCATAATTTGGATAATGGCATGGGTGGGGAGAAATACAGAACAGAAGTATCATGATCAATAGGTACAGTATATACGGTATATCATACAAGAACTTCGTCTCTGAAGACTAATTAGGTGTAACTTTTATTTTTATTTTTAATGCATATCAATAAAAAAAAATACATTAAGTTTGTTCTCTCACTTTGTTTCCAAGAATGAAAGATATTTACTGATGGAAAATTCCATGGTACCCAAAATAGGATGTGGTGTTTCAATCACTGTTCTAATCTGACTAAACTGATATAGGATGTGGTGTTTCAATCACTGTTCTAAAAATCCAAGCAGAGCACCACCTAGATGCTAGGCTGCTGGCCACCGTCCCGATTAATGGTTAGGCATTTGAAAATTAAGAAAGGGAGCCTAGACCTGCTGAGGCACCCACCTAAACAACCTAGACACCCTCCTACCCTCTCAGACCCGCCTAGGCATCGATTAGGTTGCAACTTACTTAGATAGAAAATAGATTGCTTTCATTTTGCATTTTATTTTTGTTTTCAATAAATTGTAAAAACCTATTGAATACTTAAATGAACACACATTATATGTTTGTTCCCATGTTTTCATTATGTCCAATACTTCATAATATATATGTCATTATATTTTGTAGTTTATGATGAAATTATATATATTTTAGGGTTAATATCAGTTTATTACTCTGAAATTTCTTGGTTTTCAACATTTCATACATCGAGTTTTTTTCATCCCAGTCTGGTACCTAAAGTTAAAATTTTAGGACACTTTCATACATCCGTTAAGTTTTCTGTTAGAACCTTCGTTAATTGATGACATGGCGCCTACATATATAATGACTTGGCACCACGTGTCCATTTGGACCCACTTAAAAATTATAATATTAAAAAAATAAAAAAATAATTAAAAAATAAAAAATTAATTTTTTTCCTTCCTCTTCCTTTCTTACTCTGTCTCTCTCCCTCTTCTGTGAGAAAACCCAGCAACCACCAACATTTACCCACAACCCAACCCCGTGAGCCGCCAAAAATGGGTCCCAATCGGAGACCGAGAGAGAAAAATGAGAGCCACCGCCGATCCTGATTTCCTATGAGTAACGTCATAACAGTAAAACCCTTATTTTCTTTTTGGCTCGTGATTTTCCTAGCAACCAAACACCAACCCAGCCTTCCTCCTCTTCAAGCAAACACCAACCCCTCTCCTAGCAGTCCTCCTCTGTTCCACAGATTTCTCAGAGAATAAATTTCGTATGTTGTTGGATTGGACAGTTTTCCTTTACTTTCTCAGCAACCAAACAGTAAATAAAGCATTAAAAGAGGTTTATTTGAGTTAATTATAAAAACCAAAGAGACAATTGGTCGATCAGACGATGGAAATACCGTATAAACCTGACGGCGACTCCAGGCGAGAGAATCGGAAGAGAGGTGATCTGAAACCCGAGCGACGAAGTCAACATAAAGCGAGGCGTTGGCGGAATCGCAGAGAACAGAAATGAGACAGACGACTTGTCGTGCGATGGGGTCGTCGTCAAAGGAGGAGAGAGCATGAATGAGAGGCGAGACGAGGAAGTGAGAGTGGAAGGTGAGGAGAGATCGGAGGAAATGGGGGGTCGGAGATGGCCTGAGAGAGGGCGTATGACACATGTAAGGTGGGAGATTGGGGGTTGGAGATGAGGTTGGAGAAGCAGAGCAAGCATATTGAGCCACCTTGCTTGGTTTGGAGGATGAGCGTGGATTTGTGGCCCTGCGAGCATGCAGTCGGCGACGGCGACGACACCGCTGAATCAGAAGCTTAATCTTCTTCTTCTTCTTCATCGTAGTAGTGTTGAATTTGATATGACTGTGAGTCGTCGAAGTACATTTTAGGATCAACACCTTTCGTCTGCCGCAACTCGGTCTTCTTCATCAACGAGAACCGATTACCACTCGCCCCGACCCGACGCCGCCTCTCTCGAAAACCTAAAAATTATCCCTTCTCGCTGCTTCTCGAAGACGCTAATCTCCCATGGAAGTAGGTGAGATAGAAGTTTCGACGTGACTGATGGGTTGTTGGGAACTGGGCAAGGAGGCTCCGCATTGTGGTTGGCAGCGGGATTGAGATCGGCGGTTGCTTTCATTTTTCTCTCTAGGTCTCCGATTAGGACCCATTTCCGGCGGCTCATGGGATTAGGTTGTGGGTAAAGGTTGGTGGTTGCTGGGTTTTCTCACAGAAGAGGGAGAGAGACAGAGGAAGAAAGGAAGAGGAAGGGAAAAAAAATAATTTTTTAACTTTTGTTGTAAACATTCATAGTTTAAGTGTGATTGTGTAAATCCTATATTAGATTTAATTCTAGTTATCATTTCCTATTGTATCTTGTATTCCTTGGGGATGAATGAATATCTTCTCTCCTTATATTACTATAAATAAAGACACAATGTAAGAGGGATAACAACACACATATTCTCTTGCAATTCTACAAACACATCTCTTTCTCTCTTCTCCTTGCCGCCGCCCCCCTCTCTCTTTGTCAGATAAAATAGACCACAACACGTTATTAGCACGCTTCTACCGCTGCTCTTAGGAATCTGACGTTAAAGAATTTTTCTACATCAAACCAGTTCATCCATATCATCATGCAATCATGTTATTTCAAAACAACGGTTTTTAACTCGATATTTTTGCAGCCTTGATAGCATGAACATTCACCATGATGCATAACCCAACTTTACGTTTTACGAATTTTAGATTCTACATAAATTGTGTATGCCTCATAATCATAATTATTGAATTATGTGAATTTGATATTGGTTATGAATTGCATCAAATATATATATATATATATATGTAAATGCATCAATTGAATTATACATGAATTACATTAAATTACTTATATGCATATAATTGGATTGAAAAAAAAAGAAAACTGGAATCGGGAAACCTAGGGTTCTTCAAACCCATGCACTTGCACCATGCAAGGCCGCTAGCCACCAGGCTAGCAGCCTGCGATGGCCCATCCCATTCCCTAGCCAGGCCTGCAGCCTGCATCGAGTCCCTAAGTCGGAGCCCTAGGCTCCAGGTTGAAACCCAGCACACCCAGACACCCACCACGGCGTCTTCACCATCGCAGGATGGCCTACAACCCATCCTCACACCTCGGGTCACCATGTTCGATGACCTGAAGCTCGTCGCAGACACCAATTGATCGAGATTCAATTGAATCTCATTGGTTTTTTTTTTTTAAAACCCGATTCGAAATTCTAGGGTTTTACAACAAATGTCGAGATTTTTTTTCAAATCTCCGTTCATATTTGAGGTCTTTGATGACCCACGGACTCGTCTCAAGCATCATTGTCCCAATGCCGACCCTCTGACGTGGCGTCGTCGACCAAACCCGGTGTTCTTCCCCGGCAGCGCACACCCAGCATGGCTAGGATGTATGACCCGAGCCCTATTGGGCTCCATCTCTCAGCCCGCATAATTTTTTTTTTTTGACTTTTGGGCTCGCCTGCAGCGGCCCATACCGTTGGTACCTTTCCCCGTAGGCCTGCAACCTACAACCGAGACCCCTAGCCCAATTTTGGGGTCTAGGAAGCACGACACCCATTTTATTAAGCCACCCCGCGGGCTTATGCATTTCTTTTGGGCCCCGAATTTTATTTGCCTAATTATTTTAGGCCCAATGGGTTTTATATTTTTTTCACCCATACTTTAATTTGGCCCGAAGTCCAAATAATTAAAATTCAATTATAAATGTAAACCTAAATTTTATATTTTTGCATATTCTTGTTGCATATTTGTTTGCATATATATTTGTGTTTGCCTGCATAAATATATGAATCTGAAGTTCATAATTATTTTGAAACCTGAAGTTTCTTATAAACATGCCTTGTTTGAAAACCTGAAGTTTTTCATTTAAATATATCACCCATGAAAACCCAAAGTTTTTTCATGCAAAATTAAACCAAATCATGTCTATTAGAACCTGTATGTTCTACTCCTACATGAATTGATTGATTTTTTCTCCATTACACTAAACACATCTTGTCCATCTGTTTTGTGATAGGAACATGTCGAATTTGAACAAACTCGACTTTACTGCTTTGGAGGTCTCTAGAAGGAACTACCTCAAGTGGGTCCAAGATGTGAAGCTCCACCTCACTGCAAAGAACTTGCTTCCTACCATTGAAGAAGCAACGGACGAGCCTGTTGGCGAAGCTGAAAAAGCCACTGCTATGATCTTCATCAGAAGACATATTCACGACGCTTTGCAAACTGAATATCTTGCTGAGGAGGATCTACGTGCATTATGGGTCGCTTTGACTGATCGTTTTGATCACTAAAAGGACATATTCTTGCCTGAAGCAAGACACAACTGGTAGAGCTCGACCTACTGGGGCGACTGCTGTGCCTGAAGTACATTATAGCACCAACCAATGCCCATAACGCCAAAAGAGGTGTGGTAGGGGCAGCCAGAAGCCGTCCCACCAAGGTCAATAGAGTCAAGGCCCATATTAGGGAGGAAACAAAGCCCAAAAGCGTCCAAACCTCGCTCCCAAGGCACCATACTTCAAGAATAAGGGCAAAGCACCTGAAACGATGGATGCAGACATGTGTTATCGCTATGGTTCAAAGGACCATTGGTCCCGTGTTTGCCGAGCTCATAAGAAAGTTGTAGATGAATATCATTCTCGTCGTAAGAAGTGTGAATCAAACTTCATGCAAGTGGACAAATCGAAGACTACAAAGATGGAGGTTTCTAACTTTCAAGAGGATACCACCCCTATGGAAGATTAGAATCTTAGACATAGACTTATTTTTAGTTGAAATAAGACAATAGGGGCCGAATTCCACCTAGTGGCCCTCCTTTGTTTTTGGTTGATTTTTGAACAATTTCCCTTTATGTTTGGATTATTAGTTGGTGATTTGTTTTGGATATTAAGTTTTTAATCCTTGAATAAACAAAATTATTTTGAATTGATATTTGTTTTTATAAACTTTTATGCATGTGACCGATTCAAATTAATTTTTCATTCTAGGTATGACTAGTGGGAAAGTTAGTTGTCTGGCAGATTGTGCAACCACACACATTGTTTTGCGTGAACGTATCTATTTCACTAACTTCATACCTAAGAATGCACCTCTGACAACCCTTTCAGGCCCATCCAACCTGATTGAAGGATACATGAAGGAATGTATAATGTTGTCTAATGGTACAATCTTGACCATTTATGAAGCACTTTATTCTCCACGTTCCGGAAGAACATTATTAAGTTTCAAGGACATTAGAGATAAAAATTATCACGCTGAAACTCATATAGAAAACGGAGTTGAATTTCTGTGCATAACTTCCTACGAATATGGCCAGAAGCGTATTCTAGAGAAAATGGAGCGTATCCTAAGTGGTTTGTATACTACGACCATATGCCCCATAGAATGCCACTATGTGGCCGGCCCTACTACTAGGACCGCGCACGAAGTTACACTTTGGCATGATCGTTTGGGACATCTGGACGAATAACGATGCGCCATATCCTCAAATCTTCACACGGGCATCCACTAACCGTAAGTTTAGGTTTTGATCCAAGGAATTGCATGTCAAACATGTTCGATGGGAAAACTTATTACTAAGCCTTCTTATGACAAGATTTGTTCGAATCCTCCCATTTTTCTACAATTGATTCAGGGGGACATTTGTGGACCAATTCACCCTCTCGCGGGCCATTTAGATACTTTATGGTTTTGGTTGACGCTTCCACACGTTGGTCACACATGTGCTTGTTGTCCATAAGGAACACTGTATTCTCCAAACTGTTGGCTCAAGTTATCAAGCTCAGAGCTCACCACCTTGATTATCCGATCAAATCTATTCGATTGGATAATTTTGTACCCCATGTTCACACCTAGAACGACCTAGCAGAGGCTTTCATGCTTACAAATGATTGCTCGATCGTTGGTCATACGTACCAAGTTCCCGATCGCTGCTTAGGGCCGTGCAATATTGCACACAGTAAAGTTGGTCCGCCTGAGCCCTGTTGCGACACAACCATTTAGTGCCCTTCAGTTGGTTACCGGATACAAACCCGACATATCGCATCTGCGCATATTTGGTTGTGCGGTATATGTGCTGATCTCACCGCCTTTACGTACAAAAATAGGGCCTCAACAAAGGATAAAAATCTTTGTCGGATATGATTCTCCTTTGATTATTCATTACTTAGAACTTTTGACAGGCGATCTGTTTACCCCTCGTTTCGCGGATTGTCACTTCTATGAGACAATCTTCCCGTCGTTAAGGGGAGATAAGAACGTCACCGTTCCTGAAGAACGACACAGATCATCGTGGACGACTCCCACTTTATCTCATTTAGATCCCTGCACCGCTCAGTATGAAACTGAAGTGCAGCGCATATTAGATCTTCAGATCATGCCAGATGCTTTCATCGATCGCGCGTGACAAGATCACATATTCCAGCTGCGAATATGCCTGCAAAGATGAATGTACTAAATGTATGACGAACTGCCCTCCTAGAAGCCCGGGATGTCAATCTTGGTGATCCACGTACATTAGCGGCTAGCCAATCATCTTCCCCTACACAAAAGCGTGGCAGACCCTTTGGTTCAAAGGATTCACACCCCCTGAAGAACCTACAGTGAATTCGACTATCGCTTACTCATTCTACCCAACTCATAAGGAAATTCTAGATTATGGAAGCGTCCTCGAAAAGACGAATCCTCTTCCCGAGAATCGTGAGATTTTGGTCTATTATGCTAGCTTAGATGATGTGTGGCATAGAAATGAGATGATTGTCGATGATGCATTAGCATTTGCAGTAGCTACTGAGATCATGTTGAACGATGACATTGAACCACGTTCCGTTGATGAATGTCGACGTAGAACTGATTGGTCAAACTGGAAACAAGCAATCTAAGTCGAACTTGATTTGCTTGCGAAACGTAAGATGTTTGGACATGTAGCTCCTACTCCTCCACATGTGAAACCCATTGGCTACAAGTGGGTTTTCGTTCGGAAGCGTAATGAGAATAACGAAATTGTGTGTTATAAAGCTCGTCTTGTTGCACAAGACTTCTCACAACGCCCTGGGATTGACTATGACGAAACTTATTCACCTGTTATGGATGTGATTACTTTTCGCTACTTTATCAGTTTGGTAGTTTCCGAAAAACTGGATATGCAGCTGATGGACGTAGTAACCACGTATCTCTATGGGAATCTTGATACAGAAATCTATTTGAAAGTTCTCGAAGGACTTACATTGACTGGTTTAAGTATTTCTAAACCTCAGAACGCGCTCTCAATTCTGCTGGGGCGTTCACTCTACGGTTAGAAACAATCTGGAAGAATGTGGTATAACTGTCTGAGTGAGTATTTGACTAGTCAGGGATATGTGAACAACAAACTATGCCCTTGTGTGTTCATTAAGAAGTCACATTTTGGATTTGCGATTGTTGCAATATATGTCGATGACATGAATCTTATCAAAACTTCTGAAGAGCTCGCAAGAACTGCCGCGCACCTAAAGTCGGAATTTGAGATGAAAGATCTAGGTAAGACTCGATATTGTCTCAGTCTCGAGATAGAGCATTGTTCAGATAGAATCCTAGTACATCGATCGAACTACACCCAGAAGGTGTTGCGCTGCTTTAATGAGGATAAAGTGAAGCATTCGAGTACTCCAATGGTTGTTCGTTCGCTATATGCAAAACGAGATCCCTTCCGTTCGAAGAAGGATGATGAAGAGATTTTGGAGCCTGAAGTTCCTTATCTAAGTACTATATGCGCTTTATTGTACTTAGCTCAATGCACTAGACCCGACATCTCCTTCGTTGTTAATCTTTTGGCCAGATACAGTAACGCACCAACACGCAGACACTGGACTGGCGTGAAAGACATCTTCCGTTACCTTAAGGGTACTACGTATTTGGGCTTGTTCTATCCCTACGAATCCTCGAATAGTACCGCACCCTATGCTCATCGAGTCGATTCTCGCCTTGTTGGTTATGCCGATGCAGGATACTTATCTGATCCGCACAAGGTGCGTTCTCAAACGAGTTATGTCATTACCATTGGAGGCACCACAATCTCTTGGAGGTCAACTAAATAGACCTTAATTGCCAATTCGTCTAACCATGCTGAAATTCTCGCCTTACATGAAGCAACTCGGGAATGCTTTTGGTTGAGAGCAGTAGTGGGCCATATTCGAAGCTCTTGTGATCTTTATCCCGCCGTTGATGTCCCGATGACGATCTTTGAAGACAACGTAGCTTGTATTGAACATCTCAAGAAGGGTTACATTAAAGGAGACAACACCAAGCACATTGCGCCGAATTTTTTCTTTTCACATCAACAACAAGAGCATCAGAAGATTAAAGTCACGCAAATCCGTTCACAAGACAATCTGGCCGACCTCTTCACCAAATCACTGCTGAAGACAACATTTCAGAAGCTTGTTCATGAAATTGGTATGCATAAACTTTCTGAGTTGTAACTTAGCTATTCTCTTTGGAATTATGTCAAACTCAGGGGGAGTATCCTATAGATACTTGCTTGATCTTAATGTACTCTTTTTCTCTACGATTAGGAGCATTTTTCCCACTGGGTTTTTGATACCAAACTAGGGTTTAACGAGGCACCCACCTTGAGCTGGTCATATCCCTGATGACGTCCCGTATACCTTTCTTTTGACTTTGCATTTCTCACGCATTTTTCCTTAGACTATGGATTTTGTCCCTACTGGGGTTTTTGCCATAGTCTTAGGGTTTTTTTTAGTGAGACTTACTACTTATGCAAGTTCCTGCCTTATTGAGAATAAGCCTTGTTCCTTCGAATCAGTGTCAATGAGTCGACTTCCTCAACTTCTGCATGATGCTAAATCTACCTTGAGTATTTACACACTCAATGGGGAATGTTGTAAACATTCCTAGTTTAAGTATGGTTGTGTAAATCCTATATTAGATTTGATTTGATTCTAGTTATCATTTCCTATTGTATCTTGTATTCCTTGGGGATGAAAAAATATCTTCTCTCATTATATTACTATAAATAAAGGCATAATGTAGGAGGGATAACAACACACATATTCCCCTACAATTCTACAAACACATCTCTCTCTTCTCATTGCCGCCGACCATCTCTCTCCTTGTCAGATAAAATAGACCACAACAACTTTTAATTTTGTAAGTTTTTAATTTTTTTAAGTTTTTAATTTTTTTTAATATTTAAGTGAGTCCAAATTGACACGTGACGTCAAGTCATTGTCCAATAGGCGCCATGTCATCAGTTAATGGAGGTTTTGATGAAAAACTTAACAGATGTATGAAAGTGTTCTAAAATTTTAACTTTAGGTATCATACTGAGAAGAAAAAAAATTGATGTATGAAATGTTGAAAATAAAAAAAAATTTCAAGATAGTAAACTGAGATTAATCCTATATTTTAAGTATAAACAGACACTTATTTACACGAAATATAATAGATTTACTTAAGTTTGCTTAGTCCGCCTAAGCGCCGTCTAGCCGCCTAGGCACTAGGCGTCAGCCCGCAACACGACGAGCGCCTAACGTCTTTTATAACCTTGCTTCATTGACATTAGCTCAACTTAATAGTGGCGGTTTTTCTTCTTTTATATGCGAGACCGCAGAAAAAATTCGAATTCATCCCTCTCATCAGTCTCTTCCTCATTTACCGAGGACGAGTAATCTGAATCTTCGGTGGTTTCTGCTGCCGATCCCGTTTCTTCCACACTTCCAGATTGCTCCACATCCTTCCACTCATTCTTTTTCTTCCGCACTACATGCTGCCATATGTTCTTCAGCGCCTCAATGCGAACCGGTTTGATTAGGTAATCACAAGCACCATGAGTCACAGCCTTCATAACAACACTTTTTCCAGCATCGGCCGACATCACTGTGGAATTACACATATCAGGTGTCAGCTCCAAATTAACACATACGATTCCGGTTAACAACAGTTAAATCTACACAAAATTACTCAAACGAGGAACTCACTGATAACAGGCAGGTCCATCTCCAGTCCAACGTGCTCTAGGAGTTTGAATCCATCCATGTCTGGCATGTGCACATCACTGATAACAATATCGAATCCGTTCTGGTTCTCTCGAAGCAGCGAAAGTGCGATCTCCGCACGATTACATTTTGTCACTAAAAAATCCCAAACAAATCAACTCAATCAATCCACAAATTTAGTACATAAACAAACTTTAGAACAAAATTAATAAAACAGGGCTATGAATCTACAAAGACACAAACCAAATCTTACTTCTGGAACAAGACGATTAACCTTTTTAAAAACAAAAAATTAACACTGTACAATTTCAAACCATGTAGAACAAGTAACAAAATTTAACACAACCCATGATTCAAATCTAAACAAAATCACAACTTAAGCAGTAAAAGATATCAATTATCCAAATCTTAACTTCTACCACAAGCTCCAAATCCCTTAAACAACAGCATGAAAAACACAAGTAATTATAACCCAAGTGGTAAAACTTGCAGTAAATCACCCACAAGAAAGATAAATCCATGTTGGGAGACAGGTAATTGACATCTACAGAAGGATTGACGAAAACCCATGAAGCAAAGTCTCTAGAGAGAGAGGGGAGAGAGAGGGAGAGAGAGAGAGAGAAACTCAGAAAAGGGTACCTTCATAGAGGCAAGTTCTGAGCATCATCTCCAAGATCGTAAGGCAAGTAGGATCATCGTCGACCACCAGGACTCTTAGTCCCGCAGGAAACTGGTCAGTGACCACATCCCCTGATTTCCAAGCTCCACTCGAACTAGCCGTTGACATCGATCCCATGCCGTTGCTCGGATGCATAGCTTCAAAAAACCTAAATCTCGGAAACCGAATAAACTGCAAGATATATCTCTCTCTATATATAATTATATATAAAAATCCCCTACCAGATAACCCGAATTACATGCTTAAGCTCCGGTTTTGATTCATACCCAATTCAAAACTCAAAGAACCCAGTTGAGCAAAAGCAACAGAATTGAAAAAGATAATTGATTTTCTGCTGAGAAAATTTTATTATGTATGTATGTGTCTATATATATTATTCGGATTGAAGTTGAAAGAGCTGGACTGGTCTGTCTCTGCCGACAAGCTCTAAGAGCAACTCCACCCATCGAGCCCTCCCCTGGCAATCCATTATTGAATCCACCATTTTTAACAGTAACTGCCTTTAATGAATAGTAACTACCATAAATGAACAGTAATTGCCATTTGCATCTCCACCATTGGAGCCCTCCCCTGGCAATAGGCAATAAAATATTAGTTTTTTTGTTTGTTTAAATAATACAAAATAAAATTATTTGTAATTTCGGATAAGATTTTTTAAATCGTTCTCGTTGCGCCACGTGTCATTTTATAAAAAAAACAATTATTTAGCGATGTATTTCGATAAGATTTTTATCCAATGTCATCGTGCCACGTGTCGTTATCTTTTGAGAATCTTTGACGATAGATTTTAATCAGATTTTAACTCGTTCAAAATTGCGACACGTCAGCGAAGTGCAAAGGAAAAACACTTTGCAAGCTATCAAGAGGGGTGCAGGAAGGATGTGGAGCGTTGTTTTGGTATCATTCAAGCTCGTTGGGCGATCGTCAGGGGTGCTGCCAGAATGTTCGATATAGAGTCACTTCGATCCATCATGATGACGTGCGTCATTCTTCACAACATGATTGTGGAAGATGAGTTCGATTATGATGCGGTTGATGAATATGAGCCAGAGCCAGACACGATGAACAATTCAAGAACACGGATATATTGTGCGCATGATGCCACCGAAGAACCCGTGCAACACGACCCATTAGAAAGGGATGGACGTTACAACGAAAGGGTCATTCAACGATATACTGCACTTCAAAGGTCATCTATGCACAATGATCGGCAAATTGACTTGATAGAGCACCAGTGGGCATTGAAACAAGCTGAAGATACTTAAGTTTATTTAGTATGTTTGTTTGTATTTGATGTGTTTATGTAATTTTATTTGGTGTGTTTTTTGTAGTGAGTTTTTTATTATTTCGTATGTTTATGTAATTTTATTTGGTATGTTTATGTAATTTTATTTGGTGTGTTTTTTGTAGTGAGTTTTTTATTATTTCGTATGTTTATGTAATTTTATTTGGTGTGTTTATGTAATTCCAATTGGTGAGTTTTTTAGTTTTATTTGGTGTGTTTTATAATTTCATTATACGTGAACAATTTGATCAATAAAGATTCTATTATTAGGATAAATATATTACAAAATTAAATACATGTACTCTCACTTTAAATAAAGTACTAACTTCAATAAAATGGAAACAACATAAATAATAAATTACAACCCAAAGTGATTGGAAAACTATGGGCTCCGATTACAAAAGTACCTTATTCCTCACCACTTAACAAATCTGTGGTGCTAGGATCATCTTGTCTTGTTATGCTAGGACCATCCTGTCTTGATCTCGCTTCTCTTGCACGCCTCCTTTGCACCACATCTGCTTTCTCCGACTGCAAAAAATATTTAGAATTTGGAGACATCCCTTCTAAACGCGTGTTCATAATGTCACGATCTCGTTGTGCAATTCTTTCTTCTCTAAGCAACTCCCTTTCTTGCCTAAGTAGCTCTCTTTCCCTCTGTTCAGCTTGAAATGCTTGTTGAATAGCTGCAGCTTTTACCTCATCTCTAGCCTTTTCAGCCTCATATTTCGCCAATTCCCGCACCAACGTCAATTCACCTTGACGAGCAAGTTCTTGCATGTACTTTCCATAATCATTCTTGGAAGCACTCCCTTTCCTCTTTGAAGCCTTCTTACCTTGAGGCCTAATTGGATAACGGGTCGACCCCGACGCTTGTTCTGGAATGGGCGTTTCAGGCACTTCTTCTCCATCTTCTTCATCAACATGGGAGCCATGATCGGGTGTAGAATGTGGAGGGGTGCTGTGTACAAAGGTGCTGTGTAGAGGGATGATGTTCATGCATACTTCTGGACCAACATGCACAACTTTGAATTTAGGACAATCTTTAACAATATTCCAACATTCCCACCGGGTGAATGATTTGTTTCTTGATTTGATTTTGGCAGCATACCATGCTTGTGCTTGAAGTTGCTACAAATAATAATAATGAAATTATTAGGTAACAAATAAATAATACAAACAAATAATAATAATGAAATTATTAGGTAACAAATAAATAATACAAACAAATAATAATAATGAAATTAGGTCACAAATAAATAATACAAATAAATAATAATAATGAAATTAGGTCACAAATAAATAATGCAAACAAATAATAATAATGAAATTATTAGGTAACAAATAAATAATACAAATAAATAATAATAATGAAATTATTAGGTAACAAATAAATAATACAAATAAATAATGCAAACAAATAATTATAATCAAATTAGGTAACAAAATAATAATACAAACAAATAATTATAATATATTCTTACCTCATCCGCATAATTTGCCCCACTTCGAACATTACTACTAGCTTGTGTCAAGGCATCTCTCCACGTACTAAAGGAATGGCAAAGTATTTTCCAACGACTGGACATCGATTCTTTGGTTCTTTTCCCACTCATTTGCTCAAGAAATTTGGTATGAATTAAACTCCACATTTCTCGCAACTGCATCTCATTACCCGTAAGGGAATTATGAGTAACTTCAACCTAGCTAGTGCACAACGCAATATCTTCAAGAAGCGACCAATTCGTACCTGCAACAGTAGTCATTTTGTGGAAAAAAAATTGGATTGAAACTTTGAGAGAAAGATAGAAATTTGATTGAAAGTAGTTGAGAAAATATGAAATTGTGGTGTAAGGTAGATGGAGAAGAAGTGGTATTTATAGAAAAGAAAAAAGAATTTTTTACAATTTTTTTTCAGATTTTTTACAATTTTTTTCGGATTTTTTACAATTTTTTTAAATTTTTATTCAAATAATTAATCTCTGCCGTTGGATTTAAAAAAATTTGAATTCCAACACTCCAGATTGTGCCACGTGTCATAACGGTAACTTTTCTTAATTTTAAAACAATTTTTTTTTAATTTATAAAGCAGATTAATATCAACCGTTGATCTTAGATCGAACGGTTGATATAAAATCAGTTTTTTTTTATTACCGTTGCAAATCGGACGACTTGTATTAAAGAGCCGTTAGGATTGAACGGACCGTGGGAAGCCACGTGGCTTCCCAACGGTAACTGGGCGCGCGGGCCACTTGACTGAAATCCTGTCGGGCGACGCGCCCTCACTCGCGAGTGAGGGGCACGCGCCTGACACAAAAAAAATTAAAAAAAAGCCCGGACCCAGGCCTGACGTCACGGGCCTCGGGCCACATGCTTGTCAATTGCCCACCCCCTCGTCCCTCGGGCTCCCACCCTCACTCGGGCCCTCCATGGCTGGAGAAGAATCAACCGGCCCTCAGGCCCCTTCCTGCAGCCCGTCCCCCGAGCAAAGAGCATGGCCGGAGTTGCTCTAATTGTCTGTGTTTTGGGTTTATTTTATGAATTTAATTATTTTTTTGTTATCTTATTTTAATAATTGAATATTTTATTCGGAGGTGGGTCACTCCTGGAAGAGTGGATCCAGCTCATATACAAATAAAAATAAATAAAAAATTAACTTGATTTTTTTTTTGTCAAAAGGTAAACTTTATTAAATACGAATAGAAACGTTTACATCTTTTGCTAAAATGTTAAATAAAAACTCCGGATCCAGAGCATCCCAAGGAAAAGCACATCCATATGAGGCAACATATGAAGTGACATAATGAGCAACGACATTCCCATCCCCTTTAACAAACATAAACCTCACATTTTCTAATTGAGATACCAACATATCAATATTCCAAAGTAGCATCAATTGCATACTCCTTATTGATCATTCGAATAAGCATCAGAGAGTCGGATTAAACCTCCACATTCTGACAACCCATCTCTAAGAGCAACTTCAGCGTGGGAGCCCTCATCCCAGGCTATTCACTATTTAATCTACATAATGAACAGTAACTGCCCTAAATAAATGGTAATTACCTTGGCAATTGTCTTTTGCATCTCCACGTAGCCCTGGCAATTGGCAATAAAATATTAGTATTTTTTTATATTTTTAATTAATATTATATTATTTATTTTTTATAAATTAATATTATATTATTAATTTATATTTTCCTTTTGGTCTTCCCGAAACTTCTACCATTTATCTTTCTTTTTCCTTCCCACTCTCTCACTCCCCTCCATTTTCTCCTATGCGCCCACCTAACCCTCTTCGATCCCCCGCACATCTAACCTTCCCCTCCCTCTTCGATTCCACTCTTCTCTCCTCTGATCCTTCCATACCTTACCCATCTTTAGCTTACCACCATACCCTAACCCCACCCATTTGACGGCCGGTGGTTAACAAAACCTGGATTTACGGCCAGAGAGTCGGTTTGATGGCGGTGGAGAACAAAACCCAGCGGCCGGAGAAGACGGTGGTGGGGAGCACAAACCCAGCGGCCAAACCGATTTTTTAATATTTTCAATTTTTCTTTCAATTTTTGCGTTGAATATGGCCTATGTTATGGAAGATTTGGTCTGATTTGGATATTTTTTCTGCATTTGTTGTGGATTCAGATCCCAGGTGCCATCAGTCTCGGCGACGAACTTCGGCGAGAGCCATTGAGTTCGAAGCTAGAGTTTTACATTTTTTTAATTTTTTTAATTTTTTTTAATTTTATATTATGGATGACGTCGTCGTGACGTCAGCCTACGTCACATGGCCCTCGGGCTGGCAATCCCTGTCTGGCCTGTTTCTCGGGCTTCGCCTGTCCTTCGGGCTCCCATATGCTGGACCCTATCCCTCCAACAATTTGGCCCTGTTTGCTAGCTTGTCCCTCGAGCAACCACCCCCGCTGGAGTTGCTCTACACACACCTGTACCACAGCACGTAGAGCAGCTGCTTTTGCCATTGCTTTCGTGCTGAAAGACAGCCCTCCCACCCCTCCTACAGTAAGCAACATCCCAGCAAAATCTCTCAAAACCCATCCATAGCCCTCTTTGCCAGTCTTCCCGCACCAAGCCCCATCACAATTAAATTTGAGAACCCCAAACATTGGCCTTTTCCACCTAACCGGCTGTTCGGCAAAGTGTTCAACCAGCCCCAACTCAAGCTCGTCAGTTTCACCCATCTCAGCACTTTTAGGCCATCTCCAATCAAATGGTCCAGAGGGCTAGAGGGCCGAAAATAGCCCTAATACCGTCTCCAACCAAGGGCTAGGCCAGAGGGCTCGGGAATCTGGGAGGGCCCCGCGGAATTTCAAAGGGCCAAAGGGCCATGGCTGGCTATTTTTTTTTTATAGTTTTCCTATTGTTGTCGGTTATAACCGACAACATTAATTAAAGAAGGATTTTTTAATACTATCGGTTATAACCGACAGTAATAGGCATTCATAGGCAAATTTTTTTTATATTTACTATTAGTGTCGGTTATAACCGACACTAATAGTTTGAATTTTTTTTGAATATAACGGCTAGCTGAGTCAGCTAGCCGTTGGGTTTTCCTTCAATATTTTTCAATATTTCCAATATTTTCCTTCTTCAATATTTTCCAATATTTCCTTCTTCAATATTTTTCAATAATTTCCTTCAATATTTTTTCAATAATTTCCTTCATTTTTTTCCTATAACTTATATTTCAAAAAATTTGTTTCATATTTTTTTTTAAATTCCATTTTTTTCCTATAACTTCTATTTCACAAAATTTGTTTCATATATTTTTTTTAAATTCCATTTTTTTCTATAACTTCTATTTCACAAAATTTGTTTCATATTTTTTTTAAATTCTATTTTTTTTCCTATAACTTCCTAAGCCATTATACAACATTAAATTAAATTAAGTAACATGAAACAACATTAAACAATATGAAACAACATTAAATAACATTAACCAACATAAAAATTATACAACATGAAACTTAAACAGCATTTTTTAAAACATTTAAAAACATAAAAAGTAAATGCCTACTCCATGCTTCTTTGGGCCCAAAGATGTGCAACAAGATCTTGTTGTAGGTACTTGTTTGTGGCACGAGAACGTATCATTCTATAGCGCCTCATGTACTCATCTATAGAGATACTACCAGTTCTTGAATTGAAAGGCAAATTAGGCTCATCATATATTTTTGCACGAGCCCTTCTTGACCTATTTGGATCTTCTTGGTCGTCATCAGACTCTCCATCAATGTACCCATCTCGCTCATCCTTCACTATCATATTGTGTAATATGATTTAAGACATCATGATGGAGTCCAAATTTTCTCGACTCCACCCTTTTGCCGGTTCGCTGATGATCTTCCACCGTGCTTGTAGAATACCAAAAGCTCTCTCAACATCTTTCCGATATGCCTCTTGGTGTAAGGTAAACAACTTTTCCGCGTCATTCCTAGGGTTTGGAATTGCTTGGACAAGTGTCGCCCACTTTGGGTAGATGCCATCTGCCAAGTAATACCCCATATTGTATTGACGGCCGTTGATGTAGTAGTCAAGTTGAGGTGCTTTACCTTCCGTCAAGTTATTGAAGATGGGTGAATGCCCAAGAACTGTAATGTCATTTTGGGATCCAGGGACTCCAAAGAAAGCATGCCAGATCCATGTGTCATATAAGGCAACCACCTCTAACACAACAGTTGGCTTTCTCGACCTTCCGCTAAAGCCTCATTGCCATCCGGTGGGACAGTTCTTCCAATCCCAATGCATGCAGTCTAATGACCCTATCATGCCCGGAAACCCACGGTCTTCAGCTTTGCGAAGGAGCCGATTCAAATCTTCTTGATTTGGCTCGCGGAGGTACTCGTCTTTGTAAAGCTGAACAATTGTGTCACAAAATTCTTGAAGAGTATCAAGGCATGTAGACTCAGACATACCATGGGTTTCATCAATCGAATCAACTGGGGAGCCATAGGCCATCATTCGGAGTGCAACAGTAACCTTCTGATGAGGTGAGAAACTAGGGCGGCCTGCTCTGTCCCGCTTCTGTCGAAAGTATGGATTGACCTGCTGGACATCACAAAGTAAACGCTCGAAGACATGACGCCTCATCCGGAAGCGACGTCTGAAATCCTCTTCCGTGTACACCGAGTTGGGGTCGAAGTAGTTGTTCATCAGATTGGCATGCGTCATCGCTCTGTTTCGTGGTTTGTAAGAGCGACCAGCAATAGAACCACCCCATTGAGGTTGTTCCTCAGTTGGTTGACACACCATGGCCGCAGCCATGGCTGCTGCTATGTTGTGTTTGTTGCGCCTTACTTGAACTTCTTCATCAGACTCCTCATCTTCTCGTCTCATTTACGCCCATTTTGCTTCTCTTTTGGAATTGGATGAGGACCTCCAGTTGGAATCTGAAGATGATCCAAAGTTGGAATTCATTGCAAACTTGAATTGAAAGAGATTGAATTTAAATAGATTGAATTCAAAGTTGTGTGAATTATATCCCAATATCCACCCTATTTATAGCAAAAAAAATTCAAATCCAACGGCTAGCTGACGTCAGCATGATGGCTACCAACGGCTAGCTGACATCACTTAGCCGTTGGATTTGAATTTAAGTTTAGTTTTTAAATAATAAATTATGTTTGGCCCTATGACCCTTTGGCCCTCGGTTGGAGACGGTTTTTTGTGAAAGGGCTAAAACGAGCCCTCTGGCCTTCGGTTGGAGACGGAGGCAAATATGACCATGTACTGTTCATTAAAATATTAATATCTTGGAGAATCTTGGAGGACCAGAGGGCTAAAACGAGCCCTTTGACCAGCCATCGGTTGGAGATGGCCTTAGCACTTCGAAACTCCAAAATTTGTTTCCTAACCACATGAACCATCTCTATAGGGTTAACAAGGACTCCATTAAATACCATTTCATTCCGAGACTTCCAGATTCTCAAGAGCACAAAGACACACTCCTGCAATAAATCCTCTTGTCTATCATTTGGCGAGGTATTAACTTGATTAACTAACAAGTTCCTTCCTTAATTTACTGCTTACCATTTGTAATTTTGTATAATCTTTTCCTTTTTAACTCTGCTATTTACCTTCCCGTTTTATCTGTTTCCTGTGGTTTGACCTTTCAAATTATCTAATGTTTGAATCAAAGTCAAATCATTTGATCTAAAATTTTAATTTTTTTTTTGGTTCAAATTTTTATTAATTTCGAACATGAAGACGCAAAAATGCAGAAAATAAATTGTGCTCGAATCTAACGGAGTTCGATACTCTTCCTTCCAAATCATCTTCCCTTTTCTTCCATGCTTTCTTACTTTTATCTTCATTTTTTTTTTTATAAAGAAGTCAACATAAATGTTGACGTTGACGTGATTTAATCGTAACCGTTCAAATAAGAACAAACTAGAAAGGAAAGAAAATTTAAAGGAAGAGAATCATACTTCTTTACTAATTTAATCATGCAGCCAATGATACCTAGTTAAAGAAAAATATTAAAGTTAGAAAAATAATAAAGTCGTCCAAATTTTGATTTACCTTTGATTTTATTTTGTGTTTCATTTACTTGTAGGAGATTCAAATTGGGTCACTAGCACTCTATCATTAGAAAAGGAAACAAAAGTTAAATACAAACTTCTTTTTCTTTCGAAAATGTTGATTATACGGGAAAGTTTTACGATTATGAAAAAATAACTACAACATCAAGAATGTAAAACACAAGTTCGACTAGATAAATTCTTGAAAAGTACATCATGAATAAGCATCGGAACACCTAAAACAACCTTAAGTACATATATAAGTACAAAAACAAAAAACCGTTTTCATGACGATGGTAGATGATAATGTTTGCTATTTTGATCGATTAATGTTTTACACCAACATAATATTCGTTTGTTCAAAACTTGGAAACCATGTTGCCCAAGTAAACAACCACTTCCACACATTGTGGGGGTGGTTTAGGTTTTCCACTTTCAATTCACCAATAGTGGTCATACAATCAACTTGCAAATTTTATAATACCAATTAAAAAATAATAATTTTAATTTATGACAAAATTTCGATTAGCAGGTCGAGTAGGTCAAATTAATTCTACGCATTGCTTTTCAGTTTTGGTAGTTTGCTGTGTTGTGTTTGCATGTTTTCTTTTAAAACCTAATTACTTTATTTGTTTCTTAATTTCTTAATCCTCATTGATCTGAATATGGTATGTTTGATGCTATATTCATGTGTGAATTGCATTTATCATTTATAAATTCAAACATATTTGGCTTATGTGTAAAAGTATAACGACCACACATGTTTATTTGATATGTGTTGTCTACATGTTTTATTTGAGTATTTTCACATGTGAGGTGCATGTAAAGATGCAGAATTTTGCCCCACATTGAAAACTCAAGGGACTTTTGCATATCCCAACCTTATTCCGCATTTGAGGTGGAACATTAACTTCCTTCAACCACTTGTCTTCATTGCACTATTCTAAAAATCCTCGCCTAGTGCTGCCTAGGCTCGGCCTAGGCGCTAGGTGGACGCTTGGCGGCTGGCCACCGTCCCGATTAATGACTAAGCGTTTGAAAATTAAGAAAGAGTGCCTAGACCTGTTGAGACATCCGCCTACCTGCCCAAACCCACCTAGGCACCGACTATGTTGCGACTTATTTAGACAGAAAATAAATTGCTTTCTTTTTGCATTTTATTTATTTTTCAATAAATTGTAAAAACTTGTTGAATACTTAAATGAACACACATTATATGCTTGGTCCCCATATTTTCATTATGTCCAATACATTATAATATATATGTCATTCTATTTTGTAGTTTATGATGAAATTATATATATTTTAAGTATAAACAGATACTTATTTATACGAAATATAATAGATTTACTTAAATCCGCCTAGTCCGCCTAGGCGCTAGGTGCCAGCCCGCCGCCCGACTAGCGCCTATCGTCTTTTAGAACCTTGGTTTCAATTACACTAAAAATTTCTTTTGGAAGTGATAGAGTTAGAAGCACACATTTCTAGCTAACAGAAATTTCAAAGAAGTAGATGTGATAAATATGTTGTAGTAGCCTCGTTACGATTTATATTTGAATTTTAAATTTTAAATAATTTATAACCGTACTATATACGATAAATGGATACGATTGCGGAATCCCTAGAATCCAAAAAAAAAAAAGACCCGGCAAGGATCCTTTTCTTTCTCACTCACCCTTTGACATGTGAAATTCCATTACACATAAAACTAAAATATTAATATACAGAAAGTTTGGATTTTTCTCTTCCCTTCGTTACCCTTATTATAAATCCAACAAATAAAAAATAAAAAAAATGGGCCCGCCCACCTATCTCTCCACCATCTTTAAATTTGTGCTATTTGGTCATTTTCTACTCTATTAAAAATAGTGGTGTTTTAAATAGAAACACTCAAACCAATTGTACTACTCATCACATAAATATAGTAAACATCACAAAAATTGATAATATAAAGAGTAACTCAACTCCTTGTAACCCTTGCAAGGTTTGATAAAAGAACACAAATCAAAGAATATTCCTTTAGAAATGAGGATGTTGAAGATTTTTTCACATTTTTATTAGAGCAAGGGTTGATCGAGCTTCCCAAACCTAAGAAACCGGATGAGGTGGGATGAGTAGAAGATCATCGCTGATATGAGACTTTTTACTTCACATTCTCACTTACTGAATTGTAAACATCCTTGCCTCGTTTTCAAAAAATAAAAAAATAAAATAAAATAAAAAAAAAAATAAAATAAAATAAAACATCCTTGCTTCCCTTCTGCCCACTATGTCCTTACAATATGACCTTTTTACAGTAGTACTCACTGTTAATTGCGTATTGCGCGAGTCTTTTCAGGATTACTTCATTTATTTTTCTTTGTTGTCTGGAAAACTTCGCACATGGAAGGTTTGGTGTACATCAAATGATTTTATATGAATTAGAGGAAAATGATCTATAGATTCGTGTAAGTCATGTGCTTATGTTTGATGAAGTTGTGAGTTCTACGATACGATTGATATTTGATGAAATTTGTAATTGGTTAGTATTATTTTGTTCTTTCCAATGGTGGCAATTTCGAAAACAATTTGAAACTCGCATGAACATAAGTGTCAATGTGTTCACAATCAAAACGCGATTAACTATGTACAGTAAATATTATTTAATAATTCTTTACTTTTTCAATTATATGCTAATAGTATAAGTTGTCATATTCTGTACATAATTATTTTTAATGCAAAAAAGAATTAAAAATAATTACAATTGTCTCAGAAATAGTATCTCCTTCAATCAAACTGTAGTTGTAGACAAAGTTATCTTTGTCAATCCCATCCACATTGTGCTTCACATAGCTGTATTCACTTCCTTCACCAAAGCTAATCTTCTTAATGGTTCCAACACCTCCATCTCCCTCAAGAATTTCAGCAGTTTTGATTGCTTGTGGAGCAATCTTTGGAATGAGATTGTCAGCATCAAGAACAAGGGAATTGTACAACTTAGCAAGGGGGTGACAGAGGCGTATTCGGTTTCGTATGTGAAGACGCCCAAGGTGATGATTTCTAAGAGCTTAGAAAAATGAAAAAAATTAAGAAGGCTAAATAGCCAAAATGGTCCATGAGATTTGCATAACTCATCACTTTGGTCCCTAACATTTCGAATCAATAAAAGTGGTCCCTGAGATTGTCCACTATCCATCATTTTGGACATTCCGTTAAAAACTCCGTTAAGTGTCCCGGAGCTCTTGGCAGAAAGTTTTGGGCAATTTTCAAAGCTTCGTAACTCAATTGTTTCTTAACCAAATTCGACCCATAATATATCAAAATGAAGATAGAAAAGTGTAGAATAAGATTATACCTATTTGGAAGCCCAATGGCTGCCGAAGATGGCCGGAAAATAGCCTCAAATTTGACTGGTCCGAGAGAAAACTGAAAAACTCGCCGGAAACTGGGTAAATTTTAAACGTTCATAACTTCTTCAATACTCAACGAAATCAAGTTATTCAAAGAAAAAAATCATACTTATTGACGAGAAAAAGAGAATGGTACCTTTTTAGATGGCTAAATCACCGTGCTTTGGCCGGAAAACGGCTCGAAAGTGGCTAACTCAAGACCAAGATAGCCACTTTCAAGCCGTTTTTCGGCCAAAACACGGCGATTTAGCCATCTGAAAAGGTACCATTCTCTTTGTCTCATCGAGAAGTATGATTTTCATTTTTAAATCACTTGATTTCGTTGAGTATTGAAGAAGTTATGAACGTTTAAAATTTACCTAGTTTCCGGCGAGTTTTCAAGTTTTTCCTCTGACCAGTCAACTTTGAGGCTATTTTTCGGCCATCTCTAGCAACCATTGGGTTTCCAAATAGGTATAATCTTATTCTACACTTTCCTATCTTCATTTTGATATATTATGGGTCGAATTTGGTTAAGAAACGATTGAGTTACGAAGCTTTGAAAATTGCTCAAACTTCCGACTAAGAGCTCCAAGATACTTAACGGAGTTTTTAACGGAATGACCAAAATGATGGATGGTGGACAATCTCAGGGACCACTTTTATTGATTTGAAATGTTAGGGACCAAAATGATGAGTTATGTAAATCTCAGAGACCATTTTGGTTATTTAGCCGATTAAGAATGAAATGAGGGGAAGCAAAGAGGAAGATTGATATTGTTGTGAAAAATGTGATCACCAGAGACGGTATTTATAGATTAGGGCCAAAGGGTAAGTGTGGAAAGTGGGCCCTATAACAAAAGGAGTTCAGACAAATTTTCAATTTTTCAATATTTGTTGTCCATGTGAAATGGGAAGCATATAATATTCAAATTCCGTACAACAATGTATATTTGTCAAAGAAATTAGGCCACCAGTAGAATATAATTCGTTTAGAAAAATTCAACTAATTATTCTGAATGCCAAGTAATTATGTGGAATGCACATGTCATTTTTGAAATGAATATTGAATAGCACACCAATTATGTCCGAAAATCTGATGGAAAGTTCCCAATACATGTGCAATGAAAAAAATCTGAGGTCCAAATGCTGAGTATTATTCAGTCTTGGACAAAAAAAAGAAAGAAAAATTGATGCCAAGTATCAAACAAGGAAAGAAAGCCTATCGGAGAATGATATTTGCATCTAAAAACGTGATGCGTAACATTTAAGTAATTTGTATATATCTTTTTTATTTTGATATTAAATTTTTAATGATATTTGATGTGGAAATAGACTTTTTCATGTATTTAATGATTTTTTATACATATCAATGTACAAAGGGTAGGAGGTAAGAGAACTTTAGGGCCTCATTTCGAAAGATCGCAGGGCCCCAAAATTCTCAGGGCCGACCCTAGCTCTAACTCGGACGACCATACCTTCTCCCACTGACTTTGTCAACTGCTCCCATCCTTTTTTCTCTCTCTACAATTCATATATATATATATATATATATATATATATATATTTATTTATTTATTTATTATTTATTTATTTTTGACAGAAGCGATAAAGTTTCATTACCACAAACAACCAACCAATGACAAGGGTGCCAGATGGGTACATATGCTCTAGTGATCAATTTCTTGATCTAGAGGTAATTAGCACAAAAGCAAATTATTAAAACCCCTAAGCGGCCACCCCACAAACTACACCACTAGAACAAGAAGTTTGTGGTAGATATGCCACATAGACGAGACATGACATACCAAGCACCTAAACCCTCACAAAAGCCATCGCAACCAATGAGGCTACAAAAATGCCGTAGCGGCATAACTTGCCGAAGCAATACAGACAAAAAAAAAAGAAGCAAAAAGACCTAGGCTAAAGAACCGATGTGTCCATAGTGGAGAAGCAGGTGCAGAATTGGCAGGAGGCATGGGTTGTAGATGCACGAGTAGAATTGGCAGGAGGCGTGGGACGCTAGCTGTAGCCGGGACGACACCCAAAGGGGTGGGGCGGGAGGGGATATCCAGTCAGAACTGCCATCGTCGTCGAAATGCCACCACAACCCATAAACCTCGCCATTAGCATGACATCATCGCATTACCCTTGCAATTAGCAACTTTATCGCAAGGCAGTGCCACCACAACATAGTCAACGAGAGCCACAAAACCCGAAAGAGCAAGCCATAGAAGGAGGTTCCGACCCACCAATCAACCAAACAAACACTTGTTAGCCTTATAAGTTTATACAATTAAAACACGATCGAAGGAGTGACTGACCTAATTCCAACGGCGGCCATGGAAGTCGAACAAGAAAACAGGCAAGGCACGGCAACACCAAGATCTTCTATAAACTCCTAGCCGAATACAACTACTTTATGGGAAGCATTATGTTGTGTGTTCTAGGGCTTATAGGGACCGGTGTTTTATATATAGACTAAAAGTTAGAGTTTCCATCCATAAAGGAAACCTAAACTTTACTTTCTTAGCCTCCAAGTCAAGTATCATAATCATATTCAATTAAGGATTTCATCAATCCTATTTCCAATATAAGACACCTTATATAGCATTGATATCTTTAAGAGATCAAATCACAATCAACATTATTCTCCAATATTACATTCCTATTACATGTAGTAGACCACTTAAAGGTTGATTTATATTGGATAAATCCAACAACACCAACCCAAACCTGCAGATCTAGCCCCAGACAAGGGAGGAATCCCTGTACAGCAATAGATCTCGAGAATCGGTCTGAGGACTGCAACAGAGTCGGGAAAATTGGTTGCCCACAAAAAAGTGGGGGAAGAAGGTGCTGGGCAGCACCAAGTACCAGAGAGAAAATTGAGAAAGGGGGAGGGATCGCGGAAGGACAGCAAAGGAAAGTGAGGGTCGTGGGAGGAGCGGACGGGGGAAGGGTTGAGGAGCGAGGTTTGGAAAGGCTAGGAGGAGGGGACACTAGAAAGAGGCAGGAGAGGCTACCGCCGGCCCCAAGCCAAAACAAGGGACCGATGGTTGAAAATTTTGCAGAGTTTGAGGTTTGTGGTTGGAGAGGGAGGGTTTTCCTTAAAAAGATATTCTATTCATATAAATTTGGATGGACACTAAACACTTCCACTACTCACTAGGGTGGCGGTGTGGCGCTATTCTTCCCCTTCAATAAGCCATGGCAATTTGAATAAGCTTTTGGAATTTTTTCTTTCTTTCTGAAATTCAAACATGAGTAGCCAAGGTATTTTGTTCATGAGCTGGAAGAATAGCCCAACTGAAATGGTAATTTGTGGGATGTGAAGATGGATATAATGGTTACCAGTACGCGATGGCAGCAAGGGTTTTTTGTTTTTCAAGGAATTTAAGGTCTTTCATCTTTTCGTCATAAGAATCTTCCATCCCAACAACCCAAACAGTTGACTTTTGAGTTAATTGGTCTAACTTTTCTTTTCCTTTCTATGTGTAATTGAGTTTACACCGTAACAGATCGGATGTGAAATTCACAAAATTAGAAGGGAAAAATAATACTCCAAGTTAAATATCATGAGATAATATACGTATAACTAGTATACGTTTTATTTATTGAGATTAAAAATCAAATACAACATTACTCCTTAATCATATCCAAAATGCAAGTCAAAGAATTGCTTTGGTACGATAATAAATTGAACCACACAACTGAATAAATAGAGAAAGCAAGAGATAAGATTGTTGCCATATGGAAGATTTTAGTTGTAGGCATCAGGATTGGCCACAAGGTGGTTCTCAATGAGCTTGAACAAACCATGGGCCCTTTCTTTGCCAGCCTTAACATGCTCTTCCTTGATCTCAACATCACCCTTGGTGTGGTAGTGGCTGATGTTCTTGATGATGGAACCACTGCCAGAAGCCACCAACTTAATCTCATAAGAGATCTTCTCAATTTTGTCAGAAATAGCATCTCCTTCAATCAAACTGTAGCTATACACAAAGTTATCTTTGTCAATTCCCTCAACCTTGTGCTTCACATAGCTGTATTCACTCCCTGTCAAATGGAAAAATGAAACAGAAATTAAGATATTAGCTAGTGTTTTCGAGATATATATTACACCACCACCAACAACAAAGCCTTATTCCATATATATTAAATAGGTAAAATTAACAAGTTAATGGAGAAAATGGTGGAAACTAAACAAACCTTCGCCAAAGCTAACTTTCTTGATGGTTCCAACACCGCCATCTCCCTCGAGAATTTCAACAGTTTTGACTGCTTGTGGAGCAATCTTGGGGATGAGGTTGTCAGCATCAAGGACAAGGGCATTGTACAACCTAGCAGGGGGGATGACAGATACGTATTCGGTTTCGTATGTGAGGACACCCATGATGATGATTTTTAAGAGCTTAGAAAATGATCAAGGAAATTAAGAATGAAAGGAGGAAGCAAAGAGGATGATCGGTGTTGATGTGAGAAAATGCTCCCTCCAGAGGGTGGGATTTATAGATTCGGGAGGGAGGGTACATGTGTAAAATAACCCCCTATATCTAAAGGAGTCGGATGCTGTCCATGTGAAATGAAAATGAAATATTAATTTTCAATCGCATGGCAAAAATAAAAAAATAAAAAAAATCAATGCATAAATATATTAGTCAAAGAAAGCCACCAATAAAATTCTAGAACTTGATTAGAAAAAAGAAAAATCAACTTATTTCTACTGGTGGGCTAACTTATTAATATTTTAATTTTCCAAAAACAAAATAATATTTTCATTTCTATTGTCTAAGACCACCAATCAATTCAGAAATCCAATGGAAATGTGCAAGGATTGAGGGTTAATAGAACAATACTTGACTACTCAAAGATGAATAGAAATTCCTACTCAAACCTCTTAGTGTTTTAATCCCAGAGTTTTGTGCTTATGATCAGAATCGTTCATACTATGAATCACACTGTAAAAATCATCTCTGCAAAAAATAAATTAAAACTAAGGTCGTTTAGTTAATCTATTGTAGCAAATACATAGACGGTTTGTAATGTTTTTACCAATACCGTTCATTTGTTTTTAAACAATTTGATGACTAAACGACCTTAGTTTTAATTTATTTCTTGCAGATAAATTCTTTATAGGATGATTTATAATATGAACGGTTCTGATTATAAACACGAAGTTCTATAAATAGACAACAAACAATTTTGATAAATTTTAAGTAAGAGTTCCTACTCATTTTTAAGTAGCCACGTATTGTTCGGGTTAATAATACAAGAGAAGGAAGAAGATGTTGAGTATTATATTTGGCATAAAGACAACCTTACAATGTCGGTGGGCAGTTTAGGTTCCTTTTATGTTTTACTGGTGTTACTTTCAACCTAGCAAGTTCATGTAGATTAAAACACCATAAGACACCGACCTTGAGAAGTCATTCTTAGCAGTGTAGCAATCACGAGCACACAACAACTTCGAGCAGCACCTAGAACTTTAGCAATGGCTTTCAGCACACTCACCACCACTATACAACCCGAACCTAAGGGAATTCTTTGGAGTTTGTTTCGATGGTATGTGCAGGGACTTTTGCTTAGTATTTATACTAACTTAACTCTAATGTATCTTCCCATAATGATGACAGTAGGGTTTCTTATTGTAAAAGATATTAATCTCCAAATACCGTCCAAATAGGATAGAATCAGGAGCCCTTATTCTCCCAAATTAATTGGAATATTAACTTTACTTGGAGTCCAAGTTATAGCATATTAACTAAACCCTAACCCTACTTACATTCCAAACCAATACTTATTAACTGTAGTGACCTATTAGCTATTGAATTAGGGTCTAACATCCAACAGTTACAACATGATGTTAAAATTCAACTTTTGGGCTCCTTCATACTGTATAATGATGATATTTACGTTGTGGACACAGGGCTGGCCCTGAGAATTTAGGGGTCTTGTGCAAGATTTAGATAGAGGCCCTTCATCTTTTTTAATACTGTATTTTCTTTGTTATTTTTTTTTCAATAAATTTGCAAAACTTAAAAATAGCAAAATAGTTCCACAAGGACCCGAACCCAGGCCATGTACAAGAAGATTGAAGGCCTACACCACTAGCTCTAGTATGGTAATTATCATTATCTTGCACATTTAAGTACATAATATGTATCTGTTTACATGTAAAGAAAATTTGGGGGCCCTTCCGAATTGGGGGCCCTGTGTGGGGGCACCTGTTGCACACCCTCAAAGTCGGCTCTGTGTGGACATCATATTAAACTATCAAAGTATAATACGTGATTACATTACAAAAGTATCGTTTAATTATAGCTATCAATACCCTTTATTTTATTTTATTTTTTTAAAAGTTATCGTAGACTATTGATTGTGAAATTTTTTACATAACAGAAAAAAAGGATTCATCCATCTAAAAATGTGTTAGCTATGTAAAATATAAAAAAACTTGGATGAACAATCATTATGTGCTTGTAACTAAGTTTCCAGGTTTTCAATATGTTATAGTACTTCATATTAGAGGTGGGCAAACGGGTCCTGGACCCGCAGATCGGGGCGGGTCTAAGCGGTTCGGGACGGGTCCAAAATTTTAAAATTCAACACGGGGCGGGGCGGGCCTGGTCCAGGTTAATAGTGGGGCGAGGCGGGTCCAAATCCTAGAAGAAACGGGCCCCCGGCCCGAACCGATTTCCACCCCCAAATTGATTTTCGAATACATCATCAGGAGCTCCACGACCATATTCTCCCTCTCCGCCCTCCTATGCTTTCAGGAGCTCTACGTCCTACTCCAGAGGATCCAGACCTTCATCGATGACTCTTCAAACGGGAGCCGTGTAACACCCCGGCCTCGAATAATTTATTTCTGATAATAATTTTGATGGTAGGCCCACTTTAAACTCTTGAAAATTTTCTATTCAAAGGTTAAGGTTCTTTGCTTTTAATTCCTTAATTCCATAAAATGGTTTAAACCATAATGCTCTCACCAAACATACCATTATTCAATTATCTTACCAATTTATTCCCAATTTATTCTCTTAGCTCAAGACTCCCACTAACTATTAATTCTCGATTATTTAATTTCACTTATTTTATGGCTGCATCTAACGTCTCGTTAGATTGCCTACGTACCCTAAACAGGGATCAAGCCATTTGTAGTTCACATTTCCAAAACTCAAACCAAAACCAATATATTCATTTAAATCCAACATATACCACAATCGTATTAATATTCAATCCACAACAGTTAGATCTCAAAAACATAATTAGAATAATGAAATTCGCATAAAAAAATAATGTCGACTCCCTGGCCGTGCGCCGCCGCTGCAGGTGGCGGTCGGTCGCCCAGACTCGCCGGAAAAATTCACTATTTTTAAAAATTCTCAAAAATTACAGAAATGAAGGTCTCAAAGAGTAGAGCAAACTTTATACCTGCGGCCAAGTCCAATTTGGCCTAGAAAGGCTCCAATTTGGCCCAAACCCGCCGGAAACCCTATACATGTGTGGCCTCGAATCGTCACCTCCGGTGCTCCGCCGCCCCTACAGTTGTTTGGGATTTGTTTTAGGCCTCAAGGGAAGTCTAATGGTGGTGAAGTTGGAGGTAGTTACCATTGGATTTGATAGTCTCGAACACACACCCGTCGCACCCCCACCGTTCGGATTCTCCCAATTTCAAGTCCCAATCCCTTGATTTTTTTGGTATAATAGGAAGAGGGAAGGCCATGGAGGGTTTTCCAAGTGTTATTTTAGTGTAATTCACCGGAAAATGGGCTAAAACCCCTTCGGAAATGGCAAGCAAAACCGACCGGGTCGGGTTGCTACTCGCGGGTCAGGGATCCCCCGCACCCCCCTTTTCTCCTGTCCCTTCCTTTCTTCCCTCTCCTTCTTCCTTTTCCTCCTTTCTATTCTCTTCTTTCAATCTCGGCCGTCCATAATTTATTTTACATTCATCACAACCACACACGTGGCACAACATATTGCTCTAGATTTCTGGAGTCTTCTAAATGAATTTAAAATTACCAAAATATCCATGACTTTAAACGTTAATAACTTCTTCGTTATAACTCTGTTTCACGAACGGTTTGCACCTACGCGTTCGTGAGATCGAGCTCTATTCAAAAATTAAAATTGTGACTTCGAAAGGTCTATGGATTTTAAATAATTACTTTCCAACTTCAAACTTTGTAAGCAGTTTAATTTAAAACTAATTCAAATAATTTAATATAAATTCGCAAAAACTAAGATAAAATCTCAATCTTGAAAATACTTAAATTAAAAAAAAAATTCCGAAAACCAAAACTTAAAAATTCTCAATTAATTTCTCCATAACCATAAATCAATTCATTTTCGCTTTTCTCCACATTTCATAATTATGAATATATATATATAATTCATATATTTAAAATTTCAGGGTATTACAAGCCGGATGTGGCTCCTCGACAGAATCCCTCGCCAACATTTTTCCTAAGCTCACCCTCGACCTCTCCACCTTGCTTGACAGCCTCCCCGTCAAGGAGCTCCAATTAAAAGACTATGTTGTGGAGGCCATCTCCCTCCTCCACACCCAGTGCTCCTGCAGCACCACAAAATTGCTCGTCGATCTGAGAGACGACTCCTTCCGCTGTGAGGTTTGCTCCATGCTTGACAGCCTCAGGAGCGAAATCGTCCCCGACCATTTGAAGCTCTCTGGAATCTTCGCGCAATTAGGGATTTATGATGATTCAGATTGCAGATAAGAGCTAGACAGCCTCTAGGATGAGTTCCAAAACCAAACGAAGGACGAGTTTGAGTGGGAGAGGGAGTGAAGAGTTGGTGTCGTTGACGCTGCTGATTACTTCATCAAAGACCAACCCCTTTTTTCCAGGTCTCATGGCCGTGAAGCTTTTCCAGGTCCCATGGTGTCGTCGGTGCCATTGACTTTGTCGCCGTCGTCAGAGGATGTCGATCTTGTCGCAGATTTGGTGGCATGTGGTAGTAGATCACGCCATCCCAACGAGCTCGTCGGGAGATCTAAAGAAGAAGAAGAGAACATAAAAATAAAAAATAAAAAAACCCGTGGATCCGGCCCGAACTGGCCCGTTTTAAATGGGTCGGGTTAGGTCCGGTTCCTGTATTAAAATTTGGTGGACCCGCCCCGGCCCGGCCTGTTTTCTTTAAACCCGAGTCCAGTCCAATCCTTTCAAAATTGGGCCTGGCCCGTGCCCAGCCCTACTTATATTTTACATGTGAAATTTATGTATTATAGTATAATTATATATGTTATAGTACTATATGTTATACAATAAAGTTAAATAAAATAAAAAAATCCGCATAGACGTCTACGCGTTAGGTCTTTGTCCGCCGTCCGACTAACACATTTTAAAACTTTACTATAGGAATATTATTTAAATGTAGATAGTATTATATATATTTTTCTCTTTATCGGGTATCTTTTTTATGTCAGACCAAGAAAAAAACATGGTACGGTGATTATGTATGTTGAAGTTGGACGGGTTTTGAGGACAATCAGCTTATTTGATGTATCAAGACAAATTTTGGGTTACCGATTGGACGTTCAGATTGGTTTAGAAGGTAGTTTGTACAATATATTGTTACTTGTTACCATTTAATTGACATTTTACAATGATTATACAAATATGATTTAAAAAATTAATTCCTACTTATTCATGCGGGCCGAATACAAAATGATCCACGCCTTTTGCATATTAAACATACTTAAACAGTAGGGTTGGGAAAAATTCCAAAAATTCCAAACCATACCGAAAAAATCCCGATCCCGAACCGAAAATATCCCAAACGAAAATCTCAAAATTTTTGGTACTTATCCCAAACCGATCCCGAGCCATTCGGTATGGGATTCGGTCTACCCATTCACTGGTTTGGTAATCCCGAACCGAACCAAAGGGATTCCTTTGTATGCCTTTGAGTTGTTTTTTTTGGGATTTATTGGTTGTATAAAAGCTAAAAAATGCCGTGCATTCCCTCATTTCTATCCAACCCTATTAGCACCGTTTGGCTCCTCCATTCTCTCTCTAATTGCTTCGCGATACTTCTTTCTCTCTCTTCAATTTCTGTCAACAAAAAAACCTAGCCTCCCCCATTTTTGCTTCATCCACCATGCCTTCTTTTGCAAATGAATCCCCCATAAATCATTGACACAGCCATAGCCACCTTCACTGCAACTCAATCCCCCATAAACCACTCACTCAGCCATAGCCACCTCCACTGCAATTTAGACTCGAGCTCTCGAGTTCTCTCTCGTACCATCATAGACCCTAGCCTCCATTTCTCCTTGGATCTGTGAGGAATGGTAGCTGTCAGAACCTAGAAGCCGCCATCATTGAATATCGCACCTCTGTGAGCTTGTTGAGGTCGATGGTGGTTCCTGATCTCGATCTAGTTCTGAGCCTTGGGCCTCCGGGAGACGGTAGCCATGTCGATGAATTTGAGGAAGGTCGACGAATCCCAAATTTTTTTCGGGAATCCCAACATTCAGGATTACCGAAATATCGGTTTGGTTTCGGTTTTCAGAATCTCATCCTGAAAAATGTCGATTCGGGATTTGGGATCCCATTTTCGGTACGGGATCCCAAACCGAACCAATTAAACATACTGTTAATAAAATTGGAACTTTAACGAAAAGCTCCCGGTACTATTCGTTTTAACAAAAAATTACATTTTTACATTAAAAAGTCAATCCTGATACTATTCACTTTACCATTTATTTTGTCCTTATCGTTAAAACTCAAAGTTTTTAAATCATTTTCATTAGTTTTTCTTAATAAAAAATGACTTTTTAACCAAAATGGTTATGAGATTGTCATAGCACCTCACTTTGATTGTTGTGATTTAAAATCAATAAAAATGGTCATTGAAATTGTCAATGATCAATCATTTTGATTCTTCTGTGCTTTTTACATATTAAACGTACTTAAACATTTCTATTGTCAATTAAAAAAAAACTTTTGGTTCTTGGGTTTCAAACTTGAACGATTCAATAGATAAAATATATGTTGGGCTTAAAAAAATATATTTTCCTTTTGCTTTTATATTGATAGGGATCCTTATTCGTTCCTAGATTCCCGTCACTACAGATTTATTGTCTTAAAACATATGGATGGGTGCTTACAAAATTTGTCAGTAACTGTAGCATCCTTTGGATCCTTATAAGGTCCAAGTTCTCTCTGCTTTGTAACTTTTAAATGTTAGAACAAAGTTTAAGCATATATATGGGCTGTGTTAATTCTTTCCCATGTTGTGGTTGATTAATTTGGATGATCAATTGGTGTTTGGTAGAAAACATGTTTTGGGTTTGGACAAGGCAGAATTGTAGTGGAGAAAATACACACACAACACACAATAGAAAAATGTTACACCTGAGGCAATTATCATATTTGATCAATCACAGATAGACCTGTAGTGTACAACACATTTATAGAGAGTATAAAGTGGTCATGGACTGCCTCGCTAATCTCGGAAGTAGACTTGAGTTGGGGCTTAGTGTGTTTCATGGCGCTCAAGATTGTATCAGGTCCTTTTTTATGACAATTTAAAAAGTGTTTCTAGGCCTCGTCTCATATCGGTTCCGATACCACTTTGTACTCAATTTCATCTCTTTCGTAATTCTTAAATCAGCTGCAAATTTATGGTGTTTCTGCAACTAGTTTCTTATTTTGCGGGAGTTTAAATCATTTCCACTCCAGTAGATCAAAAGAAGTGATTTACTAAAATAAAAACAGTTGACAGAGGCCAATTAAGAATTTCCGGCTAGAATTCCAATCTGTTTATCATCTGAGATTTGCCCTTCCACTTTACTTAAGATGGATGCCGCTGAGATATTTGGAGGAACTATCTGATAATAAAAAATTGGATAAACTACTTCGACACAACAGATCCCCTGATTAAGTAAATTAGAACCGAAACTAAATATTTCTTAATCACAATCTTGTACAACAAGAATAAAGTTTAGGAACAAGAAGAAAAGCACTTACGGAAAAAAGGAAAACAACATGAACAATATGTTAGATATATTGTACACAGCAGAATTCCCAAAAATTTATACGACTACTGAAAGTTTTCTTAAAAATTTTCAGACGTAGGCGCGAGGGTGCGCCATCAGATAGGCTTCCAAAACTTCATACATCCCAATAGCTCTATCCTTGCCAAGCTCAATGTCTTCTTCTTTGATCTGTATATCATCTTTGGCTTTGTATGTGCTGGTCAAATGACAGATGCATCCTCCTCTTCCATACCCCTCAAACTTGACATCATATGTTATGTATTCAAGCTTGTCCAACAAGTGATCCGTTGCATCGCTTTCGATGAAGGTGTAGGTGCAGCTGAGTGCCTCCTTGTCCAAAGCATCAATCCTGTGCTTAGCATATTTCATAGGACTAGCTGCACATCCCCAACAAAACCAACACAAAAATTAGATATTGAATTTCATGTAAAAACATAGAGAAAGAAAAATGGAAAATTGACCAAAATGATTTTGTTTTTCAGTATATTATCTTTATCTGATCGCTATATCGTTCATCTTTGGTTTGATTTTGATCGGTTCAACAATCGAGATTTGATTTATTATCCAATTTTCCAAGAAAAAGAGGGTTGACTTTTAATTTGCCTAACAATTTACCTTCAGTGAAGTTGATCTGTTTGATGGTTCCAACTTCTCCTGAACCGCTAAGGAATTCAATACTTTTAATTGATGAGAACATGAGCTTGGGGCAGATGTTGTGGGCATCCAAGATCAAGGCGTTGAACATCCTCTGTGGCGTCACCTGAGTCACAAACTTCTGGCTGATCTTGGTGACACCCATGCTTGCTTTGCTTGATGAACAACACTTGGGAGTTGGGATGAAAGAAAAAAAAAAGGTTTTGATTTGTGAAAATATCAAGAGGGAGGGAGGAGCAAAGGTTATCCGATTAATTATTTTTGAATGTGAATGATGAAGACAAAACTTTAGGTGGTGGGCTGCTGCTGCTTTGCTTGGAAGTTGTTGGTATGAATAATATTTTTTTCAATATGCAATATGTAATGGTGGAATGCGATGTATAAGTTGGACCAAATGTAACCTAATGTGGACTTTTCGACAACGGGAGGGAATCCGATGGTCCCTCTTTAAAAATGACAAACTGGATGACTTGGAGTCACATGAAATTTTCATGCTCTGAAAGGTACATGGTATGTTTTATATTTAGGAGGAAGATTGCTTGAAATGTTAGGCTTCTAGTGACATGGAATTTTCAAAGTTACATGATATCTTTTATATTCAGCAGGAAGACTGCTTGAAATGTTAGACTTGTAGTGACACAGGAAATTTTCATGCTCTGAAAGAAGATCTAAGTCATCTTATATTAAGCAATAATCAAATCTAACTTTGTCAAGACTACATTAATTTCCATGCAATATTCAAGTTTTGGTGCTAGTAGAGTTTGTTCAAGCTTTGGAAACAATTTGGCACCGACCACCACTGACCAATTATGTTTCCCTACTGATGTTAAGTCACCACCATCACCTCTTCAAATTTTGTAACACCTATTGTGATGCAACAATCTATATTATTACCATTTATCTCCATTTATAAGGGCGGAACTAGGAATTTTACGAGGTAGGTTATTATGTCTTAAATAGGCAATATCTGAATAAAATTATATTCCTTTTCTCACAAGAAGGAAGCTTGAATGTTATGGCGCAACTGATTGACTATTGTTTCAGATTGAGTCGCTAAAATAAGATAGCCTAAACTATTTTAAATAGGGAGCGACACCAAAAATTAGTACTAAGATTGATTAGTGTCAAAACCATAATATTCCCTCGCCTTAATAATACTTAAATGCCATCAATCACTGTACGTGCAAGCCTATAAGATCAAAAAAGCTCAAACAAATATACGTGGAAGGAAATTAACTGTATTCTTCCACTGTAAATATTAGATCAAAATACTTTGATACCCTTTCATTACTGTAAAGATCGAAAGTGAATATATTGAAGGGAACTTTAACGAAAAGCATCCGGTACTGTTCACTTTAACGAAAAACCACATTTTTACACTAAAAAGTCAATCATGGTACTATTCACTTTACCCTTTATTTTGTCCTTATCATTAAAACTCAAAGTTTTCAAGCCATTTTCATTAGTTTTTCTTATATTGAAATCTTGTTTATTAACCAAAAAACATTCGAACCTCATTACATGAAGATGTTAAGCCCACGCCACTGTCTTATCACTCTACCCACTTTAAAATATAAATGTCAATGACAAATATATCCTCTTATAAAATAACATTTAAGGACTTAAACAATAACTACTAACATTTTGCCACATCATCATTAGTTGAAATGGCAGGAAAAAACAAGAAAAAAAAAATTAAAAACCCACCCTATTGTACAAGCCCAACCAATCCACACCCGCACACCTCCCTAACGGTGGCGTCGATGCCAGCTCCTCCCTCTTCAAATTCCCTTTCTCTCACGATGGATGACAACCTCAATCTAATTCTGGCAGAATGGAGATTGTGTACAGCGAAGGGGAATATATGGGTGGAGCCGTGCATGTGGGTGGTTGTGAGGCTATGACCGTGCTGCGAAGGGTGGCATGGGGTAGGGCTTATGTGTTGGCACGACTGAAACTTTGGGGGTCGTGGTGTTGTTGGGATTTTGGAGGTTTGTTTTTTTTTTTTTGCAATAAGTGGCGAGAGTTCTGTCTTTGAAGGTCAATCTGCCTCCTTTCGGTTCCTTTTTCTCTCTCAAATAGCTTCAGAACACAACCCTCAATCCAACAAAAAGAATAAGGGAGTGAGCAAAGTAATTCTCACTACACATGTACCAAAGTGCAGCAATGCATTGACATACTCATATTTCTTGTCCGTAGTTTGATATTCATCTTTAATTGGCACTTTGACTTGGTTTTTTATGATGATATATATGTACCAATACATCTTTTGCCATCTCCGTCCTTCTTCGAGCTTGACCCAGAAAAGAGGTAACTGTGGACCTTCCATGTCTGCCTTGATGGATTCTTGTTTGTTGTTTGAATTACTGCTAAATATGTCCCATGGTTGGTTTTTTTCTTGAGATAAATATATTTACATGTATATATACGTATATATATACATATTACATAAAATAAAATTTAAAGAACTTAAGATACTTAAAAGGTTATAATTGGAATAATGGTGGGTGGGAAAATAGCGATGTTATTATTTACCTTTTTATAGTGGATGGGAATATAATTGGGTGGAAAGATAAGACAATGTGGTGGACTTAGTACTACTCTTACATGGATTATATGATCAAATCATATATGATTTAGCTCTTTGTTTTACTCACTATAACAATATTGACCTTGACTAAAAAAAATTAATTATTGACCTATAATCAGAGCTTACTATACAATATTGATTTTTTTTTTGGGTAAATTGTATCAATGGTCTCTCAATTTTAATCAAATTGGAGAAATGGTCTCTCAACTTTAATCAAATTAGAGTAATGGTCCCTCAACTAAAAATCCATTACTATTGGTCCCTCAACTCATCAAAACTAGCAACTATTGTCTTTTTCATCAACTCCGTTAGAATTTTCATTAAAATGAGTCATGTGTCATGCACGTGAGACTAAATCAAAGAACAAATATAAAAAATCAAATAAGAAAACTTATATCAATGGTCCCTCAACACATGCTTTCCAGCCTTTAGGCAGCAGAAGGATCAGAACAAAGAAAACCCAAAATTTTCCTCTTTTCTTGTCATTTTGGCATGAGAGTTTTCACCAACATCTCTGATCTTTATGATTTGATGGGCCTTTATCACTTTTTGTTGTATTTTATTATATGAGAAATGCTAACGAGACTTTTTCAAAGTATAACTCTTATAAACTCTCTGTTGTTTCACAGTTTAACATCAATTATAGTGCTAATATTATAAAACATGTGTAAAAAATATGAGGTGGTAGAAAGTACATGGAGAGTCCCACTTTTGAGAGAATCTCCTTAGCATTTCTCTTATTCCAGTGCAAATATTATAAAACATTGTGTAAAAAATAATTTACAACCACTAATATTATAACACTTGGTGTACCACATGATGTGGTGCTTGATGATTAGACTACTTTTTTAAATCAATGAAAAAAAAGAAAAACTAATGCAAATGACTTGAAAAATTTTAGTTTTAATAAAAAGTCATGTTATAAGTTTTGTTTAATGATTAGTACAAGACCCATATTAAAGTAGTCCAACTAAAAATGGCCCAACTATAATGAATTATGATTTGTCGATTTTACCCCTAACTTTTTTAGGTTGAGTTCCAGATTTTCGTCGTTAATGGAGTTCATCGTTGTTTTGCAGACCTTCTTCTATTTCTTTGAAACAAAAATATAGATCCTCATGCTATTTAATATATATTTTGTATTATTTCCTTGAAATGTGATTGTCGTTATTATTCATAGTGTATTCGAGGTACTGTTTTTCAATTTTTCTTCGTCAATGGAGTTCATTGTTTGTTTCTCCAGAAAATAAATTTGAGATATGCATGCTATTCAATAATAACGACGGGTCAATGTTTCTAGACTACAAAAATAAACTGTTTCTGGATTTTAAGTAATACTGTTTCTGGAATCTAAGTCACTGTTTCTCGATCCAAATGAAATAGACACACTGTTTCTTAAATGTAAGTTAGAAAAGAAATAGTGAAATTCACTGTATTTGGATTCAAAGCAAAATAAGCACCTTGTTTCTTAAATATAATCAACCGATGCATGAAAGAAAAGAAACAGTCAAAAGTTAAAACATAAACTGTTTCTGGAATCTAAGTCACTGTTTCTGAAATTTAAATCACTATTTCTGGAATTTAAGTCACCGTTTCTGGATTTTGGTTCTTTTCTTTCCAGTTACAGTGTTTGTTTGTGCACAGACAAAATAAACATTATATCTGATTTTTTTTCCAGAAACAATGTTTTGTTTTGGGTTCTCCAGAAACAGTTTTATGTTTTGGTTCTTTTTTTTTTCCAGACACTTTTTCGCTGGTTTCTGCCATTAAACTTCTTTGAACTTGTTTCGGCGGCTTTGTTCTGATGAATGCTTCCTTTTTCAACTTTGATTTGGTTGTTTTTGAAATGGGGGAATTCGATTTGATAGGAAGACAGGGAGTTATTATGGCGGTTTCGTGCTGGATTGAGGTTGGTGAAGAGTTAAGTTAATATCAAATCATTTAAGAGTATTTACAGAAGTGTAGATTTGTAGCAGGTTAGGCTTGTAAGTTTGACCTGTAGACAATAGTTTTGGATGATTTTTTTATTAAACTTTGAGCATTTTTGGTTAAATAACATTTTGTGATGGTTTTTGGTTAAATATTTGTTGGCACAAGCCTTTTTCATTAAAGCTCCCTTAAAAAAAAAAACTCAATCATCAACAACCACGTGGTTTACAAAAGATGACCTAAAAATTTGGTTGACATTAATCCCTTCCTTGCGGATCTGAAATGCTAAGGAGAGCAAGACACACAAAAACAAAAAACAAAAAACAAAAAACAAAAGAGAAAGAGAGAGAAAGGTAAAGAGAAAGGAAAAGGAGGAGGTGGATATGAGATGCTGGCAATGGAAGGTTTGTCAGTGTCGGTGAAGGAGACCGAGAAAGGAGACGGACAGAGAGACAATGAAGGCAAGAGGAAGAAGACATGGAGGCGAAACCATGAGAGGAGTGTTTATTATCTTTTCTTAATAAATGGGTGTAATAGACCCCAACAAAAAAGAGACCAAATTTTCTGCACTCAAAATATGTGTGGTCTCTTTGTGACTCCAATAAGTGACTAACATATATTTATTATCTCAACTTTTCTTAATTTTGTTGTAATAAATTCAATACGTGTCAAACACTTATTAGAGTCATAGAGAGACCATATCTATTTTCAATGCAGAAGATTTGATCTCAACAAAATACCCAAACCCATCTAATCCATTTATTTATGATCCTATTAGAATAAAAAAAAGGTAACTTTAACGAAAAACCCTCGGTACTGTTCACTTTAATGAAAAACCATATTTTTACACTAAAAAGTCAATCCTGGTACTATTCACTTTACTCTTCATTTTATCCTTATCGTTAAAACTCAAAGTTTTCAAACAATTTTCATTAGTTTTTCTTTAAAAAAAAATCTATGGATACAAGTACCCTTGGTTCAAATGGCCATTCCTGAGCCCATCAGTCAAGGATTGGTTATTGGGAGATTGTGGCCCCATAGTTTATGTTCCTTTCAAGCTGAGCCCATTCTAAACCTTACAGGCTTCATAAATAAATAAATAAGAAGAAAAGGGCAATAATTTTCCCGCACCCATCTTATTCTCTATACATTTTTATTTATTTCTGACCATAAAATTGTTGAAAGAGGAGGATCAAATGACTGAAATTAACGGAAAGTTTGTAGGAGATGAAAATGAGTGTGTCAAAATCATGGAGAAATTCTTTTTATTGAAGTCAATACATGGAGAAAGTATATTCCAATGGCCGTAGTTACAGGCATTGTCAAGCATATTTCTATTTATCAATCCCCACAAGCGAGTGAAGGCAAAACCCCCACCGCCCCCCACACCCCTAAAAAAAAAATCTTTAGGGCCTCTTTCTACATAAGATTTAAGCATAGGCATCAGGATTTTGGAGGAGATAGGCTTCCACAACTCTGTACATCCCCAAGGCCCTTTCCCTGCCAGCTTTTATTTCTTCCTCTTTCAGCACAACGTCACCCTTGGTGTAGTAATTGCTTACCAACCGGTTCTTACTACCCCCATCTGATGCAGCTTCAAACTTAGCCTTATAAGTGATGTATTCAAGTTTCTCCACTACTAATGGTTCTCCTTCAACCAAAGTGTAAGCATATACAAAGTTCTCTTCGTCGACTTCGTCAACCCGGTTTATCACAGATTTGAGCTGGCTACCTACATGAAAAAGTTATTACATGTATTCAACAACTTTGTACATTATAAAATGATCAACATGTGGGGTGTGGGGTGTTTTCTGCGGCATATATATTATGTTGCCGGCCAAACTATCAATCTGATACAACATATTCAAATAAGTGTATATTTATTTATAGGGACGGACAAGGGGAACCAAAACATCCTTCACCTTAGCTAGTTTGAGAGTGGATCCTAATTCAAAGAGCTAATATCGCCTAATCTTCTCTTTTATGCAAAAAAAAAGTGAAAGTATCTACTCAAATAGTGGTATAGAATCTTTGGATTGATAGTCTAGTACGAGAATATTTCACTCGCAGTGTTGTATGGTAGCCAGGTATTATTTACATGCCTTCAGCGAAGTTGATCTTCTTGATGCTTCCAGCTCTTCCGTCACCTTCGAGGGTGTCAATGCTCTTAACAGCCTCTGGCATGAGCTCTGGGATCAGGATGTGAGCATCAAGGACCAAGGCCTTGAACAACCTGTCCGGAGGGATTGGGGAAGTGTACTCATCTGTACGAGTGAAGACACCCATGCTGGAATTTACAAAAAAGAAATGAATAAGCAAATGGCCTGTTTTTGGAAAAAAAGGTCGGGGGGATATAACGATGAAGTTGAGGATGTTGACGATTTATGTTTAACATAAGGGGGGGTATTTCCAAGGCTGATTTCCCAATCCGCTACAGGAAAGACAAACGAAAAGAATCTTCTTTGTTTTTTTTGCGAAGAACAAATTTGTGCCTTGGGATACCTTATTGAAATGACAAACAACGCGTTTCCAGCTGCTTCTTAATGAAGGGTTTTTTTTTTTTTAAATTTATTATTATTATTATTATTATTTAAATGAAATGTTTTTTCAGGGTCTATTTGATAATTATTTTAGTTTTTAAAATGAAAAATTGTTTAGTTACTACTTTGAATATTGCAAGCCAAATTTTTTGTTTTTTTTTTAAATAACGATATATTTACACATACTGTGTTTTACCTTTATGACGAAAAATAATCATACTTATGCATCATGGTATGGGTTCAATCTCTACTAGTTTTTCTCCTTTTAACAACTTAATTCACTAATGTTATCATTTGTAAAAGAAAACACACTACATATATTTACACTTAGTGGTGAGATAAATTGGTTTCGAACTCACTATCAAGGAGATCCGAGTCTAAGACCTCTCACTTCTAGAGAAAGAAGAATTTTGCTAGACCATAGTACTAAATGACATTAAAAGCCAAGCCAAAATTTGAAATCTCATAAAAGTAACTTTCAATTTTGATTTTTATATTTTAAAAAAAAAAAACTAAAATTAATTACTAAACAAGTTTCAATTTTCAAAAAAAAAAAAAAAAAAAAAAAAAAACCAAATAGTTGGCAAATGACTAAATAACACATCTTAATTTGGTTAAGGATATCCATAAGTTCATACATACAGTTTTTTTTACGGACACAATGAGACTAATGAGGGATCGCATATTCAACGCCAAGGAAACCACATGTACTATATTAATGTACCATTTGTACATGCCACATCAATTAATTATATACATCACTTCACATAAATGGTACATCAATATGGTATAAATATGTGGTATCCTTCGTAATCCCAGTGAATTACAACTTAAAAAAATTAGCCTTGTTAAAATTAATTGATATTTTCGTAGTGATTGCGCCTTGTTAGTAATGATCCAAAAATCAAATAACAAGAGGAACATGATCATAGAGTAACAAGTACGTAGGGTCCGTGTCATGGACGATTGACACTATGAGCACATGATGACAAATAAATGTATGGATATCAGGATATGCTTTTTAACGTCCAGCTTTGTTTAATTTTTTTTTGGGTAAATTATATTTTACCCCACAAGTTTGGGATCGATTTCAACTTCTTACAAAAAATTTAAAACATTTCAATTTCATACATTTACTTATTATTTTATTTCAATTTCATAAATCTGTTAGAAAATCCATTAAGTAAACCGTTAAGTGATGACATGGCAAATATAAGGTTCCCATTTGTGCTGATATGACTGCCATATTTGTATCACGTAGCTAAACACTTGATAAAAAATTTAAAATAATTAATTAAAAAAAAAGTTTTAACGAAAAGCACGCGGTACTGTTCACTTTAATGAAAACCCATAGTTTTACACTAAAAAGTCAAACTGGTACTATTTACTTTATCCTTTATTTTGTTCTTATTCTTAAAATTCAAAATTTTCAAGCTTTTTTTCATTAGTTTTCTTTTAAAAAAAAGTAATAAAAAAAAAATCCACCCCTTTCGTTTTCCCCGCCCATCAGCCACCCCCTTCTCCCATCCCCCGTCATCCATCCCCAAAAATCTCACCTGAGCCCACCCCTTTCTCCCATACCTCACCCCAAAAAATCCCCTTCTCCTGGTCGTGTTTGAACAACCCGGACCGCCTGAAGAGGCGGAGGTTCGCGAAGGTGCGGATGCGGCTTCCAAATTCCCCTACCCAGGTGAAGTTTTGGGGCTCTAGAGGTTCTTCATGCTGTCCTCCAGCTGGTTCCCTGGACCACGTCCACCACTCGGCTCGAGGTCCAATTCAAATCCGACGAAGAAAGATGAGGGATTGTTGATGGATAAAGTGGATGAGAGGGTGGTTGTATATGGCGTGCAAGATTTGGGAAGTGAGGGGCGTTGGGTTCATCCTGGTTTTCAACATGTTTTGGGATTAGGGAAGTGAGGATTTTAAGAGTGGGATTTGGGAAGCAGATTTACATCTGGGTTTTGCTGACGAGTTTTCAAGGAGCGAAGGCGAGGGTTTAGGTTAGTTTGAAGAAGTGATTTTAGCTGTTTGATTTCTAACGAGGATGGGTGGGGTTACAGATAGACGGGGGTGGATTAACGAGGAAGGATGGCTCGACGAAGGTAACGGCGTGGATCTGGAAGAATGGTTCCTGTTCGTGGCTAGAATTTTCGCTGGGGATGTTTCCTAGCCGACGAGCACACAGCTCCCCGAGAGGTTGGCGTCGGTTGATGCTTTCTGTCGGGCTTCTGCTTCACTGGCGGGCTTATCGGGCAAGGCTTGTCGGGCAAAGCTGAAAGAGAAGGACAGAGTTAACTTTGAAAGGTGCCTTCGTGGGGCCTTAGGTGTAGGCCTTGAGGCTCACAATCAAGATTAACTTTTAAGTGCTCAGGTGTGCCACTGCCATCTTCAGCATGGCAGATGTAAAACGGGTGTTGAGTTTTAGTTGTATATATACCCGAGAGACCGTGTTAGTTATGACAGGTGCCTTTGTGGGGCCTTAGGTGTAGGCCTTAAGGCTTCCAGTCAATAACTAACTCAGTACTCGAACATATAATGTTCGTTTCATTGATTGCATGAGTCTTATAACCATTATACTTCTGATTACCCTAGCCCGAAGAGCAGAATGAATCCAAATAGGTGCCTTTGTAGGGCCTTAGATATAGGCCTTTAGGCTTCCCATCAAAATTCCTTCTATACTCAAACGTTATACGATAATCATAATATAATGGAAATAAAACTAAGAGATAGGTCGATTACTTGCGCCCCAAGTAACTTCGAACTTCTTGTTTATCAAAGCTTGTCGTGGATGGGTTAAGTCCACATAAGGTTCTTTTTTATGCCTTGAGGCCAAGGACTTTTAAATGATCAATCTTATATGCCCGAGGGCTTAGAACTTAGATCTGGTTTGAACTGTGAAGACATGTTCAAATCGGATTCAAGAGCTGAGAGAGTCTTTTAATAGTCATCTTACTAGAAATAACTTGAATATGACTGGAAGTATACAACATATTGCTAGGCTAATGAATGAAAAGACAAAAACAAAGAGGGTCGGGCAAGGCTAATCGTCTTGCAACTTCCTATCTTTGTGGTTTATCAAGGGGTTTGAGAGCTTTAGAAAATGGGTAAGGAGATGAGTTTACAGAAATAAATCGATACTACAGCAGGTTCTTGACAAGGTAGCAGAGCTATTACAAAGGTTTTTTTGGTGAGGGTTTATCCCGAGAGAGATGAAGGCTTGGGTTGACTACAGCTTCGTTTTGAAGGCAAATCTGGCTTTGAGCAGAGTTTGTGCTTGTATTTGTTTGTTTGATTGAGTGTCTTATCTATGATTTCTCTTTCTTCTTTTATAGACACTTTGGCTTGGCCTCCTGTAGCAGTAATCCTGCCCGAATGCATCTTGAAGGGTAGTGACTCATCAGCTATTTACTTGTACTGCCACTGTAAAGTGCTATTGGGCTGATGAGCTGGCTGGTCTATACCACTTGGTCTTTGGGTAGGTGAGCAAGTGGTTCACATGGCCTGTACCTAGTCAGAAAATGGCCTCTTCTGCCTCCTGGGATTCGGCTGGGCTACGGGTTTCTCTCTTCCTTTTGGGCCAACTCCCTTTTGAGCCCAAAGTTTAAGTTTTACCCCAAACAGTGCCCCCTTCAATCAATATTCAGACTGGAATTCCAGGCGCCAATATTGATTGAATAGCTGCATGCGCCTGCAACCTTGTTCTTGGAACTTGTATCTTCTGGTTGAGATCAACATCCCCTGGAGTCTCTTGATCTTCCCACGACTCTTAAACTACCTTCTGATATTCCTATAAATTCCGACTCTTTTAACAAATCATCCTTGATATCATCTCTATCCAACCCAAGTGTTTCTGCTTCCTTTCTTCTAAAACTGTGAAATGAGTTCTTCAGGGTTGAAGTGGGGTTTCCTAAAACTCCCTTTTCGTAAAAAAAAGTTTTCATCAGATAACTACTATTTCCAACACCTTTGGTCAAACACCCCGCTATCCCCAACACCCTTGGTCAGGTGATTTTCTCATGAAGGCTTACCTTCCTGCTTGTTGCCATGATAAGTCAGGCTTCACCATCATATATGGTGATGACTCTGTCTGAGGATCCTCTACCAAGCTTATCTTGGCCGCACAACCCGATCACCTGATCGGATTCTATCCATGAAGACATCGGAAAACCAGCTGAAAACACCATTGCATCCAGAAGGAATCGCATGTAGCATGCCGGAATTGAATCTGATGTAAATTTCACCAATTTGTCGAAATGAAATAAACATTATTTTAGCAATTTTTTGTCTTTCTGTCTTCTTGAATGATTGATGAACACACACTGCACTTTGATATCCCGAAGCCTGCCTTATCATGCATCTTCTTTAATATAACAATCTCTAACATCCCATAATGTAGGACAATACTTTTTCAAGAATTTAACATTAATGGGATGTTTCTGCCAATTTCCTTCGAGGTCCGCCAAGTAATATCCTCCTTTGTCTAATACTCGACTAATCATGAAAGGACCTTCCCATGTCGGGCTCCATTTTTCAAAGCCCCTAAGTTGAGTTCCTAGAGGAAGGATCGTCTTCCACACCAAATCGTCTTCCTTAAAAGACTTTATCTTCACCTTTTTGTTGTAAGCTCGGGCAACAGCTTTCTTCCCTTCCTGAATCTAGTTCAAAGCTTCAATTCGGGCTACATCTAAGTCTTCAATCCTTTGACACATGGCTTCGATATACTCTTCACTGTGTAATCCAAACTGATTTTGAATTCTGACATAACTTACATTGATCTCCATAGGAAGCACCGCATCCTGCCCGAAAGTTAAAGCATAAGGAGTTGTCGTTGTTCTTGCCCTCTTGGAAGTTCTGTATGCCCATAAAGTATTCCCCAGCTTTTCATGCCACTTTTCCGGACTATCCATCACCATTCTTTTGATAATGTTTACCAAAATCTTGTTGCTGGATTCTGCCTGGCCATTTGACTGCGGGTAGTAAGGACTGGACTGGATCATCTTTATTTTATATTTGCTTGCAAACTCTTCAACTTCTTTTGAAATAAAAGATGGCCCACGATCCGTTACTATGGTTTCGGGCACCCCAAATCTATACAGAATCTTGGTCTTAATAAATTTTTTTACTGCAGCTGAGGTTATGGATTTTACAGCCGAGGCCTCTACCCATTTGGTGAAGTAATCCGTTGCTACAATTATGAAAGTGTGCCCCTTGCTAGAAGCTGGATAGATCTGCCCGATGAAGTCCATTGCCCATCCTCTGAAGGGCCAAGGCTTGACCACTGGATTTAAAGGTACTGAGGGTACATGTTGGAGAGGACCGTGCCTTTGACATTCTTCACATCCTCAGGCATAGGACTTGCAATCTTTTTCCATGTCGGGCCAGAAATAACCATACCTCCTAAGCAACCACCTTATCTTCGTTCCAGCCTGATGTGCTCCGCATACTCCTTCATGTACTTCGGCCATTACTCTCATAGATTCCTCTTGGCCTAAGCATTTCAATAATAACCCGTCTGGAGTTTTCCTTAGCAGGTCTTTCACCCGTAAGACATACTTAGTTGCTTGTTGTCTATCCTTCTTGCTTGTGGTTGAAGATGGATCTTTTAAATGATGGATGATGGGCGACCTCCAATCTTCTATCTCAGTTTCTAGAACCATTACATTCAGACTAAATCCTCTTTCCAGGATAGAAGGAAGATTTCTTCTTTGAATCTCGATATCTAACCCATATTTTCTTTCCTGTATTGGCCAGCCTGAGGCTAATTGCGCCATCTCGTTGGCCGCTGGGTTGGATCCTCTGGGAATATGATTAACTGATATCTCAGAATCCCAATAACTCAGCAATTGCGTGGCCGCCAAGTAATACCCCGCCATGGTGATATGTCTGCACTTGAACTCCCCATTTAGCTGGTTTATTACCAACTCTGAATCACCAAAGACCTCTACCTTCAATGCCCCCAAGTCCATCAAGATTTCCAAACCAATTATTAAGGCCTCGTACTCTGCCCGATTATTGGTATTCCCTTGGTAATCTAGAAGAAATGAGTAATAATGATAAACCCCTTGAGGGTTGATAATTACAATCCCAGCTCCTGAAGCCTTATGAGTGTAGGAACCATCAAAATATAGCTTCCAAGGAGTAATCCATAGACCAGTCACTCTTCTTATCTCTTGCTGGACCCACTCCTATTTGCCCGAGATTCCCTTGCTTGGCGAGATCCAAACACTAGTAACTTCCAGGGTTCCCGAGATATTGATTATCTTATCTTGGGATTCTTGATGCTCTGCCAAGAAATCAACAATTGCTTGGCCTTTAACTGCCATTTGGGGAACATACTGAAAGCTGAATTCTGATAATGCTAGAATCCACTTCCCAATCGTCCCTGTTAGCATTGGCTTTGACAACATGTACTTTATCACATCTGTCTTGGCGATGATGTGCACGTGACAAGGTAACATGTAATGCCTCAGCTTATTGGCAGTAAAATACAGAGCTAAGCACAATCTCTCTACTGGGGAATATCTTGTTTCTATCTCGGTCAGAATTCTACTGAGGTAGTACACTGCCTGCTCTTTCCCGCCTTCATTATTTTGAGCTAGCAAACTCCCGATTGATTTATCTAAAGCAGAGACATATAGCTTTAAGGGTTTTCCCCTTTGAGATGGTACCAACACTGGTGGAGAAGTCAAATAAGCTTTGATACTGTCGAAAGCCTTTTGGTGTGGTGGTCCCCACTCGAAATTCTCCTTATTCTTCAGTCTTAGCAAAGGAGTCAGCGGCTGGATCTTGCCCGCTAAATTGGCAATGAATCTTCTCAAGAAATTAATTTTGCCTAGCAGCCTCTGGAGTTGCACCTTGTTGGTGGGTGAAGGAAACTCCATTATTGCCCGCGATTTGTTCTTGTCCACTTCTACACCTCTTTGATGAACCAGGAATCCCAAGAAGTTGCCCGCTCTTACTCCAAAAGCGCATTTCTTTGGATTCATCTTCAATTTGTGGATCCTCATTCTTATCAATGCTTGCCTGAGGTCTACCAGATGCTGCTCTTCTATTTTAGATTTCACCACGATGTCATCAATGTATACTTCCATGTTTTGGCCAATCAAATCATGAAAGATGGCATTCATTGCCCTTTGGTAGGTCACACCAGCGTTCTTGAGCCCGAATGGCATGACCAGATATTCATATGCCCCCACATGCCCATGACACCTAAAAGCTGTTTTATGTATATCCTCCGGAGCCATCTTTATCTGATTATACCCGGCATTTCCATCCATAAAAGATAAGACTTTGTGTTTTGCTACTGTATCTATGGATAGATCTGCCATGGGCATGTGATACTCATCTTTTGGTGTAGTGCCATCAATATTCCTGTATTCAACGCAACATCGTACTGCTTTTGTTATGGCCTTTAAGACGGGTACAATGTTGGCTAACCACTCAACATATTTGGCTGGCTTGATAAATCCAGCTTTTACTAGCCTCTCAATCTCTTCTTTGACATTCTCTTCTATTTCCTTTGACATCCTTCACGGTGCTTGCTTAACAGGTTTATATCCTTCCTTGATAGGCATTATGTGTTCCACCAAGGTTGAATCTAAACCTGGCATCTCAGTATAATGCCAAGCAAAACAATCTTTGAATTCTTGCAAAAGACAGATAATTTTTCCCGATCATTAATCTCCAATAAACCACTGATTTGTATTGGTCTTGGATCTTCTTATGTCCCTAGATCAATAACTTCCAAAGGATCTTGGACTTCTGGTGGTGGCTTATCCGGTTCTGCACATAAAAATTCGACTAGCTCCGGGCTCTCGGGTAAGTCGTCTGGCCCATCTAGGTCATATATGCATTCGGCCATTGAATGGCCATCTCCAATTCTTCTCTACAAGATTCTTCCTTGCTTTCATCTTGGCTGGTCGAAGCTCCTACCTGCCATTCCTGCTCTTCTTTATCTAAGAGCTCAATTTCTTGCATTCTTCCTTTCCCATACACCAACAGTCTTTTGATCAGGGACCTGACTGCCATTACCTGATCCTTCCTCTTTGTTCTGTCATTGATGGTGTAGGGGTGTTGGGACGATACAAGGTCTATCCCACTCCTCTCTAGTAAGGAGCCTTCCTTGTTCTAGAAGCTTTTGGGCCGTCACCTTGGTAGGGCGGCCGTTCTCATCTGCTCCTGAACATTTCAAAATTCCTACGTTGGGATTGTAGAAACTCGCTTCAGCAACATTGGCTGTGGGAAGAAATGGCCGTGATTCGGCCTCTACCATCCCCCAAAAGCCTGGTCCCTCTACGCCTGCCTCATGATAAACAGCCACTTGTTGATGTAGAGTGGAGGGTATGGCAAAACTTTGGTGGATCCAATCTCTTCCGAGTAAGGCTCCATAGATGGAAGCGCAGTCCACCACAAAGAATGCCAGCATGATCTGTTTAAACCCCAAATCCACTTCTAAATGCAATATCCCATGAGTCTTGGTGATAGCACCCGAGAAGCTAGAAACCGTGAGGTTTGTAGGAATAAGATCCTCTGTGCCTCTCCCCAACTTTTTCATTTGCTTGGCCGGTAGTACATTAACAGCTGTTCCTCCATCAATTAAAATCCTTTTGAATGGCACCCCTCCAAATGAGCTGTAACATATATGGGCTTCAGATGATTGGCAAGCGAAATGTTCAGGCGGCTGAACATCATCTTGTCTGTATAGATCCTTAAAGAACCATCCTTGGATGCTTCAGATGATTCAGCTTTTCCCGATTCTCCCTCTTCAGCTATCTCCACATTGACATGGGCCATCATTGGCTCAGTTGTTACGTAGTCTTCCTCCATAATGTCGGGCTGATTAGGTCTGGCACCAAACATGGCGGATAGCACATACACCATGTTGATATGAAAATTGCTAGGCTCTGGCAGTTCTTATTTCTTGCTACCAATCTGGTCCATGAACTCGTCTAACCAAGCCATCGCATCTGCTGGAAGCAGTGGTTCTGGTGCCCCCTCTTGTTGATTCAGGCCTGAATACGGTGTTTGCCTTGGAACTTCCCCGAAATGATCTACTAATGATAGAGAATATGGTTTTCTTTCAGGTGAAACAGTTCCAAAACAAATAGGCTGCTTTGTCTTCTATCCGGGAGTTGGCACCATGATCATATCTTCTTGAGCTCTCCTCAAGATCCTATATTTCCCAGGGTGTAGGCTTTGTGGCAGATGGTTTCCCTCGCCTTCTGTCTTGCTATTAGCCTTTTCCACCTCTTTTTTACTCCTCCAGCGGAACTAACTACTCCCCCCAGATGACGTTTTCTCCAACTTTTGATTCTTGGATGCTTCCGACGTCGCATGGGTTTTTAAGGAGTTCATGTAGGCTTTGTGTTGCCTTTGGACCCTTCTAACCATGGAGGCTCCCATTTGTTTAACGGGCTGTCCATTTTTCCCAACCACGTACCATTTTCGCCCGAGGCGGGCAGGGTTATCTTTTTTGACAGGATTTGTTATCCTATCATTTCTCCTGACTTCCCTTCCCATATGGCCATTCTGAGAGTGCTCTACACCCATCTCTTTCGGCTTCTTGGCATCTTTATCTTCTACCTCCTCGGAAACTTCATGATTGCGAAATATCTATGATAAAGCCTTAGGTTGGGAATCGCCTCCTAACCGCTGAAAAACACTTCGGGAGGTATCCCTTCCTGCAATCCGCCTAGCTTTCTCATGTGCCTCTTTTCTCTTTTCTTCTTTATTCCTCCTAATCAGTTCATGATCTATGAGGGCTCATGTGGGCGGTATTTCGAGCTCACACTCGCATTGGCACTTACTGCACAGACCATCCCTTTAATTATAGCTGCTCTTGGATATTCGGGCAAGTTGACCACCCCTTTTGTGGGTTTGTCAACCAATCTTCTTTCTTCTTCCCTTGTGACCTTTTCTTTCCCCTTCTCAGCCCAGGCCATACTGATCATATTTATTGGGGCCTCTGAGAAGGGATCCGTAGGTTTAACCATCACTGCTTCCCCTGGCTGATTGGTTTTAAATCCCATCTTCTCCCTATCATCTTTTTCCCCAAGTTGAGGTAAAGATATAGGAATAGTTGATCTTATAATCGGGTCAGCTTCCTTTCTGGAGCCTGCGGAGGCGTTCTCCAATCTTTGCAACATTTACAACAAGGTAGTTTGCAAATCCTCAAGTAACTTTGACATATTTCTCTGATCAAGTAAGTCCCACTGGGCGTGCCAAAACTATGTTCGTGGCTAGAATTTCCGATGGGGATGTTTCCTAGCCGACGAGCACACAGCTCCCCGAGAGGTTGGCGCAGGTTGATGCTTTCTGTCGGGCTTCTGCTTCACTGGCGGGCTTATCGGGCAAGGCTTGTCGGGTAAAGCTGAAAGAGAAGGACAAAGTTAACTTTGAAATGTGCCTTCGTGGGGCCTTAGGTGTAGGCTTTGAGGCTCACAATCAAGATTAACTTTTAAGTGCTCAGGCGTGCCACTGCCATCTTCAGCATGGCAGATGTAAAACGGGTGTTGAGTTTTAGTTGTATATATACCCGAGAGACCGTGTTAGTTATGACATGTGCCTTTGTGGAGCCTTAGGTGTAGGCCTTGAGGCTTCCAGTCAATAACTAACTCAGTACTCGAACATATAATGTTCGTTTCATTGATTGCATAAGTCTTATAACCATTATACTTCTGATTACTCGAGCCCGAAGAGTAGAATGAATCCAAATAGGTGCCTTTGTGGGGCCTTAGATATAGGCCTTGAGGCTTCCCATCAGAATTCCTTCTACACTCAAACATTCTATGATAATCATAATATAATGGAAATAAAACTAATAGATAGGTCGATTACTTGCGCCCCAAGTAACTTCGGACTTCTTGTTTATCAAAGCTTGTCGTGGATGGGTTAAGTCCACATAAGGTTCTTTTTTATGCCTTGAGGGCAAGGACTTTTAAATGATCAATCTTACATGCCCGATGGCTTAGAACTTAGATCTGGTTTGAACTGTGAAGACATGTTCAAATCGGATTCAAGATCTGAGGGAGTCTTTTAATAGTCATCTTACTAGAAATAACTTGAATATGACTGGAAGTATACAACATATTGCTAGGCTAATGAATGAGAAGACGAAAACAAAGAAGGTCGGGCAAGTTTAACCTTGTCGGGCAAGGCTGATCGTCTTGCAACTTCCTATCTTTGTGGTTTATCAAGGGGTTTGAGAGCTTTAGAAAAGGGATAGGGAGATGAGTTTACAGAAAGAAATCGATACTACAGCAGGTTCTTGACAAGGTAGCAGAACTATTACAAAGGTTTTTTTGGTGAGGGTTTATCCCGAGAGGGATGAAGGCTTGGGCTAACTACAGCTTCGTTTTGAAGGCAAATCTGGCTTTGAGCAGAGTTTGTGCTTGTATTTGTTTGTTTGATTGAGTGTCTTATCTCTGATTTCTCTTTCTTCTTTTATAGACACTTTGGCTTGGCCTCCTGTAGCAGTAATCCTGCCCGAATGCATCTTGAAGGGTAGTGACTCATCAGTTATTTACTTGTACTGCCACTGTAAAGTGCTTTTGGGCTGATGAGCTGGCTGGTCTATACCACTTGGTCTTTGGGTAGGTGAACAAGTGGTTCACATGGCCTGTACCTAGTCAGAAAAGGGCATCTCCTGCCTACTGGGATTCGGCTGGGCTTCGGGTTTCTCTCTTCCTTTTGGGCCAACTCCCTTTTGAGCCCAAAGTTTAAGTTTTACCCCAAACAGTTCCCACTAATCTCGACAAGCTCCGCCGTCAAACGGCTATGCAGCTGATATCGCCATGGGTCACATCGCCGCAGCCGCCGTGGCGAGACCGTGGAATCTGAGGATGAGGAGGGCAGGCTGCAAGGCTCCAATCGGCGATGGCGGTGGCAGTGTTGGATGAACGATGACAACAAGAACAAATTTCTGGGTGGGGTTGACACACCCCGTCCCGAATGAGGGTATGCTGGACGTCACGTGAGAGTGACGTAACCATTTACACAGTTCGGAAGCTTTAAACAAAAATACAATTACTAAGATGAAACACCCGAGGGTGAGTCCTACTTTTGTGAATTCTGTCAGAACACCGTTGGATTCCTCGTGGCCACCAAAGCTCTGTTATCTAGAACCTGGAGGGGCGCAAAACAAACTTGAGTGGGTCAGTAAAACAAAGTTTTTCGAAAACTTTTCATTTAAAACATTTCTAACCCCTCGCTGTAAAACCTGTATACTTTCCCAGAAAATAGTATATAAACATATATATATCATCAAAAGCTCAAATCACAATCCTTCAACGCTTTTAAGAAAGAATATGCCATGCCATGTCATATGCCAAAATATAATATGAATGCATCGATATAAGTCAGGTGAAAATAATAAATCAACCGGAGACCCTATAGTGGTCCTGTACGGCTGATTCTATAGCTCAATATCTCATCCAGCCGGAGTCACCAACTGTGACCTGTACGGCCCTGCCGGAGTCACCAACTGTGACCTGTACGGCCCTGCTGGAGTCACCAACTGTGACCTGTACGGCACTACACTGCACATAAGTAGGAACTACCTATAGTAGTCTGTACGACTAATATGGTGAAATAATACGCTCTAGTGCTTCTCTCATTAATCATCTGCGCGCATAATCTAAGGTCACCCACCAGTCGGAACCCCTCTAATGGTCTGTACGACTGGCATGTCGGAACCACCTCTAGTGGTCTGTACGACATCCACCTACTTGGATCCAAGGCGAGCGTGCGGTGTGGTGAATAATATAAGCACTAACACCTAGGGTGCAGGTTATGAGCTTCCAATGCAATTCACATAATAAATCATATGAATAATGTAAAAACTCACATGTGCGTCCACAGCGTCAATTCACATATATATGCCTCAATTATCAATTCAATTATCTCAACAATTGCATGCATGGCAATTAAAAACATATTTTCATATAAACGCATTTTCTGGGACAATTAATAGTATATAGGTAATACGAAGAACGAAAACTGCCCACTCACCTCGAGTTCGCCCAACAACTCCCCAGCACCACACATCAAGGCGTCATGACGATCAGCGCCTAGAACAATAATCAAATCCAACCTCAGAATTCATATCGATAGAATATATAACTTATATAAGACACGTCACTACGTAGTTCGATCCGGAAGATCTGCAACTCAGATTTCAAATCCATAACTTCCAGAGGTTCACAATATACCTCTAGGACATCATCCTAAAATTTCATTACCATCCAACGGTCAGATCTCCTTCAATTTCCAAAACCAAGTGACGGTTAACATTCTATTTTATGAATTTACAACTCCAATTCCGAAAGATCCGTAAATCGGATTCCCGATCCGTAAGTTCCTATAATCCTCAAATATTACGTATTACAACGTATCAAAGTTTGGTGACGATCCGACGGTTGGATCGTCAATTCACATTTTCACCTAACCACGAATCGAAACGAACTTAGGTTCAATTACTTAATTTACGTCCATCAATTATCAAAATTGAACCTAGAACCTTAAACACGTGCTAAGAATGACATTGGCGGGCCATTGGCCACGCGCCGCCGCACGGGCCGCCACGAGTGGCGGTCGGCCGCCCCGGCTCGCCGAAAAATCCAACTATTTCCAAAAATTTCCAAAATTTGCAGATTTGAAGATCTCAATGAGTAGAGCAACTTTCATACCTGTGGCCTAGGCCAATTTGGCTTGGAAGCACTTCAATTTCACCAAAACCGTGAAGAACCCTAGAATTGGGTGTTTCCAATTCGACCTTCAAATCAACTCCACCGTCTAAATCAATGCTTGGGCTTTGTTCCAGGTCCTAAGGGAATGCTAATGATGTTAGTAATTGAAAGAAAACGTTTCAAGATTTGAAGAATTTGAACAAAAAGTCACGGCACCCACGGGTGCGGTTTTCACCAAATCACCATCAAATTTCATGATTTTTGGGTTGAAACATGAAGAGGGAAGGCCTAGGTGTTGATTGGGAGTGGTACCTTGATCCAATTCGTGGGAAATCCGGTGAAAATCGTTGGAAAATGGAGGTGGGTGTCGCGGGTAAACGGGTTGGGGGAAAACCCGTTTCCTCCTTTCCCCCGCATGCCACTCTCCCTCCTTTCTTCTCCCTCTGATTGGTCCTCCACTTCCTCCTCTTTCTGGTTGGCTCACTCCTCCCTCTCTCCTGTTCAGATTGGGCAGTTTTGCCCAATCCTTCATCTTCTTCTTCTTCCTTTCACGTACACACACACACAAAACCTCCTTTCATATTTTTATTTTTATTTTCTTTCTCCTACATCTAAGCCATCCATTTCATTCTTCATTAAATCTGGGCCGTCCACTTTCATAAAAGAAATTCTGGATTTTTTCTAAAATTATAATTCCTTAAAATCCCAAATTTCAAACGTTAATAACTTTTTCGATATAACTCCAAATCACGAACCGTCAGCGCCCACACGTCCGTAGCGATGAGTACTACGAGGATATGTTAAGAAAACAAATCTTAGATGGCACGACACAACGATTAACCTCGAATAATGCGCGTGCCTCCAAGGGTATTTTTGTAAAATCCTTTATTAAAACTTTAAAAACTCTCAAGATTAGGGACGGGCTGTCACAGGGGTCCACTTTATTTTAATTTAGGTTTATTTTTAAATAATATTCAATTATTTTTATTTGACGCATCATCAAAAAGTGGGCCATATATTTGCCAAGTCACCACTTTAACGGTCAATTTAACATATTAAGTAACGGTTGTATGAAATTGAAATGAAATACTAGTAAATGTATGCAATTGAAATGTTTTAAAAATGTTGTATGATATCGCAATTGACATCAAACCTGAGGAAGTAAATTGTAATTTACCCTTATTTTTTTCCTATATCTCCGCATGCTTTTTGATATATTAGCTTATTTCAATTTAGTTTTTAATGAAGTGAAACGATTCCGATTCTATTGCTCCGCTTGCTAATTTATTTATGAATTATGTAAGATTAGGTGTTAAATTAGCTAACGACAAGATTGTTGATATGATTTTTACCACTTGCAAAAGTAGGGATAAAAATACTTAAAATACTTGCAAGAGTATAAGGTTGTCGTATTATAGTAGCTCAAGTAAGATCGTTTTCCACATGAATTGAATGAATAATTTGTATTTAAAACCAACTCTTAATTAATTATTTAAAATAAAATTTGGAAAATGTTGATTTTGGAATTTAAAATATTAAAAACGAATTTAAAATAAAAATAATTAAATAAATTGACTAGAAAACAATTTAAAGAAAATAAATTTAAGGAGACAATAGGGTTCTGCTGTCGCTTTAACAATACTACGTAGTTATTCCAATCACTTATGAATTACCCATGCATATTTTGAAGGTTAGGTTTTCCTAATATATGTTCTACTTGGAATCTCCAACATAGAACATATATCTAACATGCAACGCTTCCAGACATTCGGATCAAATATGAACATGAAAGACTAATTAAGTTTTATGAAAACCCTTTGAAAAACCATTGAACCCTTAAGACGTGGTGTTCATCCTAAGTGAAATTACAATTACTAACCACGAGAAACCAACGTCAATTTCAGGAAACCTTCCGACCAAAATTGAATCAAATTACTTTTCTAAATATCATATTGGTCACTGGTGGAGCCACTTTAAGGGCTACCTTGGGCTATAGCCCAGGTAGCTTTTGGTGAAAAATAAAATTTGACATGTAATTTTTATTGATTTTCGAATGTAGCCCACCATATATTTAGTCACTAATCTAAATTCTCTTGGTTTGATTATATAAAATGATATAATACAGTTTACAAACCATCTCTTTTTCTTACATTCTTTTTTTTCTCATCAATTTTTGTATATGTACAAGCTTGGAATTATTTGAATTTAAACACGTATTAATTTGTTTAATAACAAAAATTCATGGCTCACCTTGTCAAAATTTTCTTTAGCTAGTTGATACTGTGAAAATACAGTATCATGTTTTTTTGTTTATAAAGATTTAAATCTTTAAGCTAGCCCACCTAGCGAAAAAATTACTAGCTCTGCGTATTGGTGATCAAGCATTAAGACAATTAGATAGTTTAAAACGGTGATCAATAATTCAAAGCATGCATGCAATCAATCATAAGCAATTAAATAAAAATTACATATTCATGTTAAGGCTCAAGGCTTCGCCCTAACAAAACGGATTAGTTACGCATATTCATAATTAAAAATATTATTATGAAAAAAAAGGATTGATAACACCTTAAAATAAAAGTCTGAAAATCTTCAAGAACCTTATCCAATTTCCTGTCTCCAAAGTGGCCTAAAAGAAGAAGTCGTCAAAAGACCAAGGCCAGCCAAAGCCTTATATCCCTCTCATCAGCTATCGCATAATCCCTAAAAAGTCCTTTTATCAAACTAGGAAACCAAATAAAAAAAATATTATAGAGAATAAAATCCTAATTAAGCTAGGAGAATCTGTAAGAAAACTGTCCAGCCATGTTTTAGCCTCAAATCTCTTCCAAATCCGGCCCATGATAACTTTTTCTAAAGATCGGAACATTCTGAACACATCTCCGGAAGGGGCCGACTCCAAAATAGGCCATCTTGGGCTCCAAAACTTGTAATCAAGCCCAAAACGTCACTTTTTAAGTATCGCGCACTGCTCTTTTATTCTATTGCCAGAAAATAATTGCTTGGTGGAAAAATATGATATTTTAATCCGATCAAGCTAAGTGACTCGCAAACGTCCTCCAACTAGAATTACTCCAAAATTCATCCATTTGGTCACGTTTTTCCCCAGAAGAAGTCGGAAGTCATATATTGAAAATACATTTCAAAGTATCAAAATTCTTCCAAAATAATAACCAAAATAAATTAAGATTAGGGTAAAATATGTAATGTAAAATCTACTCATCAGTTCTAACACACCCCATCATGCAATGACTCTATACATTTCCACCACTGTGGTGATCTTAATAAATTTCTCAATGAAAAAGAAAACAAAAGCCTTAATCCTAGTTTTAGGCTTACACCAATTTGAACGATTTCTTATTTACATTAAAAAACAGGCTTAGACATTTGATCACATTAAGAAAACATATTCTCTACCCAAATATATATAGAAGATTTTATGTAGATCAGATCAGATTGCTCCAAATCAACACGCATAATATATTTTCCAAGTTGCTTCTTCTAAGTCCCATTAGATTTTATTTATAAAATGAATAGTTTGACGTATTTAAAAAATACAGGGGGTTAGCTGTCAAATATGATACTCAATACTTAGATGACTGAAGAGGTAATTAAGGAAGGTTGAGTTGTCAATGCTCAATATACATACAGATGACTTTATGTTTCGTTTCTATCGTTTCTCTGATGGTTCTTTCTTATATTTTTCTCTGCCTCATGACTCATGAGTCTAGACTGTCTCGTCCAGCTTGTTGAAGTTGTTAGGATTTCTAGCCGTTACTGCTAGGGTTCCCAATTTTTAGGGTTGTTAGTCACGTAGGAGTTCAATAATCCCTATACTTGAGGGACAAGCTTGCATTTTCTGTTTTTGACGTAGTCTTTACCACGATTATAGGACCTATAAAATTGTGGGCAGTTGCTCTTTCTTCTAGTTCAAGTGTAAAGCTATTTAATAGCCATAATAGTTGTTTTTCATTTAATAAGAATTCTCCCTTGTTTACGTGAGCTTTCAAACCTTGCTTTACAGAAGTTCTTTGCAAATTTCTTGGTTCTAACATTTGGTATCAGAGCCCTGCTACGGGGCCTGATTAAAAAGCTTGCAACCCAGGTGCTAGAGTGAAGAAACAAGACATGGCAGTTGAGAACAGTTTCGTGCAACCAGCCATTCCAAGGTTTGATGGACACTACGACTATTGGAGCATGCTAATGGAGAATTTTCTTTGTTCCAAAGAGTATTGGAACTTGGTGGAGATAGGGATCATTGATGCAGCATGGGGATCATATTCCAGTGAAGTACAGAAGAAGACTCTGGATGAACTGAAGCTGAAGGATTTGAAGGCCAAGAACTATTTGTTCCAAGCCATTGATCGGTCAATATTGGAGACCATTTTGAAGAAGGATATTGCGAAGGATATATGGGATTCCTTGAAACAAAAATATCAAGGGATTGCACGTGTAAAGCGTGCTTAATTGCAGGCTCTTCGCAAGAAGTTCGAGGTGCTGCACATGAAGAATGGAGAAACAATCAATGACTATTTTGGGAGAACACTTGCCATAGCTAACAATATGAGAACTCACGGGGAGAAGATGGATGATGTGGTGATCATTGAGAAAATTTTAAGGTCCATGACTTCGAAATATGATTATGTTGTTTGTTCAATTGAGGAATCTAATGATATAGACACCCTATCCATAGATGAAATTCATAGTAGCCTTTTGGTGCATGAGCAAAAGATAAGTCGACATGTGTTGGATGAACAAGCACTCCAAGTGACACCTGGAGTCCAGCAAGGAGGACGAGGTCGAGGAACTTATCGAGGCAGAGGAAGAGGACGGGGTAGGCTAGGGTTTGATAAGTCAACCCTAGAATGTTGTAACCACCATGAACTAGGGCACTTTCAGTGGGAGTGTCCTAAGAAACAGAAAACAAACTATGTGGAAACAAAGGAAGATATGTTGTTGATGACACTTGTGGAGTTCAATGAGGCAATAATGGAGCACATATAGTTTATTGATTCTGGGTGCAGCAATCATATGTGTGGCAGGAAGGACATGTTTTGTGAGCTTGATAACAGTTTCAGAGAATCAGTGAAGCCAAGAAATGATTTGAGTTTGACTGTGCAAGGCAAGGGAAATGTGCGAATGGAGATGAATGACATTGTACATGTGATCATATGTGTTTTCAACGTGCCAGATTTGAAAAATAATTTGTTAAGCATCGGTCAGTTGCAAGAGAATGGGCTTACAGTACTCATCCAACATGGAAGATACAAGATCTTTCACTCTGAGAGAGGTCTAATCATGGAGACCAAGATGAGTCATAATAGAATGTTTGCAATGATGGCTCGTTGTCCACCAAAGGAACAAAAATGTTTCTCCTCGCTGACCATAGATCAAGCAAGACTTTGGCACTGTCGTTATGGGCATCTCAGCTGGAATGGGCTTAAAGTGCTTCAATAGAAACAAATGGTGGAAGGACTACCTCAGTTCACAACCTCTCAAAGGGTGTATGAAGATTGATTGGTAGGAAGACATCACCGAGATCCATTTCCCAAAAAAAGCTTATGGAGAGCCTCCAAGATTCTTCAGTTGGTGTATGCTGATATATGCGGACCAATTAACCTTACCTCGAACAACAACAAAAGGTATCTCATCACCTCTATTAATGATTTCAGCAGAAAAACATGGGTTTATTTCTTAGTGGAGAAGTCAGAAGCATTTGGCACATTTAAATCCTTCAAAGCACAGGTTGAAAAAGAAACTGGGCATTTATAAGAAGTTTGAGGACAGATCAAGAAGGAGAGTTCACCTCGCATGAGTTTACAAATTTCTATAATGAGAATGGGATTCATAGGCAGCTAACTTGATACGCCCCGATCCCGATATTCCCTGAAATTCCAGGATAGGCACATGCTGGCCGACACCCGATGGTGACGAAAACCATTTATTGAGTGCAAATGCGGAAAACAAGGAATAGATAAAACTTATAATTGTAAAAGAATAAGGAATATGCATTTAAGGAACGTGTTCAGAGCATACAATTAACTAGAATACTAAAAGAATTAATATAAAATTGAATGAATAAAAGAATGGGTCATACACCAAGAAGACTCGAAGATACCGATGCGGAAGTGTCTGGATGCCGGGATTGTATGCCTTGATTCTATGTCCTGAAGGGGGCGCAAAACAAACATGAGTGGACCAAATTGATATATATATATATATATATATAATAAAACAGTTATCAACGTACTAACCCCCAGGTTTTATGAAAACACATATATAATGATAAACATAGGTTTTCCGAAACCTAGCATGCTGTGCAATATCTCAAATCATAACTTGTATGTATAATAATCGCTAGTGAATGTCCGATAACCCCCAGGCCCTATGCCGGCTCCCCGTCTCTGAGCAGACAGTCAGAGGAAAATACACTTCAGGCCCCATGCCGGCTCCCCGTCCCTGTGCTAGGCCCTATGCCAACACCAAACAATCTATCCCTACGTCCCGTAGCGGAAAGGACCACTAGGTAAGTACAAAACCATTGAACATATATATATATATATATATATTGAAAAGCAACTTCATAGTATAAAGTCATCCATCATCTATACTATAAAGAGGTGTTCGAAACATGTTCTAAATATCATATCGTCATCCATCAGATATTCTATAAGAACACGGGTTATAGGAAAAATAGTAATAATTCAAATTAGCCTCAATAAGCATGTTATCTCAAAGCGTCTCATAAAACATAATTGTTATAATATAGTTTTATTAATTGGACTCTTTATGTGCTTAAGGGCAATTATAGTGGTGTTTCTGTCTTCACGAGCTGCGTGACTCTTCGGCGGTGAAGTACTGTGAGTGGACCATTTCTAAAATGCATGTTTTAATAATAGAAATGCATACATTGTCACATCTCGTCCCAGGGTCCACCACATCCCTGTCCCGCCCATCATGGGATTGCTCTCGCGCGCTACTCGCTTAACTTCGGTGTTCCGATGAAACCCGAAGCCAGTTAGCTCCCAAAAGGCCTCATGATATGTAGGGATGGAATATACATATAAGGATCACTCCCCTGGGCGATGTGGGATCTTACAATTGTCACATCCCGGCTCGGGGTCGACCACATCTCGGGCCCGCTCCACCACCGTAGCACGATATTGTCCGCTTTGAGCCCCGACTACGCCCTCACGTTTTTGTTTCTGGGAGCTCACATGAGAACTTCCCAGTGGGTCACCCATCATGGGATTGCTCTCGCGCGCTACTCGCTTAACTTCGGTGTTCCGATGAAACCCGAAGCCAGTTAGCTCCCAAAAGGCCTCGTGATATGTAGGGATGGAATATACATATAAGGATCACTCCCCTGGGTGATGTGAGATTTTACAATTGTCACATCCCGGCTCGGGGTCCACCACATCCCGAGCCCGCTCCACCACCGTAGCACGATATTGTCCGCTTTGGGCCCCGACTACGCCCTCACGATTTTGTTTCTAGGAACTCACACTAGAACTTCCCAGTGGGTCACCCATCATGGGATTGCTCTCGCGCGCTACTCGCTTAACTTCGGAGTTCCGATGGAACCCGAAGCCAGTGAGCTCCCAAAAGGTCTTGTGCTAGGTAGGGATGGGAATATACATATAAGGATTACTCCCCTAGGCGATGTGGGATCTTACAATCCACCCCCCTTAAGGGGCCCGACGACCTCGTCGGCACACCATGGCCAGGGTTAGGCTCTGATATAACTGCAGCTTACACTCCCAACATAACGATGTTGCAGAAAGAAAGAATCACACCATAATGAATATGGTGTGAAGCATGTTGTTAGCAAAGCAAATTCCCAAAACTTTATGGTCTGAAGTAGTGAATTGGACGATGCATGTGTTGAATCGATGCCCTACTCTTGCTATGAAGAACAAGACACATGAGGAGGCTTGGAATGGACACAAACCATCTGTTGATCATTTCAGGATTTTTGGTTGCATTGCTCATGTTTATGTACCTGACAACAAAAGGGTGAAGCTCGATGCCAAGAGTTGTAAGTGCATATTGCTTGGGGTAAGTAAGGAATCTAAGGCTTATCGACTATTTGATCATGTTTTACAGAAAATAGTTATAAGCCGAGATGTTGTGTTTGAAGAGGATCAACAATGTAGTTGGATGACAGTCACAATAAGGCAGATCTCGAGTGGGATACTGATGAAGAAAATAGCACATTAAGGGAGGAAAGTGACCCTGAGTCGGAAATTAATGAAGTTGTGGGAGAGACTGAATCCGAGTCTGATCAAAGTGGTTTATTGGTTGAAGAAGACATTCAAAATGATGAGATCTCACCTCGTATGGGACGAACTCGAAGACCACCAATTTGGATGAGAGATTATGAAACAAGTCAGGGTTTATTTGATGAGGAGAATGCTAGCATGGCTCACTTGGCGTTATTTACTAATCAAGATCCCACTACCTTTGAAAAAGATATGAAGTTTGAAAAATGGAGACAAGCTATGGATCAAGAGATATAAGCCATAGAGAAGAACAATACATGGGAATTGATGGAGTTGCCACCAGGAGGGAAAACAATTAAAGTAAAGTGGGTGTTTAAGACAAAGCTCAATGAGAATAGGGAAATGGACAAGTACAAAGCTCGACTAGTTGCTAAGGGATACTGTCAACAATATGAGATCGATTATGTAGAGGTATTCGCACCAGTGGCTCATCTAGACACCATTTGAATTGTCATTTCCTTTACTGCTTAAAAGAATTGGGTGATCTACCAGCTTGATGTCAAATCTGCATTTCTGCATGGGGAGATTAATGAAGAGGTGTTTGTTGATCAACCACATGGATATGAACAGAATGGGCATAAGTCTAAGGTATATCCACTAAAAAGGCTTTATATGGACTTAAATAGGCTCCCCGAGCATGATATAGTCGTATAGAGTCCTACTTCATCAAGGAGGGATTTAACAAGTGTCCTTATGAGCATACCTTGTTCATTAAGACAGCAGAATGAGGTAATATTTTAATAGTGTCTTTATGTTGATGATCTCATTTTTATTGGCAATGATGAAACAATGTTCGAACAATTTAAGAAGTCTATGATGGTAGAGTTCGACATGACTGACCTTGGAAAAATGAGATATTTCCTTGGTATTGAAGTGATACAAAGTTTTGATGGGATCTTTATCAGTTAGCGAAAGTATGCTCAAGAGGTCTTGGAGAAATTTAACATGGATCAGTGTAACTCAGTTCTCAATCATGTGGTCCCTAGTTTTAAACTCACAATGAGTTGAAGTTGATAGCACTGTTTACAAACAGATGGTGGGAAGCCTTATGTATCTAATAGCCATATGTCCCGATTTAATGTTTATTGTTAATTTGATCAATAGATACATGAAGTGTCCAACTGAGTCTCACTTGCAGACAGCAAAAAGGGCTCTAAGGTACGTTAAAGGGACTATTGACTTGGGGATGCTTTATAAGAAGGGAAGAACTGAGAAGCTTATTGGATATATGGATAGTGACTATGCTGGTGATCAAAATGATAGGAAGAGCACCTCGGGTTACGTGTTTATAATGAGTTTAGGTGTTGTTTCTTGGTCTTCAAAGAAACAGCCAGTTGTTACTTTATCCACCACTAAAACGGAATTCATAGCAACAACATCAAGTGCATGCCAAGTTGTTTGGTTAAGAAGGATCTTGAAGAGTCTTAATCAGGAGCAGTGTAGTCCAACCTTGGTATATTGTGATAATGTTTCGACGATCAAACTGTCAAAGAATCCTGTGATGCATGGTCGTAGCAAGCATATTGATGTAAGGTTTCATTTTCTTCGAGATTTGGTCAAAAGTGGAGTTTTGGAGCTAGTGTAGTGTTCAACTCAAGAACAAATTGCAGATGTCTTAACAAAACCATTGAAGGTTGATGCTTTTCTGAAGATGCGAGGTTTACTAGGTGTTTGCAAGTTTCCAGGAGTAGACTGAATATCTGTGGTATTCAGTTTAAGGGAGGATGTTGAAGTTGTTAGGATTTCTAGCCGTTAATGCTAGGGTTCCTAGTTTTTAGGGTTGTTAGTCATGTAGGAGTCCAATAATCCCTATACTTGAGGGACAAGCTAGCATTTTCAGTTTTTGACGTAGTCTTTACCACGATTATAGGACCTGTAAAATCGTGGGCAGTTGCTCTTTCTTCTAGTTCAAGTGTAAGGCTATTTAATAGCCATAGTAGTTATTTTTCATTTAATAAGAATTCTCCCTTGTTTACGTGAGCTTTCGAACCTTGCTTTATAGAAGTTCTTTGCAAATTTCTTGGTTCTAACACAGCTCATCCAGATTGACATGCGCAATCACAAGTGGTCATGTAACGAATAATTAGTTTGGATAGTTTAACACCTAATAAGTTTTTGTTATTCGAATAATTCAAAGCTTTCGATTAGATCCGCAAGTTTTGGAATGAAAATTAGAACTTGTTTTTATTCCGATCTATCTGAAAATCACCCCTTAACCCTACTATCACGTAAGAAACTTTTCTTACAATAAATAGTGGAGTAAAGGGTTAAAAGCAAGTCATGTCAACATCACGACGGTATTATTTTTATTTAAATAAAATTTTAATATTTTTTATGACACGTGGCGTCCAATCAGGGCGCCACGTCATCACTTAATGGGAGAACTAACAGTTTAACTAACGGATGTATGAGACTGTCCCAAAATTTACACTTTAGGTATGACTCTGGGATGAAAAAAAATTGATGTACTAAATATTGAAAACCATTAAACATGAGGGTAGTAAACTGTCTTTTTCCCTATTATTTAACCCTTCAATAGTCATGTACATTGCAAGTAAGTTGTACGTGAAGTTTTTTATCGTATACGTCTTAAGCCTTACTCTTTCAATCCTGAATTTGTGGGTCCTCTGGCGCAACCTTCAAATGACAATAACCCAATGTACTCCAAAGAAAAAGTCTAGCAAACCTTCAAATGACAATAACCCAATGTACTCCAAAGAAAAAGTCTTGCAACCAACGACTTTTCAATATGCTTTTTAATTTGGATGTATTCCTTAAAACCAGAAGACCTTGTCGGGAAGCAACCTACCATCTTTAATTCTTAGGAAAACTAATGAAAATGGTTTGAAAACTTTGAGTTTTAATGACAAAGACAAAATAAATGATAAAGTGAATAGTATCAGGATTGACTTTTTAATGTAAAAATGTGGTTTTTCGTTAAAGTGAATAGTACCGGGTGCTTTTCGTTAAAGTTCCTTTAATTCTTTATCACCTTTTTGTTTGGATAATTAAGCTGCATCAATTTTAATTTTTCGTCATTATTTCTTCTCGTATGCAGTACATATGTGTGTATATATCATCATTTTTTTCTGTAGACTTGCCTTTTGTATAATTTGGTTCATCATACTTTTAGGGATGTGATATCCACACATCATTTTTTACTTCTCACACACCCTTTTTAGTGCAACGATAATGTACATTAAAGGAAGAGGGAATTCGGCTAAGCTACACAATGAGCAATCTAATTTGGTATTGAATTTGCCATCTGCGAGATTCGAACCTAAAACCTTTTATTTGCAAGTGAATAAGGACTAGGATTATCTCTCCTCCTCTTTCCATCCATTTCCATCCCCTCCTCTTACTCTCACATTCTCTATTTTGTTTTTCTCTTTTTTATAAAAAATTAATATAAGATGTTGACGTGGCCTAACCGTGACCGTTCAAATAGGAGGAGAGAGAATGAGAGGGAAATTCAGAGAGGAGAGAATCCTATTTCTTAAAGAAGAATACCTCTAACTGTAGTACTGAATGACAAGTGGTTCAAAATTTTAAATAATGGTTTTTCTCTTTCTGCAATATCTTTCTCAGATTTGTTGGAATTTGTATTTGGTCACATTTGTGGATGGATCATGGATGCACATGCACTAGGTCATGGGTCACCAAACTAGTGGACCGTCTCCTTATCTGTTTGAATTTTCTATTTGTGGTTGTATTATCTATTTGAAGTATTGTATTTCTAAACTAGCCGGTTCATGTTTGTCTAGTTGGAAGACATATATTTGGTTTAAACGCTTGCCAGCATAATATAAATAGTGGTGTTATTCATACATTCATTTTTAGCTAGTATTTTTAATTTTTAATTATTAGATCAAATAAATTGAAGAATATCAATGATCAAAATTAATAAAAATGTGTAAATAATAATAAAAAAAAGGTGTGAATAGTACACTTTAATATAAATTACTCAGTAGATCTTTAACTACTTATAAGTTATCACGAAAGTTTATGATAATTACTGAGCAGCAGTCTTTATTACTTAGCATTTTCGTTGGAAACAGTTACTTTTCTTTTGGGATAGACAGCAGCAGTAGGCTTTAATTATGTCTTTGGAAATGTGTTTTTATAATGATTGAAAACATTTTTGAGAAAATATTTTTAGGTTTTAAAAACACTTGACGTGATTTCTTCAAGAAGCACATAATTGATGCTTTTTAAAGGAAGCAATTGAAGTGCTTTTCTAAAATTAACTTGCATTTTTACTAAGGATTGGTTTAAAAATATTTTTTTCTAAAGCGTTTTCAATTATTTAAAAGCATGAGTCCTAATTTAGGTTGTCATATTTTCCAACCAAAGTAAGTATTACCTCAAATTTGTCAAGAACTACTTACTAATAATACTACATTCATAGTACCTTATCGATGTCCAACTCTTGAGCGGATGTTATGGTTTGTTTTTGGTATAGTTGTCCAACTGAGACTGAAGCAAAATATCAACTTTTCCAAGTCAATTGCTGTTAACATAGGGAGCGATTTGAAAATTCTTCTTAGCTCTTGGGGCAGGGGGAAGCCATTCTTAATTTGATGACTTGGAATATTTGTGGGTTCTGGTTATGCTGCAGAGTTGTGACAAAATCTGGTTTTGTTAGATAATGTTTTGAAGACATAAGGGATTTAGGAAAAGGAGAGAATTTGTCCCATCACAACTTGTTACGATATGAAAGGGATGGACATATAGTTATTTAAAAGATGTGTAAACATATTCTTGTTTATAATCAATCGGTGAAACTCAAAAATTTCCCGTTTCAATAGATTTGCCTCTAAAAGGTGTATAATTAACATTTTTAGGTTTTCAAGAAGTTAGTCAAAATAATAATAATAAAAGAAAAAAAAATTACTGCAGACCAATGGTTGCAAGTGAGACAGTAACTGATTTCATTATATTTATAGATAATACACTTACAGTCTGCAACTTTTTTTTTCAAACAAATACATCAAGGGCAACCAGAAGATGATCACAACCATAAACTTATTTTTCAAAGCCAAAGTGCCCAAAACCATGGCTACTTTGGGCTGACTAGAAAAAGCATACAAAGAAAAGCCACACAACCTTCGACTGATCATATGGTAAGGGTGACACCCAAAATACCATAGAAACATATTAATTTAGTTGTATGCGTCGGGGTGGCCCTTAAGGTAGCTCTCAATAAGCTTGAACAAACCATGAGCCTTTTCTTTGCCAGCCTTGACGTGCTCTTCCTTGATCTCAACATTACCTTTGGTGTGGTAGTGGCTGATACTCTTGATGATGGAACCACTTCCGGATGCCACCAACTTGGTCTCGTAAGAGACCTTCTCAATGGTGTCTGTCAAAGCATCTCCTTCAATCAAAGTGTAGGCGTATGAGTAGTTTGCCTCGTCAACCGAGTCGATCTTGTGCTTCACGTAGCCGTATTGGCTGCCTGTGAGACAAATAAATCATTTATTGTTAGACTATGAATATAAACCGTACATAATCATATATATAGAAATCCACTAGCACTGTAATAGTTTGACAACATCAACATGTATATGTGTTGATAAAATTTGTTAAGAGAAACCATCTAAATAATTATCAATGCTAATTATCTGACCTTCACCAAAAGTGATCTTCTTGATGGTTCCGGGGCCACCGTCTCCTTCAAGGATCTCAGCATGCTTGATTGCCTGGGGTGCAATCTTGGGGATGAGGTTGTCAGCATCGAGGACAAAGGCCTTGAACAATCTTGGTGGTGGAATCTCAGAGGTGTACTCGTTCTCAAATGTGTAGACACCCATGATGAAAAAAAAGAGGGTTGAGAATGAGCAAAAGGAAGCAACTACCCAGGATGATGGTTTTAGTGAAGGTTGAGAGTTTTGTGTTGGAGATGAGTACTGAGAGGTGGTATTTATAGGAGTAGAGTTTGGGGCATTTTGTCATTTTGATCGTTCGGTCTCTACAAATTTACAAGGATCTTAAAATGTTTAATAATTTGTCACTTGTGTATTAGATATATCCAAGTGACGGTATACACACACTTATTTTTTCCTACCACACATCATTGTTCATTGTAGTCATTGGTCTTCTTCAATTAATCCGACCCGACAAACAAAATTATGAGGGATGTGTGAAAATTAAAATTGAGTGGGTAGATAGCGCTATCTTTAATTAAAATCCATGTTTTGGTTTTGGTCAAATAAAGCACATTTGAATAGATTAATAAAAAGGTCCAACTGGGTTTTGACGGCCGGTGATTTTGTAGCCAAGAAAATAAAGGCTTTCTAGATGTATGGTTTCAATTCTTCCCTTTGATGATCATCCCCAGTACTGGATGTGCATGCACATAGGGTTTCAACTTTCAAGGCTGCTTTTCAGTTTCTAGTGACAGTCTGCAGATCTCACTTGAATTAGATGGTAAAAGCCTAAAAGGTAGGAATGTAAGATAGAGACGATCGATGCTTTTTGAAAATAACATGTTTGGAGCTTTTTAAATCATATAGTTCAAGGGAAAAGGCAACCAAAGGATAAAAGAGCACACATTCACAAATTATGACAAAATTGACCAATAATTATAAATGTTAAAACGTTTTTAGTTTGGCTTGGTTAATTATCATCTTGGTAAATTTTGTTTTGTTGTTTAATTTGGGAAAGGATGAGGAAGGGGTGTTGAAGACTTGAGAGTTCTTTTTGTTTCAACAATGGCAACTGGTAGTCAACGTTGCCTATCAATTTCTCTCATTAATTTCCAGTTGCTTTCTCAACGACTTCTTAGTATAAAGTAAATTCTATATCTTGCACTGGAGTAAACTCCTTATTAATTTACTTGGAATTAAATAAATTCGTTACAAACGCTGAATAACTAATGGTACCTGATTATACTTGGGGATGGATATCTACATTGTGACAAAATAATCCAAAGTTTTGATTTGTAAACTCCGTCATATTTATTTATCATGAGATAAATTTTGTGGCTGATAAACTAGTTAACCTTAGTTTATCGTGATCACTAAATTCAATTTGTTTCGATCAAGTGATCTGCCTCTGGTCAACATCTCTTAGTGGCAGACGCTGCTAAGATTTTTTAGAATTAGTGGTATTTTATTGTAGTTTTCCTTGATTGGGCGTTTAGGCTTGTTGCTAACAAGTTATAGGCTAATTTATGAAATTTGAGATTAATAAAATAGGGAGATTATATTTACACACACCAATTTTACACCCTTTTAATTTTTTAATATTTTTCTATCAAGTGTTAGTGGTGTGTAGAAAATATTAAAATATTAAAAAATAAAAAAAAATGTGGGAGAAGTAATTTGAAGTGTGTGGATATAATCTCATAAAATAATGGTAAGAAACCAAAATTCAATCGCTTCATTCATACATGAACTAAATGGTAGGATTAATGAGATTTGGATCCCATCCGGATCCAAATTGTGAAGATCCTAGGAATCCTCACATATTAGCTATTCATCGTACATTGTGCGGTCAGAAATTATTTGAATTTTATTATTTAAAATTAAAGATAAATAGTAATTAACGAAAACTGACCGCATAATATACGATAAACGATTAGGATGTGAGGATCCTTATGATCTCTGTAAAGAGAATCTGGAGAGATCCTCATTCGGATTAATGGAGCAGTTTACATTACCAAATACCACATACGGACAGCAACAACATGCTTCAAACTTACAGCTGAGCATGTAGTATCTCATGAATGTGGCCAATTAACTTTACTTTATAAAAAAAAACCAGTAAAAAAGTTTGCGCAATAATTCTGCCGAAAGCTGGAGGAAGGTCGTCATAGAACATGATAACATTTATGCTGACTATTTTATTTTATGTCTTTCTGTAAAAATAAAGAATGGTGTTATCAACAAACATATTTTTATTTTTTACGTATTCATCTGGATTTTTTGCCGTTAAATTAAATGAATTGAAAGAGATCAATAAAAAAAAATTAATAAAAATATTTGAGTTAAAAGAGATGCTTGAATAATACTACCCACAGTGAAAACCCCTACCAAAGTACTAGCTAGTCTACTTATATAATAAGTTTCCTAGCAGCTGTTGGAATCAACTAAATATAAGTTTCCTAGCAGCTGTTGGAATCAATTAAAGTATATCGAACATCTTTTATTCCTTACAAATAAATCAATTATTATTTTTGTTTTGTTAAAAGTGCCTATAGTTATATACATTTATTCGTTTGAAAGTATATGCAATTCTACAGTAATTCTAGTGAAAATGATAAGAGTAAGTGCATGTACGCCTCTGAATCGAAACATATCTAAGAGTATGTTTTCATGATTTTTTTTCTTCATATGATGTTTGAAAAATAAGAAAAAGCTGTATTTTTCACATGTCCCACCTCATCACCATAAAGATTAACTAGTCTCTCTGCACGCGCATGCGGAAGGCCCTTTTATGATTATGGTGTTTTACGCGCGACTTATACAATTTAAATATTCACCTGCTAGATGAAAAAAAAAACACAAAACTGGTAACACAATTTGAACAAAAAGAGAGTTCTCAATCATGGAAAAATTCAATTTAATGTGAAAAAACTATGTTCTAATTTCAAGGCTTGACAATAGAATATTAGAATTTGCATTTGATTCAAATAAGTAAATTGATAAAGCAAACGGTAACATAATCTATATCGATTTAATTATCCATCCAAAAAGACAGAATTTATATCGATTTAATTATCCATCCAAAGAGACATTTGAACGAAGAATATTTTTAAGGATCCAAACAGCCATTGAACTAAACAATTAAAAAGTAAAAACAGCAAAGCATTCGTTGAAGATATATATATATATATATATATATATATATATATATATATATATATATATTATATAACGTATTTGGTTCTTTATACCTAAAAGAAAAACATTGGCTTTCTTGGTATGCATAACTGTCGGAAGTTTACAATCTAAAGAGACTCAATCTCAGACTCAAAAGACATTTAAGGAAAAGTAATAAGAAAAATAAGAAGTGGTTTTACCTATACTCCATGTGCGGACTCCAATTTCCAATCACAATTCAAAATTCAAGAGGCCTATAAATCAAACATATAGGAAAAGATTAGTAGAAGAAAAAGAAAAACAACTGAAGTCAAAATAGCATCTAACAAATCATTTAGGCTTAATAACATTATTAAAATTTTCTATTAAACTTGACATAGATACATTCTCAAATCAACGAAATAGAATGTACCCATATAAGTTTTTAAAAAATGGATTAGAGAAAAGATTGAATGAAATTTATATAAAAAATGGGTACATTTTTAACAAATTGGTATATTTAAGAATGGATACATATCAATTTTTTTATAAAAATTTAATGGTTACAAACTTATTCCAAATTTATTTTTGGGTTTTTATCACAAATGATCCCTAAAATTGACCCTCACCATCAAGATGGTCCATAAAATTGAAAATCAATCAATGTAGTCCCTGAAATTGCCTACCACAAATCAACTTGGTCCTTGCCGTTTAATTCCGTCAAGTTTTCCGTTAGTTTGCTAACGTAGCACACATGTGGCCAACACAACCAATGATTTAGTGCCATGTATTATTATTTAGCCAAATAAAATAATTATAAAAAAAATCCAGTCTGAGCCCTCTTGCTTCTCGTTCTGGCAACATAGTTGCAGAGCCCTTCCAAGAACTCAGTGTGAGAGTGTGTGTTGCTGTAAGAGAGTGGAGAAAGCAAGAATATGGGTTCAAGAGGAGCAACGTGGGTGTTGCAGAAAGAGAACGAAATTGCAAGCGGCGTTATAAGTAGATCGACGGATAGAAGACGTGTCACATCAGCACACGGACAACGCCACTGCCTGGTTGATGGAAGGATATGCAGAGGGAGAATGGGTGGCTGGTCGAGCCAACAGATCAACGAATGGAGTCGAAGAATCAAGGGGTTGTGGCTGGTGGTTGGGATTTGGAAGGAGTGGTTGCTGGTTAGGATCCGGCATATGTGGTGGCTGGGTTGTGGGATCTTAGGAAGACGATGATGCTACCTGGTTCATCTTCTTTTTAATTTTTTTTCTTTTTTAGTTTTGGGTTTTTAAATTCGTCTTTTTATGGTTTTATAGATTTTTCCACATGACACTACTTAATTGGACACGTGGGCTTTACTTGTATGCCCTGTCAGCAAACCAACAGAAAACTTAACGGATTAAACGGCAAGGACCAAGTTGATTTGCGGTAGTCAATTTCACGAAAGACGTTGATTGATTTTCAAATTGAGAGACCAACATGATGAGTTAGGCCAATTTCAGGGACCATTTGTGATAAAAACCCTTTACTTTTTATATTTGGAAAATGCTTGAATTGAAAATTAATTAGGAGTTTATTAAGGGTGTGAGTATTAAAACTCTAAAGCAATTACTAATTTTTTTATATAAAAATTATGTAACTATTGTAAACTTTCCTAGTTTAAGTGTGATTGTGTAAATCCTAGATTTGATTTGATTTTAGTTATCATTTCCTATTACAACTTGTATTCCTTGGGGATGAAGGAATATCTTCTCTCCTTTTACTACTATAAATAAAGGCACTATATAGGACGGATAACATACACAGTCTTCTACAATTCTACAAACACATCCCTCTCACTCTCTCTTCTCCTTGTCGCTGGCCCCCTCACCTTTGTTAGATAAAATAGGTTACAATACGTTATCAGCACGCTTCTACGGTTGCGCTTAGGAATCTGATGTTGAAGAATTTTTCTACATCCAACCAGTTCATCCATATCATCACGCAATCCGGTTCTTTCAAAACAACGGTTTTTATCTCGATATTTTTGCAGCCCTGATAACATGATTTTTCACCATAATGCATGACCCAACTTTACGTTTTTTCGAATTTTAGATTCTACATAAATTGTGTATGCATTATATTCATAATTGTTGAATTATGTGAATTTGATATTTGCCACGAATTGCATCAAATATATGTACATGCATTAAAATATTGAATTGCATATGCATGAAATTGAATTATATATGAATTGAATTGAAAAAAAAAAGAAAAAAATCAAAATCACCACCTGGGTTCTTTGAACTCGTGACCCCAAGCAAGCATGGAGCATCAAAGCTCCTTTGAAACCTAACTCTCATGGCGTCCAAACCCAGAAAATCTACATCGCCTGCAGCGAGACCACAGCATTGACGTGCAATTTTCTGACCAAATTTGACATGGTATCGTAATTTTGATTCTATAGCATTGTAATTCCCGAAGAAATTTCATCGAATTTGGGTGAAATTCCAGTTTGAATTTCTTAGGTTTTTTTCCCCTCGATGTCGAGGTACTCCTTTCATCCCCCAGAACTTGCTTGTTGTCGAACCTCTGACCTTGCACTGAGAATTTTTTCCCACAATACGGCTGTCTGCAGCGGTGGCACTGGCCTTCGTCCCCATTGATTGCACCAAGCTCCGGATGGGGTGTTCTTGGTTGAAACCCTAAGCCCCAAATCTTTGGGCTAACCTTTCTCGGCCCGCAGAAAAGAAAAAAAAAATTAGAATAGGCTCCCATGATGCAGCCCAATACATGGCTTGACCCAACACCGGCCTGAGGGGTTATGGTGTCCCGGCATTGTGTGCCGCAACGGATCTCAGCTCTCCTGATGCATATGTGTTCCCCCGTATCGCGTCACACATGATCCGGCCTACTATATTGGGCCTGCAGCCCACTATTCATATTAAGGCTTGATTAGCTCGTGAAAAAAAAAAAACCAAATTCTTGGGCCTGCTTGCAACTGGCCGCGTGGATATTTTTTTTTTAGGGTTTGCCTGTTGCGGCCTGTTTTGTCCCTAACCAAAATTTGCTTAGCCCACCTGTGGGCTTTGGCCTATATTTTTGGGCCCCAAGTTCTATTGTTTAATATTTTTAAACAAATTGGGTTTTATATTTTTTTTCACCCATACTTTAAATTTGGCCCGAAGTTCAAATAATTAATTCAATTACAATTGTAGACCTGAAGTTCTATTTGCATATTTTTGTGTATATATTTGTGTTTGCCTGCTGGAATATATGAACTTGAAGTTCTATTATTTTGAAACTTGAAGTTTCTTAAAAACATGCCTTATTTAAAAACCTGAAGTTTTCATTTAAAAACATAACCCATGAAAACCTGAAGTTTTTTCATGCAAAATTAAACCAATACATGTCTATTATAACCTGTATATTCTACTCCTATGTGAATGGATTGATTTTTTTCTCCATTACACGAACCACATCTTGTCCATCTATTTTGTGATAGGAACATGTCGAATTTGAACAAACTCGACTTCACCATCTTTGGAAAGAACTACCATAAGTGGGTCCATGATGTGAAGCTCCACCTCACTGCAAAGAACTTGCATCTTGCCATTGAAGAAGAGACGAACAACCTTGTTGGCAAAGCTGAAAAAGCCACTGCTATGATCTTCATCCGAAGACATATCCATGATGCCTTGCAAACTGAGCATCTTGCTGAGGAGGATCCACGTGCACTATGGGTCACTTTGGCTGATCGTTTTGATCATCAAAATGACATATTCTTGCCTGAAGTAAGACATGACTAGCAGCATTTGCGCTTCCAAGACTTTAAGTTTATGAATGAATATAATTCTAAAGTTTGTCGAATCCGATCACTTCTCAAGTTTTGTAACGAAACTTTGACCGAAGAGGATCTCCTGAAAAAGACATTTTCGACCTTCTATACGTCTAATATTGTCCTGCAACAACAATATAGAGCTCAGAAGTTCACTAGGTTCTTGGATTTGATCTCTATTTTACTTCTCGATGAAAAGCAGAACCAGCTGTTGATGAAGAATCATCAAGCTTAACCTACTGGGGCGACTGTTGTGCCTGAAACACATTATAACACAAATCAACGTACAAAATGCCAAAAGAGGCGTGGTAAGGGCGGCCAGAAGCCATCCCACCAAGGTCAACAGAGTCAAGGCCCATCCAAGGGAGGAAACAAAGCCCATAAGCTCTCAAACCTCGTTCCTAAGGCCCCGAACTTCAAGAATAAGGGCAAAGCACTTGAAATCATGGATGCGGACATGTGTTATCGCTGTGGTTCAAAGGACCATTGGTCCTGTGTTTGCCGAGCTCCCAAGAAGGTTGGAGATGAATATAATTCTCGTTGTAAGAAGTTTGAATCAAACTTCGTGCAAGTGGACGAACCAAAAACTACAATGATGGAGGTTTCTGACTTTCAAGAGGATACCACCCCTATAAAAGATTAGAATCTTAGACATAAACAATTTTAGTTAGTTAAAATTGAATAATGGGGTTGAATTCCACCTAGTGGCCGAACCCTTCATTTGTTTTTTTGGTTGATTTTTGAACAGTTTTCCTTTATGTTTGGATTATTTGTTGGTGATTTGTTTTTGGATATTAAGTTTTCATTAATTAACATCCTTGAATAAATGAAATTATTTTGAATTGATATTCGTTTTTAGAATTTTTATGCATGCGACCGATTCAAATTAATTTTTCATTCTAGGTATGACTAATGGGGAAGTTAGTTGTCCGGCAGATAGTGTAACCACACACCATTTGAGTGAACGCATCTATTTCACTAACTTCATACCTAAGAATGCATCTTTGACAACCCTCTCAGGCCCATCCAACCTGATAGAAGGATACGGTAAGGCACGTGTAATGTTGTCCAATGGTATAATCTTGACCATTGTTGAGACACTTTATTCTCCACGTTCCGGAAGAACGTTGTTAAGTTTCAGGGACATTAGAGATAACAATTACCACGTTGAAACCCATGTAGAAAACGGAGTTAAAATTCTATGCATAACTTCCTACGAATATGGCCAGAAGCGTATTCTAGAGAAGATGGAGCGTATCCCGAGTGGTCTATATACTACGACCATACGCCCCATAGAATGCCACTATGCAGCCGACCCTACTATTGGGACCACGCACGAAATTACACTTTGGCATAATCGTTTGGGACATCCTAGACGAATAGCGATGCACTGAATTCTTAAATCATCACACGGGCATCCACTAGCCTGAAGTTTAGGTTCGATCCAAGGAATTTCATGTCAAACATGTTCCATGGGAAAGCTTATCACTAAGCCTTCTTATGACAAGATTCGTTCAAATCCTCCCATTTTTCTACAACGGATTCATGGGGACATTTATGGATCGATTCACCCTCTATGCGGACCGTTTAGATACTTTATGGTTTTGGTTGATGCTTCCACGCGTTGGTCACACGTGTGCTTGTTGTCCACAAGGAACGCTGCATTCTCCAAACTATTGGCTCAGGTTATCAAGCTAGGGGCTCACCACCCTGATTATCTGATTAAATATATTCGATTGGATAATGCTGGAGAATTCACATCTAAAACTTTTGATGACTATTGCATGTCAGTTGGGGTTGAAGTTGAACATTTTGTACCCCATGTTCACACCCAGTATGGCCTGGCAGAGGCTTTCATTAAGCGCTTACAAATGATTGCTCGATCGTTGGTCATACGTACCGAGCTCTTGATCGCTGCGTGGGGCTATGCAATATTGCACGCAACAAAGTTGGTCCGCCTGAGGCCTATTGCGACCCAACCATTTTGTGCAATTCAATTGGTTACCGGATACAAACTCAACATATCGCATCTACGTGTTTTTTATTGTGTTGTATATGTGCCGATCTCCCCGTCCTTATGTACAAAAATAGGGCCTCAGTGAAGGATGAGAATCTATGTCAGATATAATTTTCCTTCGATTATTCGTTACTAAGAACCTTTGACATGCGATCTGTTTACCGCTAATTTCACGGATTGTCACTTCTATGAGACAGTTTTCCGGTCATTAAGGGCAGATAAGAATGTTAACGTTCTTGAAGAATGACACGAATTATTGTGGATAACCCCCATTTTGTCTCATTTAGATCCCCGCACCACTCAGTCTGAAACTAAAGTGAAGCGTATATTAGATCTACATAGCATAGCTCAGAGCATACCAAATGTTTTCACCGATTTAGCGCGTGTGACAAGATCACATATTCCAGCTGCAAATACGCTTGCAAAGATGGATATACCAAATGTATGACGGACTTCCTTCTTGGAAGCCTGGGACACTAATCTTGGTGATCCACGTACATTAGCGGCTAGCCAATCATCTGCCCCTACACAAAAGCGTGGCAGACCCCTTGGTTCAAATGATTCACACCCCCAGAAGAGGAAATCCACATCACAAGGTCCCGAAGAGCCTACCGTGAATCCTACTATCGCTTACTCATTCTATCCAACTCATGACAAAATTCTAGATTATGGAAGTGTCCTTGAAGAGACGAATCCTCCTCCCGAGAATCGTGAGATTTCAGTCTATTATGCTAGCTTATATGACTTGTGGCGTAGAAATGATATGATTATCGACGATGCATTGGCATTTGCAATCATGTTGAGCGATAACATTGAACCGCATTTTGTTGATGAATGTCGACGTAAAACTGATTGGTTAAACTGGAAACAAGAAATCCAAGTCGAACTCGATTCGCTTGCAAAATGTAAGGTCTTTGGACCTGTAGCTTCTACTCTTCCACATATGAAGCCCGTTGGCTACAAGTAGGTTTTCGTTCGGAAACGTAATGAGAAGAACGAAATTGTGCATTACAAAGCTCGTCTTGTTGCACAAGGCTTCTCACAATGCCTTATTCACCCATTATGGATGTGATTACTTTTTGCTACCTTATCAGTTTGGTAGTTTTCGAAAAACTGAGTATGTAGCTGATGGACGTAGTAACCGCATATCTCTATGGGGATCTTGATATGGAAATTTACATGAAAGTTCCCGAAGGACTTACATTGACTAGTTTAAATATTTCTAAACCCCAGAACACGCTCTCGATACGGCTGAAGCGTTCACTCTACGGTTTGAAACAATCCGGAAGAATATGGTATAATCGTTTGAGTGAGTATTTGACTGGTCAGGGAATGTGAACAATGCCATTGTGTGTTCATTAAGAAGTCACATTCCAGATTTGCGATTGTCGCAATATATGTCGATGACATGAATGTCATCGGAACTTCTGAAGAGGTCGCGAGAACTGCCACACACTTGAAGTCGGAATTTGAAATGGAAGATCTAGGTAAGACTCGAAACTGTCTCGGTTTCAAGATAGAGGATTGTTCGGATGGAATCCTAATACATTAATCGAACTACACCCAGAAGGTGTTGCGCCGCTTTAATGAGGATAAAGCGAAGCATTCGAGTACTATTGTGGTCATTCGATCGCTAAATGCAAAATGAGATCTCTTTCGTCCAAAGGAGGATGATGAAGAGATTTTGGAGCCTAAAGTTCCTTATCTAAGTGCGATAGGCACTTTATTGTACTTAGCTCAATACATTAGACCCGACATCTCCTTCATTGCTAATCTTTTGGCAAGATACAGTAATGCACCTACATGTAGACACTGGACTGGCGTGAAAAACATCTTTTGTTACCTTAAGGGTACTACATATTTGGGTTTGTTCTATCCTTACAAATCCTCGAGTGATGCCACACCCTCTGCTTCTTGAGTCGATTCTCGCCTTGTTGGTTATGCCGACGCAGGATACTTATCTGATCCGCACAAGGCGCGTTCTCAAATGGGTTATGTCTTTACCGTTAGAGGCACTGCAATCTCTTGAAGGTCAACTAAACAGACCTTAGTTGCCACTTCGTCTAACCATGCTGAAATTCTCACCTTACATGAAGCAACTCAGGAATGCTTTTAGTTGAGAGCAGTAGTAAGCCATATTCGAAGCTCTTGAGATCTTTATCTTGTAGTTGATGTCCAGACGACCATCTTTGAAGACAACGTAGCATGCATCGAACAGCTCAAGAAAGGTTATATCAAAGGAGACAACACCAAACACATTGCGTCGAAGTTCTTCTTTTCACATCAACAACAGGAGCATCAGAAGATTGAAGTCACGCAAATCCGTTCACAATACAATCTAGCCAACCTCTTCAACAAATCACTGTCGAAGATGACGTTTCAAAAGCTTGTTCATGGAATTGGTATGCGTAAACTGTCTGAGTTGTAACATTGCTATTTCTCTTTGGAATTATGTTAAACTCAGGGGGAGTATCCTGAAGAATATTTGCTTGATCTTAATGTATTCTTTTCCCTACGATTAGGAGTATTTTTCCCACTGGGTTTTGCTACCTAACTAGGTTTTAACGAGGCACCCACCTTGGGCTGGTCATATCCCTGATGACGTCTCGTAGATGTTTCTTTTGACTTTGCATTTCTCACACATTTTTCCTTAGACTATGGATTTTGTCCCTCCTCGGGTTTTTGTCATAGCCTTAGGGTTTTTTTTAGTGAGACTCACTTACTTATGCAAGTTCTTACCTTATTGAGAATAAGTGTTGTTCCTTAGAATCAGTGTCGACAAGTCAACTTCCTCAACTTCTGCATGATGCTAAATCTACCTTGAGTATTTACATACTTAAGGGGGAGTGTTGTAAACTTTCCTAGTTTACGTGTGATTGTGTAAATCCTAGATTAGATTTAATTTTAGTTATCATTTCCTATTACAACTTGTATTCCTTGGGGATGAAGAAATATCTTCTCTCCTTTTACTACTATAAATAAAGGCACTATGTAGGAGGGATAACATACACATTCCCCTACAATTCTACAAATACATCTCTCTCACTCTCTCTTCTCCTTGCGCCAGCCCCATCACCTTTGTCAGATAAAATGGGCTACAACAGTAACTTACATGTAATTCATTAATATATTAATGCTAAAGACTTTGATCAAAATTTAAAAACTGATAAGGTCTTAGTCAATGAATATTAGAAACTAAGGACCAGAAACTAATTTTTCCTAAAAATAACATGATTATTGACACAAATTCAAAGTATGACAACTTTTAACATATTTTTTTTAACATTTTAAGAAAAACACACTGAGAAAATTTGCACTTCAACATTTTATCCACCTATAAGTAAAAATTTAAATTCGAGTCTCGAGTATATTATTAATTTATTTTTATTAAAGGTAATACCGATTGAATTATTATAGAATACATTACAACATATAGATAATAGATATTCAATCTACTAGTACCATGAACAACTTGTCAAGAAATATTTAAACGCACCCCTTCACACCTTCAGCTGTTAAGCTGGGAGCTCAAGCATATTACAAATATGAATAACTTCAGATTTAGTTGTAGGCATCAGGGTTGGCCAAGAGGTAGCCTTCAACAAGCTTGAAGAGACCGGAAGCCTTCTCTTTGCCAGCCTTAACTTGCTCTTCCTTGATTTCAACATCACCCTTGGCATGGTAATGGCTGGTGCTTTTGACGATGGATCCTCCATCAGGAGATGCCACCAATTTGGTCTCATAAGCTACCTTCTCAATTTTGTCGGACAACAAACCATCTCCTTCAATCAAAGTGTAACTGTATACAAAATTGTCCTTGTCAATCCCATCGATTCTGTGCTTTACAAACCCTAATTGGCTGCCTAGAAAAACATAAATATTCAAATTAGTTTAAATGATGCTTGTCATATTGCCACAAATTTTGTACCATCATATTATTCATCAGATACTAAAAAGATGGGAGAAATCCAGAAACATTCCCCCCCTCCCCCCCCCCCCCACCAAAAGAAAATTTCCGTTATTTAAGACCCCTAAATCGATGCGAGGCAAGGGATAATTGGCACTTTTAAAAGAGGGAAGTGATTTTTACTCGTCATTATGCACCTTTATTTATTTTTGTCCATTGTATTGAATAAATTAAAAAAAAAATCAATGGACATACATAAAATAAAAAGCGCATATGAAGTCATTTCTCTTTCAAGATCACATGGCTTATAACCTAATTTAAAGTTCATGGAGAAAATCGAAACAAGGCTACGAGTTCATGAGGTTTTGCTGATATTTTGAAGGAGAAAGAAGGAGAGACACTTGAGCATAAAGAAATAGGGACAACCAGCAAACCTTCGCCGAAGGTAACTTTCTTAATGGTTCCAACGCCTCCGTTTCCTTCAAGGATTTCAGTGCCCTTTACTGCTTGTGGAGCAAGCTTCGGGATAAGGTTATCGGCGTCGAGGATGAAAGCCTTGAACAATCTAGGTGGGGGAATGACCGAGATGAACTCGGTTTCATAGGTGAAAACTCCCATTGTGATTTTTTGACTTGAAAAAATGATCAAATGAAGAGCAAAAAGGATTAAGAGAATTGTTTGAACCGAGGAGATATTGAGATGAAGAGGAGAATGGTATAGGTGGTATTTATAGATGAACTGAGGTTGAGATTTTAGGCCACAAGTGTTGTGAAGCTGTGAACTGTCGGTGTAGATCATCAACCAGTTTATGCAATTGTTACTACATTTAGTTATTATCGGACATATTATCTCCAAAAAAATTAATTTCGAACCAAATTATTTGCTCGGTGTCGACGAGGAGTTGGACAAATTAAGGAACTATGAAGGAGCCGGGTTTCTAGGTGGTCTTCCAACTTTCAACTTTGAATTTTCTGTTTTCATTTGGTGTCGGTCATGAAAGTTAAAACCTGATTTTTGGAAAGTCGAAAAAATGAAGAAATTTCGTTTCTAATTTAGAGTGTAAGAACTAGGGCTGGAAAAAAAAGCTGAAAAAACCGAACCCGATCAGAAATTTCTCGAACTCGCCCCGAAAAAAACCCAAACCCGAAAATCCCGAAACTTCTGTAACCCGAACTGAAATAATCCGAAACTTTCGGTATGGGATTTGGTTTCGATAAACCTTAAGTTCGGTAATCTCGAACCGAACAACAATATATTAATATATAATATGTATTTAATTTAAACTAGAAATTATAAACTATTTGGACCGTTGGATTGGTTGAGATTTAATCTCAACCGTCCAATCTAAGTTATGGGTTTCACACTCTCACTCTCTCACATTTCTCACCGAAGCCTCAACCTTCAACCAATCTAAGTTGAAATTACAAATATAATATGTATTTGGACCTTTGGATTGGTTGAGATTTAATTATGTGGTTTTTTTTAATAGGTTGTAGTCATTTCTCAAATAATAATAATAATAATGGGTTGTAAATCTGATTATTTATTTGATTTGAATTTTGTTTTGGGATATGTTTGTTTGATCATTTTGAGATTTTTACATAATTTTTATTTTTATTTTTGTTTTGAATTGCAGAGTGATGGTGCAGTTTGGCTTGGTATGAATTGGATTTGGGCATGAAGGATCAATCCCGATCCGTCCTGATATCTCGAAAAAAATTTTGGGCATCCCGAAGTTCAGGAATCTTAGAAATTCAGTTCAGTTTCGGGAATTGAAATCCCGTTCCGAAATATTTCAGTTTGGAAATCAGGATGATGGTTTCGGTTCGGTATCCCATACCGAACCAGCCTTAGTAAGAACTTCACGAACTGTTTCACCATATTAAACCCACAACAGCTGCTCATAATATTTTTCAAAGTTCTAAAGATGCTAGGCACTAGTTGGGCAGTGGGTAGGGTCTAGCACTTAGACGGCTAGGCGAGACTTAAGCAGATTTAAGTAAATTTATTATATACCTTATAAATAAGTTTATGCTTATACTTAAAAAAATACATAATTGCATTTGGATATATAAATTGCAAAATATGATGACATATAAATTATAGTATTAGAAAATAATGTGATATGCAAGTTATCTATTTTCTGTTTAAGTGAGAGTCCCGATCTAAGTTGATGCCTAGGCGGGTCTGAGTAAGCTAGGAGGGCGCCTAGGTAGTCTATGTGCCATTTCTTAATTTTCAAATGCTTAAGAATTAGTCAGGACGGTGGGCAACCACCTAGCGCGTAGACAAGATTTAGGCAATGTTAGGTGGAGATTTTTGAAATAGTGATATTTTTACGATCTAAAAAATTACTCTCACATTTTTTTTTCTTCTTAAAACTAAACTTTGGTGGTAATGCTGGAAACCTATGTAGCTGAGGTTTTTATTTTGTTCTCCCTTTTTCTGACTTTTGGGTTTGGTTTCAGCAATGGCAACTAGCAGTCAACATTGGATATTGTCATTACCTTTGAATTTTCTTTGTTTAAAGACATTGTATGTTGCCTTGCTGCGCTGCGGTGCCTTTTTATTGCCCACACTATGTAGTGACCCGAAATCTCTACTTCTGTACTACACAACGAACTTAACAAACATTTATTGAGCATGAAAATGACTCGCAACTTATAAGACTTATCGATCTATGTTAGCAACAAAATTTTTAGGCTTATTATATTAACACTCCACAAATTGTTGAATAAACTTCACATACTTAATACACCCCACATTTGTTTTTTCAATTAAAATTTATCTTAATATACCCCACATATTTCCTCATAATACCCTCACACCTCACATTCTTAATATACACCTTACATTTTCTATATGCATCCCATATTTTCTATACACCCCACATTTCTCAAATCTTAGAAAGCTTTTAATTTGGACAAAAAATGTCTACTGGAATTTTGACAAAAGATGTTGCCTGAGAATTAAAGCATATGTGGGTTGTTTTCAATTCCACCATTAAAACCCATGTCTTCAGTTTTTAATATTTGGTGGTAATTTTAGGTGTTTAATTCTTCATGTAATCCATGAGATCCCTAAAAGATGAATATGAACATAGAAGTTTGAATAACGCATCAAAAGTAAGATTCAATAATTATCGATGTCATCAAAATCACTAAAACAATAAAAAAAATATGAAGTCTTACCTCATGTGAAGTTTCCAAAACATCGATTTCATGTTTCATTCGTCAAAAATAATTTTTCTCAATCAACATGTTTGTAGTTTCATTGGTTAGAGTTTTGTTCAACAATGAATGGTTGAAAGGGTTTTGATAGTTAAAGAACATAAATAATACATTAAAAGTGATTTGGGGTGTATATAGAATTTTTTTTATTATTTTTTTAACCTAATAAGGTCAAAATTTACATTGCATAGTAGGGTAAATAAGTCATTTAATACTAAATTTGAATGTGGGGCGCATTCAACATTTTGTGGGGTGCTAATATAAAAAGCCATTTTTATGGTATTTTGGATTTTCTTTACTCTGTTTTTTTAACCGTTAAATATAAATTTGTATTTTTGAATAAAGATATTTATTCATAATCCGAAGCACACAAAAAGATCACAGTTAAAAAATAAGCATATTTGTCGATTTGCCTCCTGAACTTGTAGAGATGTGCCAATTTCCTCCCTAAACCTTAATTTTAGCCAATTACCCCCCTGAACTTTTATAATTAGCCAATTTCCCCATTAAACTTTAATTTTAGCCGATTACCCCCTGAACTTTTATAAATAGCTAATTTTTCTCCTGACGCTAGATTTAAAAAAAATCATCTATCCAATTTTTTATCCATTTTGATCACGTGGACAACACAATATATTGGGGCAAAAAGAATGGAAATTTGGATGGATGAAAATTTTAAAATCTAACGCTAGGGGGGTAAATTGGCTATTTATAATATTTTAAGGGGGTAATCGGCTAAAGTTAAAGTTAATGGAGAACTTGACTAATTATAAAAGTTCATGAGGGTAATCAGCTAAAATTAAAGTTTGACATCTTTATACAAATTTAGGGGGCAAATCGACAAATGCCTCTAAAAAATAACAAGGAAAATCTAAATTGATATAAAAGGGAATCAATATCGACAATCTAAAAAATTTATACAAGGGAAATTTTTTTAATTCAAAGAGTGCATGATCACTTTAAAGAGTGTTTATATAGAATAGCTTTTTAATAGGATTGTCCAATATTATAGTGGATAGAGTGTTGGGACAGGATTCCAAATCAATAATTTTTGGGACAAGATTCTAAAATCCGAAACCGAACCGAAATTTCGAGATTCCTAATTTGTTTGGGAGGATTTCGGGATAGTTCGGGATTGGGCCTTCAAGCCCAAATTGTTGGGATTTTTTAATTTATTTGAATTTTGGACTGAATTTTGGTTAGCCCAAGTGGGGTTTATATAGACAAACAATAGGCTTATCAATTCTGTAAAGATGGCAGTCACTGTAGGGGGGTGAATAACAATTAACAGGAGATTGATAAACGACAGAGTATTAATCAATAACCCTAAAATCTGTAGACTGATAAACAACAGGAGTATTGATCACTTTCCTTTCCATCTTGAAAGCTTTGGCATTCATATCCTACTTATTGAGAACTGAAGATGTATAATTTATTCTTTGTTTTATTGAGAACACATGGCATGTGGATGCATACTAAAAAATGATGTTGAAAGATATATGGGTGCGTTTGTTGCATCAGACTGTTTCAGCTTGGATTAGCTTTAGAGACTAAGCTGGACTGGCTTAGACTAGATTAAGTTGGACTAACTTAGTGAAGCATTTGGTGCAATGTCGGCAAATAAGCAAGATAATGAAAACAGTACTATCATCAGTTTGGTGTTTGCTCAGACTAGAACTACATTATTGTTCCATTTTAATTGCTTTTTTTTTTTATAAAGATATTATTAAAATTAATAACATTGGATGAGAGTGAGACTCAATAAAAATACAAAAACCGAATTTTCTTGCCAACGAAAGAAACATACATTATTCAAAAGTAGCATTGTTCCAAACTTGATGCATCTAGTAGAGCAACGAAACCCTAATATGCATCTAGTAGAGCAACGAAACAAAGAACTGAGAGATTAAACGAATCAGCTAATTTGTAGGGGTATTCTACTGTGGGATGCCAATGTTGGCAAAGGAGCTGAAAGTGCTATCACATGAACTCGGTCATAAGACAATGACACGGTTTGAATTCCACAAGGAGTATTTCTAAAACTAGAAGACCACCATTGTCAAAGTACCAAGTAGCTATCTTTTTTTAATCATATGGAGTATCCGTAGAGAAAGATAAATATAAATGTATAATGATAGTAGCTTAGAAAGATGTAAATGCAACTGTTTGTCATACATATCCAATATAATACAAACTTTACGTAAAACATGGGAAGAAAGATGACCTGGTCGTATTGACAATGACGAAAATAAGAATCTACAATGACGAAACAAAATTCAAGCGAATATGCACCCAACATATTGAAATTTCGATGGAAAAACAAGAAAAGGACAAGAACCTAGCCTGGAGAGTATGAACAAGTATTCATGGCAGACAATACAAGCAAAAGAGATACCATTCCGACTTGATATTCAGAATTCATTTGACTTAAATCACATTGATCATGCAAGCGAGGCTAAATCAGCAGGTGCAACAATTCCAAAGTACGGGAACAGAGGCACTGCTGATGGTTAGCTTGTAAAATTTATCATTAACATAATAAAAAACAAAGGGTAACAATATATGTTGATCAGGTCAGAATCGTCAGAAGCAGTGTTACTATAATCGCGGAAAGCTAATCACAATTGCACCCTCTAGAGACAACAACTATTGTTGGAGAATCATTCTTCTATGGAGAACAACACATTAAATGTAACATCCCACATCGCCCAGGGGAGTGATCCTTAAGGGTGCGTTTGGTATGCAGACGAGACGGAACGGGACGGGACGGGACGGGACGGAACGGGACGGGACGGGACGGGACGGGACGAAGGTTCCATGCCCTCGGATGGAAGTGAGGAGGAAGAAGAAGGAGATAGAAAGGTTATAATTTTGTGTTCCACGGATGTTGAACGAGTTCGTTCCAGGGGGGAGGTGGAACGAAAAATCATCCAAAACTTGTCCCGTGGAACAGCGCGTTCCACTCATTTTAGGCGTACCAAACGTGGGACGGAACGCCTCGTCCCGTTCCGTCCCGTCCCGTCCCGCGTACCAAACGCACCCTAAATGTATATTCCCATCCCTATCTAGCACGAGGCTTTTTGGGAGCTCACTGGCTTCGGGTTCCATAGGAACTCCGAAGTTAAGCGAGAAGGAGGCTAGAGCACTCCCAGGATGGGTGACCCACTGGGAAGTTGCTCGTGAGTTCCCAAAAACAAAACCTTGAGGGAATGGTAAGCCCAAAGCAGACAATATCGTGCTACGGTGGTAGAGCGGGCCCGGGATGTGACAAATGGTATCAGAGCTAATCCCTGGTCGGAAGTGTGCCGACGAGGATGTCGGGCCCCTAAGGGGGGTGGATTGTAACATCCCACATCGCCCAGGGTAGTGATCCTTAAATGTATATTCACATCCCTATCGAGGCCTTTTGGGAGCTCACTGGCTTCGGGTTCCGTAGGAACTCCGAAGTTAAGCGAGAATGAGGCTAGAGCACTCCCAGGATGGGTGACCCACTGGGAAGTTGCTCGTGAGTTCCCAAAAACAAAACCGTGAGGGAATGGTAAGCCCAAAGCGGACAATATCGTGCTACGGTAATAGAGCGGGCCCGGGATGTGGTGGACTCGGGCCTGGATGTGACATTAAATGTATCAGTATAAATGTGATCCAGTTGCAATCAATCATCTCTGATCTTCTTGAGAAGTTTGGAAGCCCAACTTCGGACGCGTCGCTTCAGCGTATAACCAACAATAATTCCAACAACAAAGCAAAGTGTACAAAGCTTTGAGCATGTCCACAGTGAAACCACCTGCTTGCAAGTAGACATTGTAAAAATTGCTAGTTTAGTGTAAAAAACAGAAGACATCTACAAAAAGAATTTGGAAAGTCGATGTATTCTCAAGCAGCATTACCCTACCAACCGATGTCTTCTGAAGAACTATCCAAAGAACTAGGAAATTTGGTGTCTTCTGAAGAAGCATTGCAAAAAGAATTTGGAAAGTCAATGTCTTCTCAAGCAGCAATACCCGATCAACCGATGTCTTCTGAAGAAGCACTCCCAAATAAAATTAGAAAACCGTTGTCTACTAAAGAAGCACTTCCGAGAGAACTTGGAACATCAATGTCTTTTGGAGAAGCACCGCCAAAAAAACTAGGAACACCGATGACTACTTATGGCTCAATTGGAACTGATTCAACAGAGAAGCAGAATTCTTGATGAATCAAGTCACTACTTTCTTTACTTCTTTTTGTTAGCAAGAACCCTTACCATTTGTTTATGTGACTGGGACTGGAGAAGAAACCGGTATGTAATTGTAAATATGGCTTCAGCACTTGGTTGACTACCTCTCTTTATTTACAACGTACTGCTCACCTTGAGCATGCTTTTTTGCGATTTTTATCTATATATAAATTAATAGCACAATAACCAGGAAGCACTTTTAATGAGTTGAAACATACCAACCCATATGTTCCATCAATCCTGGGCAATTCTTCAAACAGTGGTTTCACCTGCAAATTTCAGCACAAAATTAAACTACAAACTCTTTTTGTGAAAAGTTTGCACCAACCAAATCCAGTCATCACTTTGATCATCAAATGGCATCAACAAATCATGCAAACTAATTTAGGTGCTGGGATACGCTCTCAGCAATACACATACAACTATCCTATTCAAATGGACTTCAGCAGCCATGATAAACTGCAAATCAAGAAATGATTTTATGCAGAGTTGCAACATAGCTAGTCAAATGCATATATCAATTAAATCTCATCCAAGAGAAACACCAACAAAAACCTAATAGCAAAAACAAACACAACAAATCAATGGAAACATAATTAGGATATACATCACACAAGAAAAAAGAAACAAGTCTCACATTGCTTAACATGAGGGATCTTATTGCACATAAGGGATGGCAAAGATGGAAAGAGAATCATATTTGATTTACATCATTATCTCTCTTTTTTGATAATGGGTGTTACCCATTAGTTCATCAATGCGTCCCCTCTTGTATCAATATTTTTCCATATAGGATTCTGGTCCTTCCTTTGTGGTACATGTATTCTTCCCTTTCTTCTTTTCAATGACCTAACTTTTGATCTTGGCCCAAATTATCATCACACCGATCTTCTCAGTCTTCCTTTTCACTCCTACGACGACTTTCTATACTTTGGCTGAACCTCATCATAACAAGCATACATAAGAACAAACTCATGCCTGAGTAATGCATCAACCTCAACTCTTTAAAACACATGCAAAAATCGATTATGGAAAATCATTGAAAGCTAAACCCAACAAACCCAAGCCTCTAGAACCCTAAACCATGATTGCGGAAATCATTGAGCAAAAAAATCCTACAATTTGAGATTTCAAAGACAACTCACAAATCCAAGCCCTCAAATCCTACAATTTCTAGCATTGTTGCATTCATAATTTTCTAATCATAAAAAATATATTCAAAAATTCGCATATCGCCCTCAAGTCCGATAGCCTGCAACAAATACAACAATTTATTATACATGTTTTTTGCACACAAAAAAAAAATTCATAAAACAAGCATCACCGAATAAAACCCATAAAACAAAATCAACAACAAACAACACAAACACAAGATACTAACAAATACTTAGATGATCATTTATTGGAGCAAATTGCAGTTTAAAAATGGGGATTAAATTTAATAGTGAGAAATTTACAGAAGTGCCTGACGACAATCGAAGTTCCATGTTTGCCCAACTGAACCGAAATCTTATACCTTATTTTTGATGCTCCTCTCGTCAGCAAAGTCATGGCGACTCCATTGTTCTCTCTTTTTATCTCTCTGATAGATGTTTCTAACTTTTATGGGAGAGGAAATACGGCGAAGCTCAATTGGGATTTCTAGGAAGGGAAGGACGGCGAAGCGGGGAAGGGTGAAGCGAAGCAGAGATGGGGCGAAGCGGGGAGGGATGAAGAGAAGCAAAGATGGGGCGAAGCAGGGACTAGCAGTCCGCTCCTTTTCGGGGGTCTAGCTAAGACCCCCTAGCGAGCGTTTTTGTCAGAGCGAGTGAGACTTGGGACTGGACTAACCCTTAGTCCTGTCCAGTCCAGTACACTTTAGTGAGGGCAAACAACACCCCCTATAGGTTTTAGATAGCTTGTTTGTTGTAGTGGCATGAAGCTGAAAGACAGTCTTAAGCCGCTTTACCTAAAACAAAAGCACCAATAATTAATTGTCATAACAAAAAGAATATTATATATATTAAGGTTTCGCTTTGGTTTGGGATTACCAAACTCTTAAAATGGTGAGACCGATTCCCGTACCGAATGGTTCAGGATCGGTTGGGGATGTGGTACTGAAACTTTCGGGATTTTTGGTTCGAGATTTTTTCAACTTAGGATCGGGAGTTTTTGGGTACATTTTGGGATTTTCGGGAATTTTTTCTAGCCCTATTTTCCACCCACACGTCCCAGATTCGAAACTCCCTTTCCCAAAACTATTTTAATGGTTTCAAACTGTCCTCTTCTTTCTCCCCCTTCCCGCTCCCCTTAAATGATAATAAATTTGAAAAAAAAAACAGCTTTTCAATAGAGACGTTTTTTTATTGACAACAGAAATGATTATGTACGTTTAATATGCAAAAGACGTGGATCATTTTGTATTCGGCCCGAATGAATAAGTAGGAATTAATTTTTCAAGTCTTATCCGTTTAATCAATCTGATCATGCAATTAGTAACAAAATTTGTTTTGATGCGTCCAACAAGCTGATTGTCCTCAAAATCCGCCCACGTTCAACAAACTACCATCTAAACCAATCTGATCATGCAAATTGGTACCAAAATTTGTCTTGATACGTACTAAAAGCCGATTGTCCTAAAAATCCGTCCACGTTCAACATACATAATCATCCAAACATGTTTTTTCTTGGTCTGACATAAAAGATACCGGATAATAAAAAAAAATATAGAATATTTACTACTTTATATGATTGAAAAATAATAATATCCTTATATACCAACGTTCTAAAAGGTGCAAATCAGCCGACGAGAAAGAGCTTACGACTGGCATAGCCGTCTAGGAGGTCTGTTTTTAGTTTTATTTAATTTTCTTATAAAACATACAATAAATATTTACTTATACTAAAAAATATATAATTATATTGGAAACATAAATTTCAAAATAGATGATATGTATAGTATAAAATACTAGAACATACAAAAAAGCTTGGTTACAAGTATATAATGAGTGTTCATCCAAGTTTTCTATATATTTTACATAGCTAACACATTTTTACATGGATGAATCTTTTTTTCATATATACAAAAAATTGTACACTCAATAGTCTACGACACCTTAAAAAAAAAAAAAAAAAGGTATTCATAGCTATGATTAGTGGCGGAGTCAGAAAATCAGATAAGGAGGAGCCTTTGAAGGTTATAACTTAAAATAAGACATTGGTCTCGACCACGTGGTTTTTATAGTTAAAACATAAGGCCAATTATTACAAAAAGTAGGGGTTAGTTTTAATATGGTAAAAAATAAGTTAACGTATAAGGTTTTTTTTTGGGGGGAACTTTAATGAAAAAGGATTGGGCTAAGTTTATTTTAGCAAAAGACCATGCTATAACTTTATTTAATGAAAAAGAATCAAAATTTAATGAAAAACCCTTAAATTTTAATAAAAAGGAAAAAAAAACTTAATTTTTAATGAAAATGACACAATTAAAAATAAAAAAAAAAGCGCAAGACATGTACACTGTTTATGAAACTGAACACTATTTATGAAACTAAACACTATTTATGAAATTGAAACTATTTATGAAACTGTACTACTTATGAAACTAAACCGGTACTATACTATTTATTGGTCAAATTTCATAAATAGTGCCTAGTTTTTTTCCACTTTCATAAATAGTGTCTAGTTTTTTATCATGTTTCATAAATAATGCCTAGTTATTGGGTCCAGTTTCATAAATAATGTATAGTAATTGGTACAGTTTCATTAATAGTATTTCTTTCTTGGTTCGGTTTCATAAATAGTGTCTAGTTATTGGTCCACTTTCATAAATAGTGCCTAGTTATTGGTCATGTTTCATAAATATTATCTAGTTCTTACTCCAGTTTCATAAATAGTTTCCACCTATTGGTTTAGTTTTGGAAATAATGCCTAATTCTTGTTTTCGTTTCATAAATAGTGTCTACTTATTGGTCCTATTTTATAAATAGTGTCTACTTATTGGTCTAGTTTCATGAATAGTGTCTACTTATTGGTGAAGTTTTATAAATAGTGTTTAATTCTTGGTTCAGTTTCATAAGGTTTGAAACTTAAACCCTTTTTGGTCATGTAAAAGCACCCATTGTGTTGAAGGCGATGAACCCATAAGTGACTCTTTAGATCAAACCTTGAAAAGATTATGTTCTCAGTAATTATATTTAAAAAACTGTTTTCAATTACCAAATTAAAATTTTCTCACTTTTTTCATATACCTACAATAATAAATGTAGCTCTCCATCCAATTTCTTGAGCTTGGGTGTCATCTTGGAGAAAAATTTTATTGTGTCCGTATCACAAATGGTATACCACGTATTATTATATAAGTGGTGGAAAATTTTATTTTTTATGTTATTAATTTTTTAACATAAGAATCTCACAACTTGTTTTTGGGCACATTGAAAAGTTTCTCATCATCATGACTACTATTGGAAAATAACACCACAAAAATAAAATAGGAGAATGTAATTCAATTCGAAGTATTTTTCTAATTCTAAGCAAAAAAAAAAAAAAAAAAAAAACCATAAATGTAGCTGACGATGGGACAAAAAGATAGGAGGAAAAAGTGGAGTATTTGAAGTTGGGGAGGGGTATGCGCCCCAGCGCAAGTTGGGTTTGTTAGGTTGTTTTTTTTTTTTTTTTTTTTTTTTTTTTGATCTTTCTTATTAATCTTTTGTCCTTATTATTAAAATAAAGTTAGTGGGTGATTTTTTTATTAAAATGTAAAGATTTAAAGCCATTTTCATTAGTTTTACTTTTTTTTTTCTCTTTCAGTTAAAAAAAAATCTAAAAGTGTTAGCATACAAAAAGGTCTCGAACCGTGGTGGTGGCCTTTTGGAAGTGCAAAACACCGCTAACAAATGGGGCACAAGCTAGTTTTTGTGAACATTAGCAGATAATATGTATTAAAAGTTGGAACTCCAGGGTAGCCCTGGCCAATCCTAAGCTCTATGTGGGTCCGCAACTGGCTATGATTGAACGATATTTTTGTAATGTAAGCACGTTCATGTATAATATTATACTTCGATAGTGTAAAATGACAAGCACAACGTAAAATCATCATTGTTACAGTATTAAGGAGCCTAAAAGTTGAATTTTAACGTCATTATAACACCATTAAAATGTAAAAGTAAGGAGCTCAAAAAAAGGTGAATACAATAATGAAGAATTTCATGACGTCCACTAATTACATCTATCCTCTGACAAAACATTTATAGCGTAACAATAAACATGATAGTGTGATAAAAATTTACATTAAATAACCTCATTAGTACTGTGTTAGTTGAACAATAATCTTTATTCAATCAAGGAATACAAGTACTCTCTTTTCTTAGGGTATCAACAAAGTGAGAGAATAATGTTCAAGTATTTTTTTTTTGTTGATATGCATTAAAAATTTAAAAAAAAGTTACACCTAATTAGCCTTCAGAGACCAAGTTCTTGTATGTTATACCTTATACTATACGTACTGATCATGATATTTCTCCTGTGTCTTCCTCGCCACCTGTGCCATTATCCAAATTATGATTTGTAAGCATCTCATCATCAAACAGCCCACCGACATTGTAAGGTTGTCTTTTCTTTTATGTCGAAGATAATGTTGCCCCTTCAATAATATCTTCATATAATAAATTTGTATTAAGTTTCTATTGGTGGCTTTCTTTGACTAATACATTTTTACATTGATTTTTCTTTGTTTTTATTTTTATGCATGCATTTGAAATTATACATAAGGAGCGGGGTTACTTTACACATATACCCTCCATACCAAATCTATAAATACCACCCTATGGAGAGAACATTTTCTCACCTCAACATCGATCATCCTCCTAGCATCCTCCTTTCATTAATTTCCTTGATCATTTTCCAAGCCCTTAAAAATCATCATGGGTGTCCTCACATACGAAACTGAATACGCCTCAGTCATCCCCCCTGCTAGGTTGTACAATGCCCTTGTTCTTGATGCTGACAATCTCATTCCGAAGATTGCTCCACAAGCAGTCAAAACTGTTGAAATTCTCGAGGGAGATGGCGGTGTTGGAACCATCAAGAAAGTTAGCTTTGGTGAAGGTTAGTTTAATTTCCACAGTTTTATTCATTAACTTGTTAATTTTACCTATTTAATACACACACACACACACACACACACACATATATATCGAAAATACTAGCGAAAATCTTAATTTCTATTTCATTTTCATTTGACAGGGAGTGAATACAGCTATGTGAAGCACAAGGTTGAGGGAATTGACAAAGATAACTTTGCCTACAGCTATAGCTTGATTGAAGGAGATGCCATTTCTGACAAAATTGAGAATATCTCTTATGAGATTAAGTTGGTGGCATCTGGCAGTGGTTCCATCATCAAGAACACCAGCCACTACCACACCAAGGGAGATGTTGAGATCAAGGAAGAACATGTTAAGGCTGGCAAAGACAAGGCCCATGGTCTGTTCAAGCTTATTGAGAACTACCTTGTGGCCAATCCTGATGCCTACAACTAAGACCATCCATCTGGCAACAATCTTGTGTTTTGCTTTCTCTGTTTACTCAGCTGTGTGGTTCAATTTATTATCGTACCAAAGCAATTCTTTGACTTGCACTTTGGATATGATTAAAGAGGATTGCTGTATTTGATTTTAATCTCAATAAATAAAACATATATATACTAGTTAAATGTAAATTATTTGATGATATTTACCTTGGAGTATTATTTTTCCCTTCCAATTTCATGAAATTCACCTCAAAATTCGTTGAATCAAACCCCCCTTAAATTAACAAATGTGCTGACGTGTTCTCCTATGTAAACTTGAGCTCTACTTGTTCAGAACAAGAAGTTTGGTCAAATGATTGAGAAGAAAAGATAAAAAGTTTAATTTTGGACGACGATATACTTGGTATAACATAACTAAACTAATATACGATGTGGTTTTTCAATTATATTGAAAATTCCTGTTGAAAGTGACAAAAGAGAGAAGCACACAGGAAATTTCGAAAAAGCAGACGTGATAAATATATTGCAATCGTTGGGTTAATTACAATAACACCTCTAGAAGTTTATCAAGTTTTCACAAAATCTCCTCACGTTTGAAACATTACATTAACACCCTCTCATATTTTAATAGACTTGTACATAGCCCCTTCAGTCAACATTTTGCTAATAAATTGACAACTTTACACTCATAACTAATGCTTCAATAATAATGAAAATATTTATTATTTTATAGAAAAATAAATTAAAAAATAAATTAAATATTAAAAAACATCACCATCTTCATCTTCTTTTTCCCTGAGAAATTGAGAATGCTTATGAACAATGGGATTCTACTTCATAAGCATTCTGCTTGCAGCAATAAGGAATTAATTAACAGCAACAAAATCAGGGGTCATGAAAAATTACTTTGATATGCCAAAACAAGTCAAGAGGTGCGTGCAAGCGGAATCAACTGTAGTTGTAACTTGTAATGAAATTTCTTGTATTTTGGTCAAATTGTATTCTTTCAAACCAAAAGAAGGAGATGGTTGCTTTTCTTCCTCACATTGACTTCCAAAAAAAGAGTAAAACGAGAATTCCTGAAGAATAGTGGAACGTCAATGCATAAACTTAATGAATAACTTATAGTTATCATAAACTTCAGAACCTATGCCTCTAGAGCCTTGATGCCCCTCCCATTTTGTGAAAGTCTTGTTACCATTGCATTCCTAGTTACTGTATCTCTTGTTGGAATTCTCCAACACACCAGACCGTTGTCTTGCAAATTCCCACACTTTGCATACATGGTTGAAAAAGCACTTCCAATTGGTCCTATAAGACAGAACTCATACTTGATGGTACGGGCATGGATTTGCTTCCTTGTTCAAAAGGTCTTAGACTAAACCTGCAGTAGTCTCTATGTGATTATGCTTTGATCAAGTAAATGGTGCGTGACTTGTTGGAAATAAGAGAAATCCTAGTTATCTTTTCTGTATATTTTTTTCACTCACCATTTGACATATAAAATTCTAGGAGAAATGCTAGAAAGGGATACATAATATTAATTAGAGTAAACTGTCGATTTGCCCCCTAAACTTTCACTGAACTTTCGATTTCCCCCCTGAACTTTTCGATTGGAAAATTTCCCCCCTGAACTATTTTTTTTAGCCAATTTGCCCCCTACCGTTAGTTTTTCAAACATTCCATCCATATTTCTGTTAAGTGAGACCATATGCACAACATATGAAGGTAGTTAAGTCATTTCACTATTAAAAATGATTAAAAAACTGAAAATTTCCCTCTAATTCATATCCTCAATTTTATTTTTCACTCATTCCTATGCATGAGAAATGACATACGGTGTTATTATCTTCATGGCATGAACATTCTAGTAATTTTACATTATTAAAAAAATGATTAAACAAAAACAGATCGAAGAAAAGAAAAAAAAAATACAAAAACCCCAGCCACCACCACTTCCTTTCCGCACCCCCATCACCCACCCCTACGACATCCTCCCCCTACCCTCATCTCCCTCAACCGTAACCCCACTCCCTGATTTGACCCCACCCTCTGCTACCCCAATGACCCAACCCTCTTCCTGCATCACAAATCTCTCTCTCTCTCTCTCTCTCTTCCCACTTTCTTCGTTCCTTGCATTGTTCGTAGAATAACAAATAGAGAGGGGAAGGAGGAGTCTCTGTGTGTGGGAAGGGGGAGGACCGGATATGGTGGTTGATGGGTCTCAGGGTGGGAGGAGGTGGTAATGGTGGGTACAAGGAGATCGGCGGTAGAGGTAAAAAATAGAGGGAATTTTTTTTTTAAATTTATTTTCAGTTTTTTAATCATTTTTAAGAGTGAAATGACTTAACTACCTTCATATGTTGTGCATATGGTCTCACTTAACAGAAATATGGATGGAATGTTTGAAAAACTAACGGTAGGGGGCAAATTGGCTAAAAAAAATAGTTCAGGGGGGAAATTTTCCAATCGAAAAGTTCTGGGGGGAAATCGAAAGTTCGGTGAAAGTTTAGGGGGCAAATCGACAGTTTACTCTATTAATTAAATATTAAAAATTAAAAAAATTAAATCATTTAAAATATTAAAAATTAAATCATTTAAATTTTTATTTTAAAAAATGTGGGACCTACCCCTACAAACCCATCCTTCTTCCCCGGTACATCGAAGACATCCCATCTCCGGTACCGAACCTCACCACCTGCCTCCACCTCAACCTCCTCCGCCAAATCTTCGACTCCCCCTCCCTCCGTTGCTCTCCTCCCCTTATTTCCACCTCCACATCAACCCTTTCTCTTCTGGAAGAACCAAAGCTCCAAGAACTCTCCCCCACCGAAGATAGTGGGTTTCTGTGATTTTCTTAGTAGCCGAACAGAATTCAAAGAAAAATTGGGAAGTGGGTTTTGATGCAGGAAACACATTGAGGGAAGCGTCGCAGACTAAATTAGCAGCGTCAGCAAATTAACCCGATTGATGGCGATGGTGGCGACGACTTGGCCGATAGTGTCGGCGTCCTGGTAGAAGCCGGGGATGGAGGCCTTGCCCATGAAATCTCAAGGTACATGACAGTGAACCTGGACTCGTCGTACTTGATCCCGACCTTGTTGGGGTTAGCGGTTGAGAAGAGCACGTGACTGCTGAGAGAGAGACTGAGGCGGAGGTATGATGACGAGCACGACGGCGAGGACGAGGAGTGCTAGGAAGGAGAAGAGTAAGAAGAGATGGCAGCAGCAGCCCTTGAAGGAAGCCGAGGAGGATGAGTATGACGACGTGGTGGTTGCTGCTGTTCTGGGGGTTTGAGGAGGAGGACGGCGGGCGTACTGGGGAAGCAGGGTGGTGAGGTTGGGTGCCTGGAGATGGGATGTCGTCGGTGTAATGGGGAAGAATGATGGGTTTGTGGGGGTGGATCCCACGCCTTTTAATTAAGGAAAACTAATGAAAAGGGCTTGAAAACTTTGAGTTTTAATGATAAGGACAAAATAAAGGGTAAAGTGAATAGTATCAGGTTTGACTTTTTAGTGTAAAAATGTGGTTTTTCGTTAAAGTGAACAGTACCGTGGGCTTTTCGTTAAAACTCCCTTTTAATTATTAATTTTAATATTTAATTAATTTTTTAATTTAGTTGGGGTAGGGAGTGGGTCACGCTGTAAGTCATGTCAACATTTAATAGAAAAACTGACGGAGGTCTGACATTGCAACAAATTTGTAAGATGATGTATGACATTGTAATTTTAAAACCATAAGATATGAGATTGTGATTTGACCCATAGTTGAGATAGTTTTGTGTAATTTACCCTATAATATTTTAGGGGGTTAATCGGCTAAAGTTAAAGTTCATGTGGGAAATTGGCTAATTATAAAAATTCAGAGAGGTAATCGGCTAAAATTAAAGTTTATAAGGGAAATTGACACCTCTATACAAGTTTAGGGGGGCAAATCGACAAATATATCTAAAAAATAACAAGGAAAATCTAAATTGATATAAAAGGGAATCAACATTGACAATCTAAAAATTTTATAAAAGGGAAAAATTTTAATTCAAAGAGTGCATGATCACTTGAAAGAGTGTTTATATAGAACAGCTTTTTAATAGTATTGTCCAATATTATAGTAGATAGAATATTGGGTTTCACTAGGGCTGGTTCAGGTCGGAATTTCGAACCGAATCCCAATCAATAATTTTCGGGACATGATTCTAAAATCCGAAATCGAACCGAAATTTCGGAATTCCTAATTTTTGGGGGTGGGGGATTTCGGGTTAGTTCGGGATTGGGCCTTCAACCCAAATTGTTGGGATTTTTTAATTTATTTGAATTTTGGACTGAATGTTAAAGTGGGGTTTATATTGACAAACAATGGGCTTATCAATTCTGGACCAGGAGTGTCTCCTGAGCATTTCCCTAGGGATCCTAGGGATCCCGCAATCTTGTCCGTTCATCGTATATCGTGCGGTCAGAAATCATTTAAAATTTAAATTTTAAAATTCAAATATGAATAGTACCTAACGAAAACTGACCGCACGATATAAAATGAACGGACAAGATTGCGGGATCCCTAGGGAAAGATCCGGAGACACTCCTGGTCCATCAATTCTGTAAAGATGGCAGTCATTGTAGGGGGTGAATAACAATGAATAGGAGACTGATAAACAACATAGTATTAATCAATAACCCTAAAATCTGTCGACTGATAAACAACAGGAGTAGTGACCACTTTCCTTTCCATCTTGAAATTGGCATTCATATCCTACTACCTACTTATTAGGACGAAAGAAGTATAATTTATTCTTTGTTTTATTGAGGACACATGGCTCCACTGGAAGACAAACCCACATCTCTTACGGTGAATGCCCGTGGTAAATTGCAATCCACCATGGACAATATGCTCGTTAAGTATCTAGACGTGATAAAAAGTCATAACTTTTACCATGGACAAAGTATGTTGTTAATTACATAATAATCACGGACAGTGCCCGTGATGGATTAGAGTTAAACACCAAGCTACGACCGTTGTGGATTACTAATTGACCATGATCAATGCCTGTTATAAAATGTTTTCTAAAATAAATAAAAATTAATTAAAAATATATAAAGAAACAACAAAATATGTTTTCTAAAGTTTTAAAAAAAAATTAATTAAAATATATATAAAGAAACAACAAAATTGCACATTTACTATAATACAATATTTCATGAATAATCATATAGTCAAAACGTATTACAAGATGTACAAAGCTAACAACACCACCAATGATTTATACTAAGAATACCAAATTGTATTACAAGAGGTGCAAAGTTAACAACACCACCCATGATTTAAACTACACATGAATTACCAAATATGCCTCTAATAACAAGGAAATTGTCACTTGAAAGACTTCACTTTTCTTTAGACACCTCCAAATGAAGTCCTTTGAGAGTGAAATATTGCTCCTAATGCTTGAACCTCACTAATTGCTCTCTTTATCTGTATAGACATAAGCACATGGATCAAAAGAAAATCTAATTTATCTAATAAAAATGAAACATAACAAAACTGATAGTTTTAAACAGTCCCATCCAATTACTGGAACATCAATAAATCTAATATCATAAAGTTTATTCATTTATAAAGGTTTGAAAGAAAACTCATCTCTCAAGAGCATCATATACAAATTCAATCTACTCATCGATTTCACTAATATAAAAATAAAATAATAATTAAAAAACCCAAGTACATATTAACTCTATATCCCATTAATTTTAATGCGAGCAAGCTTATTAAATGGGAAAAAATCCAACACATAATATTTAAGAAAGCAAAGATAATTAATTAAAATAAAATAAAAGGACTAAAGAAAGAAAATTTATGCAAAAAGAATTCTACCAGATTCCTCCACAAGGAGGACCGCTCCAATTTGGTCTCTGCGCCAGCCAACTCAATCGGAGAAAGCATTATTAGCCAATACTTAACCTAGAAATTTAAAAGAATATATTGTAAACTACGAATCCTGAATCATAAAAATCAAACCTAAATTATAGAGATTCATTTAACAAGGGAGGAGTAAATAGATGGAAGATTTTGCTTATACAACCCAGCAAACCTAAAAACAAAATATGAGAGCATTCGATTGTTAAGGTTCGAAAATAATTTACCAAAACTCCAAATTGTAGAGTAGATGGAAAAGGAAAATAATATTTTTTTGTCAAAAACCAACCTTGCCAGTGAAATCGTAGGTGGATTCACTCTTGGACTGGCCAGCCATTGTACAATTCTACCCCAAAGTTGATGAAACAAGAAATCTAGCTTTATCAAAACCCCTAATAAACATAATGGAGAGTCAGAAATACAGTGAACCCAAAACAACAAAACAATTGCAGAATTTAGTACCAAATTAATGGAGGAATCTAATCGATAAATAAAAACAAACCAGATCAATTAAAATTGCAATAAAAAAAAGTACGCGAGAGGATCGAATAAACAACATAGCTTTTCCTTTGCGGAGGAAACTGTCGTGGGAGAAGTGAATAGTGGGTTTCAGAATTTAATTGCACCTCATAGACATACGTTTAGAAAACTACTTCGATTTCTTTTACTGGTCTAGTTTTGCACGATGGATGCGGTGTTGTGTTTATCTGGTTCTACACGGTTATTGTTTCAGTTTTTATTTTCTTAAATAATACAGATAATTACAAAGTTTGAAATTTTGCAAAATTTTGGTGTCCCGCCTCCTCCAAAATTTTCAATTAAGCATGTACAATACCACACATTATGCCCGTGGTAGATAACAAAAAGGCGCTATGGATACAAACAGTATTGACCACGAGCATTATCCATGGTGGCTTAGTAAATTTACAACGTACAACTTTGCGCATCGTCATTCATTGCTATTTTACAACGGACTAAATTTGTCTGTGGTATAAAATTGTTATTTATCACGTGCTTCTTATGCCCGTCATAAATTTGTACTTTTTATAACGGACACATAAAGCCCATGATAAAATTATCGTGGTAGGAGCTGTTATTTTGTAGTGCTCGTGGACGCAGACTGAAAAATGATGGTGAAAGATAAATAGGTTTTAGATAGCTTGTTTGTTTTAGTGGCATGAAGCTGAAAGACAGTCTTAAGCCGCTTTAACTAAAACAAAAGCACCAATAAGTAATTGTCATAACAAAAAGAATATTATATATATATATATATATTAAGGTTTCGGTATGGTTTGGGATTACCAAACTCTTAAAATGGTGAGACCAATTTCCGTATTGAATGGTTCGGGATCGGGATTTTTTTGGTACATTTTGGGATTTTCGGGAATTTTTTTCTAGCCCTATTTTCCACCTATACGTCCCAGATTCAAAACTTCCCTTCTTAAAACTATTGTAATGGTTTCAAACTGTCTTATTCTTTCGAAGATGGATTGTCTGCCCTCCCCTTTCCATACCCTCCCCATGCCTTCCTGTTTTGTGCGGTCACGGTTAAGCCGCATCAACATTTTATATTAATTTTTTTATAAAAATAATAAGACAAAAAGCAAATGTTGACGTGGCTTAACCGTGACCGCACAAAACATGAGGGTATGGGGAGGGGAGGGCACACAATCCATCTCCTATTCTTTCTCCCCCTCCCCGCTCCCCTTAAATAATAATAAATTTGAAAAAACAGCTTTTCAATAGGAACGTTTTTTTTATTGACAATAGAAATGATTAAGTACAGTTAATATGTGAAAGACGTGGATCATGTTGTATTCGGTAGACCGGTAGTTTCTGACACGACATGAAAACGACATGAAAATAACGGGTTTCGGGTCAACACGATAACTTATCGGGTCATTATCGGGTGACCCGTTAAGAATCCGTTAATAATGGGTATACACGCGTATAACATGTAGGTAACCCGTTTCGACCCGTTAAGAAAAAAATTATTTTGATAATTTTAAAGTTTAATTACTAAAAGATTATTATAAAATACAATAGCCATATTAATATATACAATATATTCTATATTAAATATATAGTTTTGTATTATTATTCTATATAAGTTTAAAAAAAATGTTTTAGTCATTATTTATTTTTATTATGAGAGTTCCTTATTATCATTACTAGGATAAATTTTACTTAACATGTTGTTGTCCAAAATTAAAATAAACTAATATAGTATTTGTATAAGTAAGAACTAAGAAGACATACATACAAGTATGAAAAATGTGAAAGAATATATAAACACTCGTGATTCATCATTATTCCTCCACGAATAGATAATGGTTACACTTACATTATCGTTTAGATTTTTAAAATCCTCCAAACCTTCATGAATAATGTTTTTTATTTGAGGGCAAAATTAATAAAATTAATAATAATTATTGTAGAAGTGTAAAAAATGTAAAAAAAAATATATATATATACAATCACTCATAGTGACAAACTTTACAACTTTCATGAAGGAGTCAGCTTCAAAATCCAACACTATAATTCATAAACCTTAAATTTATATTTAACTGTTGATTGCCATTTACGCTTTATTCTTCTTACTGGATTTCATTTTTAAAATTTTCTTTTTTGAAAACATGATCATTTGGCGGATGTAAGAAGATGAACGGTTCAGATCTTTGATATCACGTTTCGATATTTAAGATTAACTGAAATATGAGTCGATGTCATATAGTTTGTAGAAACTTTATAAACATCAAGCAATATTTTCACTAACCGTAAAACTCTGAATATAATATCAACGATCCAAACCGTTCATCTTCTTGCATCCTCTAATAGATCAAATTTTCAAAAAAGAAAATCTGAAGAAAAAAAAAATTTGATGAGAACAATGAAGCGTAAATGTAAACAGCAATCAACAGTTAAATTTTGATCTATGATTTATATGATTATAGTGGCGAATTTCGAAGTTAAGCTCTTCATGAAAGTTGTAAAGTTTGTCATTACGAGCGTTTATATATTTTTTCTATATTTTTTTACACTTCTACATTAATTAAAAAACTATTAAAGACTTTAGGTAAGTGAAAATATACTTAAAAGAAAATTGCGTTTTTATGTTTTGGATGTGACAATATGATATGTATATACTTATTTAGTATTATGTTTTTCATTTGATTATTTATTGGTTTAAAATATATTTTCCTTAACGGGTAACGGGTCGGGTCATATAACCTGTTAATATTATCGGGTTGATTTCGGGTCGGGTCATTTTACCTTTTATTTTAACGGGTGTTACACGACACGATCCGTTAAGATATCGGGTATGACACGAAAACGACACGAACACGGAAAACACGACACGAATGCCAGGTCTAGTTGTAGACATTGAAATTTCGGTGAAATAAATGTTAGCCATCGCATTAAAATTACATTTGTAAACATTGAAATTTTGGTGAAATAAATGTTGACCATTGCATTAAAACTACAACCTTCATTCACTTCACCTACATCATACGCTCACTTCCCATACATCATACACCCAAATTCACCTATAACCTCCACCCAAATTCACCTACAACAATCCACCAATTCACCTACAACATCCACAAAAAACAAATGGATGGTGGTGATTCATTCTCAAAGGATCAAAAGAGGATTTTACATACACTTTCTCTACTCCCAAATTGGAAGAGAATTCACACCACACCAAAGCCTTGAAGCCTCGAAACTCTAAAGCTCTCAAGAAAATCCTGAAGAATCAAGAAACCCCTCTTCGTTCTTCGTCAAAATCCTCCTTCAAGATCAAGCCCCAACGGCCCTTGAAGAAACTTCCACTAATTCAAGATCAAGCCCTGACGGCCCTTGAAGAAAGTGTTCATCATTCATCATCCGTTCATCCTAAAGATCAAGCCCCAACGGCCCTGTGGATCAACAACATCAACAAATCTACCCATTACAAAGATAGAATCAGAGGCTAAATTTGTAGAAAAGATTGTAACCCCTAAATCATTAATACAAATATTATTTTGTACACGTGTTCTTGTCTCGTTCATCGCAGGAATTTCCGTGTTTACAAATTTGGCACGCCCAGTGGGACTGTCTCTACCTCTCATCTCTATCTTTGAATCCGCAACAAGCACAAATGGCGTCAAAGAAGACTCAAGTTGTTCTCGCTGCCGATGCAAGAAACAAGAGCGTCATCACGGCAGGAGGCGTCACTTCAGGCATCATAACTCGAAGCAAGGCAAAAGCTCTTTCTGCCTCCTCTTCCGCCCCTTCATCAACTCCGCCGAAGGCACAAGAGCACCCAAGGCACGAACCGGTGATCACCCTGGCCTCGCTCAGGGCACCAAGAGAGGAAAGCCAGAGGAAGTACTCTGAATCCTTACTTTCCGATGCCGACTCAAGCAGCGGCATAGCTATGCAAGTCATGGTTACTGGAGCGACTTCAATTGAGGAGCATGTGGCTCAGATGAATGAAGCGATCGCAAAACTCACAAGGACTGTGGAGGACAAAGACTTGCAAATCGCAGCACTCGTTAACCAACTAGATGCAAAGCCCGACGGGAAAGTCGAGCAAGGGGATAATCTAGTAAAGAAGGAAAACGACGAGGATGAGGAGCCTCCAGTGGAGAACGTCGAAGAGAAGCTGAAGCCAGACCAAGCGGCGACGCTCATGGGATCTCTCTCTATCCAGCACTTGCAGGAGATGATCGCCAACACAATCAATGCGCAATACGAAGGAAGCTCACATGACTCCGTACTATACTCAAAGCCCTACTCCAAGAAGATTGACGCTTTGAAGATGCCGAGGGGTTATCAGCCACCAAAGTTCATGCAGTTCGATGGAAAGGGGAACCCGAAGTAACATGTCGCCCATTTCATTGAAACATACAACAATGCTGGAACAGAGGGAGACTACCTCGTCAAGCAGTTCGTGCGCTCGCTGAAAAGCAACGCCTTTGACTGTTACACCGACCTCGAGCCCGAGTCTATCAACAGTTGGGATCAGCTAGAAAGGGAATTCCTCAACCGCTTCTACAGCACGCACCGCACCATAAGCATGCTGGAGCTGACCAGTACGAAACAATGGAAGGATGAACCTGTCGTCGACTACATCAATAGATGGCGTTCATTAAGTCTGGATTACAAAGATCGGCTTTCTGAAACCTCTGCCATTGAGATGTGTGTTCAAGGCATGCACTGGGGGTTACATTACATTCTCCAAGGCATAAAACCAAGAACGTTTGAGGAACTGGCAACTCGTTCCCACGACATGGAGCTGAGTATCGCCAATCACGGAAAGAATGAGCCGATCACCCACTTCAAGAAGGATAAGGTGTTCGCCCCGAGTGTAGACAAGATCGGAAAAAAGCCCGCCAAGGAAACTTTTACCGTCAACACTACCCCCATCAAAACCTCCTCCGCGCCTATCAAGACCTCCTCTGCGCCTATCAAGATTTCCTCTAAGACCAAGGCAAAGGAGACAAAGAGAAGTGAGCCTCCTCGCACCCAAGACAAGTATAAAAACACCTTGAGAGAGTTGGAGCAAAAGACGTACCCTTTTCCTGACTCAGACGTGGATGCAATGTTAGATGACTTGCTGGAAAAGAAGGTGATTGAGTTACCAGAGTGCAAGCGCCCTGAAGAAATGAATCGAACGAACGATCCTAGGTACTGCAAGTACCACTGTAGTAGTATATGTTGTGGCCAATCCTGATGCCTACAACTAAAACCATCCATCTGGCAACAATCTTGTGTTTTGCTTTCTCTGTTTATTCAGCTGTGTGTTTCAATTTCTTATCGTACCAAAGCAATTCTTTGACTTGCACTTTGGATATGATTAAAGAGGAACGTAGTATTGATTTTAATCTCAATAAATAAAACATATATATACTAGTTAAATGTAAATTATTTATGATATTTACCTTGGAGTATTATTTTTCCCTTCCAATTTCATGAATTTCACCTCAAAATTCCTTGAATAAAAACCCCCTCAAATTAACAAATGTGCAGACATGTTCTCCGATGTAAACTTGAGCTCAACTTGTTCAGAACAAGAAGTTTGGTCAAATGATTGAGAAGAACAGATAAAAAAGTTTAATTTTGGCCGACGATATACTTGGTATAACATAACTAAACTAATATACGAAATGGTTTTTCAATTATACTGAAAATTCTTATTGAAAGTGACAAAGAGAAAAGCACACATTTCTAGCGAACGAAAATTTCGAAAAAGCAGATGAGATAAATATATTGCAGTGGTTTGGTTAATTACAATAACACCTCCTGAGGTTTATCGAGTTTTCACAAAATTTCCTCACGTTTGAGACATTACATTAACACCCCTTAGGTTTTAATTCACTTTCACAATCTTTGCCGAGTCTGAGCATCTAGGGACCACCAACAACTCCAAGAAGGGGAATATCCAGCAGGCGAGATCGGTCTTTCAGGTTTAAGCCATAGATGTTGTACCTGGACAATCGTTGGCTTTACCAAGCAGGACGCGGATGAAATAGATTTTCCCCACGACGACGCCTTGGTGATTTCTGTTCAACTGGCCCATGCCATCGTTGACTGAATTATGGTGGGCAACGGCAGCTCGATCAACATCCTACAACTGTTAGTCATCCAGAAGATGGGCCTAGAAAGAACGATCAAACGCAAAGCAAAGGTCTTGACCGAATTCAACGAACTTACCTCAATTGTCATCGGCACCATTACTCTCGACGTAACCAGCCCACCAATTGTATCATCCAGACCTTCATGATCGTCAGCGGCCCATCTCCCTATAATGGGATATTGGGTTGACCTTGGCTAGTGAAGATTGGAGCTATGACCTCGATAGAGTATCAGAAGATCCGATTTTGAATCCTGGGAGGAGCAGTCGGAGAGATCAAAGACGACCATGCCATGTCTTGGAGATGCACTATGCAAGTTCTTAAAAAGTCGAAGAAGAAGTTTTTCACCCTAGCAATAGCAGCTAAAGTGCAGAAATACGACTCGACCTCCGCCAAATAGCAACTACAGTAGGCGGGTTAAGAAGATGGCGTCAAGGTCGACAATGCCCTAGAAGATGAATCAGGATGAAAACTCGAAGAGAACGCCGATGACATCATTTTTTACCCTACCATCCGAAAAAGACGGCTAGGATTGGCTCACGTCTAAGCCCAATGAAGAAGGAAGAACTCACGATTTTCCTTAGGGAAAACTGTGATGTTTTCGCGTGGTTACCCGTTGCCAAACCTGTGATCCAGAAGAGGCGACATTTTGCACCTGAGCGAGTAGCGATTATCGAGGCTGAGATTGACAAGTTACTGGAGGCCGGATTCATTGAGGAAGTGGCACACTCAGCATGGCTAGCCAACGTCGTGCTGGTGAAGAAAAAAGATAAGGGCAAATGGAGAGTATGCGTGGATTACACCAACCTCAACAAGGCATACCCTAAAGACAACTACCCGGTTCCCCGTATTGACCTGCTTGTTGACTCAACAAGGTATGCCCACGCAGACGCATTAGCAGGTCTAGGCTCTGCCTTAGACCATCAGCTCAAGCGTTTCATCCCAGTCGAGTACTTGGAGAAGCCGAGCATAAATGAAGAACCAGCAGTCGAGGTGGAGCAGATTAACACAACTCCGAGTTGGCAGGATCACATCATCAACTACTGAGTCAATGAAATGCTTCCCGGAGACAGACTGTAGTCCAGAAAACTCCAGATGAAGGCAACACGCTACTACATGTGGAACGACATGCTCGTTCGCAGATCCTTCTATGTGCAAGTTTATATCATTTGAAATTTCATTATGCCATTTGCATGATCTTCGATCATGACATGTGATATGTGAGGCCTTCCCCTGTTAGTATTATGTTGGGAGTTAAGTGAGTTGTTATTTTCGTAGATGATTGCACCCATATGACTTAGTATCGGAGCTATAAAGCATGATCATACTACCATGTGATGTGTGGGTTGCCTTGGCCCTGTGTGATGATGTTAGGTCCCTTGGCCCACATGTTGGGTGAGTACCTCGTGGTTGTCGATATGTGATTCTCTCACGTGTCATTCACTAGTTGGGTCCCAAGTGGACGGTCGTGTTGAATATCCCACATTAGGTAGAGACAGAGAAAAATAACAGTTTAAATATCCAAACCCCACACCAACATATATCGAGGCCTTTTGTAATAGAACCTCACACGTGTTGAAGTGTGCAAGGGAATTAATAAGTTAGAGACAATATCGGTGTTGTTGGAAGTGAGCATTTAGCCGGTGTCTTTGATAATTTGACATGATCAACATAAGGACTCTCATTAAATTGCAATGTTATGCGTTGCCAAGTGTTTTAGTCAAACAAGTTCGGATGATTGATTTAAAATATTGTTACATTAGTGTTTCTGAAACTTCGAGATGATATTTAGAATGGACGTCTTTGATTGAGCTCGAATAGTAATGAGCAATAATAAGTCGAGCTAATATTTGTACATTATTTAATCGACTCTATGTCACGACTTTAGTTTTGTTTTATGCATGCATGCTTGTTTGTTCATTTTATGTATTCTACTATATGAAGAAAGTTGAGGTTCTACTACAAAACCAATTGTCAATATGGGGAGTAGCACAATTACTCATAAGCACATTCAATATCATTTCTTTCTCCGTTGTGAGATTTACTCTCAACATAACCTCTTAGGTGTGGCGAATTTTCAAGTCTAGCACATGAACAATACAAATAAAGCGATGTACATCACATGTAGCGATTGGACATCACACGCATGACCATATACTCTAATACCATGAAGAAACTTTTTAGGCCCAGCATGGTCCACCTCCAATATTGTCGATATTGTCCCAACTTAATCACATATTATTGGGTATTGAGTTTTGTCACAAAATGTCTCGGTAATATTACTGGTGGAAACTCTCATATAGTAATTGTATATTATGTCATATAACTAATATACAATCCTATTCTCCAATATGCAGCCTCACGAGTTGCCCAACATGGGGTCACAAAGGGAAACCAAATGCCACATTGGAAACTAATCAAGCCAACATTCCAAAGATAATGCAAATTTTTTAAGAGCCCAATCATCATTCAGGGACTAGGGTCAACGGAACTTTTCGAAACCAATCAGTCAATATCCTCAAGTTGGTACTAGCGCAACTTTTCGAAAGCCCAAATTAAGGAGGTAAATTCGAGCCCAAAAAATGGGGGTCGAGACGTGTCGAAAGAATAGTCTGCTCTAATACTATGAAAAAGTTAAGGTCATATTCTCTAACACGCCTGCTCATTAGTGGCCTGACACGAGGTCACAAGGGAAACTAATTCCCACATTGGGAACTGATCAAGTCACCATACTTGGAGCTAACATAATTTTTATATATAAAGCCAACAACCTCTTTTGGGGTCACAAACTTCACCAAAAAATTTTGGACAAAAATGACCCCAGAACAAAAAATTTCAAAAGGCAACCCAAAATAATGCACCAAATAATGCAGGGGTATTTTTGTCATTCTAATAGTGTTTGTTTAATAATTAATTCTTTTTGTACATTTTTTAAATTAGTACCTCACAATAGGCTAGCAATAATGTGATTCAATCAGTTGTTCATTAAATATTATTTTCTCCATTTTTAAACACGTTCAAAACATCCTAAAATGCGTGTAATGCCGGTAATAAAAAATGTCTTTTGCACGTGCATAATAATGTGATTAAATTAGTTGTTAAATGATTTTTTTTTTCTAAAAACAATATTATCTAAAAAAGGTCTTTTGCACGTACATAATAATGTGACTCAATCAAATGTTTATTAAATATTATTTTCTCCATTTTTAAACACGTTCAAAACATCCTAAGAGACATGTAATGCCGGTTATAAAAAATGTCTTTTGCACGTGCATAATAATGTAATTAAATTAATTGTCAAATGATTTTTTTTTCTGAAAACAATATTATCTAAAAAAGGTCTTTTGCACGTGCATAATAATGTGACTCAATAAGTTGTTTATTAAATATTATTTTCTCTATTCTTAATGTAAATTCAATAGAATGTAGATGAAAATTGAAAGAACGATTTTATTATGTAAATTCAGCTGCTTTGATTGGTTTGTGAGGAGTTTTTCTAGCATGATCTAAGATTATTCATTTACTTCAATATTTGACTTTCATTTTGTCAATTTACGCATATAAATACATTTAAAACGTGTAAGTCACACGTAGCACATCGTAATTCAAAAAATGCCTTCAGTACGCGCTCTAGTTTTCGAAAGCCGAGTCATCATTGAGGACTAGGGATTTGGATCCTCTCTTGAGCTAATGGAGAAGATCATCCTGACCAATCTTCTTGGGCCGTTGGATTTTTATCCAACGGCTATAATTATTATAACTTTAAAGGGATCCCCCTGTTTTATCCAACGGCCCAAGATGATTGGTCAGGAGGATCCTCTTCATTAGCTCAGGAGATGATCCAAATCCGAGGACTAGAGCCAATGCATCTTTTCGAGGCCCAATATTTTTAAGCAGGAGTTTCAAAAGCCCAACTTAAGGAGGTGAATTCGATCCCATAAAATTGAGCCAGGGCACTTCGAAGGAATAGTTTGCTTTGATACCATGAAGAAAGTTAAAGTTCTATTATAAAATCAATTGACAATATAAAAAATATAAATATAAGCACTGCAAGATTTTATATTTCTCTAATTGATACTCTCAACAATACATTTAGTGCTTGTCATAAAAAACCTAATCAACTTTAAATCCCTAGTTTGACGAGTCAGTAGGTGTCAACTGTCACGGGAAACGTTGATCAAAGATGCGATAACAAATGCTAAACAATGCGACAACAAAAATTGAATTATTCAGAAAGTCGGCTGTGTATAACAGCGCAATACACACCGCATCCGCATTGCATTGTATGATCGGACAAAAAAAACTAAATTATTGTACGTCATTAGGATAAAATTAATTTTCTCTCAGCTTGCTTAATGATTCATATCAGCCAGTCTATGGGCGCATGCAGCCCAAGCGGGTTTCAAGAGCCCACAGACAATATTGTTTTATTTGGGCTAATATATATATGATCTTTTTTTTAAAGTAATGTTATTCAAATTATGTTTTTATATCACATTTTCATATCATTTTATGTGGCATTTGATGTGGACAAACACATCATTTGAATTAATCAGATTTTTAAATTTAGTTCATTATTTAATAAACTAATAATTAAGAAAAATTAGTTAATTAAATGATGATTGTGGTATACGAGGAGTCTTTCTCTTTCCTTTCTTTGGGTTTAGCAAATTTTTCAAATGATGTGTCTGTTCACATCATATGTCACCTAAAGTGGTACAGAAATGTGGTATAAAAACATAGTATGAATAACATTACTCTTTTTCTTATAAAATAGGAAATGACAGAGAAATTAAAAGAAGATTAGGTCAGTCCACCTCGCGGAGCAATTGGGCATTTCTTTATTCAATTTCCAGATGGTCATTTCCTTATTCAATTTCCAGATGGTCATTTCCTTGATTACATTACAAAATTCCTTGTACAAAAGTAATGGTTCCCACGTCTACGATGAATAGAACCCATTTAACGGTCAGGAGCTTGCGTAAACCTTTTGATCAACACCTTCAGCCTCAGCCTATAAATATCAATAATCCTCCTCACTTCTTCACAGCTCAAAATCTCCCAATACATCATCTCTTTCTTAGTCTTCCTCTTCATCAGTTATTATTTTCCCACATCCTAAACACATCTCAGAATCATGGGTGTTTTCACATACGAATCCGAGTTTACTTCCGTCATCCCCCCTGCTAGGTTGTACAATGCCTTTGTCCTTGATGCTGACAACCTCATCCCCAAGATTGCACCACAAGCAGTGAAGAGCACTGAGATCCTTGAAGGAGATGGAGGAGTTGGAACCATTAAGAAGATCAACTTTGGTGAAGGTAGCACATACAGCTATGTGAAGCACAAAATCGATGGGCTTGACAAGGACAACTTTGTGTACAAGTATAGTGTGATTGAGGGAGATGCCATCTCTGAGACAATTGAGAAGATCTCTTATGAGACTAAGTTGGTAGCTTCTGGCAGTGGTTCCATTATCAAGAGCACCAGTCACTACTACACCAAGGGTGATGTTGAGATCAAGGAAGAACATGTCAAGGCTGGCAAAGAGAAGGCCTCCCACCTCTTCAAGTTGATTGAGAACTACCTCTTGGAGCACCAGGATGCCTACAACTAAACATTGTTTTCTGCTGCATTCATGTGTGATTCAGTCTCGTGTCATCTTTTCCATGAAATATTGGTGTGGTTTTAATCCCCTTTATATTTTTTTTCCCTTCGAAAACTGGCTTCTACGTAATATTGAAGGTTTGATTAAGGAGTGAATGCTGCTGTATTTCCTTTCATCTGCAATAATAAATAAAAATAAAATTTATGGATCTGATGATTCTTGCAAGCTTTTTTGCAATATTATCGGGACAATAATGTTAAGCTCCACTTTTATAGCTACATGAGTTTGCTAGTCACATAAGAATCGACCCTCCAGTGTTTCAACTTCTCCACCCAGCAACCCCATGAACACCAACCCACCCACGGCCAAAGATTCGATGATGACGATGAGAACATTATTTTTACCTTTTCTTCCACTATGACTATATGATCATCGACTCGATAATCGAAGGCCATACAACAACAGCCGGAGACAACTACGACGGCTGCACCATTGCAGCCATAAAATTCGATAGCGGCCTCACCTAAAGAACCAGCCCTTTCTCTTTCTTGGCGAGGACATTTCTGTGCACATACAGATTTGAATTTTTTTTTGATTTGGGATATATTTTCTTGGCGGGGACATTTGTTGAGTTTTCTTTATAAAATAAAGGGTTCTTTAGATATAAACCCTTACAACTCTTATTTCCTAGATAAAAACCCACATAGTTAGAAATATCCAAATAAAACCCAAATTTAAAAATGACTGCCAAGTATAGAAGTAATTGACCTATAATTACAAAATATTTACAATTTGTACCACAATATTCAAAATAAAAATAAATAAATGTTATTACTCACCTTAATTACAATGAAAATATAATTATTGCACATATTATTATCCCAAACACACACATATATACGTTCCAATGTATATATTACTACCATAAGCTCAATATATATATATATATATATATATATATATATATATATATGTACACATATATAGTTTACCTATGTATATAATATTACTATACATTCACATACACACACACACACACACACACACATATATACATATACATATACATGCACAATACTACATATATGATCAAACATATTAAACTAATTAATCTACCTATATTTAAATTTATGATGAGCAAATAACATATATTTTGTAGGTAAATTAATATTGAATGAAATAACATTCTTTTATTTCGTTGGTAATTTATTTTCCATGTATTATTACATATATTTGGCACATTTTATTATTATAAGATATATGTCCAAATAATAGGTAAATTAATCTTGAATAAAAAAACAATTGCTTTATTTTGTAAGTAAATTAATTTTGAATCAAATAACATTTCTTCATTATGTAGGTATTTTATTTTGTATGTATCATCATATATATTGGGCACATTTTATTATTATATGTACAAATAATAGGTAAACTAGTATTGAATAAAATAATAACATTTTTTATGTAGGTATATTATTTTGCATATATTTGGGTTTGCCTTATTATGTAGGAAAATTATTTTGCATGAATTTTATGTATGTCAAGCATGCTTTTTTTGTTGTTATATATATATGTGCATGTGTGTGTGTGTGTGTGTGTGTGTGTGAAATAATTTATCTACATTTATAAGTAAAATATAATTTTATTGACTTAACTAAGCATGTATTAATACATTTATTAGGCATGTTTTATTGTTATTATATATTATGCAATGAATTTATTATTTTTTTTATTTTTGTAAAATCATTAATTTTCCCTTACAATTTGTATGGAATTAATTGTGAAAATCAAACATTCAAATAAGGGTGTTTTGGGCATCAAAATTTTTTAAATGTGTAAAGTCAAATATAATTAAGGAATTTGCTGATGTAGAATCTAGTCAATGGGTTTTATTCCAATAAAAAACTTATGTCGGGTTTTATTTGGAGAAACTTAAGTTTCAAGGACTGAAGTCATATTTTCAGTAAAATAAATCAGAGTTATAGTGGAATAAGAGGGATGGCGGAGGGGCGGACGACAGAGATGGCTGATTCGCCATGGCTTCTGAACAAGAAGATTGAAAGGGTGGCGTGGCGTGGGTGGGTGGGGATTGGCTGGTTGGGGAAGTTGAAAAGCTTCTGGGGTTGAGTTTATTTATTTAATCATGTTTAAATTTGTTTTAAAAATTAAAAAAGATATATTAATTAACAAGTTTACTAGGGTTAGAAGATGGGACACATGACAACTAATAAATTGTATGGTGAGCATACATCAAAGTTAATGTGGATGAGCAAAAATGCACCCTACCAACTAATCATAAATCCATAGAAATTGGATACATTTGGATCTCTACCACGTAATAGCATAAATTCAAGTGATGAAATGAAAAATCTGATTTCTGTAAACCAATTTGTAAATCGTACCATAAATACGTCCATGAGCTAACACACCCACGATGATGATTTAAGAGTTTGTTTCCTCATCTTTGGTGTAGCATCACTCACATCTGTTGGCGGTTCTTACTTCTTGCAATCTAAATTTTCTTAGTTGGTCTGGCTTTCGATTTTTCAGATTAGTGCACATCATGGCATACATGTTAGATCCACTTTCCTAATGTGTTATTATATTTTTATTCCGAAAATATTTGGTGTTTCAAAGCTTTATAACTTTAGAGGGGTTAGGCTCATGACATCCCCTATTTTTCTTGTATATCTCATTTTGCTTTCAAGAAGGATCGCTTTTATGTCTCCCCTCTTTTATTTGTATTTTTCTTGTTGCCTTAAAGAGGGTTAGATTTAATTTATGTCACCTTTTTTTTTCTTGTATATTTCATTTCGTTTTAGAGGTATAAGGTTTATATTCGGCTCAATTAGGTGCAATTTTTTTTATTCAATAATTGTTCTTGTACCATCGAAGTTTTTTAAGAGCTTAGAAAAATATCTAAAAGTTAGAATAAATATGAAGGAAAGAGAATCCATGAGGGGAGTTTGGAAAATTAATTTTCCATGAATGTTGCCCATGCTAATAGGACATACCAATATCTTACATTAATTTTGGCCAAAGAAAGCAGGAAGCCGCGTCTACAACTTGATCTAAAAAAAAAAAATCAAGCCTGTGGTGTGCTAAGTCCATATATATCATGAAATTTCTAGTGGAATATTCAAAATCACTTGTCCGCATTCATAGTGAGTCAATTCTGGTTGCCAAGTACAATTATATCGAATATACCCTTGATTATTTTTCTTAATGCTTAGAATACTGTAATTATCAACTGTTAATTCAAATATGTTAAGGTTCTTTTTTTTTTCTTTTCGAATCTGTTAGAAGAAATATTACATCCAATTACTAATGTTTACAAGGTGCAGTGATAGAGATTTTACTACACATGTGAACGGGCTAAAAACTCCTATTATACTTGCAAGAATCACAAGGTTGTTGTAGTATAAACGGATCTCGCAAGGTCGTTCTCCACATGAATTATTTAAATAATTTGAAACAAACCAAATTCCAATTAATGATTGTAAGGTAGAAATTGAGATGATTGATTTTATAACCTACTTAAATTAAAAACGAATTTAATTAATAAAAATAAAACAATCTGCAATATTAAAACTAGAGGGAAAAGAAAACAGTTTTGGGAGAAATCAAATTAAGAAAGCACTAGGGTTCCACCATCGCCTAGCAATCCTATGAACGTTTACCAATTACTTATGATCCGCTTTGAAGGTTAAGTTTTCCTAATTTATATTTTACTTGGAACCTTCAACATAGAACGTATATCTAACTTGCAACCCGTCCGAACGTTCGGATCAAATCTGAACATGAAAGACTCATTATGCTTTATGAAAACCCTTTGAAAACCCATGCAATCCTTAAGACGTGGTGTTCATCCTAAGTGAAATTACAATTGTTAATCACAAGAAGCCAACGTCAATTTCAGGGAACCTTCCGACCAAAATTGCATCAAATTACTTTTCTAAAGATCCTAATGGTGATCAGACATTAAGACAATTAGATAGTTTTTATCCCGGTGATTAACAATTCAAAGCATGCATGCAATCAATCATAAGCAATTAAATAAAAATCACATATGCATGCAATCAATCATAAGCAATTAAAAGGATTGAAAGCACCTTCAAGTAGAAAATCTCCAAAAACCCTCGCAATTCTCTCTGTCTCCAAAATTGCATAAAATAAAGTGTAGTAAAAAACTGTAGACGGCCAAGCAATATATCTGCTAAGCCCCCACACAAACCCTAAAAACAGGTCCTTTATTCCACCAAGGAAACTAAAAAAAAAAATCAAATAAAATAGGAAACCTAACCCTAAATTAAATGGTAAAATTCGCCTAAAATATGAACAGCCACGTTTTGGACCCATAAGCTGCTCCAAAACTGGCCCAATATAGCTGAATTTAATGTTTGGGATATTCTGAACACTTCTCCAAAAGGCCACGAAACCATCCAAGGTCATCTTTGGCTCCAAAAATGCAATTTAAGCCCAGAAACGTCATTTTCCAGCACCGCGCATCGCTCCTTTATTTTATCGCCAGAAAATAACCGCTTGGTAGAAAAAATCCCAAATTTTGATATGATCAAGCTAAGTGACTCACGAACGTCCTCCAACTGGAATTACTCCAAAATTCGTACATTTGGTCATGCTTTGCTCCAGAGGAAGTTGAAAGTCCTATATTGAAAATACAATTCAAAGTATCAAAATTCTTCCAAAATATTAACCATAATATACTAAGAATAGGGTAAAATATATAATATAAAATCTACTCATCTTGCAGAGACAGTACTTTCGTTATTTAGTAGTTGGAGGGTAGGAAAATTCATGATCAATTGCTTCATAGCTTGCCTGCAACTGGTTTTGATTTTTTATTCATATAATAGTGACGCAGGCTAAAAGGATTACAAGAGTAGAACAGAAAAGTTCTGGAGTTCAACAGTTTGGATAGAAAAACTCCAGAGTTTATTTGATTAAAGATTATTTCTTGAAAGTTACATTGGGAGCCAAACAGCTTAATGTACACAGCGTTGCGGAAGCGTAGGGACTGTAGGAAATTAAACAACAGAAATTTGAATGAAAATATGATTATTTTTTAACCCCTTTTCACAATGTTAGTAATTAAGAAAAAATGCCTCATTATTTATATAAAAATAATTTAAAACTAATTGGACAACTGAAATTACAATCTACGTTTAATTCCTTACCAAAGTATGTTTGGACCTATTGTTCCTACACTGTCCGAGGTAACCTTATTGTGTTACAAGTGGGAAATGAAGCGTAATGAAATGAATGAAACAATGACATGTAATGCACGCATTATGGCGCAAGGCTTCTTGATTACAACTATATCAAAATGGTTAATTTTTTTCATTGGGATATTGATACAGAGATTTACATGTAAGTTGCCAAAGAATTACATGGACTAATTCAAATAGTTTGAGACCATAGAACACCCTCTCAATTCAAATGAGGCGTTCACTTAGATTAAGCAATTTTGGGCAGATGTGGTATACCCATCTAAATGATTATTTGATCAGTCAGGGATATGATTAAATGCCCTTGTCTGTTCAATTAAGAAGTCATATTCCGAATTGTTAGAGTTGCAGTTTATATCGATGACATGAATCTCACTATGACTCTGGAAGAGCTTCAAAAACTACCAAGCATGTGACGAAATTTGAGATGAAGGATCTTGGGAACACTCGTTATGTCTTGGCCTGCAGTTCAAGCATTGTTCCGAAGGTATTCGAGTCCACCAGTCGAACTACACCCGGAAGGTGTTCCCTTTTGAGTATACCTTTGATCATTCATACGCTATATGCAAATGAGACCCTTGAAGAGGTTATGAAACCTGAAGTTGCATATATAAGTTTAATTTTCTACTTTGTTGTACTTAATTCATTGCATTAAATAGGACATCTTCTTCATTGTTGATCTATTGGTGAAGATGAAGCACTGGGCCTACATATAGCCATTAAGTTGGCATTAAAGATGTTTCTCCGTTACACTGAAGGTACTATGGATTTGAGCTTTAGCCCAATGATTCCGAGCAGATTCAACCCCATTGGTCCTCGGGATGTGTTTACCTTGTTGTTATGCTAACACAGGTTACCTATCAAACCTGCACAAGACATCTTCCTAAATGGTTATGTCTTTACCTTTAGGGATAACGCAATATCTTAAAGGCGAAAATATAGACCTTAGTTGTGAAATTTTCGAATCGTTTCAAGGCCCACCGCACCTCACTATGCCACACATGAAAGACATGGTTTAGAGCTATTGTTGAGCATATTCGAAAACTTGTAGTTTTTCATCCACCAGCAAAGTCCATGAAGACTATGCTGCATGTATCGACTAGACCAAGACACGATACATCAACAAAGTCAACGCTAAGCATATTACATCTACATCACATCAGCAAAGCATCAAGAGATTGAAGTCAAGCAATCTGATCCCAGACAACCTTGTTGACCTCTTCATAAAGTCATTACCAACGTCAACCTTCAACAAAACTTGTTTGAGGAAATATTATGTGTAACTATTTATTTGCAATGATTGTAATTCTCATTTGGAAGTTTTGTGAAACTCAGGGGAGTATCCAGAAGTATACTCACTTAACCTTAATGTACTCTTTTTCCCTACACTTAGGAGCATTTTTCCCACTGGGTTTTTGTTACCTGACAAGGTTTTAGGCATCCATCCTAGGTTAGTCATACCCTTGTGTGCGTTCTACTTGTGTTCTGAAGACGTATAGTTTTGACTTACTGCAAATTCTCTTTTTTATCCTCCCATCTTAGGTTTTACCATAGCGAGATCTTGTGAGTTTTACTATCTATGCATTCTTCCGTTGATTTGAGACTCGCATTCGATCATGTGCTGACAACTTCATCAACTATACTTACTTCATCGATGAAGACATGATGCACCATTTACTTGAGTTTTTACACACTCAGGGAGGGTGTTGCAATTTTAATAAATTGAATGTGATTTTGTAAATCCTAGTAAATATTTATGGGATTCTACCATTTTTTTGATAGCTTCCTGATTGTAATGTAATACCTAAAGGGTAAGAAATTTACCTTCCCTACTACTATAAACAAAGGCACAATGAGGTGAGATAATACTCACCTCAGAATTCACCTCTATGTGTTGCCGTACCTCTATCTATAATTCTTTAGATTTTTTTGTTTGAACAAACGATAGTATCATCGTTTGTACACTAAGGGGGTGGGGAGTGGGCTAAGCCTTACAATGTGCTTCCTATAATATGGTTCAACTTTGCCTTTGCTGAGAATCGAACCAAAGATGCCTCTCATTTACAAGTTAAGAGGAATACCACTAATCATACCACTAAATCTCTTACTTATAATGCTTTAGTTAAATAGGCCTACACTAAATTCACTTTTTGTTTAACAATCATTTTCAAGAAAATATTTCACAATTATTAAGCAAAAACCCAGAAAACGATAAAAGAAAACGAACAATTTAAAGCATCAAATACCTCATAAACTACACCTTTTTATGATCATCATATCAAATTAGGTAATTAAAAGGGAGAAATGAATATTGAAAGTCAAGAGTGGGTATTTGGAGCTATTGGTTAGGTTGATTATTAGGGTGTAGTTGTCACCTTACTTCTAGTTATATCATGTATCTTCTTTCCCATACTTATAGGGTGGTTATAGCTTTTTAGCTTTTTCCCTTACCTTACTTTCTGCTCCTTGTTTTATGGAGTTGCTGTGTATGAGTGATTCAAGGGTGATCAGTGTGTTGATCACTCATTGCCCTATATATCTTGTATCCTTGTGTTGTTGTTTCCTTATGAATCATAATACAAACAAACACTTAAAACTCAACATGGTATCAGAGCAGAAATAACATGTCTCTGTGATACTTGTTGCTTTGTTCTTCAAGCATTCTTCCATGGCTGACAAAAACTCTATCCTCGAGTCCGAAGCTGATAGCTCACTTGGAGCCGGTCACCAAATTCAATCGGAGATCGATGTAAATCCAAATCAAAGGTTAAGTTCTGTGCTTCTAAATGAGTTTAACTACTTACCATGGTTAAGGGCAGTTTCACTTGCCATACGAGGAAGATCAAAGATAGGGTTCATAAATGGAAGTATCGAAGCTCCTGATGCTTCCTCTGCCACTTATGAATCTTGGCTCAGCAAAGATCAGTTGGTCATGTTCTGGCTCCTCAACTCCATAGAGAGGAAGATAGCTGAGATATTCAGCTACTCTTAGTCATCTTTCCAGTTATGGAAGTCCGTGCAAGAGATGTATGGAAATTAGAATAATGCAACCCGTGTGTTTCAGCTTAAAATGGATATCTCGAGCATGCAACAAGATGGAAAACCTTTTGTTCATCTTCTTGGAAGTCTAAAAGGTATGTGGAATGAGTTGGAGGTATATTGTCTTTATACAACGGACTCAAACCTACTTCTTAAAAGGGCTGAGAAAGATAAATTTTCCAGCTTCTCTCTAGTCTAGGGTCTGAATATGAGGATCTGCGTAGCCACATTCTCATGAAACCAGAGCTTCCCACGTTTGCCAATGTTTGTGCAACAATTCAAATGGAAGAAGTGAGGAAAAAGGTTATGAACGCTGGTACCACGATGACTGCCTCGGAAGCTAGGGCTTACGTTTCCAGTTATAAGAAATACTTATCCAGTGATAAGAAGTACAAGAGAAGAAATCCTCATCTCAAATGCAAACATTGTGATGCCACCAGACACGTGAGGGATCATTGCTGGATTCTTCACCTTGAACTCAAACCAGACTTCATGAAAAATGAAAGGTTTATTCAGAAGAAGCCTCAATTCTCCAGTTACAAAGCTAATCATGCCTCATCCCTGTCAATTAGAGGCTCAGATAATCTTCTGAATTTTACCTCTAATCCTGCCACACTCATAAATGAGTTCGCTCCGTACCTTCAAATGAATAAGAAAGTCTCTGGGAGTGATGAAGCTACTACCTCTGGAAATGGCAACTCAACTGCTTTGCTGGGAAAGTTTGCAGGTTTTCTGGCTAACTCGAAAAAGCTCACTCGGGACAACATGCAAGGTACATTGACAACTTTCAAAACTACTCTAAATATAAATCAATTGCATGATTTGTGGGTCATGGATTATGGTGCCACAAACCACATGACAAACCAATTTTACAAGTTGCATGATTTTAAAAACTTCTTACACCTTCACATGTTTCAGTTGCTAATGGGGAGGGAGCTAAAGTGTTAGGAATGGGAATATTACATCTAGTGTTTGACAATATAAAGTCTAAAGCCTTGTATGTTTCTTCATTCTCTTTTCAACTTCTCTTAGTTGGAAAAATCACACATGCCTTAAACTGCTCAGTTACTTTCTCCCCTTACACTGTCATTTTTTAGGACTATATCACCAAGAAGAAGATTGGTGAAGGTTTGTTCTTAGATGGTCTCTATTACCTATCCAAGGAGACTTCATTTCTCAAGGGATTTCAAGTCAAGTCTAACCTAAGTCAAGACCAAAACCTGTGGCATCAAATATTAGCTCATCCATCCGAGCCCATTTTGTCAAGATTGTTTCCAAACCTTTGTAAATAAGTGATCCAGTGTGATACTTGTCACTTTTGTAAATCCACTAGGTTACCTTTTGGTTCTTCCTCAAATAGGACCAAACAAGTTTTTGAACTTGTACATTCAGATGTATGGGGGCCATTTTTTGAATCTTTTGATGGGTATAAGTATTTTGTTACTTTCATAGATGATTTTTTGAGAGTTACTTGGTTATACCTTTTGAAATCTAAGAGTGAAGTTGTTGAAGCATTCATAGACTTTCATAATCTTGTCAAAAATCATTTCAATTCTCAAATCCAAACTTTGAGATCTAATAATGGCTCGGAATATATGTCACACATCATGAAACAATATTTAAGCAATAATGGAATTTTGCATCAAACTAGTTGTGTTGGTACTCCACAACAAAACAACATAGCCGAGATAAAGAACCTTGATCTACTTGAAAAAACAAGAGCTCTAATGTTGCACATGAAAGTACCAAAAAGATTTTGGTCTCAAGGGGTCATGACAACTGCATATATCATAAACAGATTACCAAGTCAAGTCTTGGAGTTTAAATCTCCAATGGAAGTGTTAAAAGGAGGGGATGTTAATCTGGCACACCTTAAACTCTTTGGGGTGCACATGATATGTTCACATCCAATCAGTGGTTTCATGTCTGACCAGAAAGTTTCACAATCTTATGTTGCCTATTTGAACACCATCACCATTCACTATGAGCCTCAAACCTTTCAAGAAGCAAGCTGCTAAGAAGTGTGGAGAAATGCCATGGAGGAAGAGCTTTGTGCTCTCACCAACCACAACACCTGGAGTGTAGTTAGACTTCCACCAGAAAAAAAAATGCAGTTGGTAGTAAGTGGATCTACAAGATCAAATTCCACTTAGATGGATCGATTGAAAGACACAAAGCTAGGTTGGTGGCTACAGGATTCACTCAAACATATGCCGTGGACTATAAGGAAACATTCGCTCCATTTGCCAAGATGAACACTGTAAGGGTGTTATTGTCTGTTGCTGTGAATAAAGGATGGTTTCTATACCAAATGGATGTGAAGAATGCATTCTTACATGTTGACCTTGAAGATGTCTACATGAAGCTACCATCGAGACATCCTTAATACAATGAGCCTGGCATGGTGTGTAGGTTGCACAAATCCATATATGGATTAAAACAATCCCCAAGAGCCTGGTATGCCAAACTCAGTTCGGTTCTTGAAAAAGCTGGTTTTCAAAGAAGTCATGCAGACTTATCCATGTTTGTTCGAACATGAATGGTTGGAAAACTTGTAGTGATGATCTATGTTGATGACTTAATAATCACAGGGGACAATGCTGATGAAATCATAAACCTCAAGGTTTCCCTACAACAGAAGTTCTCCATCAAAGATCTTGGAAGGTTAAAATATTTTCTGGGGATAGAAATGGCCTCATCAAGTAAAGGGCTATTTCTTAACCAGAGGAAATATATCCTCGATCTTCTCACAGAATCAAACATGAAGGATGCCAAGCCAGTTCAAACTCCTCTTGACAGAAGCTTAGCTTGGAAGGTAAACCTTTGCCTAATATTGGTTACTATCAACGGCTTGTTGGTAAGTTAATTTATTTAACTATCACAAGACTAGATATTACATTTGCAATGAGCTTAGCTAGTCAATTCATGCATGCACCTACCATAGAACACTTCAATCTCATTAAAAGAATACTTCGTTATCTCAAAGGATCGATTGGAAGAGGAATTCTCATGAAGAAGAATGATAACACTCAAGTTATTGGTTATTGTGATGTTGATTGGGAAGGAAACCAAATAGATTGAAAGTCTACCACAAGTTATTACATGTTTATGGGAGGAAATCTAGTAACATGGAAGAGTAAGAAGCAAAATGTCATTGCAAAATCTAGTGCAGAAGCTGAGTATAGATCGATGGCATCCACAACATGTGAATTAATATGGCTTAAGGGTCTTTTGAGTGATTTGAGGTTCCAAACAAGGCAACCTATGTCAATGTACTGTGATAATCAAGCTACAATGCACATAGCATCCAATCCAGTGTTCCACGAACGAACAAAACATATTGAGGTTGATTGCCACTATGTCCGTGCTCAGGTGCAAACTCAAGTGATTGAAACTCTCTACACAAGGAGTGCTAATCAGTTAGCTGACATTTTCACCAAACCATTACCTCCAAATCAGTTTAAGTGTCTTCTATCCAAGCTCAATTCCATCAACATTCTTGACCCAGCTTGAGGGGGAGTAATGAAAGTCAAGAGTGGGTATTTGGAGCTATTGGTTAGGTTGATTATTAGGGTGTAGTTGTCACCTTACTTCTAGTTATATCTTGTATCTTCTTTCCCATACTTATAGGGCGGTTATAGCTTTTTAGCTTTTTCCCTTACCGTACTTTCTGCTCCTTATTTTATGGAGCTGCCGTGTAGGAGTGATTCAAAGGTGATTAGTGTGTTGATCACTCCTTGCCCTATATATCTTGTATTCTTGTGTTGTTGTTTCCTTATTAATCATAATACAAACAAACACTTAAAACTCAACAATGAACAAAAACCAAATAAACTTAATTAAATTAAATAATGTAGCTAGAAGAAAAAAATAACACAAAAAAAAAAAAAATTGGAGGAGGAGGAAATTTAGGTACTATACTACCGATTTTTATTGGAGGAGTCGATATCATTGTACTAATCCCCTCCTTCAATTTTTTTTTCTTTAACACCAAATTATCGTCTTTCTATTCTACAATGTGTATTTTTTTGGTTCAAAATCTCATATAATTCAAGTTTATATACTATGAAACAACGACATAAGACCTAAACAAATAAGTTAAATACTTCTGCATTAGACCTCACCTTCAACCGTAGTTCCAAGGATGGCAATGCCCTCCTTGGCGCAGTTGGCGGCTTGTGGCAAGTGTGCTTGATGCTTAAAAAATGAGGCTACAGATGAGGCTATATTATACCATATATTTTACCCTATTCTTAGTTATAGTTTATTGGTTATTTTGGTAGAATTTTGATACTTTGTTATATATTTTTAATGTAGGACATTCAACTTCCTCTGGAGCAAAAAGTGAACAAACGGATGAATTTTGAAGTGATTTCAATTGAAGGATGTTCATGCCCCTTTAAACATGATTATGTCAAAGTTTCAGATTTTTCTACCAAGCCGTTTGACCGTGGTGAAGAAATAAAGACCCAGCGTGCAACTTTCCCAGATTGACGTTTCTAAACGTTTTGAGTCTTTTGGAGGTCAATATGGCATATTTTGAGGACGATTCATTCTGAGGATTTGTAGGGGACGTTTCAAGCTTTCAAAAGAGACACTTTTGGACCAAATCGTAGTTGATTTGGTTGGTCAAAAGACTAATTTTCTGAGAAATCCGAATTTTAGTTCAAATAGGAAACCTTTTATTTTCTGTTTTATTATTTTATTATGTTTCCTAGTTTTATTCTAAAACCTTTTATGGTTTTATTTTGTAGTAGTATAAATAAGGCTATTTAGCGATTAGAGGGGAAGAGGCATCAATTTAGAGAATTAGCTAGGCTTTGACGATTTGTATTTCGAGGTGTTTTCTATCTTTTTTTATTTCAATAAAATTCCTTTTGTTTATAGTTGTTCGTAACTAATTTCCGTTTGCTAGGATGAAGCCATGAGCCTTAGCATGAATATGTGATTTTATTAATTTGCTTATGAATGGATGCATGCTTGCTTTGAATTATTAATCACCGTGATTAAAATATCTAATTGTCTTAGTGATTCGTGACCATTAGGGTTTTTAGACAAGTAATTTGATACAATTTCTGTTGGAACATCATCCTTAAATTGAAGAGGGCTTCTTGTGATTAGTAATTATTAGTTCACTTAAGGCGAACATCACGCTCTTAAGGGTTGCATGGTTTTTCAAAGGGTTTTCACAAAGCTTAATGAGTCTTTCATGTTTATATTTAATCTGAACATCACATATGGGTTGCATGTTAGATATACGTTTTCGCTTGAACATCACAAGGAAAATATGTATTAGGAAAACCTAACCTTCAAAGCATGTATGTAGAAATTCATAAGTAATTGGTAAAATTGCATATGATTGTTAAGGGGATGGCGGAACCCTAGGCTTTTACAATTTGGTTTTCAAAACATTTTTCTTTATTTTCTTTACGTTGCTAATTTCTTTAACCTTTTTAATTAAATTCGTTTTTATTATTTTTAAATTCAAAATCAACCTTTTCCAATTTTTGTTTTCAAATAATTAATTAAGATTTGGTATTTACATAAATTATTCATTCAATCCTTGTAGAAAATGATATTGCTTAAGCTGCTGCTATACTACGACAACCTTGTACTCTTGCAAGTGTTTTTATCCCTACTTTTGCAAGTGGTAAAAATTCCTATCAAGAAACTGGCGCCGTTGCCGGAGATTGTTTTAAATAATTTGTGTTTATTATATTCTTAGTTAATTTTTTTTGTACATAACTTTTTATTTACGTTTTGGATTTATTTTTATTTTAGAGGCAGTGAGGCACGGCTGAATGGCAGCGGTAAGGAAATAAGAAAGGCGGGCTCCATTTATATCGAAGCTCGTTAGGGTTCCCATCAGCATGTGGCACAAATCAAGCAAAGGAAGTACAAAACCTTCCCAAAAGTTGGCAAAAGGAAGAAATCTTCTTAAAATTGGCAAGGGGCCCAAATAGCTCCCAAAACCGAAAAGAAAGCTAAGGGCTTGTTTGGTATTTAATTTGGATCCAATGTTTTAACTCAAAAACAAGTTTTGAGTCACAAATTTAAAATTTTTGTTTGGTAGTGGATTTGAATACAATTCTTAAAACTATAACTAAAAAATATCTGAAAACAAGGGCTATTGGATGAAAACACAAAAATTGTGTTTTTAGACTTTTTATTTTATGGATTATCACTCCCGTCTCTCTCTCCCTTTCTCTCCTCTATCCCATTCGATGTATTCCCTTCCCTCTTTTCTCTGTTGCCTTTCCAATCCCTTCCCGCTTATATGCACCATAGCCACTAGCTCTATCATTCTCCCTCATGCCAAGAGAAATTGATCTCTCCCGCCTCTTCAATCATCTCTTCTCTATTGCCTCTTCAATCTTATCTCTTCTCACTTGCATCCACCATAGCCACCACCATAGCACCATAGCCACCACATCTTCCCTATGGTCATTGGATCTCAGGTTTGAGACCGCCAACATGATTAGCCTCTGTCAGCGCGATTTTGGAGTAAGGAGTTGGTAAATAGCCAAAGGAGTCACCACTAGGGAAGTGAGGGATGCGGTGGTTGGGAAATTGGTCTTTTGCCGCTGGGGATGGGAGGGATGCGGTGGTTGGGTAATTGCTTGGATTGGGCGTTTGACTTTTTCTGTTTGGATTAGTTTTGAGAAAATGCATACCAAACACGGTTTTGAATTTAAAATTTTTAAATCAAAACATGTGTTTTTAGAAAAAATTAAAATTTTGAGTTTCGTTCTCAAGTTAGATACCAAACAGGTCCTAAATCGTCTTCATAAAACAAGCAAGAATTGAAGATTGCTCACAAAATAGGCAAGAAAGCCCTATAATTTGGCCAAGCAAGGGAAAATGGCTGAAATTAAGATACAAAACATGCCTAAATTCTCCCATGAACGAATCAAGACACAAATCAAAGCTAAATCCACGCAAAGGCATGGCTTTGGAAGTTTATAAATACAAGGTCCCAAGACAAGCATAAGGTCGACAATTTCTACATTGAAGGCCCAAAATTCTCACAAAATGAAAACCTCTGCCAAATCTTTGAAGGCTAATATGCTGCCAAACTTCTCTTCGAAGAATGCACAACCAAAGCCGACGCTTTCTTTTGACCAAAACCGAAGCATTTCCTTGAAGAATCAATAAGCACCTGTGCCGATTCCTTCAAGACTTTGTTGAAAGCTCAAAACTTGTAACTTTTGTTTCAAGATCAAGTCTCCAATACCCTTGAATCAACGAAATCCTACATCAACACCACCTTTGCCGCAACCTTAAACCTGAGGTGAAGACTATCCACACATCGTTTTCAAGCTCAAAACTTAAAGCAATCGTTTTATCGTTCGTCCGAGATCAAGTCATCGCGACCCTTGGATTAACAATCTACGCATCTACATCAAATTTGAAGACTGCATCAGAGGAAAATTGTAAACAGAGATTGTAACCCTACAAATTTATCAATACATATCTACTTTGTACACGTGTTCTTGTTTCAATCATTACAGAATTTTCGTGTTTACAAATTTGGCACGCCTAGTAGGACTTCTTTGCTTCTCATCTCTGTCTTTAAATCCACAAGAAACATACATGGCATCAAGAAAGGATCAAGCTATTCCCGCAATCAATGTGAAGAACAAGAACATCCTTGCTGTAAGTGGAGGCACTTTGGGTGTTACAACCGAAACAAGGCAAGAGCTCTCTCTGTCGTGCCTTCCACCCCTACATCAACTCTGCCAAATGAGGAAGAGCACCCGAGTCAGGAGCCTATGATCACCCTGGCCTCGCTAAGAGCGCCAAGGGAAGAAAGCCCAATGAGGTATTCCGAGTCATTGACTTCTGATGCCGACTCAAGCATCAGCTTGTATCCTGTAGCCATGCAAGTTATGACTATTGATGCGACATCCATCAAGGAGTAGCTGGCCCAAATGAACGAAGCAATTGCAAAGCTGACAAAGACCGTGGAGGAAAATGACTTGCAGATTGCTATACTCGTCAACCGTCTAGAGACGCAGCACGATGAGAAAGTTGACCCAACGGTTGATCTGCCAAATGAGGAAACTGACGAGAAAGAGAAGCCTCTAGTAGAGAAAACTGAGGAGAAGCTAGAGGTGAACCGAGCTACGACGCTCATGAGATCTTTCTCAAGGCGTAGTACGAAGGAAGCTCGCATGACTTTGTGCTGTATTCAAAACCCTACTCTAAGAAGATTGATGCCTTGAGGATGCTAAGGGGTTATCAGCCACCAAAATTCATGCAATTCAATGGAAAAGGCAATCCCAAACAACATATTGCCCATTCGCATCAAATTTTTGGCGCCGTTGCCGGGGATTAGTAACTTTGCTAATCCCTCGTTATTTCTTTTTCATGTCTTTTGTTTTAGTTACTGACTTTGTTTCTGTTTGTGTCTTTTATTTTTACTTTTGATATTTGATTTAGTTTTGTTTCCTTGATTTCAGATACTAGAGAAGTAAGACATGGATTTTGCTGCCATTCAAGCTCAATTGGCGAAACTTACTTCTCAATTGTCACAAAATGCCGAAATGACCACAATGCAAAGTGTCACTACATGTGGTGTGTCCTATGGGCAAGGATATCCAACTCATCAATGTTCTCAATTCGCTGCGAATGAAGATGCTTGGGGTTATCAAGGCCATAGCCAATCATGGGACAACATGTTTTCCAATGCTTACAATTCAGATTGGAGAGATTATTCAGATTACATGTGGGGAGAACCTCAACAATTCGAACAAGATGGATATTGGCAGCAAGAAAATGAGTTCTATTCAAGACCTATGCAGCCACCACAACAATCTGCCCAATTCAATTCATGTACGTCTTTGGATAATGATATGTTTAATAAGTTACTCACCTCTTTGAACCAGGAAGTAGAAAATCGAAACACAGAGGTGCAAAATCAAGCCAAGAAGACGGGCAAATTAAAGAAACAAATTGGGCAGATTATGGAGTTCACGGCACAAATTCAAGAGCAAAGTGAACTCTCCAACTCAACTATTGAAAATTTGAAGGAAGATTTTGAAATCCATGATGTTATCACTTTGGGAAGTGCTATGGAGGTTGGAGGTGAACCCAAGACATCCAAACCAAGCCAAAACATGGATGAACAGCTGCTGCTCGAAGAAGAGGAGAATAACAAGGCCACGACAAGGGAAGAACCACCTTTGCCGCAACCCTATATCCCCTCTATGCCGTCCACTACAACCAAGGTAAGCCTAAATTCAATTTGTCCTGACCCCGTTTCACCAAATGTCCTTATTCCTTGCAGGATCATGCAATCCAAGGAAGAAGAGGGTGAGAAAGGCATCTTCGAAACCTTTCCAAAGAATCAAGAGCAAGAAGTGGATGGGGAATGTCTAGAATTCATCAAAGAAGATACACTTGAGACGAAAATTCCCAAAGAAGTTGGAATTTATGACACGGGAAAAGTCATAACTCTCAAAACACCAAATCTGGCCAAGTCCCATATCCCTGCAACCTTCAAAGATGTGGTGTTCGTAATTGAGTTTGTGTTGGAGTAAGCAAGTAAGCCATCTTCTCCAACTTCGATTTTATTATATATTAACTTGCTGATTTTGATGATTCAGGCACCTACACTAGAATTTAAACCATTGCCTGATCACGTCAAGTATCACCTTCCATTCAAGGATCAATTCCATGCTATGGGCCTTATCCAAGTTTAGAAGGAAGTTTCGTCCGGCTGGAAGACGTTAAAGCAAGCGCTTCTTGGGAGGCAGCCCATGTATTCAAATAAGGAAGATCTATGAATCGCTTCACAATCAGTTTTGCGTTTCTAAAAACCTTTCCTTTACTGCATTTATTTTGCCTTGTTTGTCATATTTATTTGTTGCTTGTTTGATTGTTTTTTGTGTGGATTTATGTTTGAAACTTTGACAGGTAAACAAAATATTTTTACATTAATTTTTGTGGAAGAGGAACATTAGGTAGAAAGGTACAAAAATACAAGAAAGTGCAAACAAGCAGGAAAAAGCCTTCATTGGTCAGGTGGTGCCTCAACATTCGACGGACCTCCAGAAAGACGAAGCGCCAGAGTCTGATTTTCCGGAGCCTCAACACTTGGTGAAGCACCAGAAGACGAAGGCAAAAGTTGCCTCTGGAATAACGCCACAAACGTCTCTGAATCCGCACTTCGGACTCCTGCAGCTGATCAAGCTTCCTCTTCATGCTTGTTGAGTAATTAGTTGCGAGCATGTGCAACTCTTTATTCTCATGCCTAAGCACTCTGACCTCTTGTCGAAGACTAGCCACTTCAGCCATCAACGACTCAACCTGACGAGATCGAGCAAGAAGGCGCTGGCCCATGTTTGATACTGAGCCTGCACATCGGACGCTGTAGACCAGAGAGTCCTGAACAGCCAGTTCGTCGGACCGCCTGGAAAGTATCCTAGTGTCTCTAGGAGTGAGAAGATTTCTGGTCACCACCGAAGCGGTTGTATCATTCATCATCATGGAATCCCCAACTGTAAGATGACCATTTGGGGATACGAAGGACGGCTACCAAATGTTGTTTGGAGAAGACATATCAATATATTCCCCAACATTCAAGTTAAGGCGACGGTCAGAAGGGCAAGACATTTTCGAAGGTGTGAAGAAAAAGAAGAAGTCGGACAAATCAAGTTCTTAGAAGTGCAAGTAGGGAGCTTCTACAGGCGGAAAATTCAAGTGTGTTTTGGAATGTGATGCGTGCCTCTCTTTAAAAATCAGCACTCGACGGAGCTTCAGAAATTGAAGAGGTGAGTTCATAAATCGAAGAGGCAAGCTCAGAGATCGAAGAGACGTCTGCTTTCTCAAAAGCTGGGCTGCTCAGAAACCACGGGCCGATCTCAGAAATCGAAGAGGCACTTGCTTTTTCAGACGTGTCATCACCTGTCACATGCACACTCAACTTTACGAAAATCACGGATAATTTGTCGAAGCGCCGATCTCAGATATCGAAGAGGCGCCAGTCTTTTTCAGCCTCGTCAGCACCTGTCACATGCAAACTCCGCTTTACGGAAATCACGGGCAGTTTGTCGAAACGCTGATTCTAGATATCGAATAGGCATCTGCTTTATCCAGATGTGTCAGCATCTGTCACATGCACACTCAGCCTTGCAGAAATTACGGGCAATCTATTGAAGATTTCTGGTGAAGTAGAAAACACGTGAAGTTTACTGTTCAATCATCCAACGGGTGCCGACAAGAGTGAAAGAATAGTACCGGTTATTAATTCCTATAAATGTCGTCCTTCACCCTCCATAGCAAAGCATACATACATAATCATTCTTCATCTCCGAAAATGCATTCCCAACGAAGCCTCTCGAGTTACTCTGTGTTTCTCATCCCTTGTGGTACTTCTGCAAACAAATCATCAAGAGCAAGAGTATTTCATATCATAAAGGTTGAAAGCAAGAGTATCTCATATCATGTTTTCTCCCTGTCCTTTTCCTTGTCTTTATGACAAGGAAAAAGAGAGCAATCAGCCAGCACTTGGTGTCAATCTTCCGATCTAAGAACCGACTGCCTGGAACTCCTTCCTGATTGCTTACCTAGCATTGCTCTCGAGTGCTCATCTTCAACTGCTGATGTACTTCCGAAGAAGATGCCACATCTGCCTGGAGAATAGATAAGGCAAGTGAAAACGATACCTTGAAGCATATGGAGACAACGTGCTAATTCATCTTCAAGATCAAGTCTCATTTTCCTTGCTAAGAAGTTCCCCAGCCCAGTTCAAGAGTAAACATGTGGAAAGATACTTCTTCAAAAGCAAAAGTATCTCATATCATCAGAGTCGCAGGCAAAGATATCTCATGGCATGCTTTTCCTTTACCCTTGCTCTTGCCTGCGGGACAAGGAGAAAGAAAGCAATCGGTCGGCACTTGGACATATTGAATAAAGAAACAGACCATCACCTCTACCTCGTGCCTACCTGCCGTGCAGAAGAAACAAGCAGAGAAGAATGTTGCATGTACACTCAATCAACCCAGCAGAAGGAGTCTGAGTTGAAACCAAGAGCTCGAGAAGCTTCAACAACATATGGAGGCATCAGTCGCCAAAGAGCAAAGCCTCGCCGTACAAGGCCATCAAATCACCGCCACCAATCAAGTCTCATTTTCCTTGCTAAGAAGTTCCCTAGCCCAGTTCGAGATCAAAGCTGTGGAAAGTCAACAAGATCATCTCTCCATAACCAAATTTGCGTTCTTAAACTCTACTCTGTCTGGTTTTTACTTTGCCATACTTGTCATGTTTATTCGTTGTTTGTTTGTTTGCTTGTTTTTGTGTGAGTTTATGCCTGAAACATTGAGGACAAGGTTTGATTTAAGTGTGGGGTGTAACCAAGTTGTTTTGCATGAAATTCGTGGGAGTTTATCACCCATTACTGCTAGTGTTGTTCCTTGCTGTTTTAAGTGTTTTTATGCTGTTTTGGAGTGTTTTAGTGTGTTTTGACCTAAAAATCCGAAAATCTCATAATAATGAAGAATTGTTTTGAAAAAGCCAAAATGAGTGGTTTTTGTGTGTTTATTTGTGTCTTAGGGTACCTTCCAACACAGTAATGAGGATTTTGGTGCATGACTGTTAAAGAAAGTTACAAACATGGATTGAAGTTTGATATGCTCTTTGGTTTATGCTTGGTTGTCGTTATAATTTATGAATTCACATGTAATCACAAAGGATAAAATCAGTTTTTGTAGCATGCTTGAAAGAAGAAACTCAAACTAACGCTACATCCTTGAGAGACTTGGGCCTAAACGTTTATTTGGAGAGTTATTAATCTGTGCAATTTTTTTTGTTTTCTAAAGTCGTTGCATGATCTCATTATTCTTTGCTTGGTTGCTATTAGAAGACGTTTCATCATTTAGTTCCAAATGCTAGAACTCATGCCCATTTCATTCAAAGCATGCTATTGATTTGCATAACACATATTCAAGATGAAGTTGTGTAGTGACCACCACCAAAGCCAAATTGCCGTGTATCCTACTTCATTATACGTTTAAGTTTAACCCCGTTGAGCCTTGTGTAGCCTATGTTCTTTGTTAACCCACACTATCCTTACCTAGCCTAGTTTTATGACCATCCATACCCTTGTTCTTGAAGCATAGTAAAGCATGACTTAAAATGAACTCCTTTTTTATCAATGTATTACATAAACCAAGTGTGGGGGAAATGATTCTTGTATGTGTGTGTGTGCCAAAATCCGTAATAAGGCACGGGTAGAAAAGAAAAAAAAAAGAAAAAAAAAAGTTGTGAAAAGAGTGAAAAAGAGTTGAAAAATATATGAGAAAGAGCTCTAAAGTGTTGATTGTTGAAGAAAGGGTCCAAGGCATTGAATTCGACCCTAAGTGTTGCATGAATCTTCCCTTTGTGTTTAAAAGTTGATTTTTGCATTCTAAAGTGAATTCCAAGTGTCGATTTCATTACTTTGCTTGCTATCACTTGAAGAACGTTTATTATCCCTATCCTTTCTTTGTTAGCCATTACCCCCAAGCCCCATTACAACCCTTAACTTCATCTTGAGTGTTGTGTGTTTCAATTTGTGGAGTTCGAAATTGGTATGAGCATATGGTGTCACTGGTTCTCGCATCTAAGTAGTAGCATTCCATTCATGAGATCATATTTAAACATGCTTATTAACTCCAGAAATTGCTTTCTTTGTTGTAACATATGTGAGTACTAGTCTTTCATGTTTACATCAATCTTCTCACATATAACTAGTGTAGGGTGTGTAGTCAGAAAATGTGCGTGAAAATATTGAGTATCTAGTAAGGAATTGAGGGAATTCTCTAAGGCATGTTACTACATTCAAAATGTTGTTTTAATTGATTAAATGTGAACTAGTGAATGGTAATTATGATTAAGTATGCTCGAGGGTAAGGATTGCTTAAATCTATGTAAGTGATGATCTTTGGCATGTCATGTTTCATTAAAAATCTCTGAGGCAAATGTTGAAATGCTAGGTTGTGTTTTGTTTGTTTTGATTCGTTTTGTTTTGCTCGAGGACTAGCAAAAGCTAAGTGTGGGGGAATTTGATAGGAGCATATTTATGCGACTTAGTTAGCTTGTTCTTGTGCATTTATGTTGTTATGTCTTAGTTAATTATGTATTTTAAGCTATTTTCGTGTGTTTGTAGGTCCTAATAACAAAGTTGGCAAGAAAGTGCATTTTGGAGCATTTTGAAGCATATTTAGGCCAAGATTGGATTGCATGCACATGGAGACATGATGATGGACGTTTTTGAAGATTAGAAGGCTGGAAATCAGCATGTGTGTGTGCAAATGTGTTGATTTTGGGCTGAAATGGTGAAGAGCATGTGTGTGCAAATGCAAAGAGGAACACACACATGCAAAGACACTCATTACCACAACATTCACCCACTACACCCATGAAGAATCAACAAGCACATGTGCCGATTCCTTCAAGACTTTGTTGCTAGCTCAAAACTTGTAACGACGTTTGTTTCAAGATCAAGTCGCCAATACCCTTGAATCAACGAAATCCTACATCAACACTACCTTTGCCCCAACCCTAAACCTGAGGTGAAGACTATCCACGCGTCGTTTCAAGCTCAAAACTTGAAGCAATCGTTCAATCGTTCGTCCAAGATCAAGTCATTGCGATCCTTGGATCAATAACCTACGTATCTACATCAAATTTGAAGACTGAATCAGAGAAAAATTGTAAACAGAGATTGTAACCCTACAAATTCATTAATACAAATCTACTTTGTACATGTGTTTTCGTTTTATTCATTACAGAATTTTCGTGTTTACAGAAGGAAGATGAGAGAAATTGATAATGAACGTATTTGGTGGTGGAAGATATATGAAGCATTGGAGGTGGTATTTATAGGTTATTGGTGTGAAGGGCTGTTGCGTAATGTGAAGCCCTATGGATAGAAAAGCTTTTCTTTTTGTTCAAATATGGATGGAGATGTTTGGACAATATTTAGTTTCCTATTGGTTGTTTCCAATGTGAATATTTTAGTCAAAGAAAGGCACCTCTAGAAGTTGATTAATTTTGTAAATTCCAATTTAATATAACTAGCTGGTGTGCTAATTAATAATATGGATTTTTTTTTTAATAGAATGTTTTAAACACTTCAGGATCGAAATATTACAGCAGAAAGGCGTGCTAAGTCTTTTAACTGCTGACTCAAGTATATATATTTCAGGTAATGCTAGGTAGATTAAAATTTTTAATTAAATTTTTTAATTAAATTATGTGTCATCAATAGAAAATAAGTACGTTAATCAACATTTCAAGTATATTAATTCAATCATCAACTGATACATTATTTGATTTGTAAATTTGATTTAAAAATTTGGTATACCTAATATTACCCATATCTTTATGAATTAGAATAATCCAAGGTTCCCTTTTGATTCATTATTTATCTGAACTCTTTGACCAGCATAAGGACTCCCATTAAACTGCGTTATTAAGTGTTCTATTCAAACGGGTCACATGATTAGTTTAGAGCATCATCATTTTATTGGTTTGGGAACTTGACATAATATTTATAGCGGATGTGTTTGAATGAGCCGGAATATTGGCGAGCAACCATTCGAGCTAATACATGTACGTTATTAATCGACTTTATGTCTAGTGATCGATTTAGGATTTTAAATTTGGAGGTCTGAATAATAATAGTCAAAAAGTTTGTTGACAAAAATGACATTGAAAAGTTAAATGATAATGCATTTCATTCATAAATTATACTCAAAACAACATTACGAGCTACAAAATACTAGTTAAGTCGTCCACGATGAGGTTTCATAGTCTAAAAAGGTTCCATGATAACTTCATTACCAATGCAAGAAAAACATATTTCTCAATGTAAATAACTAAGTTATGTAAATAACTAAGTTGTCACTCAGTCATTGATCTCCCATTTTATTGGGGTGTGGACCCTTGGTGATATTCAAAGCGGAAAATGTCTTCTTCACTAAAGCGATTGCAAACTGTAAAACCAAACCAACTTGAAAACCAAATATACATATGAAAATGTTTGATGCTACCTTTCTCCATGATTTTTAGCAAGATCACTAATCCCCAACAATTTAGCATTATCAGAATGCACAAGATATAATATCAAGTTGAGTTTCTCAATTATCAAAACGCATGCAAAATAAATATAAATATCAAGTTGATCTTTAAGTGTCTATCATACACGACCTAGATTTTCTCTGCTAAACACTACAAACAAATCATTTGGTTCAAATATGCCAAGCAAATAAGCAATTCGGTATTCCCTTTAGTGAAGCGATCATCTAATTGCATAAGTTGGAAATCTATGACCTCAAAAAATGTTCGACTTTGTAACGATGATGCTTGATCTTTCTTAAATTCTTATCCAATGGGAATAGAGATTGAGCAATATGAGTTGGGGAATGGGGACGAGTGGGGACTTGGATTTGGGACTTGGGCTAAAAAAATATAAGAGTTTGCCAAAACAACGTCGTTTTTCGGCCAAGTCATTAGAAATATTTTATTTCTTTTTCGCGGTCATCTTCTCCGTGAAGCCACTGCCGCAGAGCTAGAACATAAAGCAAGAGGCCAGATACCCAACCTTTGACTTCAAGGGGTTTCAGGAAATTTCAAACAAGAATTTTGGAAAGCCGAGGGGTCTTGGGATCCCTCTATAGATCTGCCACTGTCTATGCCACGACTTTAGTGTTGTTGTATGCATTGCATGCTTGTTTGTTCGTTTTACGTATTCTACTATGTGAAGAAAGTTGAGGCTCCACTGTAAAACAAGTTGGCATATGAGGACCATCCCAATTAATCGCTTATTATATGAGAAATAAAAATGAGTATGTGAATAACACTATCCTAAATTAATCGCTTATTATAAGATAGGTAAGAATCATTTGTTTTCATGTATTAGTTATTATATGTGATATTTTGGTGTGACTAACATAACTGTTTTCTTAATATTAGTATTAAAGGGAGGGGAGAGTTCGAATCTATTACAATACTTTAAGGGAGGGGGAGTTTCGAACTCGAGACTTATGGATGGAAACCCAACACCATATCCACTAATGATATTGCCATGGCTAGGATCGATATTGTACTAACATGAGAAGACGAGAGAAGGAAGAATCTCCATAGGAGGAGTTGCATGCCAAACAAGAGAAGACGAGAGAAGCCCTAAATTGGCTAATTTGTCAGCAACAACATTCTCTTCGAAATGTATGAGAGCAGCGAAAAACCATGTGCTACAACTGGGAAATGCAGTTTTTCCAACAAAAACAAAGATGCTATAACAAATGCTATAACGATACAAAAACAAAAATTGAAGGCTTTTTTTAGCCAACATGGTCTCTGAGATTGGCATAACTTCTCACTTTGGTACCTAAGATTTAAAATCTATACAAGTGGTCCCTGAATTTGTCTACCGTCAATCATTTTGGTCATTTCGTGAAAAATCTCTGTTGAATAGACTATAATGACAAAAATGCCCTCATATTTTGTCAAATCATTTTGGCCTATTGTTTATTAAACTGATGGTATTTTTGTCATTTTGGTCCTTATTTAACAAATGTTTCACAAAATGACGAAAATGATTAATAACGGACAAACTCAGGAACCATTTCTAGCAATTTCAAATCTCAATGATCAAAATGAAGAGTTATGTCAATCTCAAAAATCATTTTGACCAAAATGCCAAAATAAATTATTAAAAAGTCTGCTATATATAACAGCACAAGACACCGTATCCGCAACGCATTGCATTGTATGGTCGAGCAAACTAAATTTTTGTACTTCATAAGGATAAATTAATTTCTCTCAGCTTGCTTAATGATTCCTATAACATCTAGTCCGACAGAGACTATTGTTTTATTTGGGCTTGTATATGATCATTTTTTCTTATATAAAAAGAAATGACCGAGAAACTAAAAGAAAATTGAGGTTAGTCCACCTCGTGGAGTATATTGGGCATTTCATTTTCAATTTCCAGATGGTCCTTTCCTTGACTTCATTACAAAATTCCTTGTACAAAAGTAATGGTTCCCACGTCCACAATGAATAGAACCCATTAAACAATAAGGAGATTGCTTAAACCTTTTGATCCACACCTTCAGCCTCAGCCTATAAATACCAATACATCCTCCTCACTTCTTCACAAGTCAAAATAAGCTCCCAATACATCATCTTTCATTCTTAGTCTTCCTCTTCATCGAGTATTTTCCCACTTCCTAAACAAATCTCAGAATCATGGGTGTCTTCACATACGAATCCGAGTTCACCTCCATCATTCCCCCTGCTAGGTTGTACAATGCCTTTGTTCTTGATTCTGACAGCCTCATCCCCAAGATTGCACCACAGGCAGTGAAGAGCACTGAGATCCTTGAAGGAGATGGCAGAGTTGGAACCATTAAGAAGATCAACTTCGGTGAAGGTAGCACATACAGCTACGTGAAGCACATAATTGATGGCCTTGACAAGGACAACTTTGTGTACAAGTACAATGTGATAGAAGGAGATGCTATCTTCCGGCAACAGTTCCGTTATCAAGAGCACCAGCCACTACCACACCAAATGTGATGTTGAGATAAAGGAAGAGCATGTCAATGTTGCCAAAGAGAAAGCATCCCACCTCTTCAAGTTGATTGAGAACTACCTCTTGGAGCTCCAGGATGCCTACAACTAAACATTGTGCACTGCTGCATTCATGTGTTATCCAGTCTCGTGTCATCTTTGCCATCAAATATTGGTGTGGTTTTAATCTATTTTATATATTCTTTCCCTTAAACAACAATGTTTGGCTTGTACCATATAATGAAGGTCTGATTAAAGAGTGACTGTTGTATTTGTAAGAATAAGCACAACCTTTATAATATACTTAGCCAAGAACACAAGAATTTACTAACTAAATCACAATCAACGCATCAAATGTTGGAAAATAATAGATTTAGGATTTGGGCTCAACCCGTTAGAATTAGGTTTTGTTAGAGATTAGGGTTAGTTTATTATAAATAGAGTGCTTTGTTATTCATTAGAGAATAAGTTAGTCATGATGTAGCCTCTTAGGGTTTTGTAGTCGTTTCAGCATTCTCGTTTGTTTAATAATATTCTTATTATTTTGTAGTCCTGTTTGTTCTTCACTCTGATATTCAACTTGGTATCAGAGCAGGTTCAATCCTTCGGGATTTGATCTGCTTTGGTTGTTATCAGTTTCATCTAGTCTGTTGCTTATATCCTATTGTTGTCGTCGTTTGGGTTTAGTTTAATATTAGAAAAGAAAAAATTGATGAAGCTTTGTCGTGCCTGCAAACACGTTGTCACACCACCATCCGCTGCTGCTGAATCGTCACCGTTGCACCACTGACCCACGGCCATTCCTACCTGATCACCTTGTACTTGCTCGCACCCACAAGCCACCACTAACCCAGGAATCCTATGAATCCACCACCTTTGCACTGCCTCCTGGACTCACTGCCGCAGAAAACCAAGAAACATGCTACTGTTACTACACTCGCATCAACCCCACACCATGCCGCCAGCAACCTGAAGATTGAACCCGTAGGTTACCCCTGCTGATTCGCACCATCATTCGAACTGCCACCAACCTGAACCACATCTCCACAATCTCTAATCATACCATCATAGTCTAACACCTGCTTGAAGTTCCCAGTACCTGACCTGATTGTTGGTACAACCTATGATAGTACAAGACCATCGTTGATTCACCATATCTGACTATGTCAGGGTTTGACTACTCTAGAACTTAATAGGTTGGGCCATTGTTTGTCTGTTAGGCTACTTTATTGGATTGGACCAATAAAATGGGCTAAAAAGATAAGGTTGCCTATATTGGGTTGTTGGATTTTTGTCTGAAGTATGTGCTTTGTTTGAAGTATGATGTTGTCTGCTTGGCAATCACTCGAGTGCTTGGATTAGTGACTACCCGAGTGATTATTGTCGAAGTTTTCGTCTTCTTATTTGTTGTCGTTGGGTTATAGGAATCTCGTCGTTAAGTGACAGGCTCCATACTTTCAACATTTGTTTGCCGAAATCTGTATCTGTTAGCATTAGTGCATGTCCACTTGTAGCGAATCCTGTTTGCATACCTACCTGTCTGTTTGTAGCAGAGCTTGTCTGTCTGTTTGTCGGAACCTGTATGTCTGTCCGAATTGTTGAGTCTGCCTGTCTGTCTGTCTATCCGCATTGAGGAGCTTGCCTGTCTGTCTGTCCGCGTTACGGAGCCTACCTGTCTGTCAGCGTTGCGGGCCTGCCTTTCTGTCGTACTAACGAAACCTAGATCCACATCTAATTGTTGGCAAACTCATATTGTTTACCGCTATGAGTTTGATAGGGGGTGTTGGAAAATAATAGATTTAGGATTTGGGCTCAGCCCGTTAGAATTAGGCTTTGTTAGAGATTAGGGTTAGTTTATTATGAATAGAGTGCTTTGTTATTCATTAGAGAATAAGTTAGTCACGATGTAGCCTCTTAGGGTTTTGTAGCCGTTCCGACATTCTCGTTTGTTTAATAATATTCTTGTTATTTTGTAGTCTTGTTTGTTCCGCACTTTGATATTCAACTCAAATATGTTGTACATATGCAAATACTGAAGTAATATTTGCAACATATACCTGCAGACTGTTTGACGAAGTTTTTCCCATGTGTGATGTTAGAAGATAGCAGATGATGTTGCTGCATGTGTGGCGTGCTGTCACTTGTATTTTAAATTGTAAAGTTTGTATGTTGTAGTGTATATAATAAAGGCTTGAGATATGAAATTGATTTGAAAAGCTGTTGTGTTTCTAAGTTTAACACAGACATGTTCATGGATGAAGAAGCCATGGACGAATCTACACACAACCTTCTCCTCTATGCAAAACTCAATGCTCTCTAAGTTATAGGTAATTGGAACAATAAGAGCGTATTTTTGTGAGAGCAGGGGCTTGTGGTTTTATACTACAAGACCTGGATTGCCCCTATAACAATCCTACAAGGAATACAAGACTGCATTCCTTGTATCAGTATGAGTCTTATAAACGAGCAAACACAAGAGTCATCAATATACCAATATGATTGGATTAACTCTTGTCAACATGATTTAGACTTCTTTATAATATCAATTATCCCAAGACTTGTAAGAATCGTACTCATACTCTTACATTCTCCCACTTGAGTATGATTCATCACAACAGATAATCATCTCAAATTATTATAAAGGTGATCACATAAGTCATTCATCAACAAAATAGTACATAGACACAACCAACTTACATAAACCAAAACAATGAATTTATAATTGCCTTTGCAACACAAAATATAGATTTAACTTACAAATCACAATGTCCAATTCATGTTCATAGCAATGTATCTAAGCTCAAGAGTAAACCAAGACGTCTCCTCCCACTCATATAGCCCAAAATTGATATCAAAATTACTAAACATTCTTGACAGTAGGCTGTCAACTTAAAATTATTCATAATTGTATGAATAGCACAGTTATGATCCAATCAACAATTTTATCATATTCATAACAGTGATCACCAAATCTTTTGGATAACAAAAGCTTAACCTCACATACAATTTACCTATGCATTTTAAAGTATTGAACTTAAGAATATTTTCTGTTACATCGCAAAATTAACTCAAAAGTCACAACATACTTAATTTGCACTTTGTAATTATGTGAACCAATATAACAAAACCAAACCAATTTGCTCCCACTTATCTAGGCCATACTTAACACAACCAAGTTAAAAATTTCGTTTCCTTTTGAATCCTAATCCGACACAATAGGATCATTCTCATTATTTAAACAAATTAAGTAACACAAATAATTCAACCAATTGCTTCAATAAAACCATAAACTGGTTTTCAAGCATCCAAATGAATTATAATGGCCGGCCTAAATAGCCTTATGCTTACATTCAAACATATGAATCTCCCACTTAAGCATAAGCAGAATGTATTGCACAACCAATAAAGAAACCGGAGATATGAACCGATTGGTTCCCAATTCCTTACCAATTGCATAATCTTAGTTTAGTCATATACACCTAAACCATTATGCAAACAGTCTATGTATCAAAAGATAGTCACAATCCATTCGGAAAAAACTTATCTCACATAAACCCAAAATCACCAATTTCAACAACGATCAAAATCAGAATAGCAAGCACAATATTTTTTAATTCAATTTGATCCTAACTAGTTCAATATCCATCGAGCAAGATCAACCAAATCTTGATAATGTCTGGATATATATCACAACAATATGTCCGGATTAAAACGAGATAATCAAGACCACTATTTCTTCTAGAGAACTCAAAGTTCATCTTCCTCCCTCTTTGTGATTTCAACCAAAATATAATAGCGGAAGCATGCATCATGAAATCACAAATATACATATACAATAAGCATGCATCTTAAACTCCATGATTTTCACAATACAATAAGCACAGGCTTTCTTATGAATTCATAAATTAAATCAATATGCATTCGGCAATGTCAATTTGTGTTCTACAAAAATATAGACAACAACTCACAGAAGCTAATTTGTTTATCATCCCTGTATATGGATGACACAAACTAATTCTCAAAATTTATAGCTTGACCTATATAATCGTACAAGTAAATTGTTAAGGCTAAGATCAATATATATCGCCACAAAATCTAATATAAAAACCCAAATTACACCAATGTATACAGATCCATCGTCTATGCACAATAACGATTTTACGCAAAACATATTTTCTTGTATGCATGCATCAATATGCAGAGAAACTGATGCAAGTTCTATTTGATATAGATAAAACCGCATGCCCATAATTACAACGTCTATGCACGAATGCTATCTCTATATACATGTTCAATTAGCAAGAAATTCCCTACATGATACTCGAACCAAAACTGATGCATTTAGTTTATGTATCATAAATAGAAACAATGCCGTCCAAATTACATTAGTTTAATTTTTAGAACCACTTAGTCATAAAGCATATATACTTGCCAAAATTCATTCAAACAATACCAATTTATGGAGTACACGTGCAATCAAAATGATTCCATCCCAAATTGATATTCATCATATATGTCCCAACACCAAACAGACAAAAGAGAACAATAGGTGTTGTATATGAACAAGTTTTATCCTTCACCAAGACCAATTTAATAGACCAAATGCTACACTAATTTTTATTTTTTTTATTTTTTATATTTATATGCAGCAAAAGATGATTTCAAACATCTCACATAAATCACAAGTTGGCATCTATAGGGATTTCGAGTTTAATCATGCCTTCACAATATATATAAACAACAAGCATACTCGAAATAGCAAAAGTGAAGGAAATTTTGTGAAAAACATGTTTATTTGAGCAACATCAATAGCATGCAATTAACATATTAAAGGCGGAATCATGCTTACATGCACTCAAAACAAAACATCAACCATGAAATTCAAAGCCTAGTAGATTGGTGAACCTTGACTCAACTTAAATCAACATTTGTTAGTTGAGAAATATTTACCTTTGTAGATTCCTCTTTGCATATGCAAAGGATAATCACCCAAGAGATAGGGCCTTCATTCCTTGCTTCTTAGCTCCATGGATTTGGTTGAAAGAATTGGATTCTCCAAGTTCCCAAAATAGAGAACATCTAAAGATTCTACACCAAGGTTAGATTGAAGAAGAAATGAGTGACCTTGTAGTAGTAGGATTTCTAGATTCACCCTCCAAGGTGGTTGGCCTCTTAGAGAGAAAATGAAGAAACAAGTTCTCACCAATTTTCTCTAAAACAAACCCCTTATTGAATTTTGGCTATAAAGTCCTTTATATAGTCCCTTCAAATAAGTGACCTAAAGAACCAAAAGCCCATTCTCTCTAACATGGCCGGCCATATGGGTTTATTGGGCTAATTGGGCATTTGTGAATCATTATTCATTAAGTTGTCATACAACTTAAGTCAATGAGCTTGACGTTCGAAGCCCATTGGGCCTTAATGTCCAAAACTATCCCGAGGTCTTCAACGAACTTATTCGTTTGATTAATTAACATATTAATTAATCATTGCCATAAATAATTAAACCATTTAATTATTCTTACTCATCTCCTTTGTTTCTTCAATCTTTACCTTACACGGTGTACGATCCATTAGGTTCCTTTTAGCGAGGCAGTGGGCGATTAAAACCATTTTACATCGATTGTGAATTGAAACTTACTTTCAATTCTCCCTTTAGTGATTACACACGTTTAAGGCTTCCACAAACCATGAGTGACACCTAGCAGCATATCATGGTTACCCAAGCTAATCAGAAGAGGTAGAGAACCTATTCAGTTTAGGATTACAAATGCAATACGGTCTTTCTCTAATCTAATACTCTTGACCACATTGTTTGGTTTGATAGTTTATTTATTCATGTCTACTATCCAATGTGATTCGTTTGCTTATATGATTACCTTGAATGTGATTTGGAACGCATTCCCTAATCTTATTCATACTCTGGCCAGAGATTTTAATCATATCATAGAGTATTCTCCCTCAAACCATTTGAAGGTTAGAGATCCCTTGTTGCACATTCACTTGTCTCCATAACTAAGTGGCTTAACCCTAATGATGTCGTGGACACCCCGATGGGGTGACTTTGACATGATCAAAGATCAAGGACTTAACCACAAGACAACTGTGATGTCTCAGGTCAAAGGACTAATTTGCATTATCCCAACCATGAGTTCTCATGTGACATGAGTATGAGAACTCCTCGTTGATCGTGTTCAGTGGACTCATTCTCTATTGAGCACCTACGTACTTGTCTTGATGTCACACACACCAATGACTCGAGACTAGTCACTCTCCCTGAGAGAAGACATAGCACGTACTGATCTTAACGGACTGTCAATGCCCAATTGGCAATCCTATGATCAGGAACGTTTAGGATGTGTCTACGAAAGAATGGTCTCATTAATCTAACTTCATTAGATTGCATTCTCCCAATCACATATTCCTTGGACTTTATCGTTTAAGCATATAACATTTATATGAGACGGCTCAAACAATAATGTTTGCCCTTTATATGTAAACTAGATTAGTTTAACATGTGAAATGTCCGTAAAGTATCATCATATGATTGGCTTTAGGGCACATTTCCAACAAAAAGCCCTAATTCATTATGCTCCAACTCATCGCACTATAATCGTGCATATAGGAGAACAATTAATCATGCATGAAACAATGAACTGAGTTACCCGAATGCATCACTGGACCCATATTTGTCAACCCGATAGCAATTCCTTGGCTCCAAATCAACGAAACAAATTATCCATCAATGCTCGAGACCCATCCATTCGAATTGCCATCATTCCGAATTCCTGTGGACCTCATACCATTGTAGATTATCGAAGTAAATCGATATTGTTACAGACGTGCCGAACCAAAATCATCTCCAAAGTTATCGGCTAGAATCCCGTTGGCACCAATTCCCAGAAAAAGACAATTCTCATTCAGATTTCAATAAAACAAGAGAAACAAGATGAACTTTGTTCAATGGTTCTTAATAACACAATTACCATATCAAAATACAAGTTTATTCATTACACTAATAAAACAAGGAGGGTTAATAAACCAAAATCATCTCAATCTACAAACATCATAACCAACTGCAACGAAAGCAATACATTCAAAATCAAAATTATGATGTTTAAATAGAGATATAATTTACTAACTTGATACATACATCTTCAATTATGCAGGCATGGGAAGAAAATCTCCAACCCAGATCGAGAATCGCCAGTTCTCTCCTCGTTCAGACTGGTAACGGTCAAAATTTTTGAAAAAACAAAATCATATTCTTTGTTTTTTCAACGGCCAACGGTCATAAATTTTTTAACCAAAGTGTATGTTATAAACGACGTCGTATTCCTTGTTCTTTAGAAAACCAAATAGACAGACTTTATATGTTGCAGATTTTAGGAAACGATTTTTTATCGAATTTAGTTGTTAAATTCAATGGCTCTGATACCACATGTAAGAATAAGCACAGCCTTTATAATATACTTAGCCAAGAACACAAGAATTTACCAACTAAATCACAACCAACGCATCAAATATGTTCTACATATGCAAATACTTAAGTAATATCTGCAACACATACCTGCAGACTGTTTGACGAAGTCTTTCCCATGTGTGCTGTCAGAAGACAGCAGATGGTGCTGCTACATGTGTGGCGTGCTGTCACCTGTATTTTAAATTGTAAAGTTTGTATGTTGTAGTGTATATAACAAAGCCTTCCAGTAAGGCCTGAGATATGAAATTGATTTGAAAAGTTGTTGCGTTTCTAAGTTTAACACATACATGTTCATGGATGAAGAAGTCATGGATGAATCTACACACAACCTTCTCCCTTCTACAAAACTCAATGCTCTCCAAGTTATAGGTAATTGGAACAATAAGAGTGTATTTTTGTGAGAGAAGGGGCTTGTGGTTTTATACTACAAGACCTGGATTGCCCTATAACAATCCTACAAGGAATGCAAGACTGCATTCCTTGTATCAGTATGAGTCCTATAAACGAGCAAACACAAGAGTCCTCAATATACCAATATGATTGGATTAACTCTTGTCAACATGACTTAGACTTCTTTATAATATCAATTATCCCAAGACTTGTAAGAATCATACTCATACTCTTACAGTATTTCCTTTATTTGCAATAATAAATAAAATGAAATTTATGGATCTGATGATTCTTGCAAGTTTTTGTTTTGCACTCAACAATGTTAAGCTCCATTTTTATAGCTACATGAATTTGCTTGTCACATGAGAATCGACACTTCAATTACCAAATCCATAATAATTGAATACATTTGGATCTCTACCACATAATAGCATAAATTAAAGTGATGATGAAATGAAAAATCTGATTTAGTTTTCCTTGGAGACCATTTTGCAAATCATACCATAAATACGCCTATGAACTCACACACCTATGATGAAGATTTAAGAGCTTGTTTTCCTCATCTTTGGTGTAGCATGACTCACATCGTTGGCAGTTCTTACTTCTTGCAATGGAATTTTCTTAGCTTGTCTGTTTTTCGATTTTTAAGTTGGTGTCCACCCTGGCATACATGTTAGACTTGCTTTCCTAATGTGTTATTTTATTTTTATTCCTAACATATTTCTTTTGGTGTTTCAAAGCTTTATAACTTTTATTTTTATTCCTAACCTATTTTTCTTGTATATCTCATTTTACTTTCAAGAAGGATCCAATTTATGTCTCCTCGTCTCTTTTATTTGTATTTTTCTTGTTGCCTTAAGAGGGGACATATTAATGTCTCTCATCGGTTTCATGTATATTTCATTTTGTTTCAAAGAAGTAAGGTTTATATTCCACTCATCAATTAGGTGTAATTTTTTTGAATTCAATAAAATTTTCCTTATACCATTGAGATTTCTTAAGAGCTTAAAAAATTATCAAAGTTGGCACTTAGTACTAGGGTCTAGTAGTATTCCTCTTCACTTGTGAGTGAGAGGTCTTAGGTTCGATTCTCGCCAAAAACGAATTTTGAACCACATTATCGCTAACCAATTGTGAGGCTAAGTCCATCGCCTCCCTTTAACGTAAATAATATCGTTGTTGAAAAAAAAAATTATCAAAGTTAGAATGAAATGTGGAGAAAAGAGAATTCATGAGGGGAGTTTGGAAAATTAGGTTTCCTATGAATGTTGCCCATGCTAATAGGACAATACCAATTTCTTACATTAATTTTAGTCAAAGAAATCACGAAGCAGCCTCTACAACTTGATCGGAAAATAATTAAGTGTGGTGTGCTAACTCCATATATTATATTGAAATTTCTAGTGGATTATTCTAAGTCACATGTCTGCATTACTAATTTAATAGTGAGTCAATTCTGGCTGCCAAGTACAATTATATGGATTCGGATCCTCGTTGGATCCTTTTTGTAAGGATCTTAGAGATATGTGAATCATATTCGTTCATCATATATCGTACAATCAGAAATTATTTTGAATATTTTTATTTAAAATTAAATACAAACAATAACTGACAAAAATTGACTGCACGATGTACGATAAACGAACACGATTTACGAATTCCTAAGATTCTCTCCAAAATGATCCAGAGAGGATCCTGTTGGCAATTATATCGAATATACCCTTGATTATTTTTTCAGTACTAATTAGAATACTGTAAAAAGCGGGTCAAAGTGTGATAATGATATGGGCTGTGGAAATAGGACATGGCTTCTCTACCCTCGCAGTTCCCATACACTCTCATACCCTCCTGTTTTGTGCGGTCACATTTAAGCCACGTCAACATTTTATATTGATTTTTTTATATGAATAATAAGACAAAAAGCAATAGTGAAATAAAATTTTGACGTGATTTAACAGTGACCGCACAAATAGGAGAGGATATGAATGTATGGGAACTGGGAGGGTAGAGAGGCCGAGTCTGTGGAAATATTGGGTGACGTGTTAGAGGTGGGGTGGATGGGTCAGAAACACAAGAATATTATTTGGTTTTTAATCTTTAATAAACCGCCCACTACGTGGGGTTTTTATCATTTCAAACAGCTTGAAATATATACATACATTATATATATATATATGTTATATATTTATATAAATTATCGGGATAATGTTTTTTTTTTTTTTTACTTGATAGAATCACACACACACACACACACATATATATATATATATATATATTAATTGTGTGCTTTTTTATTTTTTAGTTTCATGGTGGTATACATATCGAAATGGTGTACCTAATTTGCAAATGACGGATTGACTACAAGTTCATCCAATTGTGAAATGAATTGGAGAACTTTTGAGGGGATACATAAAAAAAAAATAAACGAGATACAACAACATTAAATAATTTAATCTATGTCAAATCCAATGCAAGGATCATGAACAAGAAGAATTTAGTCTATTATCCAAGAATACTTCTCATTATGATTATATGCTTACTGTTTTTTAAATATTGAACTTGTTGGATGGATGTACTTTGTGTATTCTTCTACTTCTATTTTTGTATTTTATCATTCTTCTATTATCCATACAAGTATAGTTTTTTTTTTAAGTGTAAATATGCACTTATTTACAAGATATATAATAAATTTACATAAATTCGCCTAGCCGCCGCCCGACTAGCGCCTAGCGTTTTTTAGAAATATTCAAATATATATTGTTTTATTTTTTCTTTTCGAATCTGTTAGAAGAAAGATTAGAAATGTTGCATCCAATTACTGATGTTTACCAGATATGTGCAGAGACAGTACTTTCGTTATTTAGTAGTTGGAGGGTAGGAAATTCAGGATCAATTGCTACATACCTTGCCTGCAACTGGTTCTGACATCTGAGTCGTTTAATTTTCTTTCTATGTTTTTAATGTAACCTGAAGCTAAAAGAATTACAAGCGTAATTCTTTGAAGAGAAAAGTTCTGGAGTCCATCAGTTTGGACAGAAAAACTCAAAGAATTATTTGATTATTTCTTGAATTGATGAGTTACGTTGGAAGCCAAACGGCTTAAAAAGACATAAGCACAGCCCTGGGGAAGGGCAGAGTACTTATGAAATTAAACAACATGATTACAAACTTTATTTGCGTTTTGATAGACTAAAAGATCTCACATTGCCTTAAGCACGATGGGGTTTAACCATGAGTCTTATTCTGCTCTCAATTCTCTGCAAAAACAAGATATTATACGCACAAAATGACACCAGGATATTTCTCGGCCTATTTTGTCGCCATATCGATTGAATCTAATATTTCTCAACTTTAATTCTTTTTTTCAAATTTTTTCATCTTTCATCGTGGAATTGTCTCATATCTCGTCTTACATCATACTCCTCCACTTGAAAAGAGCTCGATCTCGAGTTTGTCTTGAAACGATCTTGATAACTAGTAGACAACTTCCTTGTTAACCAAATGGATCCTTAAAGTTGAGAAGCCCAACTTTCCGTGCACTTAGGTGGAATAATCATGAAATCAATTCCATAAACAAGATTGAAATATGCCAATGGGTAATCAAAATGTTCTTCCTTACCTAATGTAGAAGTATTATTGAAACTTAATTTTTCGACCCACTTTAAACAAAATAAAGTTCTAAAAATTAAAAAGTGATAAATTAAAGAGATTTCTTAATGTCACTAGTGAGCACCTACCCAACCATTTTTGTTGACAAAGAACACTCAATGACACCAATAAAATATCAAATCGCTCAAGAAAAATTGCAATCGTGCACCAGATTCTTTTCGCCCACTATTCCAGGCTTGAATTTTTCGTCCTAATCTGTTTGATTTCAATGACATTGTCACCGGAGAGCAACTGGAGGAAGGAGCTTTTGTGAGGACAAAGACGAGGCTTTGTCTTTGTGCGGTTGTTCTTTGATAAGAATCGGTATGGATGCAAAGAGAGAAGGAGGGGAAGACATATAGAGATAGACAGAGAGTAGAGAGAGAATTTGAATCCATCCTTGTCTGTCGTTCATGGTCTGGTGCGGAACTTAGCAGAGAAAGGGTGCTTGTCGTTACCACGTCGGGTAGGTGAATACGGATGCTGGTTCTTTGAGTTTTTTCCTTTGGCTTTTTGTTTAATTTTATTTGTTTCATATTAAAGATAAGTACACTGAGGTTATTTAGGAATCAGGATGGGTGAGAAAAGAGTATTTTCATTTTTCAATATTTATTGGTGGGGGAGAATATAAGGTGGGGTGAGACAATAGGACTGATGGATGGTATTAGTAGCACTCTTCCATTAAATGGTAGCTCATAGTGAATAACAATAGTGGGTAATAACTTGTGTTTATACTGTAACACGATGTTCATGGTATAATGATCAACGTTGATAATGCAACAAACAATATCATTCTATAACTTCAAAATTGTTTTGTAGCATAGGACATTAAACTTTTTATTATTATAGTAATTTTATTCAAACAAAGGTAGCAATACCCTTAGTAAGTTAGTATTTTTCCAACTAAAGCATCACTGAATGAAAAACAAAAACATAAGAAACTTGAACTTATGCCATGAAGACAACAAAGGTAACACACAAATTACATGTATGGATAACATCAGATTTAGTTGTAGGCATCAGGGTTGGCCACGAGGTAGGCTTCAAGAAGCTTGAAGAGACCGGAAGCCTTCTCTTTGCCAGCCTTAACATGCTCTTCCTTGATCTCAACATCACCCTTGGCATGGTAGTGGCTAGTGGTTTTGATGATGGATCCTCCATCAGGAGATGCGATCAATTTGGTCTCATAAGTGATCTTCTCAAGCTTGTCAGACAAGGTATCTCCTTCAATCATAGAGTAACTGTATGTAAAGTTGTCTTTGTCAATCCCATTGACCCTTTGCTTAACATACCCGTATTGGCTGCCTGCAAATGAATTAAAACATAAATTAGTACAAAAAAAGTCATTAATAATTTTGAGTTCATTCAAGTGTAAAACATACGAACAGAGGAGGAGAGTAATGAGGGTTGTTTAACCTTCACCAAAGGTAACTTTCTTGATGGTTCCAACACCTCCATCGCCTTCGATGATTTCAGTGCTTTTAATTGCTTGTGGAGCAATCTTCGGGATGAGGTTATCGCCATCAAGGATAAAAGCCTTGAACAATCTAGGTGCAGGGATGACAGAGGTGAACTCGGTTTCATATGTGAAAACACCCATGATGAACTTTGGATTTGGAAAATGATCAAAGAAAAATAGTATATACTAAGACACTTGTCCAACTACGATGAGGTTTTGAGTTGGAGAGGAAAGAATGCTGTGGTTGGTATTTATAGATCACAAGTAAGAGACTGATGCTGTGGTGTGATGGCGGTCCTTCTTGTTTGTCTACCAGTTTATGCGAGTTGGTACTACAATTCTATCCAATATGTCCTAAACTGTCAAAAAGAGAGCACTAGGGGCCGAATTATTTTCAACACTTTGCCCTTTGACTCTGCACTAGACAAAAGATTGATTGGGATCGGGCTCCGGGTGGTCTTTAACTCTTTACATTTTAATTTTAATTTTCAATCCATTTGCAGTTTTTCAAATGGTTGGCCTTGAAGGTCAAATTAACTGAAAACTAACGGAAATATTTTTAAATGAACTGATGGATCTAATGTATGTATCGAATGGATATATCAAAATATATTAAATGAATTAATATTTGAATTTTCAATCCATTTGCAGTTTTTCAAATGGTTGGCCTTGAAAGTAGACCTAGCAATTCATGTCGTGTTTTCTGTGTTCGTGTCGTTTTTGTGTCATACCCGATATCTTAACAGGTCGTGTCGTGTAAAGGTCGTGTCGTGTAACACCCGTTAAAGTAAACTGGTAAAATGACCTGAACCGAAATCGACCCGATAATATTAACAGGTAATATGACCCAACCCGTTACCCGTTAAGGAAAATATATTTTAAACCAATAAATAATCAAATGAAAAACATAATACTAAATAAGTATATACATACCATATTGTTACATTCAAAACATAAAAATGCATTTTTCTTTTAAGTATATTTTCGCTTACCTAAATTGATCAAATGGTAAAATTGGAAAATATTGGAATAGAGAAGGGGTTTTTTCATCCAAAAAAGTTCTAATAATATAAGTGAAATAGAATCCAACGGTACAGATTTACTCTCATTTATTTTACGGCTGTCATTTAAGTAAGGTCTTTAATAGTTTTTTAATTAATGTAGAAGTGTAAAAAATATAGAAAAATATATATATAAACACTCGTAATGACAAACTTTACAACTTTCATGAAAAGCTTAACTTCGAAATTCGCCACTATAATCATATAAATCATAGGTCAAAATTTAACCGTTGATTGTTGTTTACATTTACGCTTCATTGTTCTCATCAAATTTTGTTTTTTCAGATTTTGTTTTTTGAAAACATGATCTATTAGAGGATGCAAGAAGATGAACGATTTGGATTGTTGATATTATATTCAGAGTTTTACGGTTAGTAAAAATATTGCTTGATGTTTATAAAGTTTCTACAAACTATATGACATTGACTCATATTTCAATTAACCGTAAATATCGAAACGTGATATCAAAGATCTGAACTGTTCATCTACTTACATCCGCCAGATGATCATGTTTTCAAAAAAGAACATAAAAAAAATGAAATTCAGTAAGAAGAATAAAGCGTAAATGACAATCGACGGTTAAATATAAATTTAAGGTTTATGAATTATAGTGTTGGATTTCGAAGCTGACCCCTTCATGAAAGTTGTAAAGCTTGTCATTATGAATGATTGTGTTTTTTTATTTATTTTTTTACATTTTTTACACTTCTACAATAATTATTATAAATTTTGCCCTCAAATAAAAAATATTATTCATGAGGGTTTGGAGGATTTTAAAAATCTAAATGATAATGTAAGTGTAACCATTATCTACTTATGGAGGAATAATGATGAATCACGAGTGTTTATATATTCTTTCACATTTTTCATACTTGTATGTATGTCTTCTTAGTTCTTGCCTATACAAATACTATACTAGTTTATTTTAATTTTGGACAACAACATGTTAAGTAAAATTTATCCTAGTAATGATAATAAGGAACTCTCATAATAAAAATAAATAATGACTAAAACCTTATTTTTAAACTTATATAGAATAATAATACAAAACTATATATTTAATATAGAATATATTGTATATATTAATAAGGCTATTGTATTTTATAATAAATCTTTTAGTAATTAAACTTTAAAATTATCAAAATAATTTTTTTCTTAACAGGTTACCCACATGTTACCCACGTGTATACTCGTTAAGAACCTGTTATTAACAGGTTTTTTAACGGGTCACCCCGATAATGACTCGATTAGTTATCGTGTTGACCCGAAACCCGCTATTTTTGTGTCGAGTTAAAAACTGCCGGCCACTACTCGACGTCATCGGCCGCAACAGCCACTGCGCCTCCCACACCTGCCACGATGTCGGTGAGTGGAAAAATCATAGATGATTTCACCGAAAAGGGCGCCGTCGGCAAGGTCTGTCAGGTGATCGGAGCTGTCGTCGATGTTAGGTTCGACAAGGGGTTACCGCCGATCCTCACGGCTCTCGAGATCCAGGATAACTCGAAGGTGGGATTAGAGATTAGAGAGAGAGAGGTCCTGGATAAGGGTTTCTGGGTTTAGGGATTAGAGAGAGAGAGAAAGAGAGTGTGTGATTTGGGGGTGGGGAAGACGATTTGGATTTGGGGGTTTTTTTCTTTTTTGTCTTTTCTTTAATTAATTATTTTAATATTTTAAATATTTTGTTAAGTGTTTAGCCATGTGGCATAAATGTGGCCGCCACGTCAGCACAAATAGGGACCCTTATTCGCCACGTCATCACGTAACGGTTAACGTAACATATTTTTTTAACGGATGTATGAAATTAAAATAAAATGATAAGTAAATGTATGAAATTGAAATGTTTTAAAGATGTTGTAAGGAATTGAAATCGACCCCAAACCTGAGGGGGTAAAATGTAATTTACCTTTGCTTTAATACTTCAACTGTAAGAATTGAATAAGCTGTTATTAGTGCATATTTAGATTGACACATTAAATTTTGTATTTCATTATTATCATGTTTATAGGTTAGTCAAACAAGAATCTCCATGAAGGGTTGTTTAATTTCTCAGATCGTAAAAGTCAGCATCATGGGTGTTGTCACATAGGAAACTGAATTCAGCTCAATCATTTCTTCTACTGAGTTGTTCAAAGCCCTTGTTCTTGATGCCAATAACCTTGTGTCATAGATTGCTCAACAAGCAGTCAAAGCTACTAAAATTCTTGAGAGCAACTTCATCCTATTAAGGCAATTGTTATCCGGAGTATTGAGCTAAGATAATTACTGTTTTAGTGAACTGTAAATGACCTACAAATTTTTTTGCATTGTGGCACCATGATGAAGTCAGCATGACGTCATATTGCCTCAAGTGCAAAGGCGCAAGAATGACCGATTGCTAAGTCCGGTGGGTTAGGCCCATTGATTTGGGTGGGTTGGAGTTGTTTTTGTTGGGGTAGGGTGATTGAATCACCCAATTGCAAAGGCAATTGGGAGGGGTGAAGTTGCTCTTATGAAGATTAAGGTGTTGGAACTATCAAGAAGACCAGCTTTGGTGAAAGGTTTGTTTAATTTCTATCAAAAAGTCTGTTAACTTGTTAATTTGCCTAATTAACAAGTTAATGTATTGAGAGCACTAGTGTCGATGCAAATTTCCACCGTCTTCAGTCTTAACGAAAATGCACCTGCAAAGCAATTAACACATTTGATCAAAGATCTAAGCCTTACACGCCCACGAGGTTGGGGGGGGGGAGGGTTAGGCCAATGGATCTCCGATGCCTAAGTCAGTTTCTCTGAGAGAGTAAAGTGTTTAGGGTTTTTTTAGGGTAGCAAAAGCTTACCAAAATTTGGTAGAATATGGGGTATTTATAAGGATAGGGCCGGCCATAGTGTTAGGGTTTATGGAGAAATATTCTCAAGATATTAAATAGGAAATAATATCTTGAGATAATGGAGTAATTACCCCTAATTGATTTAAATTGGAATTACTTAATTGATTGGAGTCAATCTTCAATTGGGAATGTATTAAAGATACGATTTGGGTAATTAATCCTTATCTTTAATGCTTTGACTTTTCCTTGACAAGGGTAGGTGAACTGTGGGCAGTCGTATTCAGCTACTGGGACCTTCAAAGGTGCAAGATGGGCGTGGGAGCATCTGAGAAGCTTGCCCATTTATTGAGGGCAATCTTGTCTTTCTTAGGCAAAAGTCCACGTGTCGCCTCTAGAATTTTTGAGATTATTTTAGCCTCCACAAATGCCCCCACACCTGCTTGGCTGCACGTAAGAAAAGGGCGGTAGGTGTAGAAATCTCAAGCTGTGTAGGCTTGTAGAGTTGTTTCCCAATTTGAACTTGATCTCCTTTCTTGATTTGGAGATAGACTTCTTCTACGAAAAGGAAACTAATTGCCAACAAGGAAGAGAATTCTTCCCCCTCCCTTAGCTTTCTTCTTCTTTTGCCCTTGCAAATAGTAGTCTCTTGTTGTTGTTTTTCTTCTCCATGCTTCACCAAGGTAAGAAAAAATTGAATTTTCTTTTTCATGATTTGTTTGGGAGTCTTAGGACTGGAAAAAATTGGCTCAACGGGGGCCGATGAGGTGTGGCTGACGTGGCAGAGACGCCACAGGGCTGCAGTGCACAGTGGCAGCGCGGCACAGGTTCTGCTCGGCTTGGGCCGAGGTACTAGTGGCATGAGCTCGGCTCGGTGCGCGACTGGAGTGGGCCAGGCAATGGCCCAGCACGGGCCAAAGGCGCGGTGCGGGGCTCGGGCTCGCTGGAGTGTAGAAGAGAGGGAGAGAAATACAGGGCGCTCGCCCCCTCTAACAAGTGGACTAGGTCGTGGGCCATTAGGCCTGCTTGGAGTGCTACTGGGCACGAGCTCGTGTAGGCGTGAGGTGAGAGAATGAGAAAGTTAGGCTTGGGCTAGCTCTCGGGTCTTGGTGGTATGGGCCAAGGGTCTGGGCCTGCTGGCTTAGTCTGGTGCGCGAAGGAAGTGGGAAGAGGAGGCGTGGGCGTCCCCCCATGTTGGGCCATGCTACTTGCGAATAAAAGGGTTGGGCCGTAGGGCCTGTTGGGGCGTAAGGTTTTCGGTCCTTCATTTTTTTATTTATTTTTCTCTTCTCGCAAGCTGCCTTCTAAATATTTTTCTTCATACTTTTTGTAGAGACTTTGAGATGTCTTCCTACGATTGCAAAAGTGACAAGTATCCTCCACATTTATATTGTCAAGGTGGTTCTTCCGGCAAGGTGGGCTACTTCAAGGTTGCGCATGTGAAGATCAATTTTGATGAGTTGTTCTAGGATTTTCTTGAGGCGTACAAGCATGCAATTCCGTTAGGACGCCACGTCAAGCAGGTGAATGTTGATAGCGGCCATGAACCGTGTGGCGAGGGTGCCACTGCCAGGAAGAGGGCTTATCAAATTCTATATGTATTACTTCATGTTAGGATTTACCCTTTCTATGCCCTTTTTTTGTTCATGAGGTGATTTTCTCCATGAAATGCGCGTCTGCTCAATGCTCCCCGAATGCAATTCGTGCAATGTTGGGGTTCTTCAACTTGAGCAGGTTTTTTGATCTTGGCTTGACCATAAATGAGTTCTGATACTTCTCTGAAATTGGCCACGAGGAAAGTATAGGGTAGTTGAGATCTCGTCATAGGCTGCTCAATGCTCCCTGCAAAAGTGATCATGAGTGGGTAAATGACACCTTGGAGGTGAGTGGAGATTGGGAGTTTGACTCCTCTCCTGAGCTGCGCGTTCCGACTGTCTTTATTAACGATAAGTGAACTGATTCATTCTTGGCCTGTTTGAATTTTTGTTAAGCTGCTCCATGACTTCAGTTTGCTGACTGTCTTTCTTACTTTGTGTAAATTCGGAGTTTGGCTCAACTCCAAGAACTTCGATAGATATGAAGAAAATGCATGTCACATTGGGCATTCATGCTAAGTACCGTGAATGACGATGGCTGCTCAGTTCTCTTAGTTGGGAAAAAGGGGGGCTGCCTCCGAAGGAAGAGATAAAGCAGATAAAGGATGAAGCGCTTGCTCGTCTGATCGCTGCTATAGAGCCTGCTGCCAATGAGGGTGGAAAGAAAAGGTATTCTTCACCTGCTTGTGAGCCTTGGACCGAGAAGAAGCCAAGGACTTCTTTTGCTACTCACGGAGGTTCGTCTGCTGTTGAGAAGCTTGTCATCGATTTGACTTTTCCAAAAGGGACGAAAAAAGTCTGTTAAGCTTAAGCCTGTGAAACATGTTGCTCCGAAGGTGGCCAAGTTCATTGCTGAGAGGATAGCCTAGTGGAAATGTTCGATGGTGCCTTTAATGTCCAGGTTTATGTCGAAGCGCACGTCAAGAGCTATACCAGGTTCAGCTTCTGTATGGCTCATCACTATGAAGAGCGGGAATGTGGATTCTGCTGCAAATGTGGCGCTTGGGCCTGTTCCTCATTCTGCTACGACTAGTTCGTCTGCTGAGAAAGGGAAATCTGTTAGCACGAGCAGTTATGAAGGATCCACAGAGTCTGAGGCTGGAAAGTTTCTCGAGGTTTGTGAGTTGCTGAAGGCTGACCTACTTGAGGACGTTGATGCATGCGCCAAGTTTGTTGACAGCATTGGGAAAGTTGTCATACGCTCAGACTCTTTTGTGAAACGTCCTGCCTACTCGATGAAGTCCTCCTTAATTGCCACAATGTATAAGACTTTGATCCTGGCAGCTGAGTCTATGCCATTAACCAGGATGCTGTCAAGTGTACTAAGGAAGTCGAAGTGACGTTGATGGCTCAGCTTTGCTTGGCGTTCAAAGGGTCTGATGTCTCTACCCCCACTTCCATGCAGTTGGAGTTTTCTCATCATGAGGTCGCCCATTTGAAGGCTAAGCTTAGTGCGACTCAGGTGGTGTTGGAAGCTGCAGAGAAGAAAATCAGTCGTGTTTTTCCGATGGTCGAAGACCTTGAACGTCTCAATCCGGAGCTACGATCTTCTTGTTTCGTCTCAAGAAGGTTGCTAGTAAGCTTGAGTCCAAGGAAGTAGATCTGCAAGGTACTCTGTCTGTTAGCGAGAACCTAAGAAAGAAACTGGATAAGCTGCAGGTTGCTCACACTAGCGAGAACCTAACGAAGTGGTGCTTGCTTCTTGTCAGGCCGATTTCTACAAGCTTGGCTATGTAGACCATTTTCAGGGCAAGCAGTGGGATTATGAATTTTTCGAGAAGGACTTCGAGACTTTCGCCATTTCTCCAGTTCATCTGCTTGCTTTCTCATTTGAGGCTGCCTTTGGTAGAGCAGTTGAGGGTCAGGTAGTCCAGGCAAGGGCGGTGAGGATGAGTTGATGGAAGCTTTGGCTACTATGAGCGATGTGGATATTGAAGGCATGGCAGTTGAGGAACCAGTGGTTGCGTAGACTGCTAATGAGTAGTTTTTTTGCTTAGACTTAGGAGTTTTTTTCTTTTCCTTTTTGTTCTACTTTATTTAAACTTTGCTAGCCTTCGAGCCGGTTTATCAATTTGCTAGAAATTTAATAAACAGATTTCTTTCCTTTACTTCAATCCTTCTATTTTGCCATGTTTTTTGCGAAACTTTATAGTAAGATGGGTGGCTGGGTGAGCTGCTTCAACAAAGTAATCGATCCCATATTGTCACTAAGATTTTAGTTTCAGCTTCGGGACTTTGGGAGCTTTGCCTGCTTGAGGCGACTTGCAAAGCTTTGCCGTTGAATGAGCAGTTGTATTTGCTACTTTGATAGAGCAATTAATCCCACATTGTCACTTTAGGCTTTATCTTGGCTTTGGGGATTCTAGAGCTTTACCTGGAAGAGGAAAAAGGTGTGAGACTTTTAACTTATAGAGCCGGAGGCTGAACTCGTTGCCTCTGTAGGAAACAGACGAGTCCACATAGGTACTATAGTCATGAATCTCGACTTTAATGGCTTCTTGAGCTTCGGCCCTCCTGGGGTGTGTTGCAAAGTTTTTCACTTATAGAGTCGTTGGCTGGACTTTTGTTTCTCGTAGAAAGTAGAGGAAATCAGTGTAGCTGCTATAGCCGTACCTCAGCTTTGAGTGGCTTCTTGAGCTTCGACCATCATGGGGCTTGGTGCGAAGTTTTTAACTTATATAGTCGTTGGTTGGACACTTGTTTCTCGTAGAAAGCAAATGAGATCTGCATACCTGCTATAGTCGTCATTCAGCTTTAAGTGGCTTCTTGAGCTTTAGTCTCTGCAAATCTTAAATCGTAGACCATCGGCCAGAAGCGCTGCTTTTAAATAAGCAGATGAGTCCACGTAGTCATAGTCGGTGTAAGTCTCGACTTACGGATTGCCTTGGGCTGCCAGCAGTTAGGTCGTCAGCCGAGCGTCTTACTTACAGAAGCAGATTACCTGCGTGACCACTTCAGGCGTTGTCCCTGGCTCTCGGATGTGTTTTAGGCGTGAGGTGTAGGCGGAATTGCGCCTCAGATGCCATATCCTTCTGAGTTGTAACTTGATTTCGCAAGTCGCTTAACTAGTACTTCAACACTTTAAAACCAAGCTACTTTCATGAAGACTTGCACGTCGAGGACAGACCATCTAGTCACGTGAATTCTTTCATGGGCAGGTGTCCTGCACTTAGCTTCTCTTCCAGTTAAAGAACCGGGATCCCACGAAATTGAATCCTTTAGTCAGCTAAGTTTATTTTAAGAGAATGACTATCTTGCCAATTTTGGGAGTCGTCCGGCTCGAGTAGTCACTGTATTCTGGAATAGTTTACCTTTTCCTAATTAGATAGCATACGCCATGTCTGCAAGGGCAGGGGTGTCTTGTGCTTGTCACAGGGTTGGTTGGTTTGTTCATGCATTCGGCCCAGGCTTGTGAATAATTCCTTCAATCTTCATTGAAAATAGAGAAATTTATTAACTTTGCTGGTAGGCAGTAATGGCATAACAACTGATAATCATCGGCATGCGAGGTCTTGTTCATCGAGCTGCTTGAGTCTTTGAACTTTATTTGTCTTGAACGGGGTCCAAGGAATGGTGGGAGGTCACACATAGTACTTTCTCAAGTTGTAGACATTCCACTGCTTGTCGATTTCTTTGTCTCTCATGGTGGTGAAGGTGTAGTTGCCCATTCCGCCTACTTGGCTGATTCTGTATCGATCTTCGCAGATGGGAGCCATCTTTTGTTAGCCTTCCCGTTGGGCGGTGATAAAGGCTTTTTTTAGGACTAAGTCTCTTGGCTGGAACTGCCGAATCTTCGCCCTCTTGTTGTAGCTGATTGGCCGTAATGCAGGTGATAACCTTTTCGCGCCCTTCCTCTGCCAGGTATAAGTTCGTAGCCATCTCCTTCTCGATTTACTCGAAATTCGGCAGTACAGTGCTGATGCTTGGGACCATGATGTTGGGAAGAATAATCGCCTCAGAGCCATAAGCTAGGGAAAATGGAGTTTCGTCGGTTGCTCGTCTCTTGGTGGTGCGATACGCCCACAGAACACCGGGAAGCTCGTCTGGCCATTTGCCCTTCTTGTCTGAGAATGACTTATAGAAGCAGTCGATGATGGTCTTGTTGGACCCCTCGGCCTACCCGTTGCCCTGCTAATACCGGGGCGTGGACATGTGCTGCTTGTTGTCATATTTTTTTAAGAACTTCTCTAAGTCTTTGCCCACGAACTACGGGTCATTGTCGGTGACGATTGAGTGTGGGATGCCGAAGCGGCAGATGATGTTCTTCCATATGAAGCGCTCTATATCCGTGTGGGTAGTTGTAGTCATGGGTTCAGCTTCGACCCATTTTGTGAAGTAGTTGGTCGCTACGATCATCATGCCTCTGCCCCTAGTGGCAAGCGGCATTAGTCTTACCAGGTTAATCGCCCACTGCATGAATGGCCAAGGGTTCGTCTGTGGGTGGAGTTCACTGGCAGGTAATGTGAGCATGGGCTTGAAGCGCTGGCAACTGTCGCATATTTATACATACTCTTTGGCGTCTTGATGCATGGTTGGCCAGCAGTAGCCAACGTTAAGAGCTTTTTGTGCCATGGAACGGCCTCTAGAGTCATTTCCACAGACACCTTCGTTGATTAAGCTAAAAATCTTCAAGTTATCAGGAGGCGATAGGCAGCAGAGATGTACTCCGCACCACATCACATGTCATGATCGAAGATCATGCATATGGCATAATGAAATTTCAAATGCTATGAACTTCCACATAGAATATTCCTCTCTGTCTCTACCTAATGTGGGATATTCAACACGACCCTCCACTTGGGACCCAACTAGTGAATCACACGTGAGAGAATCACATATCGACAACCACGAGGTACTCACCCAACACGTGGGCCAAGGGACCTAACATCATCACACAGGACCAAGGCAACTCACGCATCACATGGTAGTATGATCCTGCTTTCTATCTCCGATACTAAGTCATATGGGTGCAATCATCTACGAAAATAACAACCCACTTAACTCCCAACATAGTACTAACAGGGGAAGGCCTCACATATCACATGTCATGATCGAAGATCATGCAAATGGCATAATGAAATTTCAAATGATATAAACTTGCACATAGAATATTCCTCTCCGCACCACATCACATGTCATGATCGAAGATCATGCATATGGCATAATGAAATTTCAAATGATATGAACTTCCACATAGAATATTCCTCTCCGTACTCAAGGCACATTAGCCGACCGCACTTAATAGGAAAAGACTTTGTTGTTGTTGTTGTTGCTACTCTCGAAGGGCACATGTTTGGATATAAAAAAGAAGCATAAGTGGGAGTAAAATTAAGTACAAAAAAATAAATGACTAGCACCATAAACTTGGGGGAGTCGGGATATAATTAAGTAACCTATACCCACCACCACGAAACATGGATAAAGCTAAAGAATTTCATGCATAAACACTAATTTTAGCATCGGAGTAGTTTCTTTCAAGCCCTTCTCCTCCCTCTTACGTGTGGGTTAACTGTTTGTGATTCATAAAGAATGTTACGGTTGTACTGTAAAACCAATTGGTATCAGGACAAATGGCTAAGTTAATTTTTGGATGTAGAATTCACTGAACAACTAATTATTGGCTTTAGGGTGAGTGGCCAAGGTCTCATATACATATCATATATGCAAAACAGTTATCAGACATCTACCAATGTGCAATCACTTTTATACAACCGTAGGAAAATAAAGGATTGTAAAGAATCTTAAAAGGATTTTCAGGGAATACAGCATCTTTGGCAGTGGATAGCATTATCCCATTATTTGGAAGCCCGTTTAACGTCGGTACAAAATGAATTTTCAAGCAAAAAAACGCATATTACATATGATCAACCACAGGAAAAATATCCATGCACGTCGCCACTAAGATCGAAATAAGTTTGGAGACAATCGATTTTAATGATTGAATGTACTTCAATGTAGCCTGATTTTCAACATCAAACACTCCTCCCACAAGCCACCAACTGCTGCGCAGAGACAGGCATTGCGACCCTTGGAACCACGATTGGAGGTGAATCTAGTGTAGAGGTATTATCTTGCTTTTAGAGTATTTTAAACTTGAATTATAAGAGATTTTGCATCGAAAAGTATACTTTGTAGCATGAAAAGTGACACGTCCCGACTCTGATATCTCCAAATATCATAATAGGCACGTGTTAGCTGACACCCAAGAGTGACGAAGCCATTTTAACATACATGCAAGTGGTATTGGTAAACGAAAGTAAATAAAATATGCAAACATAAAGAAATATGCAAATGCGGAAACGTGTTCAGAGCATACAACTAATCAAGAATAATGTGAAAGAATTACTATAAAAAGGTACAAACAAAGGAATGAGTCATACACTAAGAAGACTCGAAAATATCTATGTGGAAGTGCCCTAACATCGGGATCGTACGCCTCGATTCTAAATCCTAAATGGGGCACAAAACAAAGGGTGAGTTGACCAAAGTTTATAATAATAATACTAATAATAAGAAAACCATTTTCTTTCTGAACATACTAACCCCCTATTTTGAAAACTCATATAGTACTACATATTAGGTTTTCTGAAAATTCTAGCATGCCATGAAAATGTTCATAAAAGATGTATGTATAAAACAGTGCTCAGTAATGATAACATAGTAGCCCAAAGGCAAATCCATAAAACCTTCGTAAACTCAAAATAATAAAGTACTCAACTAGGGGTACGTATCATAGTTGCCCAAGGGCATAACCATCATTTGAAGGTGAAGTTGTACGACACTGGGTTACGCCAGTGAAGATATATGGTAGGTCCCATCACCCGAAGGTGAAGCTGTACGACTCTGAGTTACGCCAAAGAAGAAATATACATAACACACTGACACTAGCCGTGGCTAGTGAAGCTGTCTGACACTGATTTCGCTAGTGAAGCTGGGGGTAGGTCATAAATATCCTCAATTGTGTCCTATGGCTATAGATGTATACATACTCAGGTTGTGTGTATGTGTTGTATGATTACCCACTAGATAAGCACAGAAAATGTATCTCAAAAAAACCAAAACCTCATCATCCGAAATCATAAGAAATTTCATAAACGTGATTTCTATAAACATACCATTTTATAAACCGTAAATAGATAAACCATAAATATCTTGTAAAAGCAATTTAAATAAATCATAAATTCTCCATAAACCATAAATATAGAAATCCGTAAACTCTAATATAAAACATGCTCAATTCATGAAATATGAAATGTATGGAAGCCTAATGTTCTATAAAAACATGCAATTTGAGAAGGGGTCCACTCACAGATACTCCGTCACCGAAGAGCCTTGTAAATTTAAGAAAACAAGGTCGCCATTAACAAACGCACCTAAGAACATAAAAGGAATAATTAATAAAACCCTACTAAAATGATTGAATTTGGGAAACGGAGTGCGGATTTAGAATTAAGGCGTCGAATTACCCTAAGAGGGGTACCGGAAAAATTTCGTAAAAAAATCAACGAAAAGTCAACCGAGACGTCGAGCCAGTCAACTACGTTAAAACTTTGGAATTCCACTAAATGCATGTAAAAAACAGACTTGGAGCATCGAAATTAGAATAGGAGAGTTCCCGAGAAAATTTTGTAAAAGTCGACATAAGGAAAAATATTCCTGGAATTTTCTGGTCACCGGAGCCGCTGCCGGCCGCCAGGAACCCACCAGAATCTGCAGAAAATGGCTGGAAATATGGGCAATTTTCAAATGGCTATATCTCTCTCATTTCTCAACCAAATTCGACCCATAATATATCAAAACGAATATAGGGAAGTGTAGAACAAGATTTTACTTGTTTGGAGTCTAAAACGAGGCCAGAGATGGCCATAAAATGCCTGCAAAGGCGTGGAGGTCGCCAAAAACTGGGAAAAATTCAAATGGTTATAACTTCTTTAATACTCAATGAAATTGGATGATTCAAAAACGAAAATCATACCTCTCGACGAGACGAAGAGAATCGTACTTTTCTTGATGGCTAGCTTGCCATGGTTTGGCCGGAAAATAACCAAAAATGTCGCGGCTTGATTTCGTTACGATCCCAACGATCCGGAAAGAAGTTTGAGGTTAGGTTGGGTGTTCTGGGTTCGTGAGGATGAGACGAAGCTCGTGGTGTTCTTGGTTTGAGTGGTGGTGGTCGGGAAAGTTGTGCACAGTGACAAAGGGAGAGAGAGAGAAAAAGTCGAGAGAGATGGGAGAGCGGGAGAGTTCCAGAGAAAACACACGAGGGAGAAGGGGGAAGTGGTGTGTAGGCCCCACGGCCACAAAATCCCACTGAAACTAACAAAATAATATTATAAAAATATAATAAACAATAATTATTTAAAATAATAAGATAATATTAAAATATCTAAAATAGTAATTTTACAAAGGTATCTTTTGGATTCGTAGTTCCGTAAAGTCTCCGTCGTAGTTTCGAAATCGAGTCTACCTACACCCACACGTTCATAACGTCGAGCACTACAAGAATATACTAACATAATGAGTCAAACGTCGCACAATACGAGGGTCAACAAAAAATGATTTCTCCTTGAAAGGCAAGTTCGTACCCACACTTTAAAATTATAAAAACCGTAATATTCGGGATGGGCCGTTACATAAAGACGATAATTTGGTGTTATTAAAAAAGATTGAAGAAGGAGGGGATCGGCAAAACGCTACGACCCCCAGGTAAGAGTCGATATAGTACAGACTCCTCCGACCTAAGGTCAATAACGTATTACCGATCCTCTCATTTTTCAACATTTTTTGTGGTTTTTTTTTTCTTGCTACGTTATTTTATTAGGAAAACTAATGAAAATGGCTTGAAAACTTTGAGTTTTAACGATAAAGACAAAATAAAGGGTAAAGTGAATAGTAGCAGGTTTGACTTTTTAGTGTAAAAATGTGGTTTTTCGTTAAAGTGAACAGTACCGTGGGCTTTTCGTTAAAACTTCCTATTTTATTTAGTTGAGTTTATTTGGTTTTCGTTCTTTTTTCACTATTAATTATCTAATTTGATTTAATTATTTGTTTCTTTACAAAATCATAAGAAGATGTAGTTTCTGGGGGTATTAAATGCTTTAAATTTTCTTTTTTCTTTTTTCTTTTTTTTTTTTTTGATTTTTTTGATTTTTGCACTCAGTTTTCAACCATTATCTTCACTCATTTTCAAATATTTAAAGATGGATTTGATTGTATCTTTCACTCATTTTCATGGATGTGTCTACAGGTAGACGATGTCTCTATTAGGCATGGAAAGAATATGTATATTGTGGTATTGTAGAGAATATCAAACTTAGAGAGAAGTCCCAGAAAGAGATAGATGTCCCATTGATAAATACCCAGGCTAGAGTATTTATAGGGATCTTAAGAGTCTTTGTAGGGAAAGTAATCTTTATCAAATCGAGAGACTGTCTAGGAGGAAATCTAATATAAGATACTCAACCCTCCTATAATCTTGATTATGTTGCCTAATCCTCAGAATATCCCAATTTGACCTTAAATAGGGTTTCCTTAATTGGGAGGCAAGTAATATCTTCAATAGGTCTATGCCTAGCTCGCCGGACTGTGTTTCATGGGCTATGGGCATTCCGATCCTTCTTGTCACGTGTCATGGGCCTAGAAAATCATGGTCTCATACAGGACTTTTCCAAACAGTCTTCTTGAATGAAGAATAAAAAAGATATGTTGCCATCAGTGTTTTAGTTAGGGTTGGGATGGTGTTCAAGGCATGAATCAAGATTGAAGTAACCAGTTTTGGAATGATTGAAGATGTTGTTCAAAACCAATGGTGAAGGTGTAGGATTTTGGGAAATTATGAGTTTTGCTAAAACTTGTTAGAAGAAGATGTTGAACGCTCGAAGTTTAAAAGCAGAAAGTCTTGTTAAGCAAAAGACAAGATAAGAGAAAGAAAGAGAATCCAGGGGTTTTATGGATGAATCAGTAAGAAGCCTTACGGTTTCTGTCTGAGAATCTAGGAGGAATTTTGGGGTATGCTATGTAATGATTGCAAGAATCGAACAGCTCGGGTTGGTCTTTGCGTTGCCCAACGAAATTTTTAAAAGTGACTGCTTAATTTATAAGGCAGTCATATTAAAGGAAAGACCAAAGACCTTTTGGTAGCTACTTTGTCTAGAAAATCGTGGCACGTGCCGTCCCTAAGAATCTGGCACGTAGTAGGAGCAAAGAGAAGTGTGTTAGTCGATGCAAGGTTGTCATGTAATGCAAGATATTAGGTCATTTAAAGAATATTCATTTCTTAAAAACCATTATGCCAAGTGTCCATGGCCAAAGATTTCAGAAGTGGAGGTCAATGTTTAGGCCTAAAATACCAGCTTAGGCTGAGATGGGTTGACCTGGGTTGAAAAGGCCACGCTACTTGGCTTAGTAAGTGTCCCTAGGCCAGTGGGCTTTTTAGCCCAAGACAGGGTTGGTTCGACTGAGTCCTCACAAAAGTAAGATTATGTTAAGATTAAGTGCATATGTGCTTGGTTGAGTCCTATGCAAACTGAAATTGCCAAGGATCATAATAAATCTTGGATAAATACGAACTATCACAGGGTCATAATGCCTACACGATTAGATAAAGATGAAAAAGTTGCATGATGAGATCAAATTCAGATACCTAGTTAGAGTCAAAGATGCTGAGTCTGGATGAAGTTTTGGCTAAAAAGTGAATTATTGAGATAAAAGAAATATTCAAGTAAATGTCGAGCAAGCATAGTCCCATCAAAACTTTGCCTCGATAGACTTGTTATCATAAAAGCCTTGCCTATAAATAAAGGAGGCTCCGCAACATTGGTGTCAGGGCCAGTCTATAAATTTTTGAGGCCATCGGCGTTGCCAAAAAATTTCCCTAACTTTATATAATAAAATTATTTATTTTCACACGTAAGACATCGATAAAATTATACTTAGAAAAGCAGTTCAAACTCAATAATTTAAAACACACATACTAATTTATTTTGTATCAAGAGAAGGAAACCAAAAAACTCTGGCCTTACAAGTAGATAGACGATACCACCTCGATCATCATTTGCCTCACAGTTATACCTTGTGTTTCACTCAACAGGGCCCGTCCATAGAATTTTGAGGCTCGGCGCGACGCCAAAAAATGTGCCTTAACTTCATATAAGAAATTAGTTATTTTCACACATAAGACATCGATAAAATTATACTTAGAAAAGCAACTCAAACTCAATAATTTAGAAACACAGAAATACTAATTTATTTTGTATCCAGAGAAGGAAACCAAAAAACTCTAGGCTTACATGTAGATAGACGATGAGTTTTGTTTTCCATCTGAACCTTTAAAGTGTTTTTGTATTAATCGTGAGGTGTTTTTTCTCATTTACTAACCTTGTCAATTGAGACTAAAAATATAATGATGTTTTCGAGTCTTTAATTATATGTATAAGTAATGAATGGGCACTAATTAAACATTTTGATGACACGTCATATGATTCGCAAATTTGCTCTAAAATTTTGGAATACGTATTACTCTTTATAGAAGATTAGACTTGAATTCAAACGAATATTTAAAAATAGCAACCCACATATCTACTAGCTAGTAGCTAAAAATAACTTAACAACCAAACAAATATTCGTAAAAATTGAAAAGAATAAACACGCATATAGCATTTCGAACTTAGAAAATCTCGTTAATTTTAAACAACAAAAACCATTGCTTCTAATTAAACTTATTGATCATTTAACCAAATTTTATAAATTTATACTCTTATGAAAAGAAATTTGTAAAAATTGGAAAGTAAATGAGCATATGTGGTGTTTTGAACCCAAGACCTCTGCATTATTTTCAAATGACAAAACCACCACTTCTAGTAAAATTTCTTTGTCATCAATCCAAATTTTATAAATTTATACTCTTATGAAAACATATATAAATATACCACCCTAATAATTTTGGTGCCCCGAATTTTTTTGGGCCACGGACGGTCGCCTACCCACACTGGGCCTGGGACGGCCCTGATTGGTGCCTTTTTCAACTCAACAAACAACTCAAACACTCTATGTATAACCATTCTCACACCCCTAAGCAAAACACTAACTATGATATCCCTCCCATCAATACATCTTCAATTTGAATAAGTGAACAACACTAGTTCAAGAATTCCCGAACTTCCCACTAATATGGGCTCTTCATTTTCTTGAACCCAAGGCCTATATGTGTTCCTTCCTAGGCCCTAATTGCTCAAGTGCAGAAGTCAACAGTGCATTCGACACCACGACCACCATATCTACTCTACTCGCCCAATCGAGCTTGGTCGCGAGTTGGCACGCCGGCATATAGAAGGAGGACGTAAGATCATAATTACTTGACATGCGTGCCACACAGGCATTGTAATTTCTAGAGTAAACAATATCAAAACTACGATGTAGAGGACAATGTTTGAGTCAAAGGTGATTAGTTGAAAATGCGCCTTACCTATAAAATTGTTAAAAGTTGTTATGTGATGAGTCCATATTATACCATATATTTTACCATATTCTTAGTTATAGTTTATTGGTTATTTTGGTAGAATTTTGATACTTTGTTATATATTTTCAATGTAGGACATTCGACTTCATCTGGAGCAAAAAGTGATCAAATGGATGAATTAAGGTAAACATCACGCTCTTAAGGGTTGCATGGTTTTTCAAAGGGTTTTCACAAAGCCTAATGAGTCTTGCATGTTTATATTGGATCTGAACATCACAGAAGGGTTGCATGTTAGATATACGTTTTCGCTTGAACATCACGAGGAAAATATGTATTAGGAAAACCTAACATTCAAAGCATGTATGTAGAAATTCATAAGTAATTGGTAAAATTGCATTTGTTAAGAGGATGCGGAACCCTAGGCTTTTACAATTTGGTTTTCAAAACATTTTCCTTTGTTTTCTTTACTTTGCTAATTTCTTTAACCTTTTTAATTAAATTCATTTTTATTATTTTTAAATTCAAAATCAACCTTTTCCAATCTTTGTTTTCAAATAATTAATTAAGATTTGGTATTTACATAAATTATTCATTCAATCCCTGTGGAAAACAACCTTACTTGAGCTGTTATACTACGACAACCTTGCACTTTTGCAAGTGTTTTTAAGTGTTTTTATCCTTACTTTTACAGGTGGTCATTATGTAACAAAATATTGGATTATAATCTGTAGATGGAAATTAGATCATTTAACACTCACATTAACCTTTCAATATAGGTTTTCGTTTTTGGTGTACCTTTCATAAATGGGGACCAGCTGACCAAGGGAAAGCAACCTGAGAAACAATGAAATTCATCACTTCCGCTTAGATTTTCTAATTTTCAGTTCAAATGGTTTTGTTATTAATCACGGGGAAGTGTAGTCTATACTGTCGTTTGTGGGAAATAAAATAAGGAAACCCATAAATTAACCATTATGTGCATGGAACATGTGCGTAAGTGCAATTTGATTTAAAATACACTGCTGGCGATCGGTTCGATCGCGGGTTGTCCCTCACTACTCAACAATGCTCATGCCGATCGATTGTGAATGTACATAAAGTAGACCACAAACACTAAATTATTAAAAGTCGCATTTAATAAAAAAAATGATAAACGGCTAATTATTAGTGTTTAACCAGATAAAACAATTGCTTATATCATATAGTTTGTTAGTGCATCCCCAGTTGGTTTCATATTTGAATACACAACCGGAAAAAAAAAAACAGAGTTGTTGAGGAGAATATCGCACATTGGAGAGATGAAGTTTCCGTCAAATATGTAGAAAACGTCTCCATTATTGCAGTCCGCCATTTTTTTTTCACAGCTTCTCATATCCTTCTCCTCAAATCTCTTTTTTTTACTTTTTGGGACTTCTCCTCCAGATTAAAGATAACAGTATTTTTTTTTTTTTTAAATATTGGAAACAAAATGTTGAATTTATGTTAGGCTTATTATATTAACACCCCACAAATTGTTGAATAAACCACACATACTTAATACACCCCACATTTGCTTTTTCACTTAAAAATTATCTTAATACACCCCACGTACTTTCCCATAATACCCTCACACCCCACATTCTCAATATACACCTTATATTTTGTACATACACCCCACATTTTCTATACATCCCACATTTCTCAAATCTTATAACACTCATTTTTAATTTTCAAAGACTGAATCTAACCATTTGAACGTTTAGTTTGCCGAAAGATTTCAAATCATCAACAATGGCTTCATTGTGAAGGTCCCATGAGAGTTGGGTTGATTAAAACTCCCTTCAATAGAAATCCCCGTAAATTATTACTCTTAGAAATTTAAGTGTTGAAAATGACCTTGCGAAGGGTCATCTGACCTTGTGAAGCCAACCAGGGCTCATTTTTAAAGACATAATTGAAGCCTGTATCATACAGTATGTTTGTACCTTTGTTTTTGCAGCTAAACGATATATGTCAGGTACATCTAATTGCTTGTGATGCTTAGGATAGGCCACTTGCCCATACAGATCATACTTGTTAATGAGCTTGAGCACAGTTGTAAGAACAACCGAGCTACTATTTGACATTTCTTCAATGTCATCTTTGTTGCCAAGATGATAATTAATATTAAATTTTAATGTGGGAGTGCATTCAACATTTTATGGGGTGCTAATATAAAAAACCTTTATGTTATTTTGGCCATAAAAATAGAATTTTGTTAGGGTTTCAAAAGTCATTTTATAAAAGGTTAAATATGTCACTAAAATTTCCAATAAAAGTGGGTGGGAAAATAAGGTTGAGGGGTGGGTTTATCATCACTCTAAATAAGGTTTTTATCACAAATGGTCCCTAAAATTTACCCTCACCATCAAGATGGTCTCTGAAATTGAAAATCAATCAATGTAGTCCCTGAAAATAGGTGTCGCAAATCAATATAATCCTTTCGTTACAATTCTGTTAAAAATTTCATTAAGTGCTGATGTGGCACATAAAAGTCATTTTATAAAAGGTTAAATATGTCACTAATATTTCCAATAAAAGTGGGTGGGAAAATAAGGTTGAGGGGTGGGTTTATCATCACTCTAAATAAGGTTTTTATCACAAATGGTCCCTAAAATTTACCCTCACCATCAAGATGGTCTCTGAAATTGAAAATCAATCAATGTAGTCCCTGAAAATAGGTGTCGCAAATCGATATAATCCTTTCGTTACAATTCTGTTAAAATTTTCATTAAGTGCTGATGTGACACATAAATGGGTCCCACAAGATTTACGGGTTTTTATCACAAATGATCCCTAAAATTGACTCACACCATCAAGATGGCCCTTGAAATTGACCTACACCATCAAGATGGTCCCTAAAATTGAAAATCGATGAATGTAGTCCTTAAAAATATGTGTCGTAAATCAATATGATCATTCCACTACAATTCTGTAAACAAAAATTGTTATATGCTGATGTGGGTTTAATAATTAATTTAAAAAGTTGTTTAAATACATTTTTGCACAATAAAACTTTTTTCTTATAGTAGTACCTACTCCGAAAAGATATCTCTTCCATAAATTCTTAAAGGCACAAAGCTTAACCAAGGCCCAAGAGGGGATTTAGAAAGAAAAATACATTTATAAGAAGTGCATAATGAGATTTTTGGAGTGTCAATGACATATCCCTAAATTTTTACTAAAATTGTAGGATCTGTGTTCTTAGTCCTTGGTGAGGTTCTCCCAAAAATGTTACAATGGAATAGATAGCCTCTAACTTCAAGTTATATTGAAGGTAATGATTTTTCATTTGGAAGGGATTAGAAGAGACTATTGATACACGAAACTTCTCCATTCTAACCATACCATTTTGGAAAAGAATTGCAATGGATAAATTTTCTTCTTAAGAGACTATTGCCACAAAATTTTTCATTTTTCCTTTTAACATACCTTGAAAAGTAATGGTTTATCCATTCAAATCCAATCCTTTTTATCAAATGAGACCCACTTGATAATCCTTTTACCTTCAAATGATAGTAGTTTTAGCATTGTAAGCTTTCACACGCATGTAATTAGTTGTTAATGCATATTTCTTTTAATAGTAGAAAATGATCTTGCAAGATTAACTCTTTGAAAATAGTCATATGCGTTGCATAAAGGAATGACAATGAAAAGAAGAAAAACTGATTGCAAATCTTTGAATTTTATTCTATAGCTAGACACACAAGAAAGAAACACTACACATTTACAAGAATACTACCTTAATTACAAATAGTATGCAGTTCCAGAAGTTCAAGTTAGGTGGCCTTGACTTGCATTTCAAAGATGGGCTAGCTGCAATTGGTCAAAATTAATTGCCCATCGTTTGATCAACCTTCAGCCTCACCCTATAAATACCATACCTCCTCCCTCACTTCTTCACAACTCAAAATCTCCCATTACACCATCTTCCTTTTCATCAATTTATTTTTCTCACTTTCCAAACACTTCGCAGAATCATGGGTGTTTTCACATACGAATTCGAGTTCACTTCCATCATCCCCCCTGCTAGGTTGTACAATGCCTTTGTTCTTGATGCTGACAACCTCATCCCTAAAATTGCACCACAGGCAGTGAAGAGCACTGAGATCCTTGAAGGAGATGGTGGAGTTGGAACCATTAAGAAGATCAACTTCGGTGAAGGTAGCACATACAGCTATGTGAAGCACAGAATCGATGGGGTTGACAAAGACAACTTTGTGTACCAGTACAGTGTCATTGAGGGAGATGCAATCTCTGAGACAATTGAGAAAATCTCGTATGAGACTAAGTTGGTGGCTTCCGACAGCGGTTCCGTTATCAAGAGCATCAGCCACTACCATACCAAAGGTGATGTTGAGATCAAGGAAGAGCATGTCAAGGCTGGCAAAGAGAAGGCCTCACATCTCTTCAAGTTGATTGAGAACTACCTCTTGGAGCACCATGATGCCTACAACTAAATTCTTCTACCCCTAGCTACAATGATTTTCTAAGTATTGATTAAAAAAAACGGTGTCCTCTTTGGTATCAGTTGATGAATTGTTCGTGTGGTTTTCATTTTCTTTCTTCTTTTTTTTTACTTCTAAAACACTATTCTGGCTTGTAATTGGAGCCTTGATTGAAGACTCAATATTGTATTTCCTTACATTTAGCAATGAATAAAAGGAAAATCATGGATTTGATAATATATTTGAATGTTTCTTTTTAACAATAGGTTTGATGAGTTGGTCTCCTTAAGTGTGGCCATGTCGAAATTCAGGAAGGGTGGCAGCTGTAAGCCTTGAGAGCCGACCCTCTTAGGCATCGAAGATGCCTCCTTAAGGATTCTTCTTCGGAACCACATCAAATAAGAGATGACCATTTAACAAACCCAAGGTATTTAACATCTAATTAGGGCCCAATTTAAGCATGCATATCCTAAATACGGAATCATATTTCTAAATGAAATGCTCATGTTAAAAAAAAAAAGACATGCTCATTAAAAGTAATTTATTTCGAATCTGTACCGAAGCTGCGGAGTCGCTGTTTAGAGTGATGTGACCAGCGGGGTCAGAGTCTCCTTTGAAATATTTAACCCGAGGCAGAGCAATGGCTCATCTCCGATCCGCGATCAGAGTTGATACTCAGAGTGGAGGTGCCTCAGGCCTGAAAGGTCGAAGTTAAGCTACTGGGGATTGCTCAGAGTGGATTGGATCTGTGATTCCGCGTTCGTCACTCCGACCCGAGGGCTACCTGCGAGCAGCTCCAGCGGGACCAAATCCCCTTGCGAGTAGGCAATCCAATCCATTCATTCCCCCTCAAAAACCCTCCAGCCCAATCCAGGGATGGGCTCCAGGGGAGCCCGATTCTTCCATCAGGCGATAATCTATTGGCCCAGCGCCTGGCCTACATAACCTAAGACTGATGTCATCGTAACGTTAGCCACAACTTAAATTATTAAAAATTCGTTAAAAAATAAAAAATAAAAATAAAAAATAATTTACATAAATACATAACCATGTTCTTTTTTCTTTTTTTTTTTTTTTTATAACCATGTTCTTTCACTTTATCCTACATTTCAATATTTTCAAATACTTTCAACCAATCTTTTATTATTATTCGTAAATAAAAATAATATTTTAATATCAATAGCCTGAGCTATTCAGTTTAGAGATGCAGATGCACTTGAATAATTACTGTTCACTATAGAAGTTACTGTTCACACAAGGGAATTGAGTTGCATGTAACCCATGAGGCATTTTAGAGTGGAAATGCTCTGTCAAACATTGATTGCTCATTGGACAAACAGTTGTTATGAACAATAATTGAGGTTCGTCGACCTTGTGGTAAGCGGCGCATTTTCTTATTCAATATCCAGATGGTCCCTCCCTTCCCCTTGACAAAAATACAAAATTACATGTACATAAATTAATGGTTCCCACGCCAATGAACAGAACCAAGCAGGAACTAGCATAAATAAACCTTTTGATCAACCCTCAGCCTCACCCTGAAAATACATAGCTCCTCCCTCACTTCTTCACAGCTCAAAATCTCCCGTTGCACCATCTTCCTTTTCATCAAATTTTTTTCTCACTTTCCAAACACTTCGTAGAATCATGGGTGTTTTCACATATGAATCCGAGTCCACCTCCGTCATCCCCCCTACTAGGTTGTTCAATGCGACTGCTCTTGATGGTGACGAACTCATCTCCAAGCTTGCACCACAAGCAGTGAAGAGCGTTGAGATCCTTGAAGGAGATGGCGGAGCTGGAACCATTATGAAGATCAGCTTCGGTGAAAGTAGCACATACGGCTACGTGAAAAAAAGAATTGATGTGATTGACAAGGAGAACTTTGTGTACAAGTACAGTATGATTGAGGGAGATGTTATCTCTGAGACAATTGAGAAGATCTCTTATGAGACTATGTTGGTGGCTTCTGGCAGCGGCTCGATCATCAAGCGCACCTGCCATTACCACACCAAAGGTGATGTTGAAATCAAGGAAGAGCATCTCAAGGCTGGCAAAGAGAAGGCCTCCCATCTCTTGAAGTTGGTTGAGAACTACCTCTTGGAGCACCAGGATGCCTACAACTAAATTTTCTTCTACCTCTTCAATGATTTTCTCTGTGTTGATCAAAACTTTGTGTCCTCTTTAGCATCAATGAATTATGTGGTTTTCGTTCCTTTATTTTTAACTTCTGCTTCTGGAATACTATTTAGGCTTGTAATTCAAGATTTTGAGTGACCAGTGAATATTGTATTTCCTTAAATTTACAAATGAATAAAAAGAAAATCATGGAGGTTTGATAATATATTTGCATTTTTTTTTTGTGCACCTTGGTAATGAATTTAAAGCTTCATTTTATAACTATATGTGACCCAAACTTACATATGTAATTCATATTAATCACCAACTGATCTTTTTAAGAGCAAATTTCAATCAACTAAAGATTATAATAAACTTATATAATATCCAAGTAGTTAGAGTGTTGGATTTTCACTACGTGTCCCGAGTTCGAAACTCCTTATTTCTTTAATTATTGTAATATTTTTTAATGATAGGCATTCCCTCAATAGTACTATATAAAATAAATAAATAATAACTTAAATAATAACCCAAACCTGACCTAATCCCTCCCAACCATACCCCACCATCCCAACCCAGACCTGACCCAGTCCTTCCCAAATCTCAAATGAATGGGATTGCGACAGAGTTGCATGATCGCAGCCATTTCATTCGAGCTCTACATAAACCTCTCCCGCAAAAACGAGCAGTGGTGATCGGTTCCGTTCGAGAATTTCTCAAAAGCAAAGCAGTATTATCATAGGCCACATTTGGAAGCGGAGCTTTTTGAACTTGTGATTATTCTCCTGATGGCGGCGATGACTACGCCGCTGCATGAGTCATAGTCGCGATGGTGGCTAATTGGGGACAGCGAAAGGCGGGATCTACCGGCGATAGACTAAGGGCCTGGAGCAGAGAGTGCAAGGAAAAGCAGATAGAGAGGAGACTTTTCCGGCAACGAGGACAACGATTGCAGTGGGCGGAGGTTAGGTGGGGTGGGTGAAGGGATTAAACAAGAAAAAATAAAACAAACAACAACAACAACAACAATAGTGATATCTAGGAAAAAAAATTCATTATAAAAGGAATACGGATGATACACTACGTGTTTTTATGTAAGTGGTAAGAAATTTTATTTTTTAAGTTATTAAATTTTTAACACACAAATCCCACCATTTGTAACATGTAATGTATCATCTTGTGTACCGGTCACATTGAAAAATCTCTCAATATCTAGGGAAGCATTCGGTTTTTTTTTTTAATAAAAAGAATTTAAATAATTTTTATCAGTTGGAACAAATTAGCAACTACATCGGTCCATAAATATGGAATCCACTGTTACAACGTCATTACTTAACAAATTCTCTAATAGATGTCTAACCTTGCAACGGATTTGTGAGTTTATGTATGACATTGAAATGTTCAAAAGATGAATATACGTTTGTTATATAACCTAAAGTTGATGTGGTAAAATGTAATTTTCCAATAATTTTTCCTTTTGAGAAGAATAGAAGAGGGTTAGATGAAAGAAATTTGGTAAATTACACAAAACTACCTCAAATATGGGTTGAACTACAATCTCATACCTCATGCTTTTAAAATTACAATGTCATACCTCATCTTTCGAATTTGTTGCAATGTTAGACCTCCGTCAGTTTTTCTTTAAATTTCTCTGTTAAATGGTGACGTAGCTTGAGGCGGGCCCACTTCCTTGTCTAACTAGATTAAAAAATTAATTAAATATTAAAAATAAAATCATTTAAATATTTTTATAAAAAAAATATGGAACCCACCCCTACAAACCATCACCCTCACCGTTCTTCTCCAGTTCACCCGCATCACGCCACCGTCGTCTTCCTCCTCAAACCCCCAGTAGCAACCACCACCACTACTATCCAACGACGTCGTCATACTCCTCCTCCTCCTCAGCTTAAACATAATGAAGCAACAAAAACAAAAATCCCATACGAAGCAATTTATCAAAATATGCAGGCAATCTGCTTTGTTTATCCAAATCCATCAAACAAAGCAAAAGCAACACCAATTTCACATCTTGAAATCCCTAATTTATCAAATTTCACCATTATTGATCGCTACCCCAACCACAAAACCCACATGTGGGTTTGCTCTGACTGCGACGATGAGGGTGTCCAGTCCCATACGAGATTCTTCAAGAATCTCTAAATCTCATCGATCTCACCAGAAAATAGTGAGATGGTGCTTCAAGCCCTACTGAGGGAGGCGGAGTAATCAAGGAAGACGACACCTCGAAACAGCGTCGTTGAAATTGTTAACTACATTGTAGTGTTTGGGAATTGAAGAGAAAATCAATAAGAAAGATGAAGAGAAATGGATGAACACATAGAGTTTGAGAGAGAGAGAGAGAGAGTTTAGAGAGAGAAACAATTGATTGTATTAATACTGAATTAATATTTACAACTATGAGAATACAGTTTATATAGCCATCATGACTAACTAATTCAATAACAGCTATAACAACCCAGCCACATTCTCAACTGTCTAACTAACTATTGTTGAGCTAGAATGATATATTCAACATCCCCCCTCAATCTCAACTGGGTTTCCCAGTTTGAGATTGAATGAATGATTGAGAAATGCAACTCCTAACCCTGCTGCCCCTCACCAATTAATCCTCAATGGCTGCACGCATTGAAAATTACTCAAGAACGATGCAATTTCATACTCATCAATCAACTTCCCAAAAAAAAAAAAAAAAATGTCATCCCCTCAAACTGATTTCTACACCACTGTAGCTACTGTTTTCTTTGCAATAAGATTTCCAATATTTCACAGTCAACATTCCTAGAAGACCTTCACGACGAATCATGATTTTCAAGGCCCTTATAGTTGCAACTATAACTGCACATTGTGGTGTCAAACCACTATATCTACATTTTATGTTCATGAAATTCTCAGTACCAATATCAGCACCAAAACCGGCTTCTGTGACTACAAACCCACCTGGTCCTACCAGTTTCAGTGCAATCTTATCAGCCACAATAGAGGAATTCATGTGCACAATGTTTGCAAAAGGACCAGCATGAACAATAACTGGTGTTCCCTCAAGAGTCTGCATTAAGGATTAACGACCAGCATCCTTCTTCGTTCACAACCAAGAATGATCAAACAAGAAGTTTTACAATCACAGAAATCAAGAAACACAACCCTCTTCCATCATCGTCCTTTAATGAAGAAAGGGAACAAGAACTGCACTCCGGCAATCGGCCTTAATGGAATTGCACACAATAACAACAAACAAAACTTTTCAAGAACGTTACTCCGGCTATCGGCCTTTAAGGAGTAACACACAATATCCGAGACAGAACTTTTCACTCAGCATATCGGGCTTATGGAGGAAACAAATTGCATTCAACACACTCTTAGCAATCGGCCTTTTTTTTTGTGCACAAAATCGCAAACAATATTCAATCAAAGAATCCATCTTTCACTTAGAAGAAATGGAAATCGGCCTTCATATTCTTCTAAATCAGTAAATGGCTATCGGTCTTAATACAAGAATTAACACAAAATTCCTCACTGAGACAATCAAACAAACAATTGGAGTGCATAAAGAAAGATGAAAACTGAATCTTCAGTTCTTGATCGCAAAACGCCCAGAGAAACACCAAAAATCATCGACCATTACATCCAGACAAACACCAGAAATCATCGACCATTCAATCTAACACAGCGGATGTAGTACCTCCTAGGACCAAGACCCATCTTGCTCTTGGAACCCGGCAAGAACAAAATTTCGTATGAAATAACACTTGCACCTGAGCATTTGCTGTTCTGTTGAGAGCCCATATGATTGATTCTGATTGAATTTCCAAAACCCAGTTGGGAATGATCAAAGCTTTAACCTTCACATGACAATTCTGAGCTGGGCAGTTCGTCAAACACCTGGACTGCAGCGAACAAGAAGCATAAGATTTTGGGGGAAACAGCACCACATTCTGAGGAAAACTCCAATTTTGACAAAACACCAAATCTGGAGCAGGACAGTGGGCCCATGAGGAGACGAGGGAGCTGATTGCGATCTGTGGGGAGCTAGAGATTAGGGACTCCGTTGTATCGAAGCGCAGCAAGCCGTAGTGGAAGAAGATACCCAAATACTTCTTCGCCTCCGTAATCCGCCCATATTTTGATAACCCAAAAATCAAAGTATTATACGTAACAAGATCGGGCTCCACAACGCCCTCCTCCAATCCTACGGCACATTTCATTCATCAATGAAGTGTATTTTACCGCATCTGGGAAATGACCCATTTCCACCATGATACCCAAATATTTCTTCGCCTCCATAATAAGAACCTTCTTATTCTCAACAAAGGGAAAGAGCCAAGATTATGCAGAGATCCATTTCCTGATTTCCAACAAAATCTAATGAAAATTTGAATAGAAACTAAACTAGGAAGAAAAAGAAAATGTAAACTACTACGAAGAGAAACCACCAGAATCCATGGCGTGAGCCTGGTGGCTCTGATACCATGTTAACTACATTGTAGTGTTTGGGAATTGAAGAGAAAATCAAGAAGAAAGATGAAGAGAAATGGATGAACACAGAGAGTTTAAGAGAGAGAGGGTTTAGAGAGAGAAACAATTGATTGTATTGATACTGAATTAATATTTACAACTATGAGAATACAGTTTATATAGCCATCATGACTAACTAATTCAATAACAGCTATAAAAACCAGCCACATTCTCAACTGTCTAACTAACTATTGTTGAGCTAGAATGATATATTCAATAGCGATCTGTAGTCGACGCTACTGGCTTGTTGGAGGCGATGACTGGATCGGGAACGGAAGTCAATTAGGAATGAGGCCTGCGAGCTCCAGTCAATTAGGAGCGGTGGGTCGGAGGCCGTGATCGGATCGAGAAGATGAGGGTTCAAAAGATGCAGCCTTGGGTTCACCGATTCAGAGTTCTCAAACGGCGGCAACAATGGTAGCCATTTGCATGGGCGAGCTTCCAGTGCAAGAGGTCGGAGAGCTCGACTCGAGTTCATGGTGGTGGCTAAGAAGATAGTTTTATTTTTCTTTTCATTAATTCTTTTCAAAAAAAAAATCTTAATTTATTAATATTTAATTAGTTGTTTTAATCCAATTGGGCTAAGAAGTGGGTCCTTCGTCTGCCATGTCAGCATTTAACAAAAAATTGACAAAAAAGTTTACGGAGGTTTGACATTGCAACGAATTCATAAGTTGATGTATGATATTGCAATATTTTAAAGATGAGGCATGAGATTTATATGAGACCCAAAGTTGAGATGGTAAAATGTAATTTACCCAAAGAAATTTCTCTTTTTTGTAATCCTACCATTTTAAGGAGAATTGGAATAGCTAAGTTTTCTTTTTTAAGTAATTCATCTCTTATTCCATGCTTGTCACAAATTTTTCATTTATTTCTTCAACATACCTTGACACTAGTTTTTTACCTATTCAAATTCAATCTTCTATACCAAACGAGGACTAAGTGATAATTCTTTTACCTTCAACATTAAAGTAATTGCAGCATTGTAAGCTTTCACATGCATGTAATTTGTTGTTGATGTATGGTTTTCTCAATAGTGGAAAATGATGGGGCAAGATTAGCTGTTCAATAATAGTCGCATGCATTACATAGTGAAATGACAATGCAATAGGAAATTTAGTATACAAATGAAAAGACAAATATAATTCTTATCCTATTCTAGAAAACCCTAACACAAACTATATAAAAACACTCTAACATAGAACTGAACCAAGTTGTTAGCTTTTCCAATAAATTTTATGGAGTTTTATTAGTTAGTGCGTACCTTTCAAATAGTATGCATTTTAACATGGGCTACCTGCGAGCAGCTCCAGAGGGATCAAATCCCTTGGGAGTAGGCGATCCAATGCATCATTCATTCTCCCTCAGAGCAGTTCCATCCCTAACACAAATGCGCCAGCACCTAGCGTATTTATCCACTCAGTGAACAGTGATATACCCCAATGAACAGTAATAGGCCAAATGCATCTCCACCCCTAAAAAAATGCCCTGGCACAAACGATCTAAACTCCTACAAAATGGGCTGGCACCCAGCCCATTTAAAATTTTTAAATTTTTTTTTATAAAAGAATAAATAAATAAAATAGTTTTAATTTCGGATAAGATTTTTAACCAATCTCGTCACGTCACGTGTCATTATCCGAACATACTATTTTGTGAATAGATTTCCGCTAAGATTTGCAACCAATCCCAACGCGTCACGTGTCACTATCTGTTTACAATAATTTAGCCAAGATTACGATAAGATTTTCAACCAATCTTATTACACCACGTGTCATTATTCGAACGTACTATTTTGTGGATAGATTTCTGATAAGATTTTCAACCAATCCCGACGCCCTACGTGTCACTTCCTGTTTGCAATAATTTAGCCAAGATTTCAATAAGATTTTCAACCAATCACGTAATGTCACATGGCATTGTCCAGAACCTCATCATTTCTTTTCTTTGTCCATATAAACCCTACATCTCTACATCCATCCTCACACCAAACTCAATCCTTCTTTTTAACTTAGAATCCTTCTTCATCATTTTCAAATCTTGAGTTTTTTTTTACAATGTCTTCTTCAATGAGAGTGCATAAACAATTTGAAGAGCAACAGAAAAGATTGTTGGCATAACAAGAAGATTTGATCAATCTCGAGGAAGGTGGAGATGAGGCTTTCGCAATGGAGGAGGATGAGGATAATGACCATAGAAGGACATTCCCACCGTGTTAAGGAAGTTGTGGATCAGATAGCCAAACTCAGACGTGCCGCAAACTTTGATAGAAAACGGGAAAGACGAGGTAAAGATCTCTTGGAAGATTATTTTATTCCCAACAGCGTATTCCCTGATCATGTTTTGAGACGTCGTTTTAGAATGCAACGAAATTTGTTTGACAAAATCATGATTGCTATTTGCCACCATGATCCATATTGTGTGCAAAACGATGATGCTTTTTGGGTTCTAGGTCTTCTTCCTAAGCAAAAAATTACGGCTGCCTTGCGAATGCTTGCATATGGAGCATCTGCAGATCAAGTGGATGAGATCGCGATGATGGGAAAAACAACTGTTCTGGAGTCCATGATGTGGTTTTGATCTGTAATTGAAGCCTTGTACACCAATTAGTACCTCAAGACACCCACGCCAAGGGACATGCAAAGGCTTCTGAGGAAGGGTAAGATGCGAGGCTTCCCTGGCATGATTGGAAACATCGACTCCATGCACTGGACTTGGAAAAACTGTCCAAGTGCCTGGCAATGAGCTTATGACGACAGAAAATGAGCCAAAAGTATCATTTTGGAAGTGGTGGCTTCATTTGATACATGGATTTGACATGTTTTTTTTTATGTTCCAGGAGCTCAGAATGACCTAAATGTCATTGCCCAATCTCTAATGTTCGACGAACTGCTGCAAGAAAAATTGCCGAGATGCACATATTGGGTTAATGGCCATAAATACGAGGGACCGTACTACCTTGCAAACGACATTTACCCAAGGTGGTCAACGTTTGTCAAAATAGTGCCACATCCACAGAGTGAAAAAGAAAAACTCTTCGCAAAAAGTCAACAGGGGTGTAGTAAGGATGTGGAGTGTTGTTTTGGTATCCTGCAAGCTCGTTGGGTGATTATCAGGTTTACTGATAGAATGTTTGATGTCGAGGCTCTTCGATCCATCATGATAACGTGTATTTTTCTCCACAACATGATTGTGGAATATGAGCATTGTTGATGCACAAAACCGGAGGTCTTGGAACAACGTAAATCCGACCGTGAATCTGCAAGAAAGTAAAGAACATAAGATGTATCATGGTTCACCCCAATGTTTGGGCTACGTCTACACTGATATGGTATTTCTCTATTTGTGAGAGGATGGGAGTTTTGTAATGTGAGTGAGGCTTGAGGTTTGTGAGGGTAAGGATGCCCTTTTATAGAATAAGGGCTCATCACTTATTACATATTTGCCCCTCCATTTATTACATAATTACATTTGAGTCCCCCGAGTATTTATACGAGGTCTAAATACGAAGGCCCTAAGTATAGTACAAACAGTAGGTCCCCAAGTCTTCAGTCAAGAGAGTATTTTGGCTGGAGACTTGAAATTCAGTCCATGTGTGGGCCGAAGTAACTAGATGTCGTCTAGAACTGATACTCGATATGGGACGGTGCCCAATCTGAAATAATGCTCAACTAGAAGTAGCACATGTTGCGAGGCTGCTCTGTTTGTAGCTTATGTTGCCTTGGTTGGATCGGTTTGTGGCGTTGAAGGTGAGGGAGTCCCTTTTATAAAATAAGGGATCGCTCCTCAATACATAAGTGATGGGCTAAGAGTTGATGCCCGCGGAGAGGCGATTGCTCAGTAGGCGGTGATGCTCTCTAATGATGGTGAGGGAGTCCCTTTTATAGAATAAGGATTCGCTTCTCAATACATAAGTGATGCTTGCGGCGAGGCGGTTGCTCAACTGGCAGCGATGCTCTCTAATGATGGTGAGGGAGTCATTTTTATAGGATAAGGGCTCGCTTCTCAATACAAAAAAGATGGGCTAGAGTTGATGTTCGCAGCGAGGCGGTTGTTCAGTAGGCGGCGATACTCTCTAATGATGGTGAGGAAATCTCTTTTATAGAATAAGAGCTCGCTCCTCAATACATAAGTGATGGGTGCTCTCTAATGAAAGTGAGGGAATCCCTTTTATAAAATAAGGGTTCGCTCCTCAATACATGAATAATGGGTTAAAAAGTATTTTTCATGAGGCCCAGTTGAGGCCCAATATATGGTACATAATGTAGTCCCCCAAGTCTTCAGTCAATAGAGTCTGTTGGTTGGAGACTTCAAATTGAATCCATGTATGGGCCGAAATGGCGGTTGTTCGTAGGTGGTATTTGTATACCCTGCATTGAAGCTTTGTAGGTGAAGCTTTGCAAATGAAGCTTTGAAGCTGGAGCTTTTGTAAATGAAGTTTTCGAAGCTGGAGCTTTTGTAAATGAAGCTTTTGAAGCTAGAGCTCTGTAAATGAAGCTTTCGAAGCTAATTGACATGAGTGATGCTTATGAATGTTTATGTTGATTGACATGAGTGATGCTCATGGATGTTGACATGAGTGATGCTCATGAATGTTGACATGAATGATGGTCATGAATGTTTATGTATGATTGACATGAGTGATGCTCATGAATGTTTATGTGTGATTGACATGAGTGATGCTCATGTATAATTTTGAAGTACTGGACGTACTTTTGATCACCAGGTTGGTGATAATAGCGACAGGCTGCCGAATAATTTTGGAGTACTGGGCGTACTTTTGATCACCTGGTTGGTGATAATAGCGACAGGGTGCCGAATAAATTTGAAGTACTGGACGTACTTTTGATCACCTGGTTGGTGATAATAGTGGCAGGGTGCCGAATAAACGTGAAGTCATAGGGCCTAGCTCTTTTGGGCATATGGGCCTTGGTCCTCCACATAACATTCCAGCCCATTATTTTGGGCTTGCCCTTTTTTTTTTTTTTGTTACCCTCTGATGGGGTTATACAGATGTCTCTGAAAGATAAGAAAAATAAATTACATCATTCAAAAATAAATCTGATCCTCTGCTCAATGGGTCACGCCCATAATTCCTTTTTCTGCATGTCATCACCACCGTAATTATGTCTGCTTCTTTTTATCTTCTTTTGCTTTCTGCTTTTACTTTCTGCTTTCCTTTTTTCAGAAAGTAGGAACATGCATGATGAAAGTGTGGGCATCTTCTTTGGTCCGACACCACCCATTTGCTTTCTGTTTTTTTGTCTGTCTGTGCGCTGCTGTCATGCATGTTGCACATTATTTTTTGCCGTTACTACTTTGTCAGACGATCCAATTTGCCCCCTTTTGAGGGCCCAGAATTGTACCAACACTTCTTTAAGCACAGCGAGGTTGAGCTCGAAGCAAAACAACACTCATCATCAGCTACTAGCATCAACATATAGCATCTGCTAAAAACCTTGTAGGTTATTACGAAGAGGCAAACCCAGTTGCCTAGCTAAAACTCCAAGCGGGTTGCCATTGATTCCAGTGAGGACACTTTCACCGAGATCTGCCGCAGCCTCCACTCCCTCACGCTCGCCTGCCATCTTCCTCGTCTTCATGCGATCGCCAAGCCTGCTCCTACCTTCCTCGTCTTCACGTAGCAGTTGCAGTTTCGAAATTGATTAAAGATATTCGAACTCGTCCTCCTTGAGATGGGCGAAGAACTTAACTGCGCCACGGCCTTGAACGTCGACAACGAACTACACCTTATAAGAGAGATTGGCTGAAATCCACTTGTCCTTCCACAGCCCAACGTACCGCTTCAGCTCACCTTCCATGCCAGTAATGTCTACCTCTGGGACTCTGGGCACGTGGTACACCTTCAGAGGCACCTTCACTGTAACCCTAGCTCCGATCTTGGAGGAGACGGCGGCGGCTTCATCTGATGATGTTGATGGAGATACATCGGCGGCAGTGACCTCGCAAATTACCCTTCTACTTAATTTCCTCATGGACGGGCAGTAGGTAGGAGGTGCAAGCGGAGATTAACATAACGAAGAAAGTGCGGCAGAAGATTGCTAGGGAGTTGCAGTTTGGGACGAGGAGGACAGAGCAAGCGTTGGCGTCTTCGGCGAGCTTGGCTTGCTCGAGGGTGTTAACCTCAACAATGGCGCCGCCGCGAGGAAATCTGGAGATTTTGTTTTCTTAAAACTTGAACTGAGCTTCTCATACTCCGGTGTAAGCTTCTTACAGTGACCACACCAGGGAGCGTAGAACTCGACGAGAGCGGCGCGATCTTGACCGACCTCCTTTTCGAAGTTGTCTTCCGTGAGCGCAACGACGTCGTCTGCGAAGGCCGACTAGGCAAGGAGCAGGGCTTGGGCTTCGAAAGCGAACAGAGTCTTTGAGCTCACGCTCGGAGTCAAATGAGGCAGTGCGGTGGAGGATGGCGGCTTTGGCGCAGAAGGCGCCGGACCTGTGGGCGTGGTCAGGCAGTGGAAGACATGAATCTTGATCGGAGTAATAGTACTCCTCGTCGCTGCCCAAGCAATCCTCCATCTCATATCGTGGATGCAGGGAATTCACGTAGGGGTGAATTGGGGATTGGGTTTCTGCCCCGAGAGATTGAAGGATTGATTGAATTTTGAAGACGAGGATTCCGTGAAGGGGAATGGTGGAGCTGGACGACGTCGTTTGAGCTGGTAGGGGAAGTTGGAGAGATGGATCTAGTTGAAGTGGTGGATTTTGGGTGTGCTTCTGCAGAGGATGGGTTGGGAAGAAGCTGAACTGGAAAGTCTGAATGAGAGAGAGATCTGCGAAGGTTTTTCTGGAACAACCCAATGAGGGAGGTTCTGGGTTTCTGCAGATTCACGGTGGAGGTGAAAAAATGAAAGAGAACCGACACAACTTTTCGTATCATTTCCCACAGACGGCGCCAAATGTTGATGCATAAAACCGGAGGTCTTGGAACAACGTAAATCCGACCGTGAATCTGCAAGAAAGTAAAGAACACAAGATGTATCGTGGTTCACTGATATGAGCATATTTATGCGACTTAGTTAGCTTGTTTTTGTGCATTTATGTTGTTATGTCTATTTTCGTGTGTTTGTAGGTCCTAATACAAAGTTGGCAAGAAAGTGCATTTTGGAGCATTTTTGAGCATTTTTGGGCCAAGATTGGATAGTGCAAGCATGGAGACATGAGGATGAACGTTTTTTAATATTAGAAGGCTAGAAATCAGCATGTGTGTGTGCAAGTGTGTTGACCTACAACTACAAACATCCATCCACTACACCCATTACATCCACTCAACTACAAACATTCATCCACTACACCCATTACATCCACTCATTACCAAACATCCACCCACTACACCCATTACATCCACTCATTACCAAACATCCATCCACTACACCCATTACATCCACTCATTACCAAACACTCACCCACTACACCCATTACATACACTCATTACCACAACACTCACCCACTACACCCATTACATCCACTCATTACAACTTCATACACTCCTCTCCCTAGCCTATAAATACATCCACCCTTCACCATAACTAGGGAGATTTTTCCATCAACACAATCCACCATTCACCATAACTCACCTATATCCATCCACCACCATAATTAACCATTCACCTTCATCCAACCTAAATCAAACACATTCAGCCATTCCCTTCCATATATCCATACACATCCTTAGACACTTGTGCCGCAACAAGGTGGTGAAAAAGAAGGTCCTTGGTGTTTCAAGCTTGAAGATTTGAGCGTTTTAGGTGTACTTCGTTCTTGCTTTCAATGTCTACTTTGTTATTTTCTGATTTTGTTGCAATTATGAGTAGCTAAACCCCTATTTAGTTAGGGGGAATTCGAAACCATGTTCATGCTTGCAATATGATTTGATTACTTTCAGGTGTGATTCATAAGTTGTGAATTCAAATTACTTATCCATTTGAATTAAAATTGACTTGTGTGTGTTGGTTGGGAGTGCACGCTTAATTTTCATGCATAAATCTGATGCTAGGATATAAGGGAGTTTGACCTAATCGTTATGAACTTATATTCACAAGTAGTAAAGGTTGCTCGTCACAACCGTGTTAAGTAAATTATTGGCATAAGTTTCATGCAATTCATAGTTACAAGTGTTTCGTCAATGCTTATGATTTTCATAGAACTTAATGATTCTTGCTTGTATCTCTATTATGCAATTCATGTAGGGAACTTGTAAGGAATGCTTTGGGTTGTTGTATGCAATCATCCAATTCAATGAAATTAGGAAAATCTGAGGGTTAATTAGTGCAATTCACAGTTAATCTGGGGTGTTGAGAATTCGTAGTTTATTGAAAAGCAACTGGAAATCGTTTTGTTTGCAAGTGTGTCATGTGTGGAGAAGAACCTCCTAGCTAGCCTATCATCCATAGTTTTACCCCAAATTCGTCCAAATTTTGCTTAGTTTACAATCTGTTTGTTTTGTTTTCAAATTCACCAAAACCAAACCCCCCCCCTTTACTTTAGAGTGTCTAATTAGTTAGAATCTGTTTAGTTTGTGTTTTTAAGTGTTTTGAATCAATATAAAACCAAAAATTCGTCCAAAAAGTGTGTTAGAGTCAGAAGCTGCCTAATTATTGTTTTTAGGCAGTTTTAAGCATTTTTAGCTTGTTTTGAGTCTTTTGAGTTTGATTTGAGTTCTTTGAGTCTAGTTAAGTGTTTTTAGCCTCTTTTTATATATTTGAGTCAGTTTAGAGTGTTTTAGCAATCCCTCCTAATCCCCGGTTTAAGAACGATCCCTACGTATTCATACTACAATTGTCAACAAGAGGGTTTAATTTGTGTGCTAAGTTAATTCGCATCACACAGACGGCGCCAAATGTTGATGCATAAAACCGGAGGTCTTGGAACAACGTAAATCCGACCGTGAATCTGCAAGAAAGTAAAGAACACAAGATGTATCGTGGTTCATCCCAATGTTTGGGCTACGTCCACACTGATATTGTATTTCTCTATTTGTGAGAGGATGAGAGTTTTGTAATTTGAGAGTGAGGCTTGAGGTTTGTGAGGGTGAGGAGGCCCTTTTATAGAATAAGGGTTCCTCACTTATTACATATTTGCCCCTCCATTTATTACATAATTACATTTGAGTCCCCCGAGTATTTATACGAGGTCTAAATACGGAGGCCCTAAGTATGGTACAAACAAGTATGATTATGATGTTGTCAATGAATATGAGCCGGATCCGATGAACAACTCAAGAATACGTATCTACTGTGCTCATGATTGGACCGAAGATCCCGTGCCACACGAGCCGTTGGAACGGGATGGACGTTACAATGAATTGATCGTTCAGCGGTACACTGATGTACAAGAGCCATACTGGCACGTAACCCGCCAGAATGACTTGATTAAGCACCAGTGGGGATTGCAAGAAGGTGAAGATAATTAAAATGAGCTTGTGGTTGAAGAATAAAATGTATTTTTTAAAAGTTTATGTAATTTTATTTGGTGTGTTTTTTATTTTTAAGTTTATTTGGTGAGGTTATGTAAACTTATTTGATGTGTTTAAATAAAGTACAAAAAATAAATTTGAAATTGCATAAAGTTCTAAAAATAAATAAGATACTACATAAAATACTAATAATAAATAAGAAATTACACAAAGTACTAATAATAAATAAGAAATTACATCTATAAAATAAAAATAAATAAAAAATTACATAAAGTACCAAAAATAAAGACGAAATTACATAAAAATTACATAAGAAATTAAATAAAGTACTACAAATAAATACGAAATTATACAAAGTCTCTAGAGCTAGGATATGTGGTGCTAGGACCTTCGTTGCTAGGATTTGTGTAGCTATAACCCCCTCAACTTGTTTCTGCATCTCTTGCACGCCTCCTTCACACGATGTCTCTGTGTTTCCGATGTCCAAAAATATTTTGAATTCGGAGACAGTCCTACTAAAGACTTGTTCATAATGTCACGATCTGCTTCAGCTATCCTTTCTTCTCTAAACATCTCATTTTCTCGATTAAGTGCTTCTCTAATCATCTCGTTCTCTCGATTAACTATTTCTTTTTGTCTCTCAGCCGCCGCATCATGTCTATCAATAGTTGCTAATATTGCTGCCATAGCAGCATCTTTTTCTTCATCTTTAGCAGCTTACTGCACCATGTTCAGTTCACCTTGGTGAGCAAGTTCCTCCACATATTTAGTGTAGTCATTTTTGGAAGAACTACCTTTTTTCTTTGATGACTTTTTACCTTGAGGCCTAAGGGTCTGACGAGTCAGTTGGGTCTCTGACACTTCTTCAGCCGTCCCTTCAGTGTCTTCAAATGTGTCGCCTTCTTGTTAGGCCGTGTCTACTTCTGGCAAACTGTGTAGACCCATGCCGTGCATGACAACTTCTGGACCGGTTGCCACAAATTTGTATCTGGGCAATCTTTGACAATTTCCCAACATTCCCATTTGTTGAATGATTTGTTGTGGTTCTTCGCATTGTAGAAAGCTTGTGCTTGTAATGTATGTCTATAAATGTGGGATAAGACAGTATTATAAAATGTGGGTGTAACACAAATAAATTAATTAAAATATTGATACGGGTGGAATACATATAAATAAATAAAAATATTGTCACCTGATCTGCTAAACTTGTCCCACTACGCAGATTACCGGAAGAATGAGAGATGGCATTTTTCCAACAAGTAAAGAATGCGTTGAGTTTTTCCCAACGACCTTGAAGACCTTGACTACTTCTGGTGTCTTTTCCATGTACATCGTAAAACGCTTTCGTAATTTTACTCCACATTTCTCGCTTATCCATCTCATTACCCGTAATCAGGTCATGAGTTGTGTGAACCCAACATTCACACAATGTAACATCTACAATGAGCTTCCACAAAGTCATTTTTTTCTCAAAATGTAGAAAATATTGAAATGTAGAAAGTGTAGAAAGTTTAGAAAATATTGAAATGTGTTGAAATGAGGGTTAGGTATTTAATGAAAAATAAATTTTTTTTTTAAATTTTTTTGTATTTAAAAAAAAATCATAATTTTTAATTACTTTTAATTTAGTTAATTAATCTGGACCATTAGATTTAAAAAATATTCAAATCAAACATCCTATAAGGTGCCACGTGGCCAACGGTTATAATTCTGACCGTTGGGGCCTTTTTTTTTTTTTTTTTTTTGGGTTGAAAAATGTGAACTGTTAATCTGTAATCGAACAGTACAAATCAAAATTATATTTCAAATTTTTTTACCGTTGTTACCCATGGCTAGCGTGAACCGTTGAAAAACGTGGAGCCCAATTCTTCAATCAGGCGATAATTCATTGGCTCAGTGCCTGGCCTATGTTACCCAAGGCTAACGTCATTGTGACGTTAGCCACAATTTAAATTATTAAAAATTATATAAATACTTATCATTACAGTACATTTCAATATTTTTAAATAGTTTCAACCAAACTTTTATTATTATCCGTAATTAAAAATAAAGTAATCTTTAATTATTTTATAAAAATAATATTTTAATACCAATAATGTGAGCTATTCAATTTAAGAGTAAAAATGCATTTAGATAATTACTGCTCACCTCAAATAACTGAGTTGTCTATAGCCTGAGGGCATTTTAGGGTGGAAACAAGACAACTCCTTTCTTCAACCCGAAAACAATCAGAATAAACTTATATTATATACAATGCAAGCCAAAAGAAGCAAAACCCTCAGTTAAAATCAACTCCGGGTTTTGATTTCGGATTTCCGGGATTTGTTGTAAATCCTCCTCTTTTCGGCCTGCCGAGCTCTCTTCACTGCTTCTTCATAGCCACATACCCTGAAAGTAGTCAAGAACCTGCACCAAGAATTAAAAACAGACAAACACAACATGATTGAAGAACACATATCGGAAATAGAAACGAACTAATTTTGGAAAAACCGTATAGAAGTTACCTGATGCACTGAGGAATCGTTTTTGACCAGCTTCGACACGGCCTTCGCCAGAATCGTAGCAAAAAAATTCAGAAAGTGTACTGCTGAGAAAAGGGAGGGATGGATGGGGGGATTTGATGGACGGTTACAGAGAGAGAGTCAGGAGAGGAAAAGAAAAAGGGATGGAAACGGACGGAAAAGTAGTCGAAGCATCCACGATGATTGACGCGTGGGCGCCCTTCCACTGTGCAAAGCGGTGGCAATTTCGTAAACAAATTGAAATTTCCAATTTGAACGGCAGTGAAGAGGCGGTGGTAATTTTGTAAATAACTCAAAATCCACCCAATCTGTTCAGAGACAAAATTACCCTCCTAACTTTTAATATTTACCCTTCAACTAAGTCTCAGATCTGATGGCAGTGATGTAAATAAAGCAAATCGAGTGGCAAAGATTTGAGTGTAGCTAATGCTCAGTCAAATGCTCAGTCAACATTGATTGGTCATGGAACAAACAGTAATGATAAATAATTGAGGTTCGTCGACCATGTGGTAAGCGGGGCATTTTCTTATTCGATATCCAGATGGAGCAGGGCATTTTCTTATTCGATATCCAGATCCAGATGGTCCCTCCCCTCTCCAGAAATACAAAATTATATGTAGAAAAATTAATGTCCCCACGTTGATGAGTAGACCTTTTCATCAATCCTCAGCCTCACTCTATAAATACATACCTCCTCCCTCACTTCTTCACATCTCAAAATCTCCCATTACATCATCTTCCTTTTCATCAATTTTTTTTTTCTATTTTCCAAACACTTCGCAGAATCATGGGTTTTTTCACATACGAATCCGAGACCACCTCCGTCATCCCCCCTGCTAGGTTGTTCAATGCGACTGCTCTTGATGGTGATGAACTCATCGCCAAGCTTGCACCACAGGCAGTGAAGAGCATTGAGATCCTTGAAGGAGATGGCGGAGTTGGAACCGTTCAGAAGATCATCTTCGGTGAAGGTAGCACAAACGGCTACGTGAAAAAAAGAATTGATGTGATTGACAAGGACAATTTTGTGTACAAGTACAGTATGATTGAGGGAGATGCTATCTCTGAGACAATTGAGAAGATCTCTTATGAGACTACGTTGGTGGCTTCTGGCAGCGGTTCCATCATCAAGCGCACCTGCCACTACCACACTAAGGGTGATGTTGAAATTAATGAAGAGCATCTCAAGGCTAGCAAAGAGAAGTCTTCCCACCTCTTGAAGTTGGTTGAGAACTACCTCTTGGAGCACCAGGATGCCTACAACTAAATTCTCTTCTGCCTCTTCAATGATTTTCTGAAGTGTTGATCAAATCTTTGTGTCCTCTTGGGCATCAGTGAATTGTGTGGTTTTCGTTCCCTTTTTTTTAACTCCTGGAATACTATTTTGTCTTGTAATTGGAGCTTTTGATTGAAGATTGAATATTGTATTTCCTTACATTTACAAATGAATAAAAAGAAAATCATGGGGGTTTGATGATACATTTGCATGTTCCTTTTTAGGGGAAACTTGATATAAACCCAATTTTTTAGTCAATGGTAGGAATGATCCAATTTATTAAAAAAGTCCAATTAAATTTAATTATTTAATTATCAATAATTATCTATTCAATGATAAGATTTATTATAAAAATCAAATTTCTTCCTAATTATCTCTTTGATTATTATTTTTATTTAGTTTTTTGTTATTACTTGTTCTTCCTCCTGCTTTGAATCCCATTTATAGATTTAATTTTTTATTTTTATAATCAACATATATCACAGGTTAATTATTTTTATGTATCTATATGACATATTATTTTTTATAATCAAATTGTTGTCATAGATTAATGTGTCTTGCTTTTAGGTATATTATGTTTTTTTTTCTACCCTTTAATTAAGTTACATATCTCGCTTACCGGTATAATATGCATTCATATATTTGTTACTTGAGTTAAGGTAGAATGTTTTGCAAATAGATTTATGTTAATTTATTAGTTTTTTTTTTTTGTTATAAGATATTAATTAGATTTTTTGGGGTTGGAAAATGCATAATTAGAAAATATACAAGGAGTATAAAAGAAATAAAAATGTCACATCCCGGCCCGGGCTCGACTCCGCCATAGCACGATATTGTTCGTTTTGGGCCCCAACCACGCCCTCACGGTTTTATTTCTGGGAACTCACACGAGAACTTCACAGTGGGTCACCCATCATGGGATTGCTCTCACACAAACTCGCTTAACTTCGGAGTTCCGATGGAACCCGAAGCCAGTGAGTTCCCAAAATGCCTCGTACGAGGTAGAGATGAGAATATACATATAAGACTTACATGATCCACTCCCCTAGGCGATGTGAGATGTTACAAAAAACATGTAATTAGATAACTGGACTTACTCATAAAAATCATCCATGTTTTTGGACTTTGATCTAAAAGCCCCTTCTTTTTATTCACCTTGGTAATGAATTTAAAGCTTCATTTTATAACTATATATGACCCAACTTATATATGTAATTCATATTAATCACCTACTGATTTTTTTAAGAGAAAATATCAATCACCTAAATATTGTAATAAACTTATATAATATCCGAGTGGATAGGCTATTGATTTTCACCATGCGTCTCGAATTTAAAATTTTCCCTCCCTTAAATTATTGTAATAATTTTGAATGCTATGCATGCGGGTAATAGTAATATTTAAGAATAAATAAATAATAACTCATATTGTCACCGATCCATTCCTATTCAAAACTCCTCCCTTTTAAATTATTGTAATAATTTTGAACGCTTCCTCTATTTTTAATAGTAATATTTAAAAAAAATAAGTAATTCATATAATAAAATAATTATACATCTACCATATGATACCCGATCAATTTAAAGCATTACATTTTCTAGTTGTATATGAGTTACCAATATAACACGTCAATTAGTAAAAGATTGTAATATTATATTATATTTGATAATGTGACAAGTATGCCATTCTACCTACTCCTTCATATTAGCCGGCCACTAATTAAAAATGTGACAAATATCATTTCATTTCTTTATTTTAAAAATAAGACAACTAGTAGCAAGTTACGGTTATTCACTTTTTTTTTTACCCAAAGAAGCTATGAAGAATTTCACCATACCCATGACCACAATCAAGCAGTCAAATATCATTTCATTTGGCCTAGTACTTCATATTAGCCGGCCACTAATTAATATTGTTAAAGTTTTTAAATTGATAATGTGACAAATATCATATATCATTTCATTGGACATACTACTTCATATTAGCCGGCCACAAAGCATATGCCGGTTACCAATTTAAAGATAATAGTAAAAGACATAATCAGCTTATATTATATTTGGATGATAAATTTAAGATACTAAGAAATTTTCCAGTTACAGAATTTGAAATAATTTAATTTAATTTGTAGAATTTGTGAATTTTTTTTGTTCCGCCAATAAAAGAACAATAAAATTTAAATACAAAATTTAATGAGTATATAAAGTCATTAATGGATAAATGAGATAAAGTAATTAGTAAATGTGTTAGTAGTAATGGCAGCGACGTGGTGGCAATAGTAGTAGCAGCAGTGATAATGATGATAATAGGTGGTGGTGACGGCAAGAACAGTGACATTGGTATGTGGTAGTGACATGTGGTAGTGGTGGTGGCCGCTTTTGGTTGAGTTTATATTTTTTGTTTTTATGTACTATTAAAATTTGAAAATTTCAACCATTTACATAGAACTTAAACTTGAGAATTGAAGGTCTAAGAATTCAAATTTTTCTTTTTCACGCGAAAAATCTAAATTTCTATGTTTATGAATTCAAACAAAAGAATTTGTGCATGTTAATATATAAATTCTAAATTTTTATCAAAATTTCAAATTTATTTCCTTTATTCAATTATTGACCAGGGCTAACTAAAATGAAAACTAATGAAAATGGCTTGAAAACTTTGAATTTTAACGATAAGGACAAAATAAAAGGTAAAGTGAATATTATCAGATTTTACTTTTTAATGTAAAAATGTGATTTTTCATTAAAGTAAATAATACTATGAGGTTTTCATTAAAAGTTAAAACTCCCCTAACTAAATGAGTTGAGCCAACTGCTATTAGACAAAGGCTACAATTCCAACAGTGATTCCTATCTCTCACACAAAACGAAACGACTGCTTTAAAGCATCATATCTACAATTCACAAGTGATTCCTATTTCTCACACAAGACAAAACGATGATTTTAAAGCATCACACTTTCCAACTAGATGACCTGACCACTACACGGCGAGGCCTATATCGTTAACCTAAGGATCATAATACAAATCAGTCTCATCTAACATGTAAGGCGACCGGTTAATGCAATTAGAGAATCCCATTTCGTTTTTCTTGTAAACCACTTAGCAAATCACACCATAAATACACTCATGAGTGTAAAGAATTTTGGAAACCTCAAACTGATGCTCATTGACAAGTAACTCAAGCTTGCGATCACTAAAGCTCAATTTGTGGTTGTTGTTGAGATTGACATAATTCTTTATTTTGGTCTCTGAGATGTCAAACCAATAGAAATGATCCTTGAAATTGTCCACCGTCAATCGTTGTAGTCATTCTATGAAAATCTTCAGTAAATCATTTTGTCTCATTGTTTATTAAATTGAGAGTATTTTTGTCATTTTATGAAGAACCAAAATGATTGAACGATGTACAAAATCAATGACTACTTGTATCGATTTCAAATCTCAGACACTAAAGTAAAAAGTTATGTAAATCTCATAGACTATTTTAGCTAAAATGCGTTTATAAAATAAAGGAGCAATCGTCTGTCAATGGGCCGGTTCAAGGCCCACATAAATTGGACTGGTCATGCCCACCCATTTGCCCTTACAAACGCATCCCAGGGTAGATTGGCACAAGTCAGTTCGTTTGAGTTTGCACTTGGACCGGGACAAGCACGTCAATTTCAAACAGGAAAGGACAGTGTAGTAATTTCACAGACATCGTATGTACAGAGTTCTTCTGGAACGAACCCCACAAGAACACGCAGAAGCTGTTCTCGACTCTTCGTTTTCCTTCGGTTTCCCAAAAACAAAATCCCTTCGGCTTTCCGTCTGCTCTCGAAACAGTTCCACCTTGTCTACTGAATCCGGTTTTCTACAATGTCAGGCGTATCGATTGCTCGGATTCGGGGAGAGAATCGGTTCTACAACCCGCCAGCTGTACGACAACGGCAGCAGCAGCAGCGACAAAAGCTACAGGAAGAGAAGCATCAGAGGCAGTCGGTGGATTCAGATGACTGTGCGACTTCATACAGTTCTGGTTCGGGTCGGGAAGTGGTGAGCGATGCTACGAATTTGGATCGGTTTTTGGAGTACACCACACCTGTGGTTGTGGCCCAGTATTTTCCCAAGGTATTGCAAATCAATCTTAAAAATTTCTTTTGGATTTGAAACTTTATGAGAGATTGAAATTTTGAAGTTTTGGTCGTATGCTATCGCTGATAATTTTAAATTTTGTTATGTGTTCAACTTGTATTGAAGTTTTCAACTTTTAAGTTTTGGGTTCCGGCGCGTTGTTTTTGTAATTGTGTAGATGTGGTTCTTATGTGTTTCCATTTGGTGATGATAGACAAGTGTGAAGGGATGGAGGACTCGTGAGTCAGAATTACATCCATACTTTGTGCTTGGAGATTTATGGGAATCCTTCAAGGAGTGGAGCGCTTACGGTGCGGGTGTTCCTCTTTTGTTGAATGGGAGTGACTCTGTTATCCAGTACTATGTTCCTTACTTGTCCGCTATTCAGCTCTATGTAGACCCATCAAAGCCATCAACGAGAACAAGGTGAGCAATATATCAAAGTATTGACACTTTCAATCAATTCAAATTATCTTTTAATGTTGCTGCTCATTTCTAACTTATGGGTTAGACATGAATGTCATTACGTGGGGAAAATGTCGGAGGAAATTTGAATTTAGTGAGGTAGATTCTGCTGTTCATTTTGATGTGATCAATTTATTTGTAATCATTAGTTACCTGATAATAAGACAGATCTGTAAATGTATGATGGTTAAGTAATCTCATCCACTATTGCAGATACAACTTGGTTGATTGGGTTACAATTTTTATCTACTTATAGTTATGGCTTAGAGTATACGAGGATAGGAAATGTCGTCTTATCAATCTATGTTGAGAAAATGGCTATGGTAATAGACAGTGGGAAGGATATATTGTGATGATAGGTTGTGAAAGACGAAATATGGTGGTGGAGTGCTGTTGGTTGAGACAGCAGTGAGACATCTTGTAAACAATGGGTGACAAGATCTTTGATATAATTCATGGTAGCGTACTTGGATATGGTGTTACTTGGTGTTTAGGCGAGACGTCTGATGGTTTATGGCTTAATCTCAACTTGAATTGGCAAAACATTGCGCAGAATTACATGCTAATGGCTAGTTTGAACCGTATTTTTCCTTTCTTTAGTGAAACATGCTAGTACTGGAGCCAAAGAATTACCTATCTTTATCATTTGTGAGATAAATTGTGCAGAGGCTCCGTGCACACTAATAGCTAGTTTTAAATGTATTTTTCCTTTAGTGAAACACAAAATCAATTTTAGTTAGTTGTGAGTTAAATTGCGCTTAGAGGTACACAAAATCAATGTTCACTCAGATGAAATCAATCTGTTGGCTAGTAAGTGTTCTTGTCACATAATTTTCCACATGTGTGCATGTTGTTACAGGAGGCCTGGTGATGAGAGTGATGCAGAGTCATCGAGGGAGACAAGTAGCAACGGCAGCAGTGATTATGGAACAGAAAGAGGATTTAACAATGTTCCTTATAGTGCTTTAAGTTGGCAGAATGCTGCAGATGTAAATGGCCATGGTTGGAATAAAACCTTCCCGAGAAATAAACCCATAAATGGTTCCTCAAGTGATGAAAGTGGTGAGGCTTGCAACCCTAGTCAGCTTATATTTCAATATATGGAGCATGATCAACCATTTGGTCGTGAACCTTTGGCTGATAAGGCAAGTCACGCATCATCTCAGAACACTTAATATGTTGAGTTTTCCTTTTTCATTTATAAGTTTGATGGTAACATGCACTCATCGCTACCTTCCAACAGATTTCAGTTCTTGCATCTCAATTTCCGGAGCTGAGGACATACAGGAGCTGTGATTTATCACCTTCTAGTTGGCTTTCTGTAGCCTGGTATGCTTTATTTTACTCCTCGTAAACACAGGATTGATGCATATGTTATCATAAATCTAAAATTGTTTCTGTGTATATTCTTGTTAAAGGTATCCGATATATAGGATACCTACAGGTCCAACATTGCAGAGCCTAGATGCATGCTTCTTGACCTTTCATTCCCTATCGACTCCCACAAAGGGTACATCTCTATCTCTATGTACATATGTATTATATATTTGTGTACATTCATGCACTTGCTTGTTTTGCAAATCACGTTATAATATATCATGTTGTCGGGAGCAGGTGCAAGCGCTGATGGACTTCAGTGTGGTGGTGCACGAGCTAGAGACAACCAAAATGCCGATTTCAAACTATCATTGCCAATCTTTGGGCTTGCTTCGTACAAGTTCAAGGTTTCCTTTTGGAATCCTAATGGAGTTTACGAATGCCAGAAGGCTGATTCTCTATTGCGAGCAGCTGACAACTGGCTCAGGCTATTGCAAGTTAATCATCCTGATTTCAATTTCTTTGTGTCGCACAGCATTCCAAAGAGGTGAGAAGGGAATTTATCTATAATCAGCTTGCAGTTATCATCCCAGTGCAAAAGGGATAAAACGTACTGATGACGAAAACTCTATTCACCGGCCAGTTTTTCATGTTATTGGTTGGATATCAGTTCGCACTCCTGTCGTTATATTACATAGACTTGGCCCTTGATATCTTATATTATCATCAAAGCAGAATTAAGAGTGATTTTGGCTCTCTGAGGGCTTTGGATAGGCTGAAAGAAGAATAGTGATGACATTATCGTTAATAAAGGCCTTTTAATTTGGGGAGTGTGCTTCAGAATGGGCTTCATGTATTGCATCAGGCATTATGATGACGACTCTTCTTAGTCTATTTGCTGCATCGCAGTTTGGCAGTTTAGGTGGAAGGAACATATGTCAGTAGCTGTTGACAATCTTCTGTTACTGTTTAGTTGATGACGATGAAAATATATTAACTTATCATTGTTTATATATCTCCGTATATGTAGAGGTGCCTTTTGTTTAGTATGTTTGATCACACCGTGTGTATGAACTAACAGTAAAGTTCAACGCAAACATGCTCTGTTTAGTGTATATTCTGATCCTACAGTAAATTAGCAGTGAGATATGATGAACAAGGTGGGTGTGTCCTTGCACTCATGCTCACTCTTCTGATGGCAAATGAACTTTAGGATGTGCCGGCGGAGGACTTTGATGCAATTGCGATGCTGTTGTAACATTTCAAGCCAATCATGCATTATCATGCGTGGTTTTCTTGGAATGTTGCCACAGTGACATCCTAGTCGTCGGTAAGTTCCTCCTGTGCCTGCCCTACATCTGGACAGGTATAGGGTCTTGATGGGTGCACATGGGAGTGTTATTCCAGGGACTTGTTATAGACCAGCATTCTAACTCCAATGGAATACCTGGTGAGTTTCTTACACTCCAAATCTGATCAAGGCTAAAGCCCGATTCGGAAAGCCAGCTTGTCCCTTCCCATTGCAAGCATGTTATTAGTGTGCAATTTATGCAAATATGTGTTATTTAGTGAAAACAACAACTCACGATAGTAGTACTTCCATGGCACGAGTACGTATATTCAATACTTACGTGTATTCAATATAATCATTAGTTCAACCATCAAATGATGATTTTATTATATACATAATTCAAATGAATTACATATAATTAGTAGATGGGATTATATTAAATGCATATATATATATATTTGTAGCCAATCCTAAAATTGAAAGCTTTAATCAACCTGAAAGACAAATTTGCTATATCTGGTTTGGTATTGATAGAATCATAGGCTAAAAGCTTACTTATGTTTATAGCAAAACGCCGAGCCTTGATGCATCCAAAACAATAAATATGGCAACCTACCATAAACGCTTGAATAATGGTACTTTTATGTACCACAAACACCGAGTTCAAGCTTCGAACCCACAACTACCACTTAAGTTAAATCCTTGTATAAACCAATGGAGGAAATTAATCGCAAACGAGCCTAAAGTGCCCCTATGCCATATCTATCTAACCTAAAGTGTCACTATTCCATTTGATTTTGTATCCCCAACTTGGGATCAGTGCAAATAAATTCCCTGACAACCTTGGGCAAGTTATCAGGAACATACAGAAAGTGGATAAATTATTCCATATTTTCATTATGCACATAAAGGTTTGAGTACATTACAAATAGATAGATGTTGTTCTGATCATCTAACTATTACCGCTTGTTACATAAATAGCACCACGTTCTTCCCTCTCGTATTACTTAGGTCTGATCTCTGGTCCTATTAACTTACCATTTCCACATCTCCCACTACACTATTAACTCATAAATCATCAAAAATAGTCGACATCAGCAGTCCTTGAACAAACTCACACCTCCGCGCTTGCTCCTCTTGGTCCTTGCGAGATAACGGTGGCTGTTGAACGCTTCTGTTGCAACCATAGACCAGTGTTAGACCTTGAAGAAATCATAGTAAATTCACCGCACACAATGGAAACACGTAAATAAGCACGCATGATTTATCTGTTGTACATCCAGACCTCAACACAATCCCTTAATACTATCCCTACTTATCTGTTGTTCTGTATTCCGAAACAAAAAACAAGATAGAGGACTCTCATTTATTACTCAGGCACCAAAAACATAAAAAGAAAAGATAAAGATAAAAGTTGTAAACTGGTGATGATGTTCATACCTTTCCGAGACCTCTTCCTTTGTGCTCTCCTTCACAAAAGATGGTTCAACTAAAGGATGGGTCTGTGTACTGACATCCTCATCAACCGTGGGAGGGTTATATATAAAAGAAGACAACAAAGGATCAGCTTCAGTGTTTGAGGAAAGGAACGAAGACCCTCCTAGAAGAGATTGTAAACTTCCTTCCCGCAGCTCTTTCCTTAATATAGAAAATGTTGACCCAGATCCCCTGCGAAGTTTCCTCTTGCGCTGAACGTAATGTATAGTCAAGGAGCACATGACCCTTACTTAGGACTTAAAAATATTGACAAACTCAAAATAAACATGGAAGCAAGAGTTATCAAAGTTTTTATGCAAGAAAAATACCATGGCAGCAGATTAGAGTGACTGATGGAAATACAGGAAGTGTCAACAAAAGGAACAAGGTCATGGTGACAATCGATCACATTTAATAACCAGTCTGCTTGCTGGCCAGACACATTAAGATATGTGAAAGTGATTTAGATACTCGAACATAATTTTTGCTGAAATTGAGGAAATTTTAAGGATAAAGGTTTTATGATTCCTGTCACGCCGTTATTTAGATGGCTTTAACCAACTACTAAACGATAAAAATCCACCTTGCAACTAATTTTTATGGCACAATGAGCATGCATGTAAATCATAACCAAACCAAACACAGAAGTCCAAACAAAAGGATATCTTTAACAAACTCCCATGTTGCGTAGTAATATGGCTCACAAGGTTTGCTCCCACCCTTTTCGCACAAACTGGACAGACCTGCCAAATGGAAAGGAATGAACATTTAGTTCCATAAAAATCCACGAGAGGAGGACATCCCAATTGATAACAATGGGCAAGATCATAAACAATCCAAGAGGAACATTACTTCCATTCTATTAATTAAAACAACAATTAGACCTGAAAGATTATATATCTGTATATCAACAAGGAAAGTAACTACAAGCTTGGCTCAAACCCATCATAAAGACGTAGTCTTCAACCCAACACACAAAACTAGCAACGAAGAATACCAATATTGTCGGTCTATTAAAGCCAACATTGTCGGTCACCATCATATATACTACATGAACCACATAAGCAGTCATGACAAACTCACTAAAATGACCCCTCAAGATAGCCCACTAATTTGCAACTCAACCCTACTCAAACAAGCCCCTTGCACAAGCAGAGCCAGACCCCAAGAGAAAACCCAAGTAAACTGCTAGCATCCTTTTGCATGACTCGACAATGATACATTTCTCTCCCCAGAAGTTCACTCACTCTCTTTGTAAATTACAAAACTAGTGAAACAATCACAACAAAAAACTGCTGCTTTCTAAGCCAAAACGAAAACTAGACTACCAACAAAACGCAATCATTAAAATTTATAAGGGAAAAACAACGGAAAGCTCGACAGTTCGTATTTTCACACATTTAGAACAACCACTTTCCGAATTAAGCTAGAAACTAATTAATTACACTGTAAAACTTCAAATTAAACAAAAAAAATAAGTGAAATTGAACAAAATACCCCGTTCTTAGCCTCCAGCGGATGCTCCTCATCGATGTGGCAGCAAAGCCCAACGACATCAAAATCCTCGGCGCAAAAAGGACACAAAAACTCGGCCTTTAAATCATCGTCCCCGTCAGTTTCTTCGTGCGAAAACAGATCTGCACCAACCAACCGCAATCAACACCCCCAAAAACCAACCCATAAAAAAAATCAAGAAAATCAACGACAAACAATGAACACTGCCAGGAACAGTTCGGCAAACTCACCGGATCGCGACAGATACCGCCTCGACGAGGGGGTCGAGAAGAGACTGCTCCACGAATTATCAGAGTCCATTTCTTATGCAGTGCAAAATCAAATCACGGCGACGGCGAATTCGGAGCTCCAATCGAAATTTGGGGTCCGAATTTGTGAAATTTGAAACCCTAGAAAAAACTTGGAGACGGTAGTTAAAGCGAGTGTGGTGTGAGAGTGTGAGGAAGCGACCAAGAAATTGCGAGCGAAGAGAGAGAGCACGCAGCAGGAACCCTCTACCAAACTCACGAAGCGGGTTAAACCGCATTTTATAGTACCCGCGTGCCGGAAATGCCCTCGTACATTCCGGTGAATTTCGGGGGATGCCACTATCTGCCTGAGCCATGCGATTTTTCTACGCATGTGGATTTCATTGGACGGATGACGTGTGGTGAATTCATGGGTTTTATCTCTTTTGGGGTTTCTTCAATTGAGATTGGACAGATTTTAGTTCTTCTAATAAATTTACAAGTATTTAATTAAAATTTTAATAATTTTTTCAAATATAATGTGTATTTAGTCATTATTTTAAGATAATTTATTACATCAAATCAGGTTGTATTTAAACATGATTTTAAATAAGTTTATTACATTTTAGGTATATTTAATGAACTTTTATTTTAAATAATTTTAAAAAGTTGAGGAATTTTAGGGTATTGAAAAATTTTTGTATTGTATTTCAAGCATTCACAAACGTCTCATCTTTCTGAGATTTCAAGATAATTGAATCAAAACTTTATATAAAATCTCTACAAGACAGTTAAGCTCTGTTAAAATTGAATTTTATAAATTTATTATATAAAATCCATCAATATTCATGAATTTATATAACCCTATTACATGAAAGCTCTACAAGCCACTTGGTTGATTGCCACTTGGGTGATTTTGTGACACGACGCGGTTTTAGCTTTTCATGTTCTCGCCTTCTCTCACACGTTATGGAATTTTGATACAAGTAATCTATCAGGGAAAATTGGAAGTAAAATGTCGACGTCCGTTTGTTGGCAGATAGGACAAAATAATGAATTCAAATATTAGTCCTAGTTGTCACTTAATATTACAGTCTAGTAGTATTCGTACTCATTTGTAAGTTAGATGTTTTAGATTCGACTCTCGTCAAAGGTACATTTAAACCACATCATTGCTAACTCATTATGAGACTTAACTCATTCTCTCACTCTTGTTTGGCAATGGTAATTGTATTTTGGATGATATATTAACTTTAGGCTTAATTGTAATAATAGTTTTCGAACCTTATTCCTAGTTTAATTTTAGGGTAAAAATTTGTTTACTACTCTCATGTTTCGTGGTTTTCAACATTTAGTACATCAAGTTTTTTTCGTCCCAGAGTCATACCTAAAATGTAAATTTTGAGACAGTCTCATACATCCGTTAGTCAAACTGTTAAATCTGCCTTTAATTATGACGTGACACCCATGTGGACAATAACTGGGCGCCACGTGTCATCCACGTTTTGTTTTTTTTGTTTTTTTTTCCCTTCTTATTCTTCTTCTTCTTCCTCCTTCTTCTTCTTCTTCTGGGGTTCGGTTCTTTTTTTTTTCTTCTTCTTCTTCTTCTTCTTCCTCCTCATTCTTCTTCTTTTTGGTTGCAAGGGGTTGGGTTTTGGGGGGGAAGGGGGGGACGAACTGGGTTCCCTTTTTTTTTTTTTTCTTCTTCTTCTTCCTCCGAATCTGCAACCCATATTCGGTTTTTTTTTCTTCTTCCTCCTTCTTCCTTCTCCTTCCTCCGAATCTGGGTTGCAGATTCGGCTTTGTTTTTTTTTTCTTCTTCTTCCTCCTCCTTCCTCCTTCTTCTTCCTTCTTCTTCTTCTTCTTCTTCTTCTTCTTCTTCTTCTTCTTCTTCTTCTTCTTCTTCTTCTTCTTCCTCCGAATCTGGGTTGCAGATTCGGTTTTTTTTTTTTTCTTCTTCCTCCTCATTCTTCTTCTTCTTCCTTCTTCTTCCTTCCCCTTCTTCTCCTTCTTCTTCTTCTTCCTCCTTCCTTCCCCTTCTTCTCCTTCTTCTTCTTCTTCTTCCTCCGAATCTGGGTTGCAGATTCGGCTTTTTTTTTTTCTTCCTTCTTCTTCCTTCTTCTTCTTCTTCTTCTTCTTCTTCTTCCTCCGAATTTGGGTTGCAGATTCGGTTTCTTCTTCTTCTTCTTCTTATTCTTCTTCCTCCGAATCTGGGTTGCAGATTCGGTTTTTTTTTTTTTCTTCTTCTTCCTTCCCCTTCTTCTCCTTCTTCTTCTTCTTCTTCTTCTTCTTCTTCTTCTTCTTCTTCTTCTTCCTTCCTCCTTCTTCCTTCCCCTTCTTCTCCTTCTTCCTTCTTCTTCCTTCTTCTTCTTCTTCTTCTTCTTCTTCTTCCTCCGAATTTGGGGAAGATGAAGGTTTTTTTTTTTTTAATATATATATTTATTTTTTATTTTTATTTTTTTTATAAATATTTTATTTGTAATTTCCACGTTGGTGACACATGCGCCCAGTCATTGTCCACATGGGCGCCACGTCACAGTTAACGGGATACTTAACAGTTTGACTAACATATGTATGAGACTGTCCTAAAATTTACACTTTAGGTATGACTCTGGGACGAAAAAAACTTGATGTACTAAATGTTGAAAACCACGAAACATAAGGGTAGTAAACAATCTTTTACCCTTAATTTTATATCATGAACTCTTATATTAGTCTCTTTAGTCTTCGAACTTAACAATGTATTTACAATTAGTCATTTTCACTAATGTCGTCTATTTTTCCATTACATTTAGAGGTATATTAGAAACTTCATACCAACATTAAAATCGCATTGCCCAATATTTACAGTTGCTAAAGTCCAACCATTTTCATTTTGCATATTTAAAGTTCAAATTTCAATTTGTTTTAAGTTTTAGACATTAATTGTCACTTAATACTTTGGTCTAGTGGTATTCTTCTTAACTTATAAGTGGGAGGTCTTAGATTCAGTTCTCAATAAAAGCGAAATTGAATCACACTATTATGGCTGGCCTATTGTGAGTCTTAGCTTAGTCCCCCACCCTTTATTGTAAATAATATATTTTGTTAAAAAAAAAGTTTTAGATATTAATTTATAAAATTTTATTTGTTTTTTAGTTTTTTCTATTGTTTTTTGAAGTTTTAAGTTAAAGTTTCTAATATACCCCTAAATTTAAGGAAAAATACACAACGTTAGTGAAAGAACCAATTGAACAATACATTGTTAAATTCGTGGACAAAAGAAACTAATATGAGAGTTCAGAGTCTAAAATTAAACTAAGGGTAAAGTTTAAGGATCATTGCTACAATTAAGTCTTAACTTTAAAAGTATATATGTTTAGTTATAAAGAATAGATAATTGGGAATATAATTGTCATCATTTCATGTTGTGTTTAGTAACAACCAATGAATGAAAAGATACATCGTTCTCACATCGGCTATGGGCGTTGCATACCTGAAAAATTAGGTATGGGATAAACTAAGAGAGAGATTGTTTATCTCTTACACATACCGGTTCATGACTACTCAGACTTCAAGCAACAAAATATGCCATAAATAAGATTCGTTTTGCTTCACAAACAATTCTTTGTAGATTGATTTACATTAGTATTAAGCTAAAGTAAAAATTGGAATCCTCTACGCTTTTTCTATATCATTTAGATTAAACATCTGTGCCTTTTTAAAATTTGATTAAAGTGTTTTGACCAATAACGGTTATTGAATAACCACCTCAAGCTAAATTACATGTCATTATTATATTTTTTTAAATTAAAATAATTTTTGAATTTATCTTTTTATCTACATGATGCACTTTTCCTTATTTAGTGGAGATATTAGTAATTAAACTATATATTCTCTTATTCCATATATGTCTTTTCGATCACAGTTTTTTTTTTTTTTTTTTGGTTGTGCAAATATTTAATATTATTTCTTTTTTCCAAATGGTTTTTTTTTTCTTGATCCTACATCTATGACCGAATTGCGGCCCATCAGTTTTTGTAATGTGATATATAAGATTTGCTCAAAGGTGCTTACGAATAGACTGAAGAGTATATTACCAGATATTATTTCACCTTCATAAAGTGCGTTTATTTCTGGTAGATTAATTTCTGATAATTGTTTGGTGGCATCAGAAATTGCTCATTTTATGAAGAGGAAATTTTGTGGTTGGAATGGAGTGATGGCACTGAAGCTTGATATCAGTAAAGCATACGATCGTATTGAATGGTCTTTTTTAGAACAAATTATGCGAAGCTTGGGTTTTGCGGAAGAATGGATTACTTGGATTATTGACACACCCCGTCCCGGAATGCCCACTAGGACTCTGAATCGAGATGCGATGGCCGACACCTGGAAGGTGACGAAGCCATAAAGTGTGAAGATATGAAAAAAATGTGAATAAATTTAAACCTCATAATGCCTAAATACCAGAGTGCGCTGGTGAGTGGGAAGGAACCCACTTCACACGTGACGTTAGAGCATAAATAAGTACAGTAGAGTGGATTAAGAATCATACCCTCGAAAGAATCTCCAATACTAAGAATCGCCACGAATCTTCGATGATAAGAAAGCTCAGCTAATAAAAACTGGAGGGTGAAAACAAAACAAGGGTGAGTGGCCCTAGAAATAAAATTTTAATAGAAACCATCTAAAGCATTACAACCACTCACTGCAATACCTATATAGTTTCCAGAAAATCATACCACGTATCAATGTGAAATCAAAGGTATATTAATAGTAAACCATAAATATACCACAACACAGCATCTTATCAGCAATATCAATAATCATGTGATTAATAACCCATACTAGCACGCAAGTTGGAGTCACCTATAGTGACCTGTACGACTTATCCATATCTCATCACATATGCTAGCTCATAAGTCTGGAGTCACCTCTAGTGACCTGTACGACTTATACATATCTCATCACATATGCTAGCTCATAAGTCGGGAGTCACCTCGAGTGACATGTACAACTTATCCATATCTCATCACATATGCTAGCTCATAAGTCGGGAGTCACCTATAGTGACCTGTATGACTTATCCATATCTCATCACATATGCTAGCTCATAAGTCGGGAGTCACCTCCAGTGACCTGTACGACTTATCCATATCTCATCATATATGATAGCTCATAAGTCGGGAGTCAACTCTAGTGACCTGTACGACTTATCCATATCTCATCACTTATGCTAGCTCATAAGTCGGGAGTCACCTATAGTGACCTGTACGACTTATCCATATCTTAATAAGTATACCTGCACACGAGTCGGAACCACCTAAGGTGGTCTGTACGACAGGCCTGGGTGTAAATAAATACGCTCAAGTGCTACGATCACATGAAGAATGTGCGAATAATCTCGGGTCACCTACGAGTCGGAACCACCTATAGTGGTATGTACGACAGGCATGTGCACCTACCTTGGATCCAAGGTGAGCGTAAGGTGCGGGAGCTGAACATCACGTGAAGGACTATGCCCTGGCCACGAGCGGGAGTACTAACACCGGGGTGCAGGTTTATGAGCTCTAAATGCATCTCGTGTGACATATACAACTCATAGGCAACTTGTACGACAATGTTGGAGTTACCTAAAACATAATGTGATCATGCCATAACTCAATCATCTCAACTAAAACCATAACTCACCTAACTTACCTGTGTGTTCCGCGTTCATCTTCGCACTTCAAAGCATTCATAATAATTTTGTGCAGGTAATACACACATAGATATGCCATAATGCAAATCTAAAACTCAACCATATCATGGTATTTTTCCAATATATATATATATATATATAATGTGGCGTAAAATGCACAATCTATAACGCCTTACTCCCAAATTATTTATTTTCGGAAATAATTATCGGGAATAAGTCCAACTAAACACTAATTTAATTAACTATCATTACTTACGTTTCCTTATTTCAGTTTTTTGATTCCTTCCACATTGATTTATGACCAACATCCAATCACTAAAAACATAAGGTTAAATCACATATTTTCACCAATTTCCTTCACATTGCTCAATTCCCAAACAAGGTTTTTGTTTCACATATTGTATGGCTACATCTAACGTCTCGTTAGACTGCCTACGTACCCTAAACAGGGATCAAGCCATTCGTAGTTCACACTAGTACTTCAAAGCATTCACAACAATTATATGTAGGTAATAAGCATAAATCAATTTAAAAACGTTTGGGGAATTATTAATCATACATACATACATACATACATATACATATATATATATATATATACACAATAGAAAGGAAAAGACCCACTCACCTGAGGTCCGCACTACGACTCCCTAGCATGCATATCGAGACATCACGAACCAATGTCGCCTAAAACAATTATCAAATCACGTCTCAGAGTTCTTACCAATAGAATACATAATTTACATAAAACACATCCTTATGTAATTCAATTCGGAAGATCTGCATCACGGATTTCCTATCCGTTGCTTCCAAAGATTCACATTATACTTCTAGAACAACATCCTAAGGTTTCATTATGATCCAAAAGTCGGATCTCCGCCAATTGCCCAAAATCAAGTGGCGGTCAACATTTTATTTTATGAACTTACAAATCCAATTCGGGAAGATTCGTACGTCGGATTCCCGATCTGTAAGTTTCTATGGTTCTCAAATATTACGTACTATAACATATTAAAGTTTGGTGACGATCCAACGGTTGGATCGTCGATTCATATAATGACCTATTAACGTAACGGTGAGAATTTAGATTCTAACAATCAACCTACGTCCTACAATTACCAAAACTGAACTCAAAGCATCTAGTTATCCAAATAATAACATCGACGGCCCCCTAGCCACGCGCCGCCGCGGGTGGCGGTCGGCCGCCCCGACTCGCAGGAAAATTCAACTATTTTTAAAAATTCTCAAAAATTACAGAAATGAAGATCTCAAAGAGTAGAGCAAACTTTATACCTGTGACTAAGGCCAATTTGGCCAGGAAAAACCTCAATTTCATGAAAACCCGCCGAACCCTAGAATTTGGGTGAACTTCGATTCACCAAATTTGCAACTTCGATGTCCCCAACTTGTTTGGGGTTTTCTCCTGACCTCAAGAGAAGTTGAATGAGGCTGGTGGCCAATGGTAATAGTTGCACAATGGCGGATCGCCGCCATAATACCCACGCACCCACCGATGAAATTTCACGAACCCTAGGCCTAAAATCCACCAATTAATGGATGAAAATGGAAGATGGGAGGTCGTGGAATGGTTTTCAGGTGGCGACTTGGCTTAATTCCCTAAAAATTGGCCGAGAAAACCATCGATTCCATGGCTCCCGCCAGTCGGGTCTTACAGGTCAAAGGAGACCCGGTTTAGGTTCTCTTTTCTTCTTCTTCTTCTCTCATTTCCTTCTTGATCTCCTTCCTGATTGGTTCTTCACTTCCCTCTCTACTCCAATTGGCCTTCTTTCCTGATTAGGCAGCGCCCATTTTCTTTCTCTCCCTTCTCCTTTGCTGCCATCAAGCAGCCATTCTTCCTTTTCTTTTTTTCTTTTTTCTTCTAACCACAACCCTTAAAATAATAACAATAATAATTCATACCTGTCATGAACTATTGATCAACGGAAATCAATACCCTCGCCTCTAGGGTATTCTCGTAAATTCACCTTTTAAAATTTATAAAATAATAAAATTTGGGACGGATTGTCACAATTATGCGATGTGTTACATCCGTAACTTACTCTTTCAAGCTTAATAGGGAACCAGTGGGATTAGTGCAGCCTAAGAGAGGCATCCGGCAAGGTGACTGTAACACCCCGGCCCCGAAATAATTTATTTTGGGAGTTAATCTTGATGATAGGCCCAATTTAGAATCATGGTTAATTTATTACCCTTAATTACATTTCTTTACTTTGAACAATTTAGTTCCGTACAAAACTATCCATGCTTGTTTAATTCAACTCACTAATCCTTTACATTAAATTCATGACCAACCCCTTATTTAAATTACCATAAGGTAAAAACTCAAATTGTTTACCAAATTCCTTTCTTTGGGACAAAATTACAACAATGAATTTCTCTCGAATAATTACCACTTCTCGTGCTTTTTAATTATGTGTCTTGTTTCCAACCATGAATCATGACTAAAACTTTAAAACCAAACTTACTAATTTATTCTCACTTTGTCACCATTTCGATTTATAGATCACTTCCCATTTAAAATAATTATTGCACGAATTATTTAAGGCTGCATCTAACACTGTTAGACTGCCTACGTACCCTTGAGTGGGATCAAGCATTTCGTAGTTCACAATCCACTTCCTAATTCATTAATTTCGACATTTTAGTGACTAACAATCACAAATTCGGTCCAAACATTTGAATCACACCATTTGCATATTAAATATGGATTTAGAACATCAAATTTTGCATGAAAATGGCAGAGTCGGCCCACTGGCCACGCGCTGCTGCGGATGGCAGTCGGCCGCCCCGACTCGTCGGAAAATTCAACTATTTCTAAAAATTCTCAAAAATTACAGAAATGAAGATCTCGAAGAGTAGAGAAAACTTTATACCTGTGGCCAAGTTCAATTTGGCCGGGAAAAACTCCAATTTCCCTCAAACCCGCCGAAACCCTAGAAATGGGTGTTCTTGATTCGACTCCAAACAAACTGCGATGCCTCAACCATTGCTTGGGCATTGTTCATGGGGTTAAAAGGAGTCTATTGGTAGTGGTGGTTGACATGATAACATTCAGAAATGGTGGAATTTGCCATCGCACCCCCACGAACTCGCCGGTGGGTTCATCCCGAAATCAAACCCATTTAACTTGGTGTTTTGATGAAATTAGAAGAGGAATGGATGCTAGGTCACTTCCAGGTGATGTGTGGCTTCTAACCACCGGAGAAATTGCATGAAAAGGCGGTGGAACTCATCAATTCCGTCGGGTCGAGCCGCGGGTCACGGGATGACCCGGTTTGGCTGGGTGATTTCCCCTTGTTCCTCTCTTTTTCTTCCCTCTCATATCTCTCCTTTCTCTCCGTATCATTCGTCAGTCCTCCTCCTTCCTTTTTTTTCTTCTTTTTTTCCTCCCCACTTCCGTGGCTTTCTCTTTTTCCTCCATCTTTTTTTTTCTCTCTTTTCCATGACAAGCTCCCAAAATTATGAAGCCTTCTAGATTGATAGCAAAATGACCACTCTGCCCCTACGCTCGTCCGTTTCTATTTTATTCATTATAATTCCGTTTCACGGACGGTTTTCGCCCACACGCTCGTGAGATCGAACTCTATCCAAATATGCCAAGAAAATGATAAAATATACGAGGATAGGATACGTCCTCGTATATTTCAATTTAGCCAACTAGGTCATTTTCGTCATTTCACTTATCGACAAGGAAAAACTAACGTAAATTATAAAAATTCCCAGAAATAAAACTTAAACGTTTTCTCAATTCAATTTTTCATAATCATAAATCGGTTTATTTTCGATTTTCCCCACATATTTCTAATTATGAATATCTAATTCATATATTTAAATTTTCAAGGTATTACAGTGACCCGTTGTCTCCTTTCTTATTTGTGATTTGTGCCGAAGGTTTATCAGCATTATTGGATGCATGGGAGGCCCAGGGTAGAATAAAAGGGATAAAGGTTTGTCATGATGCACCTAGTATAAATCATCTACTCTTTGCGGATGATAGCTTTATCTTTGCTAGGAGTACTTTGCAAGAATGTTGTGAGTTGAAGACTTTATTGCGAACTTATGAAGAAGCCTCGGGACAAGCAGTTAATCTACTGAAAAGTGGGGTGGATTTTAGTACCAATGTAAATGAGGTGGATGCTCAACTCCTTGCGGAATGTCTGGGTATGAATCGAGTGTTATACCATGAGAGGTATCTTGGCTTGCCGGTGTACACGGGTAAGTCTAAGAAACAAACATTTGCGTATATTAAAGATCGGCTTTGGAAAAAAACTTAATGGTTGGCGTGGGAGTCTCCTCAGTAGTGCGGGGAAAGAAATCTTAATTAAAATTGTGGCCCATGCTATTCCGTTATACACGATGCAGACCTTTTTGCTTCCAAAAACCTTTTGTCAGGAACTAAATCAAATGGTTGCTCGATTTTGGTGGGGGAAATAGGTAGGTGATTATAAAATTAACTTAACACACAAATTAAACCCTCTTTTGACAATTGTAGTATATGTATAAGTAGGGATCGTTATGGACCGGGGATTATGAGGGCTTGCTAATAACCTCTAAACTGACTCAAAAACATAAAAACAAAGTTAAAAACGTTTGAATAGACTCAAGGGACTCAAAACAGGTTCAAAAGACTTAAAACAGCTTAAAAACACTCAAAACTGCCTAAAAACACTTGTTGGGTAGTTTCTGACTCGAAACCCAACTTTGAACGAAAATTGGGTTTTGGCTTCACCTAAAACAATAAAAAACACAAACAAAACAAATTTGAAACACTTTGAAACAAGAAACTAAAAGGGGGGTTTTGATTTGGATGAAGTTGAAACAAACAAACAAGTATGAAAAACTAAACAGATTGTAAAACGTATTTGAGAAATAAGATGATGGATGGGATAGCTAGAGGCTTTTTCTCCACACATGACATGTATGCAAACAACTCGATTTCCAGTTACTACTTCATTGAATTATGAACGACAATGCCCCAAATTAATTGTGACATCACTAGTTAACCCTCAGATTTTCCTTGTTTTATTGGATTGGATGACATCATTCGACAACCCAAAACATTCTTCAAAAGTTCCCTACATGACATCATAATAGAGATACAATCAAAGATCATTACGTTTAATGAAAATCATAAGCATTGACAAAGCACTTGCAACTCTGACATCATGTCACTCATGCTAGAATTAAACTTAACGCGATCGTTTATAAGCGACCTCCACTACTTATGAATATAAGTTTGTAATGATTATGTGATACTTTCTTATATTCTAGCATTGGATTTATTCATGCCAATTAAGTGTCGACCCTTAATCAACAAATACAAATAAGTTATCAATCAAATAGTTAATCCAATTGCATTCACAATTCAAGAGTTCATAACTGGAATTTATCGAATTATATTGCACACATAATCATGGCTTTGAAATCACCCCTAGCTAAGAGGGGTTTAGCCACTCATGTTCACAACAAAACGAAAGAAAATGAATTTAAACATTGGAAACAAAAGAAAGAAAACACCTAAACGCTCAAACGATCCAAGTTGGACAGCAAGCACGTCCAAGCACTTTCCTTCCCTTCCTTTGCTACGGCACAAGGTGTTGGTGAGTGTTTGAAGGTTTGTTTGTATGGAGGAATGGATGTGAAGATGAATGGATGTGTTTGGATGAAGGTTGTATTGAAATGGGGATGAATGATCAAGCAAAAATTGAACTTTATGGCTGCCACGCACACTTCCTTTTATAGAGGAAGTGCAAGGCAAGGAGGGGAAATTGGTGGTGTTTGCAATGATTCAAGGGTAAAAATGAAGTAATGATGCAAAACATGAGGGGTAAAATGGAGTGGTGTTGCAGCTATGAGTGCATGGAGTGGTGTTGAAATGATTCAAAGGTGAAAGTGAAGTGATGATGCAAGGCATGGGAGTCCAAAGGTGGTGGATGGTGCATCAATGAGTGCATGTAGTTGAGGTAAAAGTTGTATGAAATCTGATGGGTGAAGGGGACAAGGAGTGTACAGCAATTGAGTGCAATGATTCAATGTATTGGTGCATGAAATCAGAAATAATGAAGGAGACAAGGGTGGTGCACGGCATGGAGGGATAATGAGTGTAATGGTGCATGAAATGAGTGCAAGAAATCTGGTGCATGGGTGGAAAAGTGAGTAAGTGGTGAATCAATGAGTGCAATGAGTGGACAAGAATATTGTGCACATGGTAGACAACGGAAATGTGAAAGGTTGCTGCAACAATGGATGGAGTGCACGGCAAATGAGCTGTCCATGTGCCTTCAAACTTGATTTTCTGCACTCTTTGCCTTGTGTTCCAGCTCACTTCCACATGTACTAGCTGTTAGACAACTTTCACACACATGTTTTTCATCATTTCATCTTGCAATTATGTTTGTAGTTGCTGGAAATGTGAATACAACTTGTAAAACAATCCAACAAATGGCATCTTTCACTTCTTTTCCTTTCAAATTGTTCCTTAAGTGTATGTATCTGCACACTTCCACACTTCAACTTCATTATTCAAATTTTTACATATGTTGAAACCATTTTTAAAACACCAAAAACGTCCATCCAACTTGCTCCATATGCATGCAATCCATTTCAGCCCAAAATTGCTCCAAAATGCACTTTCTTGCCAACTTTGTTATTAGGACCTACAAACACACGAAAATAGCTTAAAATACATAATTGACTAAGAAATAACAACATAAATGCACAAGAACAAGCTAACTAAGTCGTATAAATATGCTCCTATCAGTAGGTAAGAGAAGCATTCATTGGGTGAGTTGGCAACAAATGTGTCTGCCAAAAAGTGAGGGTGGTTTAGGTTTCAAGGATCTGTACGCCTTTAATCTCGCTTTTCTTGCTAAGCAGGGATGGCGTATTATCAAACAACCGCAGTCTCTGGTTGCCCAAGTTTTTAAGGCTCGATATTTCAAAGGATTGGATTTTCTACATGCCCCAGTTAATTCCAATTCCTCATTTTGTTGGAAGAGCATTGCAGCAGCTCGAGTTTTGATCCATCAAGAAGCTAGATGGCGCGTAGTTGATGGCTTGAACATAAAAATCTGGGGGGATTCTTGGTTGCCAAGATAGAACTATGCCAAGGTGTTGAGTCTGGTACCTCTTGAAGTTCACCGTAATCTTATTGTTAGATCTTTGATGATAGAGGTGGATCGTTTGAGATGGAATATGCAGGTGCTTTCTCGAATGTTCTTTCCCAAGGAGGCCAATCTTATTTTAAGTATTCCTTTGAGTTTCTTTCACCCGCCTGATGAGTTGTTATGGTGTAAAGACCTTAAAGGAGTATTCACGACGAAGAGTGCATATTTTGTAGCTCGGACTTGTAGTGACATATGTGGGGAGGTTCCAGTGGGGTCTGAGATGCCGGCAGAGATTAAATTCCTATGGAAGGTATGGCGTTCTAAGGTATCAGAGAAGATCAAAATTTGCATATAGAGGGGCTATTTAAATGCTCTGCCTTCTAGAGCTAATTCGAAACTGAAAAAAGTTGTACATCTTGATTGTTGTGTGGTCTGTGGGACTGTTCCTGAAATGATCAAGCATGTTATGTTGTGATGCCCTCATGCTAGAGTGACATGGTTTGCTAGTCCGCTGGATCTAAATCCGATGCAACTAGGAGATGTGGGTTTACAAGATTGGGTGGCTCGAATGGCTTCTTTGATGTACAGGGAGAGCTTTGATCTACTTCTTATGTTGATGTGGAATATTTGGAAAGCTCGTAATGAGTTATTATGGCGGGGTTCAACTTTACCACCTCATGACCTCTAAATTCAAGCGCATACTTGGTTGTTGGAGTTTAAGAGATGGAATGTGGTCCAGCCGAAGCCTAAGGTTGTTAAGGTCGATAAATGGAGGAGGCCCGAGGTAGGATGGTTAAAATGCAATTTCGATGGGGCATGGGATGAGCCGAATAACAGAGGTGGAGTTGGATTGATTATCTGAGACGCGGATGAGGATTTTATTGTTGCTATGGCGTTGCCACTGGAGGGGATTACGTCGGCTTTAATGGCTGAAGTTGCTGCTGCCCGTGAGGCTGCGTTGTTTCTTCTGAAATGGAGTTGGGCGAAAGTGATGTTGGAAGGAGATGCATTACTGGTAATAGCTGCTATCCAAAATAACTCGGAGGTTAATTATGGACCCTTTGGCCATATATTAACTGATACAAGGAGGTTATTACAATATGTTCAACAATAGAAGGCTATGTTTGTGCGACGTGGTGCTAATGCAGTGGCACACAGATTAGCTCGTCATGGTTTTTATCTGGTACAACCAGTTTCGTGGTTTGAAAAACCTCCTGATGTAATCTCTGATCTTATTTTGGAGGATAATCGTATATTCGTTGGTGCGAGACACTCTTTTTCCATTCATTCGGGCTTTTGCCCGAGAAGGTTTTTATTGAGGCCCATTGTTAGCACCATTTTCCCATTGTTTGTACATTGTCCCCTTATGACATGAATATCGTACTTGTTTTCAAAAAAAAAAAAAAAATAGTTGGTGATCAACATAAAATCTTAGGAAAACTAACGAAAAGTCCAAAAAAACTTCTCTTTTAATGAAAAGTCTTTTTTAAAGGTATAGTGAATAGTACCATAGAAAGGTATAAATGTGGTTTTTCATTAAATGTGAACAGTACCGGGAGTGTTTTGTTAAAACTCCCTAAAATCTTTGTGTAATTTTTTAAATTTTTTTGTGAAATTATATTTTTTTGCTGTTTTTTTAAGTATAGTTGTTGACGAATTATTATTAGGTACAATACATTACGTATATATTATATGCGCGTATGTTTGAATTTACAAAAATTATTAATTGATATGTTTATTTGCAATTTTAGTACGTTTGTTTTGATACATATTGTTAATATTGGTACATTATTTTTATTTTGGTACGTTTTATTTTGTACACATTGTGTATTGGTACGTTTATATTATTTTCAATCCTATTTTCTCTTAACGTACCAAAAGAGAAACTTATTTCAGTACGTTTGATTTTGTGGGATTTAAAAATATTTTAAACTATTTTGGAAAGAAAATATCTTAAATCGTGGATAATTATTGCTAAATTGTAGCATTATTGTGAAAATAAATTGAATCTAATCAATATTTTTTTGTTTTTTACAATTATCTCTAACGGATGAGAGGGTAATTAAAAGGCTAGATTATACGAAATTTGTTACAATATAATGTGCATATAGCACCAAAATTATGACAAAAAAAAAAGTTTAATCAAATCACTAAAATGCATGGATATTTGATCTAAAAAATTCAAAACTGAGGCGCCTATATAAAAAAATCCCTAAACTAAATCGAATTCAAGGGTTAAACGAGACTCGTTTAGTTGGAGAACTAAGACTCAGTATATAAGCCACTCAGTACTATGGTTCGGTGGTATTCATCTTCACTTGTAAATGAGAGGTCTTATGTTCGAATCTCATGGATGACGAATTCGATACCAAATTAGGTTGTCATTGCGTGACTTAACCAACCCCCTTAGTGTGAAATATATCGTTGTACTAAAAAATAAACTCAGTATATAAATTTGGGAGTAAAGGAGTTGTTATAAGCTCTCTAGAACATTTATAGAAATATAGAAGACAAATTGAGTATGACGACTTTTTTAATGATTTTGATATTTATTTTGCAGTCATTCCTATGGATTATTAACATATGCTTGCATATCAATGGCCCGTTTACTAATCCGTAATCAAAATAGATGGAATTGGATTGAGGGGGAATTGAATTGAGGAGAATTGAAATCCAAATTTCCATTAAAACTGTTTAGTACAGTTTTCTGTAATCGGAGTATAAATGGTCTTGTTTGAATATAAGTTGTTTACTAATTCACTTGAATCAGAATGAAAATTTGTATGATTACTAGAATGCCCTTTATTATAAATAAATATTTTATATAGGAAATCAAGTCAATTGATATAAAATTAAAAATAAAAAACTAACCAACCAAACCCCAACCCAACCGTTCTCTCTATCTCTGCCTCAATCATCTTTCAACAATTTGAAATTCACGGTGGGTTTGAGGCCTATGGGAAGTGCTGGTTGTGGTGATGTAATTTCTTTGAAGTTTAATTTACGGGGTATTTCATGTTGATTTGAATATGAGGAATTTGGTTTTTAGCATTGTGTTAAAAAGAAATAACTAAAATGGGTTCTTCTTCAGCTTTCGCTTGATCTTGTTTTCTGGTTGTCGTTGTTGTCTAGGAAGATGATGGTGGGTATGTGGCCTTTGGAAGACAGGAAGGGGGCGGTAGTGAGGGAGAAGCAGACAGACTAGCGCTGGGCACGGGAGCTGGTTTTATCATTGGAATTTCAGCAATTATGTGAGGGCATTATGGGTATGAAAAATGGATTCCCCATTCCCTCATTCTTCCGGAACTCAAATACCACTTACTATCAAGGGATCCAATTCCTCCAAAGTGAGGAATTGAATTCCAAACTTTGTGTGGACCCCATCATATTTTTTATTCCTTAAAATTTAGTAAACACAGGAATGGTCCATAATCGGAACACGATTCCATGTTTTGATTCCCATTACGTGTACGTAAACGCGCTCTAAGTTGATCATGCTTCTTCTTCTTAAGTAACACTGCGGACAGAAGACTTGAAACTCCTCTGCAAAAGGTCGGCGACGCCAAGGTTGAGGTCAGAAGTCACGTTTGGAAGTATCGACGACGGCAAGTTGACATCCGCCATGGCCCTGTGTTTTGGACCCTCTCTAGGGATCTTGTACAACTCACTAAGTCCATCAGGAGAGATCTCTGGAGGAATCCACTGTTCGTTTTCTCCTTGTTTGAGTGCTATTTTAATTAATCTAATCTAAACTAAGGGAGGGGGTTTCGAACGTAGGTGTAGAGGAGAGTGCACTGCTCTATCCAACTTGTCTATGCTATCTGTGAAAGAACTTGCATTGTTTATAGCTCTTACCGTATAATTTCCTCAACTCGTGCCAGAGCGAGGGTGTCCACTGTCCAGATACAGCCAGTCAGGAGGAATTTCGAACGAGCCGGAGCTGAATTCCTTGATCAAGAAGTGCAAATCGAAGCCCCATACGTTGTGAGCTGCAAATAAAACTCTCTCCTGGTAGTTGCCGGCTTCTGATGTATTAAAAAGAATCGGAATCAACTCCCACCATCCTACACAATAAATTCTAATCAGTTATTGCTGCCAATTCTTCCTGATGAAGAATGTAAAACTGCCGCAAGTAACCTAACGTATAATGAGTGGCTCCACTACTAATTGTGTCGACGCCTTTTGCATAAAACCGCTATTAGCCGCAGATTAAAATTTTCAAGGGGAAACTAGAAGGAGGTGAAAGAATAACAAACCTCGGGACATCTGAATGTGTCACCATGTCAGTTGTTATACCGTGGATGCTAGAATTTGGAACATGTTGTTGAGGGTTCATCAGGGTTTGGAAGCAACTGTTAGCGTGATTTCAGTAACAGGTCCTATCTTTCTGCAATCCAGCGGTTTCAAGATCCAGAACAAATATTTTCACAAGATCATCCAAAACTCCGTAGTCCAAAATCTTGGTCGAGCATCCGAGTATTGTATGCTTCTGAAGCATTTCAAAGGTGATTTGCTTAGAGTAGTGGTTGCTAGTGTTGTTCTTCCTAAAGATGTTAATCGAGAGAAGGTGATTGGACTCCAATTAGGTACTTGCAAATTGGAATAGCACATGGAGCATGCCCTCATTTCTCCTCAGCGACTGGAAAATATAATTTAACAAACCGTAAGATTTGTAGCCATTTCGAAGGGACTTGGCAATTAACAGAGGTTGAATAATTCACTTTCTAACAAGAACCGAAATACCAGTGGCATTTTTGAGTTATTTAAATCAGGCAAATTCAATCCTGATTGTCTTTTGTAGCTACTAACAATGCCACAGTGTTCATGCTCAAACTTAATGTGGGTTAGGTCAGTTTGACAGTCATCCCGTCCCTTTGCACCCAAATCGAAATCCTATGTCCCCAGGGCTGTCCCTTTGCACCCGAGTTAAAATCCCTTGTCCCCGTCCCTAGGGCAAGCTTCTTCCTTCAAGTTTAGTGTTTTGGACTCCAGCATGTGATCCGATTTTGTGTATTGTTTTTAGTTTAATTTTTCTGTTTTGAAAAATAAGCACATACTATTTACACTTAAGAGGGGTCCATGCCATTTTAGGAATCTGCAATGCCAGCCTGATCTTCTTTTATTCATCAAGACAAACAAAACAAACCCTTAACAACAAAAAGGAACACCTTTCACGTGTAATTATTTTCTGCTTAGCTTCTTCTCGAAAGAAGTATGAACCCTAGCCTTCACCATCATTCATTTGAAATTCTCTTTCTCTCACTTCCTCTTGGTCTCTTTCTTTTTCAAATTCTAGGTCTCTCTGTACTAGTGAAGGGGCGAATCAAAATATATGATTAGGTTTAAAAGATTGCAATTCAAGGTAAGCATAAAAAAACTATGAGTTTAATCTTTTTTAATTTGGTAAACTTGAATTTATATTTCATTGTTGTAGATATATTATGTTTGATGTGTTACTTTTTGGTTATGGTAAAGATGTTCATAAATGATAATATGATAATATATTTAAGAATTAATTATAAATGGGTTTTTATCACAAATGGTCTCTGAAATTGACCTCACCATCAAAATGGTCGCTGAAATTGAACAATCAATGCAGTTACTGAAAATAGATGTCGCAAATCAATGTGGTCCTTCCGTCATAATTATGTTAAAATTTCCGATAAATGTTGATGTGGCATATAAATGGGCCCATAAGATTTACGAGTTTTTATCACAAATGGTCCCTGAAATTGAATCACACCATTAAGATGGTCATTGAAATTGACCCACCCCATCAAGATAGTCCCTAAAATTGAAAATCGATGAATATAGTCCTTGAAAATAGTTGTCGTAAGTCAATATGATCCTTCTGTCATAATTTTGTAAATTTTTTTATTATGTGCTTATGTAGGTTTAATAATTAATCTAAAAAGTTGTTTAAATACCTTTTTGCACAATGGAATTTTTTACTCCGAAGAGAAATCCCTTCCATAAATTCTCAAAGGCAAAAGGCTTAACCAAGGCCTAAGATGGGATTTGGAAATAGTTTTCAACCAATAATAGACACACATCGGTTATAACCTCATTATCTCAAGAGAGACCTCGCCGTTCTTGGAGTCACTAGACCACCAAGGAAGCGTAGAACAAGCTCTCCAAGATTAAGGTTGTGAGGATGTTGATCGCCTAAATGTTAACGGTGATGTCCTAGAAGTTGTTGCCAATCAGCCAAGCCGTCACCAAAGGTGATCTCGACCCAAGTTCAATTCGGTGAAGGGTTTCGAAGTCTGTAAAGGTGGGTGTATTGAGATTTTTTTTTTTTAGAGAATAGACAAGGAATGAGGTAGAGGAATGTGGACTGGGATCAGAGGTGATTGCAGGATTGTGTTTTGGGGTTGACAACTTTTTATTAACTATTAAATTCTTAAACCTATTTGTAATTTTTTTTAATTTAATTAGACTTCTGTGATTCATTTATGTGTCACATCAACACATAACAAAAATTTTGACATAATTGTAACGGAATAACTACATTGATTTGGGACACTTACTTGAGGGACTACATTGATTTATTTTCAATTTCAGATACCATTTTGATGTTATGAGTTAATTTCAAGGACCAATCTGATGTCATGGTCAATTTCAATGACCATTTGTGAGAAAAAATGGCTTATGAGACCTATTTATGTGCCGCATAAGCACTTAACAAAAAAATTAACAAAATTGTGACGGAATTATCACATTGATTTGCGACACGTATTTTTAAGGACTACATTGATTGATTTTCAATTTCAAGGATCATCTTGATGGTGAGGGTTAATTTCAAATACCATTTGTGGAAAAAAAAACTCATTATAAATAAAAATACAAATTATATGATCACTATGCATTGGAAGACCTATGAATTGAATGACCTTCTAACAAGGACTCACCTAGGCCCCCCCCCTAAATCTTAGGGTTAGCCTTGCCCGTTTCGTGAACTAGAATAATTTAAAACAGAAAACCGCCTGGTAAAGAAAACATCAACTTGAAGTATTTCAGTTGCCTGATGTGTTCGAAACGGGAAAGAAACTACATTTCATTTGCAAATTTGCTTGAAGCTGGAAAAAAATTGTTATTGTGATTATATAGGAAGGGGGCGTGGGGGTGAGAGCAGCACGTGCGGAACCCAAGTCAAGGCAAGGCCCTCCTCCTTCGCACTCTGAACTACCAGAGTCCTCGAGCTGTGTGCGGATAAATTTTTCATTATGATCGGAATATGGATGATACACCACTTTTTTTTATATAAATGGTGAGAAATTTTATTTTTTAATACACATATTCCACTATTTGTATAGACTCTGTGTATCGATCTCTTATGTGCACGCGATTTGCCGTCTTTAAGTAATTGAGTTTCAGAATTTGGCGCTTCACTATTTCCTCATGCTCTCTCCAGTTTTGGGCCTTTTGGATATGTAGCATTTGATGTGATACGTTTTGCATGTTAGGCTTTGAATAATTTAGGCCCTTTTTCATTTTCCCTTTGTTGGGTCATTGGTAAAGAGCAGGTATACTTAGGTGCACAATCTTTGGCACTCCAGTTACGATTACCGAATCTTCATTATATGCTAGTCACGACCGCAAGAGTTTGTTTTTTACATAACAATTTAAAGATTATTTCACAAAAGCATTCATGTTTAGGTAATTCATGTGTCGAACAAATTGACAGTTTTAATACCAATTAAGATTTTTATGAAGAGAATAATAATTTTAGACCGTAGTACTACTTGCTATTTAAAATCTTAGTTAAGTAAGGCTAACATGCCAACATACAGTATATGATGCATTATCGTTATTTAACTCATATTATGAATTATCAACCAAATATCAACACTATCTAGAACATGTGACAAAGCACTACTCTTTTAAATCCCTTTTAATTAGTAACTAACAAGTAGGAAAATTGTAAGTTAATATAGGGATTAATTGACAACGTGCGAGTTAGCTACATGTCCAGTGGGAGGCAAAGATGATCAAATCCTTAAACCGATTTTGTGAATAAATATGTGATAATCCATCGTGGAAAGTGGGACGCAGGATCTCGCAGGTGCTGCTTCTGTTATGTTATGTTATGTTAACTTGCACCATGTCCATGTGCATTCATCCTAGGAAAATAAATAAATAATTTAGACCATGTGCATGCACCTAACTATTGTTTTATAGGGGAAACAACTGTGTTGTGGTGGTTGTTTTATGGGGCCACCGGCCGCCGGCCACACCGTTGCAATATAGCCATATAGGACGATGACTTTCAATTATGCAATCATCATATATATGAATGCATTGTGCAATTTGTGTTGATTCCTTCACTAGTTTTATTGGGAAAAATTAATATACCTAGGTTATGATCCAATTAGTCATAAACTATAGGCTAGTTTTAGAACAATATTTTTAGCTCCAATGGAAATCCCTAAAAATATGTATACAACTGACCATTGGAAGATCGAAAACGGTATAACATGAGAGATTCTTTTTTGCAACCATTTCAATATATGACAAGTCTATTAGATGAGTGAATCACTTTTTCAACACAGAGAAAATAATAATAGGCTAAGAGCATCTCCAAAGGAGATGTCAAAATGTTCACATAAGCTATAACAGTAAAAAAAAAAGACCACACTAATGTTCTCCAACCGAAATGTCAAATCTTATGTGGCGATGACATGAATTGGCAGCAAGAGAATTGCTGTCAAATTTGACAGCAACTTCAAAATTAATTATGAATGCTTTTTATTAATTTTTTTATTGGTTTAATCATCATTGCAATTAATGTTGTTGTTGTCCCGTTTCCCTTTTGTTCAATCGAGGTTGTTAAAAAGAAATGGTGAATGATCCAGATTTCATAATTATTAAATACCTTTTATTAAGTCTTTATTAATTTAATCATTTATTTATAATATAATAAAATAATAATTTAATTTGACATATCAGGTGGACAATAAAACTTTAAAATGTGTCAAAATGCCACATAGACTGTCAAATTTAAATTTTATGTTCAAAATTTGACATTTCTTTAAAAGATGCTCTAAGTGATGTCAAAAGGACTATGAAATAGTTGCCAAAGAGAATCTCTCGTTAAGAGTGGAGAGAGAATCACAAACCAGAGGCCAAATTTATGACATGCATGCAGGTATATTGTAACAAAGAAGAGACAGTCACAAACTAGATATCAAGTCTTGCGATAAAACTTTAACACATGTAGAGCTGCATGTGCATGTGATTAAGTTGTGACATGATCATTGGAAGGTGATGGTGGTAAAACCAGACACAAGTGGGAAGGTTTTTAACTTTGTGATCATCATCGGATTTCATTCTTGGCATAGTAGCTGTATATATCCTCCAATGAATCAAACCCTATATATAAACAGTCAAGTTGGGGTTGGGGTTAAATCGACCATGGACCTACTTGGCTAATTCTACTACAATGCGCGCACCTTGCTTGCGAGCCTGGCAAAAGATGATACTAGCCTGTGAGAGGTTGATTTATTTGCTTGGATGACAGGTGGTTTTCGCAAGCTTCACTCCAATAATTCTTCTTCTGTTGAATTCATAACATTTTCTGGATATCTGCATGTGGACGTGAACATTGCACAAGAAGTTGGATGTCGGGAGGAAGCAGAAACTAGCTGCCACGTGCTCGTCATCGTCATCATCCATACTTCCTTTCTTTTTGTATAAATATTGAAAGTCCTAATGTTACAAAAATGGTTTTAAATAGATGGGACAACAAACCCACCCGGGACCCTTTGATCCTTTACGACCACCACCCTAATAAAAAATTTAAATTGGTTTATATTTCAAAGAATTTTAAAGAAAAGCTTCCAGTTCTCGGTGCTATTCATTTTAACAAAAAAAATCACATTTTTATACTAAAAAGTCAATTATAGTAATATTTATTTTACTCTTTATTTTGTCTTTATAGTTAAAACTCAAGTTTTCAAGCCATTTTCATTAGTTTTCCTTATATTTTATCTTGTACAGTGTGCACTCAGATCACAACCTTAAGTATTTTCTAATCACCATATAATGTCTAGTTGTACAATACCGATAACATATCGGATCGATCTACCTTAAAATCAAAGTTTATTTTTTCACTTTTTATATATGCATGCACCACTCGGCAGCCTATCTTTCTTCAGACTTCATCAGTTTATTTACCCTACTTGTTGGTTCTGGAAGATGATCGAGAACATTGACAAGTATGGTCCAATTTTTACGTTTGTGAAAACTCAATTTACTGGAAATCTATATGGGTTGAGAGTTGATACGATAACTACATTGAGAACTTGTATTGCACTGAAGAAGTTATAAAGACATATGCATGATGCATGTCCTAACACCAAAACTTCATCCCATCTTCATATACTACGTACCAAGCAAATATACCCATTAATTGATTGTTTACCAAAAAATTATTCATTTATTAGTGTAACAGTTTGAGAAGTATATATACTCAGAAACAGTAACGAATTCAAAGTTCTAACATTACAAAGTCACATTCAAAGTTCTAAAAAACGATAAACGATAATCACAGCTGGTATAAACTGATGAATTTTCCCTCGCATGCACGAACAATATGTACCCGAACCTCCTCTATTTTGTGTCCCTAGTGATGAGCCGCGATAGGGACGCGTAAGAGGGGCGCACGTACGTTGCAACTGAGGGGCCCCACAATTCTTTCTAAAACACCGATGAGGGTCGCAACCCCATGCCTCTTCCCGCGTTGGCCCAGCTCTCCCGCAAACGCATCCGCCCTTCTTCCATTTGTACAGTCAAGCCGGGGCCCGCCGGTTGCGCTAAGGACGCCACCACGTGTCCGTCCGATTTCCCGGGTTTAGCACCGCTCAGCACGTCACGTCTGCGTTGCCTTCGTCGCTGATGTCGTGGACGAGCCCAGAGTGGGCCTAGTGGGTCCCGACCCGAGTCATCTCAATACTTGGCTTAAGTCCTTGTGGGTGGGCCTTTGACTCGCTGTTCATCCATCATTGCTGGTACTTGGTGTAGCACAGCTTAGCTGGATCTTGCTGTAAAATTTTGGATTAAAATATTTCAGTATCCAACGAAAAAAAGGGTAAAAGTAAAACCCTCAAGGAATCTATAAAAAAAAATTATTGGATAATCGGAGTGAGGACATGCATGGATGCATGCTTTGTTTTTTACTTTTTGTTAACAATCAACTTAAAAGTGGTAAAAAGAGAGCAACAAAATGGTGTGAATGATGATGGGAAAGGCATGCCCACAAGTGATTTTGATAGTGATTAGATGCAAGTGATGTTAATGTAGCAACAAGAGAACATGTGAGAGAATGGGTAAGTGAGATGCAGGCCTTTTAGTCAAGGGCAAACAAAAATTGGACAATGATTGTTAAACAACCCAAGAATGTGCAACAATGGCACCCAAAACATGTGAAAGGAAGTTGGGTGAAAAACCAAAAAGAGAAATAACAGTTGTGGACACACGTAAATGATTATGACCTATTGATGCATGATGAGAGTTGTTTAGGTTTTCTTGTCCTTGTGGGTTTAGAGAGTAACTTACATAGACCAGGACGTCACAATATAGTAATGAATATGTTTCATGTAAGTTATTCTCGTGGATTTAGGTCTTTTTATTCAATTGCTTTAATTAACCCTTGTATCTTGTTTCTTTATGATAGAATTATGAAATTCTTGAAATTTATCTTGAAGCTTTTATTTTCAATAAAACTTGTACACGCATCTTTTTCTTTAAATCATAAGCATCTACTAAAATGATGTACCATGAAACAATGACAGCCAAAACATATACAAGAATGTACGTTGAAAAACCAAAAACAAGAGAATGCTACAATTCTATGGGCGCAAGCGATGATGAGTCAGTCATGTCTCGTGGACTTACTCGCAAACATGAACGACTAACGATATAGCATACAATTCAAACATAAATTACGTCGTTTCTTCCATGTTGGTTTTCACATCCAAAAGCAAAAAAGCAATTAAGATGAAAACTTTGTCAAGAGATCACAAGTATATATTCTCACAAGGCGCATGCAGAACAAGACTGAGGCTACTATCATATCATGTGGTAGTGTTGGTTTGAAAAGTGAGTTTGGAGAGGATGTGTGCTTTTGCTTGATTGGGACTTGGGGAGATGACACTCATGATTTAAGTGGCATTTGCCAAAGGAGATGGGGGAAAGTTAGCAAAAGTAGCTTTGGACTTTTTCCCCAACTTCCACGGTATGCCACGAGGCAATTCAACAGTAGCAGCAGCTCCAATCACCTGTAACCTACCCAAGGGAGCCACCAGCATCGCAATTTTGCATTGCATTTGCATTTCGATATAGTTTAATGGACGAGCGTGAAATCAAGCTCGGGTTTACACACAAATATTATTCCATTTTTTTGCGTTAAAAGCAAACCCTAAATTACTAAACCCATCAAAAGCTAGAACAAGAAACGATAAATAGTAATTATAAAATTAATAAGTAACTTTATGGATTTAAATCTCTGCTGGGAAAGCCTAGAAAAGCCAGAGCTTAAAGCATAAAGGGCAACCACACTCGCAGACGCAGAGGTTTCATTTGCTGGTTTTTCTTGGGCCTGGAGAGGAAGAGTGAGTTTTTAGGTCACGAATTTACAGAGTTTTTCTTTTCCTGTGACGGTGAGAGATGAAAAGCAAAGGGAGGTTGGCGTTTGTTCATCGTAATAGAGAAAATGCTAGTTACTAGAGACTTACAGGGAATATACGGTTTCAGAATATGCTTAGTTGCTTTAACGTGGCTGTCACAGCTTTTCTTCCATAAGGAATCGGAAAGCAATACTTTTTTTTATTTAATTATAGTTTACAGGATTAATATATTGGTTTAGTTTGCTGATTCAGTTCCGCTGTCTTGGATTCTATGGTATAAGGAAATTGTGATTACTTGGTAAAACTCCAAGTTTCTATAAGAGGTCTTAGATTCGATTTTTTTCTACGATCTCGCTCATAAAAGAAGAAAAACCGTCACTATTAATTTGAGCTAATGTCAATGCGGAATAAAGTTAATGTTCCACCTCAAAACCAATGCGGAATAAAGTTGGGATATGCAAAAGTCCCTTGAGTTTTCAATGTGGGGCAAAATTATGCATCTTTACAAGCACCTTCACATATGAAGATATTCAAACAAAACACGTATACAACACATGTCAAATAAACATGTGTGATCGTTATACTTTTACACATAAGCCAAATATGTTTGATTTACAAATGATAATACAATTAACACATAAATCTATCATCAAACATACCATATTCAGATCAATGAAGATTAAGAAATTAAGAAACGAATAAAGTAACTAGGTTTTAAAAGAAAACATGCAAACGCACCACACCACACCACCAAAACTGAAAAGCAATGCATCTGCAAGTGCAGGGAGGATGAGTCATGACTAGGAAATGAGAGAGCAAACAATATAGGCCAAGGAAGCCTTATCCTGATAAATGGCCCCCCAAAGGACACGTGTCCAGAGGGGGAAACGGGTTGAGAATGTGGTAACTGGTGGGAAAGTAAAAGCTGGACACAGACAGCAACAGCGCAGCGCAGCAGAGAATTACACCGGTTAACTCAACGGAGGTAAAAAAATTAACAACTCAACGGAGCAGCTTTTTGGGAAAAGAAACAAAAACTCTTTGAACGGACTTCCGCAGCCCCTTGTCTGTTCCGTTCTGTCCTGCATCACGGGGAATCATGTTTGCCTTTGGACTAATGGATTTGTACCTAATTTTCTTTTGTTTTTCTTTCTTTTTTGCTCTCTTGTCCTTAAAATTGAAAATTTTCTCCACAGAGTTGTCCAATCACATCATTTATTGAGTATATTTTCATAATGTATAGAATTTCATGTAATTTACCATAATCTGACTCCATTGCGTAAAGTTAGTGTGAAAATTGACCTACTTGATCTGCTAATCGAAATTTTTTCAAAAAATAAAATAATTTTTTTGAGTTGGTATTATAAAATTTGCAAGTTTATTGTATGACCACTATTGGTGAATTGAAAGTGGAAAACCTAAACCACCCCAACAATGTATGGAAGTGGTTGTTTACTTTGGCAACATGGTTTCCAAGTTTTGAACAAACGAATATTATGTTCGTGTAAAACATTAATCGATCAAAATAGCAAACATTATCCTCTACATCATCATGAAAACGGTTTTTTTGTTTTTGTACTTATATATGTAAGGTTGTCTTAGGTGTCTCGATGCTTATTTATGATGCACTTTTCGATAATTTATCTAGTCGAACGTGTGTTTTATATTCTTTCTTGACGTTGTAGTTATTTTCATAATCTTAAAACTTTCCCGTATAGTCAACATTTTCGAAAAAACAAGAAGTTTGTTTATATTTTAACTTTTGTTTCCTTTTCTAATGATAGAGTGCTAGTGACCCAAATTGAATCTCCTACAAGTAAATGAAACACAAAATAAAATCAAGGGTAAATCAAAATTTGGACGACTTTATTATTTTTCTAACCTTAATATTTTTCTTTAACTAGGTATCATTGGCTGCATGATTAAATTAGTAAAGGAGTAGGATTCTATTCCTTTCAAATATCTTTCCTCTCTAGTATTTTTCTATTTGAACGATCACGATTAAACCATGTTAACATTTATGGTGACTTCTTTATAAAAATAAAAACAAAAGAAAAAGTAAGAAAGCATGGAAAAAAAGGAAGATGATTTGGAAGGAAGAGTATCTAACTCCGTTAGATTCAAATACAATTTATTTTCAGGATTTTTACGTCAACATGTTCAAAATTTAAAAATAAAAATTTGGACAAAATAAATTAAATTTTAGATAAACTGATTTGACTTTGATTCAAACATTGGATAATTTGAAGGGCCAAACCACAGGAAACAGATAAAACGGGAAGGTAAATAGCAGAGTTGAAAAGGAAAAGATTATACAAAATTACAAATGGTAAGCAGTAAATTAAGGAAGGAACTTGTTAGTTAATCAAGTTAATTTTTTATTTATTTTTATTTGTATATGAGCTGGATCCACTCTTCCAGGAGTGACCCACCTCTGAATAAAATATTCAATTATTAAAAAAAGGTAACAAATAAATAATTAAATTCATGAAATAAACCCAAAACACAGACAATTAGAGCTTGGAAGCAGAGACAGACACAGCTCTTTCAACTTCAATCCGAAGAATATATATATATATATAGACACACACACACATACATACATACATACATACATACATAATAAAAAATTTCTCAGCTGAAAATCAATAATCTTTTTCAATTCTGTTGCTTTTGCTCAACTGGGTTCTTTGAGTTTTGAATTGGGTATGAATCAAAACCGGAGCTTAAGCATGTAATTCGGGTTATCTGGTAGGGGATTTTTATATATAATTATATATAGATAGAGAGATATCTTGCAGTTTATTGGGTTTCCGAGATTTAGGTTTTTTGAAGCTATGCATCTGAGCAACGGCATGGGCTCGATGTCAACGGCTAGTTCGAGTGGAGCTTGGAAATCGGGGGATGTGGTCACTGACCAGTTTCCTGCGGGACTAAGAGTCCTTGTGGTCGACGATGATCCTACTTGCCTTATGATCTTGGAGAGGATGCTCAGAACTTGCCTCTATGAAGGTACTCTTTTCTGAGTATCTCTCTCTCCTCTCTCCCTCTCTCTCTCTCTCCCTCTCTCTCTCTAGAGACTTTGCTTCATGGGTTTTCTTCAATCCTTCTGTAGATGTCAATTACCTGTATCCCAACATGGATTTATCTTTCTTGTGGGTGATTTACTGCAAGTTTTACCACTTGGGTTATAATCACTTGTGTTTTTCATGCTGTTGTTTAAGGGATTTGGAGCTTGTGGTAGAAGTTAAGATTTGGATAATTTGATATCTTTTACTGCTTAAGTTGTGATTTTGTTTGGATTTGAATCATGGGTTGTGTTAAATTTTGTTGCTTGCTCTACATGGTTTGATTTAATTTTTTGTTTCTAAAAAGGTTAATCGTCTTGTTCCAGAAGTAAGATTTGAGTTTTGGTTTGTGTCTTTGTAGATTCATAGCCCTGTTTTATTAATTTTGTTCTATAGTTTGTTTATTTACTAAATTTGTGGATTGATTGAGTTGGTTTGTTTGGGATTTTTTAGTGACAAAATGTAATCGTGCGGAGATCGCACTTTCGTTGCTTCGAGAGAACAAGAACGGATTCGATATTGTTATCAGTGATGTGCACATGCCAGACATGGATGGATTCAAACTCCTTGAGCAAGTTGGACTGGAGATGGACCTGCCTGTTATCAGTGAGTTCCTCGTTTGAGTAATTTTGTGTAGATTTAACTGTTGTTGCCCGGAATCGTATGTGTTAATTTGGAGCTGACACCTGATATGTGTAATTCCACAGTGATGTCTGCTGATGATGGACAAAGTGTTGTTATGAAGGGTGTGACTCATGGTGCTTGTGATTACCTAATCAAACCGGTTCGCATTGAGGCGCTGAAGAACATATGGCAGCATGTAGTGCGGAAGAAAAAGAATGAATGGAAGGATGTGGAGCAATCTGGAAGTGTGGAAGAAGGGGATCGGCAGCAGCAGAAACCATCCGAAGATGCAGATTACTCTTCCTCGGCAAATGAAGGGACTTGGAAGAACTCAAAGAGGAGGAAGGATGAGGAAGAAGAGACGGATGAGAGGGATGATTCATCCACATTAAAGAAGCCGCGGGTCGTTTGGTCAGTTGAGCTTCATCAACAGTTTGTGGGTGCTGTCAATCAACTAGGCATTGATAGTATGTCTTCTTCCCTGTACTCTTCAATTTTATACTTCCTGATTGACTGTAGCCTAATATGTATAAGTGCTTTTGATCCTTTGAGTTTTGCACCTGTTTCTTCAACTAGGAGCTCAGTCAGTTTGAATTTACGTACACACTCTTCACGCGAACGGAATGGGCTTGCATGACTCATAATTAGGAGCTCAAGTCTCATTTTGTATTGCAAATTATTTTTAATAAAAATTCAAACTTGATTATTTGATACAGAGGCCGTTCCTAAGAAAATTTTGGAGTTGATGAATGTTCCTGGGCTTACTAGAGAAAATGTTGCCAGCCATCTTCAGGTATGGTAATTATGCATATTATAATAATTTACGAGGAGGAATTCTCTTACAATATGAATTTGAGAAAAGTTCTGTTCTTATGTGACATGGTTAAAATATGTTTTTTGTTTGAGAATAACTCATCCTGCCAATTTATGAAGCAGAAATACAGACTGTACCTTAGAAGGTTAAGTGGGGTGTCTCAGCACCAGAATAATTTGAGCAACTCTTTCATGAGTCCTCAAGAAGCGTCTTTCGGAGCAATGTCATCGCTCAGTGGGCTGGATCTTCAGACGCTAGCTGTCACAGGTCAACTCCCTGCTCAAAGCCTTGCCACACTCCAAGCAGCCGGACTTGGGAGGTCAACGACAAAATCAGGCGTACCTATGCCCCTTGTTGATCAAAGGAACTTATTCAGCTTTGAAAATCCAAAGTTGAGGTTTGCGGAGGGGCAACATCATCTGAGCAGTGGCAAACCGATGAACTTACTTCATGGGATTCCAACAACTATGGAGGCAAAACAGCTTGCCAACTTGCACCAGTCTGCACAATCTCTTGGGGCTGTCAATATGCAAGTCAATGCTCATGGAGTTCAGAACAGTTCTCTACTTATGCCGGTAGCTCAATCGCAGCCAAGAGGGCAGATCTTGAATGAAACTTCTGGAAATCATGTTCCACGGCTCTCATCATCAATGGGGCATCCCATCATGTCTAATGGTATGAGTAGTGGAGTTTCGGGAAGAAATGGAATTGTTGATAGCGGCAGAGGCGGAGGATATAATCCAATGCAACAAAACTCGTCAATGTTGAATTATCCCCTGAACAACAGTTCACAACTACCATGCAACAGTTTTACTCTTGGAAGTACACCAGTAATGTCCAGCCTCACGTCTAAAGGAGCATTTCCAGAAGATGTAAATTCTGATGTAAAATTATCTTCTGGATTTATGCCAAGTTATGATATGTTTAACGAGTTACAGCAGCACAAATCAAATGATTGGGACTTGCAGAATGTGGGATTGACTTTTGACCCCTCTCAACATACAAACTCCATGCACAATAGCCTTGATCCGTCAGTTTTAGTTCATCAAGGATTTTCTTCTAGCCAAAGAGGTGGACAAAGCGGGAGTGTCGGAAAAGCTCTGTTCTCAATGGGCGAAGGCAGTCATCTTGGGAATGTGCAAAATACCAGTCAACGTCTTAACGGTCTTCTTGTTGACAATACAGTTAGGATTAAAGCTGAAAGTGCCGCCGATGCAACTTCTCAAACTAGCTTCTTTCATGAACAATATGGTCAGGATGATCTAATGAGTGCACTTCTCAAACAGGTCAGTTTTTTGCCTTTATTCCATTTTACGGTATTTGAATTTTTAGATACGTGTTTCGAGCTATCAAGGGCATTATTTACTCATGAAATTTCTTTTGTTTTTCAGCAGCAAGATGGACTTGGACCCGCTGAAAATGAGTTTGACTTTGATGGGTATTCCTTGGATAATATTCCTGTGTAGAATGCGCTCCTACAGTATTTTGTATGATTGCAGATCTGGTGTATATAAATGCGGGAATGGAAGTCATTTCTTCTGCAATCAGATGGTGGATATTCAAGTTTGTTTCTACATCAGAGAAAACCAGAGTGCGTAATTTCACAAATCATATCTTTCGTTGTGAATATAATGATCTGCTGTTTTTAGGAGATAAAAGATGAGGATGATGGATAACCGAGGTGGATCGAATATGTCTAAAGATATTTGTTGTGCACAATTCTGCTGCATGGTAGGCAAAGCATACATGCAAAATTTAGAGGGGCTAGAAAGAAGCATCGTTTTATGGGGTGCCGGTGAAACATGTCCTCGGTTTTAGGCTTCATCTTGAGTATTCTAGGGTAGGTTTTGATACTTCTTCTAACTCTAATAACACATGAAGCTTGCCGTTAGTGAATTTCTATTGCCCCGTCCTCCGTTGCCTCTCGTTCTCGTTCAAGGAATTGAGTTTGATGTACATATATTCTATTTGGTTACTCAAGACATAAGTCTGGGGTATTCTTTTCTGGTTGTTTTTCTTGTACTTAAAATTTCTAGGAATTCTTGTATGTCCTCTATTCTTAATAATCTTCTCCTATCTTAGTACATGGTTTTTCTTATTTATTTATTTTTCAAGTGGGGAGAGAAACTCCGATGTGTTTGTTTGACTAGTGCAAGCTCTTACACCACGTGGAGTCAGTGTAGAGTCAGGTGAGATTGAAATACATGAAGTTGTGTGCTTTTGCGAGAGGTGCTGACGAGGTGGTCCTAAGTTTTATGCTAAAGTTGATGTTTCACTATTTTTAGGCACTAATTGGAAAAGGTGTATTGGCTTGTGCTGGAGGGAGAGTAAATGGGCAAACGGGAATAATGCAACATGAAGTGGTCGGATAAGATAATAAGAAGTGGTCCACGTTAATTAAGCATGAGCTATGGAATCATTCCAACTGCCACCAAAAAGAAGCAAAAAAGAACAATGGAAAGAGCCTGCAGAATAGAATAGAATATTAACAAGGAATAATTTCGGTTGAACAAGTCGCAAAATTCGTTTCACTTTATCCTGGGGACTCTCCTCCTTAAAACTTAAAAGTTACAATCAAAAACTTATGTGGGACCCATCACTTAATAAGTCTATCACCTGCCAATGAATTTGATTATAAACCTCCACTATGCGTTAACATTCAATAATAAAAATTAAAAAAAAAATTAAAATCGAGTTTTAAGGATATAATGACGAATTTAACATAAAATATTATAAATCTCCATTGTGCGTTGACATCCCACATAACGAAATTAACAAAATTAAAGCAATGTGAGATGATTTTTTAGTTTTAAGGAGCAAAATGAGATCCAAAGTCAAGTTCCAAGGGGCAAAGTTGAGCGAATTTTGAGTTTCAGAGAGTAAAGTGGCGACTTTTGAGTTACAGGAAATAAAGTGAAATTAAAATCGAGTCTTAGGGAGTGCAACTAAAATAAAGCCTTAGTGCAATTACCACTTGAACTTAAAAATAGGATAGGCCTATTCACACGTTCATTTTCACCTCTCACACCCTTGTTAATTTTTTGTCATTGATTTTTTTCAATTCATTCGATCCATCGACCGAAAATTAAAAAGGGTGAGAAGTAAAAATGCACATTGGATAACACTAGGGAGAAAAAAGCGGCATAAAAACTAGTCTTGGAAACATTAGAGTGAGTCTAGAACGAGATTCTAATGGACACTGCTATCATTTCCACAACCAACAAAGTGTATACAAATAACAAAAAAGAATCAAGAACAAGCATCTAGTTCAATATATATCGTTTATACAAAATATGAGAACATTAGCTACATATAGTTTTGCTGTTACTTTGCGGTGTGTCGATCCTCCCTTCAGTATTTGCAGATGAAAAGCAAAAGAATACCAGCCACAACCAAAATCCGCCTAAAAACCTCTTTAAGTACCGGCAATGGCATGCACGCCTTCTGGTAGTTGGGATTTCGCAAAACCTCCCCGCTGAGCATGCATCAATCAAAACCACTGAAAGAAAATAGACATCAGCAGTAGCTACAAGATCTAGCATTGCCTCATCCCTCAGCTACTGCTGCATCACCATAAACGCTACAACCATTACGAGAACTGAGAAAATTAGAGATGTGCATTTTCTGTAACCACTGCTAGGATATGCTGTAGGAAGAGCGCACTCCTCCCCGTTAAAGTATACTTTCGTCGGAAACCCATCTCCACCAACCAAATTGATTCCGGGAGTAATCTTCTTTGTAAATGAGAGCACTGACTGCTGTTTCCCAGGCACCCTAGGATCCTTCTTTGGGTTGGCTCCATCTGTTTCCGCCACAAGATAGTTCAATCCTTTGAGGCCTTGCATGAATACGGTATTATTGACACCATTAATTTCCAAGTGACTTGCGTTGAAAGAGTACGCCTTTTCGAAACCAGGGCCTGCTTTATCCAGTTGTACTGCAGTGAACCAATCAACAAAAGCCGTTTCATCCCAATTGAAGACTGTGACCCTTGCACTCCATCCACGAGAGTAGTCTGTATATAAATGCCAGTTGATGCTGATCCCACAGTTATCACCACAAGGTGTCGGGTTTGGGACTGGTAGATGTTTAATATCAGCCCAAGATTTTGCCTTGACAGTTCGGTTGTCAAAGGGAACAAGAAGTGCCTCTGGTGGGAGAAGCATAGCTGGTGCAGTTGTGCTACAAGTTCGAGCTGTATTACTAGGGCAGCCACAAGCGCAAGTGTTGCATGGGACGACAGACTCATTGTAGAAAGCAGAAAATGAAACACAGCAACTAGGGATTGCTCCTTTGGGTTGGGTAATATTGCACACAACCTGCCAGCTGGCTACTGCAGATATATTCACTGGCAAGCCAGATCGGTCAGGGAACTGACTGGGACTCACCCGGACAGGAGGGCCACATTTATAATCAGGGTTGAGCGTGCCTCTGATTCCCCAGTTTTGTGGCGGTGAGAGCTGGGACCGGTTGAGATTTGGAGGCATTTTAAAAACTTGCATCTGGAATGATGAAACTGACTTGCTTGCATCCATTGTTGGTGGCAAGATAGTACCATTTCGGCAACAATAAGGGACCAGACCAAGAAGTGTGTCATTGGCTTTTGTTGGAGGAAGGTCAATAATTGTTGGCCGTCTTTCACAATTCAATACAGTTGAGAAGTCTAGATTCTCGTAGAATGTACCTTGTTTACCGAATATACAATCAGAAGAATCAACAACAGATGGATAAGCCCCCTTCGTTGAAAATATGAACTCATCTTCCATCCAGTCCCAGCTCAGTTTCCAATTATCAAGACGACCAAGGGAGTTATGGTTGGCGATTGTCACTTGCGCTGTGTAATCTGTTGCCCGAGTACTGATCACATCATACATCATTGTAAGATCTCCCTTTTGACGGGGGAGGAACTCTTCGTCCACAGTGATGTTCGTTTTAAAATTTGCATCTACGGTGCAACAGACTTGCATTTCATGGGTCCCTGTAATGAACATTATCAGAGCAGTGTATGAGCATGCTCATGAAACATGGACAGTAAAAGTCGAAAATGAAAACCAACTTAGTGTATGAAGTAAAACATGGGGTCGACATTAAGCCCCTCACGTTATAGCATTCTTTTCTTTGTAGATCAAAACTAACAAATTTATCTTGCAGACATAGAGAGCGTTGTCTTCTGAAAACGAAAACTAATGTTTTGTGGTTCAAGACATTCTCTGTCGACTATCAAACTTTCCTAGTGACTGAAGGCAAGTCAGCAGCTTTGAGGCAGTTTGCATAACAGATGCATATCCTAAAGAGACTCATACGGTCCACCTCATACCGAAATAAAATGTTCAATAAATCACTAAACAAAATCGAAATACCCAAGCATTGTCTCATCAAATTCAACTCATTTTATACAGTTAATTGCAATAAACATTCAAAAGAGCTATCAAAAGTATTCAATTCACAACAGCTAAATCTAATCTGCATACTCCAAATCAAAGTCCATCAAAAACCAACATCCAAAAATGTACCGAAGGAACACAAAAATGAAGTTTAAGAGCTCACCTTGCATTGCAGCCGCTGGGCAGACGAACCCATCATTGGCCAGAGTAATATTGGAAGGCATGGGAACTTTGGGTGGGGCCACACCGAACTGGGTCCCGATCAATTTGACCTGAACCTGCATCTGGGCCAAGTCCCCCGCCGTCTTAACCGCCGTCTTCAGATCGGTCATCGGATACCCGGCAAAAACGGTGCCGTTTCCGACACCCCCAGGGATACTAGTACCGTCGGCCAAAACGGCATTGGAGGCAGAGACCAAGTACTCGTTGTTGGTAAACCCCACAAACACCCTCCACGACTTGAGATCGTCGAGCCCGTTGTTGAGCACCGTGAGAACCGACTCGAACTTGTAAGGCTGCTGTTTCGGGTCTTTGACCTCGGGCGGGAGCTGGGGTCCGGCAGTATAGGCGTAGGACAGGAAGACGCCGTTGCAGGAGTCGGAGGCCGGCGCCGGAGCTGCGGCGGTTGGCTGGGCGAGTGAGAAGGGCATGATCGTGAGGATAATGAGAAGATTGAGGGCCATGATCGGAGGCCAGTTCCTGGAGCCCGAGTCCATGGCTTTTGGTTTTCTTGGGGTTCTCCAAAGTTTGGATTTTTGAATTTGGAGAAACAGATGGGGTTTATATATGTGCGACTGTTTCTGTGTGCGCTTTTTTTCAAACGCGTAGAGAGAGAGTGTGTGTGTAACGTTAGTGGAAGCTGTAATTTGACAATATTTTTTTGTTTAAGTTTTTAAAATATATGTTTTATGTATTTGTTGCCGTCTTTGAATGATTCAATTCCAAAGGTTGGTGGATTTTGGTTAATGTTTGAAAGCAAATGGCAAGAAAGTGCGTGTGTAGAAAATACTAGTGCTAAGACTGCTGCTTGTGTTTGTTTTGAGCGTGAAAAGGTCCTTTTGTCTTTGTCTCAACGGAACCCTTCCCCTCTCTTCTTATTTGATTTTGAATCTGTACCGATCGTTTCGGATAGAAATGTTCTCTTGTCAAACTTGAGTTAATAAACAATTAAATTGTGTATTTATCAGTCGTACGTTTAGGACAATGGTTACAAGTAGAACGCTCAAACAAAAGTCAATGCGATCAAATTCTCGATTCACTGTCTGTCAATATAAGCATCTTATGTTGTCCGATAATTTGTAAGAGAATGATAACGCTTTGAAGGAATTCTGTTTCATGTAAATAATTGGGTAACCAGCAAAGTCAATGCATGTCAATATGTTGCGGGCACGTCCTTTTGTCTGAAGCTCACAGATTCCAAAACGTGGCTCACTCGTTTGCATTTGGACCTATATGTTATGTTAATGGACTCGGCCTGGTTTTCCACAATCTGACCATTGCGGCCCTTCAAATGGGCCCAATTTTGAAAGGCCTCTACATGCAGGTTATTTTGAGGGGTGCAATTTGGGTTGGGTCAAAATCGTAATCTGCTTATGTTTAGTTTGATTTTAAACCCGATTCAGGCCGGTTAGAATTAAGTAAAACCTCGTTTCAACCCCACCCGATCCCAATTGGTTATTTATTGGGTTGAGTTGGACTGAGTTGGGTTGATGCTTGTCTGTCCATGTTAACTCAAATCTAACCCAAGTTATATTCTGATTTCTTTTAAACATAATACTCACTTTGCTTCATATTATACAAGGTACGTATAAATTTTGGGATGAAATTACTTGAAATTTGGTGGTGATTTTCATTTGGTCAATGATTGATGCTATTTAGTTTGACTTTTGTGTGAATGTTAATTTATGGAATTGAATTCTAACTAGTATTGATGTTATCTAGTTCAAATTTTTGAAAAATCTTTTAGAATAAATAAGATATTAAAATATTAAACTTGATAAAGTTGAGCAACCCGAATAAACCTAGACCTAAATGAAACTTGAACCCGAAATAGCCTGCATGAATACAAACCCAACCCAAGTCCAAATTGTGATAGTTGAATATTAGAGATCAATTGACATTCAATCCGCCCGACCCGAGTTGCACCTCTAAATATTATCGTAACATATGAATATCTTGAAAAGGATTTTTATTGTTACATTAAACCATGAAGATGACCTTATACAGAGAGAGCTATCCCCAATAGCTTAGATTAAATAATTATTTGATTAAACAATAGCCATCCAATTATGAGATTTTGTTTGGACCCTTGGATGTAAGAGGTTTGTTATGACCATCAACTGAAAGAAAAATTTGTTGTAAAATTATACTAATCTCAAGTTATATACCTTTTCATTCCCAAAAAAGGGTTATTATTATTATTTTTAGGGGGAGGGAGAGGATTCGAAACCAGTGGCGAAGCTAGAAATTTACAATAATGAGGCACGAACAAGAAGCTTACAAAAACTAAATATACTTTAATTTATAATTGGCAACGACATATTCTCATATTTTAAAACATCGTATCACAACATCATTTACAATAGAATCAAATACACTTTTCATTACATATAACCAAGTTATTATTCGACCATTGACTTCCATTCATTTTTTATTGTATACAACCAAATTATTATTCAGTCATTGATTTTCCACACGATGTGAATCCTTCACAATGGTGATCACTAAAAAAGCTATCCCTATTGTGGATAGGCAGTAGTTTTGGTATGTTTTAATTAAAAAAATATTAATAAATGGTCTCTCTATTTTGCTTTCCTTAGCTATTACAGGGTCATATAAAAATTCAAACGGGTGATATTCGAAGTTGTTGGGATCAATGGCAGCCAATGTCTCCATGTTGGCTTCGTAACTGTTCAAAACTACTACAATAATTAAGAAGAGAGCAAGTTTTAAATCCGAGACACATAGTAGATAGCCAACATCCTATATCTACCATTCGACCACGTGCATCTCAAGTTGTACACCTAAAAAACTATTGATTATGCTACAGTGTTAGTACTAGGGTTAGAAGATGAACAGACAGAAGAGTTAGACATTACATCACATGAGACCTCTTAGCTATAAGACACTCAACGGCCGTCAACTCACAAGGGTCAACCTTTAACCAGTTAACACTAAAAACGGACATCAACTATTGAACTTGAAGGAGGACAATAACACTTTTATGATTTGGGACAAATCTACCTTAGTGGAATGCATTAACTCATTAAAATTGACCTCTCATTCCACCAGCAAATTAAATGGTGATTAGGACATAATAGCAAACAAGGAAATCTATTACGTCACCATTAATATATATCCGCTCACGTGAGTTTTTTGCATACACACAAACGGATATTACAATTGTAAAGAAAAAGTTCTCTTGTCTATCAGTCCGTTGATCAAACACAATCTTTATAAAACAAAAGATTGACTTACACACACAACTAACATCAATTTCTCAATCGTCAACCATTTGTATGCATGTGAACGAGTAACTCTTATGTATCAATCAAGGACGGAACCAAGAGTTTATTACAAGATGGGCTAGCCTGAATGTGGTTTTGTTTAGTGGTATCAATCAACCCACTGCCGATCCTTAATGTGCAACATTAGCAAGGTTATAAAAGACGCTAAGCGCTAGTCGGGACGACTAGGCTGGGGCCTATGCAGGTCTATGCGCCCTTCTTAATTTTCAAACGCCTAGTGATTAATCGGGGCGGTGGCTAACTGCCTAGCATTTAGGCGAGGCCTAGGTGGCGCTAGGCGGAGATTTTTAAGACAGTGAACGTTAGTAACATCTATCAATGGCCACCAACCACTCACATATAATTGATTAAAAATAATGCATCATGTTACTATACTAGGCATGTGGTTTGAGAATAAAGCGTGAATGAAGTTCTCCTCAAAGAAATCAAAAGGGGCCAAGAATATTATAGCAAGTGAGACTGCCTACCACACATGCAACTACCTTGTCCGATAGGTATATGCATGATCAAATCGATCGAGGTCCCCTTTTCACTTTTGTTTGAAAGCCTATGTGAGATGCTTGCTTAATAAATGTCAAGGTAGAGGGGCCAATTAGTAACTCACTTTTGGATCGGAATATTTAATTTTCATGCATAATCCTATGATTTCATGAAGTGATGTACGTATTACAACGCTAATGGCAATTAGACAAGGTGTATAATCACAATTTGCTCTTATTTAGTTTGCATCCGTGCTCTTGAGAGGTTTTTGCACGTATTTAAAGTATATTTTTATGTGAGTATAATATTTATTACTTGTTTACTATTTACGTGAAGTATGATGATCATGCCTTTTTTTGGTTTGCAATTGTAACTGAACCAACCTATATATGAAGTATGAATTACCCGGAATTTGGATTTTGGATTTGGCATCAAACTAGGCTATATTTCACACTTGTAAGAACTTAAGAAAGGTAATTAGTTATTTTATATCATGATTCACACTCTTGAGGCGAAGTACGTAGAAGCTACAGGCCATTAAGAAAATAAAAAAAGGCAAAAGGTGATCACGATCAGTGAAGTCCAAGATTCTTTCAATTTTATGTTTGAAGCTTTTTGTAATTAAACATTAATTTTCATTTTCTAATTAGAATTTAATATGCACATCATGATCTTTTTACCTTTAATTAGAAAGTACTGGCCGGGTTGGGATTCTCATCAGCAAATCTGAACTAGCAATATATTCCACTGCATGCTTTTTTTTAAGAAATGTTGAGGGAACTCTTTCAAAAGTAGAATATTTTTTTTATGAATTTTTTGCTATCTTACAGTTAAATGTTGACTCTCTTGGTAACATTGTGCAAAAAAATATGAAGGGTACAGAGTTTATGGAGTCTCATCAGCATTTCTCTTTTTTTTTTTTTTTTTTTTTTTTTTTTTACAAATGATATTATTATATTAAAATTATTTAAATCATGGGGACGGGAATTCGAACTTTTATGCAAACAGTGAAATACACTACTATCTAACTAACTTGACTAAACTTAAATTTACGCGCATTATAACAATTAATTAAGGAATGTTAAACATGATTTTTCTTTTTGTTGGAATGCAAACATGGTTAGTATTTCCACTTAATACTTATACATCGAGATGAAATTACAGAGACAAAATAAAATTAAAGAGACAAAAGGGCCGACATCTTTCAATGATCTTTGTATAGACTAGTTGCTCCACCGGAGTTAATTTGGTAAAGGAGAAGTGCATTATTTTTTAGGGGTGTGATATCCACACACCCCTTTTTACTTCTTACACACTCTTTTAATTTTCGACCGTCGGATCGGATGAATTGAAGAAGATCAAAAGACAAAAATCAACATGGGGTGTGTGAGAAGTAAAAAAGGATGTGTGGATAGCACACCCCTATTTTTTAGTGTTTTGTGACCACTAATTGTCCACTCAAACAGCCAGCTGGAAAGTTCCATGTGGAGATTGTGATATGCTTACAATATTTCCAAAATATATATTACATGCATGGCACAAAATATATGTTGATTTGATTAAATTATAAATTATAAATTAAAAACCTATTGAGAATAATTATTTATCAGTAACATTTATGTAAATTCATAGGATTTTATCTTAGCCTAAGAAGTTGGTTGTTCGTCGGTTGGCACCAATGGCAAGAGAGGCTCATTCATTTCCCTCCCAGTAATGCCAACTCATTGCACAGAAATCAAACACAAGATTTCGGATAAAAAATAATGATTCTTAATCATTTGAGTTATAAATTTCGTATATTTCTTGGTGTTTTGATTAACATCAAGAGAGACATTCCGTGACGGTAAAGCATTTTATTATATTTATGTTATGCAGAAGAATCGGGATCCTGTTTGTTTATTTCTGTGCACTTATAGTTAGCCGCGTGAAAAATGCATCACTGCACTCACCCATATTGCTGGTGGCCATGTGATCGACCTGCACTGCATGCATTATTATTATTATTATTACTTATCCAACATTAATTACTAAATGGGGACTCCGAAATTACTCGACCTCTTAACCCTAATTACTCAGTGGTCGGTGGGAAAAAAAATGGGATAAGAGCTAATTAGCTGAGTAATAACCCAACTTAACTAATAACAATCTAATTTATCAATTTTCGAACCAAAAAGAGCACAATCTTTTTATTTTCTGTGATGCCAGCTGGCCCATATCTATGTGTTCTTTAACAACTCATTCCTCATCACTTATTTCTTGTCAAGAAGTATTTTGTATTCTGTCGAATATGAACATGTATATAGATATAATACAATGTTGTTCCTACGTGTATAACTTAGACAAATTTAATCTTTCTCCTCCATTTTATACCAGATTAAGAATGTATGTGATGTTCCATTGACCATGCAGCTTTTTAATTATATATACATGTGTGTATATACGAACAAACATTCTAAGATCATCTCCAACCATTGAGTTAAAACTTAAAATGTTTAACCTATAAAATTTAGGTTTTAACCCATAAACAATTTTTCCCCTCCAACCCTTATGAGTTAAATTTTTAGCCCGAGGTTATTAAAGAATGAATTTAGGATAATTTTTTCTTAAAGTAACCTTTAAAAAAAATTATATATGTACACTATCATAATTTAATTTTATGAATATTTTAACCTAAATATATTTAGATTCCGATAAATATTGAAAATTCACTAAATCGACATCATGAAACTCGTAGAACACTATGAAAGATTATGAAAACAGAAAATAATTTTTTTAATTACTTTAGACGTTGGATTTAAATTTGGACCGTTAGATCTTTTTTTTTACCGTTGAATTTGATCATATTAGCTTTTAGCCGTTGAATTCAATGAATTTATAAATATAAAACTAAAAAATAATACACATAAATAGTGGGTCAGCCCTCAGGGGGAATCCTGGGTTAAATTTGCCCAAGAAATGAGTTTTGGAGTTGGAGCAAGTTTGAATAAGTTTAGAACCTAAAATTTGAGTTTTATTCCAAGGGTTGGAGTTGGTTTAAGAGACATAATTTTCATTTTTTTAAGAAAAATAAGAATTGCACGTGTAGATGTACGATCTCATTTAATAAAATCGTGTTGAGAGGCCCAAAAAATAGGAGAAATTTTTATTGTGACGGGAACACGGGTGGTACACCATGTGTTTTTATATAAGTGGTGGAATTTTTTTTTTATTTTTAAGTTATTAACTTTTTAACACATATATCTCATCATTTATATAGTGACACGTGGTGTATCACCTCGTGTGCCTGTTACACTAAAAAATCTCTCCAAAATAAAGATCATTTTCTCTTAACTTTTTAACACATATATCTCATCATTTATGTGAATGCGATAAAAACCTCCTATTTTACTTGCAAGAATCACAAGGTTGTTGTAGTATAAGCGGATCTCGCAAGGTCATTCTCCACAGGGATTATTAAATAATTCGAAACAAACCAGATTCCATTTAGTTATTGTAAAGTAGAAATTGAGGTGATTGATTTTTATAACCTAATTAAAATAAAAACGAAATTAATGAATTAAAATAAACAAACTGCAATATTAGAGCTAAAGAGAAGAAAACAGTTTTGGGAGAATCAAATTAAGAAAGCACTAGGGTTCCACCATCACCTAGCAATCCTATGTAGTTTTACCAATTACTTATGAATTACACATGCAACTTTGAAGGTTAGGTTTTCCTTATGCATATTCTCCTCGTGATATTCAAGCAAGAACGTATATCTAACATGCAATCCGTCTGTGATATTCAGATCAAATATGAACATGCAAGACTCATTATGTTTTATGAAAACCTTTTGAAAAACCATGCAACCCCTAAGAGCGTGATATTCGCCTTAGGTGAAATTACAATTATTAACCACAAGAAGCAATACTCAATCCTCCGGTGATATTCCGACCGAATTGCATCCGATTACTTATCTAAACATCCTAATGGTAGCTAAGCATTAAGATATAGAGATAGTTCAAGCACAATGATTAATAATTCAAAGTAAACATGCACAAAATTCATAAGCAATTGAATAAAGACTACATATTCATGCTAAGGATCAAGGCTTCGCCCTAGCAAAAGAAATTAGTTCCGCATACTCATAATTGAAATCATAGAAAAAATTATTAAGAAAAGGATTGAAAACACCTTAGAGTAGAAAATCTCCAAAACCCTAGCAATTCTTTCTGTCTCCAAAGTTGCATAAAATAAAGCGTTCCTAAAACTGTAGACGGCTAAGCAATATATTTGCCAAGCCACCACCTAAACCCTAGGAAACTAAAATTAATAAAAACCCATAAAATTAGGAAACATAACCCTAGATTAACTGGTAAAATTCGTCCAAAATCTGAACAGCCACGTTTTGGACCCATAAGCTGCTCCAAAACTGGCCCAATAAAGCTGGATTTAATGTTTGGAATATTCTGAACACTTTTCCAGAAGGCCACGAACCCATCCGAGGTCATCTTGGGCTCAAAAAACGCAATTTAAGCCCAAAAACGTCATTTTCCAGCACTGCGCACTGCTTCTTTATTTCATCGCCAGAAAATAACCGTTTGGTGGAAAAATCCCAAATTTTGATACGATCAAGCTAAGTGACTCACGAACGTCCTCCAACTAGAATTACTCCAAAATTCGTCCATTTGGTCCTGTTTTGCTCCAGGGGAAGTCGAAAGTCCTATATTGAAAATACAATTCAAAGTATCAAAATTCTTCCAATATATTAACCAAAATATACTAAGATTAGGGTAAAATATATAATATAAAATCTACTCATCATATATATACACACACATATACATTATGCATTTGCAGTTAGCCGCCAAGCTTTGCTGATCATACTTTTGTCGATCGCAAAAACAAGAAAGCCAAATGCAGATATATATCATTCTCTAGTGCAATGGTATTTGGTGTAGTACGCATATTTGGCTGAATACCAGTAAAAAAATCCATGCACACCACGTGGAGCTTGCGTCTTGATTACGTCTGCGTCACAAAAAATTTGATCCTTCCACGTATGAACGTCTCTGTACAAGTCAAGCCCAACAACAATGACTCTGCCAATTCCTCAAGCTTTCAACCGTTTCCTTTTCCTTTTTAACACAGCTCATTACTCACTAGCATGGTTATTAGCGACTAATTAACCAGGTACCCTACTTAACCAAAAGGATTTCTTATTTCCTATTGATGACACGTAATTAGGTTTCCAAATTTAGTTTAAATTTTGAATCTCTTTAGCATTATCCAAAGGGAGATATCCAACATTTCAACACAAAATCATTGCTTTTCTTTGTGCAACATATTAATTTTGAGTTAGATACTCACGTTTTATAATTACGTATTGAACTCATTAGTTCACGTGCTCACACGTTATTCAATATGTGTTGTTCAATTATTAAGATTAAATAAGTTCACAAGTAAAGAGGCACATTAAAAATGTGAATGCTAGGCCAAAAAACTAATGCATCCGTCTCTCCAGTGAGATGAAAACAAAATAGGGCTCAACTCAACATAACATCGCATGTGTATATATAAGTCTACATCTTTTCACTTGTCAGCTTCTTAAAAACTCTATCAACTCTGATTGCACATTCATTTCGTCGCATGTCAGTTAATGGCATTAGGATAATACACTCCATGTAACTGAAAAAATGTTATACACGTCTCTTTACCTATACTTATGCCGAAATTCACGACTAGGGATACCCCCCTACAAATCAAAGGCACCCCCACCCCCACCGCCCATCTATTACCTAATCATTAACCTCAAATTCTGGACTTTTGCCCTAAACGTCCACCGATAATATTAGGCCACTTTCTGTGAAAGTAAAACCGCGTCGTTTCGGTGTCTCCTTTTTACTCTCTATCACTCTACACCTTGCTCTTTGTACACACCCCTTATTTAAACCCACTCTTCCAAAAGGATGTGGTGTAGCTTCAAAGACAAGACACATTTACTACGTACATACACCCCCCTCGCACTCTCTTAAAGCCCCTCAACACTCTCACTCCTCCACTCTCCCCCCTCCCCCACTCCATTTGGCCATTTCTCAAAAAACCCACCATTTTTTCATCGCCTTTTTCTTCTTGTATTTCTCCATCTTTCTCAGCTAACCATGAAAATTACTCATCATGCCCACTTCTCTTTCATGCTTCTGCTTCTACTCACCGTCGCAACCACAACGCTTTCTTCGCCGCTGCCGAAGCCCAAAGTGATCTCCAAGGAGCAGATCGAATGCGAAATGTGCTCCGTCTGCGATAACCCATGTGGCCAAGTGCCATCCCCTCCTCCGCCATCTCCTCCCCCTCCTTCTCCGCCGCCTTCTCCTCCATCCTCATCCTCATCCTCAAACTGTCCCCCGCCTCCGGCACCACCGAGCTCCGGAACCACGTACTACTCTCCTCCGCCACCCTCCCAGCCCACTTACTACTACTACCCGCCACCACAAGGCGGCAGCGGGGGTGGCGGGGGTGCGTTTTATCCGCCGCCGAAGGGCCAGAACTACCCAGTGCCGCCGCCGCCGAATCCAATTGTGCCGTACTTTCCGTTTTACTACTATAACCCTCCTCCGCATACGTCATCCGGCTCAGTTCAGCTGGTGGCTAGCCACCCACTAGTTTACAGTGCTGCTCTGTTTTCTGTTGTTCTCTGTTTGCTTTGACGGATAAGTAAACGGAAAAGGAAGGTGGAATTAATAATGTGGTGGCAGATTCACAGATCTACGACTGAGTAAACAACCGAAGAGGAAGAAATCGAAGACAGAGAGATGCGAGTTGCCTACTGCTGGTTTCACATTTCCGAAAATGCCCTTGAGGAACAGGTGTTTCTGTGCCCTGACACTCGCAATTAAAGCTGAAAGAATACGGATGGGAAGTAAACTCTCTCTCTCTCTTCATCTCTCTTTGATTTTTCTCTTCTGCCTTAATTTATCTGTCTGAATTATAACGATGATCTGTTGTAATTTGATGGCCAATTTGTACCTATTGATAACGTCGATGTTCTTCTTTTGATACATGATCTTTTAACGTAATTTGAGAACTGTTGAGCTCGGTATACATTACTTATTCTTTCTCTGATATTTTAAGTTTATAATATTTGTCTGCGGAGCGAGAGTACACTTATTGATATAATAAGTGAGGGTACCTGATTTTATGCAAGATTAGGAATTGGTATTAACAGTTGGGTCCCAAGGGGGTACCTGATGTTCTTCTTTAGACAAATTAACAATATGGGGACCCATAATTGGTACGCACCTTCCCATCCCAAGTTTTGTAATTCCATTTTTTTAATGGTTTGGCACTCAAAAATTCTAATTATGGTTCGGTGTATCGTATTCACATACCTTGTTGGCAGTTAGATAATGTTTATTAGATCCTCGACTAATGATCTAACGCTAAAAATTCTGTTGGTATAGTTCATCCCAAAGCATGCTAAAAAATACCCTTCCAGCTTCCCAAGTGCAATGCACCTCTGGCTCACTGACTGCTTTTGATCATTTAAGTATTTGGGACATAGTATTTAGCACAGTGCTCGATTAAAGAGTTGAGCTGTGTCCATTACGCTCCTAATTAGGGATGATGTATGATATCTCTCAGAACTTCCAATTCCAAGCATGATGAGTTCATATCTCTAGACGCATTTTAGGTCAGTCGTCCACGTTCGCATGCATGTACACCTTGGAGTCACCACCCATGCGCGTTTGGGCGACTGTACTTGAGAATAATCTTAAGATCATTGCTTTCTAGCTTCTTTGAACCGGAATAGTGTGCAAAAGATATGGAAGATGCTGTTATTTCTGACACGAGTTTCTGATTTGATTAAGTAGCTTAGCAACTAAGTCACTGATGAGTCATGAGGCATCTATTTCTTCCTCTGCTGGAAAAAAGGAACCGAAAAGAAGGTTTGAGCATCACAAAGAAAAAACTTTGTGCTCGATAGGCCTCTTTTCACTACGCTTTTCTGATGAATGTGGTGTGTCATGCGAAAAAATATTCAGTGGGGGCATTGTGTTCTTTCTTTGGCCCATTCTTTGGCCCCAATCTCTCTCACATGAACAAACTATATATTTTATTGTATCGTTGATTTGGCCTCACTTGTGTCAACGTGATAACGTTTTATTAACTTACCCTACATGTTTGACCCGTGCCACCCTTAAATTCTTGAAGGGCGGCATAGTCTTCTCTTTTTCCTAACTCCATGTGCAAAAGGGTGCATCATGCGTTGCCCTCTTTATACCAATAACAGGATCGTCTCAGAGTGCTTTCTTTTCTTTGACTGAAAAATAGTGGTGGGTTCGGTTTCGGTAAAACACAAATAGAAAACGAAAAACAAATCGATAATTGATTAAGCAGAGAGAAAAAAGGGCGACCGTGAAAATGGTGATCGCGGATCGAGAGAAGGTTGAATGGATGGAACTTAAGGGCAACGCAATGCAGAGCTCTGAGCCTCTGATCGATGAGAGAGAGTGGCGAAGGGAGAGAGAGAGTATCGACGAAGGAGCCCGGGGCTAGTCGAAGAGGGTGGTTGCAGTCAAGAGGATAAGGGGTTGGACTTGTTGTCGTGGAGTGTAGAGAGTGAGGAGTCAGAAGTGAACGAGCGTACAACAGCGTTAGGTGTTTAAGGTTACGGCGTAAGTACAAACGACATAGTTTTAGGTTTATTCAGTTTTTTTTTCTTTTTTTTGGAAACTAGAAATATCGTTAACCAGGGCCAAAGCCAAAGAGAGTACAAAAAGCCACACAAGGTTAACAACATCAAACATGAAAGCAGAGAATAAAGGAAATAAACTAGGACACGAATGAGTACACGTGTCACCCTCAAACCCACTTAAACAAAAGCTAGCTTTGAGGGCATGGTAGCCCATCCTTGTTCAGAATACGGACAAACGAAGATGGGGGTCGTTGAACCTAGACTAAGTTGCTCAACTTCGCACCAGCATGCAACGCTACATAATCCGTCGCTTCATTGGCTGATCTTGGAACCCCAGACCAAACACCCCACAAATATCACATAACAGCGGAAAGACCTCCCAAGATCCATGGTCAATACATCCATTTAGCCATGATATTATCTCATTGGAGTCAGATTCCACCACAATACTATGGAAGCCCCACTGTCTCGCCATCACACATCCCTCCAAAACACCCATCACCTCCCCATCACCTCCGCAGCCAAAACACTTGATGCATAAATCTTCTTCATACGTACCACCAAGCAGCAAGAGGTCGAATCCCGCATTACGACATCAATATGGCAATACCTATCCACCCATTTCCAACTAGCATCCACATTAATTACACATTGCCCAGAAGGAGAATAAGAGGTATTGATATAGACGCGTGGACTCAACGAACCCCACCCACTACCAACCCCCGAGCAAGCTTCCATGAAGGATGAAGCAGCGAGGGAAATGGTGAGCATAGTTCGTGATGGGAAGGGTTGCCATGAGTTAAAAACCGCATCATTCTTTGCCTTCCAAATGGACCAACAAGTAAACGCAATGTATGACATGATTATCCTCTTATTCTCTACTGGTCCCGTGTGATCATTCCAAATACGTTGGAGCCATGAGTGGAGTGCAGACACCGAATCATTATCAATCTGAAGCATGTTCAATAAATTCCTCCCGCTCGAAACACAAAGGAAAAATAGGGGAAGAGACACACCTTCGTCGAAATAAATTCATCTTCGTAGTAGTAGCCCCCTTGAAAAGTCTTCCACAATAAGTTCTTAATTTTGGGAAGGATCAAAATATTCCATATACACTTCCACACCCTTAAATCAACAATTGATGAGGAGGAAGGGTAGAGACTCCGAGACCGGCTATTGATGTTATGGACCCAATGATACCCATATTTGATTGTGCATCGTCCCTTTCTATTAGTCGGCCAAACCAATTTATCCTTGCGCCCAACCACATCGATCGGTGTATCCAAGACTGCCATACTATCTCATTCCACCATTTCTATTTCTATGGAATCCAACTGCCAATCCCGAGAAGAATGATCAATAATAGAGGAGACCCGCGTGAGAGATCCATGTCGACCCCTGGAACCGGAACATGGTGTTTGAAAGCCAAGGACGGGATCCATCGATCAACCCAAAGCCGAGAATGCTCACCACTCATAATTTTCCAGTGAGCTCCCTTAGCGATAATATATCTGTCTGCGAGGAGACTAGCCCAAGCCCAAGAGGACCTACCCCATTTCTGAGCCTTAAAGAATGAGCAATTGGAAAAATATCGCTCTTTGATAACTTGGGCCCAAAGTGAGTCGGGATTGTGAATGAGACGCCAACATTGCTTAAGCCAATAATCCTAGATTAAATTCTTTTAGGTTCCTGAAGCCCATGCCATCTCCTGTTTGGGCAATCCCAGAGACTCACGGCTTACCCAGTAAATCTTCATTTCTCCCACCTTTTACCCTCACCAAAAATTAGCAACAACAATGTCAATATCATTGCAAATATTGTCGGGGAAACAAAAGATATTCATTGGGTAGGCAAGAATGGCTTGAGTAACTTCTTTGATTAAAACTTCCCTATTAGCTTGGGAGAGAAAACTTTGCTTCCAACCCTGAATCTTAGCCATCACCCTATTTTTTACAAAGGTCAGAGCCTCCCGTTTAGACCTTCTCCAGACTGTCGGGATACCCAATAGCTACCCAGGACCACCACCTGCGACATACCCAAAATATTGTACAATTCTTCCAGAAGTTTGGTCAGGGTGTTAGCCTAAAAAAATATAGAGGATTTTTATATGCACTTCCTATCCTAATGCCAAACAATAGACATTAAGGATTTAGACAATATTCTGGCAGTTCAGCAGAGACGCACGTAAAAATATTGGGGTGTCATCGGCAAACAGCAAATAGGAAAGAAGAGGTTCATGCATACTGATCTTAACACCCTCAAGGAACCTTCCGTCGACCACCCATTAGATTGGGCACGAAAGAACATTCGTAACAATAAGAAACAAGTACGAAGAAAGAGGATCCCTTCCGAAGACCCGTGATGGTTTGAAGCGCTTCCCCGATTGGCCGTTGATAAGGACCGAAAAGTCAACAAAAGAGACACACCCCTTCACCATATTTATCCACCACTTGTGAAACCTCATCCGAACAATGACTGCCCCGAGGAAGTCCCACTCAATCCTATCATATGCCATGTTCATGTCAATTTTCATTGCCAGCTCGAACTTCGTCATAATTTTCCTTAGCTTGATGAAGTGGAAAACCTTATGTGCTAGAAGAATATTATCTTGTATTTGTCTGCCCTCAACAAAAGCATTTTGTGAAGGGGAAATAAGCATAGGAAGCCAAGGTTTCAACCGGTTAACTAACAATTTTGAAAAAAATCTTGTAGGAGTAGTTGCACAGGCTAATCGAACGAAATTGGTCCACTGACACGGGATTTTCCATATTTAGAAATAAGGACAATATGAGTGGAATTGAGCCTTCTGGGACTCTCCTGCCTTATTGTAAAATCATGCACCAACCCATTCACATCATCTGCAATAATATCCCAAAATGAATGGTAGAAAACTCCATGGAACCCGTCCGGGCTAAGTGCCTTCATTCCACCCATTTGGAAAACCGCATCTTTAATCTCTTCCAAAACAATAGTCTAGTGAGATGTGAGTTCATTTCCTCCGAGACGGAGGTGCGAACAGATTCTAGGACCGATCCCTACTCCCGCTGACCCTTAGAGGTAAAGAGGTAAGTGAAGTGCTCATTGATAACTCTATTAATGCCCGCAGTGTGTTCCTTCCACACCCCTTGAGCATCTTGCTGCTTCCCTATCTTGTTGAAGTGCCGACGTTGGATGGTTGTCTGGTGAAAAAAAACCTAGAGTTAGAGTCATCCTCCTGCAACCATTTAACACGATAACGTTACCGCCAAAACAATTTGTCTATTGCCTCCAACTTATCAATTAGACCAGAGAGAGATCGAATCTCCTCAACATTCGCTTCCCAATTGTTTTGAAGCTGCTCCAGCCGATTTAATTGAGCCCCAATCTCCTCTCGATCACCACTAAACCTCTGCCTACTCCAATTCAAAAGGTTACCTTTACACGAATTTAGGCGTCGCAACCACCCATCAACATGGGTCTCCCTACCATCAACGCTCAAACTTCGCTGAATTACCTCCCGACACTCATCCTCAACAGGCCAAAAAGCCTCGAATCTAAATATTTTTTTCCTTTTAGCATTCAAAGGCTTCATGTTAACAATAACAGGGCAGTGGTCAGAACCCCTCACGGTGCCATGGGTGACCGAAGTCGAGGGTTATCGAACCTACCAGCAGTCATTGACAAGGCTAGGATTAAGCCTTTCTTGGACAAGGATGTTATTCTTGTACCCCTCCAAGTATATTTCGGCCTATAGAAGCCAAGGTCAATCATCTCCATATTTTTCATGAATTCATGTAGGAAACGTGGTCTAGTATGCAAGTCATCACAACCTCCCATTTTCTCAAACTCCCACAATATCTCATTTAAGTCACCCCCCCCCCCCCAAAACCATGGACACTCCGTAGACACCAAAATCGTAGAGAGCCAGTTCCAAAACCCTTATTTTCCGTGCGATATGGGTTACCATAAATCCAAGATCCTTGGATCCAATCACAATTCCCAGATTCCCTTATGGATGTACGAATAATGTTTTTTGTTGACAACAAAATCTGAATTTCAGTTGGCTCATGCCACCATAATCTCAACCCTCCCCTCAGCCGCTCTAATTGGAGGGACATTAAACCCCTGACTATATCATATCTTCCTTATTACTCCTTTTAATTTGTGGCATTGCATCTTATTCTCTTATAGAAACACCACAGAGGGTCTATGCCTTCTTATGAACCTGTGTAGATGTTAGATCCCACATCGCCCAGGGGAGTGGATCATATATGCCTTATATGTACATACCCACATCCAATTAGCACGAGGCCTTTTGGGAGTTCACTGGCTTCGGGTTCCGTATGAACTCCGAAGTTGAGCGAGAAATGGGCCAAAACATTCCCAGGATGGGTGACCCACTGGGAAGTTTTGCTTGCGTGAGTTCCTAGAAACAAAACCGTGAGGGCGTGGTCAGGGCTCAAATCGGACAATATTGTGCTACGGCGGAGTAGAGCCCGGGGTGTGGTGGAGCCCGGTTCGGGGTGTTACAATAGAGCTATAACTACCATGTTTGACCCGAGACCACGGCAGTACCATAATAAGTAAATCATGGCAATTTTGAGGCTGATTTAGGCCAGCCGCCACCAACCTGGGTTGTTTCCCCGCCCTTCGTGCATTGAGCGCCTCCATTTCCATTTTCAGAGCACCATCCAACTAATCTTAGATGTTATCATCCTTTATAATCGGTACATCTTGAAGCTCATCCTCTATAATCGGTACATCTTGAAGCTCATCCTCCGCTAAAATCGCCTTCTCCACCGTGTACCATTGTTCCTGCAGAGGAATTCCATCAAAATAACTCATCTTTTTACCCCCACGAGCCCCCGAGTAACCTCCTGACTTTGGTTTGCTACTCAAAGAGCCCCTCGTTTTTTCCAAGGTTTCTCTTCAAACCCAAGTCTTCAAAGATGTTTCCAGGCAATGGAGAACTAGAGTCCATTGTGATAGTGTTATCCATCGTGGCAGGAGACATAAATGTGGAAAGATCTACAAAGATTCCTGGCCCACTTGGGCTATCAGGTTGGCCCCCAATTAATAATCTATCCCCCATCCTAGGCATGTCATGTATTATGGGCCTATTCAAATCACTACTCCCATCCATCTCTCGTATGATCAACCTTCTCCCTTTTGCTTGGTGTCAATGATCCAGATAGAAATTATGGTTGTCCCCGTAACCCTCTCTTTCCACCAAGAATTTATGAGCTCTACGTGGGATTAACCCACTAATTGTCACATTCAGAACTCATTTATGTTATCTGTTGCAAGAGCTGCCAATAAGTAATGTTTCAGGTTCAGAGCCTATTGGGTTATGTGTCTCCTCGTTGCCCACCATTTGTGTGTCAGGTGAGACTTCCTCATGCGCCCTCTGTTCACACGCCTGGCGCCTATCGTTCCCACATTAACCCTGATAGCCATCCTTAAAGCTCCCCCGCACTGAATCGGCTTACCGGCATTCCCCCAGTATCATGAAGTTTGTGTGTCGGTTCTCCTAGGCATCACGAGGCCACTTAGCCATTGTCCACTCACCAAAGCCTGCCGAGCCACTACGGGTTGGTTAGGAAGAATATTCGAGATTGACATAGCCTATTCTTCCACATTTGTAGCAAAAGTCTTGTAGGCATTCGTATCGAAATTCTACCCAGGAGTCAATCTCCCCCGATCTTGGAAGCCAACACCCTGTAATCAAGGGTTTCACGGTATCCACCAGAATCTTTAGCCGTAGAAATCCCATTACCTTCTCCAAATTCTCCATCTCCAAGAATTCGCCCACCTCATTTGATAATCTCCTTACACTGGCCTCCGTCACAGGTTTAGGGGAAGACCTTTGATTTGCACCCAGAACGGGACCACCTCCAGCTTAATTTCCTCCAGAGAACAGTTGCTAGGCCATCATTTTACTGAGAAATTTTGGTTCATAACCACCTAAGGAACCAAGTCAATGATTTGATTTGATGTATCATTATCTTTAACGATGATGATAAACGTATTTCCTTGGACCCAGTTGATTTTTGCCTCCCCAATCTTTTTCCAGAAGCTCATGAGAATATTCTTGACACCTCACTTATTCAGGGGTTTATCAGTCAGAGCTGCTCCCACTAGCTTCACCTCTTACTTCATACTTGAGATCTCCAAGGACTTTTCCAGTCGCACCACCAAATCTTCCACCCCTGCTTGATCCATCTTCATACAAGTAAATCGACAGAAGAAGACAAGTAGTACAAAACACGCCCAAGACTGTTTCTGCACACCTTTCACTCTCACCAGATGGAATAATCATGTACTCCAACAGGTACCCAATACAGATAAAGATTCTTACCCAGAAGCCCCACAACATATAATGTGTGTAGTACAAATGTTTTTGGTCTTTTTCCTTGGGATAGAGGCTTGAAACCTTCACAATAAATTCAGAAGTAGGGGTTGGTTCGCCATTCATCCCCCACACCATCAAATCTGGTGGTTGGGGATATATTTCCTTATAAAGCCACATAAATACCCAGCCTAGAGTTGGTGAAGGCATAAAAATGAAACCAAACAGAGGTATCAGGTTCGGTTAAACCAAGGTATAATTAATGAGGTTCCCAGGTAGGTTTGGACGAAGGTGGGTGAGCATTAATTTGTCGCAATCGGAATGGTAGAGTGGCACAAGACAACTCTCACAGGGGGAGAAAGCTCTCAGAGGGGAGATAAAGTTTTCTGAATAGACTCCATGAATGCCTTTGGTTTGATTTTTGGACCACTGAAATCGAAACCAAACCAATACTTTCGGTTTGATTTTTTAATTTCAATTCGTTTTTTATTTTTCAGTTTTTCGAACCCACGCCTATTGAAAATAAAAAATAAATAGATTTTGGAGATCAAAATCTGGCTGACCATGTCTACTAAATTAACAAACTTTCCTTTTTCTTCAAGGGGTTATAATTTTCCAATCTTTTATAACAATTTTTCTTCAATAGTTCATACTACTTAGTAGACTGCACTACCGAATACAAACCCGCTTTGTGAATGAATAAATTGAAAATGTGGACCTTAAAATAAAGGGGAAGATAAATGAGATTTTGATAAAATGCAGAATGATGTGGTTATTTGTAAACAAGTCAGCAGCAGATTTAGGGATTTTGGATGGTGGCTCAAGTGAGAATTAAAGGGACAAATAAAAGGGCAAACAATGTGTTGTATGGATCAGTGGAAGTGTGGGGAACAGTTAGATGGAGGGCACGTATTCCAATGGGTTTTGGGTTGAGGGGTCCAACCAAGTTGGCATATAGCATCCTAGGCTCGAGCACTCACACAGGAAATAGGTAGGATAGAGATTGCCACTCTATCTACATTGTAGAATATATTAGAATTGAACCTGCACTAGAAGACATATGCATGATTCTTCTATGGTTAAATAGTTATGTGAAGAAATAATAGTAATAATCACAAATGAATGCTTTTGAAAAAAAAAAAATACTCGGTTCATTACATGTAAAAATTATTTTTTGACGTAGAAATTGTTACGTCATGAAGTATTTCAAGTGAGATACTTCGCATATGTGTTAATTAAGCAGAAAGGACTTCTTACATATAAAATCTGAATAGTGTAATTTTTAAACCATACTAGCATCTTGCCACACGCTTGCGCGTGTGGTAATTGGCTTTTTTTTTTTTTTTTTAAGAAAAATAATGGACTTACTAACCACCCTCCATAATTTTGTATTTTATTTTATTTTTCGGAAATTTTAATAAGAAAATGACAATTTGGATATTATGAAAGCTTCACTATTTTTACCCTTTCCATATAATCGCACAAAGGTTTAATATTGGGCCTCTTGATCATCAAGAATAAGGCCCACTTCTATCACTATGGGATTGTCTCAAAACATTGAGCTTTGAGCTTGAACCACTGCAGACCAAAATGCCTTGGACCACGATCTCATTTTCGCCCTTATGTCTTCCTCAAATTTTAAAGTCTTTTTAGTTGGGCTTAACAAGAGGGGCATTTCACAGTATGAGGGACCCCGTAGTGCAAAGGGGTCGATCATGTTTAACGAAGAAAGAGTAAAAGCATCCGTCGAGGATCCTTTTCTTGGGGATTCGGAGGATTCCGTGATCATGTTCGTTCATCGTACATTATGCGATCAGAAATCATTTGAAATTTAAAATTTAAAATTAAATATAAATAATACCTAATGAAAACTGACCGCACGATATACGATGAACAACCATGATCATGGGATCCTCCGGATCCCCAGGAAAATGATCCGGCAAGGATCCTTTTCTGAAGAAAGAAGGGGAATTGGAGAGTGGAGGGGACCCGAACCCTCTTGCATTCTGGTGTGGCTTCATTCGTAGAGCCGCGTTTTTCATGCGTTCGCCAAATGGTCTGTCATATGCGTTTTCACATCATCTAACATGTATTGCCACACTCAAAGTTTTCTCCATACATGACGATCACAATTACATAACAGTTGCTTAGATGTGTTATTTATGTGACAATTTTCAGCATGAATTGAGTATTTTCGATTTTGTTGGAGATACACTAAAATGATGCGTTTAGCAATTGGTTCAAGGGAAAAAAAAAGAAAAAAAAAAGAGATCATAGAATATTTATGCTGGTCTGCTAAACACGCAACAAAAAGTAATTAAGAATATTAAGTTAACCATGCACCATCTAGTAGCAAAGTTGTCTAAAATAATAGTGTTGACATAAAAGCGGGGAAACATATTTGGCTGTTGCGCTTTAGCTTTAAACATATTGTACTAATTCTTTTGATAGATTTAGTCTTGTATATATGTCCACAATGACATAAGTCACAATACAAGGAAATTATATATAGTAAAGCGCAATGAGAAAAACATTGTTCCTAAGTACAGTTTAAAGACGGAAATGCCTCCCGTTTTACTGTTCCTCCTTCCCTCTTTTTTCAACTTTCACAACGAAAATGACAAAAATACCCCTGTCTCTTCAGTAGACTAAGTCTAAATGCTTCCACACCATTTCATCCATACGCATATTTTCTTTTCTCGCCGTTTCGTTGCTTCCTCCTACACCACTTCATTCTTGCTCCATTACGAATCGAAACCAAAAACTGCTCATCCAAATTTTCTCACTGTTTCATTCCTTCCTCGTAATAGCTAGATGGTCAACTTGGAACATTTTTAGGCAACAACAAACCGTCCCAAGCGCATAATCTTTATACATTGTGTGCATGCATTCGTGGTTTTCAATTCAAAATGTACAATATGAGAAGGAAAATATGTTAGAGATTTCAATGATAAATATATAAATTATTATTATTATTTTATATATATATATGATTTGGATGCGTTGTGCAGCATGTGTGTGCGCGCGCAGAAAGGGCAGCAACCTTACAAAAGGTTGTGTTTTATTCAACCTTTTAGGGTTGTATATTTTTTGAATGGTTGCAAGTTTTGGTTAAAAGACATGATACTTACTCAAATTGTATGAGTAAAATTAATAGATATAATTAGTCAATATTTATTTTCTAAAAATTCTAAATAGAAGACATGTCTTTTGGATCAACACTTTTAAGAAGAGTTGTATATCTTCAACTAAAATGAAAGGACTCGATGAACGGGTGCCTTAATGCCTATAAATACCTATTGTGGCATAATGTTTCACACACAATTTCAGAAATTTATTTCTACATTTCTTGCTCCCTTTTCTCTCCATCACATTCATACAATTTCTTTCTAGTTAATTCTAAGGGAATACAATTCGGTTTTGCTAATCGAATATTTCATACTTTGTTGTATCCTGGAAGTGACTTCCCAAGAACCCTTTAGCAAACTCATTCGAGTGTGGGCAAATAACACTTTAAGGAAACGATTCAAGTCATACCTCAAAGTCATCATTCAGATTATTCTATATATTTCTACTTTTTACTCTAACAAAATATTGCTTTGACTCGTCTACAAAAGAAAAATTTACATGAAACAAGTTAACATATCTCACGTTACAATTGTGGATTAAATGCAACTTGTGTAGGTCAACCCGAAACATCTAGATAGTCAAACATTCTAAAAAAAATAAAAAAAAATAAAAATAAAAAAAAAAGAAGAAGAACTTAAACTGTATTCAAGTATTATCCTGCTCAACTTCTCTAACGAAGGAAGATTTTCCTTCTATATACACGCGCGTAGGAGTAAATTAGTACATGGTACTGCCTGGGGCAGGCAGTGACGGCGTCGTTTCTTGATAGGGTGGCTCACAATATAAAACAAGTTACTGCAGGATTTAGCTTTTGGAAAGAAAAGGACCAGCCTTTGATTTCCTGTCTTTGTATTACGAGTCTGACTAACTAGTAATGGCTTATTCACCAATAGTTATGGCGCTACAAGGATCTAGCTTCTTCATCATATAACAATCATGATCAAACCTAAATTAGTAATTACATGCATGCATGACACTGCATTTCATACCTTTGTTAATCACCTTTTTCCATCTAATTAATTTGGTATTTAGGCTTTCTCCAATGGGTTAAAAAATTTAGAGTTAAAAGTCACATTTGATTTCATATTTGACTTAATCGCTCTCCTGTGCATCTGAAAATTTGAAGTTATATATAACTTTGAAGTCAAATGCCAAAGCATGTATATTTGATTGAAGTTTAAAATGGGATCATCATTGAATTACACAAAAAAATAATTATTGTTTCAAATATTGATGGCCAGCTTTATCTATTTAGGAACCGGATTCTCTCCGGATCTCAATAATCTGAGCCTAATGATCAAATGATTCGGGCTGTTGAAATTTGATCCAACGGCTACAAACAGGAGACCTCTCTAAAAATTATAATAATTGTAACTGTTGGATCAAATTTTAACAGTTCGGATCAAATGATCCTTAAACTTAGATTATTGGAATCCGGAGAGGACCCGATTCCATCTATTTACTGCCATGATTAAATGGCATCTCACAAAATTCTTAACGGCTATTTTATTTCAAATTGCTACAATTTTTACTTCCAAAGAGTTGCACCCTGCATGTATTCAATGGCCATAATCTTATATCTTGCTGAAATTTAGTAACAAAATTATCAATAAAATACATACCTTTCTTTTCATTCAGGATACATTCAACCCGATTAGCTTCATCACAATATGAATTTGATTTTAGTTATACACTTGTGGAATCCTCGAGGAGAACGCTGATGATGGTTTTTTATGTCATAAAATAAAATGTATGCGTTATGTTGATTTATGATTTGAAGTAAATTTAAAATAAAACAAAAGTTTAGCTTTGAGTTCAAATCATGTCCAATGCATAAGAGTTAAAAGTTAGAAGTCAAAATATGCATTAGAAATGATATAACTTTTGAAGCCAAATATAATTTTATAACTTTTAACTTTAGGCTAAAACATTGGAGATAGCCTTAGGCTAAATGGTTTCGAGTTGATTAATATACAGGTGCTCGTTCGGGGTGATTAAACTTGGTAAGTTTTATCAAGTTGACTAAAAGTTCAAATCTCCTGCCCCGTAACTTAAGATTTTTTTTAAATTATCCATCGAAAAAGTCGCATAGAGCATCATCAACAGTCAACACTTGCTAAGAAAACTAAAATCTTTTGAATTTCCCTCTACTTGATCTAATTCTCCCTCTAGAAACCAAGAAAAGATCAAATCTTTTTCTATATTTCCCTCTACTTGTTGATAAAATTCATTTCCTTCCTCCCTTTTTAAGTACCAAATGACCTTTCAATTCCCTCCGAAAGTCTTGTACTCTCACCCAATTTTCTCAGTTGCCAAACAGAACAAAGAGGAAAATTTGCAGGAAAACATTCCCATTCAATACGAGAGAACTTTCATTTTCCACCTTTATGCTTGGTGGGTTAGTATTTGTTGATGGGCCAAAAGGGGAAACATGCATGAAAGTGACAAAAAATTCTTGCAAAATCCACATATAATAAATTTAGAGAAAACAGCATCAAATACCGAAACTAGTAGAATTATGTCAGCAAAATTAGAACAAGATCTTCCAAAATTCTTACATTTGCTCAATCACTCTCAAAAATAAAGAACAAAGTAAATTTCCACTAATAAAAGAGGCAAGAAAACGGGAGGGGGTGGGGGTGAAATTACACTGAAAAATGGAGGTTAGAATTGCCATTTCTCCCTAATTAATTACTTATTACTTATAGCTTAATATTAATCCGAACATAGGCTAAGCATAGACAGAGCCATATGAGAGGGCCATCAGCAGCACCGCCGCTTGTTCTTCCTCGCCGAGCTTCCTCTGCTGCCTCTCCACCGTCGATCGCTGCATCAAAACCTCTCTGCCCAAAGCCAACAGCCGCTGCTTCAAGCCGTCGCCGAGCTGCTTGTTCTTGCCCTTTTTATCGTTGGGATTTTCTTTGTTTAATCCCAAAATAGCCCTCCTCTTCTTCCTGCTTCTGATCCCGCACGCATTACAAAGCGACTGAAAAGCACAACCAATACACGAATCAGATCAAAACCCAAAAAGAGGAATTTAAAAAATAATCAAGGGCCTATGGGTTGTGAAATGACCTTTGGGCCCGCCGGACCGCCTCTCCACAGAGGGGTTTTGGAGGTTCCACAGTCGGCGCAGGTTTTCTTAAAGCCTTCCTCCGAGGAACCGGCATCTGGGGTTTTGATAGTCATTTCCTCTGACTCCGATCCCTGCATAAAACACAGAAACCCGATCCGATCAGTAACTAGCCGGATCAAAATATAAAAACCCAGATCAAATGAAAGCTCTGCATCAAATAAACTCACTTTATCGATTGGATCCAACATTCTGTGTGAGATATTATGAAGATCTGAGACAAACCCAGTTGAGAACGAGTAGGAAATCGAACTGGGTAGCGATCAATTTGATCGAATGGTTTCTGGCAAGTAAGAAACTTTAGTGACTCAGAGACCCAAGCTATGGAAAAAAAACAGAGGAACAAGAAGGAAAGAGATCGATCACAACTCAGAAGCTGAGACCAAAAGTGCTTATAGCAGCTTTTCGAAAAAGCACAGTGAAAAAAGAGCGAGCAAAACAGAGGAGGCTAGCAATGGAGGCGTGTGGTGATTGGGATGATGAGGCTAAATACTCAGACTAAACCGACATGCGGTGAGAGAAGGAAGAGAGAGAAAGGAAGAGAGGCAGTGAGAGAGAGAGCTGCGCGGCGAGAAGGAAAAACGAGGAATCAAACCGACACACACTCAAACGCGCCGCGCAGCTGATCTGAAAATTGCCTCCTTATATAAATGAGACGCGAAACCCTAGCCCGGGCAAACGGAAATGACGAAAATACCCACGGTTGGGGAAGAAACCACACATTTGATCCAACGGGAGGCAACCGCGCCAAAAGGTTGGTGAATTGAGGGGAAAAAAAAGGGCGCCACATTCCGAAATTGGATTTGGGATTTGGATTTTTTATTTTAAATTAAAATAATTATTGTTGGGTTAAATGGAAATTGGAAAAGAAAGATGGGGATGACTGATGAGGTGGTGAGATTGTGGCGGGAGTGAGTCACGTCTGAGTCAGAGAGATTGTTGGTTCTGCACCGTCTGATATGTCAAACTTGCTTTTGAGATTGGGGGGCTCAAAACATGTTTTTCGTTGGCGGCAAATCCAAATTTCTATAAAACTTAATAAATTAATGCTGATTACCAAAAATAAATTATGAAAATTAAAATTGATTTTAAAGCATGCCACCAACTTTTTTGGGTTTTAATTTCACTGGGATCCCTTCAATTTTCCATCCATTTATTATTGTATTACATAAACTGAATTTATATACTAAGGTTAAGTGAATTGAATATTGCTGGGAAGCCATTCAATGCCATTTCTAATTCTAGTTTCTAATTTAATATGAGTTTTGGAATTTCAATTTTCTTCCCGTTGCTTGCTACAAAGGATATTAAATTATGATGGGAGTTACTAATTACCTAGTTACGGGATAATTTATTTGAAATATAGACAAATTTTCTCAAGCTCAAGTAATGGAGAAACTTTTCAGTATGCTGAGAACACGATTTGCTACGCTAAGAGTTATAATACAGTTAAATGAAAATTTCTTCTTCAAGTTTCAAATCAATTGTATTATTACACTCTGCATACGAGGTCGTGTTCTCAATACACTTGATAAGTCCACTTGGGTATTGAGTAATAATCGGTAAGAATTGAATTCTTTGCAATGGTTAGTAGTTGCAACTGTGAAAAAAGAAAAATTCTCTTGAGGTAATGGTAAAGCAATGGCAAGAAAATTGTGATTTAAAGCTGAAAATGTGTTTTTTTTTAATCACTTGTAATGTTACATCTTATACAAAATGCAATACATAAATATGATCTACGTAGCATTACTCATGGAACCCAATACATAATTTGTTTGTTTTTGGTAAAGGGTTGAGGAATTTGAAGAAGCATGGGGATATCTCTAGAACTAGTCACTATTGAACAAAGTAGGCGAGTGGCCCTGGATAAACCAAGTAAGCTCCCTCAAGGCCACACGTAAAAGATGAGCTTTATTATCCTCTTAATCTCATCTCATTACCACACAAATCACAAACCAAAACTCACACTAATCACCAACCAAACCAAAACTCACACTAATCACAAACCAATAAAAAAAATATTGGATGAAACGAAGGGAAAAGACCAAAGAGGACCTCCTTTGATCCCTATTGGCAAGGCTTGTATAGATATTAGATAGATCATAGATAGGGAATTAGATCCTCTCCGGAGGACTTGGATCCTCTCCTGAGCCCAAGGAGAGGATCATCCTAACCAAAGAACTTGGGCCATTTGATGAAAATCTAACGGCTACAAACAGGGGAGTCCCTTTAAAGTTATAATAATTATAGCCGTTGAATTTTCATCCAACGGCCCAAGTCCTTTGGTTAGGAGGATCCTCTCCTTGGGCTTAGGAGAGGATCCAAGTCCCTCTCCGGATCCCCTCACTTGGGATTCCGGAGATCAATGACTATTAACCGTTTATCAAAGATCGTGCGACTACAATTTTTTTTATTTTATATTTTTTATGCAAAACGAGACTGTTTTATTTTTAAAAATATAAAAATTATTTAATTGTGACCGTACGATCTTTGATGAATGATTATTATTCATTGATCTTCTGGATCTCCTGTGAGAAGATCCGAAGAGGATCTAATTCCCATTGATAGGAAGGAAGCAAGAGACAAAAATTTGCCAGACAGACAATATTTTAATATAAAATATTATATGATATTACGAAGGAAAATGAGAGGTCATGTTATGGGCCACCTTTTGTTTATTTGCACCACAACCCAATGATAATCCTGGACCACACCACACAGACATTTCCCTATTTACTTGCCTGCTATCCTAATTTCAACTTTTTTATCCAACTCTTCATTTCCATTTCTTGCTGTTTTTTGCTGTGGTGGTAGGACGGTTGGAAGCTGGTATGTGTGAGGCTAAAACGAAATTTTATGTTAATTGTTAGCACGTGAGGTTTATATGTGAGACTAACGTCATCTTTTTAGCCTTATATGTGAGCCTCATGTACTAACAATTAACAGAGAGTTAACAAAATTTTTAATTTTGAGCCTAAACTCCTAATAGACTTCACCACACGGATTTAAATCTTTTTTTTTTTTTTTTGCTACATAGACTATTTTTCGATTACCCTGTCACCACGGGGCTATTAAAAATTACCTTGTCACCACGGGGCTATTAATCCAATTCAACCTTAGTTCAAAGGTTAGTGACATTTTGGTCTATTTATTAAGATAATTGACACTTTTATTAACCTTTTATAAATTCCTACACTTTTGTCTAGTCTGACAGTTGACCCATGTTTTACCTGCATAGAGCCGTATACATGACAAACAGATTAACACTGGGCTATGTATGGACAACACATAACAACTTTAATAAAGATGAAAAATAACTTATATGACATTAATATAACATTCATATAAGCAAAAGATAAGCTTACTGAGTGTTGTATTGTTTAAAAATAATAGCATTAGCTTATAGTTTTTTTTTTTTTTTTTTTGGAAATTACGTTAGCTTATAGTTTGACTGAGCGAAGGTCAGTAGTGTAACATTTAGAAACTTAACGGTATGTCTTATTACAAAAGACATGGCCCAAATTGTTACTTGCTTCAAAATACAAAGGTAAAAATGTAATTATCCCAATTATATATTGCAGAATCAGCATGCGTGGTGCTAAGCTCGGTCAATCCTCAAATTCCCAATGGTGTTCATATCATAGAAGATTATTGGGTAAAGTACAAAAAACTACCTCAACTATTGATGCCACGACACTTTCATACCTCATCTTTTAAAATTGACAATATCATACCTCATCTTACAAATTTGTGCCAATGTCAGACCTCCGTCAGTTTTTCTATTATTTTTTCTGTTAAATGCTGACTTGGCCAGAGAGAGAACCCACTCACTAATCCAACTGGATTAAAAAAAAATTAAAAATTAAAAAACTAAAAAAAATTAAAAATGGCCTAAGGGATCTGGCCTTCCCTTCCACCTGCAGCACCAACCATTTCCTCCACCCGTAGCACCAACCATTTCCTTCGCCCGCACCAACCTTCTTTTTCTCTTCGACAACCACCAAAACCCAGAAACCTTCCTCCACCCCGTCCCCCCAACCTTCCCCAACCCACCCCCATCCCCCACCTCTTCCTGTCCCTTTCGAACCCAAACCCTAAACTGAAGCAACAAGATCCAGAGCCTTCTTTCTGACCCACAAAACTCCGGCGAAGACCGCCGACGTCGTGATGCAGTTGCAGAAGACGAGGAAAAGCGAGTACTTGAAAAACGCCTTGTTGTCGCCGTACAACACTCTCATGATCTTATCCTGCAAGAAATCGAAGCAAAAGAATCAACATTTCCGCCGCGAAAATGAAGATCGATTCGAAGAATTTGAGAAATGTGAGGAAATTAGGTGACCTGGAGAACGCCGTAGGTGACGAGCGTGGTCATGATTCCGGCCACTGCAAAAACCCTTTTCCACAGCTTGCTCGGTTGCGGAGCGCCCGGCAACGACGTCGTTTCGGCCATAGCACGATCGCGAAGAGTGTAGCTGATGGAGCTCGCCTGGGAACTTGTGACAATACGGTGTCAAGGGCTAGGGTTAGGGTTATGTGAAAGAATCAGCGCGATGGGGTCGAGGGCTTCTGTTTATTAATGGGGAATTAGGGTTAGGTTTGGGTTCGAAAGGGAAGGGAAGAGGTAGGGGAAGGGAAGAGGTGGGGGATGGGGGTGGGTTAGGGAAGGTTAGGGGGATGGGTGGAGGAAGGTTTCTGGGTTTTGGTGGATGTCGAAGAGAAGAAGAAGGTTGGTGCGGGAAGGGTTGGTGCTGTGGGTGGAAGGGAAGGCCGGATCCCTTAGGCCTTTTTTTTTTAGTTTTTTAATTTTTAATTTTTTTTAATTTTTGAATATTTAATTATTAAATATATATATATTATTATTTTTTAATCCAGTTGGATTAGTGAGTGGGTCCTCTCTCTGGCCACGTCAGCATTTAACAGAAAAAGTAACATAAAAACTGACGGAGGTCTGACATTGGCACAAATTTGTAAGATAGGGTATGACATTGTCAATTTCAAAAGATGAGGTATGAAAGTGTCGTGACACCAATAGTTGAGGTAGTTTTTTGTACTTTACCCAAGATTATTTATTTACCATACAGACAAATTCAGAGAGGTTTTTAACTATTCAAAAGCGAGCCCAAACAGTCGCTCTCCTTCTGCACTTTGTCTGGTGCAAATTGCAAGAAAATGAAAAGTTGGGCTTCTGAATAAGGCAGGGAAAGAACATCACAACAATTCACACGCCCACAAAAGCATAAAAATAATAGAAAAAGCAAGGGTCATAATTAAATAAAAGTAATGATAGAGAGATTAATTTTTTTAAAACTAAATTTATAAACAAAAATGATGTGGTTGTAAATGATATATTATTAATCAAGACACATCATTTGGTCTACAATTTAATTTAAAAAATATACTCTCCTTACCATTATTTATAAAATAAAATCGCAGCAAAAATATCGGTTTGCTGGTCTGGATTTTCTCTCCCCTTAAAACCCTAAACCCTTGGTTTTGTGTAAACCGATAGCCCTTCTTCAGTTTTTTCTCGATATCTACAAACACTTGTGTATTTATAATATGGAAAATGGTAACTTTATCATGTTTTTACTTTTACCTGACCATCTATGTAATTACCTTCTTTCTACTGTTAGTTTTGATATGTAAAATTATAAGGCCCAACACTAAAAGAAAATTAGATTAATGGCCCCATAAATTAGGGAACAAAATAAGGTAATTGTATCATGTTTTCATGCTCTGAATCCCCGCTCCCGTATCCGTGCTTCAAAGATCATCTAATGGCGTGTTTACCAACCGGGGTTGGAATCAAATGAAAGGGAATCATTCCTGATTGGAAGGATTCCAGTGTTTACCATCCATTTGGGAATAAAAATTTATGCGGGGTCCACTCAAAATCAGCAATCCAATTCCTGATATTCCCAGAATCAGACTACCGAACAATAGCTAGTATTCGGATTCCGGGACAAAACCTTCATCCGGAATCGGGTTTTTTTACCCAAAACACCCTTATCTTCTTATCTTCTCCTCCTTCAACCTGCTTCTGTCCCTCTATTTCTGATCTTGGACCAACAAAATTTCCCCAACGCCACCGCCATCACAGACCGGGATCGTCGTTGGACCAGACTCCGACTAACAAGACTTCCACGATAGGTAATTATCGCACTTCAGTTTGATCTGAACCATGTTGCCAATGTTTATTGAAGCACAGTTAGGGTTTGACGGAAATGAATTTGGAGCAAAAACTTCAGGCCGCACCGGAGAAGATGAATGAGATGCAGATTCCGCATGGAATTTGAGAGAGAATACCTAAAATATTGAAAAGGAAGCAAAGATTCATGATGATATCACAGAAATCGCAGGATCTGTGAAGCAAAAGCCCAGAGCCCTGTCGTGTTCTTCGTTTTGCTGGAGAACAATTTATATTCATTTTCTTTTATGGTAAATAGTATGCGGTGTGAGGCACACAAGTTTGAGTAGTTTAATTAATAAATATTTCTTAATTTTTAGGGTAAATAATTGTATTAGTTTTATATATACAAAATAATTGAATAAAATTAAAATTTTGTATATATACAAGGGTATTTTAGTAATCAACTTGCTTTTGATTCCGATTCAGGTAAATTAGTAAACAGCTATTATGGAATCTGCATCATTCTCAATCTGATTCCAGACAGTTTAGTAAACATCTTTAACATGAATCTGATTCTGATTCCACCTCATTTCAATTCCTCCTCAATCCCATTCCTCCTCAATTCAATTCCTCTCAATTTGATTACAGATTAGTAAACGCGCCCTAAGAGCAACTCCACCATTGCAAAGGTCTCATAGGGTTATCCACTATTTAATTCACCCAATGAAGAGTAACTGTCCTTAATGAACAGTAACTGTCTTTTGCATCTCCACCCCTACACTGAATAGCCCTGGTAATGGCAATAAAATATTAGTATTTTATTTATTTATAAAATAATACAAAATAATTTTATTTGTAATTTCGGATAAGATCTTTAATTGTTCTCATTGCACCACGTGTCATTATCCGAAAAAACAATTATTGGTGATAGATTTCGATAAGATTTTTATCCAATGTCGTCGTGTCACGTGTCGTTACCTTTTCAGAATTGTTGAAGATAGATTTCCGATAAGATTTTTAACAAATCACATCGCGCCATGTGTCACAATCTGTTTACAATCTTTGAGGATAGATTTCGATCAGATTTTTAACGAATGACGGCATGCCACGTGACAATATCTACAACCTAATCTTTTATGAATCCTCCATATAATCCACCATCCATCCTCATAAATCTCACACCAATTTTCTCAAGATCTCTATCATTATTCATAGTTTTTGCTTCCTTCTTCACCAAAATTAAAATATATATCATTATTCATAGTTTCTGCTTCCTTTTTACAATGTCTTCTTCTTTAAGGATGATGTGGGAAATTGATCAGCAAGAGGAAGAATTGTTTAACCAATCAGAAGGAATGTTCAATCTCCAGGTGGCCCAAAATGAGATGGAAGAGGTTGAGGAGCGTAGAAGGAGAGATGACGAAGCAAGAATGGCAAGAGCCTCATATTCCCGTCAAGTCATCCAAGTTGTGGCTCAGCCGTTCTGCAAACATTGATAGAAGCAGACAACGACGAGGTAAGGATCTCTTGGACGATTATTTTGTCTGTAATAGTGCATTCCCTGATACGTACTTTAGACATCGTTTTAGAATGGAACGACATTTGTTCAACAAAATCATGGGCGCTGTTTGCAACCATGATTCTTACTTTATGCAAAAGAATGATGTTTTTGGTGTTATGGGTCTCCTGCCTAAGCAAAAAATTACTGCTGCTTTGCAGATGCTTGCATATAGAGCATCTGCAGAACAAGTGGATGAGATAGCGAGGATGGGGAAATCAACCATTCTTGAGTTCCTGATGAGGTTTTGCTCCTCAATCGAATCTATCTACACTGCAGAGTACCTCTAGAGACCTACTGAGATGGACTTGCAAAGGCTTCTGAAGAAGGGCGAGATGCGAAGTTTTCCTGAGATGATTGGAAGCATTGACTATATGCACTGGAGTTGGAAAAACTGTCCAAATGTATGGCAATGAGCTTATGGGGACAAAAAAAAAGAGCAAAAAGTATCATTTTGGAGGTGGTGGCATCATTTAATACATGGATTTGGCACACTTTTTTCGAGGTTCAGGGAGCTCAAAATGACCTCAATGTCCTTGCCCAATCCCCAGTGTTCAACGATGTCCTGCAAGGAAAAGCGCCAAGAGTCACGTACTGGGTTAACGAACATAAGTACAACGGGCCTCACTACACGACATTTACACAAGGTAGTCATCGCTTGTCAAAGCAGTGCCACGTCTGCAAAGTGCAAAGGAAAAACACTTTGCAAGCTGTCAAGAGGGGTGCATGAAGGATGTGGAGCGTTGTTTTAGTATCATCCAAGCTCGTTGGGTGATTGTCAGGGGTGCTGCCATAATGTTTGATTTTGAGTCGCTTCGATCCATCATGATGACATGTATCATTCTTCACAACATGATTGTGGAAGATGAGTACGATTATGATGTCGTTGATGAATATGAGCCAGACACGATGAACAATTCCAAAACACAAATATATTGTGCTTATGACGCCACTGAAGAACCCGTGCAACACGAGCTATTAGAAAGGGATATACGTTACAATGAAAGGCTCATTCAACGATATACTGCACTTCAGGAGCCATATATGCACAATGCTTGGCAAATTGACTTGATAGAGCACCAGTGGGAATTAAAACAAGCTCAAGATACTTAAGTTCATTTAGTGTGTTTGTTTTTATTTGGTGTGTTTATTTAATTTTATTTGGTGTGTTTTTTTTAGTTCATTTAGTGAGTTTTTTATTATTTGGTATGTTTATGTAATTTTATCTGGTGTGTTTTTTAAGTTCATTTAGTGAGTTTTTTTTTTTATTATTTGGTATGTTTATGTAATTTTATTTGGTGTGTTTATGTCTTTTGAATAAAGATTCTCTTAGTATAAATAAATTACCAAATTAAATAAATATACTCTTAGTTTAAATAAAGTACTAAATTCAATAAATTGGAAACAACATAAAGTACTCTATTCAATAAATAAGAAATTACAACCCAAAGTGATTGGAAAATTATGGGCTCGTGAATGGATCATCATCACCTAACTAATTTGTGGTGCTAGGATCATCTTCTCTTGTCGTGCTAGGATCATCTCCTCTTGTTCTTGCTTCTCTTGCACGCCTCATTCGCACCATGTATGCTTTCTCTGACTTCCAAAAATATTTAGAATTCAGTGATTTCCCTTCTAAAGGTGTGTTCATAATGTCACGATCTCGTTGAGCCCTTCTTTCTTCTCTAACCTCTTCCCTTTCTTGCCTAAGTAGCTCTCTTTCTTTCTCATTAGCTTAAAATAATTTCTCAACAACTACAACTTTTGCCTCCTCTCTAGCCTTATCAGCCTCAAATTTAGCCATTTCCCGTGCCAAAGTCAATTCACCTTGACGAGCAAGTTCTTCCATATTCTTTGCATAATCATTCTTGGAAGCACTGTCTTTTCTCTTTGAAGCCTTCTTACCTTGAGGCCTAATTGGATAACGGGTGGACCCCGACGCTTGTTCAGGGGGGCATTTCCGGCACTTCTTATGCGTCATCTTCATGAACATATGAGGCATGATCGGGCGTAGAGTGTATAGGGGTGCTGTTCATGAAAACTTCTGGACCGACAAACACAACTCTAAATTTAGGACAATCTTTGACAATATTCCAACATTCCCACCGGTTGAATTATTTGTTTTTGCTTTTGGTTTTGGCATTATACCAAGCTTGGTGCTTGAACTGTCTACACAATGCGGGAGAAGAAATAATTATAATCAAAGTGGCTAATGTAAATTTGGGTATAGTACAAACAAATAAATAATATATTATTACCTGATCCGCTAAATTTTCCCCACTTTGAAAATTACTACTAGCTTGTGTCAAGGCGTCTCTCCACATACTAAATGATTGGCTGAGTATTCTCCAACGACTGGACATCGATTATTTGGTTCTTTTCCCACCAATTTTCTCAAGATAATTGGTATGAATAAGACTCCACATTTCTCGCAATTGCATCTCATTACATGTAATCGGATCATGAGTAACTTCAACCTAACTAATACACAACATAACATCTTCAATAAGCGTCCAATTTGTACCTGCATCATTAGTCTTTTTGTTGGAAAAAAATTGGATTGAAACTTTGAGAGAAAGATAGGAATGTGGTTGACAGTAGTTGAGAAAATATTAAATTGTGGTGTAAGGTAGAAGATAATGAGAATGTATTTATAGAAAAGTAAAATCAATTTTTTTTTAATTTTTGAATTTTTTTCATCTTCAGATTTTTATTAATTTTTTATTCACATAATTAATCTCTGCCATTGGATTAAAAAAATTTGAATTCCAACCCTCCAGATTGTGCCACGTGGCACAACGGTAAGATTTCAGATTTTGTTACTGTTTTTCTTAATTTATAAAGGCGAATAATGTGGACCGTTGATCTCAAATCCAACGGTTGAAATTAATGAAGGTTTTAAATTTTTTTTACCGTTGGAAATCCAACGGTCCATAAAATGCAGCTGTGAAATCCAACAGACGTGGAGAAGCCACGTGGCCTCCCTAATGGTAACATTTCAGAAAAGCACCGCCGGGCCCCATGTCTGAAAACGTGTTGGACGATGCACCACCACGCATGCTTGAAGCGCACGCGCCTGACGTGAAAAACAGATAGACGTGGCTGACGTTGCCCTGACGTTAGCCTTGTGTCACCTGGCCATCGGGCTCTTGGGCCAACTACTCATTCCGGGCCTTTCCCTAGGGCCCCCTAGGGCTCAATCACCAGCGTGGGCTGGACTTCGTTGCTGGGGCGATGTGGCCCTATTCAAGCGTCTGTTCATCGAGCTCCAGCATACGCTAGAGCTGCTCCAACAAAACCAAGTGGACAGCAGGAGGACATTGAAACTAGTTGCGAACTAAAGGTGAAACCGACACTTCGTAAACTTGTGTTTGATTCTCGTTAAAAGCAAATCTGAACCAAATTATTATAATTGGCCCATTGTAAGGCTTAACTCATTCTCCCACATTTTAGTATTGATAATATCGTTTGTTCTAAACAATAAAACAAAAGCAAAAAAATCTAGAGGTGAAACCTAACAAGGCCCAAGCTATAAAAGTTGGAAATACGGAAAGAATATAATACAATAATCACAATGTCATATTACTAAAACACCCCTAATCATTTTCCTTGCAATACACCAGAAAATGAGTCGTTCAATTCTATATTCACTCGACAAGGCAAAACAAATCATCGACTCTTTAGAAAAAGAAAAAAAATTACTCGTACAAACTATTGACTCCAAATTATAAAAAAAAGATCGGACTCAATGCTGCATTCAAGAAAACCCTCACCAGCACATTCGTTCAAGGGCCCTGTTCATGCAGCAACGAGCCTCTACGACACTTCCATAGTATTTCAAGGTAAGAGGCAGCGATGATGACCCCTCCCGACCAAACGTCATGTGCCACAACTCAATCTCTTCTTATTCGGTCATAGTAGAATATACTGACCTGACCCACCCTTGGCATCTCTGACCACAATGGTCACCGGACCAGACTGAAACCAGACACTCGAGATGCCCCCGACCCACTCCACCTTGACCAGACTTGACCCCAAACTTGACCCTCGTCAGAACTTCTGCTCCATTCAATTAAAAGCCCTGCAATTTTCGGAAACCAAAACAGTAAATAACAGGGAGACAATTACTTGTTGAACCAGTCGCCGTGTTTAGGATAACCATCAATCGTTACACGCCAAACCACATCGAACTCGGATGGGCTTTGCATACCTTTCAGCTAAAGTTGAATCCACCAGATGGAACCTGAACCTCATTCCCTTCAAAGCGGATGCCTTGCTGGGTACCATCTCCTGCTGGTAATGTCTCTTCGTCTTCCTCCAACCAATATGTCTCAAGAATTTTTACAGACTTCTCATAGATCTCAGTGTTGTCGTGACTCTGTAGATTTTCAATCTTTTCTAGACCCTCAGCATCATCAATCAGCTGGGCATACAAGTTAACTTCTCCACTGTTACCCGCAGCTTTTTCAGCTTCCCCAACCTTCAGAATGTTCTCCAACCCTTCTAAACAGACAGTAACGATCCTTGGATCAGGGCATACAAGAAGATCACACAATGGTTTGATACAGCCTTCGCCAACCAGGTACCTGACACCATAAAGAAAAAATACACTTAATATGAACCCATACTAGAGAACCAAGAGGGCCCGGAGAAGGAAATTAAGAGATCACTCACTTGATTTGATCAGCAGTGCCACCAGAAGTAGCATTTGAGATTGCCCATGCAGCTTCTTTCTTTATGTCAAACTCAGCATGTTGAAGCAAGTTGATCAGAGGACCAATCAAACCAGCTTCAATTACAGACTGCGTCATTTTAAAATCAATTAGAAAACATGGATAAGAAAATTTCATGAACACAGTTGCAAAGGATAGGTTTTCAAAAGAGTCACTTCTATAAGACATGATAATTGAAATGATCGACATTTGCATACTTGCAACATGTTATCTACTTAAAGCTCCCACATAAACTGAGATTCTCATATACTAGTATGATGAACTTTTCCCCCAAACTTAAACGGAAAGGGTTGATACTAGGAAAATAAAACCATCAGTCTCAATGTTAGATTGGACATGTCATGTTAAGAACTTAGGATAGTAGATGCTGACGAAATGCTAAAATGTCCACTCAGAAAACCCCAATATTCTAATTTGTTCATAAAAAAGAGATTTATTGTAAGATGCATAAAACAATACACAAGAATACTCTGAGAACATACTATAAGAGAGTGTAAAGCCATCAGTAGCCAATATTAGAAGTGAGGAGATAATTACAATAACCTATTTTACAATGATTACCTGTATTTGATCCCTATTTCCAGCTGTAATGTTTGAGATTGTCCAGCAAGCTTCTTTCTTGATGCTCTTTTTATGATTATGAGTCAACAGGCTCAGAAGGCATGGGAGTGAACCATTGTTAATAATACACTGAAGAAAACGATTGCGAGTCATGATCGTAAAAAATAATAAAAAACTAAGAAAAATGGATAGCAAATTGAGATGAGAGCAAAGATGACATTACATAAAGGTAAAATCAGATTTAGTAATTAGGACACAATTAATAGCCTAATGATGACCATGATTCAACCACAAGGGGATTTCTTTCTCATTAAGTCATTATAATGGTCTATACCTAAAACAAAAAATCCTTCAAATTCATATGTTGAACATGCATAAGATGTAAATAAGTTTAATCAGACTTTCAGATAATCTGTAGACATGTTCACTAGCATCCAATATGTGTATGACATGACCAACATTGTTTTCCAATTAGGTTCTCTCTTTACCATAATTTCAAATTACTGAAAAATGCTTATGCGGACGTAAAAGGATAATTAGTTTTAACTGCGTCAGGTAATAGCCTTGAGTTAAAAACCATTGATGTATGGTTCTAAAACATATTCATAAATAACACAAGTAATCAAAATGTAAGTGAAAAACAAATTCAAGGTCCTGATACCTGAGTCTGAAGATCATCTCCGGTCACAATATTACCAACAGTGCGAAGTGCCGGAATGAGAACAGAAGGAGATGGATGTCTGAAACAAAAAAAACAAACCATCAGTATCATGGGCCATAAGAGATAAGTAAAAGCACAGAGATCAGGAGTGTAACACTCACAAGAGGAGCTGCACAAGTCGGACGCAGACACCTGCTTCAATCACAGCTTGGATTTTGTCATTTGTACCATCTGAGAGATACGAAAGTGCCCAACAGGCATCTGTCAAGACTTCTTCATCATTGGAATGAACTAAACGTTCAAGAGCTGGAAGTGCTGGCTTCACCTAATAATGAGACACTAAAGTTAATAAGATGCCGGAAGAATAATCAAACAACTTTTTTGAATACCAACCAGTGGAAAGCAAGACACAAACCTGGTCAAATGGAGGCTGTGGCTTGCCCCTGCAAAAGTTAGACAGAGTCCATGTTGCATTTCTCAGCATTGAAAGCTTTGCATGCTCATTCAACTGAGCCAGCAACGGCATCAAGGCTCCACTGCCGAGGACAAGATCACGGCATCTAGGAGAATCACCAGCAACATTTCCCAATGCCCACACAGCCTACAATTTCAGAAAGAGCCACAGCCTACAATTTCAGAAAGAGCCCAGTCTAATCTATGTGGTGAATTACAATCAATACATTGACCAACAAACAGAGCCAATAAGTATTAAAATATACCTGCTCCCTAACATCATCACTCGGAGAAGCAAGAAGCTTTACAAAGATTGGGACTGCCCCCTGCTCAATCACCACCTTGGTGTTCTCTGAGGTTCCTGACGCTATGTTTGTAAGAGCCCAAGCAGCCTCAAACTAGACAAAATCAAATAAATCATCAACACAAATAAACAAAAACACAGACAATCATAAATAACAACGCAACACAGAACCCAATTCGAACCTGAAGTTGTGGAAAATCCTCCCTAATGAGGAACGCGACAAAGCGAGGAACCACTCCAGATTGGATAACTTCCTCAATCGGAGGGCTTCGTTCTACAAGTTCAAAAAGTAAGATTATAATCAACACTACCAATTTTTCATGTACACTAAAAACATTAAACACAAACACAAGGGAAACAACTCAAAGAAATCTTAATCGCGTAAATTACCAATCGAAAGAAGTTTTCTGAACTGCGTAGTGGACTCCAGCTGCAAATTGTTGTCGTCAGACCAAACCCCAGCAACCATGGCAGGAAGACTCTCTAACTGCAATCATATACAAACCCACATGAGTACCAATAAGTTGAATTTTACCCTATTGCTCAAAACATTATATCAAAACCCTAAATGTCTATAGTCGGATCCATTCAAATCCATAATTGAAGAGATCGGCGACGAAAAATCCCTAGCAAAACTATTACCTTCTTCTCGATATTTGAGGGCTGGAGAGATGACGCGAACTGCTGGGGTTGGAGGCCTTCGCGACGCTTCTTCAGCAAGCTCTCTTCGCGCTTGCTCTTCCGGATCTCCACCATGTTGTCCTCTCTCCTGCGACGTCCCTCCTCGGCGTCCACCGCCACCTTGTAGCGGTTCCGGCGTACCTCGGTCCTCGCGCTCGGCCTCAGCGACATGCCGTATGATTTGAGTACGTCTAACAGGGACTGATCGTGCTCCCAAGCGGTCGGAGACGGAGAAGGAGAGCAACAGAAAACCCTAGAAATTGGACTTCTCTGAGAGGGGGACTGAGGGAGAGAGAAGGGTTCCTACAGGCCTGATTCGGGGTTTGAAAGAAATTATATATTTTTTTTCTTTTCGGGATTTTATAGGAGAATTTATCATAAATAGCAAAAAATTATCCTTTAATTTAATTTTAGGAAGTTTTAACGAAACACTTGGTACTGTTTATTTTAACGAAAATGATATTTTTACTCTAAAAAGTCACTACTGGTACTATTCACTTACAACACCTTTTTATCATTTTGATTAAAACTCAAAATTTTCAAACTATTTTCATTAGTTTTCCTTTAATTTTAAATATGTCAATTTTTATAAAAACTTTTAAATATATTCAAAATCTTACTTAAATAGATACAAATACCTCTTAATTTAAAATTAAAAAAAAAACTAAAAAACCAAAACTGTATTAGTTGAGGAATTAGAAAACCTAACGGCAAAACCCTAGACGTAAGAAACGGTGGAGACTTGTGCATAAGAGAGCGAAGGCATCGACTGCTAGTAGGAAATAGTGGAGACTTGTGCAATCCTAAACGACAGTGAATGTAGATGGTTAATTTTCTTATATTTTTCCTTGTCTACATTATCTCTTTGATCTTGTAGTTTCTTCCTTCTGAATGCAAACATAATCTGGCAAACATGTTTAAAGCAGAATTTTGGTACAATAGTTCAGGGCCGGTCCTGAGATTTTAAAGGCTTTGTGCAGGATCTAAACGGGGCCCTTACATGGCCTAAAATTTTGGTTGCTATATTTTCTTTTATACTTTTTATTTTTATGTGTATAAATTGATATAACGCACAAGAAAATAAATAAAAATGAAACATGGTGCGTTGGGTTTGTGTTTCTATATGCATCCCGTATGTTTTTGGGTTTGAAACTCCTTACTCTTTAATAGAAAAAGCATGGTATGGTGGATATATACTTATCATATCACCGTTCAAATATTATTAATTAAAAATAAATGGTTAAATTCATAATTAAAAATAAATGCATTCATTCGTATTTAATAATTGTAAATATAGGCAGGCACATACTCGAACCCGTGCATAGGTAGATAGCAAAAGCAGCGCCTGCCAAATCGGCTATGACTGTTTTATTTAATATGCTCACGTTTATGGTATATATCTAGTATATTTCAAAGGTTATATATTAAATTTAGGGGCCCCGAAAAAACGGGGGCCCTGTGCGGTCGCACTCCTCGCACCCCCTCAAGGCCGGCCCTGCAATAGTTAATAAAATCGTATTATATTAAGAACCTACAAAATGGACCTACTGCCTTTTTTTACATGGTTAAAGCAGCAGTATCGTATCCTAGATTTTGTTTACATGGCTCAAGCAGTTTTTTTTTTTTTTTTTTTTTCCTTTTTTTTTTGCATTTTGTTTGCTTGATATGATAGTTTGATTTATGTATTGTCTGGAGTAGTTCATCACATATTAAGAACCTTTTATACAAAACAATTTGTGCAACACTAGTTTATTAGTTTATATTTTTTGTTAGGCTTTGTGATTGGAACTATTTGTTTATTCAATTACATGTTTGCTTGCATACTTATTGTTTTGCGTACTTTGTTTATTTTAACTATCTGTTTATCTCATTTTTTTAAGGAAAACTAAGACTCTCTCCAACCATAGGCTAAAAGCCAAATTACCCCATTTATTCCCCCCCCCCAAACGCGTAGACTCGCTGGAACTTGGGCCAGTCTCGGCCCGCCCACACGCCAACGCGCCACACGCGGTAGGTTTGAAATTGTTTCTCGACAGCATGGGGGCCCACTGTCATGGCCCCTGTTGGCCACTTCCCCGAGCCCAATGGCTCTTTTGCGCATTGGACGACCATCATTTAAGGACCGTTGGTTGATCCAACTGTCCAGATTCAAATTTTTTTTTAAATATGTTATTTTAAAATACATTGAATCCAACGGCTGAGATCAAATATAATCAAATCTAACGGTAAAAAAAAAATCTAAAGGCCCAAATTTAAATCCAACGGCTAAAATAATTTAAAAAAAATATTTAACTCAAAATTCACCCAAAAACTCTATAAATACCTATGTATTTGTTCAAACATCCACACAAAACTCAATTTTCTCCTACAATTCTTCCAATTTATCTTTCTACCATTTCTTTCCATTTCCAAATTGTTCAACATGGCAAGAGAGCATATTAGATGTCGTAATTGGACTTGTGAGTAAGATGTTGCTTTATGCTTGGCATGGGTTGTATTAAGTTTATGTGGTTTATTAATTATTGTTTCTATTAATCTAGATGCCTTCAATAATTATTGTAATTATTATTCCACACTTTGATGTAGAATATATGCCTTCAATAATTTAACCTTCATTAAATAATTTATCCAATGTAGTAGACAAAATACTTTGCACAAGAAGACACTTAAATTTATTACTAGAAAATAACAACATAGTACACTTAAAATTATTACATAAATGCTTAACTAATATTGGACATGTGTTTATATAGAGGATGATTGATGAAAGTTGAACGGTTGGTGAAAGTTGAAAGTTTGGTGTTGAACGGTTGGTGAATTGAAAGTTTGGTGAAAGTCGAAGGCTTGCTTTGTAGAAAATTTAGTGATTTTTCAATATTTATCAGAATTTAAATATTTTTAGATTAAAATGTTCATAAAATTAATTTACGATAGTCTACATATTTATTTATTTATTTATAATTAATTTAAGAAAAAAATTAGCCTAAGTTCATTCTTTAATAATCCCGGGTTAAAATTTTAGGTCAGAAGGATTTGAGCAGAAAAACTGTTTCTGGGCTAAAAGCTAAATTTTCCGGGTTAAAAAATTTGGCTTTTAGCTCAAGGGTTGGAGATGGTCTAATGAAAAGAGCTTGAAAACTTTGAGTTTTAACGATAAGGATAAAATAAAAGGTAAAGTGAATAGTACCAGGATTGATTTTTTAGTATAAAAATATGGTTTTTCGTTAAAGTGAACGGTACCGAGAACTTTTCATAAATTTTTTTTTTTATTGTTTTGCTTATTTTCATGAAAATGTCTAGTTTGACAATTTTGGTGAACTATGGTGAGAGGTGGACTGACTCAACGTACAAAAATTGCAAAACGAAAGGATTACTTATTTCAGATAAAATTACATTTGCGGAACCTCAAAAGACAGTACATGTAATGTGAATGTGGACCCAAATAAATATGAGGTAACTACGAAAGTCATATATAACGCAGTGGAAACTACATGGCCTGCAAATATAGTTGATGATGATGATTGTGGATGCAAATTTCCGCTTACTTTTTCTTGGACTAAAATGCACCTGCAAAACAATTAACACCTTAGGTCAAGGCCAAGAGCCTCACGCGCCCACGATGAATGGAGAGGGGGCTTTGGCCGGAGATCCTCCGATGCCAAAGTTAGAATTTGAGGGAAAAGTGTTTAAAGAAATTTAAAGAATTTTAGAAGAGAGTTGGACTTAGGTTTTTTGGAGAAATGAAGGCTATTTATAGGGGTGTGCCCTCTTTGGAGAAAAACTGAGAATCAGAATGAATTGCTAGCTTCTTCACCGTCAAGTCTTTTGCCATTCAGAGGCCTGCTAGTAGGGCCTTGTCCTATGCTTCTTTGTTGGATGCTTTGAAGCCTAGAGTAATCGCCTGCTCGAGCATCGAACCATATGGGGTGACAAGGACCATGCCTGCTCCCGAACCCTTGTAGTTGGATGCGCCGTTGACATGCAAATGCCAGAAGTCTCCATTAGGTGGAACAGGCGTGGCTAAGGTGTGCTTGGCTGCCTCCGGGGCGTCGTTGGGCCGCTCTATTGCGTCGCCTAGGATAGGCGTGAATTATGCTATGAAGTCCGCCAAAGGTTGGGCCTTTATCGTTGTGCGGGGTCAAAAAACTAAGCCGTATTGGCCAAGTTCCAACGCCCATTTCATTACTCGTTGAGAAGCATCCGGTCCATGTATGATTGATTGTAAAGGGTATTGAGTTATGACGATGACTGTGTGAGCTTGAAAATATGGTATGAGCTTCCGAGCCGCAACAACTAGCGCCAAAATTAATTTCTCGATCTTCAGGTATCTAGTTTTTGTATCAAGAAGAGCTTTAAAAGTGTAGAATACCGGCAGTTGGGCCATCAGCTCTTCTCGTATGAGGGCAGAACTTACTGCTACTTATGAGACTGCCAAGTAAATGTATAAATCATTTGCTGCTTCCGGCTTAGATATTAAGGAAGGTGATGTGAAATACTTCTTCAGGTATTGGAAAGCTCTTTCGCATTCATCATCTCATTTGTCTCGTTGTGCCCTCTTGATAGCCTTGAAAAAAGGCTTGCATCGATCGGTGAACTACGACAGAAAGCGGTTGAGGGCGGCTGCTTGTTCGTTCAAGCTTTGGATCTCCTTCAAGGTAGTTGGAGATTTCATCTCTAAGATTGCTCGGATTTTCTTGGGATGTGCTTCGATTCCTCGTTGGGTTACTAGGTACCCTAAGAATTTGCCTAAAGATACTCCGAATGTGCATTTGGCAGGATTGAGCTTCATCTTATATCTTCTAAGGATGTTGAAAGTTTTCGCCAAGTTGCCGATGTGGTCTGATCACTGCTTGCCCTTCACTATGATGTCGTCGACATAGACCTCCATGGTTACTCCAATTTGCTTCTTGAACATCATGTTTACTAACCTTTGCTAAGTGGTTCATGCATTATTGAGACCAAAGGGCATGACCTTGTAACAGTAGGTGCGTCGTTCGATCACGAACGTGGTTTTCTCATTGTCGGGCTCGTACATGGCTATTTGGTTGTAGCCGGAGTATGTATCCAAGAAACTAAGTAGCTGGTTCCCAGAAGTTGAATCCACTAATTATGTATTCGGGGAAGTGGGTAAGGATCATTTGGGCATGCTTTGTTAAGGTCGGTGTAATCCACGCAAACCCTCAATTTGCCTTTTTTTTCCTTACTAGCACGGCGTTGGCAAACCATGCTGAGTGTGCTACCTCTTCTACGAATCCGGCCTTCACTAGCTTGTCAATTTTTGCTTCGATGATCGTCACTCGTTCGGGTGCAAAATGCCTTCTTTTTTGGATCACTAGTTTGGTAGCGGGGTCGACGTGCAGCTTGTGGCAAGCTATCTTGGGGTCGATGCCGGGCATGCCGGAAGGAGACCACACGAAGATGTCACGATTTTCTCTAAGGAAAACCATAAGTTTTTCCTTTTCTTTCGGGCTTAGACATGAGCCGATACTAGCAGTATTCTCTGGTTATTGGGGATCAAGAATGTTGTGCTCAACGTCTTTTTCAGGTTTTCATCTCGTCTCGTCTGCTGGCGCGTTGGTTTGGACACTATATTCTTGATCTGTTTGTTGTAATTGTTATTTGGTAGCTCCATAGTCTTCTCGAACATCTGTAGCCCCTATGAGGGTAAAGGTCTTCTTCTTTGATTCCTTCAATACTTGCACAGTGCATTGTCGAGATGCGGCCTGGTCAGACTTGATTTCTCCGACTCCTTATCCCGGGATGCGGAATCAGATTTTTTGATACTTGACGGAAATGATGGCGTCCAGCTTTATTAGCCAAGGTCTCCCTAGAATCCCATTGTAGGGAGACGAGTCGCTTACTATTGTGAACGTCTATTTTGAGACAATTGGCGGTGTTTTCACGTTAAGTGTAATGTGGTCGATGGCAGTCGAGGTGTGTCCGTTGAATCCGGTATGTACTCCGCTCGGCATATGATTGTGTTTTCCAGGCCCATTTTCTGAATTACTGAGAGTTGAAGTAGATTGACTACATTTCCATTATCAACCATCGTTCTGTCGATTATGGTATGGGTCAGTTGGACAGATACTACTAGTGCATTGTTGTGCAGGAAATCGACGCTTTCGGCATCCTGCTCGATGAAACCAACGATAGGTCCAAGTTGAGTGTCGACTGCCTGGACTTGTGAGACTAATAGAGCCTATTGTATTTTCTTCTTCTTAGAATTGTTGGTGGCCCCCAAGTGTTCGGATTCGGCAAAGATGCCATTAATCCGAATCATTTTAGTCGGCGACTCTTCATCGACATCTGCGTTGCACAGCTGGCTTGTCCAAGTATTTGTCGACCTTACCTTCTTTCATAAGCTTCTTTAGGTAGTTCTTCTAAGTGTAACAGTAGTCAATCGTGTGACCAAGACCTCAGTGAAATGCGCAGTATTTGGTGTGATCCAACTTGGAAGTATCTCTCTTTGATTGTTTTGGCAGCTTGAACCATGGTTCGCTCTTGATGTCACGAAGGGATTTAGTGGTTCGCTCTTGGCCTCCTGCCTATTTTTTATTATTGTACTGTTTCCCATATTCTTTTGTTTGAGTTACTGCCGATTCTTTTCGAGGCTGCTCGGGTTCCTTGTCTGCTCGTCGAGCCTCGTCCCAAAGTGTATGCTTTTTTGCCAAAGAGAATGAGTCTGCCAGAGTTAGGTCTTATTTCATGATTAACTCTCCAAACAATGGGTGATCTACTGGGAGTCATTTTTGGAAAGCTGCACTTGCTATTGAGTCGTCACATCCGACTATCTTCGCCTTCTCTGCTTTGAACCTTTTCACGCAGCCTTTGGGTTTTTCTTCATGTTGAACAAGTGTTCGTACTTCTTCTTGATTGAGCGATATGACGAGTATTCTTTGGTGAAACCAAAGAAAGATCATCAAAACTCCGGATGGATCGTGGCGGCAAGGTGTGGAACCAATCTTGCGCCTCGCCTTGCAAAGTGATAGTGAATATCTTGCATATAAGGGCATTGTTGTTCCGATAAAGGACCATCGTGCTTTGGTAGTGCTTCAAGTGTCTCTCCGGATCTCCATCTCCTTTGAAATATATGAAATATGGCATGCTAAACTTGCGGGAAGCTATGCCTGCTCGATCCCATCCATGAAGGGTGACCTGCTCATGTCAGTCATGTCTCATCATAATGCTTCATCGGTGACCTCGTTACGTTGGAAGTCATGCAATCGCTCGGTCAAGAGTTTCTCTACTTCTTCTTGAATTTGCCTTTGTTGGAGGTAATGGAGCTTTTGGCTGCCCCCGGTCTTAACCTGCTGGTTTAGGCTGCTCTTCTATATGTTCGGCTCCTCTATGCCGCGGTTGCAGTGCATGTGGTATGTTTCTGGCAAACGAGCAATTTCTTCATAGGCTACCGGTTGAACTTGAGCCGGATCGAGTGAATGCTTCTCTCTGTCCGTCATGCTGCCTACTTCGATGTGAGGTGGAGAATGCCCATTGCGGGCCTAGCCGCGAATGAACACTTCTCTTGGAAGGTTGCTCATGTTGATTGTCGGAGTATGGTCTCAACCGTGAGTGTATGCTCATCTGTGTGCCTAATCGAGAGTGCATGCTCATCCGCGCATTAAGAAAGGAGTATACATTATCTCTAGGGCCCAGTCGGGAGTGTACACTGCTGGAACGCTCGGTTCGTGGCTGGTCGAGTGGTTGTTTGCCAGAATGCTGCTGGAGAGGTTCTTCGTCTGCCCTCGTCCTACTTCGGGACACTTCTTTCGGGGCTTATTGGGCTGTAAGAGCTGATTCACCAAGGCTATCTGTTGTACGAGGGCGCTCGTCAACTCTGTGACTTGTCGATACAAGTGTTGTTCGCCATTTGGGTTGGAAGAGTTTGAACGGAATGCGTCTCCTTGAGTAGTGGAAGTGTGGTACACTCCAGATGTGAGATTTGAGTTAGGAAATGTCAAATCCACGGAGAAATATGGTGAAAATGCCCTCGGTTCAATCGTTGGCCGAGAAATTTGAAGCTGAGAAGGTTGAACCGGTTTAGGTTGCTTAAGACACCACGAGAGTGGGCTGGATTGTATGCGGCACATGTTAGGCTTGTGCTCGGCTCGGTAGGTCCTGGGCTTGGGCCCGTGGAGCTTGGAATGGCGTGGGGTGCTGGGTTTGGCGTGGTTTGAGCTGGCTCTCCTTGGGCCTAAGCCCATGTAGTTTGAAGTGGCTCGAGGCGTTGAGTTTCTCTTGGCACGGCCTAGGTCTGTGCAACATCGCGGGCCTTGGGTTGTTACTTTGGCAAATGCGGTAGGTTCCTTTGCTCTGGTCCGAGTTGGGCTCCCTTGTGGCGCAGGCCTGGGCTCGCTGCTGCAATGTGGCACATGCATGGGCTTGTGGCTACAAGGTGAGACCATCATCGTAAGTCCCTATCTCAGCCGTGAGCTGCTACGGTGGCTGTCATCACGTTGGCTGTCGTAGGCATAGCCACGGTGGTCCCCCTTGGGGGTGGTGCCGCTCCACCTGTTGTCGCGTTGAGTCTTGTGGATCGCCGTGGTCCTAATTCTTGAACGTTGGAATTTCCGTTCGTCGTGGTTTCCAAATCTCTTGCCATTAAACTTTTCTTTTATGTTTATTCAAAAAAAAAATTGTATAAAAAAATTCTAGAAATAAGAACGTACGAAAAATCTATGAATGGACAAAAAATTAGAAATCTTGAATGCGAGAGTCTTTTACGAGCGTGTAAAATCAAGACTCTCAATGAAAGCACCAATTTGTGGATGCAAATTTCCGTCTTCTTCTGCTTGGACGAAAATGCACCTGCAAAACAATTAACACCTTAAGTCAAGGCTAAAAGCCTCACACGCCCACGATGAATTTTTTTGGGGGGGGGGGCTTTGGCTGAAAAACCTCTGATGCCAAAGTTAGAATTTGAGGGGAAAGTGTTTAGAGAAATTTGGAGAATTTTATAAGAGAGTTTGACTTAGGGTTTTTGGAGAAATGAAGGCTATTTATAGGGGTGTGGCCGGCCCTCTTTGGAGAAAAGGGGTCCGGCCACTTATGGTGGTTTTTTGGCTCTAATTGCAAGATATTATGTCAAAATAATATCTTGCAATCAATTAGGAAATTAATTAGAAAATTAATCAATTAATTTTAGTATTCAATCCTAATTTGAAAGAATTACCTTGTGGGGAGTATTTGATGAGGATTGATTAAATAGGTTTTGAATAAATACCTATTTTGGTCACCTTTGACTAGATTGAGTTGTTATTGTCCACTGCTTGCGCGTGGGTGTTCTGGTGTAACTCGAGGGTAATTTTGTCTTTTTACCCAAAAATTCACATGTCGCCTCCATAATTTTTCTTGATTATTTTTGGCTCCACAATGATGTCAAGGCATTTATTTTTGAAAACCTTTCGAGGTCTTGGAAGATTCCATTATGTGTTACATTAAAGCAGAAAGTATTTTCTTCGAAAGTGGGATCAATCAACAAGCTCCGGCTAACTTCGAACAAGACCTATTGAAAACGGATCTCAACTTTGTTACTCAAGGTGATTTTGAAGATAATGTGCGACATGATTCAGATAACGACTTGGTAAATCAAGAATTTGAGGATGCATCGTATCATGAAGAATTTGAGAATATGCCACATATGGAGTCTGATAATGTGTTCCAAGATAATGTTGAGTTCAATGAGTTGCCTTCTGAAAGCATGGTGCGTGATGATGTGCCTCTTAATATGCAATTTGATGAACCCAACTCTAACCGATCATATGGTCACAAGGGTAAATATATTGCACATAAATCAGGCATGACAGACCTGTGCAATTCAGATGAAAATTTAGTTGTTGGTCAATTGTACGAGACTAAGGAGGATTTAAAAAAAAAAGTTGGGTATTGATGCTATGAAGAACAATTATGAGTTCAAAGTGAAGAGATCAAACAAAAAAAGGTTTGAAGTTGGTTGTATTGGTGACAGATGCAAGTGGAAATTACGTGCTTCTAAATTACGACAATCTTCATATTTCAAGGTTAGAAAATACGTTGTTATGCACTCATGGTCATTGGACGTTATTAATCACCATCATCGACAAATAAGTAGCTCTCTTATTGGTCAATGCATATAGTCTAAGTATGAGGCTGTATCATGAGTACATAGACCACATGACATCATTGATGACATACGGAAGGACATGGGTGTGAGTATAAGTTATGTGAAGGCTTGGAGAGCTAGGAACATGCATTTGAGCTGGTTAGGGGATCACCGGAAGAATCTTACGCGCTACTTCCATCTTATTTTGATGTGTTAGAAGCCAAAAATTCAGGTATGATAACACATATTGAAACTGATGAGAATAATCGTTTTTTGTACCATTTCATGTCACTTGGACCTTGCATAAGAGGATTTTGAAGTGCTATTAGGCTGGTAATAGCAGTCGACGGGACATTTTAAAAGGGTAAATATCTTGGGACTATGTTTGTTGCCACATGCATGGACGACAATAAATAAATATACCCTCTAGCATTCGGAGTTGGAGATTCAGAGAATGACGCATCATGGAATTGGTTTTTGACAAAACTACGGAGAGCAATTGGGGAAATTGATGACTTAGTGTTCGTTTCTGATAGACATGAAAACATTTGAAAGGCTCTCTCATCTGTTTTTCCCAATGCCCCTCATGATGCATGCATATTCCATATAAGTCAAAACCTTAGGCACTATTTTAAGCATGAGAAAGCACACAAATTGTATTTTACAGTTGCTAAGGCATATCGTGTTCCTAAATTTAATCGTCTTATGGCTGAAATATATTAAGTTGATGCAGAGGTGGGTAATTATCTCCATTTAGTTGGATATGAAAAGTGGATGCGTGCCTACTTTGATGGAAAACAGTATAATATCACGACAATAAATATTGTTGAATGTCTCAATGCAATCACCAGAGATACTCGTAAACTACCTATCACTCATTTTCTTGAGTACTTAAGAATGAATATTCTTCATAAATGGTATTATGACCGCCGAACCGAGGCAGCCAAAATGAATACACATTTAACAGATTGGGCAGACAAGTCGGTGCGAGAAAATAACAAGCAAGGATTATCATTCTAGGTATTTTACTTCATTCACTTACATAGAATTTATTTTTTTAAGTTGCCTATTTAATTCTGGCACATATTAGATCTTACCTTTCATCTTACTTGTCTTGGCTTTTTAATTTCAATCAACATATCATTTTAACAAGACTTATTGTTAATCATTATAGTAATTTAATTGCGGACCCAATGCAAACACAATCTGGCAAACATGTTTACAACTCTTATAGCTTTTATTTTTTTGTTAGAACTAAATCGTTGTTGATCATCAGGATACGATGATTGCCAAAGAATTATTGTTAATCAGTGGTTCTTTTGTTTGAGTAATACATGTGTGTATGTGAATATGTAGGTATCGCCTATCGTAGCTTACTCGTTTCATGTATGTGATGGATCTTGTATTGAAGTTATGAATTTAGAGGAAAAGAGTTGCACTTGCAGGCAATTTGATCTTGACCAACTACCTTGCTCACATGCTTGTGCTGCATGTAGGCACCGACAAATTTCATGTTATCCTATGTGTTCTCATTATTATACTACAAACTCTCTGGTTATTGAGTATGCAGAAGCTATATGGCCAGTTGGTGATCAGACTGATTGGATAGTAACTGATGATGTGTGTGAAAAAATTGTCCTACCACCAATTACCCAAAAAAGATAAGGTAGGCGCAAAAAAAAAATCAAATCAAATCATGTGGAGAAGAAAAATCAACTCAAAAGTGTTCAAAATGTGGTTCAAATGGCCATTATAAACAAACTTGTAGGAATCCCATTCCACTTCATCCTACTTTGTAAAACTTTTATTAAATTTAGGTGTAGTGAATACAAATTTTCTTTTGATCATCTTATTATTTATTTTAATTGTACGTACAATCATTTAAATTTGACAAAAAAGACAATCCTTGGATTTTTTATATCTGCAATGTACATGACTTCCTTTTTGCTGGGAATCGTAAATCTGTTACGTTATTGCTCGAGTCAACATAATATGTAGATATTGTGTGGGTCTATCTTCTTCTCATAAATTTGTTACAAGGACGTAGAATTTAGTTTCAAGTTGTACACATAGTGTCATCGGTTACTAACTACTTATGGTTTTTCAGATTTTTTTATTATTCTTCTTTTTCTTCTTCATTTTGTTATATTAGATGTTAGATTAGCCACTGACGGGGTTTGAACTTACGCTGTCATGCAAGAGCTCAACACATTTCCACCACTGTGGTAAAAGGCCACTTGTTGTTCCAAAATCATTCAATGGCCTAATTGGATAAACGATCATGCTGATAATGTAATCGAAAGATAGCTTATTTTCCCACTCACTTTTTAATAAAAATTTAATTACACATTTGACTTTGTGTAAAATGACTTATAAAGCACTAATAAAAATGAGGGAGTTTTAACGAAAAGCCTACGATACTGTTCACTTTAACGAAAAACCACATTTTTACACTAAAAAGTCAAACATAATACTATTCACTTTACCCTTTATTTTGACCTTATCATTAAAACTCAAAGTTTTCAGACCATTTTCATTAGTTTTCCTTAAAAATTATCCTAATCTATTTTTATAGCCAATAAAAAAAATGAAAGAAAGCGAAGAAAACGCATGACTTCAGCTGAAAATTAGAATAAAAATAAAAAGAAAAGAGAAGAGCCCGGCCGTTCGTTTCAGAAAAATATATATTTTACTGACCTACGCGGAACGTCCACACGGGACAAAGTGATACGTCAAGGTCGTTAGCAAGCAGAAGGTGCTCAAGGGCGAGTGCACAATGGCATGGGGAAAGGGTGTTGCCGTCAAATTGTGTTGGGTGGTTTGGGAGTCGGGTGGGATATTTTTCTTATTTTCATTTGTAATTTTAATTTTTTGGAAAATAGTTAAATTGATGCAAGGACATTTTGGGAATATTGGTGGGTTCAAAAGAGTGTTTAATTTTGTAACTTTTATGAGGGGTGAGAATATAAGATGGGGTAGGGAAATAAGGTTGTGGAGTGAGTTTAACAACTCTCTAAATAAAATAGAATTTAAACTCTTATGGTATAACCCGTTAGCAAATTTAGTCAAACAATGATTTTTTTGTTGTTAAATATCCGTTAAATATAAGGATAAAAATGTATTTTTAACTTGTGCACCTTCTTCTTCCTCGTCTATCGGTTCTCTTTGTAATTTGTATTATCACAAAATCAGGTCTAAGAAACATGGACAAGAAGCGTGACAGAACACGAGAAAGACGAACTTCTTGCCTTGGGGGTTGATAAAAGCTCAAAATCATGTTCATATGGTCTTGGAAGTAACAACAAGAAGTACATCATCCAAAACTGCTCCTCACTCATGGAAATGCAAAGTCGGACTCTTATGCAAATCCCGGAACCAATTGTTCAACAGCGGACGCATCTCTCTGAGCATCTAACATGTTGAAATTTGAAATCTACTAATAAAACAAGCTCAAATTCAATCAGCATAAAATTGCAATCACGAATGTCACATCAATTTGTTTCAAATTATTTTGTCAATCGTTGTATCGAAGCATAAACAGATTCAAAGGTCTCAGATAGAACTTCGGTATCTACCATTACAAAATTAATTTAAGAAATAATGATTTAAGTTTTTTTATTTTATTTTCATATAAAACCAAAAATAAGAAATCATATTTAGTGTTCAACACATTGCAAGTTATGAGTGGTTTGTAATGCCACTTAATACGGTCCAATGCCAGCTTAAGCCTCATACAAATTTTTCTTGTAGGTTGGCAGCTATAAATGATTGATACTTTGAATTATAAATGTTAAAAGTTTTAAGACAGATATTTATACATGCATATTTTTATTCACTACATTTGCGATTCGTACATCAAATAGGAAATGGCAGAGTCATCAAATTTATCCAACAACCAGATTTTGATCTGACCACAATCAAACTGCATCTGATACTGATGTATGATATTAATGTAAACGTGAATTCCTGTTACAAATCAAATAAGAACACGTGTATAAAATAAATTTTGTATTAATGCATAGGGTTTAGGGTTACAATCTATGATTACAAAAATTGAATCCTCTGATTCAATCTTTGGGGTTATAGAGTGTATGTGTATGGTTGATCCTTGGGTTGTTCTCGAATTAACAGATACCACAAGAATTTGACTTGTGGCGATGGAGGAACCGATATGTGTAGGGATGTTTAGTGGTTCTTCACAAGGGTGACGAAGAACACATAGAGCTTTCTGAGTCTTCTGAGTGTTGAGAGTGTTTGGGGCTTGAGAGTTTGAGTGTTTGGGTGTGTAGATGAATATCTCTGGGGCTTTCTTTGTCTTGAAAATTCGTATTTATAAGTTCCTCCAAATCTTGGTTGAGGCTTGACTTGGTCTTGATTTTGCACTTAATTGATTGACGAAAAAAATCAAAACTTGAATATTTTTTTTAGTACATCGATATTTTTACAATAAGAGGAGGGGGAGTTCGGTTAAACCACACAATGTGCAGCCTAATTTGGTATCGAATTCGCCATCCACGAGATTTGAACCTAAGACCTCTCACTTCCAAGTGAAGAGGAATATCACAAAACCGTAATACTAACTGGCCAAAAAACAAAACTTGATTTGAAGCTTGGTTCGTAATTTGACTTCATTAAATAATACTAGCATATGGGCACACACAAAGTGTGTGAGAACATTTTTTATTTTTGTTTTTGAAATAGAAGGAGAGAGGAAGAGAGTGATAGAGAATGTGGGAGTGGGAAGTTTTTTTTTATTTTTTTAATTGGAGATATGTTAGGATTACATGTAGGTGAGGCTTTGAAAAAAAAAAATTTTGGTTGTGTGAAATTACATTTCTGCCACATATTTCTTATTCATGTTCTGTTTTAATTAGAGGGTTAAACTGGTAATTTCATAGGATTTTGGTTGACAATGAATGTTTTCTTAATTAGTAGAGATTTGATTTAATCCAATAATCTTTATTTAAATCAAAGAAACCAATCACATTTCATCCTCAAATTAGCCATCCTTGATTTGACATTTTATATCAATTTAATTTGTTTGATTTAAATTAAAATTAATTAAAGAACTAATAAATATAATGTCTTAATTAATTTATGTCAGATGTCAACGTGTGTCACTCTTGATGCCTCATCCAATTTTGATGAGTCACTGTTGACCCTAAAAACTACCAAGCCTACATGGCGCGCTAGCCGAGTAACTAATGAGCTAACTACGTCCTTCGGTTGTATGCGGGCGTGCCAACTCGTAGGTCGAGCTTGGCCGAGGAGTAAAATATGTTGATGTTGCATCGGATGCGCTGCTGACTTCTCGATCCTACAATTGCGGCCGAGAAAGGAACACGTCTCGGCCTTCGGGTTATAGAGCTTGAAGACAAGGCTGCTAGTTCTGCGAAGTTCAATATCAAATTCGGCTTTGAATGTGCCGAATGTAGTAACTTGTAACACCTCACTTCGTCGAAAAGGCTAATGAGATGACCTTTGCCAATAAGGATTCGAAAATCCTTCTCGACCGAGACTTGGATAGATAACCAGTAGACCTCGACGCAATGTTGTTTATCCAAACTGAAGGTGCTCCGCGGTCGGCTGATTCTACGGCAACAGTGCTGTTTATCCAAACTGAAAATGTTCGCCGGTTGCCCTCACAGTGCTGTTTATCCAAACTGAAGATGTGTTGGCGAAAAAGAAAATAAAAATCTCAAGATGTTTGAGAGGTTTTGCGTAGAGCGAGGGGTTGAATGGTGCAACTTCCCTTCTTTTTATAGTACTCATATCCTTTGCTTGGCACGATCAGACAACGTTGCGGAGTTTAATTGCAACTCTAATTCCTGAAATTGATCTGCGTCAAAGGCCAAGTATATCCTCAAATTGCAGTTCGTGACTTTTCAAACAGGATAAAAACCTATCAAGGCTTATCACATCAGAAACCCAGCCTAGGCTTCTTATCTTATTATCAAAATTCCACCAGAAGCTCTGCTCATGTACAGGTGCATTTAACCTTCCATGTGGCAACCGTAGAATGCTCCCGTATTGTTTGTCTAATCAGTGCAAACTCGTTTGCAGCCATAGATGTAATCATTATCTTTCATCACCTTGCCTTTTGCCAAAAATATAATCATTATCCTCCATCACATTTATATCCGTGCATGCAATCTTCATTATCTGATTAGTCTATGAACTTGATCGTCTTCCTGCCATACTCGGACTCTATTCAAGATCTTTCCACGAAATTGCAATAGTATTAAACCACACCGCATTGATCAAATCACCGCGACTTTATTACCCAACTGTGCTCTAGATAATTCAATATATTATTAGAAAATAATAATTATGATAAAATCACAATATTATTTCTCAATAATAATTGAAAATCATTTCAACCACCTTGTCGTCCAACTGTTTAAAATTCTGCTCATTCAACGGCTTCGATTACTCGGGCCGATAGTGTAATTTTGGGTCCAAATAGTCCCGTGCCATGTGTATGATTTGTGAGACACATGATGCATGTCACATAAGCCTTGACACATCGAAATTTTAATGTGTTAGTGAGCATTTATTTCACTAAAATTTACATGTCTACAATTACATGATCGAATATTAATTGGGTTCTAGTTTATTGACAACAACACTGACTAGTGTTATACTATTTAGCTACAACAGTAAACTTATTGTATTTGAGTTTGAATTTCTATCTTTGTAAGTTCAACTGTTAGAGCACTTATTTCTTATCCAAGTGATAGTGGCGAGGGAAAATCGAACTAGGATCTCAGGTGTAGGGGTAAATGTCATTAGCCAGATTTTATTCAAGCTCAAGTTATGTTATTGGTACAAGATTATAGTACGTTACGACATTTTTTTTTTCATCAACAACTGTCATCCATGAAATTTTAACTAATTAAAAACGAAGTGTTGTTGACCAATTAGTCATATGCAAAACTATATCATGACTTACAATGTTCGCATTTGTGTACAATTTACATTGGTTTCACCAACACCAAATTATCTAGATTACAAATTTAATTGTTTGCTAGGAGCCGTCGGATTCACAATCAACGGTGGTTGCTCAATGTGATTTTCTCTAAACAAAGGGTTCTCCCTAGGAATGGTTGTGAGAGGAGGTGACCTTGGCGGAGAGGCATAGAGTATGGAGGCTTCAATCATTTCTCTCCTCAAAGTTTCTTGGCGTTGGGAGATTCTTTGTGCTCTCGATGCAGTCAAGTATAACCCAGCAGCAAGGAAAACTGTTGTCAAAGCAAACACCCCAGCAGCAGATAATACACCTTCTCTGAGGACAAGGCAAATGGGTCTTGGCCTTGACCATTTTCTCAAGTGCCCTGACTCCACGCTTAGTCCAATCAATAACAAGATCTCGCCAACAGCAAAACAAACCCTAATTAACACAACAACAAGCCACATATGTAGTTATAATTACTGAGTTTGAGAGAAGTACCTATTGCAAAATGTAAATGAAGTTAATTACATGTGCGTAACTTGTGTTTATGATTAGATGGTCCGCATAAATTTGTATTATTGTTATGAATTGTGGATCAGATAGTATTGTCCGACATATCGGAGAAGTCACTACTCATAAAGCCGTATGTTAAGTTGTATGACAGGTTGAAGACCGTGGGGTTAAGTTGACGGCGATATAACGGGAGAAGTTACTGTTCAGAAAGTGGTATGTTAATTTGTTTGACATGTCCAACCATGTACTGGAACTTTTGGTTAAGTCGATAATAGTATATATAAACTAAAGGACGTATCCGAGAAGTTATTGAAGTGGTCTATTTAAGTTGTCTATTAGGCCCCATGCTATATGGGATCTAGTGGTTAACGACAATATTGATGCAATTCCTACAATTAGGGAAGAGCTAAGTGGAAGTGAGGTAAATTGAAATATGAAGGACTAACAATGAGTGGCATACCAAGTTGAAACAAAGAAAAAGGCAGCTTGCCATTTCAAGCTCTTTGCAGGACCAGAATAATGAGGCTCCCAAAAAGCCAAGGCTGATGGAGGTGAGTTACTAATTGCAAACAACATGTATCCATGTTCCACCACCATGATAACAGCCAGCCCCAGAAATGCACTGGCTGCACATAGCAGCGGCGTTTTCCCGCTGCCGCTGTATTCGCATTCATTTTCCCCTTCATCACTGCTCAACCATGTTACCTACAAATCATCATCAACCACCAAAATTTGCTCAGGTTATTTCATAATTGACCATAATATTGTTATGTCTGAAACCATTTTTTGGCGTACCTTGGAACGGGTAGCTTCAGCAATTAGACATAAGATGAAGCAGAAGAGGCCGCTGAGAATGGTTAAAACCATGATGACAGCGCCTGTTTTGCTACCTAAACCGGTGGTTGGACGACTTGGTGAAAGGTCTGCATGTGTGACTGCCATTATCTTTGGCATTTTGGAGTCTAGAATTATTCATGCAGGTTACAGGCTCAAGAAGAGATATAAGGGGTTTAAGTTTTGGAATGTTCAAGAGAGAGAGAGAGAGAGAGAGAGAGAGAGAGAGCTAGAGAGAAATGGAATTGTTTATAGAATTGCTTGGAGCAAAGGTTGCTTTAAAAGCTCAAGATTCTTGGGTTCTTGAAAGACTTCATGAGAAAGGTATCTTGCCCATTTTTGTTCATATTTGAACTGATGTGGAATTGCATTTTGCTACGTTCATGAAATGGATTAGAAAGCCAAAAGCGCTTTATTACAAGCATTATGTACTAGTGCTTTTAGAAGGACCACTACTAGAAAGCCAAATACGGGTCTTAGAAACAAAACACGTTTTTCTAGTAAAATCACTTTTACTAAATACTCTTATAAGCATAAGTACTTCTTAAGCAATCTTAAATGGACCAAACATATTACAAGTGCTCCTCCAAAATATACTTCAAAAATGATTTTTTAAATCTAAAAACCACTTGAATTTGTAATTGCATTATATGCTCTTTTTTTAGTAAAACGTTTATGAGTACAAGTGTTTTCTACGTAATCATTTCCAAACAAACCCTAAATTATTCATTCATTTTTAAAACCTAAGACTTCATCAATCACACGATCTTTATAGTAACTAAAAGAATTGATAATACCTCTAGCATCTACCAAATTAATTCTAAACATATATGTGACACGTTCAATAAATTTCATTTATATTAGGGAAAACACGAAAACGAGTTGGTTCTTATTCTTTTTCCCGAATGATCATTATATACTCTTGCTAGTCATCTACTATTGTTTCGTTTCTTTACGTTAACTAATTAATTGATGCCAATGTGGTCGATCAAGTATATATTCTTCAAGAAACGCCCATTTGGATTATCGATCACCACTAATTAAACACCGACTACCTTAATCCTATTATTTATTTATCATAAGCATTGGAAGTCTTTTATTTTTTAAATATTCCTAAAAAATAAAAATAAAATTATCCCTCACAAGCATTGAAATTCTTTGATTCTTAAGCCATCAAATATTGACAAAGAAAGGCATAAAAAATCCGAAGTTGGAATGCCAAAATCCAGAAGTGCTGAGGAGTAAAGAACAAATCACAACAGTCGGATGAATCATCAACAGAGGAAGAATACTTGGATGTTGGTTGGCGCTAACTTATGCTTATGCGGTGCGTTTTACTTTAGTTTCTTTCTTTTAAACTTTTAGTTGTGAATGCTATATGACCCGTGGTCTTGGTTTTGAATTACACTTGCTTTCTTTTCCTTTTCTTTTTATCGGCCACTTCAGCCTTCGTAAAAATAGAAAGCTTTTTCTTCTTTTGACTATGCAAGATAATCCAAAGCTTTTTTGCTTGCAGAAAGTTTTTAATTTAGGGTTCTTTAGATATAAGCCCATGTAACACTTATTTTCTTGATAAAAACTCATCTCGTTTTAAACATCCAAATAAAATCCAAATTTGAAATAAACTGCCATGTAAACAAATAAATACCTATTATTTTCAAAATATTTACAATTGTACCACGACACCCTAATTATGTTGATGAATTTAATTATCCACCATAAATATGGCAAATAAGTGCATTATTATTACAAAAGTATATGCTTTATACTTGTCACATCCTGGCCCGGGGTCCACCACATCCCGGGCCCGCTCCACCACCGTAGCACGATATTGTCCGTTTTGGGCCCCGACTACGCCTTCACGGTTTTGTTTTTGGGAACTCACACGAGCAACTTCCCAGTGGGTCACCCATCATAGGAGTGCTTTGGCCACCTTCTCGCTTAACTTCGGAGTTTCGACAGAACCCGAAGCCAGTGAGCTCCCAAAAGGCCTCGTGCTAGGTAGGGATGAGAATATACATTTAAGGATCACTCCCCTGGGCGATGTGGGATGTTACAATCCACCCCTCTTAGGGGCCCGACGTCCTCGTCGGCACACTTCCGGTAAGGGATTGGCTCTGATACCATTTTGTCACATCCCGGCCGAGTTTCGACGGAACCCGAAGCTAGTGAGCTCCCAAAAGGCCTCGTGCTAGGTAGGGATGAGAATATACATTTAAGGATCACTCCCCTGGGCGATGTGGGATGTTACAATCCACCCCTCTTAGGGGTCCGACGTCCTCGTCGGCACACTTTCGGCCAGGGATTGGCTCTGATACCATTTTGTCACATCCCGGCCCGGGGTCCACCACATCCCGGGCCCGCTCCACCACCGTAGCACGATATTGTCCGCTTTGGGCCTCGACTACGCCCTCACGGTTTTGTTTTTGGGAACTCACACGAGCAACTTCCCAGTGGGTCACCCATCATGGGAGTGCTCTGGCCACCTTCTCGCTTAACTTCGGAGTTTCGACGGAACCCGAAGCCAGTGAGCTCCCAAAAGGCCTCGTGCTAGGTAGGGATGAGAATATACATTTAAGGATCACTCCCCTGGGCGATGTGGGATGTTACAATACTTGTCTTGCCATCATCTGTTCCATTTCTTATATTTGTTGGACAATCATGGTAGGTAAATTATTTTGCATGTATACATTAGGCACATTTCGTTATTATTATATCTGTGTGAAATAAATTACCTATATTTTTAAGTAGAATATAGGTAATTAATTAACTTTGAATCAATCGGCTAAAAACATCCTTTTATTTTGTAGGTAAATAATTTTTCATGTATTATTACATATACTAGGCACATTTCTTATTATTATGTGTTGTTTGCGCAATCAACATTCATTTATTCTATAGGTAAATTACAAAAGTATCTACTTTATACTTGTCTTACCATCATGTGTTCCATTTCTTATATTTTTTTGGCAATCATTGTAGGTAAATAATTTTGCATGTATTATTTTACCTGGAAGTTATATTGTTATTTTATATGTGTAAAATATTGGTAATTTTGAATAAAATAACATTTGAATGGAAAAAACTTAAATAAAATAACATTTGTATATTTGTGAAAAATACTAATTTACTTGTTACAATTATTTGAAAAGGAAAAAAAATGCTCATTTTTACATAAATGTGAAAACAACTATATAAGGAATCAAAACTCTAATATCATGTAATTTTTGTTATTAATATGCATTGAAATCATGACACTAAAATTTTTCTTTTCCAAATCTACATAAACATTTCAAAACGTTTAATTGAATGAAATAATATAAAATAAATGTAGATAACAAGTAATAGACCCAAAGTTAATGATATTAGGGGTAATTTAGACATCCAAAAATACCAATTTGCCAAGTCATACTTAATTATGGATATTGCTTAATTGGAGCCTAGTCATTGGGTTTTTATTAGAAAAATTTATAATTGTGGGTTTTAGTTAATGAAAATTGAATTCCAAGGGGTATACTCATATTTTCAGTTTAATTTATTTTATTAGTCTCTCCACACGCACGCGTGTGAAAAATAGGCTCAAAACTCAGAAGGTCTCAAACTTATGTGAAAAATGGCTTCGAATAACATGATTAGGCAATCTACTAAGTTTTTCTCGTCTCTTAGCTTAGTTCCACGATCCACATTGATTGCTGACAGATTCTCATAGCCGTCGTTTGTCTTCCGACTCCCGTTGATATTTGGTTCACCAAAGTGAAAATACAAAGTTGCTCCACAAGAATGGACATTGAAACACTGGCACAAGAAACGAAGGCTGGGGAAAGTACACTGCCATTCCTTTGTCACACTCACACATGCACTACTATTTCCCGATCTTTTACCCTAGAAGTACCCTACTGTATCTCCACTTAGCATATTAATCAAACCTTAGACCTCTTATTACTGGACACTCAGACAGCAAGGCCCTGAGCAATTATACGCAATATCGATTATGTGTTGTCCTAGGAAGGTCCTTAATGCGTGATAATTTGCAATTTGCTCGCAGGCAGCATCGAGGTGCTCCTCTGTTTCAACTGACTCCGTATTAAGTGTTGAAGCCATGGACTCTAATAACTGAATATTTTCATAGTTGTCTGTAATAGTAGCACTCTCAAAGGTGTTGGTTGAAAATTCAGTTCTTCTGAAAAGTTTATGGACTTGCTCTACAAAAATGTCTAGTTGAGACTGTGCACTCAAAAAACGTTGGATAAAAGCATTAATAGACTCTGACTGACTTGTATTCATGATTCCTGCAAAAATGTAATTCCTCAAATATGCTAGAGCCCAAAAATTCCTCAGTGCGTATAAGCTGACTACATGCTTATTTGCCTGCAGTCCATATTCATTAACCATTTCCCTCCACCTTTCCTCAAAATCTCCCACCAAGGCCAGATTAAACAGTTGGTGAAACTCAGCTTAATTTCCAGTCATCATAACGACGTCCAAGAAGTACAGAAACCCAATCTGAGAACTTTGCGAAGATGAGCCATATGCAAAAGGTGTGGTTCAACTGTACTGGCATTGCGATAGCAATAGCCTCTTTCAGCCACATGTTATGGTCAGTTAACATTGTCTGTGGAGCCTTTCCTTTAATGAACCCCAAGAATGTCTGTTTAAACATCACTAGGTATTAAGAACAAGTTGAAGCAATAAACAAGACAAACTCAGTAAGAAATGAGTACGAACACAGTAGCAAATTAGGTCGTGAGTCTAAGATAATCGAGATTCATTGTGCTGGAAAGACTGAAAAGGTTATGGAGGTCATTTCATAATGAATTGTTGAAATATCTCACATCGATCGTATCTATGAGAAAAAAAGTTTAAATATCCTAACTCTGCTCCAACTAATACCGATGTCTTTTGTGCTAAAACCTTTCATTTGCCAGATTGTCCATGTGGTAATTAACAAGTTGGAGATATTCTCACTCATAATTTGACATGAATATGCCAATGAGCTTCTTACCTTCAATGCCCAGGAAAAGGGCTGCATATTTTCATCCCGCAGAAGCGCACACCCTAAGAAACAAATCATTCCATGATTATCCACTCCAAGCCAAATGCCTAACAGCATACCATAAGCATCCAAACGATGAGTTGCGTCAAAAATTGAGAATTTGATAGACGAGTGATACATGGTGGGTGGATGAATTAATAAAATTGAGAGACATTTCTCTTATTTTCCTATTTTTTTCAGTATTCCTGCGGGAAATCAACGGATTTAAGGATGCCTCCATTTTGGCATTCTCCTTGTGAGAATCAACAAGATCGAGGAAGGTTTTGTTCGTTTCGATCAAATATTGTTTTGGCCGGCTACGTTGCATCACAAATTGAGCTAGTAAAACTGGTCCAAGATTCAGTTTCGTAACTTCTAATTCGTGGTTTAGCTGAACCAAACGGATCAAACTTTTAATCAAGGTTCTAAAAAAAGCTAACAGTAGTCGGGCGGCGGGTTGCGGCCTAGCGGTTAGGCAGAGCCTAGGCGAACTAGGCGGACTTAAGTAAATCTACTAAATTTCATGTAAATAAGTATTTGTTTATACTTAAAATATATGTAATTTCATCAAAAACTACAAAATAGAATGACATTATATATTATGGAGTATTGAAACATAATGAAAATATGGGGAATAAACATATAATGTGTGTTTATTTAAGTATTCAACAAGTCTCTTACAATTTATTTAGAAAAAATAAAATGCAAATGAAAGTTATCTATTTTCTTCTAAGTGAGTTGCAACTTAGGTGGGTTTGGGCAGTTAGGCGGTTTAGGCAGGTGCCTTAGCAGGTCTAAGCGCAATTTCTTAATTTTCAAATGTCTGGGCAATAATTGGGACGGTGATCAGCCGCCTAGCGCCTAAGCGGAGCCTAGACGGCGCTAGGCAGAGATTTTTAGAACAATGCTTTTAATACAAAACATACTTGTCCAAGCAGGTATCGATAATGTAACTGATTAACTACCTACACTAACTAGCAGGTGTGACGTTTTATACTAATGGTCTTAATGCAATTAATAGTGGAACCAATCATCATCAGCTGTATCCATTTCGATTAGGTTTCTGACATGGGACTTTGCATTCATCAACATGTCTTCTCATTTGAGAGCACTATTGATATTACACGTGTAGCCAATTCCACATTGGTAACCCTATTTGATTTGATTTCGGTTTCGTGAAATTTGTTTCAGGTTTTTAAGTTTGGGGTCCCAACTTCTGACTCCAGGGGTTCAATTCATGATCCCAATTTAGGTTCAATCAGTCAATGATATCATGTCAAAGTTTTAGAACCAGTCTAGTAACCCGTAAATATATTGTCTTTTGTCCTCAACTTAACTATATGCACATATTAGTGTGTGTAGAGTTTCATACAAAATATCTCCTTGGAAGTAATGGAACTATTTCAACTATATTTAATTCGTTCAAGTTTCCGATGTAGAGCTTTGCAAATTAGTACCAGAAAGTCTTACATTTTCTTCCTCATAATCATCATAGATTCACGTTTTGTTCATCTTTTATACTAGTTCTCATTGTAGAGAGCATATAAAGTGAAAAAAATTAGGTGTCTAAACAAAACTTTTTTTTTTCTTTTTTTTCAAACGTGGGATTCTTAGAATATCACTAATTTGTTTCTGGAGTCCAAGGAAATGTTAAAATTATAAATTGAAGTGTCTAAAAATACAAAGGCAAAAATTGTTTGTGTAAACGGAGTTCCTTTAAAATCTTTGAGCACTCGATTTCACAGGATTTCACAAGAACGACTTATATATAAACGGTTTCACATTCACTTCACATGATTTGGCCAGAATTAAGATCCACACGGTCAAACATTCAAAGTTCCTGGAAATACCTCACTCAAAAAAAAAAAAAAAAATGTATGAACATATCGATGGCTGATAGCTTCATACATATATTTGAACTATTTTTAATACTATTTCAAAAATTATGTCCAGAAATATTTTTTTTATAGAGTTTTTAACTGTTGAATCTTAGTTATTATACTTTGATTAATGATTTAACGGTAAAAAATCTCCAAAATATTTGATAAACAAAACATACTATGAAATGCCATACCAGTTTTCTTTGTGTCCATCGCACATGCGCGATAATATCAAAATATAGGTTTCCATCGCACCATGTATTTTTTTGAAAAGGTAGTGTTATTCACACATTTATTTTTACTTCTCACACATTCTTATCAATTTCGGTTGTCGGATCTAATGGTTTGAATAAGATCAAAAAATTAATAAGGATGTGTGAGAAGTAAAAATGAGCGTGTGATTAACACTCTTCGTTCCAAAATCTTCATCCTGGATCTCTAAGTATAAACAAACATTTATCAAAGGTTTCCCAGCAGCCAGCTGGATAGGTTGTGTTATTTTTTTTCACATAGGTATATCGCTTAATTGGCCAAAACATCCATCACCTTGCCATTTGGTGGAGAGAGTCTTCTGTCCGAACCAGGACAAGGAGCAAAGTGAGGGATTTGTATCCCACCTGGATCCAATTTGTAAGGATCTTATTTTTAGGAATCTTCACATCTTATTCGTTCATTGTACATCATGCAACCATAAATCATTTTAAATTATTTATTTAAAATTAAACATAAACAATATCTAACAAAAACTGACCGTACGATGTACGATGAACATACAAGATGTGATGATCCCTAAGATTCTTACAAATAGAATCCGAAGAGGATACTCATCCCAAAGTAAGGGGTGTAGTACTAAAGAGTGGGCCCTAGTGGACCTGACAAGTAGGGGATGTGAAGATATTTTTTAGTGTGTCGAAAACATGGTCTAATACGCTAAGTGTACTATTACAATTGATTGAAAATTTTAAAATTTTTTCCAACCAATTGCATTATGACACTAAGTGACCGTATCGTGTTTCCAGCACACTAAATTTTTTATTGAGGATGAAATATTATGATGTTTTTGTGGTGTCTGCCGTAATATTTAGGCGATCTAGACGACGGTTAGTAGAACTTCTCCAGTTAGTGATCAGAAAAAAAAAAAGATGATCATTACCTCCATATATATCCGATCAGAAAGTACTGCAACCCTAGTTTCCACAAAACTAGAAACTTGAAAAGAGACCAAATTTAGCAATGATTCAAAGCTCATGAGAACAAAACAATGTCAGTGGGATTCTTATGATTGAACTTTGTAAAAAATACCATAACAAACAAAAGCAAACAAACTATTTGTCCAAAAAAAAAAAAACAAAAGCAAACAAACTGTGGACGAGACAAGGTGAATTTGGTGGACCGTACTGTACGACGTATATTGTTTTATTAACGTTTCTCTCCTAAAACTTTACACGCATGTAGAATCCTTGCAGCATTTCAGACCAATAATGCAGTGTTACAAGAAAAAGCTAAAACGCATGACATGTGTTATTGACTTGGAAGGTCACGTTGACGTCTTGAGAAATGTATGAAAGTTGGCAAACGCAAAATTTAAGACAAAATCATAGAATAATCTCTAACTTAGGCATATAGGAGAAAATGCTAGACCTAGCTAGTTACAATTTGCATATAATTAAAACAAGAAGTAATACAGGTAACGATGTTAGATAGAGTTCTAGACCAATACTACAGTGTAACGTGATAATGTTAAAACATATGACATTATTAAGAAAAAGTGTTAGTATGCAAATAGAAAATCTAATAGAAAAAAAAAAAGTAGTCCTCTAATCAAGGAGGGAAAGAAGAAAAGGCTACACCTATCAAGTTAGTTGCGTTGCAACTTGCATAAAACAACAAAGTAATTACTTTAGTACGATGAATGAAAAATAACCAATATATCCACACATCTCGTAGCTACAATGGTTTATGATGCATGCTTATCTAAGCTAAGGCAAACTTATGTGCTATTAAAGTCAATGGTTTGTGAAGGACAAAAAAAGCAGGGGACTGGACTCACCTAAAAATAAAAAGTATGGTGTACTACCAAATCAAGGGCAAATTAATTATAGCCGATAAGGTAATATCCGCGTGAATCAATGGAACTGACTGCTCATCGCTGTGCACGCATGGAAACCCAATTATATAGCTTGAGCTCTCCGGCCCCTACCTGCAGGAGGATGATGCAGCGACAACATATAGCCTTTTCCCTTCTAGCTTTTTTGTCGTCTATTGGCAATCGCTTTTCAACCCTTTTATCGATGGCATGGCCAATATACGAGATATGCTTGTACTACAAGCTATTTGATTGGTCAAATACTGTACCATGCACACCAATAGCATGCATATCATGATCTGATTAGTTTGTGTTTTTTTTCACTCTTTTTTTCTCTCTTTTTTTTCGGATCGAGCGATGATCTTGTTTTTATAAGCATGATTTATGTAATAGATTTTACACCGTAGCAAAGGGATATTATCAACAATATGAAATGGATAGTTATACCTATGGTCTAAAATATCCATAATATCCCGATATTTCCATCGAAATTTCCGTGTTTTTGAACTACCGATATTTTTTTAGACTACCGATATTTTCGATATTATCGATATTTTAAACCTTGCTAAGTCACTCATGTATCTTACCATGCAATGTATAAAGTGTAAAATATTGTACTAATTCATTATATATAAATGATTATGGTGTGTTTAAACTTCTTTTATTAATTACTACATATTTTCTACATTCACAATGTTTGCTAGCTCGCTATATAATCAACTTAAATCAGTTATATCTATCATGCAATGCATTTCCTTTCAATTTTTTTGTGATAAACTAATAGATAATTGACTAAATAAACACCCTGCAAAGTTTCAATAATTTTTTTTAAGTTTTTCTTACAATTTCTGTGGTTTTTATTCAATTTTTATCGATATCGATAATATCCCGATATTTTCATCGAAATTTTCGTGTTTTTTGACTACCGATATTTCCGATATAATCGATATTTTATACCTTGGTATACCTTAATATAGCAATATGGGTATGTTTGCTATTAATATATAGCGGGGTAGTATCGATACTTTATCAAAATGGAAAATTTGAAATATGTCCAATTTTATAGGCCTACTATTGAAATATGTCCAATTTTTAGAGACTTTTGACTTTTGAAATAGATCAAATTTTTAGTTACTTTGGATCCATATCAAAAGACCCCTTATCAAAATTATATCGATATAATGTGACTATTTGCTGCCGTTATATATTTTCAGAATATTGTTACAACATTAATGTTATTTAAGAGCTAGCAGTTCTCAAATCTTTGAACTTGGCCACAAATATGCAGAATCATGGCCCCCTCCACAAGCATACATCAATATCGATCGAGATGAAATGAAATGTACTTGGATTGTGGAAGACAATAACCCTCATGTTAAACGGCGAGCGTGAATGAAGGCATAGTAGTGGCTGACCTTGAATCACTTCTTGTGGCCGAATTTATTCACCATGTGATGTTACATTTTACATATTTGTAGGTTCAATATAAATCTCACATATATTTTCTAACAAAGAGAAAAATGATTTTATTTCAAGGTATTGTTATTTCAATATTTCATCAATCATCCCTTCCATACCAAAATGTCGGCAGTACGCGCGTACTACTAGTAGCTATAGTACTATCTCTTACATGAGTGCCATAAGAAAGAAGAAAAAACAACAGAAAAGAAAAGGGAGGATATATATCATACACAAATCCCTTCTCAATTAACAGGGGGAGGGATTCTGCTCCATTATTTATGGAGCGTTTATTGATATTGTGTTAATATTGGTTGATACAGATGTCTGCAACATGTTGATATAATATCAATATGGTGTCCAAAATGTGTTGATATGTTGTGAGCATATTGTCAGTATAACCATCAATCGAGATATCAATAATTCCACTTTAAGTGGGAACATAAACTTTACACCATAACGCAAGAAAAATAAAATACAAAAAAGAGAGAATGCAAATTGAAAATAATTTGCAGTGGGAGCTTTGAACCCGAGTAAAAAGAACCAAGAGTTCTTAAATTTTGCTGTGGAACTAACCCTCATCCCAAAGGGGCTCATACATATATTTGTACATGGTCGCCATGCATAAACATGTCTGTTTTTTTTTTTTAAACAATGCGCATGTACATGTCTACACAATATATTTTTGTGTATTTTAGTGAGTAGTGACACAGATTAATTTTGCACGTAATTGACTTGGCCTTTTAGAATTAGGCTTTAGCTTATCTATTAAGTATTAAGAGTTAACTTAATTAGGTCCAGGTTTGGTGTAAGCGCCAAAGTCACTGTCGTGGGACACACGCAAAGAAACAAATTAACAGGGAGGCAGATTGTCTGCTCTCCTGTTTGGGTACCCTTCTCATCCCCTTCTATTTGTGTAGTCACGGTTAAACAACGTTAACATTTTATATTCTTATTGCTTTTTGTCTTATTATCTCTATTAAAAAATTAATATAAAATGTTGACGTGGCTTAACCGTGACCATACAAAATAAGAGGGGATGAGAATGACACCCAAACAGGAGAGCAGACAATCTGCCTCCAATTAACAGAGCACTAGTACTGTATATATCTCGTCGCTCCCCAAAATATATTCTTGTTTTGTTTGTTTCACTTTCCATGTCATTCTTAGGTATGAGCAATACTTAAAGCGTGGGGTAATATTAGGAAGACTAAATTTGTAAACTAAATAATGTATCACTAATAGGAATGAGTACGTTTATCAACACTTAAGTAATAAACTAATCATTAACTTCCATGTTCTTTAGTTTTTAAAATTTAGTATACAAATTTAGTCTCTCTAGCATTACTCTAAAACGTGTCGGCATGCAATCTAGTCTGCCATTAATCATTTATTTTATTTTATTTTTTTGTGGGTTCACGATCCGGATTTCTACTGTTTAGGTCTCCCCTGCAAGAATTAAGTCAAATTAAACTTGTAGACGTTTAGGTCAAGAACATCTTTTGACTTTCTAAGTTAAAGGCATCTTATTTTCGAGTGTGATTCCATGATTGAAATCATTTCCTTTTATATTACTTTTTAAAGATTATCTATGCAAAAAACCGGTTAAATTGACAATTGTTTAGTTGTTCGAATGCTTGCATTTTCCGTTAACTTTTATCGAACTAATTATGTTTTTTTTTTCTTTTCGTGTTTTAGATGAAAGTGAGGAATTAAAATATAAATGTTTTTAATTGTTAAAATGCATTATACGGTAGCTAAGAAGGACGTTCTTAACTAGAGAAAATTAACATTGCTAAGAAGGACATTCTTAAATTAACTACTATAGAGTGACTCATTAGTTGGGGAAGAATTACAAGTCCGTATTCCACACGCACGTCCTAGATTCAATTCCTGCTGCTAGTGAATCGCATGATAAGTGGTCAGGATGCTTATGTGAGTCTTTCATGCTCCCAAAAAAGTTGATTGTCATAACGAATCCACCAGCTTGTCCATTTTTAAAGAAATATATGTGACAATTAATAGTAAAAACGGTACTAGGGGAGGCCAGAGAAGACCAGAGATCGTGTGGGTAGGTGTTTTGCCATGATAGGCCATGCAATAGTGCTTTAGCACTAGATTTCTATAGCTTTGGATATGTTGCTTGGGTATTTCCAAGGGCAAGTAATATATGTAAGTTTCATTAGTTCTCAATTTCCATTAACCATATTCTTTCATCAGAAAATGAAGCTATTCGGGTTTTCGGTGACGGATGACAGTGACCGAGTCGCCATGATCATCGAGAGCAAGAAGTTTGAGTGTCAGTACTGTGGCCGGAAGTTTGAAAGCTCTCAAGCGTTGGGCGGACATCAAAACGCACACAAAAGAGAAAGGCAGCTTGAAAGGATGGCCATGTTAGACCATGTCCAACATCGTCATCCTCCTCCTCCTAATCATGGTCATCGTGATCAATATCAACGGGTAGCGACAAGTGTACCCATAATCGTTGGTTCTAGTGGATCCACAAGCAATATCAATGGTGGTTCTGATCATGGTCATGCTGGTGCAGCTCGGGTCCCGTCTGTGGTAGCCCCCAGAAACCCTCATGGCTTGAACTTCAAACATATCAAACAGGTTGTTCTCAACGTAGATGAAGGAAATGATGTTGATCTGCGTTTGAGACTTTGAGTCTTAATATTCAATAAACTGGTTAATTAGAAAGCTTTTTTCTGTCATTTCGTGTATGGTTGAGAACTTGCGTGTTCAATTATTTGGTTTCCAATGCCATCCAGAGAACCCTAAAAAGTTGCATGTTAGAGCTCATCATTGGACAAGCATTGTTTTACAATGTATCAAACGATGCATATGCTATGAAATAGATCATTTGTGTCTTTATTATTAGGATCTTAATATTGAGAACCTTACTTAATAATCATAAAGTCTAGCTAGGTAGCCATGTGAAATTTTATTTTCCTAATCAATGGGAAGGAGAGAATTCTAATTCGGGACATTTTTCAATATTAGGAAAAGAAATTCTAGATTCAGACTTAGTTCGTAACCATGTAAAGTTACATAGATGCACGAATTTTCTTTAGCTTTCATCTTATTTGTTAATAGAGTTAATCATAAAATGTAAAGTTGATTGCCCAAAATAAGAGACTTAAAATTTAAAGTCTATTTTTTAGATTAAAAAATCTAGAACTTAAACTCTAAATGGTTATACTACAGTCTAAATGAGATTAATACAGCCGAAGAAAAATTAGCAAAAATGAGATTTTCCGAATATGCCATGATTATCTCTAAAATTCTTGAGGGGCAGTGAAACTTTATCTATTATAAAGGATATTCAACGCCAATTTATGTGTTTTTTCCTCTATCCATTCAAATTTTCGAACTGGGTTCCAACTAGTCGAGGATGTGCACGAACACACACACACTGTATAAGTGCGCATATGTGTCTCCTCCTTCGTTATTGTTGGTTTTCTCTAGGGACGGGCTACCATGCGCGTCAAATATAATGAAGGAAAGGACGGAGTTGTTCCTTGTTTGATTAGATGGTGGTGCATGTAGTAGCTAGGAGCCATTCGTTTCCTTGCTTGCCCTGAAACCCCTACATATTTTCTGTCAGTTCTTTAGAAATCTTGCTTTTTACTTTGCTTGTAGTATTAGGGTTTTATTGGAACACACATCGAACAAAAAAGAATATATGTATTTAAAAGAAATTGTTATTAGCATTTTAAGATTTTTATTTTGTACTCCAAACTTTCTATACTTAAAAAAAATACACTTATGATGAATGTAGAATAAAAATTTTAAAAGTACTAATGATAGTTTCCTTTTAAAATACACTTCTTTTGCTTTTCAAAATTACACATAGATTAATTTAACATCTTTTTAATTACCTGGGCATACCACACTGCTTTGATACGTCAACGGTTTTCCTAAGACCAAGTCTTCCCTAACGAATACCACCAACAATTTACTCCCAATTTTTTTGGTTTCACTTGTTATATTTATAGAAGAGGTAAATAATAGGAGTTATTTCTTAGACTAAGTTACACAATACTTAGATTTAGAGGATTATCTATGGAAGGTAATAACCCAAGTGTTAATGAACAATATACAATAATAAAAAAGCCCCATTCTTTAAGAGCCCCTCTCTGACAAGGAAAGAAATGAAATAATCTCAATTTTAAGACAAAATGGCTGTTCTCCACTAATCACAAGGATCTGTGGACTCTAAATTTCTTCTTCGGTGTCATTGGTTTGTTGTACGGTTTCCGAAAAGGAAAATGTTGTCGACCTAATTAAAATATAAGAAAAGAGAATAATTCATACTTTTTTTATTAAAAAACATTACTCCTTACTACATATTATAGATCGCACACGTATAACAATATGCAGATAGCAGTGATCACAATCTGTTTAACGTAGGAAACAAACTATATACATATATGCATGGTTGCCTCTAACCAAACGATGTTGTTTTTGCAGTTTCATTTCTGTCGAAACTCACAACAATGCTTACACTGCATTTGTAACATGCATTACATATTCTAACAAAAAATATAATTATTGGCAGTTTAGACCATATCAAAAAGAGATGTCAAATTATAAACATAAAATTTAAATTTGACAGCTTATGTGACACTTTCACATCTTTTAAAATTTTACTCTTCACCCGATATGTCAAATTTTAAATATAAAATAAAATTCATATTTACTTTTTTGCATTGGTAATGAAAGGAAATGAACGAAAGGGTATAAGAATATTTAAACATTGCATTGGTAATGAAAGAAAAGGAAAAGACAATATACATTTTTGAGAGAGTCTCCGTAGCATTTCCATTTAAACTAATAAAAAAATTAATAAAAAGCATTTAATAGTTAATTAAAAATTATTTGAAGTTGTTGTCAAATTTAACAGGTACCATCTTTGTTGTCAATCCACGCCATGCCACTTAAGAATTGACATTTCAATTGGAAAACACTAATGTTGTCTTTTTTAACTGTTATTGTTGATGTGGAAATTTTGACATCTCCTTTGGAGATGCTCTTGAAAATTTAATTGTACACCTCTTATAAGAGTTTTTCTTCTAAATATAAAAAATTTAGAATTCACAGTTAGAATTTTAGAGTGACAATAACAATTAAATACTTCTCAATAAAAAATTCAAGTTTCAAATGAAGTATTACTGTATCAATGAACGCCCTGAATATAACAAATGTTAAATTATATTTAAGGAAGAATTGTTTTTTCGAGTGTTATCTATTTCTAGATAAAAAAAAATGCTACTTTTACCACATTTGTACAATTTCTCTAATAGAGATGTGATCCACATGTATTGGTAGAACCTACCTATCTAGCTATTAGAAAAATGATACAAATATAGTATAAATATGTGACAAGTGTAACATTACTGTATGAAAAATGTGATAATTACTCTTTCTAGATGCCCATTTTTTCCTTGGAACAGATTTCTGAGGATGCTCATTAATTTCGCAAAGAACTTTATGTTTGAGCGGTTTTGCTTATGCATTCACAGATCCTCTCGTTCTTTTTTTTGTTGTATCCTCGTCACATCCTCACATATTAAGACAATGGTTTCCCAAAGCCCTTCTTATTTAATCAACATCATTTGTAGACAAAATGAGAACACACATATCCCCCTATAACAATACCTTGCTCTCCCATCAAAACCAAGTTTTCATCGTCCACCTCTCTTTCTCTTTCCTCGTCAATCTTGATTGGCAAACGAGAAATATGAGAGAGATGGACAAGATGCGGCCAACTTATGGTTCATCGTATATGCCTGACGGCGACCGTGATCACGAAAGTTATCCGTGGGAAAACCGAAAGTATTCATGCAAAGCATATTCGATCTACAACTTCGGACACTCAGAGGTCAAGAGACAGCGTCGTGTGGCTAAGTACAAGTCCTATGCCGTTGAAGCCAAATTCAAGACTGCTTTAAAGAATGGGGTACGTTGATTCAAGAACAAATATTATGCGCTTGTGTACGCGTAGTTTGAGAGAATGCAAAGGGATATCTCTCAGATTTGAGGTTTTCATGTAAATTCTAGCTAGTGAGCTTTGCATGCATTTGGCTTTGGCCTCAAATTAAGATTGTGTTTCATTAATTCTTTCAATTTTTGTGGGATTGATCGATCTATCCATTCATATTTTTCCGCCTCTCGATTTATTCAATTTATGGTTAGTAACGTGAAAATCTTGAAAGACATTTGTGATCTATTTATATGCGATGAATGGCCTGTTCTTTTTTTTTTTTTGAAATTCTCGCCAAGTCTTCTTCTTTAGTAATTTTTCCGGATCTGGAATGTTTACCTTAACAATGTATATATAGGATTTTACGTATAAACTATGACCCAAAAAACACGATCGAGTTTAATAATTTTTCAAACACGAAACGTTTCTAATTTTTTCCCCACTCCTGATCATGAATTCCATGATGTTACCAGTAAACATCGACTTATAGCTATAAATATTCGATCTTTGTGTGAAACTGTCATTGGACATTGTTTCTATGTTCACCTTCTTCTTTTGTTTTTATTTAGAGTTATTAATAAACAGTTATTATCGTCCATAAGATTTGAATTTAAAACTTTTTCCCATAACTCTAACAAAATAGATGGAATGCCATTAGACTAAATGATTATGACCGGTTCCACTCTACCAATAAAACAGAGAATCTTAATATATATGTTCAACACTTCATTAGAAGATGCGTCCTTATTTACCAAAAGAAAAGAAACGATGGGTCATTCTGACCTCAGTAGTTTGCATGTCTTGAGTCATAAAAATATTTGTTACACTACAAAATAAGCGAAGAAGAATTTCTACGTCTTAATTTCTATGAATGTGTTGGAGTTCTCTAGGTCGAAACACTAATTTTTTCTTTTTAAACAACTATATTACATAAAATTTAAATTGGAAATTTCTTCTAACAAATGATGACCGACTATTTTTGTTTCTAATTAAATAAATATAAATCTTAATACTACAACAACTAGGGCTGGGCACGGGCCGGGCCGGGCCCATTTTTGAAGGGACCGGACCGGACCCTAAATTAAAGGAGACGGGGCGGGCTGGGCCGGGCATTACAATTCTGAAAATAGGAACCGGACCTTACCCGGCCCGGTTGAAACGGGCCGGTTCGGTCCGAGTACACGGGTCCTTTTTTTTGTTTATAAATGTTTGCTGCACAGATTGCACAAATTGCAGTTTGAAAAAACTGCATAGATTGCAGTTTGAAAAAAACTACACAGATTGCAGAAACTGCACAGACAAATTGCAGTTTTTAAATTGCACATATTGCAGTTTACATATTACAGTTTACAGATTGCAGTTTACACAGATTGCAGTTTTTAAACAGCAACACAGAAAAAACTGCAGTTTACATAGATTGCAGTTTGAAAAAACTGCACATATTGCAGTTTACACAGATTGTTTCAAACTGCACAGATTGCAAGTTACACAGATTCCAGTTTGAAAAAACTGCACAGATTCCAGTATGATGCACTTAATCAAATACTAATCACAGATCCAAGCACAGAAATCAGATGCCCCTCATCACATTACATACCAATCCCTATCGCAAATTTTACGAAACGGGTCAAGAAATTAGCTTATTCTACAGACTCACCAGCTCCTAAACCCCTAAAAACCAAAATCTCCATATCAGATTCACCTCAACATTTTGTCATTTACACAAACATAAACATAAACAGCCCCATACAAAATTCACCCAAAATATACACAAATATCATTAATCCAATATCAGATTCCCTTATTTATACAAAAAATCCAAAACCCATGATCAAGTTCACCTAAATATGCGCAAAAACGAAAACCGAATTATCAGATCACTTAAAAACTCACTACCAAAATCTCCAACAAATAACTATACAGTAACTAAAATGCTGAGTTAACTAAGCAAAAAAACTATGAACAGAGTGAACACAATTAACCATAAAGAGCAAATGGGCATAAAGAGCGAACAATTAAACTCACGACCCATGGTAAATGTAAGTCTAAACTAAATCACTTATTTTCAATTTAAAGAAAACCAATGCTGGCACCTATATCGTCAGCCAATCACCTTTACCAAGCTATGTAGTTAGTATGTTCCTCTTCAATCCATGGAGTGCCTACAAGGAAGAAAAGGGAAAACAAAATCAGTTAAGACAAAAAGGAAAACATAATTTAACTTATTAAATACGATCATTGTGTTATAAACAGATCATCTTCATACATAAAAGAACAGAAGAATGGTAAATAAAAAATCGTATGATGAACACTGCCAAAACCAAACTAACTACCCATAAGTAGCTTCGCCTAACCAAAGCATATTGGTGCTGTCTTTTGGTAAATTTGCAAAACACTGCAAAAGATTTGCTAAATCTAATTGGTTCTGTATAAAATCTCTTTCGTTAAAACTGTTTAGCTAAATAAATGGGAACATAACAGTATTTAAAAGCAAGTAGTAGCAGTCTTTAAACATTTTTTGAGATACATAAAGATCCGTATAATCTTCTTATCCAATGGTTAGTTAGCGGCTTGAGATTGATGGACGCTATCCCAAAACACGTATTGAGTCGTTCCGACTGAGTTTGGATTGCACAGCAGTGACGTTGTCTCTCTCTACGATTCCCGTTCCACAACAACCTCTTCTTGCTTCGGCAAATCCCTAAAATCCCTAAAATCCCTACACCAGAAATTCACATTAATAATAAAACCTAATTCAAAATTACCTAAATTTTAGTAGCAGCAGGTGGTCGCAATGGCGGTGGTGATGGGGTGATGATGGTGGTCGCGACGGCGGAGGTGGTGCCGTTGTGTTGGTCGCGACAACGCTGTGAGAGTCTGAGAGTTGGTCTCGACGACGGTGAGCACTGTGAGAGTAAGTGTGTGAGTGAGACTGAGAGAGTATGAGAGTTGAAGTCGAGGGAAGGAAAGGATAGGGAGAGGGAGTTGAGGGAGTTGAGGGAGAGTGAGAGGTGGTGCCGTTGTGTTGGCCCCGATCTGTTTTTACAAAATTAAGAACCGGCCCATACCCGCCCCGACCCGCGGTTCCTGTACCCGTTTGCCCACCCCTAACAACAACGACATGCTAAATTAACCAATTGACTTTTAGTTTTTCTCTTCTTAATAGTTCAAAGAAGGTTTAAATTCGACCAGTCCCTCATTATAAAAAAAAAACCAAGATATGGGAAGTATTAGAGATCGATTATATATTCTCAGCCGTGAACTGAGACAACTAAAATTGGGTATCGAATTTATAATTTGTGGAAGTCGATCCTGACACTTTAGATTTTTTTTTTTTTTTTGTGTGTGTGTGTTCAAATGACACTTTCGAATTATAAATGAAAAAAAAAAATTCATTAACGCCCAAGGCCCAACGACAAAAAACTAAAGTATGGCTCCCGGGTCGTAGCCCAACATGCACCGCCACGTCACAAACCCTCATCCCCCGCATGCACTGCCAGGTAACTTTATCTCGCTGCCTCACTCCAACGCCCACATTTGGAATTTGAATTGAAATGAAGCCCCTCTCTAAAGAGACGTTAGAAAATTACAACCTTTTCTGCATTTTACTATATTTTTTAATTTAAAAAAAAATATATATTTTTGTATAAAAAACAGTATAGTCCCACTGTCCATCGACTCTATCCCCATTTATTACTTTGAACTACACGGGGGAGTCAGTAAATGAGTTTCTGGACGAAGACTCTGACCTCTGATAGGAAATAAATGAAAGATTTTCCATTAATTGTGTTTCCTCGCATCCTGCTGCATCTTTCATTGCTTCCTTCACTTTACTTCACTTGTTAGAGAAAGAGAGAGAGGCTGAGTTGATTCCTGCCCGCTAGTTCTTGTAAGTTTTTTACTTTGAATTTCAATAAAAGTTGGAATCTTTGTTATTGGTTTTTGGATTTGTGAATTGGGTCTGATTTGTTTTGATGTTTTTTGTTTTGTATCTTGTATTGGGGGGAGTGATTGGTTGCTGAGAAAATGTGGGAAAATGGTGGATTGAAGTAGATTGACATCTGTTGTTCTGCTGCATATGCTACATTTATGTAATTTACTTGAATTATTTGCTTGTTGGGAACTTATTGAGCTGAATGTTGATTTACGGTTATTTATTTGCAGAATGGATCTCTTTTTTCGTAGTTAGGTGCATAAAGAATCAAAGATACAAAATTTTCTTTTTATTTGCCTTTTGGATTTGTTTGACCTTATGCTTAGATCAGGGACATTTAGGATTTGTGTGTTTGATGGTCTTCTGAATTGGGTTATGCAATTTGTTGATCCTATTGGGTTTAGAAAGCTAGGTATTTGAAGAGCATATGATGCAAGGGTAAATTCTAGTTGCATGTCTTAAGTTGAAGCAGAAAGGTCAGAGTCTGATTCATTTTATTGAATTTCATAGGCTAGTCTATGCTTGAAGATACCGAAAGCTAGAACAATAGTTCTCAGCATTGTCTTTCTTGGTGAGGTTCACACTGTCTTGATTTCGAAAGCTAGAACGATAGTTGACTAGTATTTATTTACCATAGAAATAATCCTCCCTGAAGATTATTAGGACTCACAACATTTTAGATCATCTGATACAAGATTATCATTGTTTGGTATGATTTGACTTGTTAAGAAAAAGATTGATATGCAGGATTGTGTACCTGTGATCTTTGAAAAAATGCTTTTTCTGAATCATGAAACAACTAAACTAAGTGAAGATTTGGTGTTTAGGACTTCCATGCTAATTACCATTTTAATGGGTTATTTTATACTTGTTACGTTTCATAAAATTATTTTGTTCTGATCAAGTGGAATAGAAATTGTTTTCCTCCTTGATTATTTTACTTAATTGTTGATGTGTTCTTATTTTTTGCATCAGAACAATGGGAGTTGAGAGAGAAGGTTCAAAAAGTGGAGCAGGTCATGTGGGTGGTTTCTTCCATCTATTTGACTGGACTGCAAAGTCTCGAAAAAAATTATTCTCTGGCAAGTCGGATTCACCAGGTACAGTTTTATCGTATCAGCATACGCATACAACATATATGTTTTTCACTTTTGGTCTTGTATCATTTTCCTATTCCGTGGGTGGTTGTTTTGAATTTTGATTTCTTCCTCTTTTTTATTTAGAACGCTCAAGACAGGGAAAGAAAAGCCATGGGAACTTGCCAATGACGCGACAGCATCTGGTGGTCAGTGTTCTAGAACTGCTTATTTCTTTAGACCATTTCGATATGGAGTTTGAACTAATACTGTTTACACTTCTTGTTTTATTTCTAGGTAGACGAGGATGAAACTGGGGCAGCGTCAAGCATCAGAGGTAGCAGCGATTATAGTTGTGCTTCATCTGTTACAGATGAAGAAGGACTTGGAGCGAAAGCCCCTAGTGTGGTAGCCAAGCTTATGGGATTAGACTCCTTACCCACATCCAGTTTTTCTGAGCCTTACTCTACCCCATATTTTGACACTCAATCTCTCGAAGATGCTCATTATCACAGGAGAAACGTCGAGTGCTATCATGACGATCAGTTAAGGTATTCTGGAAATCCCATAAAAAGGATGGATGGCCCTACCAGGAATTCTTTGGAGCCAAAGCCCCAGAATATGCAAAGCACGCCAATTGAGAGGTTCCAGACTGAAACATTGCCTCCTAGATCAGCTAAGTCTATTCCGCTCACACACCATAAACTTTTGTCTCCCATTAAGAATCCCGGCTTTGTTTCCACTAGGAATGCTGCTCACATAATGGAAGCTGCTGCAAAAATTATTGAACCTGGACCTCCAGCCACCGCCAAGGCCAAGATGCCTTTAGTAGGGGCCTCTTCTGTGCCCCTGAAGGTTCAGGCTCTCAAAGAAAAGGTGGAGGCATCCCGAAAAGTTCCACTGGTTGGGTCTTCTTCAGAAACCTTGAAAGATCAAGATTTAAAAGATAAAGTTGGAGCTGCTTACAAGAAAACGAAGCCTTCTGAGGTGTCCCGAAAGCCTGTTGAATCAAATGCTGCTAAGTCTCTTCAGGGACAGTCTTTGAATAAGAGCTGGAATGGATCTCTCGATTTGTCATTCAGGGCTTCTTCGGAGACAGAAGAAACTAAGGTGAAGTCCATTTCTCTTGCAATCCAAGCAAAGGTCAACGTTCAGAAAAGAGGTCAGAATTTAAGTAGAAACATAAGCTCAGTAGGTCAGAGAGAACAGAATGAGGTCATCTCAAACCAGCCCTTCCGGACCCAACCGAATGTTCAAAAGAATCTGCACAAGAAACCTTCTACACATAATGCTTCTGGTGCTCTTAAGCAGAATAACCAGAAACAAAATGGTGTAGTTGATAAAGAGAAATTACCTTCAAAGCCTTTGGTTTCCAACTCGCAGGGTAGAAAAGTGCTGTCTAGGGATTCTTCTTCTGGTCGTCACAAAAGCTCAGTTCGAAGTAGTGGAAACTCCAAAATTGGATCCAGGAAGTTAGGCTCAGATGCAACGGATAGTGAAAAAGAAGTGTCCTACTCAAACGAAAGGAATTATCCTGGGAAGAAACGATCAATAGATGGAAACTTTCAGTTTAATAAGGATCGTGCTGTTGATGATATGTTGAGTCACAAAAATCAGAAGCGAGTTCAATCTAATCCAGTTACTGACAGGCACTATAGTTGGGCTGAAGATAGCAGAAAGAAAGGCATGGATGTTGTTTCGTTTACATTCACAGCCCCACTTACACGATCACTGCTTGGCACTGACATCTCAGCTCTGGTTGCGCAGAGGAGCAACAGTCTTTGCACAGATCACCGAGGTAAACGGTTGTTGCTTGACACAGACAGTATGAAGCCATCCTCAGTGGGTTACAATGTGATAGGCGGTGATGCTTTGAGTGCACTTTTGGAACAAAAGTTAAGGGAATTATCTTATGGGAGTGAATCTTCTAGTCGTGAAGCTGCAAAAGTATGCTCAGCTTCAAATGCTGCAAATTTGGATGTGAAACCCAATTATAATGCAGTTAGCTCCATGCAAAGGTTAAATGACCAGAGAGACCAACATCTGTTGGTTACCAAGAAATCGGGTGATCGATTTGAAGCTGACACTCCTCCTGCATTCAGATTGAAACAGAAGTTTCAGGTTGGGCCGACTTTCACTATTACTAGCTAATTCTGTTGAAAATGCTGGTCTTTTTCTGTGGAATTCCCCTTCTTTTTATCCTTTTGTATTTCCACTTTAGTTTATTCCTTTTTCTCACAAAGTTATAAGATTACTGGTGGTAACTTTGCACTTGATCAGACTGTAACTGACAAAAATTCAACATTTTCAGGGAGTCGATAAGGCAGAGGAATATAGCAGCAGTCCTATTGAAGCTGGACAGGTGCATTGCCGGCATCCTAGTCCAGTCTCTGTTCTGGAATCTTCTTTTTCAAATGAAAGTTATGGCTCTTCAATTACCACTGATAGTAACAGTACAGAAGGTATAAGATGCTTATATATATTTTTTATTATTTTGTTTCCACTCTTTGAATTTTGAAATGTATCTTATTTAGGTTGCCTGAACACATTTTTTTGGTTTCTTCAGCAAGCAGGTTGTGCTCATCCGTCCAAGCTTGGGAAGTTAATGTTTTCAGTTCTTCCAAGAAGTTCCATTCAGTAGAAGCTGACACCGAGTTATCAGATTCTGCTTCTTCAACATATACAGGAACTGTGGCAAGAAACCATGCAGCTACAGTTCACATAAAAGAATCTTTGAGATCAAATGAGTGGGAATTGGAATACATAAAGGAGACACTATGTAATGTCGAATTGATGTTTCAAGACTTTACATTGGGCCGGGCCAGGAAGATCATAAACCCTCATCTCTTCAATCTGCTGGAATGTCGAAGAGGACAGTTTGAAATTGATGGTGGAGAGTCCAGGGTAAGGCGAAAGGAACTATTTGATTGTACAAGTGAATGCTTGGACTTGAAGTGCAGGCGTTATGTGGGCGGGGGATACAGCGCATGGGTGAAAGGAGTAGCAATGGTGAGGAGAAAGGCATCTTTAGCCGAAGAAGTGTACAAAGAACTCTCAGGTTGGAAGGGCATGTGGGAATGCATGGTGGACGAGCTCGTGGACAAGGACATGGGCAGCCCCTATGGCAGATGGCTGGACTTCGAAACCGATGCATTTGCACTAGGAGTAGATGTTGAGGGTCAAATATTTGATTCTTTGGTAGATGAAGTGGTTGCTGATATGTTGCAATTGTAATGCCTGAGACATGTTTATATATCAGCTCCACCTTAGTTTCCTGCATATGTTTCTTTTGCTGATCTTGTTGTATTTGTGTACTTGTTAGTATTCAAATCATTGGTTTATTTTATACATATCACTATGTTTCTCTTGTTCATCACAAGTTGAGCTTTCGGTTTAGGTTCTGTGTGGAAACCATATAAATTTAACTTAAGATGGACAGGTATGATTATAAGTTTGATCACTATGTTTCTCTTTATAGATCACGTTAATTGTTGTTGAATGAGTGTGATTAATCAACTAACTACACTAATCTCAAAACTTTAACTCATCTAACGAAAATTATTATGATGGTGATGCTCACCATCACTTAAGGGTGGTGGATAGTGTCATGTTAGATTTGTTAGAGGTTAACCCCTAGTAACATGGCAGGGTGAATGTTGTTGGCTTAGTATAGTCTCTACCTTTACCCTATGGTAAAAAGGAAGGGAAATAAGAAAGTTGAAAAATTGAATAATGTGGACCTTTTGTTCTTTTCAATCAGTGGCGGAGGGGGGAACTTAACATTTTTTAACTTTGAGAAAGCGAAGTACCACCAGATTAAAAACTAGAGTGAAGTGTGAATTTAGTCCCTAAATTCAATAAAAATTACTAATTTCATCCATACTATTATATTCAAAGTTATTTTATTCAAATTTTCGTCAACTTAAGTCACTTGACACACTTTAGAATATAATACCGTCATTTTCTCGCCTCTATACCCTTAGCATTTCATATAGGTTGCGAATGTAACGTCTAATATACCATTCGAAGTTAACTTACACTATTTCTTATGAAAAACTACCAATTTACCCTTCAAAGTTAACTCGATAGACTATTTCTTTATGAAAAACTACTAATCTACCCTCTAATATGTATCACGTGCAAATAACATGACTTAAATTGACGGAAAATTGAATATAGTAGCTTCAAATGTAATATTAGGGATGTAATTGACAAATTTTTATAATTCAATGACTGATTTTTCTGAAAAAATAGTCTAGGGACTTAATTTTCACTGAGGTGATAATTTAAAGACTAAATTGACAGTTCATCCTAAAAACTAATTGGTATATATATTAAAATTCAATATAGTCGGAGATAATACGGCGAGTGAGTCTCACATTTGCATGTAATATTATCCACCACAAAACAATGAGTGATGAATGGTGATCTCACTTTTTTATCCTTGTTGTAAAGATTGATTCATGTCACTCCACGTTAACTATTCCAAAATAGTCGCAGAAAGATCTGCAGACGTTTTTTCTTTTCTTTGAATGATATATGAAGTTGGTCGAGCAAAAGATAGTGAATTGTAATAAAAGTGACGTGGATTGGATGCTATAACGAGGAGAAAATAGCCATTAATCTTCCTCTAATGCATGATGGAGATGCCAGAGTTGGTAAAGCCCTTAACTTGGACAAAAAGCATAATATTGATATGAAATTTCATGAAAAGTGGAAGTTGGAGGGTCCCCTCCAAGTATACGCGGGCAAAGTGGGAAGTGGAACGAGCCAAAAAGCCTACGGCTAGTTTACTAATATGTAATCAAAATGAAAGAAATTTAATTGACGAGGAGTTGAAATGAGATGAAATTAAAATCAGATTCTCGTTGAAGCTGTTTACTAAAAATTTTAAGAATCAGAGTAGGAATAATACTTAACCATATAAGTTGTTTATTAATTTACATGAATCAGAATGAAAATCAATGTAATTAATAAAATGCCCCCATTTTAGTAATTTATTTTGTTTATTTATTTTGGGTAAAACGTTATTTAATTTTAAAGAGAAAAACTTTAATTCTTTTTAATTTTATTTTTTGATTTTTTTGACCGAGAGAACAAAATTTGGTGTTGGGTAAATGACAAAATTTGGTGTTGGGTTAATGAAAAGGGCAATTTTGAAATATTGGAAGTAAGTGAGGGTTTAATGGGGAAGAAAAATCCATTCCGATTCCCCCCAATAACCCGGAATTCAATTCCCACCAAATTATAGGGAATCTAAATCCTCCAAATTTTTTGAAGTAGGATTTCAAAATTTGCGTGGGTTCCACTAATATTTTATTCCCCAATATTTAGTAAACACCGGAATTCCGTACGTAAATGTGTCATAAAAGTATTCCATCTAATTAGTAGGATAAACCCATTATTATCTAGACCGGTTTACGTTTGAGGGTCTGAAATGTCTTTATCTTAGATACTCATTCAAAAATCATCTTTGCAAAAAAAAAAAAAAATAAATAAATAAATCAAATCAAATCTTGTCATCTAAAGTATGTAAAAAAGGAAAACTAATGAAAATGAATTGAAAACTTTGAGTTTTAACGATAAGGACAAAATAAAGGGTAAAATGAATAGTACCAGGATTGACTTTTTAGTGTCAAAATATGATTTTTCATTAAAGTGAACAGTATCAGGAGCTTTTCGTTAAAGTTCCCATGTAAAAAATCATGGTTGGCTAAATAAAGTTGAAATGAGATGCGGGCAACCACATAGCTAAATAAGTGTTGACTTATTAGTCAATTTTTGACACGGATAATCCTTAAAAACGAATATAAAAATTAAAGATTCTGATTATTGACTGCCACCATGAAAATAGGTTAAGGAAGTTAAAGACATCCTTAATTTAGAAAGCTTGTATACATCAGTATATGTATATATATGCTCGCCCTAACCTATTTTCATGGTGTACTCTATAATATTTCTCATGATCGAACCAATTGTTTTTTTTATTGATTTTATACAAAATCATCCTTGTTGTAGCCTATTTTATCTGACCAAGGGAAGAGAGCCGGGGACAAGAAGAGAAAAGAGAAAAAATATGTGTTTGTAGAATCGTAGGGGAATGTGTGTTAAGGGATGTTCTATTCTCTTACACAATGTCTTTATTTATAGTAATAAGAGGGAGAAGAAATCATTCATCCCCAAGGAAGACCAGTCCATATAGGAAAAAATAACTAGAATCAAATCTAATCTAGGATTTACACAATTACACATAAACTAGGAAAGTTCATAACACTCATTCTTGAGTGTGTAAATACTCAAGGTAGATTCAGCATCATGCAGAAGTTGAGGAAGTCGACTCGTCGACACTGATTATGGGAACAACACTTATTCTCAATAAGGTAGGAACTTGCATAAAGAAGTCTCACTAAAAAACCCTAAGGCTATGGCAAAAACCCGAGTAAAGACAAAATCCATAGTCTAAGGAAAAATACGTGAGTAATGTAAAGTCAAATAAAACATCTACAGGACGTCATCAGGGATATGATCAACCCAATGTGGGTGCCTCATTAAAACCTACTAGTTAGGTAGCAAAAACCTAGTAGGAAAAATGCTCATAATCGTAGGGAAAAAGAGTACATTAAGATTAAACAAGTGTACTTTAGGATACTCCCCATGAGTTTGACACAATTCCAAAGAGAAATAGCAATGTTACAACTAAGAAAGTTTACGCAAACCAATTCGATGAACAAGCTTCTAAAACGTCGCATTTGGTAGTGATTTGGTGAAGAGGTCGGCCAGATTGTCTTGTGAACGGATTTTTGTGTGACTTCAATCTTCTGATGCTCTTGTTGTTGATGTGAGAATAAGAACTTCAGTGTAATGTGCTTGGTGTTGTCTCATTTGATGTAACCCTTCTTGAGCAGTTCGATGCATGTTGTGTTGTCTTCATAGATTGTCGTCGGGCCATCCAAGACGGGGTAAAGATTGTAGGAGCTTCGAATATGGCCCATAACTGCTCTCAACCAAAAGCATTCCCGAGTTGCTTCATGTAAGGCGAGAATTTCAGCATGGTTAGACGAAGTGGCAACTAAGGTCTGTTTAGTTAACCTCCAAGAGATTGCGGTGCCTCCAACGATAAAGACATAACCCGTTTGAGAACGCGCCTTGTGCGAATTAGATAAGTATTCTGCGTCGGCATAACTAACAAGGCGAGAATCGACTCAAGAAACGGGGGGTGCGGCATCACTCGAGGATCCATAGGGATATAACAAGCCAAATCCGTAGTACCCTTAAGGTAATGGAAAATGTCTTTGACACCAGTCCAATGTCTGCGTGTTGGTGCATTACTGTATCTTGCCAAAAGATTAACAGCAAATGAGATGTTGGGTCTATTGCATTGAGCTAAGTACAATAAAGCGCCTATCGCACTTAGATAAGGAACTTCAGACTCCAAAATCTTTTCATCATCCTCATTCGGATGGAAGGGATCTTGTTTTGCATCTAGCGATCGAACCACCATATGAGTACTTGAAGGCTTCGTTTATCCTTATTAAAGCAGCGCAACACCTTCTGGGTGTAGTTCGTTTGATGTACTAAGATTCCATCCGAACAATGCTCTATCTCGAGATCGAGACAATATCGAGTCTTTCCTAGATCTTTCATTTCAAATTCCAACTTCAGGTACACAACAATTCTCGCGAGCTCTTCAAGAGTTCTGATAAGGTTCATGTCATCGACATATACTGCAATTGTCGCAAAACCGGAATGTGACTTCTTAATGAACACACAAGGGCATAGTTCGTTGTTCACATATCCCTCACTAGTCAAATACTCACTCAGACGGTTATACCACATTCTTTTGGATTGCTTCAAACCGTAGAGTGAACGCCTCAGCCGAATTGAGAACGTGTTTTGAGGTTTAGAAATATTTGATCTAGTCCAAGTAAGTCTTTTGGGAACTTTCATATAAATTTCCATATCAAGATCCCTATAGAGATATGCAGTTACTATGTCCATTAGCTGCGTACTCAGTTTTTCGGAAACTACCAAACTGATAAGATAGCGAAAAGTAATCACATCCATAACGGGTGAATAAGTTTCATCATAATCAATCCCGGGGTGTTGTGAGAAGCCTTGCACAACAAGAAGAGCTTTGCAACGCATAATTTCGTTCTTCTCATTACGCTTCTGAATGAAAACCCACTTGTAGCCAACATGCTTCACATGTGAAGGAGTACGAGCTACAGGTCCAAACACCTTACGTTTCACAAGTGAATCAAGTTCGACTTAGATTGCTTATTTCTAGTTTGACCAATCAGTTCTACGTCGACATTTATCAACGAAACGGGGTTCAATGTTATCGCTCAACATGATCTCAGTAACTACTGCATATGATAATACATAGTCAACGATCATCTCATTTCTACACCACACATCATCTAAGCTAGCATAATAACCGAAATCTCACGATTCTCGGGAGGTGGATTCGTTTCTTCAAGGACGCTTCCGTAATCTAGAATTTCCTCATGAGTTAGATATAATGAGTAAGCCATAGTTGGATTCACGGTAGGCTCTTCAGAAGCTTGTGTTGTGGGTTTCTTCTTCTGGGGGTGTGAATTATTGGAACCAAGAAGTCTGCCACGCTTATGTGTAGGGGCAGATGATTGGCTATCGGCTAATGTACATGGGTCACCAAAGTTGGCGTCCCGGGTCTCCAGAAGGGAAGTTCGTTGTACATTTGGTACATCCATCTTTGTAAGAGTATTTGCAGTTGGAATATGTGATATTGTTACTCGCGCTAGATCGGTGAAAGCATCTAGCATGCTCTGAGCTATGCTCTGAATATTTAATATGCGCTGCACTTTAGTTTCAGACTGAGCGGTGCGGGGATCTAAATGAGACAAAGTGGGAGTCGTCCACGATATTTCGCGTCGTTCTTCATGAATGTTGACGTTCTTTTCTCCCCCTAACGACGGGAAGACTGTCTCATAGAAATGACAATCCGCGAAACAAGCGGTAAACAGATCGTCTGTCAAAGGTTTTAAGTAACGAATAATCGAATGAGAATCATATCCAACATAGATTCCCATCATTCGATGAGGCCCTATTTTTGTACGTAAGGGCGGCAAAATCGGCACATAGACCGTACAACAAAAAACAATGTAGATGCAATATGTCATGTTTATATCTAATAACCAATTGAAGGGCGTTATATGGTTGGGTCGCAACAGGCATCTGTCGGACTAACATGGCTGCGTGCAATATTGCATGGCCCCAAGCAGCGATCAGGAGCTTGCTACGTATAACCAACGATCGGGTAATCATTTGCAAGCGCTTAATGAATGCCTCTACCAAGCAGTTCTGGGTGTGAACATAGGGTACCGAAAGTTCAACTTCAACCCCAACTGATATGCAATAGTCATCAAAAGTTTTAGATGTGAATTCTTTAGCATTATCCAATCAAATAGATTTGATTGGATAATCAGGGTGGTGAGCCATGAGCTTGATAACCTGAGCCAACAGTTTGGAGAATACAACGTTCCTTATGGACAACAAGCACACGTGTGACCAACGTGTGGAAGCGTCAATCAAAACCATAAAATATCTAAATGGTCCACATAGAGGGTGAATCAGTCAACAAATGTCCTCATGAATCCGTTGTAGAAAAATGGGAGGATTTCAACGAATCTTGTCATAAGAAGGCTTAGTAATAAGCTTTCCTTTAGAACATGTTTGACATGCGATTCCTTGGATCAAACCTAAACTTCGGGTTAGTGGATGCCCGTGTGATGATTTAAGGATACGGTGCATCGTTGTTCATCTAGGATGTCCCAAACGATTATGCCAAAGTGTAATTTTGTGCGCAGTCCCAGAGGTAGGGCTGGCCACATAGTGGCTCTCTATGGGGCGTATGGTTGTAATATACAGACCACTCGGGATACGCTTAATCTTTTCTAGAATACGCTTATGGCCATATTCTTAGGAAGTTATGCACAAAAATTCAACTCCGTTTTCTACGTGGGTTTCAGCGTGGTAATTGTTATCTCTAATGTCCTTAAAACTCAACAACGTTCTTTTGGAACGCGGAGAATAAACTGCCTCATCAATGGTCAAGATTGTACCATTGGACAACATTATACTTGCTTTACCGTATCCTTCGATCAGGTTGGATGGGTTTGAGAAGGTTGTCAAAGGTGCATTCTTAGGTATGAAGTTAGTGAAATATATGCGTTCACGCAAAACGGTGTGCGTGGTTGCACTATTTGTCAGACAACTAACTTCCACATTAGTCATACCTAGAATGAAAAATTAATTTGAATCGGTCACATGCATAAAAGTTCTAAAAATGAATATCCATTCAGAATAATTTTAAGTATTAAAGGATGGTAATTAATTAAAAACTTAATATCCAAAAAACAAATCACCAACAAATAATCTAAACATAAAGGAAAATTGTTCAAAATTAACCAAAAAACAGGGAGGGGGTTCGGCCACTACTGTGGAATTCGGCCCTAATGTCTTATTTTAACTAGAAAAATAATTTATGTCTAATATTCTAATATTCCATATGTGTGGTATCCTCTTGAAAGTCAGAAACCTCCATCTTGGTACTCTCCGATTCGTCCACTTGCACAAAGTTTGATTCAAACTTCTTGCAACGACAATGATATTCAACTACAACCTTCTGGGGAGCACGGAAAACACAGGACCAATGGTCTTTTGTACCACAGCGATAACACATGTCCACATCCATGGTTTCAGGTGCTTTGCCCTTATTCTTAAAGTTTGGGGCATTGTGAACGAGGTTAGGGCGCTTCTGGGCTTTGTTTCCTCCCTTAGATGGGCCTTGACTCTGTTGACCTTGACATGGTGGCTTTTGGCAGCCCCTACCACACCTCTTTTGGCGTTTTGAGCGTTGGTTTGTGCTATAATGTGCTTTAGGCACAACAGTCGCCACAGTAGGTCGAGCTTGATGATTCTTCGTCAACATCTTATTCTACTTTTCAGCGAAAAGTAAAACAGAGATCAAATCCAAGAACTTGGTGAACTTCTAAGCTCTATATTGTTGTTGCAAGACAATATTAGTAGCATAGAAGGTCAAATAGGTATTTTCTAGGAGATCCTTTTTGGTCAAAGTTTCGTTACAAAACTTGAGAAATGATCGGATTCGACAAACTTCAGAATTATATTCATTCACAGACTTGACGTCTTGGAAGCGCAAATGCTGCCAGTCATGTCTTGCTTCAGGCAAGAAAATGTCCTTTTGGTGATCAAAGCGACCCATAGTGCTTGTGAATCCTCCTCAGCAAGATACTCAGTTTGCAGTGCGTCATGAATATGTCTTCGAATGAAGATCATGGCAGTGGCTTTTTCAGCTTCGCCAACCCTCATCTTCAATGGCGGGATGCAAGTTATTTGCAGTGAGGTGGATCTTCACATCTTGGACCTACTTGAGGTAGTTCCTTCCAGAGACCTCCAAAGCGGTGAAGTTGAGTTTGTTCAAATTCGACATGTTCCTATCACAAAATAAAGGACAAGATGTGATTAGTGCTATGGAGAAAGAAAAAAAAAAATCAATCCATTCACAAAGGAGTAGTTCTAGTAGGCATGTATTGGTTAAAATTCGCATGAAAAAGCTTCAGGTTTTCATGGGTGATGTTTTTTTTAGGAAAACGTCAGGTTTTCAAACAAGGCATGTTTTTAGAAACTTCAGGTTTCGAAATAATTATGAACTTTAGGTCTAAAGATGATAATTGAATTAATTATTTGGACTTCGGGCCAAATTTAAAGTGTGGGTGAAAAAATATAAAACCCATTGGGCCTAAAATAATTAGGCAATTGAGCTCGGGGGCCCAAAAACATGGACCAAAGCCCACGAGTGGGCCGAGTAAATCTCTGCCGTGAGGTCCAAGCCTAGATTGGGCTGGTGTGGTCTTAGATGGGCTGCATGCTCAAGGAGATAGAGAAAAAAAATGGGCTGGATCCAAATGATAGCCAATGAAAAGGTACAGATCCGATGCGGCGCGGAGTAGTGCATCGAGCTGGGATCATGTGTGGCGCATACAGGTGAACCCAAGGGAAGATGCGATCCAGTGCGTCACATGCGTATGGGACAACATAGCTCTACAGGCTGGTGTCACACTTGGGCTGGGTTTCGATTTGTGGGCTGCAATATGTGAGCCCAAATTGATAAATCTCTCCAATAGGCTTAAAAATGAACACCAAAGCCCAAAGGGCTGAAGTTTAGACCAAGTGTAGCCAAGCCCAAGTGGGCTCGGGTAACGACCAAAAAATAACCCAGGGTTGCTAGGTAAGATCGCCTGGATTGATGCCAGCGCCGCCACTGTTGGTGGCCGTGTTCTTGGTGAATATTGGTCGGGGGAAGCACGGGTTCGAATTGGAGCCCTATTATGAATGGAGAAAGTTCGATTTCTCAACATTGGGTGTGAAAACCATGGGGACTTCGAATCGAAATCCTTGAAAACTTAATGAAATTCTTCGGGAATTTCAATGGTCATCATCGGAGACGATGAATTTGTCCCAAAAATCACAACCTCAGGTCATGGTTCTCAATGGAAGTCGGCGTTGGTGCCATGACTCGTCTACGGGCGAGGGAAGGTTGGGGACGACGCCATGGACGGCGTTGTTTTGGTTTTCATGGAGAGAGAGAGTTGTTGGCTCTCGGCTTGTGGCTCGGCTCGACTCAACTCACCCACACAGGCTACATGCCTGGGCGAGCGGCTAGAAGTCATGGGTTCAAAGAACCCTAGCGTTTGTCGATTGTTGTTTTTTTTTTCTTTTCTTTTCTTTCAATTCAATTCAATTCAATGCATATCATATAATTCAAATATTTTAATGCATGGACATATATTTGATGCAATTCATGGCAATATCAAATTCACATAATTCAACAATTATGAATATAATGCATACACAATTTATGTAAAATTTAAAATTCGAAAAACGTAAAGTTGGGTCATGCATTATGGTGAATGTTCATGCTATCAGGGCTGCAAAAATATCGAGATAAAAACCGTTGTTTTGGAAGAACTTGATTGCGTGATGATATGGATGAATTGGTTTGATGTAGAAAAACTCCTCGTTCAACAAAGAACAAACTTCACAATGAACTGGAAAACTCTTATATGCAATAGTAAGATACACAAGATCACAAGTCTTATTACTGCAAATGATTGCAGCAATGCAACTGTGAACACTTGCATACAATGTGCTTCACAGTGCTATACATATATAGTACTTCTAACTTCCAACTCACCTTGAACAATTTAACAAGGATTAATTCTTGTAAAATCTTAATTACTTTTCTTAATTGCATAAAACCACACCAAGTTACAAATTCTGTCACAGAATCAACTCTCACCGTAAATTTCTATATTGTTTTTTATAAAGAAATTAGATAGTTTGTGGAAGAATATTCTAGACTCATTAAGTTTTGGTGTGCCCACTTTTATTGCATCGGCAGCAACATTAGTGTCCTTCACCAGTACTGCCACTTTACCACAACCAAGCTATCCTCTCCCCTTCATCCCACCATTCCAGTTCACCATTGTGACACTGAAGGCCACCACCTGCCCAACCCCAGTTAAGCCATTCATCATCAAAGCCTGAATTCATTGATGAAGAGAAAGAGAACAACTCTCCACCACCACCGCCACTCTCAGCTGCATTTGATGAGCTCCAATTGCTTGTACTTTTTCTCCCCTCACTTTCAAAAATATTATTATTAAGGCCCATAATGTCTACACATTCACAATATGGCCCCAAAACCTCCTTTTCACCACTATTATCACCACGTATTGCAGTTGAACTAGTTGTAATATTCTTTTCTTTATTCCCAAGGCATAATTGTACACCTTTCTGCTCACCACAAGGATTCAAATTAATCATTTCTGCACTGTCCAAACAAGAACTTTGCATCCCCAACATTCCTATTGCCCCACCATCTCCATTCTTTCTTGGGTCCCAAGACTCAAAAACCATTAATTTGCTGTCCTCGTCACCCACTTGCCCTCGATTAATAGTGGTGCCCGTTGGTAGACTAGGTTTTTCAAGTTGAGGCTTTGCTTCTGATTTTATTGGGTTAAATGGGGCCAATAAATTCTTGTTCTTGCTCTTGTTGTTCATGGTAGATCTGCTCGCTTGAGCGCCTCTACGACGCTTGTTGCATGAAGTTATCTTCTTCTCATCATTCAGAATGGTGGGTAGATATTCGTTTCCCATCTTGGTAAAGCTGTAGATTTTTCGACTCAAATGAGAGTTCCAGTAGTTTTTGATCTCATTGTCTGTTCTTCCTGGTAAACGAGCAGCAATCAATGACCACCTGCAACAGTGCATTCAAAGTTTAATTGTATATATTATCTCAAACATATTTATATTAATATTTACAACTGCTTAATTAAATTAGCATTGGTTTAGTTCTCTGGATGGTGTTTTGAAGAGTATTGGGGATGTCCCAAAGAGAAATTAAGAACTTGATTAGTATCCCAAAAGGTTAAATTAGCAAACCCTACACTTCAGAAAAGTTGAGCGGGAGGCAATAGTAGTGTTGTATTTGGAAGAACTATTATCCATAGCTTCTAGAGAAGCTTGTGCATGTAATGTAGGAGTTATAGGGTCCCTATATGTATTTCTATGTAAGGTTATTATGCTTAATTATATGTGGTCAACTGCATCGGTTTTAAGATTTAGGATTGAGCACTTGGGCTTTAATTAAAATTTATATATTTGATAGATGACTAAAATGATGCAGTTCTGGAGATAATTAAGTTGCCCAAAATTTAATTAATCTGAGATGAACACTTGAAGAAACATATATCAGTTTTGGTAAATCAAAAACTAATCCTTCTATCACTTGGCAATTTCCCTATATCACAATCCAGTCATTAAGCAAATCGAATTACATTGTTGGTAGAAGGGTGATGCTATCCACACACCCCTTTTCACCATCCACACACGCCTGTTAATTTTTGTCCTTTGATTATTTTCAATTCATTCGATTAGATTGCCGGAAATTGAGAAGAGTGTAAAAGGTAAAAAGGGGTATGTGAATTGCGCCACCTTAACGGAATTTAAAATGGACATAAATCAGAGTTGTTCTTGATGAGATTTCCAATTACACAAATTCTAAAGCTTGAATTAATCTAGCTGCTAGCATAACCAAGTTGAACAACGGTCCAAATATAAAAGATTGCACTAGAACTCTCAAACTAAAGAATGAATCAATGACTTCACACACATAATACAAATAAATATATATATATACAAATATATGTATACACACATATATACATATATTATATGGACACTTTGAATGTGGTCCCTAGCTATCAATATTCTTTTACTGAAACCTTATATGTTTTTAGTTTTTTTATCAAAGTCTCTAACATTAATGTAATAGTGTAAGTTACTACATTTTTTAAATCAAAAATTGAAATTCGTATTTGTTTATATTAATGAGATTTTAAATATAACCCATAATTTGTAGGATTAAAAATAATAAAATATAAATTATACTCTCTATTATATTGTGTGTGTGTGTGTGTAAATATGGGTACATTCATCAAAATTAACAAAAAAAAAAAAAGAATTTGTACCAAAAACATGGGTACATATTCTTCAAAACACAGAAAAAAATGAGATATTAGGCTAAATGACATTAGAAAATTTCTTCGATTAAATTTGACACAGATACATTCTCAAATCAACGAAAAAGAATGTACCCATATAAGTTTAAAAATAGATTAAAAAAATTGAATGGATTTTATATTAAAAAAATTGGTACATTTTATATAAAAAATTTGTACATTTTATATTAAAAAAATGGTACATTTTACATATAACAAATTTGTATATTTAAGAATAGGTACATTTAAGATTAAAAAAATTGAAAATTATATGAATGTGTACATTTAAGATTAAAAAATTGAGAATCTTTTTATAAAAAACTAATGGGTACAAACTTATTCTTATTTTTTTATTTTTTTTATTTTGGAAATGTTTGAATTGAAAATTAATTAGGAGTTTAATAGAGGTGTGAGTATTAAAACCCTAAATCAATTACTAATTTTTATTTTAAAAAATATGTAATAAACATGTAAATTGGCATTATCACATTAATGATAGGACTTCAATTAAAATTTGAAAACTAATAAGGTTTCAGTCAATGAACATTAGTAACTAGGGACCGGATACTAATTTTTCCTTTATTATATATATTCATTACTTCATTACTTGTAGGTATTAAAAATAGATCAAATTCATATTTATGTGAAGCACTTCCCTTATAAAATGTATGAAATTGAGGAGCATATATATACCTATTACCCAAAGCAGTGTGTAACTTAACAATGATTTCTTCCTCCTCAGAAGTGATGTTCCCTCTCTTTAAGTTAGCCCTCAGATAATTTATCCACCTCAATCTGCAACTCTTCCCACACCTCAGCAATCCTTCAAAAAGCACACCAAATGTATACACATATAAATGAAGGATCTTAGTGTGTTATCATATGTGAAGGCTAGCTAGCTACTATACATATGTGTGTACGCGCGCGTGCGCCTGTGTTTTATATAAACACGAACCTGCATTCTTGGGTAAAGATCTCCAAGAGCCTTCTCCATGAGCTTTAATGTGGTTGGTCAAGATTTCATCTTCTTCAGCTGTCCATCTTCCTCTTTTGACCCCAACTTTCTCACAGCACGGAGCTCTTCCCATATCTATGGAAATTTAAATGGACTACTACTCTATGAGAAAAAAAAAAAAGATTATCGAAGGAGAGGCAAGGTGAGGCAGTAGATATACAGCTATAAAATTGTGCCACTTCTCGTGTAGTATTAATCCAGCAATAGCCAGGGTTGTGAGCAAAGGGTAACGATATAGACGTACGAGTGGTGGCTACTGGCTAAGGGCCGCGGGAGGGGGGGGGGCTGGGTGGTGGTCCTGCGTGTGTCCTGACTGCAGGTTGATTTGTTGAGCTACAAATTGGCTGCTATAGTTTGGTGAAATCTCTTTAATAAGGGGCCAATATTTGTGGCAGTTATTCTTCATTTCGTTAGAGGAGGTCAGAGTTGACAAAGAATTATTTTTCGTATTATATAGTCAATTTCCTCCCTACTGTCCATTTTTATTTACATTTTATCCGATTTCCCACTAAAAAGAATTATGGGCTCGTATGTTAAGTGTTTTTAAACGACTAAAAGCGTTTTAGATAAAATGTTTTTGAAACCAATCTTTTGTAAAAATATAAGTTAATCATAGAAAAGCACTTACTCAAAATTATTTTATCTAAAAGCGTTTTCGTTTAAAAGCACTTGCCAAAAGAGCTATATATATTGGTCATTAAATAATAGTTACTAACTGTGACATTTTTAACGAAAATTTTGAAAACATGAATGTAGGGTGAAAATTAACTGTTTATCATAGTTTGGGAAAAATTGAGTAAATTGTAACAATGGTCCTTCAACTTTAATTTAATTGAAGCAATTAATGGTCCATCAACTAAAAATCCATTACCATTGGTCCCTTCAAATCATCAAAACGGGAAACTATGATCTTTTTCGTCAACTCCATTAGAACTTCCGTCAAAATGAGTCACGTGTCATGCACGTGAGGCGAAATCAAGGGGCAAATATGGAAAATCAAATAAGAAAAATTGTATCAATAGTCCCTCAACTTTAATTCACTGGAGAAATGGCCCCTCAACTCTAACCCAAATTGAACCATGGTCCCTCAACTTTAACCCAATTATAGCAATGGTCATTCCAACATAACTCATTTTGACATAATTCTGACATAGTTGACAAAAATGACCATAGCTACACGTTTTGATGAGTTGAGGAGCATGTAAATGAAATTTTTAGTTGAATAACCATTGCTCCAATTTGATTAAAATTGAAGGATTATTGCTACAATTTACTTATAAAAGTTTGACAAAACCAATGATGAGGACCATGAGGTACAAATGTATTTAAATAATATTTAATAAAAGGACAAAAAGAAAGGTTCAGTAAATATGAACCGGATAAATATATGGAATTTTTAACATAACAATAATGCTATTTTGGGTTTACTCTTTAAATTTGGAAAGTGTACATATTAAAATTTTCATTATTCACCCTTTTTTTATTATAAAGAAGGAAAATAAAATCTCTTATTCTCATAAATCTAAGTAGATTTACCTCTGTGAAAAAAAAATCATATTAAAGCACTGAAAATTAGATGGGTCTCATTTTATTTTAGTCTTAAGCCCCATTTTACATTAGGACGGTGTTTTGATTTTAAAACATAAAATAAATACATTTGTCACTTAGTATTACGGTCTAATGGTATTCATTTTCACTCATAAGTGAGAGGTCTTAAGTTTGATTCTCGTCAAAGACGAAGTTGAACCATATTATTATGGTAAGCCCATTGTAAGGTTTAGCTCACTCACATATCCCCTTAGTGTAAATACTATTGTTTGTTAAAAAAAAATACTTGTAATTAGCAAGGGTACATTCAACAAAAATAAATATATTACAAATTAAATTTAAAAATATGGGTACATAAAATTTAAAATTATGGTGTACAAATCAATTTCTTTTTTAAATATGGGAACAATTAGAAATTGAAATATATGGGAACAAATTAAAGTAAAAAGAATATTGATACAAAAATAAAATATGGGACAAGTTAAAATAAAAATATATTTAGAAATGATTAAATAAGTTTTCAGTTTTAAAATTGAATTTTTTTTTTTAGTAAGAAAAATAAAGCATTAAAGAGAGTGACAACCAGTTCCTATACAGTCGAAGAGAAAGACAATTCTTGCCATAGACGGTCCAAACATGAAAATTGTTAAAATTAAATCATGTACTAATGATTGCATCCATCAAGAAATTTGCTTCCATGTAGACACAACTCCATGAAATGGTATCAAAAGTTGATGCCAACCATTTGATAGGTAATTGAAATATGCTAACATGTAATTTATTAGTATTCACATAATGATGTGGATATGTCAAAGGACTTTGATAAAGAATAAAAAGGAAATAAAGTTTAAGTAATGAGAAAGAGAACCTAATTTATCCTATGGAAAAATGCGCTCTATAAGAAGTGACTAATTTATTTCACTTTCAATATAATTTCAGAGGTCCAACATATTATTATTGATCACATAGGTTTCGCCTAACGTTTGAGCCCTAAATATGCTAGCCTGAGCATTTGGTTAGACCATGAGAGACTTCAAGGATTTCATTGGCCGTAGAGATTTAATTAATTGACGCCTTACCTAATGTCACCTTTGGTAAACCATGAGAGATGATGTTTAAAGTGAAATTAAAACCCAAAAAATAAAAACCCTACAATTTGAGCCGCGTTGTCTTTTCCATGCATGGGTAGGTAGAATTTAAAATAGAGAATTTTAACAAAAAGTTCTCGCTACTGTTTACTTTAACGAAAAATCATATTTTTATATTAAAAAGTCAGTACTGATACTATTCATCTTACTCTTTATTTTGTCCTTATTATTAAAACTCAAAATTTTCAAATTATTTTCATTAGTTTTCTTTTTAAAATAAAACTTCAGTAAAAAAGACAACGATAATTAATGATATAGTTTATTACATTTCACGGATTTGGATTTAAGTGAGGCACCTAATTATTTTAAGAGTAAGGTTATTGTACTTCAGCAAACAGCAATGTTTTTTTTAGGAAAACTAATGAAATGATTTGAAAACTTTGAGTTTTAACGATAAGAAAAAAATAAAGAGTAAAGTGAATAGTACCAGAATTGACCTTTTAGAGTAAAAATATGAATGAACAGTAACAGAAGTTTTTCGTTACATTTTTTTTTTTCTTGGACAACAACATGTATTAATAGATTTTAGGGACCATCACCTCAAAACGTCAATGTCATGTCAAAAATTAAATTGAATCACATGCACTGTTGAGCTGCGAACAAAAGTTAGGAAAACTGAATTTATAGTGGAGGTGGATTGTCAAGCCTCCCATTTTCATATTCTCTCAATGCCCTCCTGTGATGTGTGGTCACGGTTAAACTACGTTAACATTTTATATTAATTTTTTATAGAAATAATAAAACAAAAAGTAATAGAAATATAAAATGTTGACGTGGTTTAATTTTTACCACACAAACAAAAAGGGACAAGGAGAGTATGAAAATGGAAGGGCAGACAATCCACCTCTATTTATAGTGGAGAGAAGATCCTCAGATGTTTTGTGAGGAATTCGAGAATCCTCCAATTACATCTGTTTATTGTATATTGTATGATCAGTTTTTGTCCGATATTGTTTATATTTAATTTTAAATAAAACAAGGTAAATCTTAATTTACTATCCTCAAGTTTTGTGGTTTTCAACATTTGATACATGAAATTTTTTTCGTCCCAGAGTCATACCTAAAATGTTAATTTTAGGACAGTCTCATACATTTGTTAATCTGACTGTTAAATCTCCCGTTAACTGATGACGTGATAACCATATGAACAATAATTAGACGTCACATGTCATTAAGGGTCCACGTGGAAATTAAAAATTTAAAAAAAAAATTCTCTCTCCCTTAGATCTCCACCGTCTTCAAGCCCAACAAAGGGTTCCTTCTTTGTTTTCTGCAGCATGGCCAACAGATCAAGGATTTCCTTCACACACACACACAAAAATTAAAAAAAACACTAATAATTATACACAATCGCAAATCAGAGCATTCAAGTCAGCCATGTCCACCAAAAGTTTCAGATGAAATTGTGGAGACATGGAAGCTGCGGCTGGGGTTTGTTTTGGGAGACATGGGGTGGGGGGAATCGGCGATGGAGATACGTGAGAAGGCGAATCGGCAGCGGATTGCAGCGACGGAGTTGGGGAGGGCACTGGCGGAGGGAAAGAGGATGCGGCGCCGACTATTACCCCAACTGCAACAAACGCCGACTACCACCCCTTCGAGGTCATGGCTGCCGAAGATTCAAGGCCGCTGCATGCACCTCGTATCAAAGATAGGCTACCGGAGATCCCTGTCACGACGCCAAAACAAAACCCAGTCACGCCGCACCTGCAACTTTCGTGTTTTCATGGCTGTGGAAAGTCCGCTGGTCCAAGGTCTGGAGCAAAAACTCCAACTGGATCGGGAATTGGTGCCTGGGTCCAATTTGGAGTTGAGGGGTAGTCGAAGAAGAAGGTTTACTTTTTTTAATTTTAAAATTTTTAAAATTCTTTTAATACCACATCCAGTGATTATGACGTGAGATTTAACGGGCGTATGATATTGTCCTAAAATTAACACTTTAGTGTAACTCTAGAACGAAAAAAATTCATGTATCAAATGTTGAAACTCAACTTAAATGTAATAAACTGATATTAATCCAATAAAAAAATTTACAATAATTTTTTATCATACGATATATAATATATGATTTAAGAATTCCGAAATCCATACAAAAAAGATCTAGCGAGAATATTCATTCTTTATAGTGGTTCATGTCGCGATTTGACGGTGGAGAGAGGACAACCCTATAAATAGTAATAAGTAAATCTGATCAGATTCATAGGATGATAGGGACGAGAGAAGAAGTTAAGGTCCCTCTAATATTATCGTCATATATGATTCTTTTTGTATTATTTTGTTTTATCTTTAATGAAATTTAGTTGTTTGACTCAAAAAAAAAAAAACATAAGTTTAAATAAATTTTCTCAATACTAACCTTTGATGATTTTTTTTTTCTTAGAGAAAATAAAATATATTAAGAACAAAAAAAAAAAATTTAACGCAAAATTGACATATTAAATGTGGTCGGAGCAAATATCTTATTCAAGAAAAATCACACGGGAAATTCATGAAGCATGAATAAGAGACATGCGTACAAAAAGAAACCCTACAACTCTAAAATTGCAAACTAGTCAGAAATATAATATAATTTCTTAACCACGAAGAGATTATATTCAACCAACAAGAAAGATAACACGCATAAGGACTGCTTGCAATTCGGAGAGCCCCCGTATGGCACTACAAAGAAAAAGGCCACATCATCTGATGATCTTCCAATTGTCTAAAAAAAAAACGTCATGTTATGGGTCACCTCCAATCGAGATTTATCCTCGCGCTTCTTTGACAAACAAACCACCAAAGAGAAAAGGCGAAAGGAAAAACACAGATCCTCGACATAGGGAGAGAGGGACTACGACCACTAAGGCTTTCTTCAACAGAATGAAAGAGCGACCACAACCAATAGATGATGATGGTTAGAAGATAAAAGAAGCAAAGTGGGGAAGAGACCGAGAGGGATTTGCCGCCACTCAAGGTCAAAGGCAAGGGTCGGTAACGAACAAATTTCTCTCTCTAGTGGATAGTATTGCAACTCTAATGACATGTTTACATCATAAACCCTCTCTAGTCGATTTAATTTCAGGTTTTTAACTATTAAATTACGGATTTTAACATGAAATCCTTGGGATTTAGGTTAAGGTTAAAGAATATTTTTTTATGCTAAGATTTTGATAAGTGAACGAGGAGAAAATTTGTATTGCAAGCAATATGTTGTTTTATTTGTGAGCATACCAAATGTTGGGTAGTCGGTAACCATACCTATGGTACCAAATGTTGGGTAGTCGGGAAGAACATAAGCCAATTTTATTGGACAAAGAATAGCACCTGGGTCTATAGGTTGTAGGCATGCCTCAAATATAGGCGGCTTTCCTTATTCCGGCGAGTAAATATAGGCGGTTTTCCATCGGACTAGAGCGAAGTTAGAACCGGTCGATAGCACCCAAACAGAGATATTCCTGCAGAAATGGAAGCATAGAGGGGTGCTTTCTTTCTGTGAAATGCAGTATACAGTAATGATCCATGGAGTTATGCTATATTTCCATCAAATTTCGTATTAAGAAACCACTTGAATTTACAATATAGTTATTGGACGAAGAGAGAATTACTGTTCCGTTTACATATTTACCAACCTTAATCTCAATTTTTCCTGTTTAAGGGGCAAAGAGTCAAAATCTCACCGCAGATCGACCACATTAATCCTCAAATTGGAGTTTATAAACACATGAGAACAATGCTCATAAATTGGGGTTCCATCTGAGGGCTCTTCATGTGGATGAAACCCACGCTGATCACAGTTACGAATTACAGATACACCATCTGGGTCGGATAGATGAAATATGCCGTGTGGACTGCAATTACATGGGAGACAACTTATCATGCCGATTATATTATATGATAAACGATATTATCAATTTTGTCAAGAGTTGAACAAACTCACCTGGATGTATCTGTTGGAGCCATAACGATTGCAATTGCTTCTGGTAACATAATCTGAAACAAAAACAACCATAGCAACCCTGTTATACAGTGCAATGAAACCTTGGAGAACATGAACAAATAACCAAAGGATATCTAATAATATAACAAATCCTTCACAGTAGAGAATGTATTTCCACAAAAAGAACTAAACCCGCGAGGAAATTAAAAAAGTATCAATTGAAGTCAATAAAATAAATATTACCGAAGAGTGAAGATAGAGAAAGGGGAGGCCTAGACTGTTGTGAGCCTAAAGTTCATAAAAAAAAAATGAAATACAGGAAAAAGAAAGGTGATTGCTTTTTTACCTGGTATGAGTAGTGAGTGTGCAGATCAACGGACGACATGAAACAGGTCTGTGATGGGTGTGTCTGGTGCATCACACGGATATGAAAATCAAAATAATTACATTTACAAGAGCAAGAATAACAACTAAATGAGCACAGAAGCCACTGAAGCTATTGAGACACTTACATGAATCCAGCCAAGTGGAAAAAGAGATAATCTGTCTTGAACCTCAAATATTTCTTCCTCATTCAACGTTTGGCACTGAACATAAAACAAAGATAATATTGTTAATAGAAATAGACAAAACGCACTTTTAACTTTTGAAAAGATGCACATAGAAATGCTGTTCCGTTTGCAGCTTGACATGTAGAACAACAATTTAACCATCTAATGATCTCAAGAAGAAAAATTCAGTATGATCAACCAGCATATGGAAAGGCAAATCACAAGTTAACATGTGATGTATCCTACCGAATCAGAGGTCGACTCTTGCTTTGGGACTATTAGCGTGGTGATATGGAAAACCTTGTTTTTCTGCAGCCACAAAAAAAAAATGAAAGAATAAGAACCCAAAGGAATCAAATTATGTTAGTTTCCTCATAAAGAAAAGACCATTATATTCTTACCAATGCACCAGCAAGAATACCACACGTCTCTAAGTTTTTTTCTGTATTAGCCCTAGCCAATCTCAAGAAATCATCCATCAATTTTACTGGCTGCGAAACAAATTAAATGACACTAGCATCACATTAAAAAATTATACGGAACATTCACCATTAGAAGCTAGAAAAATAATTTCTCATGGATTGTAAATCGACAAGAGATAGATCAAGTGTTTCCATGTATAAGAAGGATCAGAAATAGGAAGCTTACAACATGTAAATGTTGATATGAATTGGAGCTTGGCATTCCATCCAGAGAAGGTTTTGCAAGTCCTGGCCTTGGATCTGCCACTTTTGATGGAGGAATTGGAGTACATTCCTGCTGCACTCGAGCAAGTACAGGAGGAGGAGAAGGCTGACGGATGACCAACTCGAAGGGATCTTCCCTTGCTCCATTAATCAATGAAGGACTTGATTCCTGAGAAGAGCATGGCCATGCACCATCATCCAAGGAGAGCACCGACTCCATTGTAGATTTAATTCCTCCTGGATCACCATCTTGTACAGCCACAATATCATTTTGTACAGCCTGATTCAGGCTATAACCATGGATGACATGAAATTGAGTATGTTAGAAGCAGCCAAAACTAGTAGGAAAGTTCATCAAAGATAATCAAGCAAGCTTTGATTAAATACATGCTGAGAAGGAGGCAAAACATGAAATAAATATGCAGAAAAGGAGCACAGTTACAAGGTTTAGACTTTAGACAAAGCACAGTTACAAGGTTTAGACTTTAGACAAGAAGTATTGCATGAAAAACTCACTCTGAATTATCCGTAGGGATTAAGTCAGTACTGGTTGGATACTGAACCTGCATAGCAAATAGGTTAATCAAGTTCTGCTAGCTCAGGAATAAATAAAAAAATAAAAAAAAGATTTGAAACTGCACTTAACAGTTTACCTTAACTTTTCCACTAGGTCCTCGCCACTGGCCCTGAAGACCATTTGGACCCAAAAATGAGTGTCTAGACAAAGTCTCTTTATTGGGAAGAGGTAGATTAAAGGATCTGCAATTTCAAGGAACTTTTGTCATAGTTCAAATTATGACCTATGGATATCCACATACTATATATGGCTAGAAGAAATACACTCACAGCTTCTGGAACTGCTTGTCAATTTGTGTAGTATTTGTTGATATCTGTGAATAATCATTTCTATACTTCCATGATGCCTGAGATTTCAAGCTACCAGGCTGCACATATAAAATAGGATGGTAATTTAGTATATCGATAGTCTTCCAACAAACTTCAAATAAACTAAAAATACTACATGCAGGCACAACAAGATTATGACAAATCTTTTTAAGTGCGTTACAACTTAATGGAATCAATGACTAGACAATGAGAACCAGCATAACTAATCCCATAACATCAATAGAGCATTCAGTACCTGCCTAACGCTTAGGCCCAACGATTTATTGTTCACAGAAGGCCACTCTAAAGAAGACGTTGCCAAACCATTTGAAGTGCCTTCTAGGCTTTCAAGTTGAGGTAGTTGAGCAACTGCTTGGGCCTCGTTAAGTTTGCTCACTAGGCGCTGGGCTTCCGGCTTTAAAGATTCAAGCTCATCTAGTACTTTTAGCAGTTTCTGCAACGATGATACAACAGCCAAATCAGAACAGGTTGAAGCACATTGAACAAGAAAGAAGTAGTAAATTAATCACTATCTAAAAGAACAAGAATACTTTTACCTTTCTATATAGAGTTTTCTCTTTCGAAGGATACGTCTGGTAATCTCGATGACACGGTATAGTTTCAGACACCAAACTGTAAAATTTTAACAATAAGGTTACAAATCTAAATTATTCTGCATACTATTCAATCCCACGAAATGGGATCACAATGACGCTCTTTACGTACCTTGAGAATCGTAGAAGTATGACGTACAAATCTAGGATGTTTTTCTCCTCCCGGTAAATACTAGCCTGAGCATATGAAGAGTACATTTAGAAAACAAAAACAAAAAACCGAAAATTTTAAACACACATTAGCTGCAGGATACTCATCAAATGACTAGATTAACACATAGCATTGCCATATTAGGTCATAAATTCCTAATTAGTTAGGATTAAACAAATTTTTTGTAATCACAAAACCTACTGTTTCCAAATTTCATACAGAACTCAGCTTCAATTTGAAGAATACAGACTCAATTTTTAGGATGATTTGGGAGTCTTAGAGCTAATAAAAAACCCTTAAACAGCTAATTTCAATCAAAGCATAAATTTTGGCACCCTAATAAAGTCCTAAGTAGGTAATTAGCATTTCACAATCAAATTAAACCCTAATTACTCTAAACTCGATTACAATGAAAGCGAAAGAGAATCGAAAGAAGAGAGAGGAAAATCAAAAGAGAACCTGTCTGAGAAGATTATCGGCGATTCGGAAGTAAAATCGGAGAGGATAGCGATTATCGACCTCGACTCGCCGAGCCATCGAATTGATGCTGATCTTCATCTTCTCCGGCGACGAATGCCAGTTGGACAAGCGGTATCGCGCGCAGAGCTTCAGGGAGGGAACGGAAGCGGAACGATGTTCTGAGCGTGCGAGTAAAGCCAAAACTCGGTCGTTTTGTGTGAAGAACGGTCTTTTTTATTTTATTTTTTATGTCGACATGGTGAGGTTACCGTATAGTTTTCGTTGCGTGCAATGCTGACTACGGAATTTCGTGAACTGACCAGAGGAGAAATTTTTTATTCTGATTCCTAATTGATATCTACTTAGGATTTATAATCACAATATTTCTAAGAACATATGTCACAACACTCCTTATTGAGTGTGCAAATACTCAAGTAGATGACGCATCAGATCTTTAGGCAAATGTAGAAACTGTTGATGAAGTCGTCTCGTCTAGTCGGCACAAGTAGCGAATGCTAATCTCAAAACAAACAGAAAAATGCATGGGTAGTAAAACTCACAAACCCAAGGTGGGACAAAAACTCATAGGCTAAGGAAAAAAGTGAGAAGTTGTATTAAGTCAAAACTATACGTCTTCGGGACGCAAGTATGACGTACACAAGGGTATGACCAACCCAGGATGGGTGCCTCGTCAAAACCTAGTTAGGCAGCAAAAATCCAGTGAGAAAAATGCTCCTAATCGTAGGAAAAAGAGTACATTAAGGTCATATGAGTATACTTCTGGATACTCCCCCTGAGTTTGACAAAACTTCCAAATGAAACCACAAGCATCGCAAATGAGAAAGTTACGCATATCAATTCCTTGGAAAAGCTTTTGAAAGGTAGACTTTGGCAGTGACGTCGTGTAGAGGTCAGCAAAGTCGTCTGGGATCAGACTGCTTGACTTCAATCTTCTGATGCTCATGTTGATGTAGACACAATATGCTTGGTGTTGACTTGTTGGATGTAACATAATCTGGTCGATACATACGTCGTTGTCTTCATGGATCGTTATTGGGACTTAACGATGGATGAAAAACGCAAGGATTTTGAATACGCTCAACAAGAGTTATCGACCATATCTCTCACATGATGAGATACAATAAGTCTTGGAACGATTCAAAGGTTTCATAACAAAGGTCTATCTGGTCGACCTCCAAGATATTGAGGTGTTCCTTAATGGTAAAGACATAACCATTTGGGAACGTACCTTGTGCGGTTAGACATATGGTTTGATTCAGCGAATTCCACAAGGTAGGCATCATTCTGAAGATCAAGGGGGTGTGATCTATTATGAGATGCAAAGGGATAGATAAGCCCAAATCCGTAGTAACGGAAAAACGTCTTTAACACCAAATTTGGTGGTGGCGTGTTAGGCGCAGTGCTGCTTTATGCCAAAAGATTATCAGCACATAAGATGTATGATTCTAGTGCATTGAGCAAAGTACAACAAACGCCAATGGTACTTAGATATGGTTGCCTCACGTTCCAATATGGAACCTTATGCTCCATACCCTCCATAAATGTCTTACTTGCATCTAGCGTACAGACGATCAAGGTATACTCGTACATAACACCTTCTGGGTCTAGTTCGAGTGGTAGACCAGAATACCATCAGAACTAGCTCGGAACTTCAGGTCGAGGTAATGTCGAGTTCTCCCAAGATCATTCATCTTATAGTCCGACTTTAGGTGCGAGTCAGTATTCTCAACTCTAGCAATTTCGGATTTTGTACACGCATGAGCATATATCCTTAACTGATCAAATATTCACTTAGACGAGTATACCACATCCACCCAGATAGTTCTGCATCCGTAAAGTGAAGGCCTCATTAAAACCAAGAGGTGTCCTTGTGGTATAGAACTATTTGAATCAGTAAATGTAAGTCATTTAGAAACTCCATGTAGGTTCGTATCATGATCCCAGAAATACTACAACCACATTTGTAATGCTGCAATCAATCACATGGCGTATGAGAGAAGCATTGCGCCATAAAGCATCATATCGCACTATTTCATTTATCTTATTCGTCATCAATTGATTCTTCTAGTTGACCAATCAGTTCTACATCAATATTAATCAAAGGAACGCGATTCGTTATCGTCGTTTTTCATTTATGTCGGTAGTTATCATATAAATGAAACATCATCTATGATAATTTCATTCCAATTTCATATCTCATCCAAACTAGGATACTGGACCAAGAAACTTCAAGTCTCGGGAGTAATCCAGATTTAATCTCATAAGATGAAAAGGATTGAGACAGTGATCGAGGGGCGGATTTATTCGTGCCATGTTCCTCCACTTTTGAGGAGGTGAATCCTCGAACCGAGTGATCTGCCACGTTGTCAGTGTATGACAGATTGTTTTCGGGATGAAGGTTCGTCGTACATTTGGTACACATCTTTGCAGGCACATCTGCAGCTGGTATATGTGATCTCGTCACTTTTTATTAGATCAAAGGAAATGTTTGGTTATACTCTGACGATCTACATTGGGATCGAGATGAGACATAGTGGGCACGTCCACAATAATTCGCATCGTTCTTTAGGAACGTTGACGTTCTTATCTCCCCCTAACGACAGGAAGACTATCTCATAAAAGTGACAATCCACAAACCGAGCGATAAAGAAATCACTTGTCAAAGGTTCTAAGTAACGAATATTAGAAGGAGAATCATAATCGACATAGATTTCCATCTTTCCCTGAGGACCTCTTTGTTCTTTTGTACGTAAAGGCGGCGCAAAATGGCACATAGACCGCATAACCAAAAACATGCAGATTCGATATGTCGAGTTTGGATATGGTAACCAATTGACACGCGTTTTATAAGGTTGGGTCGTGATGGGCCTTATGCGGACCAACATGGTTGCTTGCAATATTGCATGGCCCCAAGCAGAGATCAAGAACTTGATACGTATGACCAATCGATTGCGCAATCATTTGAAGGCGTTTAATGAATGCTTTTGCTTGGTCGTTCTGGGTATGAACATGGGACTAGATGTTCAACTTCAAAACCCAATCGACATGTAATATCCATCGAAAGTTTTTTATGTAAGTTCTCCAACTTATCCAATCAAATAGGTTTGATCAGATAATCAGGGTGGTGAACCCCGAGCTTGTTAATCTGAGCCACTAGTGTGGAGAATGCAGCTTGTGGACAATAGCCACACGTGTGCCCAACATGTAGAAGCATCAACCAATACCATAAAGTATCTAAATAGTCCGTATACTAGTTGAATCAGTCCACAAATGTCCCCTTTTGAATCATTTTTAGAAAAGATAGAGAGTGCTAAAGTATAGTACGCGTTCATGTATGATGTCTTTACTTATGGTAAAAGGATGCCCAAAAAGGCGCATCACGGATCATCCTAGATATCACAAACGTACATCCATAGCAAAAATTCATTTGGAATCGTGGGCTTTTGGCCGGCCACATAGTGGGCCTAAATGGGTGTAATCCACTCTTAAAGCGGTCCATCTTCTTTAGAATATGCTTCTGGCTATATTCGTAGGAAATGCAATATGGTAATATGCCAAGGAATTTTACTCCATTTTCTATATTGATTTCAATATGGTAATAATACTCTCGAATATCCTTAAAGCTCAAAAAGCATTCTTCCATAACGATTGAGTATAAGGCTTCCTTTTATGGTAAAATTAGTACCATTGGACAATATAGGGCAGTGTCATGCCCCATAATTAGGTTGGATAAGCCTGAAAGGTTATCAGGGGTTGATTATGTATGAAGTTAGCATAGAACCAGACTGTTAACTTCCCCACAAAACATACCTAAGCATGAGTTAATTGTAGTCACATGTGGTAATTTCGTTAATTAACTCTTATTCGAGAATAATAGTGACATCCAAACACCAATCTTAAATCTAAGAATAAAATAAATTATTCACAAAGTAAACCAAATATACAAAGGGGTTCGGCCAATAGGCATTCCATGTCAAATTTCGCTCTTCCAAATGTGTTAGGTGGAGCAAAATTAGTCTTACAGATTGACTGCAGGAATGGTACTCCTCAACAACATTGGTAAAAACACATAAAAGTGCATAACCAATGATCTATTCTGTCAAAACGGAGTTATAGTAAGCAGGTTTAAGGTTCGGGAATACTATCCCTTATTCTTGAAGTTTTAGGTGCCAAGGATCATGCTTCGGGCGTGATACCACCTTTTGGCAGACCTGATTATTAGACCTGGCATTCGTGTCGTGTTTCTCGTGTTCGTGTCGTTTTCGTGTCATACCCGATATCTTAACGGGTCATATCGTGTAACACCCATTAAAATAAATGGGTAAAATGACCCGACCCAAAATCGACCCGATAATATTAACGGGTAATATGACCCAACCGGTTATCCGTTACGAAAAATATATTTTAAACCAATAAATAATCAAATAAAAAACATAATACTTTTTTTGAGTGAAAAAAAGGTTGCACGCTCAATGGGACTCGAACCCACAATAACAATTGCTTGATTAGAACCAAAACACAAATCAATCTTATAGCCGTGCAGGAATGGTATTGCAGGCCACCAACGAAGAATACTCTTGCTATGTGCCATGCCTATAGGCACTAACAATAAAGGAGATTAGACGAGACCATATGTAAAGGATCCCACCTTATTGCGAGTGTGATGCCATACGCAATGGACATAACTGAGACTTTCTAGAGTCAGCTATAGCCAATCTGTGTACACCAATTTAATTCACAACCAATCACCCATACCCCTACTTCCAAATAGTCATATTATTTGTTGGTATGGTCTCTCATAAAATAATTGGCAACTTTATTCTATCTATTTAATTTTTGCGTTTATTAAGATACTATAAGTGACGAGGCTATACTACATATGCAGCATAGCAAAAGCCATCTTGAAATCACGGTGGCTTGCCTGGAAGTGGACGGAGAAACTCATACGACTTATAACTAATAACCCTAAACCATTCCTCAAATTTGACCTTCTACCAACAGGTCAAATTGTGAGACTGGTAGTCTATAATGATAGATAATACATACCATATTGTCATATCCAAAACATAAAAACGCATTTTTCTTTTAAGTATATATTTACATACCCAAAACAAGAGCATAATAAAAAAACATTAGAACATTACAAAATATCAAATGTTCAAAAGATTTGCAAAATTAAGGACATTGGAACATTAGAACATTGGAACCTTGCACATTTTCCTCCAATCAAACCCTTCAATTTTCCTCAATCACCATGGGAAAAAGTATTGGTACTTTGGCTTGATATATTGTCTTCAAGAGTTATATTGATGATGTTTTCATTGAGGCTTTCCACATTAGCACTCCCTTCTGCATAAACTAAACATAGAAAAATCAAACATTGTAAACCATTCAAATTATGGGTACTAAAAATAATTATGAAAAGAAATAAAAAAATAGTTCTATATTATATAAAGTTATAAACGATATACTACCTCCTTTTCCAAAAAGCCAATCTCGTGTACACAGCAAAGCTTGAACCGTGTTTGGCAACAATGAAGTACGATATTGATCTAGCACTTTACCCCCAATACTAAAAGCAAATTCTGACGCAACAGTTGAAATAGGAATTGTTAGCACATCTTGTGCTAACTGAGAAAGTATTGGATAATGAAAACGCTCCATTTGCCACCAAGAAAGAACATCTATATCTTGTCTTCTATTTAGTCTTTTATCATCCAAATACTTCTGTAATTCACCTTTTTCAACTGAATTTGGACGATTGTAATTATTATCAAAATCCTACATCATAAAAATTAAAAAAAATAGAAACATCATAAAAATTATGCATAGCCCAATTTCAAATATAATATTTATAGTTTTAAAGTACTATGTATAAAAAGGAAAATACAAACTTTATATTACCTCAAAGAGAGCATCTCCACTTTCTATTTGATGATTAGACGTCAAGTTCATTGGAATATTTGAATAATTAAGATGAGCAGATATTTCCAAGTACACATTAAAAAGAGCAGTCAATGTGCCATAAACATTTTTATATTCCATAGAATTCACGCCATGAAGCTTTGTGTAAGCCCAATCCACAAAATGTAGCTTATAACGAGGATCCAAGATGATTGCAATTGACATAATCAAACTGTAATCTGACCAATACTTCTGAAACTTCATGTGCATATAATCCCCCATCTTATTCATGAAACTATCACAGTCTTCAATGGCTGCCTTAATTTGAAGCTGAATTCCGAACACTTTAGGGAAGAATAAATTTGATGTGGGGTACTTTGTCCCAGAGAATAAGCATGTAACATCATAAAAGTACCCCAAAAACTTCGAAATCTTCACCACTTTATCCCACTCTTCAGAAGAAGGACAACTTTCAAAATTTGAATTACTCAATCTTAAATTAATAAAAGCATATCGATAGAAAATGGCACTATCTAGCATAAGATAGGTTGAGTTCCATCTAGTAGGGACATCTTGTCTCAAACCTCTCTTACTATCCAATATCCCTACATGCCTAACACATTCTTGAAACTTTAGTTTCCTAGCCTCAGAACCCTTTATATACTTGATGCATTCTTGAATTTTTACCACCGAAGAATCAATTTCTTTAAGTCCATCTTGGACTATCAAATTCACAACAACACACATAAAAAAGTCACCATTCATCAAATATTTAATTGATTCCTCAAAATGCTAACAAAACAAATATTTGAATAAGCATTATCCAAAGTAATAGAAAATAACTTCTTCTCAATCCCCCATTCAGTTACCAACACACTTATTTTCTCACATAATGCAACACCAGTATGTGGAGGAGGCATGTGACAAAAATTTATAATTCTTTTATTCAATTTCCAATCCTTGTCTACAAAGTGAGTGGTAAGTGCAAGATACCCATCAGTGCACTGAGATGACCATAAGTCTGATGTCAAACAAATTCTACCTTCAACCGAGCCTAACAAATTATGCAATGCTTGTTTTTCAGTTTTGAACATCATCAACACACAAGCTTTGATAGTATTTCGACATGGTAGCTTAATATTAGGAGATACATATGCAAACAAAGCCTTAATTCCCTCATGTTCAACAAAATTAAAAGGAAGATTATGTTTGATGATTGCCTCTACTAATAAGCCACGGAATACCACATGATCAAATTTTTGGGAACACAATTCAGATGCCTACATAAACAATTCAACATTATTCTTTGCAGGGCATGTATTCAAATGTCTTTTCATATTTCATGTCTCATGATGACTATCATCTATCACTGCTTTATTACAATCTTTGCATTGAGCACGACTTTTACCATCTTCAAAAATAGTATCCAATTTAGTAAAAGTGTTCCAAACAGGAGATCGAAGTTTTCGCTTACCTAAATTGATTGATCTAGCCTTTTTCTTTGCAAAACTCGTATTTGTATTGTCTATACTTTCGCTTCCAAGATCTCGTTTTGTTCCCATTATAATCTATACGGACTTCTCATCGTTTACTGAATCTGAATCTCTAGCATCCATTGCTTCTAAAACAAAATGGGTATAAATTAATTAATAGCTTTTTCAACAGGTATGATATTACTAACAGTAACAATGGATATTACTAAGCAATAAAGCATTCAGCATTAGACAAGATAATACCAAGTTTTCAATGTGGTGCACAATGCACTAAGACTGAGTGCAATTCAATTGGTATACAGTATACTTGTCAATATATAGGAACCATTTTGAGGATGGAAGCAGTTCAAGCGTTCAAGGCACCAACTACTACTAACTTAAATATATTTTTCACACAGGATATGTCACATAAATGAAATTTTAATCAAGAAAAAAAGGAAGCAGATAAAAAGATACAACAATTTTCAAAATAAAAAATAATTTGGGTATGCACTAATTAGGTTATATATATATAATTAAAAATGGGGGCTCCTGGAGATGGTGCTCTGTGCAACTGCTCATTTGGCACTCTCCAAAGCAGCCACTGCTTTCAGTTACATTTTTTCATTTCCAAGAATAAAAAACAGCTTGAAAAAACTGTCACGCAATTTCCCTTTTTGATCTTCTTTCTTTCAGAACAAAAGTGAAATTCCTTGGCATTACGTGCCCATATCATCATCCAACCAATTCACAAGCAGTTCAAAGAAATGTAGCACTGAAATCTAACAAACTCTTATAAGGTATACCAGCACACGCATATATACAAGATCAAATTTAGCTGCAGAGAACCCTAGCAAAAAATACTCATCAAGCAATTTTCGAAATTTATGGCTTTAAAATCTATCAAACAATGCTTTGATCATGTACTTAACAAGCAGTAAACACACTCAGCAAACGAAATGCAGAAACTCAAATACCCCCGAGTAGATTTCAACAGAAAAAGTAAATCATATATCAGTAGCTAAAATCCAGAATCCCCATATCAGTTAACAATTCATATAATCCAAACTTAAATCATTGCACGTTGGAACTAATCAAAGATTGTCAGATTTTAAAAACAAAACATGGGTTTTTTTCAAGACATGAAAATTCGTAATTTCGAATGAAAAAGAAGAAACAAAAACTTAAGATTTATGAAGATACAACATTAAACAAATGAAAAGAACACAAAAAGTGTGTATCAGCGTAGAAAGAATGAAGAGAGAGAAAGGTTGAAGAGGGAGAAATACTTACGTAGAGAAATAAAGAGGAAGTGGTCGTAAGAATGGAGGACGAGAAGATCGTGGCTGTCGGATCAGAGCTTTTTGGAAGAACAAACAGTGCCGCGGCGGGTTGGGAGAGAGGGTTACGAGAGTGGGGAGAGAGAAAGGGATTAGAATTTAGGGTTGGGCTGCTTTTGTTTTGTTCAAATCAGAGTCAGATAGAAAAAATTGGAAAATAATGGAAAATATAAAGGGGGTTTTTGTTCAAAAAAGTTTTAATAATATAAGTGAAATAGAATCCAACGGTACAAATTTACTCTCATTTATATTACGGCTGTTATTTAAGTGAAGTCTTTAATAGTTTTTTAATTAATGTAGAAGTATAAAAAATATAGAAAAAATATATAAACGCTCGTAATAACAAGCTTTACAACTTTTGTGAAGAGCTTAACTTCGAAATTCGCCATTATAATCATATAAATCAAAGATCAAAATTTAACTATTGATTGTTGTTTACATTTATGACACATCCCGACCCGGATTGTCCACTAGGACTCCGAATCAAGTTGTGCTAACCGATACCTGGAAGGTGACGAAGCCATAAAGTGTAGTGATGTGGAATATGTGAATAAATTTAAACCTAAAATTGCCTAAATACGAGAGTGCGCTGTGAGCGGGAATGAACCCATTTCACACGTGACGTCAGAGCATAAGTAAAGTACAGTGGATTGAGAATCATACCATCGAATGTAATCTCCAACACCAAGATTTGCCACAAATCCTCGTCGATAAGAAAGCTCAGCTATTAAAACTTGGAGGGGTGAAATAAAAACAAGGGTGAGTAGGCCTGAAAATAAAATTTTAATAAAGACCTTCTAAAACGTTATAACCCATCGTGGTAAAACATGTATAGTTTACAGAAAATCATACTATGTATAAGTATGAAATCAAATACAAATCAATAATAAATCCAGAAATATTTCAAATCACTACATATCGACAACAGCATAATAAAATCAGGTGCTCATCAATCTATGCTGACACACGAGTCGAAGTTGCCTAATGCAACCTGTACGACTCATAAATCAATCTATGATAACACATGAGTCGGAGTTGCCTAAGGCAACTTGTACGACTCATAGGCAACCTGTACGACAGTGTCGGAGTTACCTATTGCAACTTGTACGACAATGTCAGAGTTGCCTATTATTACAACCTGTAAGACAGTGTCGGAGTTACCTATTATTGCAACCTGTACGACAGTGTCGGAGTTGCCTATTACAACCTGTACGACAATGTTGGAGTTGCATATTATTGCAACATGTACGACAATGTCGGAGTTACCTATTGCAACTTGTACGACAGTGTCAGAGTTGCCTCCTATTGCAACCTGTACGACAGTGTCGGAGTTGCCTATTATTGCAACCTGTACAACAGTGCCGGAGTTGCATAAAACACAAATATAGTCATGCCATAACTCAATTATTTCAAATAACACCATAAACTCACCTGAACTTACCTGTGCGTCTCGCGTTCACCTTAGCATTTCAAAGCATTCACAACAATTATATGTAGGTATTATGCATATGGATATGCCATGATGCAATCTAAAACTCAACTGTATCATAGTATTTTAGAATATATAAATATACATGACATGGCATAAAATGCATAAATCAATTTAAAAGCATTTGTAGAACTATCAATCATATATATACGATAAAAAAAAGACCCACTCACATGAGGACCGCGCTACAATTCCCTAGCACGAATATCGAGACGTCACGAACGATCGTCACCTAGAACAAATATTCAGTCACGTCTCATAACTCTTATCGATAGAACACATAACTTACATAAAACACATCCCAATGACGTTCTAGAATGATTTGAGACCCATTGACCAACATCAACCGTCGGTCAAAGATCGACAATAGGGTCCACAACCCTACGTAACTCTATCCAGAAGATCCACCCATCGGATTTTGGATCCATAACTTCCTAAGGTCCTCATTATACTCATAGAACATCATACTAAAGTCTCACGACGATCCGACGGTCGGATCTTCGCCAATCATAATTTCTGGTGGCGGTTAACATTTTATTTTACGAACCTACAAATCCAATTCGGGAAGATCCGTATGTCAGATTCCCAATCCGTAAGTTCCTATGGCCCTAAAATATTACGTACTATAACGTATTAAAGTTTGGTGACAATCCAACGGTTGGATTGTCGATTCACTTAAGGTTCAAGGGGCGGTCTCTATCCAAACTATAGTCATACGATGAGATTTTGTCAATCGAACTTCACATATGGAATCAGAGTATCTAAATTAGTCTAGAAAGGGCAGGTGGGGTCTCAGCCCACGCGCCGTCGCACATGGCGGTCGGCTGCCCCAACTCGCCGGAAAATTCAACTGTTTCCAAAACTTACCAAATTTTACAGGCAAACAGATCTCAGTGAGTGGAGCAGGTTTCATACTTGTGGCCAAGTCCAATTTGGACGGGAAACACTTCAAATCAACCACGAACCGCCGGAACCCTAGATTTGGGTGTGCTCCGATTCGACCTCAAAACATGCTTCGACACCTCAATCACTGATTGGGCTTTGTTCCTGAGGTGGAGGGACGTATTTTGGTGGTGATAATTGATGGAGTGAGCTTCGAAAATGGCGGATCACCGTCGAGACGCCATCGCACCCACATGTGTATTTATTGCTAATACAAGGCCAAATTGCATGAATTTTGGGATAAAATTGGTAGAGGGTAGGCTAGGAAGTTGTTTCCAGGTGGTGATTTGGCTCGATTTTCCGTGAAAAGCCATGAGTGGGGTCATGAAGCATGGCGTGCCGCAGTTCGGGTCGAACTAAAACGGGTCGGGGATCCGATCTCGTGCGTCCCCTCTCCCTCATTTCCCTCTTTTCTTTCCTCCCTGATTCGTTCTCCTTCTTCCTCTCTCCTCTCTTGATTCGCCCCACCTCCCTCATTTCTCTCCCGGAACTCTTATCTCCTCATATGATTGGGCAGCGCTGCCCAATCCTTCTCCTCTGTTTCTTCTCATCCCCGATTCCATTCTATTCCCCTCTCAGCCACACACATGTGGCATAATAATTTAGTAGTGTAAAATAATATAATATAATTAAAATAGTGATTTCTTCAAAGTATTTTCGGGTTCGTAGCTCCGTGAAACTTTAACCGTAACTCCAAATTCGCTTCAGCTTGCGCTTACGTGTCTGTATCGTTGAGTACTTTAGAAATACGCTAAAAGAATATTTCGTACGTGATAGGGATTTTACAACTCATGTGAACGGGCTAAAAACTCCTATTATACTTGCAAGAATCACAAGGTTGTTGTAGTATAAACGGATCTCGCAAGGTCGTTCTCCACGTGGATTATTAAATAATTCGAAACAAATCAAATTTCAATTAATTATTGTAAAGTAGAAATTGAGATGATTGATTTTATAACCTACTTAAATTAAAAATGAATTTAATTAATAAAAATAAGACAATCTGCAATATTAAAAACTAAAAGGAAAAGAAAACAGTTTTTGGGAGAAATCAAATTAAGAAAGCACTAGGGTTCCACCATCACCTAGCAATCCTATGAACTTTTACCAATTACTTATGATCTACACATGCCACTTTGAAGGTTAGGTTTTCCTAATTTATATTCTACTTGGAACCTCCAACATAGAACGTATATCTAACTTGCAACCCGTCCAGACGTTCGGATCAAATCTGAACATGAAAGACTCATTATGCTTTATGAAAACCCTTTGAAAAACCATGCAATCCTTAAGACGTGGTGTTCATCCTAAGTGAAATTACAATTATTAATCACAAGAAGCCAGCGTCAATTTCAGGGAACATTCCGACCAAAATTGCATCAAATTACTTTTCTAAATATCCTAATGGTGATCAGGCATTAAGACAATTAGATAGTTTTTATCCCGGTGATTAACAATTCAAAGTATGCATGCAATCAATCATAAGCAATTAAATAAAAATCACATATTCATGCTAAGGCTCAAGGCTTTGCCCTAGCAAAAGAAATTAGTTACGCATATTCATAATTGAAATCATAGAAAATATTACTAAGAAAAGGATTGAAAACACCTTAGAGTAGAAAATCTCCAAGAACCCTAGCAATTCTCTCTGTCTCCAAAGTTGCATAAAATAAAACGTACCCAAAAACTGTAGACGGCCAAGCAATATATCTGCTAAGCCCCCCACACAAACCCTAAAAACAGGTCCTTTATTCCCACTAGGAAACTAAAAATAATAATCAAATAAAATAGGAAACATAACCCTAAATTAAATGGTAAAATTCACCTAAAATCTGAACAGCCACGTTTTGGACCCATAAGCTGCTCCAAAACTGGCCCAATATAGCTGGATTTAATGATTGGAATATTCTGAACACTTCTCCATAAGGCCACGAACCCATCCGAGGTCATCTTGGGCTCCAAAAATGCAATTTAAGCCCAGAAACGTCATTTTCCAGCACCGCGCATCGCTCCTTTATTTTATCGTCAGAACATAACCGCTTGGTGGAAAAATCCCAAATTTTGATATGATCAAGCTAAGTGACTCACGAACGTCCTCCAACTAGAATTACTCCAAAATTCGTCCATTTGGTCCTGTTTTGCTCGAGAGGAAGTCGAAAGTTCTATATTGAAAATATAATTCAAAGTATCAAAATTCTTCCAAAATATTAACCAAAATATACTAAGATTAGGGTAAAATATAAAATATAAAATCTACTCATCAGTACGTCTCACTACATGTTGGTCAATGAAAGTCAAAACATTCACCTCTAGGGCATTTTCGTAAATTCATACTTTTAAAATTTATAAAATCATAGAACTAGGGACGGGTTGTCACAATCTACCCACCTTAAAAAAAATTTGTCCCCGAAATTTGAAATCATTGCTAAACATAATGTACTTCAAAAGAAAGTAAAAGTATATGTAAGGAGGAAATTGAGCGGTTGCATAAAAGAGAATGTCATTCCGTTGCGATTGGATTGCAATGATTCTTCTTTCATGCCTCCAAACTCAAACTTTCCTTCTCATTCAGTACAATACTACAATATACTGCTTTTATAAAACATACAGTCAAAAATATTTATATATGTATAATAACATCCTGTCAAAATACATATATAATAACATAAAGTTATTGTACTGAAATTAAAACTAAACATAGACTATTTTTCACCTACGCACTCGTTGTGTTACATGCTCCGAAGATAAGCGTGTGGTATCTTTGGGTCAAGCCTAGACAATGAATAACTAATTAAATAAGTAAATATAAATGCTAACGTAGAATGACCTACTTATATACTTGCTTAACAAACCCAACAAATAAGTTATTGATATTACGGTCTGCATCCCACAATACCGACAACTTACTGTTGTCTCGCTAAGCAAGTAACAAATTCTCGAGGGTGCAATATTACCATCTTACCCCTCGTTGGGAAACATACATACATTGTCTTATCCAAGTTTCAATCGTACTCACGAACTACCCTCAAGGGTAACATCAACAATAATCATATTTTTTTTTTATATCGTAAAACTCATTTGTCAAGCAGGTTACGTGCGTAAAATCTCTATACCAAGGCTCAAACAATACCATAGCCAAACCAGAAATGTAACCATAGTTACACATAACTCTAACCAAGGTAAGTGCCTACCATGACTGGCTAAAACTGTAAAATATTCAAAAGCAATATGTCATTCAAGGTCCGGATAGTTCATTCAGACTAACCATTAGTTTGAGGGTGAAATGTGGTACGTGACAAAGCTTAATGCACATGGCCTTCAAGAAGGTTTCCCAAGACTTGGAAATGAAACATGTGTCACGGTGAGATATAGTAGCAACATACACACCACATAACCGAACAATGCAGTTCATAACACCATAGTGAGCAGGTTCATATTGAATTTTCCCTCGAGTTTAGTAAAACTACACCAATAAGAACAATCAAGAGTTTGCAGGTTAAACAAGTCCAACAAATCTAGAATACAACGTAATTGAAATTAATGTATGACATCTCGCTACAACGGTAGCTTCTGGAACATTCAATCACCAACGATTAACATTCGTTTAGTAGAGTATTTGTTCGGTGATTGAGAAATTAATGTTCACGACTAAATGTCAATGTCCTAGCAACTCCTCTAGACGATTTGCTTGTTTCAAAAATAATAAAAATTGTAGTAGGGTAGACATGAACCCAAAATTGACTAGAATACCTTCCAGCACAAAGAGATGAATATGGAATCCCCATCAGAATAGACGCTAGTCTAAACGCCCGAGAAATCTGATGATTTGGTGAATGAGAAAGTTTACTTGTCAAAAATGTAGTCCCTCTGGACCAATGAAAAAAAAATGGGTTGACTTGTCAAGTTAATCTATAAACATCGAAACATCATCATCATCTCCACATGTATAAGATACCTCGTACCGAACGTGTATGATGATATTTCCCAACTCCCTTCATATACAAGAAGTGATTATGACTATTCAAACCATTTCTTGATATCTCCCAAGTAACGTCAAAACAATACCTGTGAATTCCAATTGAGGCGGGATAGGACAGGCCGAAAGTGTTCAAGTATACATATGTCTTTTGCTGCATTAAATAGTAATTACATTTGCACAATCGGGATAATACATGATAGTGCAATCGTAGAAGTTGATTTAGTTCTTCCATCATCATTATCAAAAAATTTATTCATAATTAACATCCCAAACCAAACTAATTTTCCTTGTTCGACGAGTGAGGAAAAACACTATAGTAACAAAAATCGATAACAATTTGTCAATAAGTTCGACAAGACAAGACCAAAGATTGTCTCGAATTTCACAACACTTTGTGAGAATTCCAACTTTTTTCCGTTACTACCTTTGGAGAAAAGAAAAGAATATCATTTATGAAAATCACATCTCCCAAGAGAAGTACCAATTTACACAAAGGTAATATTTAAGGAATTTGATGTGAAGCTGACTGTTGATAGTTGGAGAATTTAATCTCGTTACTAGAATAGGTGAGATAGTCGTCTACAAGACTATTATGAATTCGTCAAACTACAGAAGGAAACTCGAGTTACAAAGGTTGGTCGATTAGACCATCAACTCAAAGTAAGGGATAACGATTTTTAATCGTCATCCGAGGAAGTTGTTGAAATCTAGGTACGATCCTGAAGCTCAGTCTTTCACCTTCTCATATAGGTTTGAGATTTCCAAGATAATGTGTTGAATAACTAAGTTCTTTCAATGAAGTAGGACTTGTTCGAAAAGTCATAAGGAAAACTGATATAGGAGTTGTTTGATAAGAAATAGGGAGAATAAATGTGATGTTAACAAGGTGAGTCAATGGTGTATTCTACTTCTCGCATTCGGTGGAATCCCAAGTAAAAATTTGAGAATTGATGCCAAAGGTAAACATCCTCAAAACGTACTATACTACTAACCAACTCTACTACACGAACTAAAAGGTCTTCATAGTTTTCTCGACACTCAAATCACTCCAACAGAGAGATATCATCTTGTCTTTCGATTCTATTGTCTATCGGTGGAAGTGATCGAGAGGTAGCTAGTCGAAGAAGTTTTTATTACCTAAATAGGTAATATGGTTAACATAACCGTGAGTTTACTGTCTTAATACAGAGTTTGCCCCTAACTTTCTGAGATTTAGTTTCTTAGGCTCCAACAATAACTGTTAGTCAGTCTATTGGTAAAGAACTGGTACTAGGAGCTGGTTCCATAATTCTAGGGAAAAGACTTACTACTTCGGGGATTTCTACTGACCGTAGATATAACAATTCTTACTCATGTGCCAATGCTCATCAAAATGACAAGTATAGCACCAAAAGTAATGTGGGAAATTAGTATTGGTTGGAGTGTTCTAAAGTCGGAAAAATAGAATTTTCTAGTAATCTACCTTAGAATGGACTTAATTTAGAGACGTTCACCAAAATGATCTTCTAAAACGTCGACAAGTCGACAAAACTGCCCAAAACTTAGGAAAAGCTAACACATTTTTCGTATTCGACGAGGTAGCAAGATTCGGAAATTAGGTTCAAGAATCAAGAATGCTTGCATCACACGTGTGATGAACGCAATACTGCCCAACTTATGCTCTAACACCAAACTGACACATCCCGACCTGGATTGTCCACTAGGACTCCGAATTGAGTTGTGTTGGTCGACACCTGGAAGGTGACGAAGCCATAAAGTGTAGTGATGTGGAATATGTGAATAAATTTAAACCTAAAATGCCTAAATACGAGAGTGCGCTGTGAGTGGGAATGAACCCATTTCACACGTGACGTCAGAGCATAAGTAAAGTACAGTAGAGTGGATTGAGAATCATACCATCGAAGGTAATCTCTAATACCAAGATTGAGTAGGCCTGAAAATAAAGTTTTAATAAAGACCCTCTAAAACGTTATAACCCCTCGCTGTAAAACATGTGTAGTTTCCAAAAAATCATACTACGTATAAGTATGAAATCAAATACAAATCAACAGTAAATCCAGAAATATTCCAAATCACTACATATCGACAGCAGCATAATAAAATCAGGTGCTCATCAATCTATGCTGACACACGAGTCGGAGTTACCTAATGCAACCTGTACGACTCATAGATCAATTTATGATAACACATGAGTCAGAGTTGCATTAGCATGTACGACTCATAGGCAACCTGTACAACAGTGCCGGAGTTGCCTATTGCAACCTGTATGACAGTGTCGGAGTTGCCTATTATTGCAACATGTACGACAGTGTTAGAGTTGCCTATTATTGCAACTTGTACGACATTGTCGGAGTTGCCTATTGCAACATGTACGATAGTGTTGGGGTTGTCTATTATTGCAACCTGTATGACAGTGTCGGAGTTGCCTATTGCAACCTGTACAACAGTGTCGGAGTTGCCTCCTATTGCAACTTGTACGACAATGTCGGAGTTGCCTATTATTGTAACCTGTACGACAGTGCCGGAGTTGCATAAAACACAAATATAGTCATGCCATAACTCAATAATTTCAAATAACACCATAAACTCACATGAACTTACATGCGCGTCCCGCGTTCACCATAGCCTTCCAAAGCATTCACAACAATTATATGTAGGTAATATGCATATGGATATGCCATGATGCAATCTAAAACTCAACCGTATCATTAAAATATATAAATATAAATGACATGCATAAAATGCATAAATCAATTTAAAAGCATTTGTAGAACTATCAATCATATATATACGATAAAAAGGAAAATACCAACTCACCTGAGGACCACGATACGACTCCCTAGCACGAATATCGAGACGTCACTAACGATCGTCACCTAGATCAAATATTCAGTCACGTCTCAGAACTCTTATTGATAGAACATGTAACTTACATAAGACACATCCCAAGGATGTTCTAGAATGATTTGAGACCCATTGACCAACATCAACCGTCGATCAATGATCGACGATATGGTCCACAACCCTACGTAACTCGATCCAGAAGATACGCCCATCGGATTATGGATCCATAACTTCCTAAGGTCCTCATTATACTCATAGAACATCATACTAAAGTCTCACCACGATCCAACGGTCGGATCTTTGCCAATCATAATTTCCGGTGGCTGTTAACATTTTATTTTACCAAATTACAAATCCAATTCGGGAAGATCCGTACGTTGGATTCCCAATCCGTAAGTTCCTATAGCCCTAAAATATTACGTACTATAATGTATTAAAGTTTGGTGACGATCCAACAATCGGATCGTCGATTCACTTAAGGTTCAAGAGGCGGTCTCTATCCAAACTATAGTCATACGATGAGATTTCGTTAGTCGAACTTCACATATTGAATCAGAGTATCTAAATTAGTCTCTAAAGGGCAGGTGGGGTCTCAGCCCACGCGCCGTCGCACACACCGCCGCACGTGGCAGGCGGTTGCCCCAACTCGCCGGAAAATTCAACTATTTCCAAAAATTACCAAATTTTACAAGAAAATATATCTCAGTGAGTGGAGCGGGTTTCATACCTGTGGCCAAGTCCAATTTGGCTGGGAAACACCTCAAATCCACCACGAACCGCCGGAACCCTAGATTTGGGTGTGCTCTGATTCGACCTCAAAACATTCTCCGACACCTCAACCACTGGTTGGGCTTTGTTCCTGAGGTGGATGGATGTATTTTGGTGGTGATAATTGATGGAGTGAGCTTCGAAAATGGCGGATCACCACCGAGATGCCATCGCACCCACCGGTGCATTTCTTGCGAATTAAAGGCCAAATTGCATGAATTTTGGGATGGAGTAAAGGGTAGGCTAGGAATTTATTTCCAGGTGGGGATTTGGGTCGATTTGCCATGAAAAGCCATGAATGGCGTCGGGAAGCATGGTGTGCCGCCGGTCAGGTCGAACCAAAAAGGGTCGGGGATCCGATCTCGTGCGTCCATTCTCTCTCATTTCCCTCTTTTCTTTCTTCCCTGATTCATTTTCCTTCTTCCTCTCTCCTCCCCTGATTCGTCCCACCTCCCTCTTTTCTATCCCGGAACTCTTCTCTCCTCCTCTGATTGGGCAGCTCTGCCTAATCATTCTCCATTGTTTCTCATCTTCCCCAATTCCATTCTATTCCCATCTCAGCCACACACAGGTGGCATAATAATTTAGTAGTATAAAATAGTATAATATAATTAAAATAGTGATTTCTTCAAAGTACCTTCGAGTTCGTAGCTCAGTGAAACTTTAATCGTAACTCCAAATTCGCTTCTACTTGCGCCTACGCGTCCGTATCGTCGAGTACTTTAGCAAATACGCTAAAAGAATATTTCGTACATCTCACTACATGTTGGTCAATGAAAGTCAAAACCTTCACCTCTAGGGCATTTTTGTAAATTCACACTTTTAAAATTTATAAAATCATAGAATTTAGGGACGGGTTGTCACATTTACGCTTCATTTTTTTCATCAAATTTTGTTTTTTCAGATTTTGTTTTTTGAAAACATGATCTATTAGAGGATGCAGGAAGATGAACGGTTTGGATCGTTGATATTATGTTCAAAGTTTTACGGTTAGTGAAAATATTGCTTGATGTTTATAAAGTTTCTACAAACTATATGACATCGACTCATATTTTAGTTAACTATAAATATCGAAACGTGATATCAAAGATATGAACCGTTCATCTTTTTACATCCACCAGATGATCATGTTTTCAAAAAAGAAAATTACAAAAATGAAATTCAGTAACAAGAATAAAGCGTAAATGACAATCGACAGTTAAATATAAATTTAAGATTTATGGATTATAGTGTTGGATTTCGACGCTGACCTCTTCATGAAAATTGTAAAGCTTGTCATTATAAGTGATTGTAAATTTTTTTTAACATTTTTTACACTTCTACAATAATTATTATTAATTTTATTAATTTTGCCCTCAAATAAAAAACATTATTCATGAAGGTTTGGAGGATTTTAAAAATCTAAACGATAATGTAAGTGTAACCATTATCTACTCATAGAGGAATAATGATGAATCACAAGTGTTTATATATTCTTTCACATTTTTCATACTTGTATGTATGTCTTCTTAGTTATTGCCTATACAAATACTGTACTAGTTTATTTTAATTTTGGACAACATGTTAAGTAAAATTTATTATCCTAGTAATGATAATAAGGAACTCTCATAATAAAAATAAATAATGACTAAAACATTTTTTTTTAACTTATATAGAATAATAATATAAAACTATATATTTAATGACACACCCCGACCGAAGTCAAGGCATGCTGGCCGTCACGTGAGCGTGATGTAGCCATGTGCGCAGTGCGGAAGCGATAATTTAAGGAAAGTACGAATAATTCAAAACCAAATACCATAGGTTCTAAGATAAGTTTAAGTGTGAATACACAACCAGAGCACAAGGTCTAAGTGCAGTCAAACATAAGATGTACTAATTTAACAACACTCGAAGATAATCCTACATGAGTGATGGTTTGTCAGAACTTCAGCTGGAAACCTCGAGATCCACCAATAACGCTGCCTAAAACCTGGAGGGGCGCAAAACAAAGTTGAGTGGGTCAGTAAAACAAACTTTTCAAAACTTTCTTTTCTCTTTGAATATACTAACCCCTCACCGTAAAACAAGTATAATTTCCCAGAATTAAAGTATATACTCATATACGTAATATATCTCAAAATCATACTAGGCAATATGAATGTATGTCATGCCAAAGTATCATAACTGAATGCTCATCATCTCTAAGTGAATATGATGGAATAACATATAATCAATTCAACAATCGGCCATAAATATAGTTTATGCTCTTTCATCATAATCAACTCAGCCTTCGGCTGCATATATAGCTCATAATCATCTCATCACATCATGTATATATATGTATATCCTGCACACATTCAATACCACCTCACGTGGTCTGCAATTCATCACTGTATATAACATAATATGCTCTAGTGCTACAATCACATGAAGACTGTACGATAAATCGCGGGTCACCTACGAGTCGAACCCACTAAAAGTGGTCTATACGACAGGATTGTGCACCTAACTTGGATCCAAGGAGAGCATGCGGTGCGGGAGGTGAACATCACGTGAAATACTGTGCCCCTAACTCTGGGCGGGAGCACTAATATACGTGTGCAAGTGAATGAGCTCTCAATCATATCTCAATCATATAATTCATTATATCTCAGTCATATCTCAATCATATAATTCATCATATCTCAATCATATCTCAATCATATAATTCATCATATCTCAATCATAACCAACATCGTATCTCATAATCGTTACCAGCATAATATACTCACATGTAGCTTACCTGGGCCTCCTCAGCACCATGCAACAATATACATAATTATGAAAATGCACATACTAAAATATGATGCATATATGACAGGATACTTAAATCACATTTCCTTTAAATATGTTTTCTGGGAAAAACGTCAAGTATACATATATATATATGCTGAAAAATAATTGCCCACTCACTGATATGTAGCCGGTTCGTAACCCTCACGCCTAGTCTGGTTACGCTCGTCCTCCGTATAAGTCTCGCCTATAAGAGAAATTATTATAAAAACGTTATTTAAAAGCACATACACAACATTCGCTAATATCTTCTCATATTTTACTCAATTTGGGTATATGAATATACCACCGTGACCTACTCGACGTCATGAACACGTACAAATTTTTAGAATTGAATTTGGACTACACACGCGCCCTCACGCGCCCCCAACAAATAGGCTCCACACGTGGCTACGCGCAGGCCACGCACCGCGCGTGTCGTCTTCAACCTCAGATCGCCGGACTGGTTCGCCGGTTTCTGGGCAATTTTTCAAATTGCCATAACTTTGTCATTTCTTCACCATTTTCAACGTTCTTTATATCAAAATGAATATCTTGACAAGATGAACAAATCTATACCTGTCTCGACCCTTAACTCGCCGGGAATTCACCGGAAAAAGCCTCGAAAGCTCCGACCAAACTTCGAACTTGTCGATCTCCGTGTTCTTACTTCCAAAAACTTCCAACGAACTACCTCGAGCCTCCTAAGGACCTCAAAAAGCTTCCTACAAGCTTGAAAATTCCTAAAAATCAACCAATACAAAGTTGATGAATAGTGACCAAAACGGTGCTCGTGATTTCGACGTGAAAACGCTGTAGTTCTTACCTGAAATGGGTATGGATGAACTCGTATCGTCGAGATGAAGACGATGGTGGTCTTGTTTTCTTCAATCTGTGAAGATTTGAAGAAGTTTTGGGGGTTGTCCGTGTGTAGAGAGAGAGCTCGACGGGAGAGAGTGAGAGTGGGAGAGCAGGGTTGAGGGAATCACGAGGATAAAGAAAAAGAAAAAGGGGGAGTGATGAGTGTGAATCCCGTGAGTGTATAGTCTAAAGCCTCAATCATCAACACAAACAAACAAAACGTCCAAAATCATCCACTCTTTAAAACTAGGATAATTTAAACAAACTCTAAAGTTCTAAATCTTTAAAACGTTCAAGGAAATTTTATTAACTTCACACTCACGAAAACGATAATACGGGACGGGCTGTCACATTTAATATAGAATATATTGTATATATTAATATGGCTATTGTATTTTATAATAAATCTTTTAGTAATTAAACTTTAAAATTATCAAAATAATTTTTTTCTTAACGGGTCGAAACGGGTTACCCACGTGTTACCCGCGTGTATACCCGTTAAGAACCTGTTATTAATGGGTTCTTAACAGGTCACCCGATAATGACCCAATAAGTTATCGTGTTGAATCGAAACCCGTTATTTTCATGTCGTGTCATCGTGTCGTGTCAGAAACTGCCGGGTCTACTGATTATACCATATGTTGTAAAACAAACTCGAAATTCGATTGTATGAGAGAGAGACAGACAGACTTAGACTTGGGTTCAGTAGGCTCCAGCCGAAACTGGAGGGGTCTGTTCAGTAGCCTCCGCCGAAGCAAAGCAATTCCGTTTGGTACATCTCTGCCGAAGCAGATCATGCATTTCGATGTAGCCCTGCCGAAGTAGGGCACCACCATTCGGTAGACTCCAGCCGAAACTGGGTCTATACCATTCGGTAGCTCCCAGCCGAATTGTTGGGGTACCATGTTTTCACAAATGTGGTAGTAATCAGATCCGAGAATTTGGTAAACTTTCACTCTCTATATTGCTACTTCAAGAGCAATTTAGATGTAGAAGGACGAGAAAGATTTTCTTCTAGTCAAAATTCGATTGGATATAAACTTCATAATTGTACCTATTCATGGACATAAAGTTTTCAATCATGTTTTGCATCAGGCAAGAATTCATCTTTGCATTATTTGAAACAGTCAATAGCGAGTCAAAGAGCCATGGAGTCCTCGGCAGTGAGGTACTTCCATTTAATATGCTTTAGGCATAAATCTTCAAATAAAGATCATGGTGGAGGTTTATTCAGCTCTTCCACACCATAACTGGCTACAATGATTTCGCAACTAGTCGTAGTCAAGCGGGGTGTCACGTCTTGTATCCATATAAAGTAGTTTCTTATTCGAAACTTCCAAATCAGTGAAATCGAACTTGTTAAGGTTCGACAATACGCTGAATGGCATAAACAAGAATGTGATTGGTGTTTTAGGAAATAAAATGTCTATAAACATCAACATTAGAACATTTAGGTTCTAAGACATGGTTTGGTTTAAACGGATTTAAGCATAGATGACTTCGGGTCTCAACATGAATGTTGCGGGTTAAGAAACTTCAGGTTTCTAAGGCACATTTTCGAAGCTTCGGGTTCGGAAGTATGAACTTCAAGTTCATAATACCTGCAAACAAACGCAATATATACAAAAATATGCAACAAGAAAATATGCAAATAGATCTTCAAGTCTATAATTATAATGGAATTAATTATTTGGACTTCGAGCCAAATTTAAAGTGTGGGTGAAAAAATATAAAACTCATTGGGCCTAAAAATAATTAGGCAATTAAACTCGGGGCCCAAAAACTTGGACCAAAGCCCACGGGTGGGTTGTGTAAATAGGAGTCGTGCGGTCCAGGCTTATGAATGGGCTGGGATAGGCTCGAGTGGATCAGGCCCAAAAACTGATAGTGGGCTGTAGGCCCATAGCAGCAAACCGGCTACAAGAGAGCCGGGCCCAAAGAGAGGCCCAGATTGAGGCTGATCGTGTGTGACTCGACACTGATCCAGTACGGCACACAACGCTGGGCCACCATAGCCGTACGGGCTGGGGTTGGGTCGAGCCCAGGTATTGGGCCGCATCATGCTAGCCCGTTTTAGGAGAAAAAAAAACTTTTTTTTTTCTCTGCAAGCCGAGAAGGTCAGCCCAAGTATTGGGCTTAGGGTTTCAGCCAAGAACACCCCAGCCGAAGCTGGGTGCAGTCACCAAGGACGAAAGTCGGCGCTGCCGCTATAGGTGGCCGTGCTTTGGAAGAAATTTCTAGGTGCATGGTCATGGGTTCAACGACGAGCAAATTCCGAGGGACGGAGGGAGTACCTCGACATCGGGGGAAAATGAAACCTATGAAATTCAAACTGGAATTTCACCCAAATTTGATGAAATTCTTTAGGAATTTCAATGATATTGGATCAAAAATCACGACACCATGTCAGATTTAGTCAGAAAATTGCACAGCAAGGTCGTGGTCTCGCTGCAGGTGAGTTGGGTTTTATGGGTTGGACGCCATAGGCGTCGGGTTTCAAGGAGCTTGATGCTCCATTTTGCTCGAGGTCACAGGTTCGAAGAACCCAGATGGCGTTTTCAATTTCCTTTTTTTTTCTTTTTCAGATTATGAAATTCAATTATATTCATATTCAATTCAATAACTACAAAATATAAGACTGGTTTTTCTCTAGGGTGTACATGGTCATCTGTTGTAAAGTGGAGCCTTCAAATCAAAGTTTAATCTTATATTCATTCGCCCCTTCTTTTGTCTTTTGGCCAAACGATGAAAGAATTAGGGATGAGAATAACATATAATTTTTAATACAGAAAAAAAAAAAAAACACTCTTAACTACTTGAGCTATAAGTCTCTTGAAATTTTATATAATATATGTCCTGAATATATATGGTAACATTATTATGCTATATATATGGTAACATTATTATGCTATAGGGTTATGGGAATTAATTACTTATGGCATCATACATATTGGAAGTTAGAACAGTAATCCAGTGCCCACAATCATCAACACTATCCCAATTAGAATCTGGTTTGCAGCCTTGTATGCATTGCTTCCTTCAGCTCTGAAGTGCTCAGCCACATCGAATTTACCTGCAAAAATTGCAATTTAATGACAGATTATACAAGTAACAACTGACATTTACTTAACCAAAACAAAATATAATCTCTTCACCCCACCATGACTAGGTACAAATCAAAGGTTACCTCTTTCTTCGCCGTGGCCACATCCGGCATGAATCGTGTCTCGAACGTCTTGAATCGTGGCCTTGTTGTAAAACAGGAAGTTGGTCATGATGTTTTCAAGACAATCGAGCACAAGGTGTGTCTCCGTCAAGCAAGGACCATTGCAGTATTCATCAGTTTTTTCTGCAGGTACCTTCAGATTTCCACCCTCATTCAATCTGTAAGACTCTTCACAGCTGCTGTAAACCTGAACGTTTCTCGAAACCATTACATATATTTCCATGACAATTGTGTTTACGTCCACAAATTACAATTTCTAACATTTCTATGAACTTTTTTTCCTAGTGTCACACGTAAACACTCGGAAAACTTTTTGTGCATGACATTTGTTCTAATAATTAAGTGACGGTGTGCATCAATATTGTTAAAAATGGATCTATAACGTGTTTGTATATTTTGTGAGCAACAACAGTATCTGACACATTACACATAGACAGTGCGTATCTGATACATTAATGAGGTGTGACTTACATATTTATCATTGAAACACAGCAAAACTTTTTGTGCATGACATTTGTTCTAATAATTAAGTGACGGTGTGCATCAATATTGTTAAAAATGGATCTATAACGTGTTTGTATATTTTGTGAGCAACAACAGTATCTGACACATTACACATAGACAGTGCGTATCTGATACATTAATGAGGTGTGACTTACATATTTATCATTGAAACACAGCAAGGCTTTGGCTACAATTTGAGTTGGATCCTGGAGTTCAGTGCCTTTTTCTGGTTCATAACCTCTTTCAGGTGTATAATCATCAGCCATCCCTGTAATATTTTTGCACAAAAAAAGTTCCATTTAATATTTTATTGGAAAGGAACAATAAGTAGGAATATACGTTTCTCTGTAACATATATACCTGTTCGGCAGCAGAAAAGAGAGATGCAGATGAAAGCTGCAGCTAAAACTGAGAGTTGGTTCATCGTTAATGCCATGACAGAAGCTTGCAAACTAGAGCAACTACCTTGGAAGAAAAATATAGCTATTATTGGAGCTAAATCGAAATTTATACCGATGCAGTGTTAACGACCCTAGCAATATAATGGAAGAAACATATAACAACCTTGCCTACCATTCTACTTTCTTGACTAGATGAAACATAAATCTTATTTCAGGCTGTGATTTTACAAAATTCTCTCATATACATGCATTGATTGTCACCTTGAGCAAACATAAGAACTTAAGTAACTTTTGTGGATGGGAAAATGCGGTAAAAGTAGATGTTGGTGGATTTTAATCGGGAGAAATGAAAACCGATTGATGGGTTTGCTCTAAAATAGGTAAAAAAATTGGAGAAATGCCGACGACTAGAAGGGAGAGAGCAGTTGGAGTGCAAGTCACCAACTTCCACTTGCTGAGGACTTTTTCTTGGAGTGTCAAAAATCAAACCTAAAAATTTGCATGAGCTAGCGTTATGCAATTGCCTAACTTGCACTACAAGTAAAGATGGTGTTCCGTTAGAGAGAAAATTAAGAGTTCAAGGTTTAGTTCACAGCCTAAGCAATACCGTAAGAGAAGCAATATATATAGATTGGTAGTGAGACTTGTGGGGAATTGGCAATGAGTTACTATTCACAGAATGTACTGTTGTAAGTGGCTGGGGCACAGTTTTTCTCTTTCAAATGTGGAAAATTGATGTTTCCATTTTACATCAGTTTTCTCTTTTCTTTAAGGGTGAAAATATGGCTTTCTTGTAACCAAAGAATATTGCACTTTAGAAGGGTAAATTATATTTTGCACCTATTTGATTTACAGAACAATTTGGTCCATATGCTATACATATATGAGGGCATTCAAATTACAAATTGTTACACCACGGTCCTCTATCTGCCAAACTTTGAAAGTTTATTCTAGTTAGGAGCTCATTTCAACTAGTTTTTGCTTACATGGACGCTCAATTGATGTCGAAAGCCAATTTTCATCTCTTTCTCTGAATATATCTAAAAAATTTAAATTTTAGGAGGAAAGTTATTATTTGTTGTTCAAATGGCATACATCTATTAATCTATTCTCATCAATCTAGCATCCGTGTAAGCAAAAAGTGGACCTGGTGTAAGGATATTTGTAACTTCTTCGCCAATTTTTTTAGGACATGCATGGATCAAACCGTTTGTATGCCCTAGCGGTTGAGGCAACTGTTATCTAAAAGAAGTCGTTGTCATAAAATACCAGTTTTGGTTAGGGATTCAACTCAAGTTGGAATCACAAAACTAACCACGAAATTAATAGAGAATGCCAAACTTTAGAGAGAAGAACTACGTACTCTTATTATAAAAAGCTACGTGACAATTATTACATTCAGCCAATTTCAATGCTTAATTATATTTATAGCTTGGTAATCAACATTAATCCTCTCAAACGACAAACTACTTTGAGCCCCCGACGAATCCATGCTCCCTGCAACATCATAAACCAAAGAATAACAAAACATTAAATGAAGATTATTATAACATACTACGAAGATGACTAATCGCATTTGAACTTACGGGAGGCTGTATATCATTCATGACCAGATGTACAAGCAGGTCGTCTTGGGGGTAGCTGCTGGTGTGGTGTTCTCTGCAATATTGTCACGTAAATTCGGTTTTATTATCAATACAAACCTAGTTAATTACATTATTGTAATGAAAAACACAAGAAAATTGTATAAACTTCTGAATCAGACATTGACATTTTGTTAGGAATTATCTGTTGTTTTGCCCCACTGAAATATCAATATATATGGTTTTCGAGGTGATGGACTCGTTAGATTTTTCTAAACTTCAACGAAATTGACAATAAAAATTGTCGCGTTCCCGAAAGTAATGCACTTATGTGTAGTTATAATTCTATACCTGGAGTTTTGGTCGTAATGTCTCCAGTGCTGTTGTTGATTTGGGATTCACCCCTGCACCTTGCTGTTACACATCCATGAATTGAATTTTTATTTTATTTTATTCATAGAATTGAATGAGCAAAAAGTAAAAAGATAGAGAGTAAGAGAGAAGAGGTTAAGTTTCATTTTTTATTTTTTTTGCAGGGATTTATAATACCTTGCATAGTGCCCAATCTGCTGAATCAAAGAAGGCACGTTCATGATCCTGCATGCATGCACGCACACACACAAATTAGGGTTTTGTTCGTTGGGTTCAATGAAATATAACAGAAAAAACAGAACGGACTGAATTTTTTGAAGTGGTAATCTGTAATCGATTTACCTTTGAAATCAAAGGCTTCTTCTTTGGCGCAAGTCCTCCATATTTGTTGGCAGATGTTGCCTGTAATTAAAACCAAAAACAAATAACAAACAGAATTGTCAATACTGATTGGTGAGACATTTGGTAGGTATTCCTAAACAGTATTTAAAGGTTTTTGACCAATTTGGTGAGTCGTTAAAAACTAAAATTCTACAATACACAAATGTATAAAATGCACTAAGTCTTGGACGTCTGAATTTGCATGACTAACTTTTTGACAGTTTCAATTTAGCCATTCAAAATTCAATGCATTTCATAAACCGGAATATTGTAATTGAGAACAAAGATGAATATATACAATGGTTATGAAGCCCAAATATGAATACCGTGATGTCATAAGATACAATACGACACAACGATACGAAACATTATAAAAATTAAAATACAATACGCCATTGATACAACAATAAAAATATATAATTTACATATTTAAACATGGAAACATCCAAGTTGTAAGTTTTGAACATTGTGTAATTTGTATTTTTCTCTAAAAATTGCGGTGAAATAATCAATACGACACGTGTATGTATTTTAACAAGGGAAGTCTACGTTAATGTTCATGGTTTTAAGTTGCAAGCAATTCAACTGCTCCCGACATTTCGAATAGGAAAGGTATATATTCCTGTCGTGTCAAAATAATAGCCGTTACTTACTGATATCCTAAACGTAATGCGTCCCACCCACCCATATCTAAATTGCATTTTTGGGCCCCACAATTAGAGGTCTCAACCTAGCGGGCCGGTACAAGAACGGCACAGATTTAATTTCAATGGGTCGACAGGCCCACAATTTGTTGGGCCCTTCATAACCAAAGCACAACCCGCTACCCTGGCCTATTATTAAAGACCTCATTTTTATTATTTTTAATTACAAACAAACATTTTAAGGTTAATGACACATGGTATTAGTGATATTTAGCTTAATAACAAGTTCAAATATTTTTTTTTTAATTTTAAAATAACTAAAGTTTGTTTTGCTGAAGTCGGTCCAATTAGTGACCAAGCTCTGCACTGCCCAGGTCTTAATGGGCTAGGACTGTGGGCTGAACTGGGCTTAATATTTTATTAAATAGGTCGACCCAAGCACAATCCATTTATTAAGTGAGTTTTGACCCAAGCACGGCCCAGAGTGACTTTAAATGGGTCGAGCCATGCCAAACCGACCCATTTGATACCTCTACAATAAGCTAAGAAAATTACATTTTTTAAAATCTCACATATAAAATTTCCTCAACAGATTACAGTGTATGCCTTTTGGCACAAAGAGGATGTAATTTTACTGATAAAATTAGAGAATTATCAAAGTTATTTCTTATAAAAAAAAAGTATTATTCACCTTTTTGACATTAAAAATAATTTATTCACCTTTTTGACATTAAAAATATGTTTTAAATTCAAATCTTGCTATTTTGTTTTTAAACTGACACAAACAAACAAGTAAGTTTCAAATTTGGGCATTGCTTATTTGTGGTGTCTTGACAAGAAAATGGAAGCAATTAAAGAAACTATTTATGGTACCATAATTATTTTTCCCTATAGTAAGAAAAATATTTTTTTTTCAGTGTAAAAAGATATATAGTCAAGATGTCATGTATATAAAGTAAAAGACCCTTATGGTCCAATCTATTAAAATTTCATTTGATTAATTAAAATACCAAAGGAGAAAATCATTTAGTATACGAGAATAAAATATTAAAGTAAAGAAAATCGTTTTTCTCCTAGTCCTCACAAAGCGGAAAGTTTTGTTGGCTTAGGATCGTCCTCTAAAGATAATTTGGAAAGAATAGACCTATTCTCACCCACCAACCTCAATATATTAGTTCAAATTATATGTTGGGTAGAGAAAATCTATACATAACGTAGGATAGAATAAACTTATACGCTAGTAAATTAGTAATTAATAAATAAAAATACTGCCACCAACTTTATTTGAAATAAAGTGGATGTTGAGCGTATCAAGTTACCGATGCAGATACGACCACCAAAGTTCTTAGTTTTTATACACTAGAACCGACACCATGGAAATAGTCTACGGTAATTTGAATTTTTGTATTTTTTTCCCTTTAATTCGTCTAATTAAACTCAATAATTTAGCAAATAATAAGTTGGAATTACGAATAAGAGAGAGAATAAGGAGCAGGTTACCTCATGGTCTTGGGCAGAGAAATAGTCTTGGCCTCTGTTGCAATCCTCCATCTTTGGCTCTCCTGCACGATCATGGATTCTAATCTATCATGGGAACAAAATTAAGAGCTAATTAACAATGAAAACCAAAGGGATTATAGAAGAAATTTGGCATGAAATTTGAGAATTAAGACATGAAAATAGAGAGAGAGAGAGAGAGAGAGAGAGAGAGAGAGAGGTTGCTAACAAGAACGATGCAGCTGCAAATAGCAGAAGTATTGAAATGGGGTAGGAGTAGGTTAGTAATCTTAGTAATATATACATATAAATATATATATATATATATATATATATTTATATAAAGACCAAAATGATAAAAGAAACTATAAGAGAAAGATAAAAGGGATCTTGGCATTACCTTGTGGAAGAGCAAGGTGAGAGTTGCAGAAGGGAACCAAAGGATAAAAAGAAAGAGAGAGACGAGGAATGAGGGTTGAGTGAGAGGTAAGATAAGAATGTATTTGTATTTATTTCTCCGTCTTGTATTTTGGTATTTAATTTTGATTTGAGAAATGCATATCTCCTTTTCTCTTTTTATTTCTCGTGACGTACTGCCGAGTGATTTTGATTATGCACGATTAAGTGATTCTCATAATATAGCAACGATTTCATGTAAATAATTCTATGCAGAAAAAAGAAATAAAAAGAAAGTATGTTCAAACCAAACCCAATATGAAAGTTTGATTTATATGGTAAATAGATAAAAGAATGGGAACTAAATCTCCCTAATAAACCGTATAAGATAGCGTCGTTGAGGCTGAGGTTAATCGAATGTGAGCAAAGTCTCAAATTCTCAAATTCTCAAATTCTAAAATTCTATTGGACTAGGAGGAGGGCCATCGGGTGGTCCATAAAGCCATCGGATGGTCCATTCAAACACAAACAGTACATTTGTACACGTGCAATTTATCTACTTTACGTACCGACAACCACTGCAATTTTTGTTGGTTGTTTTCTTATATGGATTTGACATGCCATTGTTGCAGTCTTGCAGAGATGAAATAAGAAAGGGAGGAGTATGGATTAAGATTCTCTTCCTTTTCTTTCCATCATTTTTCATTTCATCCTCTTATATTCTTTATTTTATCTTTTTTTTTTTATAAAAATTAATATAAAATGTTAACGTGACTTAATCGTGACCGTTCAAATAGAAAAAAATGGAAGAGGAAGAAAAAAAAAAAAAAAAGAATTCTACTCCGTCGAGAAGGAGAAAGACATGGGAGAATTTTATTTTGTTTTGTTTTCATAATCAAAATCGTTCTATTTTTTTGGGTAAATTACACAAAACAAGCTCAGCTATTGGTTTCACGACACTTTTATACCTCATCTTTTTTAAAATGACAATGTCATACCTCATCTTACGAATTTGTGTCAATATCATACCTTTATTAGTTTTTTTGTTAATTTCTCTGACGTGACTACATACTAGCCCACTCACTAATCCAACTGGATTAAAATATTATTAAATATATTTTTAATAATTAAAAATTAAAAAAAATCATTTTTTTAATATTAAATCTCTCTCTTCCCCCTCTCTCTTCTCTGCATCCCCAAAACCCCTTCCCACCTGTCCCCCCCCCCCCCACCACCTTCCTCCACCACCCTCCCCAAAAGCCCAGATACCCGGTGGTTTTGGTACATTACCGTACCAAAACCTCTGTACCAATTACCATACCAAATATTTGGTACGGCAAAATCTATTACCATTACCGTACCAAACTTTCGGTATACCGAATATTGGTATACCAAATAGTTTGGTTGGTATGGTATGCCAATGGTAATTGCCACTTTGTTTTAAACCACTTAGTTTGGCCAAAATCTAATATTTTTCTAACCTAATTCAAAGCCCAGAAAGTATACATAGTTTGACATATATACTCAATTTAACATAATTCAAGATTTTTTACTATTGTATGTCAAAGTGGCAGAAACTTAATAAATCATAAGACAAGATTTCTATAGCATGTTGAGACTCAAATGAACCAGAAACGTAAGACAACAAACCACAAAAAAGTAAATATACATAGCTGTGCTCGACGACCGGCTTGCTGATTTGAACCCACAATCCAAGGTGGTAATACCCAATGCATATGCTGTGCCCTCACTTGGAAGTGCTGTTGTTGGGGACACTTTCCAGTTTGAAAGGCTAGGTATGTTTCTGTCTTCTTCTACTTGAAAAAGGTTCTTAAGAATACAAAACCATCTTCATTCCAAAACAATCTTCATTCCAAAACAATAAAAGGGTTGCAGTTTCACATGAAGCTTAAAAATAAAGGGGAATTTGGATTCCCTGCTTGCAGTTGCAGATACAATACAAACAGCTGCGACGGCGGAACAAGCCCTAGGTTTTCTAACTTTGCGTCGAGCAGAGACCAAAGTGAGAGACTGAGAGTGTTTGGTTTCTGTGGAGATTTTAGGATAAATGAGTGAAACAACATAATATAATATTACATAATACATAATACATAATTCTATTTATATATATATATAAATACATAATATAATATTAATAATATTGGTAGCTGGTAGGTATGGTATACCACCGGTACTGGTTTTGAGTACCGGTACCGTACCGAAACAGTATGGTATGGTACAAATACCGTACCATTACCAGTGGTACAAATTTTTTGGCACAACTTTGGTATGGTACGGTTGGTAATACGGTAGGTATGGTAATGTGGTAAAAAATTCCACCCCTACCCGTGTCCCCCCCCCCCCACCAAAACCCAGCTCCCCTTCTCCCATCGACCTGTGTCCCCCCCCCCCCCCCCCGGCGCCCTCTCTTCCTCCATCTCCACCTCCCTCCCATAGCGCTCCTCCCCCTCCTCCTACACGCCCATCACCCTCACCAAATTAATCCCTGTAAATATCTCAATTCCACCCAAACGCCATGGAACACCTCCGGCCACCCGCACGGGTTTTGGGCTTAAAAATCCCCAAATTTGGGTGGAGATCGTAGAGGGGAGGTTGTGGAAGAGGTTGTGGGTGTTGGATGGTGGTGATTCGACGGAAAAAAAATGGCGAAAATCGCCGAAATTGGTTGGGTTGGGTGTGCGGGTGCAAGTACCGACGGGGAGGAAGGAAAGCTTCCTTTTTCTTTTTTTTTGCCTTCTCTTTTTTTTTCCCCTGATTCCTTCTCTTCTGATTGGCTTCATCCTGAACTTGCTGTGATTTTGGGTTGAAGGTTGCAAAGATTGCTAAGGGGTGGGGGGTTGAAGGTTGCAGAGATTTTTTGGGGTGGAAAGACACGGGTGGATGGGAAGAAAGGAAGAGAGGTGTGAGGGGGATAAGGGGTGGGTCCCCCATGCAAAAAAAAAATTATTTTTTTAGTTTTTAATATTTAATTTATTTTTTATTAATTTTTTTAATAAAAAGGAGGTCCAGTTTTAAACCACGTCACTATTTAACAGAAGATTGATAGACAAACTCACAGAATGTATGAAATTGTCTCAAATTGGTAAGATTAGGTATGACATTAAAATTTAAAAAAAATAGGGTATGAAACTGTCATTGATTCAATAGTTGAGATAATTTTATGTAATTTATCCTATTTTTTAATTTTCATTTGAAGATTATTCGTACAAAAAATTATTTGAACTGAAAATCATTTAGTCATTCAAATATGTTAAACAAATCATCGAGTTTTCAAGTATCTCACTCATCATAAACCATTTAATTTATAAAAAATAAACTCCAAAAATTAAAAACAAAATAGTTATTTTATCAACAAGATTTTTTTTTTTTAATCAAATAGGCCCTTAAAAAATGAAATACATGAGAGCATGTTGAGGGGAGGGGTCCGAGGGGGAGGTTAGGCCTTAATGCGGCTATATGCCATGTGTGCAAGGTTCGGCTTTTATGTCAAAAACATTTTGATATTGACATAATTGATTGAAGTAGTCTTTGAATTTGTCCACCATAAATCATTTTGATCATTTTATGAAACATCTATCATTAGTTTCGTTCAGTTGTTACGTGATCACCTTTCTAAGGGTTTTTTTTTCTTTCAAACCAACCCCTCCACCTAACAATTATATTGATAGATTTTCCACTTAAGGACCAAAATGGTTTACGATGAACAAACTCATGAACTACTTCTATGAATTTTCATTGTTAAGAACCAAAATGAAGAGTTATGTTAATCTTAATGACCAATCTCAATTACCATTTTGGCTAAAAAGCCTGCAAGTTTATGAGTGAAACAAATGACAGTAAGCAAGCAAATCAAACAACTAACAAAAACATGGAGATTTATATTGGTTCAGCTTTGTAGCCTGCTAAGCAACATTTCCAATGGTTAAGATGGGGTGAAAATAACTCCATATTTTTCCATACAATTACTGAAGACCAGCTTCCTATTTTTCTAGTGTTATCATATTTCAATCTTAGAAGACGTCTTAAATTCAAAGCAACTCGATCTCCTCCCTAATTAAAAAGAATTTGCTCGGCTAAGAAGAAGGAATAAGTTTGTTAGGGTCTAACAATATTTTTGGGAAATGAATAAGTGATAATTAAGAGTTGAAGAACTATTAACTCCTAAATAAGCCAAGTTGCACAAACTTGCCATTACCAAACAAGAAAAAAATCGATAGAATGAGAAAGTAAAGCACCAATAAAACAAACTTCAAACTAAACGATTGTGAATTTACGGTGGAAACATCGCAAAACTTGGTAGACTGGGAAAACAAATGAGAGATATTGAGTACCAGTAAAACTAACTAAAAGCTAAACGATTGTGAATTAAGGGGGAAAACATCGAAAAACTTGGGATGGTTCAGGCCCCCGCCCATGGTACGATTTGCTTTGATGGGAGTTGATATTCTCTCCCCTCCTAATCCATCTCCCTTTTCCTTCCCTCCTACTTGAATGATTACGGTTAAATCACGTCAATATCTTATATTGATTTTTTTATAAAGACAATAAGACAAAAAACAAAGTGTGAGAGGAGATGAGGGAAGGGGATGAGAATAGGAGGAGAGATAATCCTACTCCCATTGCGAGCCATCAATGTGAGGATATTTGTTGGGTAATAAGTGTTGGAGCAATATTAGAAAATATGAGAAATATAAAAGAATTCCGAAAATAATCATAAAGAAAATCACAACATCAATTATGTATGAGATTAATATAAACAACTATAGAGAAAGTAAGAAAAACTGACAAACTTGGAGATTGAGACTTGGATAAATGCAAAGTCCAAAAGACAGAATTTCGTCTCTATTCTTGTGCTTGTAGTTCGGTAGGAGTCCATCTTCCCAGGATTCAACAATTTATAATCCGAAGTCAAAGTACTTCAATTTTCGAACTCTGACTTGGATAAATGCAAAGTTCAAAAGACAGAATTTCGTCTCTATTCTTGTACTTGTAGTTCGGTAGGAATCCATCTTCCCAGGATTCAACAATTTATAATCCGAAATCAAAGTACTTCAATTTTCGGACTCTATCGAACTTTATATATTCCGTACTCTCAAGACACGGCTCAAAATTGACTGACAATGAATAAAAGGCATTGGAAAAAACTCTACTCTTCATTAGACAGGTGGGAGACTCAAGCCACTCCTTTGGAAACATTGTGAATGTTGTCTAAAATTCAAACGAACAGATGCAACTCATGAATTTGAATTCAAATATAACACTTCACTCTTATTTTTCATTAACACACAAATTAAATATTATAAATTAATATTATAATATATAATTTCCAACAATAAGTTGTGTGTTACTTTTGTATTATAGTTTTATTATGTGTCTTAATAACTTCATATACTCAATATGTATTGTCTGGTCTCGTGGTCATAGGCATATTTGGTCGTTGTGTGATTAATTTGTTCTAAAAATCTCCGCCTAGCGCCGCCTAGGCCCCGCCTAGGCGCTAGGCGGCTGGTCACCGTCCCGATTAATGCGTAGGTGTTTGAAAATTAATAAAGGGCGCATAGACCAATTGAGGCGCCCGCCTAGACCGCCTAGCCCGCTCAGACCTGCCTAGGCACCTGCCTAGGTTGCGACTCACTTTGATAAAAAAATAGATAACTTTCAATTTGCATTTAATTTTTTTCAATAAATTGTAAGAGACTTGTTGAATACTTAAATGGGCACACACTATATGCTTGTTCCCCATGTTTTCATTATATTACAATACTTTATAATACATATGTCATTCTATTTTGTAGTTTATGATGAAATTATATATATTTTAAGTATAAACAGACATTTATTTACCCGAAATATAATGGATTTACTTAAATCCGCCTAGTCCGCCTAGGCGCCCGCCTAGACCCCGCCTAGCCGCCTAGGCGCTAGGCCCTAGCCCGCCGCCCGACTAGTGCCTAGCGTCTTTTAGAACCTCACCGTAATATTGGAGTTGAGCTAGTTGAGTTTTGTTGGGTGTTAAAACACGAACATTGCAGCAGCTGAGTATTTTGAAAAGCCTTCGTCACCCTCCCAGCATTTTTTTTCTTCAAAATTAATCAAGTTAATTGTGGAGGCCTAGTAGGGATATTAAGAGCTGGTTTGGTATTATTGTGCTTTGAAAAAAAAAATGATTCTGCTGTACTGTGAGAATAAACTCATTTTGCTGCTTCACGTTTTTATGTTTTTTTTCACCAAAAACTGTGAAAATAAACTGTTTTTAAGTGTTTACCAAACACCTTTTTAAGCTCAGTTTTTTTTATACCCATTTTTTATAAAAGTACTCCAGTACCAAACTAGTACTAATTAGCGAGATGAAAATCAAATTTGTTTTCACCAGCTGGTGGATTTTTATTTTTATTTTTATTTTATTTTTGGTCAAAGATTACTACATTAACAAAACAAACATTTTACAAAGCTAGAGGTCCAACTCCAATATCCACATAAACAAAAGTATGGACCTCACAAGCCCAAAGCCCAAAACAAAGTTTGGCCCACAACAAAAGACGGAAACCTAAACCTAAAAGCTTTTCTTCCAGCTGTTCCGTCGGAATCACCGCCGCAGCAGCACCCCCCGACGATCTCGAACCGCCACCACCAACTATTACCAGGAACCATCATCTCAGAGGTAGAAAGAAGATGGATTCCGGCTTCCAAACAACAGCATCTCGTCAAACAAGACCACCAAAGCAAAGAAGCTTGTGGGATTACCACAAGCGACACTGCCAGAAACCGCAGACAGAGAGAAGAAGGTGGTGTGGCCACCCGAGCCGGTGAGAACACCGGAACTCTACACATCTTCTCAGTTGGGGACCGCAACGGTTCGCGGTCAAAATTGATGAAAGGTCTGAAGAGAGATGGAATCGGTGGAATCCGGAAGAAAGACATGTAAATGAGTGAATGGATGAAAGGATTTGAGAGTTAGATGAGTGGATCTGAGAGGATGGAGAGCTTAGTGATAGTCAGCGGTGAGAAGGTTATGGAATATGCAAGAAGAAAAGCAGGGGAAAACAAAAGGGAAAGAAAAAGGAAGAAGAAAGGGCTGCCACCGACCCTAATCGGAATTAGGATCGGCGGCGAAGGAAAAGTCACGGAGAGAAGTTGCGATTGCTAATGGAGCATATGTTTACCAGCTGGTGGATTTGGCACGAAAATCCATTAGAAATTAAAAAGATAATCAACCAAACAACTTCAATTTCTTAAAAGAAAAACTAATGAAAAGAGATTGAAAATTTTGAGTTTTAATGATAAGAACAAAATAAAAGGTAAAGTGAATAGTATCAAGTTTGACTTTTTAGTGTAAAAATGTGATTTTTTGTTAAAATGAACAGTACCGTGAGTTTTTTTCGTTAAAACTCTATTTCTTAAAAGGATGAAAAAAAGGGGATAATGTGTACCTACTTTTGAGTATAACTACAAACTAAAAATGCGTACTCATGCTCAATGACGGTATGACCATTTAAGCCATTCAAAAAGTTATTGAGGTTAGCCGAATGGTGAGAATGAATAGAATAATATGTTATACGTAGACGTAAGTTTAGTGCAACATTCCAAACGCTCCAAATTCTAGAACAAAACAAAATAAAGTATGAACAATTTTTTATTAAAAACCTTACGCCTCATCAATCAATATATTATCTTTGGATCGTCTTTCCTTTACTTTTACAGTTGAACTTTGCTTTTTCTTTCCTATTTTTTGACTTTGAAAAGGAAGAGGACTAATTACTTTTTTTGATAGCTCCTAATTAAAACTTAATCTCTCCTAAATTTGCTTCAACAGAAACATGATGCTTCAGGTCACCAATTTCCAGTTTGTGTTGGCCCAATGGGATTCTCCGGATCCCCAATTTGTCAACGACGCTGAGGTGCTTGCACACGTGGACGCCAACCCTGACTCGTCTCTCCGATCCGGCCACGATATGGACCTTGTGAAATCCCACCAGCTGCTTGTTGGGGGCCCATTTTCCTGCCGGCGGGGTCGCGAACACCAGTAGAGTGTGGGTCCCATCCATGGTTCCGGTGTTTTTTATGTCAACGTGGACGTCGAGTGAGAGTGAGTCGCAATTTGTGTGGCTCACTCGGATGCCGTGGTTGCCTAGCATGGTTGTGTTTTTGGCGGCGACGAGGCTGGTGAGTGGGACCGAGACTAGTGTAGGCCCCTGGGCTAGGGAGTGGGAGAATCTGGTGTAGCTTAGGCCCAGCCCAAATGGGAAGACAACTGGGCCCTTGTAAAATCTATAGGTCCTACCAGGATACCCTCTTGCTGGGTCTGCTCTCATGGCCATGTCTGTCATTGGCAGGTTGGCCACATAATTTTGAGGGTACCATGTCATAGGGAGCTTTCCACCTAAAGAAACAAAACATAATTAATAAGTATCACGTGACAGCGTGTCGGTCATAAACATAAGTTTCTCATTAGTTCAAGTATTACTTGGGTTTGTAGTGCCGAATAGAACATCAGCAATGGCAGTTCCTCCAGCCTGGCCTGGATACCCAACCCAAATAATCGCTCCAATGCGAGGGTCATTCTTTGCAAACGTCACATCAATAGGGCCGCCTGACATTATGACCAGAATGGTCGGCCCCCTAGAAGCCCTAGCCACCCTGGACACCAGCTCTTGTTGGTGTCCAGGCAAGAGGAGGTTGGTCCGGTCTCTAAACTCTGCTTCAATTGATTGGTCAAGGCCTATTACTAAGACGGTTGCATCAGCTTGTCTAGCTGCAACCTCAGCAGCACCAATTAGTTGATTTCCATTGCAATGAACATCTGTGCACCCAGCTTGGTGTATGGTCCTTGTGTACCTCGCAATTCCTTGTAGTGGTGTAGTGTAACCACATGCAATACCTGTATAAAATTACAAAAAAATATCCAATGGATTAAATTTTAAATCTTTGCCAAGAAAATTAGACTAGAGCGACAAAATATATATGCACAATTTTACATTTTTAGTAGACTTACCAGCATAATTTCCAATCATTGTTTCTGTAACATCAGAATTGGGCCCGATTACAGCCACAGTACGGTGGCGCATGGTTGAGAGGGGTAGCGAGTTCCCACGGTTTTCAAGCAGAACAATGCCTTGTCTGGCAGCTTCAAGGGCTAGCTCATTGCTGGATGGTTTGCACACATCTGCTAGGCCTAGGTTTCCATATCGTTGAGCTGACGGTTCGCCATCGAACATTCCCAATCTCATTTGGACCGTGATTGTGTTAGCCAACGCATAGTTAATGTCGATCTCGTTTACCTGGCCAATCCTCACTGCCGCCTCTGTGTGGATGCCAAGGAATGGCCCACAATCCAAATCCAAACCTGCTTATTACAAAATTGGGCTTAGATTTTCTTAACTTCCTCTTTTGAGACGGACCAGATAACATTAAACTCATACAAAATGGTTAAACCGCTAACGACCTGCTTTAATTGCGTATGCAGCTGCTTCTTCTGGTGTTTTGGTGTAATGTTGGTTATCATAATAAACACCAACTGAATCACAATCCGAGACAATATACCTTTTTTGGACACATAAACCAAACGCTTAATCAGTAATTAATTACAGGCTACAAATACAAATTAAGAAAATTATACATAAGCAATTCAAGTGATAATTCAAATCAATGGGACTCACCCATTGAGTTTCCATTGACCACGGATTGTGCCTTTGAGGAGATCAGGGTCAGCACAAGTAGGTTTTCCGTTGACCTGGTTGTAAGAGCACATAACACTAGCAACATTCCCATCCACCACACAGGCTCTGAAGGGCACGTTATATGTGTCTTCCAAGTCCTGCTTGCTAACCTGCACATTTCACACGAAATATTATTTACCTCTGCATGTACAAAAACTCTATTTTGTCTGACAGTCTAATATGTTACGAGGTCAGACTGTCAATTTGAGAATCGAAACATTATTAGATCTACATTGACAATTTGACAACATAACACGTTACGCATGCAAATATACTTGAACATACATAATGATGACTAGCTAGTTAGGTTAAGATTTTGTTACCCTAGCGTTGAAGTGGAACCGATCGACACCGTTCCAATTATCGAGATCATAGGCGGTGTAATGTTTGCAGCATGCAGCAACCTTAAGGCGATTCCCAGCACCATCACCTTGGAGGCCCTTGACATACCTAGCACCATACTTGGCAGCCAAGATAGGGTCTTCCCCAGGAGTCTCTTGCCCCCTTCCCCACCTCGGGTCACGAAATATGTTCACATTTGGGCTCCAAAATGTCAGTCCAGCCGCGCCCCCGTTGTACATTGCCCTTGCTTCATCAGACACAACCTGTCCAATAAAATAAAATAAAAATTATATGACCGCATAATAATTTCCCTTCACTTTTCTAATAAAAGAAAGTGGGTAGGTTTTCAATTAGGGAAATATTGATCGATAAATGAACTTTATTAATTTATTTTCTGTTTTGCCATTAGAAGGAGAAAATTGTTATTCACACACCTATTTTTACCTCCCACACACCTTTGTTAATTTTTGGCAATTGATCTTTTTCAATTCATTTGATTCGACAGTCGAAAATTGAGAAGAAGTGTGTGAAAAGTAAAAATTGGTATGTAGATAACATTACCTTATAAGAAAATGGTCCAATATTTATCACATGTAATAATGGGTGTCTGCTTATACCATTATCCAAGGTAACAATTTTAGAAGCTCAGATGGGTCTCTAAAGGGGGTGGCGAGAGTAAAATCACCAAATTAGTGATGGCACCTTGCCAAGTTGAACTCGTCAATACTTTGCACCCATCTGTGTCTCTTTTCTGTTTTTCTATACCAACGACATTCTAGATTGAATTTATTAGAATAATAGACAGAGATATTTGAACTTAGGTGCAGATGGGAGATCACCAGTAACTTTATTAAACTCAGGTCTGCCCAGTGTTTAAAATATCTACGAAATATCCGAAAAATCAAAGATCGATATGGAGGGGAGGGGGGGGTGTGAAATGCAAACTTCACCCTATATCGACGAGATATAGGAAAATCAATTATTATCAATGATATTTCCTGATTCACTACATAAACTTTGGCAGATTTCATTGTAGATTTCGAACTTTTAAAAAAAAAAAATTGAGAAAATTTTCTCTAATTTCAACTAAATTTGAATGAGCTGATATCCCACCCAATTGCAAATTTCCATAATTTATGTCGAAGGTCTATTCATCGATTCTATCTATCTATAGATATTTTCATAAATTTGCATATTGATATTTCCACATGTATTGATACTTTAAACATTGGGTCTGCCCCATCGACGGCTACTAATTAAATTAGTATAAGTTAACATGGCTAATGCGACTCGTAATTAAAAATTAAGTGTGACAATAGTATAAACTATATTTAATGGAAGCATGTTATAATGGGCATCTTATATATATAATTCAACTATATACGTGATAAATCTGTGTGGACAGTGGAGAATTTCAATCATGGCTTAGAAAAGAAAAATAAACAAGAGCAACAACCACAATAATTAGCTGCCGAAAATATCGTTTTTGTTGTTTGTTCATGGAATCATCATGGTTTTTAAGGCTAATTCAAGATTTGCTAGTCGTTTGTCATTATCATTTGCCACCAATATTATCCAAATCATAAAGGGATGTTAAATGTAGGTAGCTCGCGGAATTTCCAATGCATGTAACACTATGTTACATGTATCCATGCAAATTGCACCTCTCTCTCCCTTCACTTAAAATTTTAATTATTTAAAACAAGTTACAAAACATTTCGTTCACAGAAAGTTATCATATTATATTTGTCACATAATTAATCAAAATTGGATGTTAGTTAATCGTTTGTATCTGATTATATAATGTTCGGTAGCATAACATGTCAAATATGTATCACTTTACACGATTACTAGTTTACATTATTAATTTAGTATTAAAACAGTATATATATATATATATATGACAATTTTGATCACATGATTGATGGAAAGTATATTTAAAAAATAAAAAAAAAATAAAAAAAAAAGAACTTGGCCTCCTCTTATATTTTCTATTCTAAATTTCATACCGATGAGAAAAATAAACAAAAGAAAAAGAAGAAGAATCCTCACCCGTCCGATTTCCTCCCAGAGCGACTCATTGAAGGAAGCAGCGGTGGTGATGACTTGAGGGAAGCTAGTAGCCCCAAGAAAGGTACCGAACTTGGTTCCAGGCCCCACGTTGGACACACCATGAAGCGCCTCAGACCACCACTCGTACCGCTGAATGCCAAGCCTAGGCACAGCAATGGCATTGTTCACCAACAGCCCGATCTTCTCCTGCAATGTCAGCCGTCCGATCAAGTCCTGAACCCTAACGTGGATTGGCACCCTCACCCTGCAGAACTTCAACGTTCTGGTTATCGGGTTTCGAGGGTCGCAGGCGAAGGGTGGACGAGCATGCACAACTGCAATGCTGCAGAGGGAAGAAAATAAGAACAGAAGAGAAAGAAGTGAGAGTTTGGCAATATTGTATGCCATATTTAAAAAAAAACTGGAATATTGTGTATTTTTCTCCCTTTTTCTTGTGATATTTTGAGTTTGTATTTGTTGTGAGTGAAAGGTTTGGTGTGTGTGTATTTATAGGGAGGGTTTTAAGAAGGTTGCGTTTGGAGGATGGTTTATGATGATGCGATGAGAAGTATGAGGGAGGAGAGGTTTTTCATGATTGAGTTTCCACGTAGACGATCAGATTATAGACTTTGAAGCCAACCAAAACAGAAAAAAAGGAGAGAGAGAAAGATAGTGATCGACCCAAAAAAAGAAAAGAAGAGAGAGAGAGAGAGAGAGAGAGAGAGAGAGAGAGAGCGAGTGGAGGGATGAGTCTGTCAGTGATTCAGTGCAACACGCAGTTGCACAGGATGGAGACTTAGGGTAAGGAGGTATAGTTAAAAAAGTGTATGAGCCATACATAACCTGAGAACCATGAAGCAAAATGGGAAAGGAGGAGACATAAAATAATTCAAGAATATTTACCATAAATATTTAAGACATAAAATCTACTTTCTTTTTCTTTAATTTGTCACTATAGTTAATTTGAGAAAAGAACAAACTAAATATTTAACAGGGAATGTGGAGAACGGTTATGCAATTTTTCAACAGAACCAGATAAATCCCAGACTTGTTGTCAAATTGAAGGACACATGGTCTTTATAATCTTGGTTTAGTTATTTGACTCTGTATAATTTATCAACACAGAAACAAATACGAAAAATTTATATACCAGTGCGATTTTTAGATTTTTCTGGGGAAAAATAATTAGGAGAAATGATTAAAAGGGACAAAGAATTTGTCTTGGAAGCTTTTCTGTCTTAACAATGCAGTGTTTAGTCCTTTTAAGTTATAATTATTGGAGGTGGATTGTCTGCCCTCCCATTTCCATACTCTCCTCATCCCCTTCTGTTTGTGTGGTCACGATTAAGCCACGTCAACATTTTATATTCCTATTACTTTTTGTTTTATTATTTCTATAAAAAATTAATATAAAATGTTGATGTGACTTAACCGTGATCACACATCACGGAAGGGCATGGAGAGAGTATGAAAATGGGAGGGCAGACAATCCACCTCCATAATTATTTCACAAAAAGGAATAGGAGCAGAAATTTTTTATTTGCTCTCGTGACTTTTATTTGCGATTTCGAGTTTCTACCAGCGATGAAACAAAACCATTTGTCTCTTCTTCTTTCGTTCTTTATTTTGTTCTTGTGAGTTTGTATGGTAATGGCTTGATATGCTTCGACTTAACCCAACAGCAACATTATACGTATGTATATGCAAGTTATATAGGGAGTGGTATAGTTTAGTACCATGCACTAACTTAAAATACTCGATGTACACACCGACATGAAAACAGTGTACACAACGTACTATAGATTGCTAACCCGTCCAAACTACTTCTTTCTTTATATATTTGTCCATTGAACTATACTACAGTCAAGACACACAAAATCATTGGGAATATGAATGTTAATGCATGTTGAACTCAAAATGCATTAACGTCAAGGGATTTTCCACACCCAATATAAACAAACGGTAGCAAATTTTTGTTTGTCTGCATGCTTTGTTAACCATATCCAATATTTAAATAGATAGAGAATATTTGTGCATAATCACTAACTAGGATGTAATATGTGACAGGTAAACTGAAAATTATTCTGTGGGTTTGAGAATTTACCATAAGAGATATGGCCATAAATAAAAAGAGGGTGAGCTTATTAATACGCTTGTCAGTTTTTTTGTTACAACTTAATTAGAACCTTATACCTTTCAGTAGTCAATTGCTTTCTTAATTAATTTCTTTCTTCAATCTCTGTCTGTAAGTCTTCGGCCGTTAGTTAGCCTAGCCTGAGTGTTGAGGTAATTAAACAGGAAATAGGTTGGCATAAGTTAGGTCAAGGTTTATTTCTTTCAATTCCCTTTCAATATAAACAAAGAAATATATATACATACGCATCTATATATGGAGCTTATAGCTATAATACATGAGGACTTCGCTGTTATCAATTTCGTCTAGAGTAGTGATTCTCGTATTCTTATTCTTTTCTTATATATGCACTCGGTTTTTTTTTTCCCTGTCATGTTTACTTACGTGAAATGAGAGGAGTATCATTTACGTAGAAAATGACCTAAATGATCAACTATTCCCCTAATCATCAACATAGTTATTTATGGTTTTTAAAAAATTGGATTACAAATTGAAATGTAAAAGTTACATATTTATGTATTTCTCACGTGGTGGTAAACGCATGTCTTTTTTTCTTTCTATTATTAAAGAGAGAGAGAGGGTTCGAAACTATTATTACAATAATTTAGGAGAGAGATAGTTTCGAATCCAAGGCATATAGGTGGAAATCCAACACCCTATCTACTACGACATTAGACCACACACGGCAGTAAACGCAGGTTAAATCGAAATTATTTTAACGTTCATGCATTCAGTGAAAGTAAAGCATGAGAATAAGTACAATATCAATTCCAAATAAGTAATATATCATTAATTGTGTTCATTCCTAAAGCTCAAACGAAAACGAAAAGAGATGAACGTAAAATACACAGACTGCAAAGTCCTCCCTTTCCCTATCGTCGATCAATATCAATACTAAATCATCAATGTCCAAGAATCTTTTTCCCGATAAGAACAAATTAATTGGATATAAGCACCATGCATGCGTATAAGCAATAATAAGAGCCAATGATTCAATTAAATAATTCTTTGTGCAATTGTATATACAACCCTTCCCCAATGATAATATATATTATCCGAATCAACACCAGAAGCCCTTTACTACCAAGGAAAAAAAAGGTCCAAAGAAGAAAGGAACATTACAATTTTCTCAGATAAACTCGATGTCTATATTCTGTGGGACCCTAAATATTTCAACAGAACCAATTATGAATTTGAGGTCACCATGCTTTTAGTTAGGGCTTTTCTGGTTTTACATTTCATCTGTATACATACATACATGTATTTCATTTTTTGGGTTTAGGGGGTCTTATCTTATTGGACCACGTCAAATGACGCAGTTTAGAGCCAATTGGCTGGCTAGTCTCTTGTATTGTAGTAAGGCATTGAGTTCATCAAACAAACCCTTTTCTGCACTAACCATTTTTATGGTTCCTTTCTTGGTGAAAAACCCTCTAACTAGCTATGACCTTCTTGCTATTTTTGTACAGTCAAAACTTTTAACGGTATTGAGGATTCTTAATTTGTTGAAATGCGTCAATTTGTTTTAACAGTCAACTATAACTCATTTTTTGTTAGTTTTTCACATTTGAACAGACGAAAATATATACATGAATGGCGAATTTGGTTAAAAGCAAGTATTACATCGCCACGTTTAGGGGCTTAAAATCAAATTGAAAGTCTAGAGAACTAATCGAAATAAGGTACTAAGTTCAAAAGGCGTTTGTTAAAGATTTCCGTTCTTTCATTAATGAATTTGGTTATTTCTAGCAGCTTGGGGGCCTCTAGCTCGCTTGGCTTATCTTCTTCCTTGTTTAATCATGGTAGCTCTAACACTCTTTGTTTTCCTTATCTATTATTCGCTGGAAAATCGTGTGATTGATTTCCCATACATTATGTATTATTTGTTGGTTGGCTTTGGCAGTTGGAGTAGACAAGGAATGTGACCATAAATGGCAATTTGTGAAAGAAAGATCATCCGTTGGAGATGTGGCCAAAAATAAGAGGCGCTAAAAAATGACCTAACTTGATGATGAAGGATACATATGGGCCCGCCTAAGCCCTCCCCATCTTTGGGTTTTGACGAACATAGACCCCCTAACAAAAAGAAATTAAAAAACTTGAGTAGGGCCAATGGGTGTTTTCTTCGACTCCACAACCTGTCAGTACAGATGTTTTAATATCATGCGTATAAGTTTATCTTCACACGATGTTGTATTATTGGCACAAGACGTCAGAATAACGGTGGATCCGTGTCATATAAGTCACTCTTTCATAAACACACGCAAATTCTTTGTGCTTTTTTATTAATCTATCCCTACTTATGTCATCATGACAACGTCTTATTAACTTGCCTTACATGCCCAACCACCCGACATCCTACATTCTCACCATGCATGGATGAGACCATCATCTTCTGTGGTTGCATGGATGACAAATTGAGCTGATTTAAGCTATAAAAACAGTAGCATGGGTGCGGATAGTGATTGACCATTGCATTCTTATCCTTAAAAACCAATCAATCAGTGCATAAAAGATAGGTCTGCCAACTAGCTATCCCCATATGAACGAATCTGAGAAAATTCCTCTCCTGCTTATCTTCTTTTGGTTGCTTACTGGTTTGGAGAAATCTCTTTACGCCTTAGTCTTTGTCAATTTTTTTACAAATTTTAGTAAATGCATGTCTACCTGTAAACTGTTATGCGCCGCAAGATCCAAAGCCTTAGTTGTTCGGAAGTTGGTTTGCCTTTGTAAGTTACAACTTTTACAAGTTTGTAGTGAAGGAGATTCCTCCCATCCTTCAGACATGAATGCCTTTGGCTCATTCCCACATTATTCTGAGCATATCACAGAAAATCTTGCACTATTGGCTCCAAAATTGGAGAAATGCTGGTACAAGTATGTCATAACATTGTAGCATTAACACGAAATGTCATAGTAAAGAATCATGTACTCGTATCATGAATGCTGCTTTCTCAAAATAACATGGATTGATTAGTTGGTTTGGATTAATATATTACATCATATAGCGCAAAAGTTAGTAAAAGACCAAAACAGATATTTGAATTGTGATTAGGGTTCAAGCGAGTGAACGACCCCTAGTTAATGAGATACGATTCCATATATGGCACCAACAATTGAAAGTCGCTCACTTGAGTGAGTAGTCGAAAACCCCTTTGGAGTGGGATTCCGGGATAGATAGAATTAATTACATCCCTTGAGACATTAACGTGATATCATGTACCAATAACACAATATTATGTATTTTATGTTTTTCATATGGCATTGGTAAGAAACATCTTAGCGTCCCCGTTTCTTGGACTTTACTAGGGCTTGTAGCTAAGCAACTATCCTTTTTTATTTAATAACTGGAGGGAGTAGACTTGAATGCTGAAAATATACCGATCTAATTGACCAAAAAAAAAGAAAATATACCGATTTAGCTAACTTGGTTACTCTCACGTTTGTTAGATGTTCGACTGAAAGCCTCATACGGATATGAGATTTATACTCTAATATTCAATTTTGTGTATGGGGCATGCACTTGTTCCACTTTCACGTTGGTCAAGCCGTAGACTCGCCCTTAAAAAGAAATTGACCATCAAATCATATACTTCTTGAGACCCGCACGTCTGAAATGCTTTGGGATAACTTTTTGGATAACATAACGAATCTGGATAATTACCAAATCATCACATCCTCCTACGTTGTTTCTTTTGAATCACTTAGACATTTGAAACTGGAATTTACGCAAGACTTGGTCAATAAAGGTAATTACTTGGATACGGCAACAACAAATCAAACACTCTAATGCCCGTTTAATAATCATTTACGCCCTGTTTGGTATTTGATTTGGATTCAATATTTTTATCTCAAAAACAAGTTTTGAGTTACAAATTTAAGTCTTTGTTTGATATTTGATTTGAATATAATTCTCAAATCACAACTCAAAAATATTTGAAAACAAAGCTTATTTGTTGAAAACACAAAAAGTGTTTTTAGACTTTTTTTTTTTTCCGGAATTCATCACTCCCCTCTGTCTCTCTCTCCCACTCACTCCCCTCGCTCTCTCTCTCTCCCTCTCTCTCCCTCTCTCCCACTCACTTCTGTCTCTCTCTTCTCTCTCTCTCGATACTCCCTTCTGTATTGCCTCTTCAATCTCCTCCCACTTGCATCCACCATAGCCAACACCTCTATCCTTCTTCCTCCGGCCGAGATAAATCGACGGCAACAAATAGCTATTGGTTTTGCAGGTCGTTGGATCTCAGATTTGAGATTGCTGACATGACCAGCCTCGGTTTGTCAGCGTGAGTTTGGAGGAAAGAGTCGGTAAATAGCAAAAAGGGATCGCCTGGGAGGGGAGGGATGTGGTGGTCGGGAAATTGTTATGGCCTGGGCATTTGATTTTTCCTGTTTTGAATTAGTTTTGAGAAAGGTTTTGAATTTAAAATTTTTAAATCAAAATATGTGTTTTGAAAAAAATAAAAAGTTAGAGTTCCGTGCTCAAGTTAGATACCGAACAGGCCCTTAAGTTTTCAATTTAGCTTTCAGTTTTTGGTCTTTAAAACTGAAAAAAACAAAAAACCGAGTGTTACCGGTAGTTACCAAACTACGTTTTCAGTTTTCAAATGGTTTAACAAAAAACCTGCACATATGAGAACTTAGATCACATCATTAAATCCCGAGGAAGCGAAAGTTCGACCCTCGCTCTTCTCCTCGCTTAATCTTACATCCACTTCTTACCAAAAGAAAAATGACAGAAGAGTCTTAACAAGGGAAACAAGCTTGGCACTAAATATGATCCAAGCTTTTATTATTAGCCTTTTATACAATGGCCAACACAATGCAGTTATAACTTACTCATAGTGACAGGTCCCAGCTCTTTGGCCTTGGCCCTCAGCAAATGCTTCTGTATCTTCCCAGTAGCGGTCTTTGGCAATGGTCCAAATACCACGGATCTCGGAACCCAGTACGCAGGTAGCTTGGACCGGCAGAACTTCATTATATCTTCTCCCATACGATTCTCATCAGACTTATCGACACCCGGTTTCAATGTCACAAAAGCGCAAGGAGTTTCACCCCACTTCTCATGTGGCCTTGCGACCACCGATACCTCGAATATGGCTGGGTGTTGATATAGAGTGTTCTCTATCTCCACACTGCTGATGTTCTCACCTCCGGAGATGATAATGTCCTTTGATCTGTCTTTGATTTCGATATAGTTATCTGGATGCTTCACTGCCAGATCACCAGAATGAAACCAACCATTGGCGAAAACTTCATTATTCACCTTTGGGTTCTTTAAATACCCCTTCATTACGAGATTTCCCCGCATCATTATCTCCCCCATGGTAGCTCCATCAGCTGGAACTGGTTGCATAGTCTCAGGGTTGAAAACATCTACGCCCTCCAAGCCAATGTACCGAACACCTTGGCGTGCATTAAGCCGCGCTTGCTTTACAGGGGGCAGCAAGTCCCACTCAGGCTTCCACGCACATACTGTGGAGGGGCCATAAGTTTCTGACAGACCATAAGTGTGCGTGACTCGGAAGCCCTTTTGGGACATTGCAAAGAGAATAGAAGGTGGAGGGGCAGCACCAGCTGTCATCACCTGTACAACATGTGGGAGAGGAAGGATAGTCTCCTCCGGGGAAGCATTGACCAAAGTGTTGAGTACCACGGGTGCAGCACAAAAGTGAGTCACGCCATGCTCGGCTATGGCTGAATATACTGCCTTTGCTGTAACCTATGAAATTGCAACAAAAGGCAGTGTGGACATGAGCATCCAAGCGAATCAACCAGGGAAAACTAAATGAAAAATTAAGCAAACGCAAAATGTTGGCTAAACATATAGACTGATGGCACACGTAACAACTTGAAATTACTTTAACTGCAAGCTCCAAGGAGCATATTGCATTGGGGTCTTAGTATTTACTCACGGAATCAGGGTCACCATCACCCTTGGGGCTAGCAAGTTCATATTGCACCATTCTAACCACTAGGATTCAGCAATCCATGCATAAGATGGCCTTCTATATTTTAAACAAGCAGTAGTGACTACGTCGAATATAAGCTTTAACACTATGTCAAATTCATCAGAGGCTAACAAAAGCACTCAATATGCTGAATAAACATACAGCATTTGCAAGTACAGATATAAAGCACTTTACCTGTCGAAGGCATATGTTTGTCCCACAAAGAGCTGCAAGTGACCAAGTGAAACACCAACCATTGCAATGGAACATGGGTAGAGTCCACAGATATACAGCTCCTTCAGTCATCCCCCATACAAGAGGACCACTCAAAGCCATCAGATAAGCCCCACGGTGATGCAAAACGACCCCCTTAGGGCTGGCTGTTGTGCCAGAAGTATAACCCAGAGCAATGCTCTGCCACTCATCCTCTGGTGGTTTCCAAGCAAACTCAGGGTCACCACTTTCCAAGAATGTCTCATATTCAATGGCGCCTCTTCCCAAAGCACTTTTTAGTGCCATAGGATCACAGCTTTCATCACCTATGACAACTAATAGTGGAGGCTTGCAACTGCCTTCGCTTTTCTCTGCCCATATTTTCAAAGCTTCCTCTGCCAAGGGAAAAAATTCTTGATCCACCATCACAACAACAGACGATGAATGACCAAGAAGGAAAGCAATAGTCACTGCATTTAGACGAACATTTACAGTGTTTAACACAGCTCCTGCCATTGGAACTCCATAATGAGCTTCAAAGAGGGCTGGTACATTTGGTGCTATTATTGATACCTGTTTCAATATAAGAGAAGTGATCTGTCAATTAACAAGCTCCAACGCAACACAAGAAGCATATAACAGAAGCTGATGGTGAGATACCATGCAAGAGAATAACAAAATAGGTAAGGTGTCTAAGAAATCCAAGCATTACAATAATGTTAAAAATGAAAAACCAGTAACCAAAGAAACAAAAGATGTTCCGATGCTAGTTGAAAGCGAATAAGTCCATGATTAGGATGCCGTTACGAATTTTCAAGGACAAAATAACTATTGATGTAGTCCCCATCTGTTCCCAATAACTAGCTCAGTTTCAGCAGAGGGCATAGCAGTTCTAAAAGAAGCTATTGAGTGGCTTCTTGAAAGAGACGATGGAAGCAGAATAAGGTGATAGGCGGAGTCAGATGTTCGACTGAAAGCCTCATATGGATATGAGATTTATACTCTAATATTCAATTTTGTGTATGGGGCATGCACTTGTTCCACTTTCACGTTGGTCAAGCTACTATAGCGCAATGTAACCTCAAGAATCCACTCTCTTTTTTAATGAAATGCTTTTTTTTCTCAATTCACCGTCCTTTTCAATAGACGTCCAGTTAAGATTCCAGCAGGGCGAAAGCATAAATTATATAGAAAGTATGCTCAATGCTTCGTGAATAAACCTAGGTAGAAGCAAAGTTATCCAGCATAAAAACAACTAAAAAGGAACTTCAAGAAGCCCCAATCACAAGCATTGTGCAGAGACCATAATTATCAGCAAATGAAGTGGGGCAAAAAAAGCAAGACAACATATAAAAAAGGCCATTATCTCAACAAAATTTGATCATAAAACAGGAAGGACAAGATTAAAAAGAAGAAATTTGGTGAAAGCTATTACCGATATGCATTATAGAGGAGAACGAAGATGTTACTAAAGCAATTCATTGAAATGACCAGGGTCGTGCTGCAATTGTATTTCATATTATAGTTCTTCGCATGCATCTGGGGTAGAAATAGTTGCTTTTTCTACAGGATCACAGGTAAGTTATTGGATCATCGAATTGTCTAATTGAAGTTAAAGACGGACAATACTAGTTTTTCTTTGTTCTCTAACTATGTTCCATATCTATGTGGGAGATTCTTTTTTTTCTTTTCTTTCTAAGGTAAACCAATGTCGTTTGGAAAGATCGTTTTTGGGTCACTAAAGCTACTTGATGTTAGTCAAAAAGTGGGCAGTTCGAGAAATGGACTCTGTAAGTTTCTTCTCAGCAGCATTGAATATTCTAATCTACAACAAGGTTAAACCAATTGAATTCCATTAAATACAATGACAAAAGGCATCAGCGGTATTCGGTATGAAATTAAAAGCAAGTCCTATACAAATATGTGGTAGAAAGGGATAAATCCAAAACAACCTGCAAAGGAATTCAGCATTTTAATACGAAACATAACCAAACAAGAAAGCATTCATCAAGAGCAGCACTTATTTCATCTGAATGTGGGTACATGTGTTGGTTCAAGTGCCAATATAAAAAAGTAATAAGCTAAACTCCAATGGAATTGCTTTTCAAAAGCATCAAAGTGCTTTCTAACGACCAGCAAAACGCTTATGACTACTTCTGGCAGAAACACTTAAAAGCGCTTATGGGTCGTAGAAACACTTTCTGGAGAAGTGGTTAGCAGGAAGCACTTCCAAGTGCTTAAAGCATGGACCTTTAACAAAATTTCCACATGTTTATAACAAAAGCACTTTTAGCATAAGCACTTTTGAGCAGAAATGCTTCCTACACAAAGAGTCCCAAACGAACCCAAGCAGCACACTACCATTTTTGGATAAATAAACCAAACGAGCTCAAGCAGCACGCTACTTTTAGCGTAAGCTTTTGAGCAGAAAAATGCTTCACCAAATATACAATTCATCGATATTACATTTCCTACTGCAATTTCATTTCCATAAATTCCAATTAAACAGGAAAAAGATAGCGCCTTTCTACAATTTATTTTCATTTCCTTTATTTTCCATAAATTCGACAAGAAATATAAATATATATTACAAAAAAATACAATTAATTAACAAAATCAAAATTTAGCACTCAGGTAAAATGGATGACAGAACTAATAATAATTAAGGTTATATTACCGTGGTGCCGAGGCCGATGGAGCGCTTGGCGAGAGCGGAGGCCAAACGGCGGCAACGCTGGTAAGTCTGCTGCCACGTGTAGCGAATTGATCCATGGACCATGGATGTTCTGGTGGGGTGCACCAGAGCTGCTCTATCCAGAAACCACAGCGGCGTTAATGCCGTGTAGTTGGCGTCGTTCTTCGGCAGATCGTCTATGTCTCGCCCCACCACCATCTTTGATGCACCTGTACTACCTCTCTCTTTCTCTCAGAAATATGACGAACCAGCTGACATTTTATATGGCCAAAATTTTCAGGCATTTTATTGAGGAAAGATTCCTCAATGACGGTGATACTCACCGCCTCTCGTTAGCTAACGTTTTTCCTTATTTATCTTTTCTTTCTGTATCTATTTTTTTACTCCTCACGTATAGTTTCCTAATAAAAAAAAAATCATATAATTCTCGCTTGAGAGTGTTGAGCAAAAATACAATAGTGAGCATCAATATCAATTGAGACTGATGATCAAAAATATTTCAAATGAATAAGTGCATATTTGCTCACCATCCACATGTGGTGGTAATAAATATGTACTTTATCTATTTAGAAATATTTTTGCTGATAATAGACATAAATTTCAACATCTGTGTAGATAATAGACATAAATTTCAAAATTTAAATTTATCTAATAGTCATAAGTGGTGAGCGTACGTTTCATTCATTCTGAATTATTTTTGCTTACCATCCTTAATTAATCGTGTTGCTTATCAGCATATTTATTATACTTTGATAAGTTTAAATTTTTAAATCTATATGGTAAAAAAACACGAATCTCAAAATTTAACGATATTTTTAAAACACGACGCCTTTTATTTTCATTTTAAACACGTGGAGTGTGGGCTTTATTTTCGCTCCCAGATATTCTGTAGCTCCTACATATGGGATATTCACACGGTTGGCCTCGACAAAAGTGGAAGTGGCTTTATCCCATTTTGGGCAACTTCATCTTCTTGTTTTTTTCATTTATTCTAGGTATTAATAAAGATTGCCATGCACCCACGTGTATTTCCTTTGCAAGTGATTAGCTCGGTATAACCGTGCACGTTGGAATGATGTTTCTAAAATCGAATTCGAAAATTCTGAATCTGAAAATTCGAATGAAAATTAAAATAATTTAGAGATTCTAATAATTTTGAATTTTCAATCCCAAATGTTTTGAACTTATTATGATAAAAATGTTTCACTAACATCAGATCGAGTTTTAAAATTGAATCCACCAATCCCTTTGGATAGAGAAAAAGAAATATAGAAATTAAAGATGAGACTATCCAAGTTCTCTTTTTTATCTTTTACGCACGTTTTTAAGTTTTCAACCATTGGATTTGATCAATTGAAAATGATCAAAACACATAAATTAATAAAGAATGTGTGGAATATAAAAAGAGGTGCATAAAATAATACTACCTAAATTAATACCTCTCTTAGTTTTGTTTTTAATCTAATAAGATCACATAAGCTGAACAAGGACAAGTAGAAAGCGCGACCAATCTACACTCTACAGCCACCGATATGGAGCCCATTACATGCCATTAGCCACCCTGTAGATATTTAAATACGTTTGGGTAAAGATGGATTGCTCACATATGAGAAATCGAATTTAAGATCTTTAACTTTTAAATATGTTCGGGTAAAATTAACAACGCACCAAAATCTAGATGCCTATTTTGATCATTTGTGTCTGTAAAAAAAAACGCCAGGCTGCAGACCAATCTTATACAATAGCAATTAGCAAAAACAAATTTGTTTGATGAGAACTATTAAGTGTTGATAAGATATATCAACAAGGTTCTAGCCAAAAATGGGATTGAAGAGTTTGGAGTATATACATTATACAACTAAAACATGGTTTCACGTACAATTAAAATCGCATCGTTGCAGATAATAATATTTAGAGCTTGTAAACCACAAATAACAAAATTTGCACAAAATAATAGCAATGCATGCTTACTGCACCTTCACACAAAGATAAAGTTGAAAATATATTGTCTTCATTTTTCTTCCTCTTCAATCCATATGTTTCGAAACAAATTGAACAAAAACCTCAAGAAGACGAAGATGAAGACGAAGATGAAGACGAAGAAGATGATGAAGGTTGAAAAGCCTTCTGTTCAGCGCAGCTGAGCACGTCATGAGGACCAGCCTCTTCGCGGCCAACCCCGATTTTGTCAAGGTAATACAGGTAATGGGAGACGATGTTGTTCATGGAGTCAACGTCACCTTGGCCACAGACTTGGTCTCCATAGAGCACATTGATGGTGGTGCCAAAGCCAGGAACTCTTTTGGATAAAGTGTCGTTCTTGGTTGGCTTCCATTTGCCGACAAAGACATCGTGGGCTGAAGGGATGTTCTTCTTCACTGGCGTCATCCACCTCCAGATTGCAGCCTGGAAGGCTAGGGTTGCATTTTGTTCTATGTATTCTGGATGGTTTAATAAGTCCACCTTTAGGGCTTGACCTGTTTCTCCATAGTTGTAGTTCCTAAGATCAAAAACGCCCAAAAGTAAATGAAAACTACAACAAAATATTGAAACAAAATCACAAAGTAGAAGGTTACGCCGGAATTGTTGTTAACACTCTACAATAGTCGTTTAGATCTTTTTCATTCTTTTTTTTTTTTTTGTAGGAAAGTTTTTGTGCAGACTATTTTGAAGTGTCAATGACAGTTCTAAATTTTGAAATTAGAAAGTCGGGAATTGTTATTAACAAATATACTTGGATCCCTTCCTCTAGAAGTAGCATTCCAAATCACTTGTCAATCAAGTTTCACAATTACATGTGTAGAAAATTTTCTTTTTGTGTTTTTGACAAGTAATTTATGTACGTGTCAAACTGTGATTTGTAAGAACGAGGAATGACTGATTTTATGGAAGAAGCCAACTAGTATGTTTGTTATAAACACTCCATAATAGTTGTCATACATTCTTCGATCCCTCGTGTCTTTTCATTAGGAAATAATGTATGATGACTATTTTCGAGTGCTCACAACTCAAAATTCTGAATATGACAAATTTGGGAATTAGGTGGATTGTTTATACCAATAGAGTGGCAAGGCACCACGGCCATGGTATGAAGCACCAGGAGAGCAGGGGTAAGTGTATTTGTAGTAGTCATCACAGTATAACTGGCTAGGGCTCATTTCCTTGTTGTAGCATAGACCCCAAGCCAATGGTCCTCCGGTGGCAACCCCATAGCCACCTGAAATTCAAACAAATTATTAACACTTCATCATTGTTTTTTATTAAAAAAAAAAAAAAAAACACTTCATCATTGTTTCTTTATATGTAAGACTGCTAAAATCATTTTAAAGCCAAACTTCAAAAGCAATTATACCCAAAAGCACTGCAAGGGAAAGCATTTTGGAGTCATAATTTCAATCAATAGCACTCAACATTCCTAGAATTTGTATATTCTTTTTTCCTGGGTTCTGAGAAGCTAATTGGGATCAAATTAAGGTGTCAATTAGTTGTAAATGACACCAAAATCCCAATGATTCAACTCTCCCTCATTTGCAATTTGAGGTTTTTTAACAAAATTAATCTTACATAACTCTCATTAAATCCATTTCAAAGCAAGTACTAGTTGAATACTTGAATGATGAGAAAAGATTGTTTGGCACTGCACACCAATCTACAATACCTGAGATTGTTGATATTTGGTCAATATATTAACAATATCATCATATATCGACAATGTACCAAATATTGGTTAATATTCGGTACCAAATACGGTAGATTGTTGATATTTGATAGCATACTGTAAATAAGTACTCAATCCACATATAGTATATTGGAATTTGGTACCACATCATGAAGATTGGTACCTGATACCCTCCTTTTGTGGTATAGAGAAAAATAGATCCTAAAGAAAGTCCAACCAAATCAATCAACCCAAAAACACCCTAGAAAGAAAAGTTTTACAACTTACACGTAGTTTTGCTGCCAACATGCCCAAGAAAAGCAGCAACTTCCTTCATCCCCTGGAGCTTGCCACCTGTGGTACCGAATCCATGAGGCTGGTAATCGGCAGCAGCGGTGATGAAAGAGTGGTAGTCCCAGAATCCCACGGCGTGCGCCACCGGCGAGTTACGCTTGGAGAAAAGGTCCTCAAAGTGGTAAGCTTGGAAGTAGTCAGAAATGGTCTGGTTACAACAATAAACAGACCATCCTTTACACTCCCACCCCTTGTCGCACACCTTCTTGCCCTTCACTATCTTCACCAACGGCTTCACCGCTGAATCCTCTTGACCGTTCACAACGTTGATCGCTAGCAGCATTGCAGCTGCCATTGAGAAAAGCAGAAGCCATTTTTTCTCCATATGTTTTCCTTTGATTATTTTTGTGTTGTGGGATGGTGAAGGTGGAAATGGAATGAAACGAAATATATGGAATTTAGAATATTAATGGTTTTGGGGAGTGAAAAGGAAAGAAAAAGAAAGTGTAACAAATAGAGTTAGGAGGACACTGTCGATGTGTAACGCTCACCCACCACCTTCTGGTTTTGCTTCAAATCTATTTCTTCCTTTGAGTGCAAGGGAAGCAAAAAGTAGCAGAGAATTTGATCGTCTTTTGCTTTCCAATTAAGAATCTAAGAAGGGGTGGTGATTCACTTGCTTTGGATCCAGATGAGCTTTTGCTTTTCAGGTTACGTATAAAGGTTTGGAGCGTAGTAGGGCTTTTATTTGGTTGGATAATTTCTTGGCCTGGTCCAGTTTGGACCTTGAAATTGGAATATGATGGTTGGATCTTTGTGGCCCAAAATCTGATCAATTGGTTGGCATGCGTATTTATTGGGTTTGCATGCATATTGATTGAGTCGACACTCCACAGCAACGCGCGTGCCCGCAGAGAGTCTTAGATCTTAGCTCCATGATCTTCCCCGTGGTCTGCCTTTCACGTTCGCAGTTTTAACTTGTACCACACTCTCTCTCTCTCTTGTTTCCCGTTCCTTCTCTGTTTGGCTGACGAGAAAATGCGGGAAAGATAAAAGGAAAAAATAGTCATCGGAACTACAACTGTGTTGCGAGTTATATATTAGTTAAAGTGTAAATAGTAGTTTATTATTCTACATTGATGAAGTATATATGTAATACCAATTGTAGCTCCTTTATATACTCAACTTTTGATATTAATGAATATATAAGAAATTCTCAAATATTGTCATATATATTTTTGGTATTTACCATGTTTAGTTTAATATGGCATCAGAGCAGTTCGTTCTTGGTAACCTATGTGCTTTAATTTTGTGCCCACATTTTTCGTGATTTCCTTCGTTGAAAAAAAAAAAAAAAAAAGTGAATAGTATCGCGCTACAATACAGCGCAATGCATGAACAATGGTATGCTTTGTGAACAGTGATCCTTTACAGTGCCGTAAACAGTGATTGCTACAGTCGTGAATAGTACTCTGCTACAGTGCCGTGAACAGTGCTTTGTGCCCTTATTGTTCATGATTTTGTTCAATGGCTCAATATAATCATAGTGTTGTTATGCATCTTGGTGGAACAAATAAATGGATAATTGATACTGGGGCCACTGATCATGTGACTAGTGACCCTAGAGTGTTTGATGAGTTATGTGACTATGTTCGTGATCCGTATATTACTAGTGCAAGTAGAGCACCTTCCTCTGTGAATGGTGAATGCACTATCTCTCTGACTCCAACCTTATCACTGGTCCGTGATTTACTTGTTCCTGATGTTAAGTGCAATATTTTGTGGGTAGGAAAACTTCTTGATACCTTGTATTGTTTTGCTCACTTCTACCCTACGTATTGTTATTTTCAAGACATTCAAACTCATAAGATAATTGGTCGTGGTAAAAGAATAAGGGGTTTGTACATCTTGATTATGGAGGATACTGTTGTTTCTGGTTCAAATAATCATCAAGTTTTAAGTGCTAAAGTGGATGACATACATCAATTTGGTTGTGGCATCATTCAGTTATATGAAGGATCTATTTCCTTCTTTGTTTCGCACTTGTAGTGATTCACAGTTCAAGTGAGAAACATGTGTCATGGCCAAGAGTCATCGTGTTTCCTTTCCCGTAAGTGATTCTAAAGCTACTTTGCCATTTGATTTGATACATTCTGATGCGTGGGGTCCGGCGAAAGTTACTTCTAGTGGATTTCGTTGGTTTGTTACTTTTATTAATGATTGTAATCGGTTACTTGGGTGTTCTTGATGAAGAATAAGAGCGATGTTCTGTTACTTCATCAAGAACTTTGTACAATGTTGTCTACTTAGTTTCAGACCAAAGTTAAGGTCTTCAGGTCTGATAACGGAGGAGAATATGTGAATCACACTTTGACATGTTTTTTTCGTGATCATGGTATTATTCACTAGACGACTACTCCTTTTACACCCCAACAAAATGGTATGTCTGAACGGAAGAATCGTCAAATAATGGAGGTTGCTCGCTCCTTGATGTTGGATAAATGTGTTCTTAATCATTTGTGGGGTCATGCTGTTTTGGCTGATGTGTATTTGATCAATCGTGTTCCAAGTAGGGTTCTTGATTTTCAGACACAGCTTGATGTGCTACAAAAACATGTTTATCTTGTTTCTGTATCAAAGCTTCCTCCAAAAGTGTTTGGGTGTATTGCGTACGTGCATGTCTACTCTCATCAGCGGAGTAAACTTGATGCATGTGCTCTCCGATGTGTCTTTATTGGGTATGTTAACAATAAAAAAAGTTATAAGTATTATCATCCTCCAACTCAAAAAACTTATATTACCATGGATGTCACCTTCCACGAGGAAGTTTCGTATTTTGTGAAGCCCTCTTCCGACTCTCCACTTCAGAAGGAGAGGGGGAGTGAAGTGCATATTCGAAGAGATGGTATGGATGATGTGTTACAGGCAGAGTTGGGAACATAACCTATTACGTTGCGTGATACTGATCAGTCGGCTACAGATAGTGATCGATCACCTATCATTCCCGGAACTATTTATATTAACGACATATCAGATGTACCCAGCGAGTTGCCTGTTAGTATGTCTGACAAATTACCTTCTGATGATCGGTTGCCTGCTGCTGATATGTCTAACGAGTTGCCTGATGATGGTTCGTCCAATGATGATTCTTCTAACAGTTTGGTACAAGATGGTGGCATACATGAGGTAAATTCTGACGATTCTTCTACTTATCAGTTGCCTCCACGAGCTAATCGTGGAAAACCTAAAGTATAATATGAGCCTGATATGCATGCCAAAGCCAAATATCCTATCAACAATTATGTGTCTACTCATCGTTTGTCTAAACTTGTCTAAACCATATGCATCTTACATATGTCAGCTATCTAGTGTATCAATTCCAACAAAATTGCAAGATGCTTTGTCTGATCCTAAGTGGGTTAATGCCATGAAAGTTGAGATGGAAGCTTTGGAAAAGAATTCTACTTGGGATTTGGTTCCTTTACCAAATGGGAAGAAAGTCGTTAGATGTAAATGAGTGTTTACTATTAAGCACAAAGCAGATGGTTCTATTGACCGGTATAAAACCAGATTAGTTGCTAAGGGTTATACTCAAACATATGGGGTGGACTATCATGAGACTTTTGCTCTTATTGCCAAACTTAATATTGCGCGTGTTCTTCTGTCCTTAGCAGCAAATCAGGATTGGCATCTGTTGCAGTTTGATGTTAAGAATGATTTCCTTCATGGTGATCTTAATAAGAAAATTTATATGGATCTCTCACCTGGTATTGGAACATCTCCTGGAAAAGGTGTTATATGCAGGTTATGAAAGGCTTTGTATGGTTTGAAACAATCTCATAAAGCGTGGTTTGGGAGGTTTACAAGTTCAATGAAGAAGTTTGGGTATATCCAAAGTCATTCAGATCATACTTTGTTTCTAAAGCAACAAAATGGTAAGCTAACTGCATTGATTATTTATGTTGATGACATGATAGTGACTGGTGATGATCAGAAGGAGATACACGCCTTCAAAAGTACCTAGCTACTGAATTTGAGATGAAAGAATTGGGTGAATTGAAGTATTTTCTTGGAATCAAGGTTGTACGATCCAATCATGATATTTTTCTGTCTCAACGGAAGTATGTTCTTGATTTGTTAGCTGAAACAGGTATGTTAGATTGCAAACCTGTTGATACTCCGATTGAGCAGAATCATCGTCTGGGCTTATTTCCAGATCAAGTTCTTACTTACAAGGAACAGTATCAGAGGCTTGTGGGGAGATTAGTTTATTTATTTCACACTCGCCCTGACATTGCTTATGCAGTTAGTGTGGTAAGTGCAATCACCTAGTGAAGCTCATATGGATGCAGTAACCCGTATTTGAGGTACTTGAAGATGGCTCCTGGCAGATGCTTGGTTTTCTCTAAGAATGGTCATTTGAATGTCGAAGGGTATACAGAAGCAGATTGGGCATGTTCTATCACTGATCAGCGATCTACATCTGGATACTTTACGTTTGTGGGTGGTAATTTAGTTACTTGGAGAAGCAAGAAACAAAAAGTGGTGGCTAAGTCAAGTGCAGAAGCTGAGTTTCGTGGTATGTCTCATGGTGTATGTGAGTTGTTGTGGTTAAAAAAGTTGTTGAGAGATCTTGAGTTTAAACCCAAGGGTGCTATGAAACTTCATTGTGATAACAAGGTTGCCATTGAGATTTCTCATAATCCAGTGCAACATGATCGAACATGTTTCATTAAGGAAAAATTGGATACTGGAATTGTAATGTTTCCGTTTGTGGGATCTGAAGATCAACTTGCTGATATTCTTACTAAGGTTGTGTCTAATAGTGTGTTTTCCAACTCGCTTGACAAGTTGGGCATGCGTGGCATCTTTGCACAAACTTGAGGGGGAGTGTTGCGAGTTATATATTAGTTAAAGTGTAAATAGTAGTTTATTGTCCCACATTAGTGAAATACATATGTAATACCAATTGTAACTCATATATATACTTTACTTTGGAGATTAATGAATATATGAGAAATTCCCAAATATTGTCATATATATTTTTGGTATTTACCATGTTTAGTTTAATAAACTGCACTAACAATGCTTGCAATTTTCGTTTCGAATGTGCAATCTCGTCTCATTTTCCTAGCAGCCAAATGGGGAATATTTCATTTGCAACATTGTGATTTACATGATTGATATAGTGTCTGTTTGGTTACAATGGCTCAATATTTTTGCTTTTTTTCTTCTTTCAACTGTTACTAATTTGGTTGAGTTCCAAACTGTGAAATGCTCTACATGTAGGAAGTTCTTGTTCTCTCTCTAGTTTTTACTAATCTGCTAGACAGGTAGACCTCAATTGTTTGGAGGGTTTGCGTTGCTGATGTATCGAAGAGGAAATAGTCTAGTACAAGAGGTTTTCTTATTTTGTTAAAGTCTGTTAATCCTTCAATCACTCAACTAATTTTGTCTAATCAAAAGGACTGTAAATAGAATTTCAAGTTCTGCTCTTGCAAATGACAACTTTAATACTTTAATATGGTTATCTATCATGGGACTAAGCTCAAATGCTCTTTCAAAATATTATTGTATAAAAAACCCGAGGAGGTGCGATTTGTGTAACGATGTTTTTTAGCACGAGATGAGATTTGAGTTGCAAGATAAACACAGAGAATATTTTGGTGATCACTCTTAATATTAATTAATAGGATTTTTGCAAGTGATTTGATAGGTCCATTGTATGGAATCGAAAGTCTTTAAAATATATATATATATATATATATTATATAATAGAAAGCGAGAGCCCCAATTTGGGGTCACGCATGCTGACAAAGTTTTTGGGGTCACGCAGTTAACAAAAGATTAGGACAAAATTAACCCTCAACCAAAAAAATTCAAAAACAGACCAATATAATATACCAAATCATGCAGGGGTAATTTGGTCTTCATAAAATATAATATAAATGTAAGTGAGAAGAGAGAAAAGAATAAAAAAATTGAAAGGATAAGTGAAAGTGGTGTGCCCAAGTGAAGGGGAAAGAAAAATATAATAAAAAAAATAAGGAAAATGATGAATAATGTGTTCAAAACATCTTAAGAGGTACGTAGTGTTAGTGATAATATGATTAAATCAGTTGTTTACTAAATATTATTTTCTTTATAAAAAAGATCTTTCGCATACGGATAATAATATGATTAAATTAATTATCAATTTTTTTTTTAACAAACGATATTATCTACACTAAAGGGGGAGGGGTGGGCTTAGCCTCACAATGAGTTAGCAATAATGTGATTCAATCAATTGTTTATTAAATATTATTTTCTATATTCTTAATGTAAGTTATATAGAAACCGATTTTAGTATGTGGGGTTTCTTCTAGCATGATCTAAAATTATTCATTTACTTCAAATATTTAACTTTCATTTTGTCAATTTACACATATAAATACATTTAAAACGTGTAAGTCACGCTTAGCACGTCGTGATTAAAAAAATACCTCATGCACACGCATGAGGGCGTGCGTGAATGCTAGTGTTTTATGATGCTAGTGGTTTGTATTTGTCCATATATGTCAAATGATTCCATCTTTTTTGGGTATTTTGAAAATGGACAAGGATTGTCTGCCCTCCTAGTTGTGGTGCCCTTCCATGCCCTCCTATTTTGTGCGGTAACGGTTAAGTCACGTCAACATTTTATATTAATTTTTTAATGAGATAATAAGACAAAAAACAATAAAAATATAAAATATTGACGTGACTTAACCGTGGCCGCACAAAATAAGAGGGCATGGAAGGGCACCACAACTAGGAGGCAGACAATCCTTGTCCTTTGAAAATACATAAAGAAAACGACAGCCACTAACTACATCTAATCACTATAAGAGTTGTTGATTATTTTTTAATTATTTTGTTTTACCGACCAGGAAAAACGATTCTATTAGTTGGAATCCGAATCCTCTTTGTGAAGATTTTGAAGATCTGTGAATCGTGTCAGTTCATCGGATATTGTGCGGTCAGAAATTATTTTAAATTTTATGATTTAAAATTGAACACAAACAGTACCTGACGAAAACTGACCGCACGATGTACAATAAGCAGATACAATTTACGGATTCTCGAGATCATCACAAAGAGAATCCGAAGAAGATCATGTTGGTCCAATAAGCTTTCTTGATTTGCAGCCATTATTCTCAAAGTAGAGTGCATGTTTCTCACCACCTTTATTAGATTAATTTAAATTTTAAAATTTGTATAGTTAATGGATTAAAACCAAAGGGTGGTGAGTAAAATACTTTCAAGCTTGTGAAAGTTCTAGCACTAACGGAAATTTAATGAGTCTAGTACGCGTGTCAACCATAAATAGAATGAAAGTAACTAGCTTTACAATGTGTGCTACTACTTGAAACACGGTGCATCATCAGGATTGTGAATTTTCATCCAGTCTCCCACGTCATGAATGATTACCTTTTTTTTTTTTTAACTCGTAATAAAAACGTAGAATATTGATTAATGCATATGTAGTTGAGCCATTTGAATTGTGACACATATTTGACCACGACTGCACGAGGGCTTAAGCTGCCTGGTACGAACCATGCAGATACTGCAACGTCGATATGAGAGTGGGGACGACGAAAATTACATCACTCGAATTTCTAAAGTGGGAGTCGGGATTCAGTCAAGAGTACTGCACAACGGCACCATTCGAAATTTAGCATAACTTCCTGGACGGTGCAATCCGGCAGCAAAATCGCCGAATTAGATTGCATCTATATAAAGAAAAAAGTCCAGCGTTGATCCTGCGCGTGATGTTTTTTGAGCCGTTGATATGCAAAACTCAACATGCAAAGAGATTCTCTCATGTCATCGTTTCATTAAAAGTCCGCCGTTCATGAGACTGTTACTGCATTCTTTTAACACGTGGTAAATACTTATTGGACAAAAACACTATTGAAACCAAATATCAAGTGTTAATATGCAAACTCTACATAATAATTAGTACTACAGTCTAGTTGTACTCTTTTCACTTTTAAGTAAGATGTTTCACCGCTTTTCCGTTAGATTATATTGTTTGTTAAAAGCAAAAATTGCAAACTCCACGTATATCGACGGTCAGAAACGTACGCATGAGCGACTTAATTCATGAGTTATGACATTGTTCAAACGCGTATCACTAACAATAGAAAGAAGTGCAAAAAAGGAGAAAAAGAAAAAGGAAAAGGTCTTCACCAACCAGCAGCCCACGCGTGGAAATAACGAGTGTCTTCTAACACTGGCGTAGCAACATCGAACGGCCAATGTCCGCCTCCGCAGAATCGTTATCTGACATTGGAACAGCAACTCACTTGACCTGTCTTGTACAATTATGTATGTCTTTACCACTTTTAATTTTTATTTATTTATTTTTAGCCCAAAAGGTCCTTTTTTTTTTTTGGTCGAATTAGCCCAAAAGTCTTTAAGTCCCTACCTTTTAGAAATTGTTTATTAGTCAGCCCCTTTCATTTGCTGCCTTTTCATTTCTTACGGAAAAACTGACAATCATAGAGAGAGAGGCTCAGTGCTGGAAGCTCCCTGCATTTTCCTTTCACTTTGGAATTTAATTGGGTAATTTTGGGTTGATCTTGTTTTTCTTTTGATCGTTTTCTGTTAATTTTGTGAAATTATTGATTAATTTTTTGTATTGGGTTTTAGGTTTTGATGGGTTTAAGGTTTTGAGTGAGGGAAATTTTGGGATTACTTGGAGGGTTTATTGATGATGGAGAATCAGCTCGTGGGCTCAGAGATTCATGGATTCCATACGATGCAAGGTACGGACTGTGCTGTTTTTTATTTATGATCTAAGTCAAAAACTTGTAATTTTGCTCTGTTTGTATGTGTGTGTGTAATTTGGTGTATACTGGAAAGTGATTGGTTTTGGTTATTGAAGAAAGTGAATTTTTCATTGGATTATCGCTTTTCGAAAGTAATTTACATGTTCTGCGAAAGCAAGAGCTTGGAGCTTGGAATTCCACACAGAAAGTGTTATCTAGTGAATCCAGAAGCGAATTTTGCACGAATAAAAGCTATAAAGATAATATTTTTATGTGCTAATTGTGAGAGAGAGAGAGAGAGAGAGAGAGAGAGAGAGAGAGAAATGCATAGGAAGTGTCGGAAAAAAAGAGAGCCTTCTTTCTCGTTTTTATTGTGGGGGATCAATGAAACAAAAGCTATAGAAAGGCTTTATCTTTATGGTTTGTACTTTGTAAATTATGTTTGGGAGCAATCAAGTTGCTGGATGAACTTTTACAATGAAAGCTCAGGATGATTAGTGCCGAAGTCGCCAGCGTAGAAATGCCCAAGAACCATGTCAAACTAGATTTTACATTTGCAATTTGCAAAGCTGCGATAGCTTGATATACGCAAGATTTACAGTTCATTGGGAACTAGGAAAAGACAAGAATAGATAAAATGACAAAGATTAGATATCCAGTTCATACTGTTCAGATGGTTGGATCAGACTTTGTTTCCCTGTGTTCAATTCTTTTAGTCAATTCTTTTAGTAACTATGTGCGTCTGTTGGTTCATAAGGCAGTTCTGATTATGACAGTGAATTCTTGATCAGATTCCTTAATTTCACATGTTACTACCAGGATGTAAGTTCCCTTGCTTATTTTTCTTGTTGTGGGTTCTTGTTTCATGCACAGATTTGGATGTTCCGACTATTATGGAAGAAGCCAAATCAAGATGGCTCCGCCCAAATGAAATTCATGCAATACTTTACAATCACAAGTATTTCACCATCCACGTCAAGCCAGTGAACTTGCCCAAAAGTAAGTATCTGTTACAGTATATAGTGAGGTGATTATGTTGTGTCGTATAACTATTGTCCCTCCCCATACTTAATTCATCCTCTTCTGATTTCAGCAAACTTTTCCTTATATTGTTTACTCATGATGAAAATGCAACTTTGGTAGCAGTAACTTTTCCATATTCTCTTGAAAACTACGTCTACAGAATATTTATGTTTTAGTTTCCTTACAAGAGTAATGCTCTCCTTGTGAGTTTTGATGAATTAATACACCATTTAAGTATATATGATGAGATGAAATACATTTGCAAGTACAAAGGATTTGCATATGAGGTTAGGCATAGATAGGTAATAATCAGTATCATAAATTAATAATTCCTATAGTTGTAGTTCTATCAATGATAACAGAGAAGCATGTTTCCCTTCTAGTTTTGATGAATTTTGCACACACAGAATGACTTTGACATGAGATATCTAGTTACTGAAACTGCTATGTTCCCAATCTTGGTAATTTTTGTAAATGTTACAGGTGGCACCATTGTACTGTTTGATCGGAAGATGCTTAGAAACTTCAGGAAAGATGGCCATAACTGGAAGAAGAAAAAGGATGGGAAGACAGTTAAAGAAGCTCATGAACATTTGAAAGTGAGTGTTGTATTTGCCTTTTTTTTTCCCTATGGTGCTAGTTGTAGCATCACTAGATTTACGACTTACTTAGCTCAGTGAATTGCTGGTTCTTCCCCAAAATTTCTACTCGTGTTTCCGTTTTTTCGTAATTGTCATGATAACATCAAATTGTTTCTTGTCGTATGCTATGCTGGAAACTATAATTTCATGGAGAATTACACTTGTCTAACTCAATAAAAGAGATGGCCCTGCATAGTGTTGAATATCAATCTTTTAAAACAACTGCATAAAGTTGGGATTTGGATTGATTATTGAAAAGGCTGCTTCTTAGTGCTCAATGCCTAGTTTTAAATATTGCAAGTATTTTTTCAACTGCACACAATCTCATTAATCAAATTTCCAAAATTTTCATTTGTTTTAATGGTTCAGGTTGGTAATGAAGAAAGAGTTCATGTATACTATGCACATGGTGAAGATAGCCCAACCTTTGTCCGGAGGTGTTATTGGCTACTTGATAAGTATGTAATTATTACAGTTTACATGGATTCATTAGTGAATTCTATTCTTAGTACCAGTATCTCATATGAGACGACTCATATAGAGTAGTCTTACTGATGGTACTGTTTTTTTTCTTGTTGCAGGAGTCTAGAACATATAGTACTTGTTCATTACCGTGAAACACAAGAGGTGGTTTTTTTGTAGCTCTTTTTTTTTTCAAGTTCAATATGAAGCGCCTTCAAAATTTATGTTCATTTTTAGGGCATGAATAGTCTGTTATTGCAGTCTTAGAATATCTAAGTGCACACTATTTTCTTAGTTTTCAACAATTTTCCGTTTAGGGGTTTACGGTTAAGCATAGTGAGAACTTGGTAATAGCTTCACAAATAAGAGGGAGAACTTGCCCGTCTTTGGAACCAATTCTTTTTAGAAACCAACTAGAACTTCTGACCTTATATGGGCTTGCTGTTGCTTACCATACAGGTTCAGGGTTCTCCGGTCACACCTGTGAATTCAAACTCTAGTTCTGTCTCTGACCCATCTGCTCCATGGTTTTTATCAGAAGAACTTGATTCTGGGGCTAACAACGCATATTGTGCTGGTGAAAATGAGCTTCCAGGTGATGATGACTTATGTTATTCATTTTTTGTTTTGGAATAGGCTCCCATTTCGGGAAACCATAACAGAATTTGGAGTGTGGTGATGTTAGAAGAAATAAATTACTTTTCATGATAACAGTCGTTTTTCCATTATTACTTGATATTTTATTAATGATTCTTTTCTTTGTTTAGTGAAGGTTTGCTACTTCCTATTTCTATTTTTCTTGAAAACAGATATACAATGTGCTTACTCTTGGGTTTTGATGATCTACAGAGCTTGGTGACAGGTTGACTGTTAATAATCATGAACAGAGGCTCCATGATATTAATACACTTGAATGGGAGGAACTTCTGGTTACAAATGATTCTAAAGAAAGTAAGTGATCAGATAACAGTTATTGCAATGCCGGAATTCAGAATGATGAAAATACTAACCATTATTCTCTCTCTCTGTCAATTCTTTGTGGTGGGGGATTTTGTGGTGCCAGAGCCAGACAACATTTCAGGCTATGACCAGCAGAATCAAGTCGTGGGAAATGGCTCCAATAATGGTGTAAGTAGAATTATTCATAATTCTTACTTTTTTACAGACCGTTTAATCTAGTTCTTCTGCATTGACAATTTATTGTTTCTTATACACTTTTGCATTTTATTATTCTTTATATCTTTGATCTGTAGTATGTGGTCGCATATTGTTTTGTTCCAGCTCATTTGGATAAATGGTTAGTCTTTGCAGGGAGCCAGCAGTTTATCAGCTGAAATTTCTTCTATTGGTAATTTAACAAATCCAACCACGGAGAGGGAAAGCATTCCGTTCAATCTTCCAGGCAGTCATGTTGAGACTGTGGGGGGTGAAGTGAATTCAAATGCCCAGAGAAGGGATTCTATTGCCAAGGAAGACAAGATAGTTTTGGATACTAATGGATTACATAGTCAAGACAGTTTTGGAAGGTGGATAAACGAGATCATGACAGACTCTCAACCTTCAGTGGAAGACCCAGTACTTGGTTCCTCACTTTCAGCTGCGCAAAATTCATTTGCTTCTCCCGCTATGGATCATCTTCAATCTTCTGTTCCTCAGCAAATATTTAACATAACTGATATTTCGCCTACATGGGCTTTTTCAAACGAAAAAACAAAGGTATCCTCTTTGCTTTAAACCCCATAGTGTACTGCTTAGCATAAATTTCAGCCTCTAATTAAGTCCTTTTGCAGATTCTAATCACTGGCTTCTTACATAAAGAGTTTTTTCATCTTGCAAAGTCGGATCTACTTTGTGTTTGTGGTGATGTATGTCTTCGTGCGGAAATTATTCAGACCGGGGTGTATCGCTGTTTTGTACCTCCACATTTGCCCAGAATAGTAAACCTTTTTATGAGTATTGATGGCCATAAACCCATCAGCCAAGTACTACACTTTGAATATCGTGCTCCTGTTTTGAGTGATACAGTAGTTTCTTCAGAAGATAACAAGTGGGAAGAATTCCAAGTACAAATGCGGCTTGCTTATTTGCTTTTCTCCTCATCTAAGAGCCTTAACATTATATCTAATAAAGTGCCCCCGAATGCCCTGAAAGAAGCCAAGAAGTTTTCCCACAGAACCTCTCACATATCTAATAGCTGGCCATATTTGATGAAGGCAATTGAAGAGAACAAAACTCCCTTACCGCTGGCAAAGGATAGTCTGTTTGAACTAATTTTGAGGAACAGGCTAAAGGATTGGCTGTTGGAGAAAGTTGTTGAGGTCTCTAAAACTAAAGAATATGATGCTCATGGTCAAGGAGTAATCCATTTATGTGCTATTCTAGAATATACTTGGGCTGTTCGCTTGTTTTCATGGTCTGGCTTGTCATTAGACTTTCGTGATAGACGTGGATGGACGGCCCTTCATTGGGCGGCATATTGTGGAAGGTATGCCATTTTTCTATTCAATATATGTTTTAAAAATTTATAACCATTTGATAAATTATTGTGGAAGGTATGGTTTTATAAATTCAGTTATTTGTTTTAAATTGTATTAGTCTGAAACATATCTTGTACGTCATTCACTAGTTAGATTTTCTGTGTTCCTTTGGTACTCGTATAGTAGAACTTTTCCAACTCTATCCGCTGCTCACGATAGCTTGAGCTTTATGTAGTAATTTTTATCTTCTTGATTTTGGGCGTATTTGTTTTACTTGCATCTGAAATTGTTACATGCATTCTGTGATAAGATTGGAAGCATATCTTCCGAGAGATTTTCTTAATGCTAAAACACTCGATGTGTAGGGAGAAAATGGTTGCAGTACTTTTATCTGCCGGGGCAAAGCCAAACTTGGTCACAGACCCCACAAAAGATAACCCTGGCGGATCCAATGCTGCTGATCTTGCATTCATGAAGGGCCATGATGGCTTAGCAGCTTATCTTTCAGAGAAGGCTTTGGTAGAACAATTCAAGGATATGCGCATGGCTGGAAATGCTAGTGGCTCTCTTGAAATTCGCTCAAACTATGCAGCAAACTCTGAGAACCTCAGTGAGGAAGAGCTATATCTGAAGGATACTTTGGCAGCTTATCGGACAGCTGCTGATGCAGCAGCACGAATACAGGCTGCCTTCAGGGAGAACTCACTTAAACAAAAGACTAAAGCGATTCAGTATTCCATTCCAGAGGCTGAAGCACGTGGTATTATTGCAGCACTGAAAATTCAACATGCCTTTAGAAACTATGAGGCAAAAAAGAAGATCAAAGCTGCTGCTCGCATTCAATATAGGTTTCGTACTTGGAAGATGCGTCAAGAATTTCTTAGTTTGCGTCGTCAAGCTATCAAAATTCAAGTAAATCCTCTTCCCTTCTCTTCTTTCTGGTATAGTTGAAATGTCAATATAGCTGGTATGAACCACACAGGGACATAGACCAAATCCTTTTGGAAGATCAAATTTAAATAGGAAAGATTTAGTCAATCTACTGTCAGTCAGTCGCCACTAAAACATCTATGATTGGTCAAATTGCAACCTTGTTTGGTTTTCGGTAACTTTAACTTGGGTTGTTAGACATGACTAGGGCATGGAAATTGCAACTGGATTTGCGTAACCATTGTATTATTAACTCTTAAGAGTACAGGAAAAACCGGTTAATTGAACTGGCATTTTATGCAGGCTGCTTTTCGGGGCTTCCAAGTGCGGAGGCAGTACCGTAAAGTTCTCTGGTCAGTTGGAGTGCTTGAGAAAGCTGTTTTGAGATGGCGCTTCAAAAGAAGAGGGCTTCGTGGGCTTAAGGTGGCCCCAGCTGAAGTCAGTGCAGATCAGAATCCGGAAAGTGATACAGAAGAAGACTTCTACAGGGCCAGCCGGAAACAAGCTGAAGAGCGTATTGAAAGATCTGTTGTACGTGTTCAGGCCATGTTCCGCTCAAAGAAAGCACAACAAGATTATAGTAGGATGAAGATGGCCCACAATGAAGCAACGGTGAGTGATCTGGTTTGGACCTTCTTTCAGTGTTACATTACAATTCTGCAGATACATAAACCAATCAATTCTTTTTATCTTCCGCAGCTGGAATTTGATGATTTTCTTGATCCTGATGCAATCATGGATAATTGAAGAAACTTCGGAGGTCCGGACGGGCAATTGATAACATTTGAGGGGTTGTGCTCTCTGCTTGTGTAGCCTGTACATCTTGTAAATGCCTAGAACAATTAGTTCTGTGCTTTAGACCCTTTCAGACCGTTTTTAGGATTGTTGGGAAGGTCTTTCAGTGTTGTATGATCAGCAGCCGGTCCTAATACGTTGCTTCTCGGCTTTTAACGTCATTGTGAACGTTATGAGCACCAGATCTTCCTTATAAATTCAGTCTTTTTAAGCTTCTTCCGGGCACAACATTTTGACATGGTTCCAGATGTCCTCGTATCCGAAAGATAGTTTTCTTCGTTTGCTTGTTTAGTTCTTTTTATGCAAGTGATATTAGTTCTTTAAGATCTCGGTTGATAGGAATAAATGCACTTAACCACTTTAGCTATAAGCCGCAAACCATATGCATCCATATGCATCCGTTATAACCCGTCAACGACCATGAGGCAGAGTAGACAATTAATCTAGCAACTGGTTTGGTGCACAATTGAGCTTCACAGGTATGGGCCCGGTGCAACTTAGGGAGACAATGCTTACTGAATGGTTGGTTGTGAGAGGTGGTCACAATTACCAGGAGTTGCCTAACTAAATGGCAGTACCAGCAAGATTCAATTGCAGTCGAAAAAGGAAAGCATAGAGGCAGAGTTGACAATCTGTAAATATTTATTACTTCTGCAATCTAGTTACCAATACAGAGTAAGGAAACTAACACATCTATCCAGAACACAAAATAGTAATTGAAACGAGGGCACGCTAGGTTCCGAAGCAAAAACTTGCTATCTAAGATAACATATCCACTTTACATGAGCACCGATTCATAAATAGCCAACGTCAATTCAACCGAAGAGCATCAGTGGCAGGAAAGCCACTGTGTCGATCGCTTGCGGCATAGTTGCTTGCCCATTCATCCCTATTTTATGTATTGTGAAAGCCACTTGAAGCCTTCACCGTACCCCATCTTGCGGACAATGCTGCACATGAACACCTCAAGCGGGCGGACATTGGAATCGGTCAGATTGACCTTCCCCTTGCCTGTGGTGAAGTTAGTCAGGCCCAAATGGTAACGTAGCTCATCCTCTGATGCAGCATAAGGTATGTCGATCTTGTTTCCCAAAATAAGAAACGGGACAGTTGCCAGTGACTCGTCGGAGAGTAGAGCATCAAGCTCCTTCTTCGACTCTGCAAATCTCTCCTTGTCGTAAGCATCAACCAGGTAGACCACAGAATCCACCTAAACAATCAAACGATCGTAAAACATCTATGAATATATGCCCATCGCATAAAGCAAAATCTTGATCTAATCCCCGATGTGAAATTATTGTCCTAGGTTCAACACTCACAAGTCACCCTTTACACCGAAAATCAATCGAATAATAAATAAACAATCAATTGGCATTATAATAAGCAGAAGAACCAAACTCTTGACTGCAACCCTGCACCTACAACTACAACTTCAAGCGACTAGGAATAAAATCACACGGAATCCACTGAATTTCACACCCATGGATGCGACAACAAAACCGCGGCATTGCTTAAATATTCATTCAGTCACTAGCAAGGTTAAAAACCATCATTCAAAACTCCAATGGGGCTTCAACCCATTGCATATAAGCACACACAAATACCATACCACCCGCACGTATATGCATTTTTCATATTTTTTTGGGTTTAGGATCGAACATCTACAGCATGCAACCACGATTTCGAAAAATAAATCAGATCAGACACTAAATTAGCATACCAAAAGTAAAGGAAGTGAAATTTGAACAAATAATTGAAGTAAAATTTCAACCTTGGCGTAATAGTCTTTCCAAACTCTGCGAGCGACCTGATGCCCTCCCAAATCAAAGGCCTTGAACTTAATCTTCCCAATACTCAGCTCCTCCGACGTCGGATGCTGCGTCGGTTGGTGCTGAACTAATCTCTGCAACCACCGAATCAAAAACCCTAATTTTTTCAATCCAAAATTCAACAATAATCATTTGAAATTAGCAATAAAATAATTCAAATAAATCAAAACCTCGTCTTTGAGCATGTGAAGCAAGGTGGTCTTTCCGGCATTATCGAGCCCTAAGAACAAGATCTTGGCCTCCTTCTGCCATAGCCCAAGCGACGCCAGAACTCCATAGAACCAATCCACCAGAAACATGATTTCTTCTCTTCTCTTTTAATCGGAGCAGAAATTCAAATCACTGAGATTTTCAATTTTCGAGTGATACAAAAATTTAATCGAGATTTTCCCAAAAAAGTGACGGAAAATCCTAATTTTCTGTTTTGGTTGGCATTTTCAAAGATTTTCCGGCAAAAGTATGTATTTATATGGCACTGTCAGAGTGCGTAAGCTGGACTGGGGTGTGAGTCTGACTGCTTTGGTAGGTAAGCTGAAGGGTTTTGGTGATGGACGGTGGTGACGTGGAGCCGGTGGATAGGACGGGTGACTGGGAAATGCCGGTTTTGGGAGTGCGGATCCTACGTGGAAAGTTGTTATTGGATGATACGCGTCATTAGGTTGTGTCCTCGTGTGCCACCATCGATTTGGAAATTGGTAGACAGGTAGGGTGGTAAGATACCACTCTTGTCCTTGACATAAATGCATACGTGGAGTAAGCTTAGGGCATGGTAGAGTAATTGTCCACTATAACGCAAAGCACCCAATCATCACTTTTTATGTCTTTATTCGAATTTTTTCAAAGGAACCTATCCTTTTTCCGGATTCTTCCGTGATCGTTCATCGTATATCGTACGATCAGTTTTCTCTAGTTACTATTTATATTTAATTTTAAATTTTAAATTTTAAAAGATTTTTTACTATGATCACAATCACGGAATCCTCAGAATCCCCAGAAAAAGAATCTGACGATGATCATTTTTCATTTTTAAATGACAAGTTTCACATCAATTTATTTATTCATCCATTAGTTTAATATAACATATAACCGACTAGATGTATTTGGTTGATAAAAGTGGCACTTAGAAGTGAGCTCGAACTCAAGTGCAAAGAAGAATGTTCTCAATTGAGTTACAAAGCCCGTTGAATGGTTTTGTAAGATACAATTTCAAATTTCACGTCGAACGCTCAATAGAGTGATTTTGGTTATCTGAAACCGCTCTTAGCCATTCCAAAAGCAAATCTCCAACAAGAAGAATCCATGCTCATGGAAATGACAATTGAATCCATCACTAGAAGGGAAATATGGATTAAAAAACAAAGAATTCCAAAAGGAAATGAATATGAAACTGCTGAGAACCAAAAACATTGTGTAATAGTTCATCAGAAAAGAATCACAATCTTGTTCAGGAAGCACAGATTTAAAATCGAACATTGCGACAAATGATATACTGAGTTGGTAATCCTTCAATCTGGTCAAATTCAGATAAGAAATTCCTCTTCCAATATAATTGTGGTCAGAAATTACAAATTTGCAGGAAAAATTACCACACAAATACTGAGCCGAAATGTTCCTCCTACACACTACTCTCTATTTGATATATTGGGAGACCCACTTGAAGCCATCCCCGTAACCCATCTTGCGCACAATACTGCACATGAAAACCTCGAGAGGGCGAACGGTGGAGTCTGTAAGATTCAACTTCCCCTTGCCTGTTGTGAAATTGGTCAGTCCTAGATGATATTGCAGTTCATCTTCTGAAGCAGCATAAGGGATGTCAATCTTGTTGCCCAACACCAGAAATGGAACAGTTGCGAGGCTCTCATCTGAAAGGAGAGCATCCAGCTCCTTCTTTGATTCTGCAAAACGATCCTTGTCGTATGCATCAACCAGGTACACAACTGCATCCACCTGTTCACAGCACAGAAAAAAAAAGAAGTTGAATTGGAAAGCTCGCAGCATTTAGAATGCAAATCAGCAATCCGAAAGAAATTACAATATAACTTAAATCCACTAACAAGAATCAAGGCCAAGAGTATGGACCATAGACGCCATAGGACAAAATAGAAACTGGAGCAAAAGAGCAGGAACTCAGAATTTTATATGAAATCATGAAAACGGCAAGACATGGTGTATCAGAGGGAATCAAAATGAATGCAAGAAGGTAGCTACTACGCTTTTACTTTGATAAAGAAGTCTCAAGTCTGAACCAAAATAAAATCACAATAGATTTGTTCACTTGCAAAGAGAAGCAACCACGCCTAAATCTTTTCTGGAATACCTCATGAGTCATACACCCACTTTCCATAATTAGGGTCATCTTTTTTTTTTCCACTCTTCTCGATGAATGACTTCTCCATTAGGAAGCATGGAGAAGGTTTAAGAAGTGATTTATTAAAACTAGAAAGCATCAACGTGGATACGTGACTTTTGAAAAGATAGGACTCTTTCAAATTAAGGGTCTGAATCATGGAAAATTGAGTTGAAACAATTTCCCATATGTCGGAAAGAAACAGGAAAATAAAAGCAGAAAAACATGGGATGCCAGAAAGAGACAGAAAATATATGTTAATTTGGTTTAAGCTGTTTAACCAGACTCTTTGATGTTTTTTCATCAAATATAAACAATCATTGTCAAGTTAACTGAGAAGGAAATGTTTTGTGACTCGTCGGTAATGGAAGAGTAAGTTATCAACTCTAAGCCCAAGCCACAATCATAAACCACAGTGGCTTTTTATAGGACATCGTGTATGGAAAGATACTAGTAAAACACCTCCTGGAATAAAGAAAGAAGTGCTCTCAGCAAAACCTCCACTGTATATGTTCGCCTCCCACGAATCAGATAAACACCAAGTACATTTCATCCGGGATTACGAAGGCAAACCAGCAAGTGCAAACAAATGTATTGCAAAGCCGATTGTTGGGTCAGAACATGCATGCAGACAAGAAGCCCTCGGGGAGCAAGAAAAAATGATTGTTTTTTAATCAGCTCCCGTTTTGGATATGCAGGTACTAAGAGTCTTCTCACTACCAACCAGCAGAATCATAATAAAAAAGTACTGCATAACAAAGACAAACATCGATATATATAGAAATAAATGACGTTTCAAACAATCCGTCCCAAGTTGAAATTGATCGAAATCTCATAAACAACAGCATTGTATGATATTTTCAAATTGAAAAGCATAACTTCCACTCAATCAGAACAAAACTAGAGATCGCGATTCGCATAAAAGTAGTGGCCGGAGTTATAGTGAAAGCATGAAGTTCATACACCGAAGCAATGTGCAGATCAAAATTTCAGCTGAAAACTACCATCCAATCAAATTCCAACACTAGCAATTCAACCAATCTAATACCTTAGCATAGTAATCCTTCCAGACTCTGCGAGCGATCTGGTGTCCGCCCAAATCGAAAGCCTTGAACTTAATCTTCCCAATGCTGAGCTCCTCCGACGTGGGATGCTGGGTCGGCTGGTGCTGCACCAATCTCTGCAACAAACCCACCACCGCATTCACACACATTCGTCAAAAACAACAAAAAGCCCCACCCAAAATCAAACCTCGAAAAGCCGAAAACGAGGGAGAGAAAGAGAGTCAAACCTCGTCCTTCAGCATGTGGAGGAGGGTCGTCTTGCCGGCATTGTCGAGGCCCAGAAACAGAATCTTGGCCTCCTTCTGCCACAGGCCGAGGGAGGCGAGGACGCCGTAGAACCAGTCGAACAGAAACATGGCGGCGGCGGTGGCTGATTCTTCTCCGGGAGAAGATCGATCGGCGGGGTTGTGAGGGAAGTAGGAAAAAACCCACAAGGAATCGGAGGATGAGGGATCGAATCGGAGGGGGGGGTTTAATAAATGGGTTTGTGGTGATTTGTCGTTTCGGTGGAGACAAGCGAATCCAGTTCGGCGGTACAACTGGAGGAGCCTGGACTCTGATGCCTTTGCTTACCTATAAATATACTATGTAATTTTTGTTGGCTTTTGATTTGTTGTCTTCCTCTTCCTCTTCCTCTCTGTCGTTTTGACTTTTGACCATCAACAGCATTCATCTATGGCAAAAATTAAATAAGATGAAATACACCTAACAGGATCCTCTTCGGATTCATTGGCAAGGATACGAGAATTTATAGTTCGTGTTTGTTTATCATATATTATAAGATATTTTTGTTAGGTATTTTTTATATTTAATTTTAAATAAAAATATTTAAAATAATTTTTGACCGCATAACGTATGATGAAGAACATATATGATTAATAAATTCTCGAGACTCACATAGAGGATTCGTTTTGTGACACCTCCCCTTTTCACAACGTAATTGGACCTCCGCCTTCCAAATTTGACTCAAATTCGAATATCTTCGATGATTTGACTAATAATATGATTATCTAAATTAAGAAAAAAAAAGTCGAACCACGAATTACTAGAATGTATGAAAAACTTGTGTTGAATGACGTCATTCTTTGACAATCCAAATTTTATCAAATTTGTTTTTTTAATAATTCTTTCACTCTCACTTTTATTCATAAATTATCCTATTTTTCATTTTAATATGTCGTTGTTTCTCGCTAACTTTAAATGTATTGTCCGCGTTGCTTTTTTGAAAAAATACTATTGTAATATCAGAAATATTATATTTATTATATTTTTCGTATCACATTTACATATTATTTATAATATAGACGAAACTCATATGTGTGGTGGGTTTTACTTCTACTAGAGAGGTATACAAATACAGCATGAAAATTGTGGAAGTGTATGAAGACAAATCCTGGCCAACATTTGTGTTACCTAGTGTGTTCTTTTTATATTGTTCCAAGTGTTGTAGCTCTTATTCCAACAAAAAAAAAAGTGAGAAAAACTAATGAAAATAGCTTAAAAACTTTGAGTTTTAATCTAAAGAACAAAAATGTGTTGTAAGTGAATAGTACTAGAAGTGACTTTTTAGAGTAAAAATATCATTTTCGTTAAAAGTGAATAGTACTTGGAGTATTTCGTTAAAACTTTTAAAATCAGTGTTGTAGTTTCAACAAAAGAAGCCCAAGTTATGTGACGATAACAATAAAGCCCAATCGTACTAAGACCGGGCCCCTGAATCGCCAGCCCAACCGAAGCCCAAGTTTTCGATTTGGTACTAAAGAGCTCTTTCGTCATTGCGAAATACTATCCGGCAGCTAGGGTTTTGGAGGTGCTCACATATAAGGCCTTGCTTCTGACTTTACAGCGGCTAAGAGAACCCTAAGCCACCCAAGCGTCGACGCTGCTAGATCCATCGTTCTCCTTCCGGTTCGTCTCTCTCGTCTCTTTCTCTCTCTAACTCGATCATCGTCTCCATTTTTGCATCTAATCACTTATTTTGAATTGGGGTTTTTGGATTTGCAGAGATGGCCAAGTCGAAGAATCACACCGCCCACAACCAGTCCCGAAAGGCCCACAGGAACGGCATCAAGAAGCCTAAGAGGCACCGCCACACTTCCACCAAAGGGGTAACCATTTACCTCTCTCTCTCGTCAATTTTTGCATTATTTAAGCTTTTTTGTTAAGTATTTGTTTGTGGGTTTTGTTATTTTGGATTCTGGGTTTCAATTTTTGGGGTTTTAATTTTGGGGAATTGGGTTTCAGATGGACCCCAAGTTTCTGAGGAACCAGAGGTACGCCAGGAAGCACAACAACACCAATAACGAATCCGCCTCCGGTGAAGAGTAGAGTGAGGCCTTCCAATCATGGCTCTGATTGGGTTTTTCTCGATTAGGGTATTTTGATTTCGATGCCGTTTTATGCTTACTTTGTCGTTAGTAACATAGTAGTTTGATGTTACTCAAGTGGGATTTATTTCAATTTCATGTACGAGCAGTACTCCTAATTTATTACTTCTGTTAAAGAGAGGTTTTGAGATACTTTCCGTGGTTCTGCATTCATTTTATCGATTGAAATCGACGAATGCTTAATCTTAATCTTATTAAAATGGTATGGAATTTCAATTTCTTTAGTTTAGATTACTTGTATGGATTGGATTGTGCTTGATAATGGTATTTGGGTTCGCTAAGGTAGGAGCTAGTTGCTCTAATTTATAGCAAGAATTTTTGGTTAGCTGGACACAGTTTCTGAAGGATGTTAGCATCACATCTCTGTGTTTGTTAAGATTTTTGTGTTTTGGCTTTAATGGTTTAATCCATCTTCCGGGCTCTCTGCAGATTAAAATTTGGATTCACAACTGTAGTTAGTATTTGAGTACATATAGGGTTTTGTTTGATATTTTTCCGATTATGGTTTTTGGATCTAGTTGGGGTTTTCCGGTTGGGATGTCGTTTTATGCTTCATTGTATTATTGGTGTAGTTCTTATTTATGTTGATATTATGCTTTTGGGGTCACTTTTTATTTATGATATTTTATTATTAAACCTGTCAATGAATTAAATCTGAACTCTTCGAATCTGGGGCAATTGTCTAGTTTTTTCAGAAAGGGTGTTGATTGTCATATATTTTTTAGCCTTTCACCCTCTTTACTTTTTAGGGTAAATGACAAAAAACTACCTCGAGTATTGGTGTCACGACATTATCATGCCTCATCTTTTAAAATTGATAATGTCATACCTTATCTTTAGAATTTGGTCCAATGTTATACCTCTGTTAGCTTGTCCGTGAATTTCTTAGTTAAATGTTGACGTGGCTTGATCCGGGGTCCAATTCCTTGCCCAGATGGATTCCACGTGGCACCACACCCAATGTTTTCTCATCAAATGGCATCCAGCTAAGATTCCTAATACACATGACTTTCTCACAGGATGACACGTGGATATTCCATTGAAATTTAAAAAAATTAAAAAAGTAAGGGAACGTTGTAAAGTGTGCATTTCGAATTGGTTTTTCCCAGTACACCCAAATCATGCCAATCTAATTCCATTACAATTCTAGAAAAACAAGAACCCTAACCTTAGTTCTCACGGCTCCAAATCTCGAACAATTAGATTAGAAATTCAACGAAAAACCCAAATCATCTTGTCGACTCGCTTCCCTGACTTTGTTGGTGTTGGAGGGGGATTTCATCTGGGTTCCATTGAATTCGAAGAAAAATCGAAGGATTCGATATGGGGTGGTACGTGCTCGAGGATCTTGACAAAATGACGCCTACCTATTGTAATTGTTTTTTTGTGCTTTTGATGATTCCAAATGCATACTGGACTTATTTTTTGGAATGAGTTGAATGTGGGTTTTGATTATTCTTGTTTGAAAATGTGGATTCATACTTTATGAATTCAAAATGGTACATGAGGTGTTGGAATGGGTTGAATGTGGGTTTTGTTTATTCTTGTAGCATTGTTTATTCTTGTTTGAAAATGTGGATTTATGCTTTGTTAATTCGAAATGGTTCCTGGGGTGTTGGAATGGGTTGAATGTGAGTTTTGTTTATTCTTGTAGCATTGTTTATTCTTGTTTGAAAATGTGGTTTATGCTTTCTTAATTCGAAATGGTTACTACGTTGTTGGATAATGGGTTTGTTGCTTTATTGATTTGTTTATTCTTGTGAAGATAAGATGGCTTGTGGTTTGTTGCTTTATTACTTTGTTTATTCTTGTTGAGAAATGGTTAATGTGTTTTGGCTGTTTGCATATAGTTGTGGTTTGTTGCAATTGCATATAGTTGCATATAAAATATTGTGCATTGGTTTTTGTTGTTGGCTTTTAAAATGCAATTAGTTGGATATAGAATGTTGTGCATTAGTTGCATATAGAATGGTTTGTTAGGTTAAAATGCAAGCTTATGTTTGTTGTTGGCTTTTAATTAGGGTTTATTTTTGTGAATTTCAGAGTATCCAGAACTATTCTCTATTGAATTGCATCATGGTGGGGAGATAAGTTATGACATCTACGTTGGGGGAAAAAGTGACATATATAGATTACTGTGATAAAGACCTCATGTCACTGCCGGTGATAGATGATATGGTGGAAGCACTTGGATATAGTGAGCGATTCATGAACTATTATTACAAGATTCCCAACATGGACCTTTCCAATGGTTTGAAGCCGATTCAAAGTGATTCCGATGTTCAGTCAATGTGCAATTTTGTGCCAAAAGATAAAGTGATTGAGATGTACATTGAAGAATTGACGACAGAAGAAGTCGTAACCCAAGAGCAACAGTTTCTGAAGTTCATGGAAGTCAATAGTCCAAGTAAATTAGTTATTGAGGAGATAAGTAGTTTAGAAATGGATGTTGGGCCAACATCACTTAAACCAATAAGATATATGGGCTTACTAGCTATTGAAGGGCCAGAAGTGGATGATTGTTGCACATCTCAAGTAGTGCAAACACGTGTGACTGAGGTAGGAGAGATAAATGCTGATTATAAGAATGGTTAGAAAGAGAAAAATTATGAAGAGCCAGGGGAGAGTAAGGGGCAATCTGTGGCTGAGGTAGGAGAAGAGGATACTAAGGTAGGAGAAGGGGATGTAAGAGAGGGGGATGTATGCGAGGGGGATGCTGAAGTATTCTTTGATGTACCTATTAGTTTGGAGGGGAATGTTGAAGAAGAGAATGAAGAAGTTGTTGAAGAAGATGATAGTGACTTTGAAGAGAGTGAATATGGGAGTGATGCTAATAACCCAGTGTTTTCCAAGTTTGATGGTATTCTAGAAGAAAGGGAATCTGAGCACAGAAAAAAAGGAACTCTGAGCAAACAGATGAAAAAGATTATGAGTAAAGAAGTGCAAGGCAATTTGAGCAAAGCTGGGAAAGAGAATAAGAGCAAAGGGAAGAAGAATTTGATACTGCAAATGTGGAACAAAATGTGGTTGATGATCCAGACTATAACTCTGATGCTCTTGAGAGTGTACACTATTCGGATGATGAAGGAGGCAAAAAACATGAGCGATTCCAGAGTTCAATGAGAAAACAGACATGAAGAATCCCACTCTTACACTAGGGCTTGTTTTCAGGGATCATGTGCAATTCAAGTGATCTGTCATCATGTAGTCCCTAGTGAATGAATATGGGGAAATCCATTTTCCTAGGAATGAGAAATTGAAAGTCACAACAAAGTGTGCAAAAGAGTGTCATTGGAAGTGTTGTGCTGGAAAAATGTATGGTTCAAACATCATACAGATCAAGACCATACTTGATGAACACACATGTGGGAGAACTTGGGCAAACAAGAACATGAAGTCCTCTTTGTTGACTGATTTGTACATGGACAAGATAAAACTGAATCTCACATGGCTTGTGGATTCCTTTTTAGCAATTGTCGAATCAAAGTGGAATCACGGTTGTACAAAGAGGAAGGTTTACAGGGCTTTAGATAGGGCTTTGAAGATCATTGAGGGAAAACATGCAGAGCAATACACAAAGTTGTGGGACTTTGATGAGGAAGTGAGGAAGACTAACCCTGGAAGCATAATGAAGGTGAAGTTGGATAAGGGAAGGTTCCAAAGGATATATGTGTACTTGGGGGCTTGCAAAGAGGGGTTTAAGTCAAAGTGCTGACCATTGATAAGATTATATGGGTACATGGAGGTTAGCTACTTTGTGTTGTTGGCATTGGCCCAAATGATGAAACATGGGTTATAGCGTATGCAGTTGTAGAAATGAAGAATAAGTCCAGTTGGATTTGGTTCTCAGAGTTATTGGGCGTTGATGTTGGGATTGTCAATCAAGGGGGATGGACATTTATCAGTGATCAGCAAAAAGAGTTAATTCCGACCTTTCAAAAAGTTATCCCTAATTCCCACCACAGATTTTGTGTGAGACATTTGTATACCAACTTCAGAAATCTGTTCAAATGGAAAACATTGAAGGATGCTTTGTGGTCAGTAACTAGAACAACAATAGTTCCCCACTTCAAAAAAGCAATGGAGGATATGAAGAAGTTCGATGAAAAGGTCTACAATTGGTTGGTGAAGAAGCCTGCACATCATTGGAGCAAGTCCCATTTTGAAACATATCCCAAGTGTGACATGTTGCTGAACAATCTCTATGAAAGTTTCAATGTTGTCATACTTGTGCCGAGACAAAAACCTATTGTCACCATGCTGCTCTTTATTCACACTCTTGATGAAGAAAATTCATATGAGAAGGGATATAATGGTGAACAAAGTTGGAGATCTCTGTCCTAAAATCAAGAAGAAGTTGAAGGAAGCCAAAATTCAAAGTGGCAGGTGCATTGCACAATGGTCAGGGGGCGCTAAATTTCACGTTGATGCTGGAGGGCGGAGCAATATGTGGTTGACTTGGTTGAGAATACCTATTCTTGCAGAAAGTATGCCTTGACAGGAATCTCATGCAACCATGCAATAATGGTCATAAATTTCAAGAGAGAAAAATCGAAGGACTATGTCAATGCTTATTATTTGAAGGCACGATACTTAGAGGTGTATTCTCATTTAGTAATGTCGATGAATGAGATGTCTTTATAGGAGGAAACTGAAAACCCACCAATATTGCCTCCTACATATACAAGGCAACCTGGAATGCCGAGGAGGAGGAGAAACAATGAAGCTGCTGAGATGGACAATGAGGGTGAACAAACTCCCATAAACCCAACCAATAATCCTCAAGGTCATCTTCAGCCACTTAAGCTAGGAAGGAAATGGCAAGGCACTTTGAAATGTACCATATGCAAAAAGGAAGGTTATAATGCAAGAACCCATCATAGACATCTTTCTCCAAGGGACAAACATGTAACATTTTCTACTTTATATGGTTTTTTTTTAATTCTATAACATCATATTAGACTCTTAATCCTTTAAATTGCTTTGTAAGCATCCACATCTGCTCAAGGACAATCACCATCAATAAATTCAGCTCAAACTACACCTAAAAAGAAGACAAGGAAAACAAAGGTAAAAACTTAACCATTTCCTTAGTTGTAAAACATTTGGATTTAGTTAAAAAGCTTGCTTGGTCTCTAAATGAACTTTGGATTTAGGCATCGTAGCTGAATCACCTAGAAGCACCAAGCAGAGAAAGACTAAGTAAACCAATAACTGAATCATCCAAAGGCACCAAGCGCATAAATACCAAGCAATCCAGCCACGTTTTTTGCACAGATGGTTGTTTTTTGTAAAGGAATTGTAAAGTTAGAACATGTTTTATGCATCCAATGTCTTTTGTGAATTGAATGGATGATGTAGCAGGTTTTTATGAATTCAGTAGGTTTTGTAATGTTGGTTGGAGATGCTAGATGAATTCTGTTAGTTTTTTTAACAGGTTTATGAATTTCTGGATAATTAAGCTGGTTTTATGCTTAATTTGGTCTATTTCATATTTTTCTTGGAAATGATGAGTAGTTTGTGCTTGAATACACTTGTTTTGTTGTGGTTATATCACTATTTTTGGGTGAGATTTTTCAAATTTGAGATCAAGGATGATATTTTGTGCTTAAGGATGATAATATGTGCTTAAAATGGTAGATCACCTTTTTTCACTTTTTGACGGGAAAATAAACTTCAAATTTTGTAATAAAAAGCACTTTTGACCAAAAAAAAAATTAAAATAAAAAATCTTTCATTATATCTATGAATGGACTTTTAATATATACCCTTGTCCTCTTCTTTTATTGTAAACTTGGCTGTTGTCAAAGGAAGAGGATCCTCTCCAAACCCACTTTGTGGGGATCCTAGGATCTCCACATTTTAACCTTTTATCGTACATTGTGCGATCAATTTTTGTTAGATACTAGTTGTGTTTAATTTTAAATAAAAAAGGTCAAATGATTTCTGACCGCATGATGAATGACTAAGATGTGAGGATTCCTAGGATTTCCACAATTTGGATCCGGATGGGATCCCAATCCATTGCCATATACCTCCTCATTCGGGTAGTAGAATATGAAGTTCTATTGGGTCGAATGTCCTTTTTGTTTTTGGAATGAGGATCATCTTTGGATCCTTTTTGGGAGGATCTCGGGGATCCTCCAATCATGTCCATTCAACGCACATTATGCGGTCAGTTTTCTTAGGTACTGTTTACATTTAATTTTAAATAAAAAAAATTACAATGATTTATGACCGCACGATTTATGATGAACGGACTTTATTGGAGGATCCTCGGGATCATCATTCTTGTTTTTGAGGCCTCTCATCATATACTATTTTCATCAATACCAAGCGAGACTTTCTTAATGGGACATTTTATTTTATATACGATACCAAATTACGTAGTTTGACTGCTATTCCATTGTGTGACTAGGTTGAATTTACTTGCTTGCCTAGTGTCACACAACTAGGTTAGTTGCTGATGTTTCCTCCTTGCTCGTCAGATGCGCCAAATTCTAGTGCCAGATAGGAGATAATTGCACAAACTCTCTGATTTGGAGGGACTCTCCAAGTGGAAATTTAAATAACAAATCCTCCTATTCCTATCTTTCTTTTTTTTGATAACGCAATTAATATTACGATTTAGTGGTATGTCTTTATTTCCAAGTGAGAGGTCTTAAGTTCGGTTATAGTCAGAGACGGATTTGAAGCACATTATTATAAGCTAGCTTATTGTGAGGTTTAGCTCACTCCCATACCTTCCTCAAGCTTAGTATAAATAATATCGTTTGTTCTAAAAAAATAATTTGGATATACTATATTTTTGCCATTTTAATTTTAAGTTTTTTTTAGTCTTTTTCATATTTTTTACTTATTTATATAATTTTAACTATATTTTTGTATGCAATGTTTAAATATTCATGATTTTGTTGATATTTATGTCGAAATATTCGAAAAAACAATGGGCGATATGGAAAGGGGTGAAACGGAAACTTCACCTTATATCAGCGAAATAAAGGAAAAACAATGAATATCGATAATATTTATCAATTTACTACATAAAAATTGATGGAACTCATTGTAGCATTCAAACATTTCATTTTTTAAGAAATTTTTCTCTAATTTTGAGTAAATCTGAATGAGTTGATATACCAACTCTATTGCAAATTTTTATAATTTCATCGAATGCAGCCGATATCGACATATTCCTCAATACTTCCATAAATTTGCATATTGATATTTTAACATATATCTGACACACCCTGACCCGGAATGTCCATTAGGACTCAGAATCGAGCTGTGATGGCCGACACCTGGAAGGTGACAAAGCCATAAAGTGTAGTGATGTGGGAAATGTGAATAAATTTAAACCTAAAAGTGCCTAAGTATAAGAGTGCGCTGGTGAGCGGGAATGAACCCATATCACACAGGATGACAAAGTATAAGTAAAGTACAGTAGTGTAGATTAAGAATTATACCATCGGAGGTAATCGTCTACACCAAGATTTGCCAAGAATCGTCGTCAATACAAAAGATCAGCAATAAAACATGGAAGGGTGAAAAACAAGGGTGAGTTGGCCTGAAAATAATGTTTTATAAAAACCTTTCTGAAAAACATTGTAACTCCTCGTCATAAAACAAGTATAGTTTCCAAAATATACTTACTACGTAGTATAAAACTACTTATCATAGCCTGCAAAATCTCAAGAAATCATTACGGCACAATATCTCGTAACTAAAGGCAGGACATCCAAAATCACAAAATCTCAACAGTAATATAAGTAAAATCAGGTGCTCATCAATCTATGCCAGCACATGAGTTGGAGTCGCCTAATGTGACATGTACGACAGGACTGGGTGTAATCATAATATACGCTCTAGTGCTACAATCACGTGAAGACTGGTGCTATTCGCGGTCACCTACGAGTCGGAGTTGCCTAATGCAACCTGTACGATAGGATTGGCACCTACTTGGATCCAAGGCGAGCGTGCGGTGCGGATGTGAACATACACGTGAAAGACTGGCCCTGGCCCTGGGCGAGCACTAACACCGGGGTGTAGCAATGATGAGCATACTACATAAATATAAGCATGCCACAATGATTCGATAGTTCTAATCAACATACTAACATTCATAGTCGTATATATAATTATGGCATCAAAGATTATAAGCATACATGTGCATCCCGTAAGATGTAGCATATTTCACAAATTCTGTCATTTCGCTAATTCTTATAAACTTTAGTCTAATCCAGGTGTACGAATGAAGTTCTTTTTCAAATCCCGTAGGATGCCAGATATGTACGTCATCGAAACGTACCATACTACTTCCTTTCACTACGCCACGTGCCAAAAGGTATTCACAGCTTTCTCGATTCTCAATTCTCTCTTACAGCGAAAATTCAACTCGTGCTTCCATTCTAATGTTTGCTTGTGGAAGTGATCGAAAAGGTGGCTAGTCGAAGTGGTTTTGGTTACCTAAGTGGGAAAATATCTACAAGTTTACTGTCCTAATACAAGACTTGCTCATAAGTTTCCATGATTTAGTTTCTTTAGCTCAGGTAGTCACTGTTAATCAGTTTATCAGTCGCGCCGCTAATTAACACATATATGATATTTTGATATTATTCGCTACCCTAAAACTATGAACCGTCATTCTGACATAAAGGTATCACTTTCAGATACTAGTACCTATGTCCGGTATCAGAAATCATACCGCCTAAATACTAGTTGACAGTTCCTGGATATTAGATGGTATCGTTAATTAGTAACACCACTATAGGCTGATTACAGGTTATAACCTGTTAGGGTGGATGGGTTTGGACGATTGGTAAGGAACTGGTCCTGTAAAGTGGATTCAATAATTCTAAGGAAGATGCTTACTACTTTGGGAATTCCTAATCACCATAAGTACATAACTCGTAATCACATGCCTATACTCATCAAAATGATGAGTATAACAGTAAAAGAAGCTCTGGAAACTAGTATTGGTTAGAATGTCCAAAAACCGGAAAAGGAATTTGCTAATAATCTACTCTAGAACGGACTTAAACGGAAGTTGATCTTCTTCTTGAAGATCCGGAATGATCACTAGTGTGTTTGAAAAGATTAGTGTTATTGAGGACAAAAATTGACGGTCCCCCAGATGTTCTTCCGTCAAGTACTACCACTTTAGCACCACATTGTCGCTTAAGACATTTTGGAAATTTCGTCGAAAAGTAAAACTTCGTAGGAATTCAAGTATGTGGTATACTAACAGGTACTGCCAAGGAATCAAAGCCATTTCTGGTTTCATATCTCGAAAGGGTTGATAAAAATGACTAAATGATAATATAATTTGTACGTGATGCACAACTATCAATATAGTAGCCCTGCTTCAGGGCCATCAACTTATCTCAAACTAGGATTTTCCTTGGCATTGAGGTTCTTTGTTTAAATCTAGAGGTGTCCACCAAAACATTCTTCTCAAATGTCAATAAGTCGCCTAATCTGCCAAAAACTTAGGAAAACCTAACACGTTTGTCATAGTCAACGAGGTGGCAAAATTCAACATTTAGGCTCAAGAATCGAGAATGTTTACATCACACGTGTGATGAATGCAATACTGCCCAAACTTATGCTCTGATACCAAACTAACATACCCCAACCCGGAATGTCCACTAGGACTCCGAATCGAGGTGTATTGGCCGACACCTGGAAGGTGACAAAGCCATAAAGTGTATTAATGTGGGAAATGTGAATAAATTTAAACCTAAAAGTGCCTAAGTATAAGAGTGCGCTGGTGAGCGGGAATGAACCCATATCACACGTGATGACAGAGCATAAGTAAAGTACAGTAGTGTAGATTGAGAATTATACCATTGGAGGTAATCGTCTACAACAAGATTTGCCAAGAATCCTCGTCAATACGAAAGCTTAGCAATAAAACCTGGAGGGGCGTGAGTGGGTCTGAAAATAAAGTTTTATAAAAACCCTTCTGAAAACATTGTAACCCCTCGTTGTAAAACAAGTATAGTTTCCAAAATATACTTACTACGTAGTATAAAACTACTTACCGTATCCTGCAAAATCTCAAGAATTCATTACGGTAAAATATCTCGTAACTAAGGGTAGGACATCCAAAATCACATGATCTCAACAGTAATATAAGTAAAATCAGGTGCTCATTAATCTATGCTAGCACACAAGTCGAAGTCGCCTAATGCGACCTGTACGATTGAACTGATACTCATTAATCTATGCTAGCACACGAGTCGGAGTCGCCTACTACGACCCTGTACAACAGGACTGGGTGTAATCATAATATATGTTTTAGTGCTATAATCACATAAAGACTGACGTTATTCGCAGTCACCTACGAGTCGGAATTGCCTACTACAACCTGTACAACAGGACTGACACCTACTTGGATCCAAGGCGAGTGTGCGGTGTGGAGGTGAACATACACATGAAAGACTGGCCCTGGCCCTGGGCGAGCACTAGCACCGGGGTGCAGCAATGATGAGCATACTACATAAATATAAGCATGTCACAGTGATTCGATAGTTCTAATCAACATACTAACATTCATAGCCATAGATATAATTATGGCATCAAATATTATAAGCATACATGTGCATCTCGTAGGATGTAGCATATTTCATAAATTCCGTCATTTCGCTAATTCTTATAAATTTTAGTCTAATCCAGGCGTACGTAAGAAATTCTTTTTCAAATGCATAAATGGAAACTATCAATCATATACACACACACACACACACACACACACACACACACACACTATAAAAAGGAAAAGACTCACTTACCTGAAGTCCGCGCTACAACTTCCTAGCACGAATATCGAGGCGTCACGAACGATCGTCGCCTAGAACAATTATCAAATCACGTCTCATAATTGTTATCAATAGAACACGTAACTTACATAAAACACATCTCCAATGACGTTCTAGAATGATTTGAAACCCATTGACCAAAAGTCAATCGTCGGTCGAAGGTCGACGGTAGGGTCAACAACCCTACGTAACTCGATCCGGAAGATCCGTAACTCGGATTTCCAATCCATAACTTCCCAAGAGTTTTAATAAGCTCCTAGAACAACATCCTAAAGTTTCGGAATGATTCAACGGTCGGATCTCCGCCAATCGCTAAAATTAAGTGGCGGCCGACGTTTAGATTTACGAACTTAGAAAACCTATATGGGAAGATCCATACGTTAGATTCCTAATCCATCAGTTCATAATATCCTTAAATATTATGTACTATTACGTATTAAAGTTTGGTGACGATCAAATGGTCGGATCGTCGAATCATATAATAACCAAGTGGCGGCCCTTAACGGAAATATAACCAAACAACGGAATTTCGTCAATCAGGTGTCAAATATGGAATCGGGGTATCCAAATTAGTCTAGGAATGGCAGGTGGGGTCTTGGTTCACGAGCTAACCCGACTTGTTGAAAAATTCAACTATTTCAAAAAATTCTCAAATTTTACAGGAATGAAGATCTTAACAAGTAGAGCAAGTTTTATACCTGTGTCCAAGTCCAATTTGGCCGGGAAAAGCTTCAAATCGCCACGAACCCGTCGAAACCCTAGAATTTGGGTGTTCTTGATTCGTCCTCAAATCAACTCCGACGCTCCAACCACTGAATGGGCATTGTTCCTGAGCTCAAGGGAAGTTGTTTGATGGTGGAGATCGACGGGAAGGGTTGCAGAAAACAGCGAATTGTCGCCGGGTGTCCTCAAAGCCGACGACTTTGTTCCTTTCGAAATCGAGGCCAAAACCCTCGGATTTTTAGTGGAAATGAGAGAATGGTGGTTAGGGTTATGTATGCAGGTAAGGGTTGGGTAGAACTCGTCGGAAAAATGGATGAGAATCACCGGAAAACCCTCCGGGTTGAAACTGGGTTGCGGGTCGAAGAGGAACCCGACCGGTTCCTCTCCTTCCTCCTTTCCCCTCATTTCTTCTCTTCTCATTGGTCAGAATTTCCTCCATCTTTTCCTGATTGATATGTCCCCCTTTTTCTCTGATTGGGTAGCCAATGCCCTTCCTTCTTTCTCTTCTCCTTATCTTTCCGGCCAATACTTCCACTATTTTCTCTCAACTAATAATAAAATAATAATATAATGATTTCAAAACAAATGTATAAAATATAAATTAGTAATTTTTCACAAAAGTATTTCTCGGATTCGTAGTTCTGTAAAATCTTCATCGCAATTCCAATCTTGATTCCGCTTGCGCCTTCGTGTTCGTGGTGACGAGCACTACGAGGATACGCTAAAAGAATGTTTCATATGTTTCCCAATACATAGGTCAACAAAAGTCAACACCTTTGCCTCAAGATGTATTTTCGTCAATTCACTCATTTAAAATATAATAAATCGTAAAATTAAGGACGGGTTGTCACATATCGATATTGTAAACACTGGTTGTAGAGGATGTTGCTGATAACAAATCACATATATCGATATTGTAAACACTTGTTGTAAAGGATGTTACTGTTCACAAATAAAATGGACCAATGTTTTGCTGCTGCTGATAGGTAGAGTTGTTCATCGCCTGAAGAAGGGGAGTAGGATTCTCTCCCCTCCTAATTGATATCCACTCCCATCTCCTCTTATTTCAATGGTTACAATTAACCTACATTAACATCTTGTTTTGAAATTTTATATAGAGAAAAAGACAAAGGAGAGTTTGAGATGAGGGAAGAGAATCCTATTCCCGAAAAATGGCTGACATTTCATGTTTTTTAGTCAGTGTCTTGTGTGTCTGGTTTTCTTCGTGAAGTTTTTTTTTTTACAGTGGCCCATTAGTTTGTCTTTTTTGTTGTTCTCCCATTGATATTTGTCAGACAAGGTAACTTTTGTAAGATGCAATTTTTTGTTCCCGGTATTATCCTATGGTATTTTTAAATTAATAAAGCAACTATTATTCCAGAAGAAAAAAAAATTCATATATTTCTTAGACTAAAAATTCAATTTTATTGATGATGTGGTGATACACAAAATGAGTTTGTGTAACTTATTTGTGATACAAGAAAGTATCCCAAGTCTCATCCATCACCAGCTCTTACGCCTCAAATAACTCCACGACATGGGAAACAACGTTGCTAAATGGAACTGAAATATCTACTGAATCGGAGGTTCTATCAGGTTACAATTCCAAAAGTGATATCTGAAACCTTGAGTTGGACGTTGTGTATCTCGTTGGCAAACCCGCAATCGCTATAAGGCTAAGTGACACTCTTTCCTTTGCCAAAATCTTAGCGTAGCACAAAGACTTCATCACAATCACTAGCAACCAGAATCCGAAGTTACAACCCGAAACAACAGAGCACCAGCCATCCAGCATGAACCCGCACCTCATGAATTCGTCAGAGATGAAGATACACAAAGCCCCCAAAGTGAAGATGAAGAAAGCTCCCTCATCCTCCAACACCCACAAAAAATCTAACAGTTTCGAAATCTAACAGTTTTTCATCACTCTAATATCTTACCTGAATCAGTTAAATTATTCTTCTGGAGGGAGAATAACATTTTACTCCAATCAGAAAATGCTTTATTTATAGTGAAAAATCATTCAAACTGTTCATTATCATTACATGCTATAATAAAAGCTTGGCTGGTTTAACTTTTTTTTATTTGATTTTAAAATTAAAAAAAAATTGGAAACAATTGATAACCATTTCGTTTTCAAAATTTTAAAATCTAAAATGTGTTTGGTAACTACTTTTAACTATTTTAGTTTTCAATTTAAAAAAAAATTAAAATATTGGAAACCAAAACCATTTCAGTTTTCGATTTTTGAAAAACTGAAAACGAAATGTTTATTAAGCTGTGCCTGCAATTTTGAAAATTATGAGTCTAATTGTTAGTCAAATAATGTCGCATAATTTGTTGGTTCATGTAATTCTTTGTGTGTTTGTTTGTTTGCTACCCCACTAGTAAGGGCGGGGCGCCCCTACTATCCCGAGGGGTTTAGGGCGTGCTTAAAGTAACTTCACAAGAGTGGTGAACAGATTTCAACCAACCATGCCTCACTTGACCAAGGCTCCATCACCCATCAATCGCTTTAATGCCCTGCTTAGTTACAAGTCTACGTTACCAGGCTCGGCTTGGTTAATGTAATTCTCATTCCAATGCTAATGAGATGATTTTCTGACTGACGAAAAAGAATTATAAATAGCACCTTATTTTCCATCCCTAAACTATACAGAACTGAACAATTTAAATTTTAAGAACGAAAACTGGTCGGAACCAACCCAACAGAAAATAACTGATCCACCTTGCATTCTCCAGTTATTGTCAATCACTGCTATTATGCTAAAGCAACAGTGGAGTTTAGCAGTAAACCCGCCTCTTATGCGAAAAATATTGTCTACAACTACGAAAAAAACAATGCTTCCATATGATAACAATTATGAATACAAGTGTTTCTTCAAGCCATGAACAGAACTGAGAATCCAAGCTACAAAGGCGAAAAATATTTCGGGCCAAGTCGTCCTTGATTCCCTCAAGTTCCTTCTTTTCTCTGGGTGTTGATCTCTTCTTTCTTGTGATATAAAACTTGCTGACACTCCCTATTACAAGCAAATATCTTCAAAATTTATACTCTGAGTATTGAGGAAGATTAGACTGCAACTGGTTCACTTACTGGGCTAGAAACATGAGCTACCTGCCCCACAATAATTTAATAAGGTATCTGGGTGAAAACACACAAGGAAAAAGAACTAGTACAGTCGTGAAGCGTGGTTTAAGAAGTTAACGTCAGCAGCTCACCTTTGCAGACTTGAAAAGTTCGTCTAGGACTTCGGACAAAGTAGGGTGTGCATGGACTGCAAATTTGATATCCTGCAAGATCAAATGGACGTTAAATATAAGTAAACTGAAGGTTAGGAGTGCAGCGGTACGCACACACATTAGCTTTAAATGGGCAATTACTTGAATGCGTGTCCCCAGTGCTATCGCATTTGATGCCTCATGAATAAGGTCTGCGGCATGTAGCCCAAAGATATGAACTCCAAGAATCTCTCCATTATCTGGTCTGTATATCAACTGCATGAAAACAAAGCAGAAAGAAGATCGTTAATATCCACCGGACATAACAGCCATAAAGAACAATTCATTGACAGCACTAGTAAATATTATTTTCTGTGTAGTTAAAGATGAATTTGGGGAAAAAAAGGTAGGGAAAAGCACCTTAGCGAGTCCCTCTCCTTCATTTTCTGCTAACGCCTTTGTGTTGGCCTTGAAACTGGTCTTGGCAATACTTACTTCAAATCCCTCCTTTTCAGCTTTCTCCCTTGCTTGAGGCTGAAAATTGTAATTGTTTAGTTAAAACTTCCAATATTTATGAAAACTTCAAGATCTCTAATTAAAAGTGTAACCTCATAAAAACAAAAATATGGCAATTACTCACCTCTGTCAATCCAACCATACTGATTTCTGGATGAGTGAAACATGCTGCAGGAATGCTCAAATGATTGAGCACGTGGTCTCTACCTGTGACTTGCTCAACCACTAAAAAATGGTATTGAAGATGGGTTAAGTTTCTGTGCGTGAGAGAGCGAGTGAGAAGGAGATTCAAATGAAATTAGTTAGGTGCACTAACCTGAAATTCCTTGTGCACTGGCTGCATGAGCAAGCATCATCTTGCCATTAGCATCACCAATGCAAAATAGGTGAGGAACCTGATATTCGAAATTCAGGTCAGAAACAACCAATAAGTTGATGCGAGGGTTCATGGTCACAAGAAAATTTGCAACATACCAATTTGCCATTTGCATCTATTACTCGCATCCGCTCATCAACAGGAATAAAGCCACGTTGTGTTGCGACATCAACCTGCACAAAAGTAATGTCAGAAACTATTGCTGCTGCTGTTTTTGCTGAATAATTTTATATATACTCCAGAATTAAATAAATGTTAATCAAGATGTCATACATTCTCCAATCCAAGACCTTGTGTGAATGGGGCTCTTCCAGTTGCAATTAGTGCTGCATCTACCTGGGAGAAGATTAAAGCACAACCGTCTATCACAAATGCCTTGAAAAACCTTTCATACATATGAACATTAACAGTTATGCCTATACTAATTTTAAGGCAAGCACTCAAGCTACTAAGTCATCAATTTGGAAGTCTAAACATGTGCCTGACCACAGAACCACAGCAGGTTAATCTATAAATTTGCAACTTAACAATATACATATGGGAACAGGTTCCTTCACAAGGGTATTATTCAACTAAAAAAGGATGTGGTTGTGTCTATCAGATTCATATGGACCAATCCACTATTGGCAGGATGTTATATCCTTCAGATACATACCATCAGTTCAAACAGATCCAATTATTTACCTCAAGAGTTTCTTTAGGTTCCTTGGTCTTTGCATCAATTAGTTCAATGGTGACTGGTTTCCCATCCTTGGCTGGTGTGATCTATCAGAGACAAAAGAAGGTGAAAAACTGAAACAGAAATCCTGAAGACACTTAATAGAGAAGTCAATCATCAGCTTACCTTGGATGCGAATACCCCAGTTTGATAATCAATCTTCCGTGGATTAATTAGAACCCTCTGGGCTAACTTTCCAATCTCAGGATCAAAACCAGGCATAAGCTGATCTAAAGCTTCAATGAAAGTAACCTACAAAATACTTGGCATTAATCTACAAAGCCTTGTGAGATAAGAACTCCTAGATAGTAAAAAAAACAGTCTTGAAAAATTAAAATAAATAAAACGTGGGTTTTGAGCTGGTAGACACAAGGAAAGTTACTGATTGACCCATAAAATTAGCAAATTTCACATAGAATTATTGTAAAAATTCAGAAGATAAATGAAAATAGAAAGAAAAGGAACTACCTCACTCCCAAGAGCTGTATATACGTCACTGAACTCAAGACCTATGTAACCACTTCCAACAATTGCAATCCACTCTGGAACAAACTCCAATTTGAGTGCATGGTCACTTGTAATTACAGTCTTTCCTGCAGGTCCATTATATAGTCAGTCACAAAGATCCCTTAAGCACGTAAGCAATGTTCTCAAATCAATTATTTTTACATGTCTTCTAAAACCAAAAATGATGTGATCAAACCATTAGATAACAAGAGAAGAAACATATAATTTTTACCGTCCACTTCAACGCCCTTAGGAACAAAAGGAACAGAGCCGGTGGCAATGATTATATCTTTTGCAGTTACTACTTTGTCAGATGATCCAATTTGCACCTTTTGAGGGCCCTATATTTTTCATAAACAAGAGAACCAATGTTAGGATAACTAGCAGGATGCCAGCACTTATGTTGTATGAGAGATCTTAAACTTAATTATAGCCATGCTCTAACGAGCTCAACAATGTAACCAAAACAGGCTTCATTTTTTTAACTGGACACAAGAACATTTGTTTGTGTTGTCACCAAATATATTCGAAAGAACGTACTACTTACCAAAATTGTACCAACACCTGTCAGAATGTCCACCCCAAGAGAATTCATAGAATTGGTCAAACTATTACGTATTTTTGTTGCAAGATTATTCGCGTGATCAGCCACTCCCTGTCTGTCATATCCAGCAGCTGAAACCTACCGTAAGTCACAAGAAAGCAGCACCATAAGATACAAATGTTTTCACAACTGACAGTTACTGCAAGTAACCAATTTACGATGATAATTTCTTGCATCTACACGTGAATATACACGTACATGCAACTGAATTGATATTATAGCACTATGATTTACCTGCAAACCTAAAGCCTTAAGGTGATGTTCATTCTGAAGCTCACGCATCCGACCACTAACTGCCAGAAGAGCTTTAGATGGAACACATCCCCTGTTAACACATGTTCCACCCACCACATCTCCCTCCACGATGGCAGTTTTTAAACCCTGCATTTTTCGGTTGAGGAAAGAAAATAATTAATCCAACTTAAAGGATCATTCGTTAACACACAAAAAAATTCGATATACGCATACATATACACGCACACTTACAAAATATACATGCACATGAATAATCTAAGTCCAAGAATTAATTTTTCAAGCAAAAACTAAAAGTTTGTAGGCTTGTAGCTAATGTATTTCTTGCCATAACATAAAGTATACGCAGATACACTTACGGCATGTACATTTCGGTACCTTTGACCGAATAATTCAACTTAATGTAGAAGAAGCCAGGAAAATAAAAATCAAAGCTTTGTAGCCAGTATACTCTATTAAGCAAAAAGCACAGACGATCGAATCTTATAGAGTCAAATTTAAGCTAAAACAGCAACCAATCACTGATGATTGAGCTGAATCCAAAGCTCAGGGCCCGAAATTCTCAGCAAAATTTAAAAGGAGTGTGTGGAGAGTGTGAGAGTGAACGTACCTTCTCGACGGCGTGGAGAGCAGCGCCGTGGCCACCGACGCCGGCGCCGATGATGAGCAAGTCGTAGTCGAACGACTTGGGAGGGCTGCCATTGCCGGAGGAGGACGAGGCCGAGATTGTTGCAGAGCGGGAAGGAGCTGAGAGACGGACGCGGTGCGAGTCGGAGTGGGCGAAAGGCGAGAATCCCAAGGCCTCGCGGCGGAGGCCGCAGAATCGGAGATTGATAGGCTTGGACGGCGGGAGAGGGAGGGCGGATTGAACGATGTAGTTTGATCTGGGGACGGCGTGGGAGAGGGCGGGCAGAGAGAGGGAGGCCTGCATTTTGGGAATGTGAGGAGAGAGAAAAAGAGAGAGAGAGGATCTAGAGAGAGAAAATGAAGGAAATAAGAGAGGGAGTGTGTTATTATGGGAAGAGAGGAGGCCTCGAATGGTCCGTTGAGTAGTTAAAGAGGTAGAAGGAATGACGGAGATATCAAAGTGCGGCGGATGAACTACCTTTCTTTCTGGTTAGTTGGCATGTTTGCTAAATTGCGCACGGAGCCGACTGGGTGTAAACTAGTGTGACGACCGCAGGTGAAAATCTATATTACCTTGGCAAAATTCTCATTCTCAATCAAAAGGTAGTGAAACGACGATTTTGTTATTTATTTGTAATTCATTAAAAATATTTTTAAATTTATGAACAGTAATGTCATTTTGCGTATACAAAAGTTTACTTTATTTCTTTTTCTTGACATGTTATCAAAGCATCTCGCCACAAACCCCTATATTTTACTGCACAAGCCCATGTACAAAAAAATGCTATCACAGACAGTGTGGGCTAGTATGAAATTGTGATGATTGACAAGTTACGCATGCAAAGACACTATTTACCATAATCGTCATTTTATTTGGTACATATAAATAGCAGTGTTCTAAAAGTCGGTTTAGGCGACACTTAGGCGCTGAACGGTGAAGGGTCGATCCGATTTAGTCCAAATCGTTGATGAAAATCAGGGAGGGTTTAGGCGGCCGCCTAGGCGCTTTCTAGGCGTTCTAGGCGGTTTAGGCGGTGGTAGGCAGCCAGTCTAGGCGGTTTATGATTTTGAAATCTCGCCATCGATTTTGCACTTTTGCCGTGAATTGCAGGCTTTCTTCATCCCTTCGCATTCACATATCTCACAATCACTGCATCTCCTAGACTTGCATCTCGTCGCACCTGCACTACATCTATGCACCGTCTCGCGTCGTATCTCTCACGATCTCATCGCACCTGGTTTGCAGCTCCAGAAGGAGAACAAGAGGCAGTGGGTTCACTTACGTTTCTGTTTTTATCAAAGAGGCGTTCACTTCAAGGAGTCACCACTCACTAGAGTTAATGAATCAGTTACCAACGTCAACGCGTTTTCATATTAAATTGTTTCTCTACGGTTCCTTTAACCCATACAACCGTTTTTAAAAATAAAATATTAATTGTATTCTTTTTAGTCCCAGCCGCCTAGGCGCTAGGCCCCTTTCACCCGTCCGACTAGCGCCTAGCGTTTTTTAGAACCTTGATAAATAGCTAAAATCAATCCTAAATAGCAAGCAAAACGATAATTTAAAGCCAAAATATGATTGTGTTGAACTTTGAAGTTTTACTTAGGTTATGTAGTTTCAATTTTCACAATATACTTATGTAGTTGCAAATTGTTTGCAAAGGATGATCACTTAAGAAAAGAAGAAAAAAAACATACCCTTTTCATTTTCAAAAGAAACCCTAGATCCGAGTCATCGACCTAGCTTGGGATGGGCATCAACCTTTTTCCCATCTTTTCCTATCCCTCGTTCCTTCCCCACCATTCTCTTACCATTTTTCACTGGTGTCCAGTGATGCCTAGTGTTCTCTCTCTCTTTCCTGCCATTTTGCAATAAACTTCTTAGACTTTGTTGGAGCATTCTTCCTCAATCCAGACTATGTCCTATGAGTTTGGAATTGACTCGTGATTTTGGATATGATTTATAGTTGTGGTGGTTTCAAATTTACTTTTAATGGCTTGTTTTTCATGGTAATTGTGTGTAGCTGATAGTGACTAAGTTGCCTTACTTGGCCAAATTTATGGCGGCTCCTCCTACTGTGGCTATATCTTACTAAAAACATATAATCTTACTAAGGAGATTTGATGATTGATGCTTTCGTTTTCATAGTAGGTATTTTTTTATTGAGTAAATTGTAGCAATGGTCTCTCAACTTTAATCAAATTGGAGCAATAGTCCCTCAACTAAAAATCCATTATCATTGGTCCCTCAACTTATCAAAATGTGTAGTTATGGTTATTTTCGTCAACTTCGTCATAATTTTGTCAAAATGAGTTATGTTGGAATGGTCATTGCTACAATTGGGGTCCTTCAACTCATCAAAACGTGTAGCTATGGTTTTTTTTTTGTCAACTTCGTCAGAATTTTGTCCACATGAGTTATGTTGGAAGGATCATTGCTACAATTGGGTTACAGTTGAGAGACCATTGCTCCAATTGGGTTAAAGTTGAGGGACCGTTTCTCAAGTTGGATTAAAGTTGAGGGACCAATGGTAATGAATTTAGTTAAGGGACCATAACTGCACATTTTGATGAGTTGTGGGACCACTGGAAATGAATTTTTAGATGAGGGATCACTGCTCAAATTGAGTTAAAGTTAAGAGACCATTGGTTCATTGCTACAATTTACTCTTTTTATTCGTTTTGTTTTGTTTTGTTTTGTCATACTTAGTGGGTTTATGTTGTATTGTTTCAACGAGTTGTTTGTGGCTTCGTTATTTTTCTAATGACTTTTGTGTGCCCCGGTGTTAGATCTATTGTGTTGCCGTCTTTGCGGTAGATCTGTATTGGTACTCATGTTCTTATTGTGATAGTCATTCCTTATTTGCGAATTTGTGCGAATTTTTTATGATGAAAAGATTGAACATTGAGGAAGAATATACACACCTAACACATTCTTGTATATATTCGTTATTATCAATGAAATTTTCTTTATTTCAAAGAAAAAAAGAATAATCATTTATTTTTGTCAAAATTTTCACGAAATTAACACGTGAATGATACATGTGATGATAAATTTAACTTTTTGAATGTGTAAAACTGTCATGTGTGCCTCTCACTTGCTGAATTCATTGATAAAGCTGACATACTTACTGTATGTCATTTAATTACAAAGTTGAATTGCAAACTACAAGGACAAAAGTAGGACTTTCCTCAAACTATAGAGCATCTCCACCAGTTGGTGAAGGCAAGGGCAAAGGCAACAATGTTGCCCTTCAACTCAAAAACCCCTCTCTAGTAGTCCAATAAACCAAAGGCAAGTGATGGGCCCACCACTGCCAGCCCAAATGCCTAGCCTTCTCAAGTTTGGCCTATTGCTTTCGGGTAAGCTGACGTAAACACACATTTCAAATCAATTTGAAAATCAACAGCCAACAATTAATCCAACATTCAAATTTTTTAAAAAATTAGAAAAAATAAGAAACAAAATCAGGAAAATGAAAAAAAAATAAAAATTAAGAATAAGAATATATTTGTTATATTATTGTTCTATAAATACCCAACAATCTTCTTTATTTCTCCATCACAACTCAATATTCATTTTTACTACAATCTTCTAGCTCGAATGCTATTAAGAATACAATTATTTCAATCTATTAGCTGGTTATATTATTAAGGGAGTTTTTCGTGTTTTTTAAGTTAATTATGTTGTTGTAATGCTATGTTTTTGTATTGTTTTTGAAATAATTTTTTAGAATTAAACAATCATTTTATTTTCAAAGCATAAAAAAAAACATTTGTGAATAGTAGTTACCCTTGTTCTTGCCCTTTTCAAACATGTGAAGGTGTCCAAAGGCAAGTACTACTCAAAGTGAATAGCAAACAACATACATGCCTTTACCTTTGCCTTCCACCAACTGGTGGAAAATGATGTAAGAATAAAAACAACATAGTTGACCTTGAAACTATGTACCAAGAGAGCTTTGCCCATTGATAAATGTTTTCATAATATGTGGTGATATTTGATTAAACGGGTCTTAACCAGTACAACATAAATAACTCACTGAGTTAATTTGTCATCTTTAATTACCCTCCAGGAAATAAAATAACAATTAAAATTTTATTTAAATATATTATAGAATCTGTGAAAAAAAAAACACTTTTTTAGTTCATTTGTTGTAAAAATTATAAAGAAATATTTCTGAAAATTGCAAACTCTAGGTTCACTCATTTTCCCAACCCGACCGTTCAATCATTGGTTCAATTAACAAAGCCACGTCACATGTCAAGTAGATTTTAGATTTCCGAAGCATACTCGACTAATCCTACATCATTGGTTGCACAGAGTTTGCTGCCTCCCGCACGGCTGTCCTTCGGCGACCGGATGGAGTTACCGCGTCCCGTCACAGCTACTTTCCCAGAAGATCCACGTGTCGCATAACTCATCAACCAATCACAAGCGAACGCTTGCATGCTTCAGCAACAGGCAGGTAAGGGACCCGCATTTGAGGGCAGAGCAACACGTGTACCAAGTACCAACTCCCTCGTGATACCATCGCGAAAAGAAAGCGCGTGGAAAATATAGGACTGTGGTCAATGGCTCCCCCGTAATTTCACTCGAAATCCAGCGGCATAACGGGGAGACCACAAACAACATGCGTAATTGTATTCCCACTTTTCTTCTCTTGTCGAAGGGGAAGCTTGGGGCTCAGACACTTGCGCATAAAAGAATAAAAGGCGGAGAGAGAGAGAGAGAGAGAGGGAGTGAGCGCTGGAGAGAGAGAGTGCGAGAAAATTCGGAAGTTCACACTGCTGCGTTAATGGCGGTTAGGGTTTTCTACTGATCACCGGGAACCCTAATCACCTCCTATCCCCCAATCTTTTTTCCCCGCCCTCAAAACCCTAATTTAACATTTTTTTATCCAATCATCCTGTTCTATACAGTCTCCAATCCAATTACTCAAGTTTAGCTCGAATTCGAATCGCAGACTGAGGAGCTACGATGGGCGCGCCAGATAAAGCGCCGGTCAATTCCAATTCGATGCAGGTGAGTTCGCTTTTTCTGTAATATTAGGAAGCTCGATACTTTGACCTAGAATCGCAGTGAGTAATGGTTTCTTTGTTATTTGCGAGTTTTGAAGTTTGAGCTTGATTTTATTCACTCCCAATTGTATATTTTGGGTTGCTTTCTGCGTAATTTTGTTGGCTTCAATTTCATTTGGAGCGGACTGGCTATATTCATTTGGGAATGTTAGCATCTCGATTTCTGTTCTGTTAGGGTTTCGGTGTAAAATTTAATATTGCTTGTGTTCTTTGAGGTTTTTAAAGTGTCGTGCCTATCGAATTAGCTGGTTGGAGCTCTAAGAGCTGTTGCATTGTGTGACACCTTTTAACAAGAGAGTTAGTAAACAGGCTTACTTTCTTAGCATAATTTGTTTCAATTCTATTAATACTAAGGACACTGTTCTTCACTGCAAAGGTGAATAACTACTGTTTGGGCGGTGTGGGGTAAATTAGCATAAATATCTTTTGATCATTTGAGGAAAGCTATGTTGTTAGTGTGCAAAAAGGTACAGCTTTGGGTTGAAGGATGTGGTAGTATTTATCTTTTTAATCGGGAGTTGTTAAAGCTAGGAGTCTCCATGTTTGATACTACTTTTTTATAAGTTGGAGGAGGATGAGTTAGTTTATTTGTCACTGGAAGCAGTTTAATTGTTAAAGCTTGGGGTCTCCATGGTCTGAGCGTTGCATTTGAAATCTTCTGTTGTACACAGCTTGTTTGAGCTCCATGCAGAAGTTTATATTCCTAAGCTAGTTACGTTCTGGACCTTGAAAGGCGGGCACCGATTTTAATTTGGTGGTGGTGTTTTGAATTTTGCCGTTGTCTCCATATTGACAACAGCAGATTTTGGAGGATTGTTGTCCTTTTGTTTTTGCTGAAGTATTGTTCTTCCTTAGAAAATTTCCTCATATGGCGACAGGTTGCTGACGAGTGATTTTACAACCTTTCTATGACGTTTGTTATTTTCTTTTTATTTGGTGACCACGACATTATCTATTTCATTGTGCTAGATTAGTGTCTTTTGGACCATTATAATTCCCGTAATTAAGTCTGTTTTTTAGTTGAATGATGTAAAATGACATGATTAAATGTGCTCTCCCTAGCATTTTCCTAATCTTAGACAATTACATTGAATAAGTGACACTATTGCGATGCTGTTGAAACTTAATGCCTTAACCTAACCCTATTTATCATGTTAAGAAAAATGGAAAGTTGGATCTTCAATTCAATTTAAAGTTTATGGTAACTTTTCTACCTTATCCTCTAACTTTATTTGTTTCTGGTTTACCCTCACTTTTTTTTTTAATTTTTAATTTTTTATATTTTGTATGTGTTCACAAGCTTTAGAATTTCGCACATGCATACAAACTCTTGACTTGGTAATTATCTCTTTATGGTATTGCTTTTAGACTTTTGCTTATTTATGTGCCAAGAACCAACACAATATGGGCATGTTTTCTTGGAAAATCTTTACAAAATTTATGACATGACATAGCGTGATGCAAATAAATCTAAACTTAGATGGCAACCAATTTCATTAAAGTATCCAAATAACTTCATGAAAACACTACATCTAATAAAATTCAAATCTAACAATCAAAATATAGAAAATGATCCTCCTAAGACGGTAAATACCTTTACTGTGCTAAGTGCTGCTATATGCTCATCGTCTTCATTGTCATTGTGGTCATTCTGAAAAATCGTCAAAGTGTACAATTCTTGTTCAGCCTTTTTGGTGAAGTTGTGGGTGGAGAGAAAATGTTGACACGCCACATGATGTATCTATGGAATGCTAGTGTCATGTAGGTGTGTCTGACGTGTAGTTTATTCTACCAATCATATAGCTCCTGGCGTTATACTGTTTCTTCAGATCATAAGACCGTCTTGATAATTGATTTGGTGTTAGGAGAGTTTTTCTTTCTCTAATGAAGAATATCAAATGTGAGCAGAGAGATTTAGTGTTCAACTCGGTGTCATAGAGCCTTATGGTATATTACATTGCTTGTGTAGCTTATTTGCACTATTTGCTATGTTAATGTCTGTGATAATTTATTATATGTTGATCAATGTGTTCTCTTGTTACGAGGATTTCTAATGTTTAATGTGAACATGTTACTTTACTCATATCTTTGCTTGGCATAATAGTCTACTACCTGTTTTTCCCTTTTTTTCCTATTTTACAATTATGAAACCATCTCTTTTCCCTTCTAATATTAGTAACGAAGAAAGTTAACGTCCATAACTTTTAAGAATTCAAAAATATCTATCTGCTTCTTGGCCATCTTGTAGTTTAAATTTGAATTAATGATGTTGGTATATAGCATGTAGTTGAAGTTGTTGGTCTAATTTTTCTTTTATCTCAGCGTGTAAAGGTTTACCGTCTGAGTGAGGATGGAAAATGGGATGATCAGGGAACTGGTCATGTCACAGTTGACTACATGGAGGTTTGTTAATCGCATTGATTTGTTAATGTGATAGAGACTAAATTTTTGAGAAGTTAGTTGTTTGGAGTCAAATTTTCTTAGAAATGATTTCTAAAATTGCCCCTGCACTTTGATTGAATGCAACTGTGATAAAACAGCGTTCAGAAGAGCTGGGTTTGTTTGTTATTGATGAAGAAGACAATGAGACATTACTTCTGCATCGAATCAGCTCGGATGACATTTACAGAAAGCAAGAAGGTATTTTAAGTTTAAGTGACATAGGATTGCTTTGCTATTATATGGTATTCTCGTGTGGCTAAGATTGATACTAAATTGTGGTGTTTGGGTCATTTCTTATCAAGATACAATTATCTCGTGGAGGGATCCAGAATATTCTACTGAATTAGCTCTCAGCTTTCAGGAGCCAACAGGCTGCTCTTACATATGGTAACTACCTAATTTTTGTCCTTTGTTGTTCCTGATAACATGGCTGTTGCTAATTATTTTGCTTGATCTATTCAGGGACCACATATGCAGCGTGCAAAGGAATATACATTTTAATTCTCTTAACAGTAAGTGTTTGCAATATGATTCAAAATGTACTCCCTCTCTGTTCTTTGCATTTTAGATATCCGACTGCTGTAACCCTCTTCTTAGTGAACCCTTATTGCGTTTTCTCTCTATTTTTCAATTAAAAGTGCAGGCAAATAATTTCCTTGATGAAATATTTATCTGCCATGAGGCATTGATTTCAGAAAATTTACCAGTGTAATAAGAATTGCTTATTTTTGGAAGTGGAACCCTACAAAGTTTCATGCAATCTTTACATTATAAGACTACAAATCTGCTCGTGAAAACAAGATATTAACACAGGAATGCACGATAAAGCTGTTAAAGGTACCTAAATGCCTGAAGAAAGAATTTGTCCATCTATTTCTGGCCATTCTGGGTTATGTCAATAGCGCGTTTGTTCAATTAATATTTCCACTTTTCTGTGTGAAGAGTGTTTTGATAACAATATGGCTTTTCTTATCTACGATTATAATGTTTATATCTGTTGTATGAGAAAGAGTGAAATTGTTTCAAGTAATACGAATAAAAATTAAATTTGGGTAATTTAAATAGGGAACTGTTATTAGCACTCCAAAAATCTCATTCTACACTCCTCACAAGTGTATTTTTCTTTCCAATTATAGAAAGTTTGCAGTGCCAAATGAGATTTTAGGAGTGCTAATAACAATTCCCTTTAAATAATGTCCATGTATACACAGAAAGCTTGAAGCGTTTTGAAGAAAATGAGGAAAATATATGTAGGGACCCACCCTCATGGTTTCTATATTCAAATTTTTGTCGTTTATTATTGGTTACATTGTGCTTGTGTATTCTTAATTTTTTTTTTATATTTGAAAGTCAGTGACATGAATTGTTGATCTTTTTCGATATCTGTAGATGAGACATTTCACAATGCAAACAGTGAGTTGAGGGAGCTCCCTACGGTTGAGCTATCCACGCTTCCTTTAATCCTTAAGGTGGTTTAGTTCTTTTGCATCTCATATGCTAATTTTATCTTTCTTGCTTTTCACATTTTTCGTTTAATTTTCGAGATATTTTTTTATCAAACTTGCAAAGTGATGGCATTCGTGTGGATTTTGTCTTGCAGACTGTTGCTGAGAGTGGCATTGCTGACCAGATGCGATTGACAGAATTGATATTGACTGATGTAAGCTATGTATAACCTTGTGAATCTCTGAAGAAATGTGCAGTGGATTATTTGGCATTGCTCTCTCATTTTTATAAAAAAATTCAATTGCTGAAGTAGGTTGAAACATGTTATCCTAATCATAAAAGTTGTTATTACTTTAACCTTCATCAACACCATTTTGGTTCATATATATACTATATTGCTTTTTCCTAATGAGTATTTTAATCTTAACTCAGCAAGAGTTTTTTCGGAAGCTCATGGGCCTATTTAGAATCTGTGAAGACTTGGAAAATGTTGACAGTCTTCACATGATATACAAAATAGTAAGGGGGATCAGTAAGTATTCCTTTTTGGTATTTCACCCTCAGAATCTGCCAAATAAATGCATGTCTTATCTTCTTTATTTTTTGGTCAAAGCATGTCTATCTTTTTAATATTGAGTGATTTGTTGTTTTATACCTGCAGTTCTCCTGAATAGTCCTCAGATCTTTGAGAAAATATTCAGTGATGATTTAATCATGGATATCATCGGTTCCCTTGAGTGTGAGTTCTGTAATTGGTTTGTGTTCTTTCATATAACCTTCTGTTCTCAGAATTTGATTTAGTTGTAGCCTGGTAATTTGATTCTTAATTCATTTTGATTCAGTACTATGTTGATATTGATGTTGATTTTTGGTTTGCAGATGACCCTGAAGTACCTAATGTCCAACACCATCGTAACTTTTTGAAAGAACATGTTGTTTTTAAGGAGGTAATAATTTTTATGCTATTGGGATTTGGGGCTAAGGACTAGGGATGTTGGATAGCATCTTAATTTATATGGGAGTTGGTTTTTTCTTCTCTGTGAATCTGGATTGATAATTTCATTTTGCACAGGCCATACCGATTAAAGATGCTATGGTGTTGTCAAAGATACACCAGACGTATAAAGTTGGATATTTAAAGGTTTGCCTGTTTTCTGTTTAACCTTTTTGTTTTTCGTACTTCTTTAGTTGCAATTCTTACTTTCTACTACTTTCAGGACGTTGTTTTGGCTAGAGTATTGGATGAGGCCACAGTTGCAAATCTCAATTCCATTATTCATGCAAACAACGCTATTGTAAGATTTTACAAGTCATTCTTTAAAACATGTTGGCTTTACGTTATATTAATTCTAATGTTTCTATTTGTTGTAGGTTGTTTCTTTGCTAAAGGATGACAGTACCTTTATTCAAGAATTGTTTGCTAGGCTACGGTCGCCATCCACCTCCGCAGAATCTAAAAAGAACTTGGTAATTTGATTTCCATAAGCGCTCTTTCATTGTATTTCTGACTTCTGAGGCATGGTATTGGTGCACTGCAGTCCCCAAAGGGAGATTTCTTGAATATTTAATTAGATTTTTAGATTGTGTAATTTCTCTCTTTTGATTTTCTTTTCCCTCCAATTTATTTAGAAATACTTATTAATGTCTCTAACATTGATAAAAAGTCTTATGTGGTTATTTTCTTAATGTTGGCACCTGTAACTTTACCGCATTTTAGTATGACCATGGTAATAATAGTGACCTTAGAATGTGTGGCTGCATTTCTCTGGTTAGTTTTGAGGACATCACTCAGAATTGATTGTGCTTATCATTCCCTTTGCATTGTAGGTATATTTCTTGCACGAATTTTGTAGTTTAAGCAAAAGCCTGCAGATGGTCCAGCAGCTTCGGCTATTTAGGTAAAAAAATCCTGAAGTTACATTTCTTTACCCGCTATTATGTTTTTTAACTTTCTACTGCCTTTTTAAATTTTTGTTGCTTACGTTATGGTGGTTAGCTAAAAATATTTTCTTTTAAGATGTCTTTGTTTTAAAGTGTGAAATGCTGAATATCTGTAGGGATCTCATGAATGAAGGAATCTTTGACATTGTAACTGATGCATTGCAGAGTCAAGACAAAAAGCTTGTATTAACTGGGTAATCAGACGTTTATGAATCTGTCTTCTGTATTTAGCTTGCTGCTTCTTACTCAGTTTTTTTCCTTGTGCATAATCCTAACAATTGGTGATCATAATGGATGCAGGACAGATATCCTCAATCTTTTCATGAATCAGGATCCAAACCTTCTGCGTTCATATGTTGTTCGTCAGGAAGGAACTCCACTTTTAGGACTCTTGGTATGCACTTTTCCAAATTAGTGTTTTGTCCTTGAATGCACATGTGCACCTGGAAATCACCTTCACCTGTGTTAGTTGAGCTTCAAAGAAATCTTACAGCGAATTATTCAATTTCAATGTCGTATAGATGACCTGATTGTGGCCTGTGAGGTGAAAATTATAATCAACTACAATATGTGTGTTTATGCTTAATAACAGAAGGAGAAAACCACCTAATTAGGCAAGCAACAGGTTATACTTGTGATTGCTTTGGGGATTGCCTATATTGTATTAAAAATTTAGGAACTGATGTTAGGTGAAACAGACATAGCAAGTGTATCTAAAAGGAGTCTAGTTGTCTTCCCACACTCGTAATATGTACAATCTGATGTCTGCATTTAAGCATTTGGTGTGGAAAAGACATTGATGCTCTTCGGCTGCTTCCTGTTTAGTTGACAACACTGGTCCCAGTCACTTGAAATTTTTAAATTCTGATGCAAGTGTTTAGATTCTCTCTGTCAATATTAATATTTAATTGTCTACTTACAGGTTAAGGGAATGATTACAGATTTTGGAGAGGACATGCATTGCCAGTTTCTTGAAATTCTTCGTAGTCTACTAGATTCTTACACATTGTCAGGAGCTCAGGTATCTACTATAGTTATTTGTTCGCTAAATGAATTATTACTGTCACTCTTTGTATAACTCACCTATAGTTTCCCTTAAATTTAAAATATTTTTGTGGATATCATCTTTCTTCTCCTCTCTTGTCCAATAGTAATAGTATATATACTAATTTTGATTCTTGAACTGCAACTGCTCTCACAGTTATGTACCACTGGCACTACACCAGTAACTTCACCAGTAGGTCCACTTAGATTAGAGGGGAACATATATGTACTTATGTATGTGAATTTTTATGTATCTCTCTTTGTACTTGTGTTCAAATACGTACATGTAATATTTACTTCAGAAGTTGTTAGTGCTCATGTTGACACCATTTGTAGGATATTAATTGCCTTCTTTTCTCTTTTAGGAGCTTTCATTATGAGCTTTTTTTATATTCATTAGCTCTTAAATAATCATCTTCCCTTGCATATTATACGCATAATTTTAATACTTATGGAGATATCAGAAGAATAACGAGGGGCTTTGTGCCTTAGGTTGTTGAGCCATCATATTGGAGATTAAGTTTACTAGGATCTTCATCAACAACAACAACAACAAAGCCTAAGGCCCACTAAAGTGGGGTCTGCTGTATGAATCCTAGAAGTTAGAACGCCACTGCGCTCTGTTTTGCGCCATGTTTTCTGTTAGCTCCAAGTACTCCATGCCTTTTCTTAAAGCCTCTTTCCAAGTCTTCCTAGGTCTTCCTTTACCCTGTTTGCCTTGAGCCTCTTTCTAGTATCATCATAAGTGGAGTAATTCATTCTATGCTTCTAGGGTTATGGTTAATTGTAGATTTCATTTGTTTGATTGCTTTTTTATCGTTTACTTGGGCCAGGTCCTTGCTTTTTCCTTTTCATTTTAATGATTTTTCACCCTTTTTTATTCAAGTTACTTTTCATGACCAGTTTTGTTCTAGTCCATCTCATAATTCTTTGGATTGTTCTTTCATGTAGAATATGATGAATTTTTTGGATTATCACAAATTCAGAAGTTTCATATATAAAGCTTTGCATGGAGTTTGCAATACGGTTTATTTCTGCGGGTGTAACAATTTGAATGTTGGTTTGTAGTTTATTATGTTTCTGCTGAATTGTTGGAAAATCATGTCGGTAAAACTTGCATGTAAGAAAAAAAAAAAAATTTCAAATGCCTCATTTTCATACTGGGACTACACGACTTGGTTATTGAGTCTTTTATCTCGTTTGGTTTGCTACAGAGAGATGCAATTATCGAGATATTCTATGAGAAGCATCTGGGGCAGTTGATTGATGTTATAACAGAGTCATGTCCTTTGGAAGGCAATGGTCAATCAACTGATAGATCTTCCATCTCTGCTGGAAGAGTTGAAAGTCAGAGTGTTGCGAAGCCTGAAATATTATCAAATATATGCGAATTGCTTTGCTTTTGTGTACTTCACCATCCATTCAGAATAAAGTAATATTTTGGATCCTTTGTACAATTTTCATACATGGATTTTTCTGCTGCTGACCTTTGACATTGGAATGTTTGCCTTTTTTTTTTGCATTTGTAGGTGCAACTTTCTGCTTAATAATGTGATGGATAAAGTTTTGTTGGTTACAAAAAGAAGGGAAAAGTATCTAGTTGTTGCTGCAGTTCGATTTGTTCGCACTATTCTTTCACGTCATGTGAGTTTGTGTTGATTGTTAAAGTTCTGCAAAAAGTTGTTTAAAAGGTTCTATTTGTCCTTCAGCTCAGCTAAAATTTCAAATAGACCGAAATGATCTGGAGGGTGATCATTTTTGTTGTCTTGGACCCATTATCTATAGCAGAAACTTCGAAATTTTTTTGCATGTAAATGTAAAGGACATTATGCCTTGTGCTTCAACAAAAGTGAAGTTAAGATGAGCGAATTGCGATGCAAGACTAGAAGTCAATGCATTGTAATGGTATATATTGTTCTGATTTGAGCATAGTGGACTCATATGAGAATTTCTTATCAGTATGATGATAGTGGGGATTCTGGATAAAAAGAATGTTACATTTCAAAAAGGTTCTTGGTTCTGCACAATTTTTTCAGCTTCCACAGTACATATAAGAGTGTTTATTATTATCTTTGTGCCCTGTTGTACATTTAGTCTCTCTCTATCTCTCTTTATCTCTCTCTACCTGCTCTGATATGTTAAGTATGCTTTATTTCTTTTCTTTTTGGGCTAAGTTGTTCATGTAACAATTGGGTAATGCATGATTCTGCAGGATGAGCATCTGGTAAATCATATTGTTAAGAACAACCTTCTCAAGCCAATTGTCGATGCATTTGTTTGTAATGGAAATCGATATAACCTGCTGAACTCGGCTGTTTTAGAACTTTTTGAGTTCATCCGCAAGGTGCCACTCTCTTTTAGACTTGGAATCTGGAGCTAAAGTATGTCTTGAAGGTATCATCTTATCTGTTTTTTTTCTTTTTCCAGGAAAACTTGAAGTCTTTGGTTAAATACTTGGTTGATTCATTCTGGGATCAGTTGGTCAGATTTGAGAATTTTGCATCTGTTCACTCCCTCAAAGTAAAATATGAGCAGGTACTATGCTCCGTCTATACTTTCTCCACTCCTAAATTTAGAGCTTTTGTATTTGACAAGTGCTTTTGCAGTGCCTAGAACATTTTGGAACCAAAGGCACCGCTAATGTGTCAGACCCTAGAAAACGAAATGATGAGCGAACTTTGGAGAAAGAAGAAGAAGAATATTTCAATGAGGACAGGTATGTTTTTAGTGTTGGATGTTTATTGTGTATTGACAGTGCTTTTTCCCGCTATCTTGTTACCCATAGCCACTGAACATGGAACTTGGTAATCAGTGATGAAGAAGATACAGCATCTGCATCAATGCCAAATACCCAAAAAGTACAGGCTCAACCTCAACCTGTTTTATCCAATGGAGTTGCTGCAAGTTATCCACCATCCAGGTAGTACACTGTTCTAGTGTAGATTTATCAGAGTGCATTTTCAGAATTTGGATATATGGCCCATATGTTCATCTTGATTATTGTAGTCCAAGGTCTGTCGGGCTGGTAGATTATGATGATGATGATGAGGAGGACGACGAAGACTACAAGCCACCGCCCAGGAAACATCCTGAACCTTCTGATGAAGATGAAGGAACAATGGAGTCCCTTAGGTTGAAGCGGAAATTGGCTTCTAAGGATAGGGAGACTGAGCTAGCAAAGAGGCAACGGTTGGGTAAAAACTCCAAGCCAAAAGAAAGTGTGTTTGCTGCTTTGTGTACAACTCTAAGCCAGGCAGTGCTACCTAATAAGAAAATTGCAAGCAGCATCAATACAACTCGCACGGCTGACGGAGTCAACAACTCACGTGAAGGGAAAAATCAAGAGAATGATGAGCGTGCTGTTTCTAAAAACTGTTCTGATAACAGCAATTCAGATGATGCAGATAATAGGGAAAATGAGCCTACTACTTCTAGAGGCTGCTCGGATCACTTGCATGCCACTTCGGAGAATAGACAGTTGGGTGGAGAGGACTGCGCGTTGATACCTCCAAAATCTTCACCGGAAATGGCTGTAAATGGGTCGTAAGTTATATTTAGCCAATGGGATTACTACTACGTGTTCTTTATGCAAACTGTGAATGCGTGCTTGGTGCCAGAAAGCAGTGCCAGCCCGCAGATGAACATACTTTTGGAAGAGAGCAAGCGAACCAACATAGAAGAAAGAGAGGATGAATTTGGTCTATGGCCTCCATCGACAATGGTAGGAGCGAATACTGTATAGTGCCATTGCGACGCGGAGAAAAAAAAAAGGCAACAAAAGAAGTCATCCAGTGTGGGGGTACTATATCATCGACTCTTCACTTGGCCTTATTGGGGCTTTGAAGTACTTGGTTTTTTGTAAAACATTCATCAGCATTGATTCTCTATATCCAAGTTTTGTGCTTTCCTTAATTTGTTCCTCTTTTTATTAATGCTAAAAGTACTTTTGTGGTGGGGTGGGGGTGTGCTGTGGGTTGGTCGTAATCGAGAGAGGAAGTGAGTTTGAGTTTTTTAGTGGCTATTTTTTTCCCTTAAAAAGGTAGTAGGGTTTTGGGTGAGGGAGCGAAATTTTCGTTTTGTAGCTCACTGTAAATTAGTTTCGAGTTTAATTATCCAAGGCAACTTTTGGAAGGATTTCCGCCTTAATAACATGCAAGCCCAAAAAAAGTGTTGTATGTTTTAATTTGTTGGTAACTTTATCCCACAAGAAATGAGATGAGACTTATATGCGTTGGTGGATCCTACCTCTATTAGAGAAATGATACAAATGATGATATAAATAGATGGTAAGTGTAGCATTATAAAAATTTGGTTATTTGAATGAATATTACCTTGGAATGAAAGTTTTTGATAGGACGATAATCCCCATTTGCACACTCGGGTGAAATTTCAGACAGAAACCGAATTGATTGTTATCATTCACGATTTTTATCTGTGATCGAAAGAATGAGACTCTAGTATATAAATCTTGTACAGAAATTGAATCAATAATTTTATTCTAAATTTCACCAAAGAATAACAGAATGGGTCTGAAGTTAAGGATGTTGTGGTTTCATCATGTTCGGAAGTGAAAGGTAGAGTATATGGTAGTGATGAAAATGTAAGATGTACGGTCGTCCTGGGTGCACGGATGTTTCATGTTTGTTTATAAAACAGGTCAACAGGGGACAGGTGGCAAGCAGTTGGAAGAAGTCGCTGGCCACCGAGTTCGCAGTGTGATCACGCAGAAGAAAGACACGTACGTCGGGTTGCATGAGTACGTGTCTACCTCACTTGCTCATTTTCTCTTTCTTCTTCTTTTTCACCGGTGCAATCTCATCACTCATCAGAATAACCTCAAATTTCACTTTGTGTTGAAGCTCTTGGTGGAAGAGCAGACAGATAAAACAAATCAAACAGATAATAGTGTGAAGATGTTGAACACGAGCAGCGGCAGTAGTAGTTTGGAAACAAAGCCGTCGTTGATGCAGGAGCTGCGTAGCTTCGACAAGGGTGGCTTCTCCGACCTCGGCCACCCTCTCCTCAACCGCATCGCCGAGAGCTTCGTCAAAGCTGCTGGGGTTTCCTCTCCTTACCCTTCTCTCTCTCTGCGCGCGCGCACACACACACACACATATATATATATACACGTGTGTGCGTTTGTGATATATAACAGAACTACGTACTCTGCGTTTTGTTAATAAGGTTGTGTTGCTGCAATTCACAGATCGGAGCAATTCAGGCCGTGTCGCGTGAGGCTTATTTCACAGCCACTGAAGGTAACCATTATCTGTTTCCTTCAACTTTCGAATTTCTTGGTCTGTGTATTGTGGATGTATAATTACCATTCGTTTAAATTTTAAGTAATTATCTGAATAACTTGATGGGACAAATAATATTTGGGATTTGAGCTATCCGCATGTAATTAATGTTGTCTATCGGTTTGTGGTTTTATTTGATTTATTCATTTAAGTGGTGATGCATGCGTGCATGTGTTGATTGTAATAATGTGAAGGATTTGATTATACTTCATATTGTCATTTTAATTCCTCCTAGAGAGACAGATAAACGTTGATGCGTTTCTATGCATTCATGTTCATCGTTATGTGCAGGATTCGATTCAAGTACCAATGGTATTCCACCCGAAATCTCAGTCTCAGGCAACAAAAAACAACGATTCCCTGATCTCAGAGGTATGCAGCTAACTACTCCATGGTTAATTTTTCAACTTTTATTGATGCAGAATGCACGCCGGAGACTATAAATTACGAATGTGGAATATGAGAACCCTTTGTAATATTATGTCTGTGTTTGTCCATCAGTTGTTGGTATATTGAACAATTGTGTCTCAAGCGGTTGTTTATGTGCTTTGCAGGTGAAAACAACAGAAAATCTCTTGAAGCTATGGTGAGTTGAAAATTACCATTTAAGTATATAATTTCAATTATTACTAAGATTTGGTTATATAGAGAAGCCGTTTGGTTCTGTATTTCGTAGTTACACTCAAATTACCAATCGATTATATGTTAGAGGTGCTCTAATGTTGCCACCACAAATTATTCATAAATAATTGAATGCTCTGGTGGTCTGGCCTTATCTACATTGGAGCTTTTTGGTTTGTCCACCATTGGTGAATTTTGTACTTCTTCGAATTCTAGCTAGAATAAGGTGTAACGAATTTGTGATGCTGTTAGTAGTCACTGATTCATTGTCACAATGTTTTCTAGGTGAAGAATACAGGAAAGGAATCCTTACAATGGGGTAAGTACATTTTCTAAATTAAATTGCAAACATGAAATATATGCATCAGTTTTACATAGTACCTTAGCTAACGCTAACGCTAACGCTAACAATGTTTGTAATTCGTTTTCTACCGAAGTAACCTTTTTCTAGTATGGACATTAGACAAGCTAGAGGTTTCAGTTTTTCCTGCTTACAATTACGTGTGCGCAGTTTGGAGACAGACAGTGTCATGTACCACTGCGATTGGAAGGAAGTTGACATATTTTAATTTGCAGGGCTGGCTGCGGGGGTGTATTCAGGTCTCACATATGGCCTGGCAGAGGCTCGTGGAGCTCACGATTGGGTAATGCTTAACTATCTTCTATCATGGATTGAACTCTGCAAGCATTACTAAGATCTTGCTACTTGTATTTTGCTTATAGCCATTGTTGCTTGGTTCTTCGGTGCAGAAAAACAGTGCAGTTGCGGGAGCAATTACAGGAGTGGCCCTGGCCCTCACATCGGAGGGTTCGTCCCATGAGCAGATTGTGCATGGCGCTATCACCGGAGCTGCCATATCAACCGCTGCAAATCTTCTTTCTGGGATATTTTAGGCTGCTGATTGGGGTCATATATAGTCCCGCCTTCTTCTTTTTTTGATAATGTAGAGATGCGACTGTACTGCCATCCATCTCTTGTTTAAGGAACTTCTGGTTAGGATTTTGCTTTCTGGATGCTTGAACTTACTGGTTTAGTATCGAGGACTTCGGATGATGGTTATCGAAGGTTCATTTTTCGTAGTCGGGCAACCTTTTTGGCCTAACTAAGCATTGTTTTTTATATATTAAGATCATTATTCATGAAAGTAGCTCATCAGATTGTTATGAGCATCCTCATCCAGCTCGACAGAGGACCCTTTTTCAGGTATCGGCGGAGCCGCAGTCCTACCCTCGTCCCAGTTTTAGGGTTTCATGCACGAGCCCTTAAAAACAGTACATACTTCAGAAAATTAAAGGAAAAAAAACATGGAATATTTATGAATATTACAACGTATTTTCATTGGAATGAATCTGCAACTAAGGCCAAAATATTTAAAAATATATATTGTAGGATTAAAGGATAAATAATTGGTGTTATCAGTGCAAAAGTTCTAGTTAGAAATGTATAGGGAGCACAATCCTTCAAAGACCCGTTCCTTCTGCACTCATTTGATTTTGTAGTTTTGTGCCATTCTCTTATCTATTTGATAAAAACTAAAACTAAGAGAATAAGTTTGTTGAAATTAAAATATAAAAAAAGCAGAATTTAAAATTTTAAAAAAAAAGAGAGTATAGAATTAAGAAACATTTTTGCTTACACGGGCAGTTTTCTATTGGTCAGGTCTCCGTAGTAGGATGAATACGGAAAGAATTTCCCTAAGATATTTAATTAGGATATAATATCTTGGAATGATGATGAAATCATCTTTAATTGATTGTGAAGAAAATTCTTTACTTGTTTGAGTTGATCTTCAATTTAGTTGATCCCAACACCAAATAACAATTTTGGGTCTTAGGTACTTAGATCAAGTGGTTGATGACCAATTGTAGACCATGCAGTCCAATACAGTAGATAAACTAATTAATATGTGATTATAATAATAGAGTTTAGTGTTAACAATCCACTCATAACATGTAAGTAATTTTAATACTAGTATACTCCTAAGTATAATTTGTTTATTCATGTTATAACATCTTAATTAGTAACATGGTAACTTTGTGATAAGATTACCGTCATAAACAAACATTTTTTTTTTATTGAAAAACAATAATTTCTCTACTCTAAGAGGAATATGAGAACTTATATTACCGCTTATATTGTTAGGTCATCTTCAACCAAATGAACTAAACATAACTTTGTTCAGAATTATAGTTTACAAGAAATTTTTTATCCGACTAAAATTCTGAACAAGACTATATTTCGTCTCTTGGATTAGAAACGGTAATACAAGGCTACCCAATCAAATGTCTAATTAAGCCGTGTCAAAATCAATTTTTGCGTGTATACCAAAAAAAAAAAAAAAAAATCAACTTTTTTCGTGTCGATATAAAAAAAAAGACCCCTTTTTTGTAAATCTTAATTAAAAAGGTGCAAAGCACCACCCTTATCCCTCGAGACCAAATCGACAGCGTTGCGTTTCTTGCCCTAATTCAAGTTCCCTCGCCGAAACCCGAACAGAAGAAGGTAACCTCTCTCTCTCTATTTTCTTGGATTTTTCTTTATTTTATTGTTTTACTAGTGATTAGGGTTCTGGTGCAAATTTATTGCTGTAAAGGTCCTTCCTTGAATTGGCCAAATCTCCGGCTCGGCAACATTTTGTGAGCAGATCGGTAGGGAAAGCATGCTCTTTTTAATTGTTTTGGGTTCTCGATTGTGGGATTTGGGGGAAATTTCGGGTCTTGTCGTTCAAGTATTGCTGTAATTCGATGTTGTTTGGAATTATCGACCATAGTAGTTTGAGGGGGGAAAAGTGTAGATTGCAGTTTCCTCGACTCAGAATTAGGTTAAATTGATAGTCTTGTTGAAGAAAATGCTTAATTGTAGGTTACATTTTGAATTAAAACTGATGATGCCGATTGAATGAATTATTAAGTTCAGAAATCGACGTAAGAAAAGTTTTTGATGTACTAGGTTTTGTTTATACTAAGGTATATCAAAGCGTAAATATTTAATGTTCGAATATGGATTCGTTTCCGTTACATATGTAGTCCGAGGATTCTTGTAGATTTATCAGCCCTACTTTTTACAGGGAGATCTTGTGTAACTCTTGTCGCTTTTATCGTGGACAAGTTACCATCCGTTAAGCTTAGTTCTATTTTGGAGTAGATTTTGTGTGTGAATGAAATCTTTATTATGATTTGTGTTGATTGATTTTGGCAGTTTGAAAGTTCTACCAGCCATACAAAGTTGGTTAGTTTTGTCGGTTTTAATGCTGCATTCTGTGTATACCATGTGTTTTAAAACTAGTTGATTTAAATGTTTTTATTTTTCTGGCCTTTTATCCTTCAAGTTCTTGATATTTACTGAAAAGCAAAATACTTGTTTTTATTTCGGGATTTCTTACTTTGTTGACCAGGGCATGGCAATATTCAATGAATGTGAATGACCTAATTATCATTTAAATGCAGAGTGTGAGTGCTTTGGAGATTGTCGTGTTGATACTTTTTTTGGAACTTCAGGCAGTTGGCGTTTGTGGAGTAGGCAATTGCTTGTATTCGGATTTGAACATTGTGAATTAGAACATGTCGAGTAAGAAAGAAGAGAAAGCTCAAGCTGCAGCGGAGAGGATCAAGGCTGCAGCCTTGAGTGCTGCAAAAGGTCTTAGTCGAGCTCAGGCTGAAAGGGCGGCTGCTGCAGCTGCTCGGAATGTTAATGCTTATGGGCAGAAGGAAGAAGGACCCAGCAGATGGCAGGAGAAAAGGGAAGCCAAGAGACAGATGTATTTGATGAGTACTGAAAAGGCTGTGAGATTGGGTGAACGGAAAGACCTCAAATCAAATGTATCTACTGTTGGTGGTGCAGCTTCACAATGCCAGAAGTGTTACCAACCTGGGCATTGGACATATGAATGCAAGAATGAACGTGTTTACATCTCGCGACCGTCTAGGACCCAGCAACTCAAAAATCCTAAACTGAAGATGAAGGTTGAAATATCGTATGATTTGGACGGTCCAGAAATCAAGGAAGAGAAGAGTGAAAAGCAGTCAAAGATAAGCAAGAGGAAGCATCGGTCAGCTTCTGATTCTGGCAGCGATAGCGAGGCTTCAGTTTTCGAGACTGATAGTGGGGCATCATCAGTTACTGGATCTGATACTTCTTCGGAGGAGAGTAGTTCAGATTACAGTTCATCTTCTGACTCAGAGGAGGACAGGAGGCGCCAAAGGAAGAAAAAGAAGCAAAAGATGGCAAGGCGTAGAAGGTACAGCTCATCATCTGAATCTTCTGATTCTGAGTCAGTTTCCGAATCTGATTCTGATGATAGGAGGAGCCGGAAGAAGAGCAAGAGGCACAGCAGAAAGCATTAAATGAGGTGATCGAGCAGCATAGTGAAGAGCAGTTGTGTATTTGGTTCAGCATGTGTCGTGTTTCGATTTAGTTCAGTTGTGATTTTGAGGCGTCCTAGACAAAGGATTTTCCGTGTTGCGAATTTAGACCAAAATAATCTTTGTAGATGTTTCCTTGCGATTTTCTTCTCACTCTTGCAGTATTTGAACTTGTACCGTACTTGCCGTTGCTGTTTCTATAGATCAAGATTTTCTTTGGTATCCATTATTGTTCTTCAAAAACTAAGTTGGTTAGACGATGGAAGCCTGCGTTTTTGTTTGAAAATGATGTTTCTTTCTGAGAGCGAGTTGATTGTACCACTGGCTATCGGCATGTGCCCAAATGAGTGTTTCGTAACAGTCGATAATTCTTTCAGAAATCGTGATGGCGTCTCATCGAGCGAATTCTTAGCTATTCACTATTGTATTCTTAGCTGTTCACGGTTATATGGTTGTTTGTGTTTATTTCTCTCATCACGTGATGGGACACAAAATCATTGGTAGATTGGATTAACAATTCTTACAATACTTGATCGATAATTCGGAATTTTTGGTGATAAAACAGCCACTAACGTGATATTTTAGAAGAGAATGATAATTTGACAAATCAAATTACTTTAATATTATATTGGAAGTGTTCTGGTTAATTGGCCTAACATTACTTGTGTCTTAGATTAAGTTCGAATATCGTAGATAGCGAATTTGAAACGAATTTAATCCTCACCCTTGAAGTGTAAATATATCGTTTCTATATGTTAAAAAAAAAAAAAAAAAAGGTTAAAATAGTCCTTTGGCGCTTTACTGTTTAGACCTCCACGTCTGTAGTTTACCTAAAATACCCTTAAATAGAATTACGCTTAAGAGTGAAGCGGAGTATTTTTAATTTTATAGTGCCGCCAGAAACATCTAAACTTGTAAAGAAAGAAACCACCAGAAGAAGAAGAAAAGCAGAAAACCCGCCATTCGCCAAAAGGAAACAATCAGAACACTCACAGAGAGAGAGAGAGAGAGAGAGAGAGAGAGAGAGAGAGAGCTCCCAAGCCCTAAAACTCAGAGCTTGTCCACGATGAGTACCATGAAATTTTGCCGCGAATGGTCAGTAAATCCCACCAGACTGTATTTAATTTTTAATTTCAATTTATCATTTTTTTTTTGTTGTTGTGAATTTTCCTTTTAAACTTTGTTACTTTTCAGTAACAACATTCTGTACCCGAAGGAGGACAAGGAGCATAAGATTCTCCTCTACGCCTGCCGCAACTGCGATCACCAGGTCAGCTCTCTCTCTCTCTCATTTTTCTTTTGCAAGTTTTTTGCATGATTTGTTCAATTTTAGTGCTGTGGTTTGTGTTGGGAGTATTAATCCAACGGGAAAGATGGGACCTTGCACGTGCTTAATTGGGCTACTCCATGTATTGCCAATTAGTTTTACATTCGAACTTCTCATTTCTCCACACGTGAGGTGCGCGTTGATAGTATTAATCCCACGTCAGGAAAAAAAAAATTCTTTTGCATGTGCTTACAAGTAACTAAACTACTTTCTATATTGCCAATTGATTTTATGGTGGAACCTCGACTTTCTTCAGTTTTCCCTACTCAAGCGTCTTACAAGGATGGAACTTTTTTCTTGGTTTCTTTTGAGCAAGTTGTATTAGTCCTCTTCCTTTTTACAAATGTAGATTGTTCTGAAACCCACATTTTGGAATTGAGTTAGGGTTCCCAATGTCTTTCCATTTTGCTATTAATTTCTTCTGCTAGAACCCGAAAACAAAATTCCGATAATTTGCACTCTTCTCTGTTCGTTTTTATTTAGTTCTTCTTTTAACTTATAAATTAGGTGACCAGTTAATTCATAGGGCTGACAAGAAAATGAACCATACATTAGAGAATGTTTTATGAATTTATTAGATTTTATGTTTTTTCTTTGTTTGCAGGAGGTTGCTGAGAACAACTGTGTCTATAGAAATGAGATACACCACCCCGTTGGCGAGCACACTCAGATATTGCAGGATGTAGCGGCAGATCCTACTCTTCCTCGAACTAAAGCCGTGCGTTGTGCAAAGTGCAAACATGGAGAAGCTGTATTCTTTCAGGTTATATGCCCTATCCTCTGTCTGTTGTGGTGAATTTGATTGGTAGTTTTCATTCAATTTTTGGTGTTCAAGAGCGCAAGGCTAAATATTCCAAGTCGTCCCTTGTTTGATGAAATTCCAACTCTCTCTTTATCATTAGACAATTGGGTTCATGACGTTATTTGCTATTACTACAGTTTAGCTAACTCTAGAAATGCATCAAGGTTAAAAGATTTTTTCAGGAGTTCGTAAAGTTTTAGAACTTCATGGATTATTGCTTCCCGCCTTTGGATTCAGATTTCAGTTGACTATTTAACAAGTATCTATTAAATGAGCGACCATGAGTGTGGGTTCTTGGACAAGACGCTTAACTTGTATTCAGCACGAGTTTTTGTTTTGACCAAATTTCCACCATTGTATCACTGGGAAGTCGGGTTCTTTTCATCTCTGGGGGTATCTTGTAGAATTATCAGAGAGACGGGCCATACGGCCCACTTCCAACAACACCGATATTGTCCTCAACTTGGTAATTACCACTTGCACAATCCGTCAGGCGTGGGGTTTTATCACAAAAGGCCTCGGTATTAGTTAGAGTAGGGTTAGGATATTTAAACTATTACTTTTCTTTTTGTACGGCCGACGTGGGATTCAACATACATGTCCGCTCAGACCATACATGCAGTGATACCATTTTGAAACGTCAGCTGATGTCACGTGCCATAAACTTGCACCTCGTAGCTGTTTGTTTACTCTATATAATGGAGATTTATAACTGCTGCTAATTCTGTAAGTTGATTGTCCATGTGCAGGCAACTGCTAGAGGAGAGGAGGGTATGACATTGTTCTTTGTTTGCTGCAACCCCAGCTGCGGCCACAGGTGGCGAGACTAAGATTCAAGCCCACCGCTTAACGTTCTCACTTCTCCTTCTACCGGAAACACATGTTCAAAACGAATGTATCGTTTTCCAAAAATGTAACTAGGATGGAGATTAGTTCTAAAGACCTAGTGTTGAAAGCGCTTCTGCATTTGTTCAGACTATCCCTTGACATCCAATTTGGTGTCGATTCAAATATTACTTTTGTTTTTGCCACAAATGCTTTGCTTCCTTGCAATTTCGAATCACAAAGGGTAAACAGGCACGGCCATTTTTCTGTGTGAAATCCCGGGGCGGGGAAGGTGAAATCCACCCTGGATACAGGTATTGAAACGGAAGTGATTTTCGCACTTCTATTTTAAATAAATCAAAGGAGTATCAGGAGGCGAAAACAAGAGTGAAGAAAAAAATGGAGTGCGAAAATCACAAGAGAAAACACGAGACTTGAAAGGCCGACTCTTTTTTCCCATTGCAAAAATAAACCGAATGTCTGTACAAGAATGAATTCCCTGGTAAAAAAAAATTACACTACCATTTCTCTAATTACAGAATACCCAAAATTGAACTAAGGAAGAAAGAATAGAATGGGGTAAAACCTAAAATCAAGATTAATGACTCAAATTCTTTACAAAACCATGGGAGCTACAACCTACAAGGATGATATTGTCTCTGTGAACCAGTTTGATAGGCATTTCAATTTCCCTAAAAGCTCTTTATCTGATGCGCGTTTGACCGCATTGCTCTCGAGATAGGTTTCAGCATTTAACAGCAAAACCTTAAAGTCATGCTTCAGCGCTTCCAGGCTTCGATAGTAGTCGTTCTCTAACCTAGACTGGATCACATCAAGAGATATCGGAACCACGCACCTGAGAGAATTCCATAAAACAAGACTACATGTCAATACCCAGACAGCATTTGAAAAAAAGGAGTTCCATCACCATCAGTTTGACGGACAGAGCGTGCACAACATGGAAATCCAACAGTACATACGAGTCACGCTGTAAGGATGACAAAGACATACCAGTTTGTAAACTTTGGCTTCTGTTGAAGTTGCATCAGTTTGTCAACCCCAAAAGGATCCTGAATTGTACACAACAATATTGATAAAAATCCTTGTAAATCTTCAGAGTTTACTAAATGAGGCCATTGGCCAAATTCTTTTTTTGAGTTATTAAAATTTAAAAGTAAAAGGTTTTTTCTCCTTAATACCTGGCGACTTCCGGCTGATCGCTCTAGTTTGGAAAAGGCCGCATTCAGCTTCTTTTTGCTTTTATCATCAATGCGAGGAGGCTCCCATAGAGTATTTTGGTCAAAAAGCTCCCAAGGACTATGCAGCTGTGTATCACTAGGATCACTCTTGTACTGAACAGTGTACATCTCCCAAGGACTGTCTGGGAACTCGGGCGATTTAGACCGTTTAGACGTAACCCTGCCATGCCACCACTTACCGTCATCCTCACCCTCATTTTTCCACCAGACTTTGCAATGATCCCTACATGACCAATTTCTCTCTATGGAAGAGTCGTAGCGTGTTCTTTCAACAATGAAGTCTGGGAAACCAGTAACTTCCGGCAGGGTCACTTTAAAAGATTTACCATACACATCAGAAGAAGGATCTACAAATTGAAGCGTCAATTTACAGCAGCTATCCCCAGACCCTGCAAGTGAAGAATACTCTAGGTCTTGAACATTGCAAAATTCTACAGCTCTTATTCTCCCCTTTATAAACCTCCATGGTGGGTTTTCTCTCAATCCACCTAGATCGAAATACTCTTGATGCCCCTGGTAAGAAAGGAAAGAGAAAAGGAGGTTACCAAAGTAAGCGATATTATCGACATTCGTACAACAAAACCAAAACAAGGGTGCCCAGTGCACAAGCTTGGGACATTGCAGGGCGGGGGGAGGGCAAACAGATGCAGCTCTATCCCTATTCAAGAAAAGCTGTTTAAGCAACTTGTGCGACCAATGGGTCACTTAGGGATGCCGTATTGTGGCGCCAAGGTACAAGCTCCACCCTCCTCTGCGCAAAGGAAGAAATAAAAAGGAAAAAAAAGCCAGCAGAAAGATATAGAGAAACCTGTCTCAGATAAACAACTTCGTCCCCTATCTGGGGAATATATCTAGAGCTCTCCTCATGTGTTGACAACATTAACCATGATACTTTCTTTGCTGACTGATACGGCTTCCTTTTATCCATTGGGCTCATGTCAAGATAACTGCTTCTTCTGTTTCTACTAGACCTCAACCCAACTGTTGTCCTTGAACTTGATCCCCATTCTTCATTCCCAAGTTGAAACTTGTCCAATGAACTTTTCCGGTTAATTCTAAATGTATAACCTGGCTCATGTCCTTCCGCTAACTTAGGATCATGATCTGGACTACTTGGATCACATGCAGACGCCTTCAACCCCATGGACCGTGTCCTGCGGCCTCCATCAGTTGTGTCATCCTGAATGTCTCCAGCAATGATATTGTGGTTGCTTGTATTTGAAGTATACGAACAACCTTCTCCCTTAACACCACTATCACCTTCTGAATTACTTCTACCCCTATGTGGTTTCACCCTTCTATAAACAGCACTGAACATTTTGTTGTTTTGTAAACTGGATTCGGCAGATTCATGTGTGCCAGCAATAACATTCTTATCAGATTGATTGTCTGATTCTCGTGAACCATCATATCTATGATCTGGAATAAATTTATGGGTTCCATTAACCTCCGGCACAACTGGACCCTGTTCCATCGTCCAACCATTTTCCATCTCTACCAGAGAGTTAATTTCCTCTTTGCATGGACTAGGATCCCTTGAAATCCTCCTCAACCTTAATTTCGTTGAGACAGGTATGAGCTTCTCATTTTGTTCGAAAGAGAAACCAGTCCCATCCTTATCAAGGCAAGAGGAAGTGCTTGCATCCCAAGGAGCCATGTAAACAGATTTAGGCGATTGATCATGATCCTTGCATTCACTAAAATCTGAATGCTCTTTAACATTGGCTTCACCAATAAACCCTTCGGAGATACTAGCACCAGTCGTTTCCTCATTCACTACAGCCACTGTGTCCATCTTATCCCTGTACCATTGGCTTTCTGAACGAGGAGAATTATTTTCAGGTTTTGTGTAGTCTTTTTCATTGTGACCAACAACTGCACTGGCTCTGGCAAGTGCATCCAATGACATGAATTCTCCTGATCTCTGGCGCTTCGCTGTTCGTGCTCTGGACCCTCCCCAACTAATTCTCCCTTTGAAGTCTAAATGATTTTCTACTTTGTGTGATTGCCCACTCACTGCTGTTTCAAATGTGCTGCATTTTTTATCCTCCGGAACAGAAATTGGATCCTGAGGACTTATATCATTTTCATTTGCTTCTTGAGGCACTCTATATGATTTATCAACCAAATCCTCATTACGACAATTATGTACAGTGCTTTCTCTAGACACGAGCTTATTTGACTCCCGTCTTGGCAATTTAAGCACCAACCTCCTACTGCTCCCAGTATTTACTAGAAACTCAGGGCGTTCAATAGGTTTAGCCATGTCCTCAGACTCATCGAGAAAAATCTCTTTTCCTTTCAAATGCTTGCCTTGCTGATTTTGTTTATCAGATTCATCACTCTCAATGTTTGAATCCTGAAGTGGGGATTCACTTCCCGACATATCATCTTCCAATCCATCTTCATCTTCTCCATCTGCAGATCTTCCAGTAATCTTAGAAAATAGATTAAGAGCATTGCGTGCAGCAGCTCTTTGAGGTCTCAATGATGAGGAACATTTCTTTCTTGAAGCTTTTCGTCCATGTCTTGATTTCCTTATTCTGTTACTTCTGAATGAATTGCCAGCACACTCATCCAAATTCCTTCTTTTGACACACCTCCCGGAAGAAGTCATGACTTCAATCTGAGGAAAGAGATAACAGAAAGGAGAGACATTCAGCCAGGTCCTAACCAAATTCTGAAATATAAATTGTTATTGAAAGAGAACTTACATCAGCCTTTTGTTTTTTCCTTTTTGATCTTCGAAGTCCATCCATTTCAGCATCCTCATCCTCACTTTCTTCACTGCACTCTGGATCAATAGAGGGATTTGAACTTAAACTTCCTTGCTCCCCTCCAGTAGAATAATCTTCAGCAATATGGTACTCTGAATCCGTATCATCACTACGTATTTCAGTTTCTGGTTCCCAATCCATGGCATCTAAAAACTCTGGCAGAGGTTCAGCCAACATATCCAAGTCTGCCAAAGGCAAAATTTGGTAATCTGGATCTAGACTGAAGTCAGGCCCAACAGCAAGTTTTAAAGAGGAAGGACGCCACTCGGCACCCAGAGTTCCTAACCGCCTCTTCTGGTATGCACTCTGGTAGGGTTCTTCATACGGTATCATGCCTAGTGTTGCCACCATAAAACAGTGCTTGAGAAAATAAACTTCCAGAAGAGAATAATTCCTACAAAACAAGGAGTAGAGAGAAACCTGAATCGCAAAGTAGATCTTGCATATTCCGCCGGTATGCTGGAAGCTGAGTTTCCTGAATCAAACGTTGTGGATATTTCAAGCTAAGAAGTGGCCACATCATGTAATACAAATAATACTACTATACATCTAACGTAGGAGCATTGCAAATATACTTAGAATTAAATTATGTTTGGTCAATCATGTATACATCTATACTATAATTTTAAGGTGGCACTGAGTTTTGGCACACACCAAAAACTTTCAACTCTCTAAAAGGAATATTGAAACTGGTCCCACTATCCCAAACAGCTAAACTAACCTCTCTTAGCCAGTCCCCTGCATACGGTTACCCATCCATCATAACACCACTGAGACCACACACAGTGAACTTTGTCATGCACGGAAATTGCATGGCCAAAATGAGGGGTCTTTGTTTGTACATCAACCACACATCAAAAGAACAAACATGACAGTTCACCTTGGTTTATTTATTTTCTATTTACTGGTAATGTATATTTTATTCAATCGTCCCTACCATTGAATTATCACTTACGTTATTTATTCACTAGTTGAGCTAACCAGAAAATGAAAACCAATTACAAACAATAGTGCAAATGGCCAACTAACCTGGTCAAGAACATTTCCAAAGCTATCATGAACGAGTGGGCGATAATCACCAAGAAAAAACTGTCAAAGTGCATGCACAATTAAGTACAACTTGAAAAACAAAGCATGAAAACAAAATCCAACTGAACTAAAGGCATACATTCGTATTTTGCTAGAAAATTTGAAGGGAAAAAGCATACCTGATCATATTTTGCATCATTCTGGGACTCCCCTTGGCCACTGTCCAATATGTACAATTGGCCAACATCATCAGAGAGGACAATTGATGTTCCATCCCTATATTACAAAGAAAGAATCCTTTGTAAGTACAGGAAAACAGTTAGGAAAGCAAAGTATATTTCACCAAATAGTAGCCAGAAAGAAAAGAGAAAAATGGGGTGCGGGGATACCAACTGATAGATCTTCCATGCAAAAGAGAAGCAAAAAACAACTAGTCATGGAAAGTTAGGGTTAAAGCTACATAGAATCATCGAAAATGAGGGCAAAAAGTGCCATATAAAAAAGATATCATATAGCCAATTTGAATACCAATGATTCAGGATTTCATAGTCATAAATCTATAGAGAATAAAGAACATTTAGTGACAATACGACAGGTTTAGCAAAAAAGCTTCCAAAATAGAGAATTCTTATTAGTCACTTACGGCGAGAACTTTCCATCTACCAATTTGTAGTGGGAAGTTTCAAATATCCGAATAGGTATGCCTTCCCATATCTGAAATCACAAATCAGCAAAGCATTCAGAACCATGTAACATAAATTGAAATTGCAAGAAGAATAATTATACTGGAAACTCACATCCCAGACAATTGTTTTTCCGTCATAGCCAGCACTCATTGCTATCCTGGGGTTGAAAGGATGAACATCCAGCACATATGTCTATCAATAACAGAATTGAATATTTAGTGATTTAAGTTTACTTGTTCGTGAAAGGTTGTTAGACCTAGACTTTTGACACAATATGACAGACAATAAATCAACAAAAGGAAATGGAAATAGCTAGAAGACTAGAATACTGCATCAAGATGTTGGGAAAAAATAAACAGCAGAAGCAATACGTAAGTATACTAGCACATGAGATACAGATGATCAAAACGGCCCCAGTTTCTGTACAGAACTAACACATTGTAGACAAGGCAGCAATAGATAAAGAAGGACGACTATGGCAACCAATTGAAAAGATAAGCTACCAGAAAAGTGTTCAGTAAGATATATATTTTTTCCACTTCTGGAGGCACACACTACTTGATCAAATAACAAGATCAAATAACAAAATTCTCGAACAGAGAATTAAGGGAAAAAAAAAGGATAATCAATAACGAAGAGATTGAGCCACATACAGATTCAGTATGACCTGTCAGTGAATGCACCAAGCTACCATCAGAAGCATTCCACACACATATTCTGCAATCTGCATTACAAGAATAATTTTGAAATAATTACAGAATTTAAGGCCTTCAACTTAATCCTAGTCCGTGAAAGGTTGCGAGGCCTAGGTTTATTTACTCTATGCAAAGGCATTAGAAAATTACTACGGTGCATAGAAATAATATTCTAATACATAAACTATACATGAGAAACAACAAACAAATTACCCATGATAGCAGCAAGGACAAAGCGATTGTCAAGACTCCAGGTAATCATATTAACACCACGAGGAGTTGGAAGAATCCTCTGGCGAGGGCCTCCTCGTGGAGGCTGAGGGGGCATTGGTGGAGGTGGAACTTTCAAATGATACGCCCGAGTCCAACGACCAGCTTTTCCCTGGAATGTGAAATTAGCTATACATTTTTTTTCCATACAAAGCAAAAAATTCAAAAGTTGGTGGATACAACTGTTTCATTAGAAAAGCTTGTTGAGAAAATGGGCAGGCTAGAAAGGAAGTTATAAGTTATCTTTGTTAAAACTTACATGTGATCTTCGTGATCTGGGAATCCAGATAATTGCACTCCCATCACGAGAACAAGTGACGATATTGTCATGATTGAACCTGGAAAATAAAGAGGATTATATACTATTGGTAGTGAATCTAAACCCAAAAGGAAAAGTGTAGAATATAAGGGCACAGAGATGAGAGAAAAAATTTAACATATCAGAGAAAAAGTTAACATTACAATCACAAGGAAGAGGAGAAACAAACCACGAATTTTTAAATTTGGGAGCGTTCTCTTCCTTTGAGGGGTCAGCTGCCATAAATCTAGATACTACAGCACAACCACTGCAGTGTATGAAGCAACATAATCAGAATGCAAAGATTGATAGATATGTTGTCAGCAAAATTTCAGCACAAACTAACCTAAATTGTACGTAATTGACATCATTCTCATGGCCAGATAACACATCAATCTCATGATTTGGTTGGTCTGACTCATCTGAGCCTGGCTTAGAAGCAGTCCACACCTACAACCAGCAAGCTCTTAGTAGAAATATATAAATGGTTTTATTTTCCTGATTTATTTTTGAACTGAAAACTATTTAAGATACAATTCATGAGTTTCCTCAGTACTCATTAGAGGCAGAAAATTTGCATTATACTGAAGCAAAAGTAAGTGAAGATAGTGACTAAACCGAAGGCTGCAGAAATAATAACAAGGAACATGAAGGTTTTATATACCCTTGCAAGAGTATCTGAGCTACCGGTGACAAAGACTGTTCCATTAGCATTGAATGCACAACAGAAGATATGATGGTCCTGTGTAACAGTGCTTGAAGATGGACCACTGTTTCTCCCTGCAGTAAAGCAATTATATGACCGAACTGAGTTCTCTTTCACCACTTAATAAGTTTATTGAACTTAGCTGCTGCAGCAGAGAAACAACTGACCAACTACAGCATCTGAAGGTCTTGGAATGTACATCTTTGGACTCACTTGAGAACTCCTGGCATCCCATATCCTACAAGTTCCATCGTCAGATGAACTGCAAATGACCAAAAAACAGCACAAGGTTAATTACAAGGAGAAAGGCTTAACAATTCCAATCATAATGGTTTCCACCAAAAACACGTTGCAAGTAACAAAATACAAGATTAACATTATTTAACAGCATCAGTAAAATAAAGAATCGATTGAGTTTAGAAACATATAAATAAATATACAAATATATAGAAAGCAAGAGAGAGTGAAAACAGAATCTTTAACTAGAAACTACAACGATATTGAACAAGCAGTCCAGCTAAATAGGAAAACAAAAAAAAAAAACAAAAATTACACAGCTAAACACAGCTAACGGAAAAGAATCTCTTTAGTCTCGAAGCCATCCAATCCATAAACAAAAGAAAATGGTCTTTGGGAATATACAGTAAAAACTGCAGCTCACAAAGAATCCTTCTTGTGATGTGACCCCTCAAAACATTTACCTCTACACTACATTTATTCCAAGAATTTCTTCAAGTCCTCACCATCCAAACCACCCATATAAATTGCCTATTACAATCCAATTTACAAAACCATTACCTTTTTATCATCAACCAAAAGCATAAATTCTCAAAGAACAAAGAAACCCATGAAATCCATCTTAAAATCCCTCGTATCACAATAGCCTTCCCATCCTCAGCAATGCTACGACCTCTGGTGTCTAGTTTACCATTCACATTCAGCTTATGCTGATACTTCACCACCCTGTCAACCAGTCTAGAATTCTATTTCCTTCCTTAGCCCATGGCTTTCCGTCTCCAAATAGGTTTTCCTCAACAAACCATTACCTCAAATCTTATTCTAATCTTGGATATTTCCCCTCCCAAAATCATCCTCTAACTTATCGAATTCAGAGATCCTCCATTTCCATTTTCTACTCTCACATCCCTAAAGATCTCTCACATTCAAAAAATGGTTTTAGTAGTACAAAATTTCAATAACAAATTGTTTGCACACACAGAAGTCACTGAAATCAGCATCACAAAAAGATAATCAGTGAAAAACAAAAGAATAACAGCATCACATTGCAATTGCATAATGATCAGCAAGGTCGAACAGGAGAGTAAATTACCTGCAGTTAATTAGAAACTCCACATGGAAATTTATTTAAATAGAGTGAGAGAATAGGCCTTACGATAGAAGGTGGTACATAGAGCCTGGCCTGGGATTAAATGTAATGGCAGTAACAGCTGCAGTATGTCCTCGCAATACTGAAATTGGCAGCCCGTCTGGCAAGCGCCACTGGTAAACATGAAAAATTAAAGCAAGTCAACATTGAGTTTCCAGCAAAGGTCAAAACTAAAAAGTAAAAAGCAAAAATAGACACAGAATCCTTATATATTGGCAAAAGATGAATCTTACTACTCGAATCATACAGTCATTTGAGGAGGATGCCACCAAAGCATTGTTGGAACTCACAGCCAGATCCGTGATGTCTCCCTTCAATCATAAAATGAGTATAAAATTATAAATAAAGCGCGACAAGGGAAAACTATATCTTTGAGGGGCCAATAACGACTTACTTCATGTCCACGGCAGCTGGCCAAGCAAAATGCAGTTTCCATTAACCAGATCTTCACTAGGCGATCATCTGAACCAGTAATCACATACCTCCCTGAGCAATCAAATGTTGCTGCACCATTCATGTCCAGATAAAACCACCATGAGATAAATACAACATTTTAAAGGTGTGAACTACAAACTTGATCAAATGAAACAGCAGGCAAAAGCTTACAATAATTCTCTCCTTTTAAAAAAAAAAAAAAAAACCATTATTTCCCTCTCCTTTTCATATATCAATTTCTCTGAATCCTAGATCAACAATGGCAGAAACTAGATACTAAAAATGTATAAGCAGACAAACTAGACAGAGAGAGAAAGTATAAAAAAACCCTATTATTCATTACGAACTGAAGCAACTCAATTCTTTGCTAATAGTAGTAAGATATGTAAAACGAACTTTCACGTCTACCTAACAACTGTGAACTCTGACAAATGAGAAAACATACCACAGTAGACAGAGTTTCGATGACCCCTTAGCCTCTTGGTAAATTGCATCTTCTCAAACATGGTCGAGGGCTTTGCAATGGCATAGGATGCAGCACGAATAGACGGTGCACGATGATGTCGGGTGAAACCTCCCCCAATTTCTCTCAACCGTAGCCCTTGAACCTGATGAGATTTCATGTGAGGCCAACGCATATGAGCAGGAGGGGGCTTCATTTCATTGTGCACTTGATCCCTTTCATCTGGAAAAGCAGAAGGTTTTCCTTTTTAGATATAATGAAGAATCGCACCTTTTTCGACCAGTGATGAAAATGCGAATGATAACCAGTAAAACAAATGTATATGTTGCAGAAATAACTTCCAAAAAGAGAGGGAAACACTTTCAAACCCCCAACGGATGACTGAACATGATAACAGTATGAAAACTTGAAAATGAATGTAAGATATGTAACACACACACACACACACACACACATACACATACACACTCATATAACAAACAAATTTGCAAATAAGGAAAACAATGGTCAATTACTTGAAAATCGTAAGTTCAACAATTAAAGGTAGTGATATGAATTAAAAAATTCAAAGCTTAAATAAATGTCACCTACAGGTCAGAAGTGAAAATGAACCAAGTCCCAAGAGAGTAGGCACATCAGCTGCATTTGGAGCATTTCCACCACTCATACCCCTCGATGGTGGGGCTGCACTTGAAATCAATTGCTTCAAAAGCTTTACCAAATGATCATTTTCAATGTGAGGATACCTAAACGATGAGGAAAGGGAATCAATAGGATATTATAGGAAAAAAACGAATATAATACAATCATACTTTTTTTTTCAATGACTACACCTACTGGCATGAAATTTTTTGGAATAGAACTACCAGAACAATAAGCAGCAAAGGAAAAGTGTGCTCTGTACATGGGTTTTAGAAAGAGGATCACCAGAAAAACTAAGATCTTCAAAACATCCATTTGAATTGAGACGAAATGAAACAAAGACTACAACTGCTGGATAATTTATCATGATCCCAAAAAGTCATGAGCAGAGCTATAAGTAGACTAACCAAAGCAATCGCACCACACTCCAACCACCCAGAGAAAAAAGAATTAATCAAGTTTCAAGAATTTATAAATTAAATAAGAGTCGCCCAGATTGGTATTTAGAAAACAGCATACATACTTGAACACTGGCACTCAGAACACCCACTGTTTATTTTCAGAAAAAGAAAAGAAGAAAACAAACAAAAAAAGGATATATAATTCTCTGTGATTAACTAAAAACCATAAAGAAAACAACTCATGTTTTACATTGTTAAGGAAAACAAAATTCTTTTATGACTTATATCTGTCCAATTATCATTTTATGATCTAAATCCGTCTTAAGTAATTAACTAATGCCACACAATATTTAGTATCACAAGTCGCAGTGAAATCCAAAAAAGATTACCTAAGAACTGCCGATTATAAGTCGACTTATAAAAAAAAAGAAAAAGAAGAAGAAAAAAAGCACATTACATACCTGTGCACTAGCATGTTGTAATTTAATGGAAATGATTTCCCATCGTCATTTTCATCCCCACTGTGGATGCCCTTCCTTGAATACCAAGCATGGTATCTTCTAGGTAAAAGTTGATGTTCAAGAAGTTCATTCCACAACTGTCCACAAGTTCTGTGGCACGGTCCAGCAGACAGAAAATGCATAATAAGAAAATACACTTCTCCCAGGTCAATATCTGCATCAGGCTCCTTAGCATGACTTATATGCGTTGTCTCTAGGTCCTCAGGTTGATTCTTGTCATGAACCTTACTGAGAAAGCTCAAAGGTTTCATACTAAACCTAACAGAAGGTGCATCGCGAGACGGAAATTTTTGAAGAGCCATAGCTCCTGTAAAACCTACAAGTAAAATTCCATGAAGGTAAGTGAAGATTAAGGAACAGAGCGGTAACTTGACATAGAAAAGTAGAAAAACATGCTCTTGACAGAAACAGTGCCGACACCACAAACATGGACTCTATGCATCCCTACGCTGAAAACCCGATTGGAGGGTGGGAGTCCATAACATACTAAGTTCAGCTCATCAACAAACAACATCTACCTAAGAAAACACTTGTTGATCACAAACACCAAAACCTTAAACTAAACCATAGGGTAAAATGCAAAGTGAGTCCCGTGCATCAAACCATTTTAACATTCACACCAACACCATATAAGCAGCATTAAAAATCAGATAGCATTAATATAATTGGAATACGTATTCGAAACTCCTAAATTGAACCTAATTGAAACAATCAACTCAAATTACCTCATCAGGAAAACAAAACCACCTGCTGAATGAGTCATGCAATTGATTTAACCAAATGAGCAATCCCAGAAAACCCAAAACACCATTACACTCATGAAAACCATTTACATTCCACAATCCACAATGCACTCCTCTGTGCCAACCAATAAAACCCTAAAAATTCAATTCCTTTGCACTACAATACAATTCAATACAAACACACGCACGCACAAACAAAGCAAAACACAATTTGCACAAAACCCAAAAACACAAAGCCCTTATCTAAATTCCCACAGCAAGAAAAAAAATACCAAACTGCAGAAAATAATTAAATTCCAAAAAGAAAACATCTTTCCATGAGTACCTTCAAGACGGCATCTTTCAGGATACTAGTGTGGCGTTTGCTTCCAGGATTCAGGATCCAGAGGTGGAAAAACCATAAATTTAAAACTGGAAAAAAAAAATCAATTCAATTATTTTCTTTGGATTGAAAAGGGAAAAGGGGGAAGATTGGGAATGTCAGAGAGTGTTTCACGCACCAAAAGAGGGGTTCTTTTAGATTCTGGGAGGGAACTCTGTGGTTTTGGCGTTGGGCCTTTACTTGCTTGGATTTTCAAGTCCCTCTGCGACAGAGACGAACGGAAACCGAAAGAAAGGAGGAAGATGCAAGGGGCTCGAAACGCAACGTTTTGGACCTCTATGCGACCCACTCGACTGTAGAGATGCTTGTCAAGCGAAACCAAATTATTAAACATTTTGCATGCGACTTGTAACGGCGTCGTATGGCCACTCCCTACATTTCAATTTGTCACGTCATGTGTACTTTTTTATTTTTTTTTCTATTTTTTTTTTCAGTCCTATAATATGATCTTTTATCGTACTTTTGTTACTTTATGACACAGCTCAAATCTAATTCAAAAGTTTAGTTTAGGGCATCATCTGCCCTATTACAATGCCTAGTATTTATTAGAAATGGACAATGGGTTTTTTTTAGTAGAATAACAAATCTATATAAGAAAATCAAATGAATTTAGACGTTTTTCTCAATCGATAATACCATTTTGAATGTACAAACTTGGCATAGTATCGAATAAAAGTGGATCATTCCGCGACTCATTTGTGTTAGTGGGTATGTCTACAATTTGTGTCAGTTTTTTTTATGGGTGAACTGCCGATTTAGTCATTCAATTATCACTCAAGTAAAAATTACGTCTCTGAATTATTTTTTTCAGAAAAATAGGTCCTTAAACTCATTACAAACAGCCAATTTCATCATTGTCGTTAGATTTCAAGTTTTTCCATCCAATTTTTTGTTAACTTAGGTCATGTGAGTTGCACATGACATATGTAAAAGGGTAAAATCCTCATTTTCTATGCCCATACTCTGGTGTTGGTCTTTAAGGTAACCAAGACTCTGTCAAGAGAGAATAGAGATAGCACCTGCTTCGCTCCTCGGCTTTTCTTGCGCCTATTGGTTGATGATCTAGGTGCGTTGCACTTTAAGGCGATTTTGAAACTTTTGCTCAAAAAATTCTCAAATTGACAAATCTATCTTGACGAATTTTCAACGTTGGTTAAACGAAGAGATGTCTTTCCAGGGGAGCCTCCATGTTACAGCAAGTGTACTTAATTTGGTTCATCAAATGAATTTTTATTGAATACTTAATTTGGTTCAATAAAAAATCAAGTTATGTTGTCTCTCTCTGTGCTTGCATAGATTCCCTCGTTGTACTAGGTTTTAGGGATTTTAATACTATCAAATTAGGGCTTTTTATTTTATTTTATTTTATTTTTTTAATGTCAAATTGGGTGGTCCTAATGAATTAAATTGGTGTTTGCGTGGTCCTATTGTTTTCGTACTTGAATGCGCTAGTTTTTCTTTTAAAAAAAATTGAATTTTTTGGTTTGTGGTTGAATCTTTGGGATTTGGGGTTTTGCTAACTTAGTGATTGAAACAAATTCATACATATTATGCATATTCATTTGGCATAACCATTCCTTCATTGTTTTAGAGAAATAAACCTTGTGGTGATATTAGTTTAGGTATGCATATCCACAACCAATAATGGCTCACTAAGTTGTGGTATTTGACTATCCTTTTACTGACTATGCAGCTACAACATACTTATTCTCCCTTGAAATTCACCATGGGGGTTATTTAGTGGATGGCTTTTACTTGGGGAAAAAAGTGCATTGGAAGGACAATATTAGTAGAGATTGTATAACCATGTGGGACTTATGGGAGCTAGCAGAGTATGGGTACAATAAAGAGACCACAAAGTTCTTTTATATGAAGAAAAGGAAAGGATGGGTTCCTATTACTTGTGATGCAGATTACTTTCAATGTGCAAAATGTGTAACCAAAAGAAGCATAGTAGTGATTTACCTCACAGATAAGTAACAAGAAGTGTAGAATATAGAGATTCAAGTATCATTGCAAAATGCTATAACTGAGATCAATGTAGAAGATGTTATTCTGATTGAGGGTTCACATGTTGCTCAAGAAGTTGGTTATGTAGACCTTGAAGGAGAGTATGTTGCAGATGATGAGTGTGATGAAGAGGATGATAGAGAAGAATATGTAGTTAATGGTGGCGCCTTGGTGGATGCTGAGTTAGAAGTTGATGATGTTGTTGATAAAGCAGAAGAACCTGATGAAGATGATAAAGATTTAAGAGACAGTGATTATGAGCAAAGTGAGGATGAAGATGACAAAAAGTTTCATAGATTTGTTGTACTAGAAGATACCGAAGAGCAGTATAAAGAACCAGGTGAGGAGGAAACAGATGAGTATGATACCGAGGAGCTTGATAGTCTACATGGGTCTAAATCTGAGCAAGAAAATAAGTTGAAATTGTCGAAAAGTTTAGAGACCCCAAGATTTAAACAATATAATAGAGATCATGACTTAAGAGATCCAAAACTTTGTTTGGGATTAGAATTTCCTATTATGGGAGAGTGTAGAGAAGCTTTAAAGTACTATGCAAATAGTTGTGCAAGGATGGTTAGACTTGCGAAAAATGACACTGTTAGAGTTAAGATGGTCTGTGATGGTGAATCTAAAGAATGACCTTGTCCTTGGAAGTTGTATGCAAGCAGAGTTAAAAGAGGGCCGGCTTTTAGGATTAAGACATTCATCGAAGGTCATACTTGTGGTAGAGAGGAAAAGGCAAAGTTTGCAACCTCAAGTTGGTTGGCTGAAATGTTTGATGAGGATCTTAGGATAAATCCTAACATGTCTGTTCTAAATTTCATGGAAATGGTGAGAAAGCACTACAACATTGATGTGACTAGGGATCAAGTTTACAAAGCTAAGTCATTTGATGCTGCAAAAATACAAGTAAGCATTGAGGAGCAGTATGGTAAATTATGGGATTATTGCCATGAGGTCAAAGTTCAGAATCTAGGGAGTACAATGCTAGTGAAGACAAAATTGAGGGGTGATGATCTTGTTTTTGAGAGGATGTATATATGCTACGATGCTTGCAGGAAGGGATTCATAGAAGGGTGTAGGACTATGGTTGGGTTTGATGGCTGCCACATCAAGGGAAACCATCCAAATAATGACAAAGTAAACACTGCCTAGGACTTAAGAAAGGCAGTTCATGACTTGCTTTGCTTGCCTAACCTTGTTTTGTTATGTTATTGGCATGATGTGGAATTGGTGCCTTAGACTTTATTTTTGGATCGAAAATAGAGAAAATATAGTATGGAATTATTTTAATGAAATTTGTTGTTGAGAGTTGAAATTATTTTCATGAAATTTGCTTTGGGATTGTCAAATCTAAAGCCCTTAATGTTTGTATAAGATTCCCAGCTTAAAAAGTTGCGAATTAGGCTTTATAAATTTCAAAATTTGGGAAATTTTGAGCGGGAAAAGTGAGGAGATGGATGTTTCTCCTGGTTGTGTTTCATGGGCGATAAAATGACGATTTTATCCTTCAAGTTATGTCATGTGCAAGTCACATGACCTAAGTTAACAGAAAATTGGATGGAAAAACTTGAAATTTAACAGGAAGGATGAAATTGGTTGTTTGTAATGAGTTTAGGGACCTATTTTTCTAAAAAAATAATTCGGGACCTAATTTTCACTTAGATGATAATTCAGAGACTAAATCGGCAGTTCACCCTTCTTTTATTAACAAATGTATTAATTTCTTGTGTCTTAATAACATTATTATTTTGCAATATGCATTACAAATTTACAATGCTTGAGAGATTTATTGCAAATATAAATTTTTTTGGAGGAAATTTTGTTTGAATTGAAATCTAGAAGTGGAGATTAAGTTCCGAGAAATTTATATAGGATGGATGGCCTCAAAAGTTTTGAAAGTTCTCTGATGCACATCAAATTTGCACATATAACTAGCATGCTGAAACAAGAACTATTAGAATATTGTCAAATCAATTTTCATTTTAAAAAAAATGGGACGAGTTGGCGGATTTGTCATGACAGTCTACTCTTTTGGGGGCCAAAAAGACTCACAGAGACATTTCAACATCTTGCTAGGCACTATCATATGATTAACCAGCGTCCCTCTAACTGTATTGTCAGATCAATTGATCTAATGATTTTTGTTAAGTTGAGTAATTTAAATATGCAAATTTAATATACACTACAGTATAAAAAGCCCATAAGAAGTTGAGCTCAAAAGACCTAGAATGGTCCAGAACGAGGGAGCCCAAGAGAGGAATTATTTGGTTTGGGCAAAATATGGAAGTGAACCCGAGCCCATCTTAAGCCTAAAGGACCAAACTTTGCTTATGTGAATGTAGTCGCCCAAGATCAGTGGCGTAGTCATAATTTTCAAATAATGGGGTCATAATATCAACAAAAAAAAAACTTTGTTGGGCCATTTCGTCGAGCACCTAGTAGACACCTTCCAATTCTTATCAGCATATGCCGACATATGTTGACATTTGTAGAGGCTTGTCGAGGGTGGATGCAAGATACTGTGGTGTAATGTTGATGACTGTCAAGGCTTTTCAACTAAAGTATTTCATACAAGAGAGAAAATGAAGACAAATATGATAGAAGAAAATATAAAATATACGAGGAGAAGGTTGTAATTTAGTTTGTCTTAGCTGTTTATAGGAGTCAAATGTCATATATAAACAAATATCAAGCACAACCAATGACCCCATGCTGACTTCGCTCTTACCCAAGACAAATAAATAACTAAGCCCACTATTGAAAGACCAATCCCAATACCAAGTAGACATTCTACGTATACAAGTTGCCATGGATTTTTTAGGCTAACTTGCTAAGAATACATCACAAAAATTACATTGAAGTACTTGAAAATGATTAAACGCAATATATTTGAGATATTTTCGAACTGTTTGAGAGTTCTTTGTTTAGTAGGTTTTTTTTAGTGCAGTTGTAATGAATTTTCAATGTAATTTAATTAATTGAGTGAGGATTTACAGGTAAAGAAGTGAAATTGGAATAGGCATTTAAACGAGCAAGATATTAGACACTAGGGCTCGATCGTCGGTGTTATTCTTTCAAGCTGCCTACTTTTTATCCACTCATAGCCAATGTTCTTAAAGATGTTAAGCGCTAGTTGGATGACGGGTTGGGGTCGAGCGCCTAAGCGGATTTAAGAAAATTTATTATATATTGTATAAATAAGTGCTTACTTATACTTAAAAAAACACACATAATTATATTGGGACACATAAATTGCAAAATAAAATGACATATAAATTATAAAGTACTATAACATATTGAAAACATGAGGAACAAGCATATAATGAGTGTTCATCCAAGTATTCAACACATCTCTTACATTTTGTTGAAAAATTAAAATGAAAAAAGAAAGTTATTGATTTTTTATCTATGTCAGAGTCGCGACCTAGGAGGGTTTAGGCTGACTGGGTGGACATCTAGGCGGGCTACGTGTACTTTCTTAATTTCAAATGTCTAGGAACTAATCGGGGCGGTAACTAGCTGCCTAACAATTATAAAAAGAATAAAAAAATCATTAATTCAGATCATTAAAAACATAGTGAAACTACTGAAAAGGCCTCAAATATCTAAATCTTAACAAACAAACAAACAAACAAACAAACAAAACAAAACAAAACAAAAACCCATGTAACTCTATTTAATGGTTAACACAAAAATAAAACTAAAACAGCCCAATAAAGTTGGCTCAACGTTTATAAGTTATCGTGTTTTGAACTTTACTCCCGACGCATTTTGGCTCAGTCCGTGTTTCCAATCGCCATCCTTCGCTTTGCATAGAAAAATGAAGAGGGAAAAAACTGATAACTCTAAGAAATATGTCTATGAGAAAATGAATAAGGATAGCAGAAGCTTAGAAGACAATGGGTTTAGAAATGCTTTGTATTTCACTATATGAAAATATTACGAGTCTTTACAATGTGTTATATAGCCTCTCAACACACATAGACTATTACAATACTACCCCTTTGTAACTAACTCTCTAACCATCTAACTACTTGAGTGATAGTGGTTATAACCAATCGACCAATGATAACAAATGATAATGGCTAATACTCCCCCCTCAAACTGTGCTAGGGAACATCTAGCAAAGTTTGAAGCTAGAAAACACAACCCTGCAATGCTATTGTATCAGTGAATTAACCGGGAACTGGAATACTGGAGATTGCAGACTGTGATCCTAAGCTCAAGTTGTGACAATGCTTCACAAAAACAAGACTATGTAATCCTTTAGTGAGGACATCGGCAACTTGTTCTTCTGTGGGAATGTACTGAACACGCAGATCACCTTTTTGTACCTTCTCCCTGACAAAGTGATAGTCAGTGTCGAGATGTTTGATCTTAGAATGAAAAACAGGATTCGAACATATAGCAAGTGCTGACAAGTTGTCACAATAAAGATGAGGAGGTGAGGGAAGACACTGATGCATATCTCTGAGCACTGATCTAATCCAACAAACATCAGCTACACACTGAGCTATTGCTTTATATTCTACCTCTGTTGAGCTTCGCGAGACAGTGGATTGCTTTTTGGATTGCCAAGAGATAGAATTAGATCCTAAGTATACCACATACCCGGTTATTGATCTCCTAGTATTTATATCTGATGCCCAGTCTGAATCTGAATAGGCAGATATAGATATATCTTCACCCTTTGTATATTTCATACCACAAGTAAGAGTACCTTGCAAATACCTCAGAATTCTCTTGACCAAATGAAAGTGTGAATCTGTTGGAGTGTTCATAAACTGACACACCATATTCACTGAGTATGCTATATCAGGTCTAGAGAAGGTTAAGTATTGTAAAGCCCCCACCAAGCTTCGATAGAGAGTAGGATCTGTCATTTGTATACCTTCAGATTCAAGCAACTGAGTATGAGGTTTAGAGGGTGTAGATGTAGGTTTACAATGTTCCATACCAGCCTTTTTTCAACAAATCTCGAGCATACTTAGACTGGTTAATGAATATAGACCCATATTGATTATACTGGATATGAAGACCAAGAAAATAGGTAAGTTTTCCCATATCTTTTAGATCAAATACTGCAGCAAGGCTTGTAATCACTGATTGAATCTCTGAAGCATTGGAACCAGTCACAATGATGTCATCAACATATAATAGTAGGAGAATAACATCCCCATGATCTTCTTTAACAAACAAACTTGTATTGGATAAGGATGTAACAAACCCCAAAGTAGGTAGGTAGCTAGTAAATTTTGAATTCCAAGCTCGTGGAGCTTGTTTCAAGCCATAAAGTGACTTTATTAACCTGCAAACATAGTTCGGATGTTGTGAATCAACGAACCCCTGGGGCTGCTTCATATAGACTTCCTCTTCTAACTCTCCATTTAAGAAGGCGTTTTTCACATCTAGTTGCCTCAAACTCCAACCAAATTGAACTGCTAGAGCTAAAATCATTCTGATAGTGGTATGTCTCACCACCGGACTAAACGTTTCAGAATAGTCCAAACCTTGCTCTTGGCTATACCCTTGTGCAACTAGCCGAGCCTTATACCTCGAAATTGATCCATCAGGGTTCTTCTTAATTTTGTATACCCATTTACTTCCAACAATACTTCTGTCAACTGGAGGAGGAACTAAATACCAAGTTCATTGTGCCTTTAAAGCATTAAACTCATCTTGCATGGCTCTTTGCCATTCAGCCTTGACACTAGCAGTTTTAAAAGTTTTTGGCTCCTCTATATCAGTGATATCTGCTAAGAATGAAAACCCACTGGAAAAATCATCCATAACCTCCAAAGAAGCAATCTCAGGAAAAGTTGCGGAATATGCTGCATAGTTCTTTCTTGAAAGTGCACCCGTTTGTAGCCTTGTTTGAATTCCCGAAGTGTGATGCGCAGGAGTAGATGTGGTTGTATGGTCTATACCTGATGGATATGAATTTGAAGAGAGTGGAATGATTACCTGGAGTTGGTCTGGATTCAAGACAGGAAGCAAATGAGTTGTATCACTTGTCGTGGAAAGAGTATGGCCCAATGTACTTTGACTTTGAGAATGCCCTGAGCTTGAACTTGACGTCTCAGATTGATCAACTGAAGAAGATGCAATTCTATCATTTTCACTGTGTATCTGATTAACTTCACGAGTACTAGGTGTCTGAGTAACCGGAACAGAAACCAGAATTGGAGAATGTATAGCCTGTTGATGAACAACTGGTGCATTGACTTGTTTCTGTAACGTTTGTTTACCAGGGAACATCATCTCATCGTGTATGACATGGCGAGAAATAATGCATTTCTTGTTCACTAGATCATAACATATTACACCTTTGTATCCTGAAGAGTACCCGAGAAAGACACACAAGGTTGATCTTGTTTGAAGCTTATTAGAATTATAAGGCCTAAGCCAAGGAAACACAGCAGTTCCAAATGTCTTCAAGGATTGTAAGTCAAGAAGTTTCTTGTATAGCAGAGTATAAGGAGAAACCATAGACAGAGACTTGATTGGCATTCGATTGATAAGAAACACAGAGTGTGCACAAGCAAAATACCAAAACTCCAATGGTAAAACAGCATTAGTGAGTAATATAACTAAAGTTTCAATGATATGCCGGTGTTTTCTCTCAGCAATTCCATTTTGCTGAGGGGTATATGGACATGACAGCATATGAGCAATCCCTTTATCATCTAAGAACTTTGTAAAAGCATTACTAACGTACTCTCCTCCCCCATCAGTTTGTAAACACTTGATTAATATCCCATACTGAGTTAATACAAACTGATAAAACTTTACAAAAATAGAGAAGACATCAGATTTATTGCACATTGGAAATACCCAAGTGCATCTTGTATATTCATCAGTAAACATTACATAATACCTATAGCCATCTATAGACCTTATAGGAGACGGTCCCCAAACATCAGAGTGAATCTTATCAAATGGAGACAAACACTTTTCAGTTCTTGCAGGAAATGGCAATCTAGACATTTTGCCCTAAATACACGATGTACAAACACTGTGCTTATCATTTGGTTTATATGCTATACTACACTGTCTTAACATACACGAAAGTACTTCATTTGTAGGGTGACCCAATCTTTGATGCCACATATTTGACTTCACCAATTGACCAAGCAAAGCTGTTGTAGTAGGAAATGTAGACTGCACACCTTTAGCACTGTGAAACACTGGAATCTGAAACAACTCTTTGAGCCTACTCTTTCCGTGATACAGGACCTCCTTTGTCTTCTTGTCCTGTAAAAAAAAATTGGACTCATCACAAATAAACCAACTGTTGTTATCAGCACATATTTGTTTAACAGACAGCAAACTTCGAGCAATCTTTGGAACATGTAAAACATTAGTAAGTAATAAGGAACTGTCCTTTGTATGAAGAGTAGTAGAACCAGTGTTTTTGATTGATATACTAGAACCATTACCAATAGTAATTGTCTCATTTCCTTCATATGGAGCAACCTGTGCTAAGCCATTAACATCAGCTGTCATTTGATGAGAAGCACCAGAATCCACTATCCATGAATCAGTAGGCATAAACTGGGATGATTGTTGTGCATTCATCGCAATTATGGAAGATGGAGGGGATTGACTTTGATAGGCATAATTGCTTCGGTGATGACAGTTAAGAGCAACATGACCTCTTTTCCCACAAATTTGACACTCAATTACAAAACCAGGAGTTAAATTGGTGTTGTTCCTGTGAAAACAATTTGCTGCTGTATGACCTCGTTTGTTGCAGATTTGACATTCAATCACTGCATTCATCCTTGTTTCTGTGTTTCCCGACCAACCATTGTTATTTGAGTTCTGCCTATATCCTCCAGAATTGAAACTCTTCCCCTTGTATCCATTATTAGACCGGTAATTGTGTTGACCCTTAGAATTAGAACCATTGAAAGATCTAAAACCAGAATTTGAGCTTTGATTTCTTGTATCTGAATGAGAACCAGAATTTCCAAAGAAACCAAAACCGTATGGTGCAGGAGGATAAAACATATCAGATGGTTGTTGTGTAGAATAAAACTGAGAAGACTGCATATTAGGTTGAAACTGTGATGCCAATGGGTAAGAAACCTGTGATAAAACACCACCAGTAGAAGCAGGGATGTGACTATGATTCTGTGGATTAGAAGAAGAACCATTGACCATTGAAGATCCATGAGGAGTACCAGTCCCTTTCACATACAAGGCTGACAAACTTTGAGACAACATATTAACTTCACCATCAATTTCCTTTTCAGCACCAAGAAGTTGTGCTCTGAACTCTTTGAGAGTAATTGATGACTCTCTAGCAAGAATAACAGTTCTGATTATTGCATAGTCTTTTGGTAGCCCAGCCAATCCTGCAATGATAACATCATTGTCTGAGACATACTCCCCTGCAGCACTTAACTGCTCTCTAATATTTTTCAATCTCAACAGATACTTATCAATCGAATCAGTTCCCTTTTGTATAGTATGCAACTCAGTCTTTAGATGATTCACTCTTGATTTTGACACAGAAGCAAACCTATCAACAAGATTTACCCAAGCCTCATGAGCATTCTTGCATCCAAGAACATACTTCATTGCTTCATCAGATAACGTTGCAAGCAAAAGACTTAACAAAGCCATATCAGTTGACTCCCAATCAACATACGCTTTAGTAATTTCCTCAGTCACTCCAAGAGCAGTAGACAAAACAAACTTTGGTGGACACACATCAGTGCCATCGAAATGACCAAACAATTTATAACCCTTCAACACAGCTTTAAACTGAAATGCCCATTTGGCAAAATTATCATCCTTCAATTTTATAGTAAGCATCCCCAACAAATTTTCTACTTTCATAGTCGGATTAGACATCTTGACTCAGATCACAGATACAACAAACTCCAAATATGTAATGAAACAGACTGCAAGACTTCGAAGAGATTGAAACTCTTTACCAAGAAAGATTGATACTTCCCAAAATTTGCAATTGAAACAGACTGCAAGACTTCGAAGAGATTGAAACTCTTTACCAAGAAAGATTGATACTTTCCAAAATTAACAAGAAAGAATAACACTTGTCGAAGAGACTGAAACTCTTTACCATGAAAGATTGACACTTTCCAAATTGAACAAGAAAGAATAACACTTTCTCAAATACTCTATCTTCACAATTATATCTTCATCAAACCCTTATGAACATTCGACTATACACTCAATCATCAAATTTCTCAAACTTTACATCAAACACTTTCTTCAAGACTCTAAAAAAAAACAATACCCATGACCAAATAGCTTCAACCACCGAAGGAAAGATATCACCTGAGCCAATTTCAACAATCGGAGGACACACCCAACTTCAACAGCCTTCCGTAACCTTCAGAATCACACTTCGAGACCTTCGAAATTGCAGACAACAGAGCGTCTTCAATCATCTAGAGCAGCGGAAAATTCACCAAGGATCGGTGCGGCGACGAACCTATCCGGCGACGATACCATGATAACTCTAAGAAATATGTCTATGAGAAAATGAATAAGGAGAGCAGAAGCTTAGAAGACAAGGGGTTTAGAAATGCTTTGTATTTCACTATATGAAAATATTACGAGTCTTTACAATGTGTTATATAGCCTCTCAACACACATAGACTATTACAATACTACCCCTTTGTAATTAACTCTCTAACCATCTAACTACTTGAGTGATAGTGGTTATAACCAATCGACCAATGATAACAAATGATAATGGCTAATAAAAACAAGGTATTGTAACCACCATATCAACATCCAATATGATTGGAAAATGCATGCCATTTTCTCAACAGCAACCAATTGTCTACCCACGTATTCCCATTGGTTTCCTCAAACTTTGCTTTTACGATCAAAATGGCAGGATCTTTTAATTTGGAAACAATGGTTTAACTTTACAGCAAACCGTCAAAATCACCAATTAAAGCCACCCAAAACCACAATGCTTATCAAGGCCGAATTTGCAGTCTAAATTACGGCTAAAATATAGAGGTAAAATCTGGCAGAAATCTGTCGGTGGATTCCGACGCGACTTCAAAATGGCCACGGTCGAGGTGGGATCAGATGCATGTCGCACTTGGCGGTGAAACCCCAACTTCCGAAGCAGCGGGCAACCCATATTGGTGGATTTGAGCTTGCGACTTCGACTCCCAGTTGAAAAATCTCTGCGACGGCGCGATTGCGGCGGAGCAGTGTAATTCTACGTTGTTGACTTACGACGAGCTAGATGCTCCTTTTGTGGAAGAAAAGGGTAATATGATGCTTTGGATTTTTTTTGTCCAATTTCAGTTTTGAGAGTTTTTCAAGTATTGTATTCGAAAGGATGAATTTTGTATGATGCTCTCTACGTACATGAATGCAAAGTGTTCTTCACGTAATTAAATATCCCGCTCAATTGTAACTTCAGAGAAAATCCATATCAACATAACACAAATATTAACAACGATTTCGCCAACAAATCGACGGGAATATATAATGCACAGTGTTCATCATGTATAGGTGTTTCCAAAGTCGAAAATTCCAACCTTGTCGCCTTTGCATCCGGTAATGGTATTCCCACGAACCTCGAAAACATTTCCGGCTGATCGGCCACTAGTACTCTTTTTCTTCCCTTTCTTTTTCCCCTTACCCTTTTCATTAGTATTCATGGGCATAAGGGGAGGAGGTGTAGCCGCTGGTTGATCATGAAGTCCAGCACTTGAGGAACTACAACTACCAATATCTTGACCTGGCGGCTTCAAGCACTCGCAATCAATGCCATCGTCATGAGGAACAAACGAGGGCACATCAGTACATGGGGCTGCTTGTGTTGGGCAGTGGTAGTCCGGAGGCGTCGGAGCAGCCTCATTATTAGCTGGATCTCCGGTAATGAAATGAGGAGAGTTAGGTGCAGGAGTTGTATTAATTTCATGGTTGGGATTATAATTGCAAGATGGCGAATCTGGAGTAGTATTGTTGTTGCGCAAGCACAACGCCTTCAATAGATGGCTAAATGTCATTGATATTTTTGTTGGTAGCTGTAAGCCTGAAGGACTGTATTAAAAAGATGATGACATAAGTCAAAAGGTGCTAAAGTAGGTAGGACTGTGATTAAAGTGGAGGATATATTACGTATGTTTTAGCTTGATTGCCAGGCTACCATATATTCCAAATCCATGAACAATCATTATCTATTCTAAAATTGAGGAGGAATTGATTGTTCATTCAGCTACAGTCAATTGTTTGCCTCTTGATTTCATCTCATTTACAATAAAACCATGAGATTTGGGCTGGGTTTGAAGGATATTTATTAGAACGTAGAAGGTAATTTTGTCCGCATGGTTTAGGATGGATTACCTCTTGATTTCACCTTATTTACAAGAAACCCATCAGATTTGGGTTGGGTTGGAAGGGCAATTTTGTCCTCTCGATTTTGAGGGAATTCGGGGGTTGCCGTGTAGGTTTTCATTTGTTGTCCTTCAATGAGGGTTTCAGGGGGATGGAGGCTCTGACAGAGAGAAGAAGAAAGAGAGAGAGAGAGCGAGGGGGAGGGGTATGGGTGATGGGTGATGGATTTCAGAAGTGGGAGAGTGGGGATGGTCAGAGAAAACCATACGGGTCGTCTGGATCAGCCACTGCATGCCTGGATTTCCAAAGATAAGTTCCTTTTTTTAATTCGTTTTTTTACTGTCAGCTTAGATTGTCATCGTTTTTACCTTTTTGTAGTGGATTATTTTCGATTTTTTTAGTGTGTTAGGTCAGGTTTTGGGGGATTCATCAGAGGTATTAATTTCCCTTATTTGTTTTGTTTTCTCTCATTTTGGACATTCATCTCTCTTTTTGTCTGTTTGTTCTTTGTTTTAAGGTCGGTTGTTTTTTTTTTTTTGGGTTTTTTTGTGTGGCTTTTTATTTATTTTTCCAGGTTATAGATCTGATGGTTTTTTGTATACCAATCTTGGTTTTGTTTTTCTTGGAAAATTGTTTTTATCTGATTGTGTGCTTGAATGCCTCGAATCTGTGACTCTGGATTGCTGGAAATTAAGTTCTTTGGACCCCAACTATGAATTTTAGCATAATTTTTTTTCGGATTAATGCAATCACAATATTATTTTGTTGATTTATTTACCATTTGTTGTTGAATTTATTTCTGTAAGAAATGTACTAATTACCGAAGTGTAAAGGATAAGGATTTATTGTACTACCTGCGCTCAGCAGCTCAGTCTTTCCCCTCTTACTCCAGTTATCTTACGTTTTCTGTTATGCATTTCGCATTTCTTGGAATGGATAATAGATAACTACATATTCGAAGTTGGGGATAATTAGGTTTTTTTATTTATTTGCTTTTTGTCATGGTTACTCATAATTTTGCTTTAGTTTGGTTTTTGATTGGATAATATTTTGATTTGCTTTAAGAGTTCTGATCTTCCACTATAATTGTAATTTGACATTGCTACTATTTTTAATATAGATTTATGAACTAATATTCACACATTTGAAACTGATATGCAGACCATCATGAGGATCACCACACCCATGATCATGTTCATGATCCTGGTGTTTCTTCTGTCAGCATAGTTTGTGAAGGGAACTTAGATCTTGAAAAGGTAGGATCTCTGTTTTGTCTTATTTCGTGATATGTTTGATAATTTCTTCTGTGTCTTCTATGTGGACCTGCTGCCTTTGAATGAGACAAGTACACATGTGAGGGCCAATTGCATCCAGAGTCTTTGTCCAGGCATGTATGAAAGAAAACCTGACAAAGACTACTGATTTCTTTTTTATTTTTTCAGGCTAACATATTGTCACAGCCCGTCCCGAGAAATATTTATCGCTAATGTGAAAAGACTAGATTACCCTTGGATATTAAGAAGTGTGGTGTGTGAATTGTTTTGAAATGGAATTATTTGAATTTTTCCTAAGTTTTTGGAACCACTTAGGAACTAAGAAACTTTGGTTTTGATTGGGTGTTGACTAGTTTGGACCACACATATCACTTCTCCTTTCTCTCTCTTCCCTCCCGTCTTCTCTCTCTGTTCCTCGGACTCTCTCTATCTCTTTCTCTTCTCTTCCGTACGAACTCAAACCCAAAACCCGTTGAATCATGACAGATCGAGGATGTTGAAGGTACCATTGTGTTCATTGCAAGCTCAGGAACACATCTAGACCATTTTCAGGTAAGGATAGCTTCGTTTTCACGTCGAAACCATAACCCCGATTTGGGGTACTATTCATGCAAACGTTAAATCTCGTGTTTTTGGAAATTTCAAGCTTGTAGGAAGCTTAGTGAGGTCCTAAGGAAGCTCGGAGTGCTTCGTTTGAAGGTTTTGGACGTCGGGATCGTGTGGACGAAGTTTGGCCGGTTTTTCTTGGAATTCTTCGGTGAGATCCCGTGACTTTTAAAGCTTTAAAATGGTATAACGTGATTGAAGATGTCCTTAGCTTCATTTTGGTACCAATTGCATGAAAAATGGTTGAGAAACGAAGGAGAATAGTGAGTTTGAAGGTCTGCCCAAAATCCGGCGCCGGTGAACAGTTCCGGCGTCTGGAGGTTGAAGATGATGCGCGTGTTGGGCGCGTGAGGCCGTGCCCTCCCCGGCGCGTGGAGGCGCGTGAGCCACCTAAAAATTTATCTAAAAATATCACGATGTTCGTGAGGTTGTGTAGATCACTGTGGTATATTCATATACCCATTTTGAGCAATGTATGAGAAGTTATTAGCTAGTTTTGCCTATGTGCTTTAAAATAACGTTTTTATAGTTAATTCGCATATATGTGAGACTTATTCCGAGGACGAGCGTATCCACAGGCGACTCGGGGGTTACGACCCGTCGACATATCAGTGAGTGGGCTTTTGTTTTCAGTATATATTTATATACTTGATTTATTTCCCAGAAATGTGTTTTAAATTAAAGTATGCTTTGAAACAATATGCCAAATGCCTTTATATTCTGAATATGCATTTCATGGTTGCATATATATATAAATGTGGTGTTGTGGAGGCACATGTAAGTTCAGGTAAGTTATGTTTGATTAGGTGAACTATGAACGACTTGATCCCTGTTTAGGGTACGTAGGCAGTCTAACGAGAGATTAGATGCAGTCATTCAATAAATGAGATGAACATGTTGATTGTCTATATGAGATGTGATTAAGACAAAGGCCTTAGTTGTGAATAGAATGATTATAAATGTATTGATGAACATTGAACTCATAACCTGCACCAGGGTGATTGCGATTTAGCCAGATAAAGTTGGCACAAGCTTGTATATTCTGTCACCTCCCGCACCATATGCTCACATTGGATCCAATTTAGATGCACAGTCTTGTCGTACAGACCACTATAAGTGGTTCTGACTCGTAGGTGACTAACGATTTATCGCACAACTAGCATGAGGGCGTAGCATTGAGCATAACTATATTACACCCAACCTTGTCGTACAGACCCTTTCTAGTGGTTCCGACTTATGTGCAGTATATTGCCGTATAGGTCATAGTAGTGACTCCGGCTAGATTGAGTTTGAGCTATGAATTCAGCCGTACAGACTACCACAGGGGTTCCGGCTAACATATCACATTTCTATGAAATTATTCTTACCTGAATTATTTACTCTATTATATCTTGGCATGACATATATACACATGAATATGATTATGTGAAGCATGAACTGAATTGATATGATTTCAGATATATACATGTATATGCTTACTTCTTGATTCTGGGAAAATTATACATGTTTTACAGCGAGGGGTTAGATATATTGATTAGTGAAATGGTTATGTAAAACATTTGTTTTTACCCACTCATGTTTTCTGTTTTGCGCCCCTCCAGGTTTTGAGTAAGATTGATGTTGGTGGCTAGAGGACGTCGGCAGTTCTGACTTATCCATATTATAGTAGGACATTCCTGGTACTGTATAGCTAGTACTTGTCATACTGGACTGCACCTAGGCTTTATGCTCTGAATTAGGAGTGTTTACTGTTGTAATTAACTCCTATCACCTTCTGTTTAGTAGTGCACTCTAGTAATGTGGTTTTTATGATTATTAGTATATTTGCTATCTTTATCGCTTCCGCACTGTGCACATGGCTACGTCACTCTCACGTGATGGTCAGCATGCCTTGACTTCGGTCGGGGTGTGTCACATATGGCTTGGTACGCTGTTGTTGGAACGAAGTGAGGACATATATCATATGAAAGGTCTTCGATTTTAGCATATTTGTTTCTACGGATTAATGCAATCACAATATTATTTTGTTGATTTTTTTACATACGTTTGTGGATGAAGGGTTTAGGTGCTCTGAAAATGCCCACCCTTATTTTTTTACACTAAGTGGAGATGGCAACCCAGGCATTCTAACTTGCTCAGGTACTTCAATCTTTTCAGTTTTTGGTAATTTTTGCCCCTGTTTGGTTGCTGGGAAAGAGAGGGAAAATAAGAGAAATCATCAAAGTTGATATATATCATTTGTTTTTAGTCACATTGATTTTTATTGTGAGAAATTATATGATTATTTTTTTTATAATTACATGTGGAATTGAATAGTATTAGCTAAAGCTCTCTCACTACTCAGTTGTATCTATGGTAAGAAATTGTTGAGTAGATGAACTACAAACCTCAAATTCCCTCCTCCGTCTGTATATTTGTAGTTGCTTTTCTGTATGAATCTTCTATTGCAAAGAAATTCAAAGGCCTCTAATTGTATTCATGGACTATAACTGTAATTATACAAAAGTAAATTTGAAGGAAGTTTAAGTAATATATGAATGCTATATGTTTTATTATGTTCAAAATTGGAATTGGAATCATGCTATTCTTTGATATGAACGAAGTATGGTGGTCTTCAAAAAATTGAATTTAGATCTCTCCATCCCCTTAATTTCATTTTCTATTAGCAAAGAACTGGATACCAATGTACTAATGTGTATTGTTTCAATTTCTATGTTTACTAATCTTTTCCCAGGGAAATACTTCATTTAAGGAAAAGCTTAAAATAATGTTGTCAAGTGCTATAGTGAAGCTATCAGATTGAACATGATGTGTGCAACTTAGATTGCAACCGTGCAACTGCTTACTTGGAGGTAGTAGTCATTCTATTGCATGCATATCTTTAGAATCTTTGTTTTTTATAACTATTGGTGAAGGCACTGCAGACCAAATCATGTTATATATGCTTATTGTAAACAGTTCTTCTTGTAAATTTGAAACCCTAAATAACATAATTTTTTCCCCTGTTTGACCATGCATTTATGAATGTTGGATGAAAATGTGTTTATTTTTGGGAAGAAATGAGATGGTTGGTTTGAGTTTTAGAAGCCTTTGCTTTTCTGCCTTTTATGGCAATGAAAAAAAGGGGGAAAACATTGGTCTTAATTGTAATTTCCAATTCTTTACGCTGTTAGTCGTTAAAATTAGGGGAATGGCTCCAATTTTGTTACTCAATTAATATAATTTTTGGTGCATTTCAAGCTTCTAATTCACAAACTGGGTGAAGGTCACAATAAGTATTAGTCACTACGAGAGTGTTGGACTATCCTAATTCTGGGACCAGGTTTAAGAGGGCCCAAACAATGACATTGAAACCGCTTCTTTTCGTCTTTTAGTCTTTCACTTACTCGAGCATATGCTGTCATTTAAAATTAGTGGTCCCGTTAATGTACCTGCAGTATCAGTAGTTCCTCTCTTTTTAATGGAGTGATTCCCTTTCTTGCGCATGTAAAATCTTGATGTCTGCAAATGCACACATCATATGACTTTTAACACAAGTCGTGCTTCTATCATTTGATGTTGCAGTGGGACTTTGAGTATTATCTTCAACAACTTCACTGGAAAGAGAAATCAGGTCTTAGTCACAATCATATAAAAAACATGATATACAAGATATAGAAGATATATGTGCAACTTTGAATTTAATGAATTGTGGTGTTTTGTCTTCTGAATTTCTAACCTATTAATATTGGAAGACCTAAAAGATTAGTCCAATGTATTGTTTCTGGATTTATTCAAATTAGTAGTGAAATGATGGTGTAATTTTTTTTCTCTATGATTACATGTTGATGCAGATTTATTCTCTACAATTCTCTGGTTAGGGTAAACATTTTGGTGAGCTTTGATTTTGCGAGGGTAAGCTCTTAATCTTTCCTCTATCGTTTTGTAGTTCATCCTATTGTTGTAATTTATAGCTTCTTTAATGCTTTTATGTTTGTCGTTCTGTGCTGGGAAATTGGAATGCTCTGGAAACAATATAGTTCTTGAGCTAATGTGAAGATTTTGGGTTGAATACTTTGATTCCGTTTTTCTATTTGCACTAAGAAAAACAGAGGATTGTGGTTAATTATTGTGTTGTGAAGCTTCTATTTGATGTCGGCTTAATAGAGTAGCAATGTAAATTAAACTACTTATTTTATGGATCAATTCACTTATCTCTTGCTCTTTCTTTCATTTGGAGATAATTGTGTAAATGTGTGGTTTTGTGAGCGTTACTCATGTAAAACATGCGTTCTCTGAATTGTTACATTTAAGAATGCGATTATATTGCTGTAGCATTTTCAGTTAATTTTTCTATAAATATTATTCATGGTTTGAAAACCCGCATCAAAGCGTGGACATTCCTGCTAGTGACTTCTATTTGTCAACTTATATATCAGAAACTTTCAAATACCACTAATTATTATTATTATTATTAGGGTTATTTAGATATAAACTCATGCAACACTTATTTCATTGACAAAAACCAATCTCATTTTAAACATCTAAATAAAACCCAAATTTGAAGTAGACTGTCATGTAAACAAATAAATACCTATTATTTTCAAACTATTTACAATTGTGCCACAACACTCTAATTATGTTAATGAATTTAATTATCCATCATAATTGTGGGAAATAAGTGCCATATTATTATAAATTATCTACTTTATACTTCTCTTACCATCTTCATTTCTTTTATTTGTTTGACAATCATTGTAGGTAAATTATTTTGCATAAATGTATTAAGCATATTTTGTTAAAAATTATATATATGGGTGCTTTATCTATATTTTTATGTAAAATAATATGTAATTAATTAATTTTGAATCAATTGGCTAAAAACATTTATTTATTTTGTAGGTAAATTATTTTTCATGTGATATTACATATATAATAGCCACATTTTATTATTATTATATAGAGTATGAATCAATCGACATTCTTTTATTTTGTAGGTAAATTATTTTGCATGTAGGTAAATTGTTTTATACTTTTTTTGCAAAATATTGGTATTTAATTAATTTTGAATAAAAAATATTTATTTATTTTGTAGGCAAATTATTTTGCATGTATCATTACATAATTTACTCGGAACTTATATTGTTGTTATATTTATGTTGTGCAAAATAATTCACCTATGTTATATTTAAAATATTGATAATTATGAATAAAATAACTTTTTTTTATATTTGTAGGATATACTAATTTACATGTTAGCATCATGTGAAAACAACTATACAAGGAACATTGGTATCAAGTAAATTTTGTTATTAAATGCATAGGAATCATGACATTTAATTTATTTTTTTCCAAATACCCATAAGGTATTTGAAGACATTTAATTGAATGAAATAATGTAAAATAATGTAGATAATAAGTGAGAGACACAAAGTAAGTGTTTACTAGGGGTAATTAGACATCCAAAAATACAGATTTTGCCAAGTCAAACTTAATTATGGATATTACTTGGTTAGAGCTTAGTCATTGGGTTTTTGTTAGAGAAATTTACCATGATGGGTTTTTGTTAAAGTAAATTGAATTTCAAGGAGTGTTCTCATATTTTCAGTTATTATTATTAAAAAAAGAAGAAATAGTTCGAAATTATTACAATAACTTATTATATGTAACTATTTAATAAAAAACATATTCTTTTGATCTCACCCATGTAGCTTTATAATCTACCATTTTTATACTCTCCCCTGTCAAAGATCATCCATAGCCAAAACACATCAAGCTCAACTCACTGTTATATAAAATGACGAGAAAGGAAGAAAAATTGATTGCAAACTCTAATATTCTTATTTCATTCACAGAAGTAAAAATAAATAAAAAATAAAAAATAAAAACTACAAATTACCAAGACAACCACATAAAGAAAGCACTACATCTTGTCACAACTACGTTCTATTAAGTTACAAGGTGTATTTAGAAAGCATTCATAAACCCTAGTAAATGATAGAAAAACAATCTCTTTATCTTATTTTACTATAGAACCCTAATACGTAAAATACCAAAAATACTCTAAACTTTAACACCAAATTGCTAACTTTTCTAACATTCAAGTCATTTGGTAAAATCTTAGTCATTGAAATATTTCGGCTAGAAATCAAGTTGCCAAATTTGTTCAACTGATGTGAGAGGACGTTGTGGTTTCCAATGTGTTACGAATATATGAACATGCAACATAATTTATTACCAAGTTTAGGAATTATACTTAGTGGAACAAAATTGGGTTAAACATTCGTCTTGTTCTTAAAACCGTCTTGAGTGAGGAATTATGAGCATGCACGAGTTGGGGCTTTCGTGCACAAGTTTGGGACGGTGACTTGGCTACTTAGAATTACTTTTAAGAGTTTCTCCTTAAGTCTCCGCCTCCATCTTGATGACCTGAGTGTGAGCGTTTGGGAAATTGGGAGAGATTTGAGAGCGAGGTTGGATGGAAAACTTAACGGAGTTAGGGTGAGATGACAAATTAATGATTTTTGAAATTTGATGTGACAAATCGCTTAAAATTTTAATTTATATGACAAATTAAAAAAAAAAAAAGAATAAGTTCATATAACAATTCAAAATTATTTTTCTTTTTAGTTAGGGTTTTTATCACCAATGGTCCCTGAGATTGACCAAACTCATCATTTTGGTCCCTCACTTTCAAAATCAATCAATGTCGTCCCTCACATTCACCACCGCACACCAATTTGGTCCTTCCGTTTAGATTCCGTCAACTATTTCTGTGTGACAACTCATCCCTAATTTGAGAATTTTATTAATTTTAAATGAAGGAATTGACAAAAATGCGCCTAGAGGCAACGGCGTTGACTTTCGTTGAATAGCGTATTGTGAGGCGTATGAAACATTCTTTTTGCGTATCCTCATAGTACTCGTCATTATGAACTCATAGGCGCAAGCGAAACGGAGTTTAGAGTTACGACGAAAATTTTACAAACTACGGAGAGTGATGGGTGTTTTAGTAATTTCGTGTTTATGAGAGATAATTTGATTTTTTTTTGGCCTTGGGCTGTGTACCATGTGGGGCCCACGCCCCATTCCTTCACATTTCTCCCGTGTTTCCATCTCATCTCTGCCTATTATTTTCTACCATCCCATGATCTCTCTCTTTCTTTCCTATTTCACTATCTCTTATCTCTCTCATCTCTCTGTAAAAACAATGGAGCCGAGCTCCCTCACCTCACACTCTCCCGTCCTTCTCCTTCCCATCCCAAGTCCTAGAGATCTTAAACCTTGCTCACTGCACAGCAGCAACTTGGACGATGACACCACCATCTGCAGGTCTTATTCTTCTTCCTCACCTCCCTTGTTCTTCTTCGAGCCCATGAACCACCACTTCGCCGTACTCTGGCTAACCTCTCGACCAAACCACCACCATACCATCACCATCAACCTCGCGGAAGACCACCACCCTTGTACCCAGTTACTCAGGACACCTAAATGGAAAAATGGAACTACACAGTGACTTTTATCACTGTTCACTCATCTCTCCGACCATGGTGAGCTTCAAGACCCTCAAATCTTCCTTATTTCGTGGCCATTTAGCCACTTTTAGACCAAATTCCCAGCCAACACCAATCACGTTTGGGCTTTCAGTAGGTATAGATCGATTTCCTATATTTCTAGCTTCAAGTTGGCTTTTGTATCATCGAATTTGGTTAAGAATCGAGCTCAGGAAGTCGGACTAAAAACCTACAAAACGCAGGCCTTCACGAGGAATGCGATTATGATGGTACTCGCAGATGCATGGGCGCGTATAGGCTCACGTTGGTTGTCAGAGCGTGCGGCACATGGCTGCCAGTGCAGCCACTTGTGGCGGTGCGTGGTGGTTCGTGTGGCGCCACGTGGAGGAACCTTAGGTTCCTTGACGTGCAGCATCCGAATCCACCGTCTGTTTTTCGAAATTCAACCATTTTAATATAGTTCCTTTATTAGTCGTACTTTGTATGAAAACACGTAATTACATTAGTACGTTATATTTACTTAAATGGTTTTGTTTCTAGGCGAAACGCATCTCAAGAACTCTCGATGCTACGAGGCGAGTTCGACTCGACAACATGATCTGTGAGTGGGTATTTTCTTTTATATAGTATATATATATATATATATATATATATATATTGGCTAGTTTCCACATATATACTTATTAATGAATTTTCTAAGTGATTGCCATAATTAAAGTAATGTTTATAAGAAATGTCTTAGTGTTGGGAAATTATGAGATAGTCCTACGAGATGCACAGGTAAACTTACTATAAGGGATGTGTAACGCCCCGGTCCCGAAATAATAATATTAGTAATAGGCCCAAAATAAAACTCTTATTCAATTTATTATCCTTAGTTAACAACTCCAAATAAAATCCTTCATCCCACAAGCAATTTATAAGCATTATTCATTTTTCCAGAACATACAATTTAACTTCCAATTTAGTACCATTTCTTTGTAGGGACCAATTTCCATTATGTAACCTTTATTCTTGAATTAATTTAACTTCACATATTTTATGGCTGCATCTAACGTCTTGTTAGACTGCCTACGTACCCTCAACAGGGATCAAGCCTTTCGTAGTTCAAAAGTTCAAAGTTTCGAACCAAATACAAACTATTCATTTACTCCCACATACACCACAATCATATTAACATTTAAACCATAACAATTAGATCAAAACAACCTACTTCAAATAACGAAATTCATATAACAACGCAAATGTCGGCTCCCTGGCCGTGCGCCGCCGCCCCCGCCGCCCGACTCTCCGGAAAATTCAACTATTTCTAAAAATTTCAAAAAGTTACAGAAATGAAGATCTTAATGAGTAGAACAACTTTCATACCTGTGGCCAAAGCCAATTTGGCCGGGAAAAGCTCTAATTTAACTAAAACCCGCCGGAACCCTAGAAATGGGTGGCCTCGAATTCTTAACTCCGGTGCTCCGCCGCCCCTACCATTGTTTGGGCTTTGTTCTAGGCTTCAAGAGGAGTCTAGAAATGGTGATAATTGGAAGTAAACCTTGCACAATTGTTTAAAATCGAGCAAGGTTGCCGCAGCACCCGTGAGGTGTTTCTCCCAATTCTAAGACCAATTTAACCCCAATTTGTGGTGGAATAGGTAGAAGAGATGATTAGAGAAAATTTTCAGGTGATGGGGGACCTTAATTTTGTCGGAATTTGGCCGGGAGACAACAAATCCCGCCGGTTATGCCCCACGGGTCAAAAGACCCGTTTTTCCCCCTTCTTCCTCTTGTTCTCTCCTTTCCCTCCTTTCTTCCTTTTCTGATTGGGTTGTGCCCATTCCCACCACTCACCAACCGCCACGTGGCTACACACCCATGCTCCAAAAGATCTGGAGCTCTCCAGAAAATGGTCGAATGACCATTTCATCCCTGACTTTGTTTGTTTATATCTTCTTCGTTATAACCCCATTTCACGAACGGTTTGCGCCCACGTGTTCGTGGGGTCGAGCTCTATTCACACATATAAATTGTGACCAAAAAAGGTCGACGGATTTTAAATAATTAATTTCCAACTTCAAACTTCGTAACTATTTTAATTTAAAACTAGATTCAAATAAATTAATATAATTTCCCAATGAATAACATAAAATCTCGATAACACTTTACGTAACTTAATAACTTAAAAAAATTCAATAACAAAACTATAAAATTCTCCAATTCTATTTCTATAATCATAAATCGATTTATTTTCGATTTTCCCCACATATTATGAATATTTATCTCATATATTTAAAATTTTCAGGGTATTACAGGATGCCTTAATTTTATTTGTGGCCATGATTAACATTTATGGAATAGTATTATGTCGACGTAGACTATTGATTTATTGTTGTATGATTTTAGTTATGTTATATGCTCATCGTTTGCTACACCAGTGTTAGTACTCGCCCGGGCCAGGGCCAGTCTTTCATGTGTATGTGCACATCACACCATACGTTCACTTTGGATCCATTGTAGGTGCCAGTCCTGTCCTAGATTGCTATAGGCAATTTGGACTCGTATGTGCTGCGCATAGCGCCAGTCTTCACGTGATTGTAGTACTGTAGCGTAAATCATTATTACACCTAGTTCTGTTCATGTCAGAATACCTCTACATGAACTCATGCGTCAGCATATGTTGATGAGCACTCAATATGATATGTTTGCATCATGTATTTATTTACAAATTTTGTGAGGTATTGTATTCTTGCGACATTGCAGGCTACGGTAAGTATTTTTGTACTATACGTAATATGTATATTTTGGAAACTATACTTATTTTACGGCGAATGGGTTATAATGTTTCAAAAAGGTTTTTATAAAGCTTTATTTTTAGGGCCACTCACCCTTGTTTTTCGCCCCTCCAGGTTTTAGTAGCTGAGCTTTCATGTTGACAAGGATTCTTGGCAAATCTTGGTATTGGAGATTACCTTCGATAGTATAATTCTTAATCCACTTTACTGTACTTTACTTATGCTCTGACATCACGTGTGAATTGGGTATACTCCTGCTCACAAGCGCACTCTTAAAATTAGGCACTTTTAGGTTTAAATTTATTCACATATTCCACTACACTACATTTTATGGCTTTGTCACCTTGCAGGTGTCGACCAACACATCTCGATTTGGAGTCCAAGTGAACATTCTGAGTCGGGTTGTGTTAGTTTGGTATCAGAGCATAAGTTTGGGCAGTATTGCGTTCATCACACGTGTGATATAAGCATTCTTGGTTCTTGAACCTAAGTGTCGAATCTTGCCACCTCGTCGAATATGAAAAATGCATTAGCTTTTCCCTAAGTTTTGGGCATATCCTTTCGAAATCCTTGATGACGTGTTCTTTGGATGTTTCGGCTGTGTAGAGGCAGCATTGCGGAATATCGCTTATATTTCCCAACGTGTAGAATCGTTCAAAATAAACCATCTTATTCATGACCTAGAGTCAATTGTTATCATCTTTATTTGGAAAACCGGATGACACTTCTCTGTGGAGAAACATTTCCAAAATCTTTATCAACCCTAGACTTCTCAAATACATCTTCAATTGAAAGAAACTAGATTTCTGACATTGGTGATTGGAAAATCAAATCAACGTCTATGATTGCACTATCGTGTATTACCTCGGTTGTGCAAACGTAATTACTGTTACAGAAAAGACATATCTATCCTTGAACATCTTTAGCTTGTCCTATCCCATTCTAGTTGGAATTCACAAGTATCGATTTGACGTTACTTATAAATGATCAAGAATTGTTCGAGTGGTTATAATCACTTCCTGTATCTGAATGGAGTTGGGAAATATCACCATAAACTCTCGGTACGAGGTATCTTGTACATATGGAGATTATGGTGATGTTTTAGTGATTATCAACCAACTTCGCAAGTCAACTCACCTTTCGTTGGTCCATAGAGACACATTTTTGACCATTGGGTAAAATTTCTCAATTTTGAATTTATCGAATATTCTGGCATTTTGATCGACATCTACTTTGACAGTGACTCCATATTCACCCTTCTGTGTTGAAAGGCATTCCAGTCAACCTTGAGTACATGTATACCCTACTGTACTTTGTATTAGTTTTGAAACAGACAAACCGTTTAGATGAACTGCTGACATTGAAGTTTTAGTTGTGACCATTAACTCCTCAATCACCTAACAAATACTCTGCTAGACGAATCTTTACCATTGATGATTGAATATTCCAGAAGCTACTGTTAGAGCGAGATATTATGCATTCAATCCAATCATCTAGCCTTTTCGGCGTAATTTTTCGCTGAACCCGAGTGGAAATTCACTATGAATCTGCTCGCTGAGACATTGTGAACCATATGTTCAGGTACATTGGGTGACCGACGCTATTATATCTCACCGTGATACGTGTTTCACTTCTGAGTCTTTGACAGTCTTCTTGAAGGCCATGTATACTAACTTTATGCCAGTACCACATTTCACCCTCAGACTAATGGTTAGTCTGAACGAATTATCTAGACCTTGGTGGACATGTTGCATTTATTCATTCTACAGTTTTACTATGATTATGAATGACACCTATCCCTATTAGAGTTATGTGTAACCACGGTTACAATTATCAATTTTGGTTATGGCACTGTTTAAGACGTTGTACGGAGACTTTATGCACAATATATGATTGACCGAAGAGTATTGCGAACATGTATTTGAATGATCGAGATTACGATATAATTTTTTTTATAATATTGATGATGTTGCCCGAGAGGGTAGTGCGTGAGCACAATCGAGGCTTTGATCAGACATTGTATGTGTATTTCACAATAGGGGGCATGATGGTAATATTGCACCCTCAAAAATTTGTTGCTTGCTTTTCGAGACAACAGTAAGCTGTCAATATCGCGGGCTGCAGACCGTAATATTGATAACGTTTTCGTTGTGTTCGTTAAGCAAGTGGACAAGTAGGTCCCTTTACGTTAGCATTTTTAGTTATTTATTTATTGTTTGGGATCGACCCAAGGATACTACACACTTACCTTCGGAGTACATGACGCAACGAGTGCGTAGGTGAAAAATATTCTATGTTCAGTTTTAATTCCAGTACAATTACTTTAACTTTACGTTATATATATGTATTTTGACGTGATGTTATTATACGTATATAAATATTTGGGTTAATCTCAGTTTAAAACCTTGAAATTTCTTGGTTTTCAACATTTCATACATCAAGTTTTTTCGTCCCAGTCTAGTACCTAAAGTCATAATTCTGGGACACTTTCATACATCCGTTCAGTTTTCTGTCAGAACCTCTGTTAATTGATGACGTGGCGTCTACGTGGACCATGACTGGATGTCACGTGTCAATCTGGCCCACATGAACATTAAAAAAATTTTAAAAATTAACCAATTAAAAAAATTTTTAAATGAAAAAATGGAAGGAAAAAAACCTAAATTCATTCCCACATCCAGGAACCTCCTTCTTCATTGACCGATTCTTCCAATTCTTCCATGCCATATCCACCCCTTCTGCCCTATGTACCCATTACGGTTTTCCCCAAATAGTCGAACCCATTGGATGACATTCAGGGGCTTCGTAGGAAGATCGGCGCCAGATTGGATGACCTACTTCCTTCTTCGGCTATGGTTCAACTTCTTTATCGCACCAGAACCCCCCAAAATTTCAAACCCTAGATTTTCAATTTTCAGAGAACTACTGGGGAAACATAAGGTATTCCAACGGTGACAAGTTGTCGGATTCGAAATGGGGTCAGAACATGGACATATGGGTTCTAAGATTTGAGGGCGGATTTGAACATAGATGAGAAATGGGCGTGGATGGTTTCTGGGTTGCAAGGTCGATTTGTGCACACGATTTCTGGGTTTCTAGTGTGGATGGTTTCTGGATATAAGCATATGGCAACACAAGTAAAGCATTTTGGTTGGAAACGCCCTCGTCGATTGCCACTGCTATATTGTCCCCGTGCCTTGATCATTATTTCCATTATCAAGGGCGGAAGAGAATAATGTGGTATAAAAATGTTGATAATGGGTTAGTGAAGGAGGAATAGAATGTGGGTACTGTGGGAGGGGGATTGGGATGGGAGGAGAGTTGGGGTTACAGATTTGCAGTCCTGGATATGGAATCAATTTAGGGTTTTTTTTCCTTTTTTTAATTTTTTAAAAACTTTTTTAATGTACATGTGGCACATATTGACATGTGGCGTCTAGTCAATGTCCATGTGGTACCACATCATTAGTTAACAGAGGTTCTAATGAAAAACTTAACAGACGTATGAATGTGTCCCAGAATTATGACTTTAGGTACTAGACTGGGACAAAAAAAACTTGATGTATGAAATGTTGAGAACCAAGAAACTTCAAGGTAGTAAACTGAGATTAACCCTAAATATTTTCGACTTTATGTTTTTATAAAAAATTAAAAAAAAAGTAAATAAATAAAGAAAAAAAAGTATTATATTATAGTATTGTATTGAAGGAAAAGGAAAGTATGAGTTTGGAGGCATGAAAAAGGAATTACTGCAATCCGATCGCGACGAAATGACATTTTCTTTTATGCAACCGCTTAAGCTTCATTTCTTCTTTATGTATTTTCCTTCGATTTTGAATATATTTTGTATAGTAAATTATTTAAAATTTTGGGGACAATTTTTTTAAGGTGGGTAGATTGTGACAACCTGTCCCTAATTTGACAATTTTATTAATTTTAAATGAGGGAATTGACAAAATGCCCCTAGAGGTAAGGACGTTGACTTTCGTTGACCAACGAATTGTGAGGCATATGAAACATTCTTTTAGCATATCCTCGTAGTACTCGTCATTACGAACGCATAGGCGCAAAAGAAACGGAGTTTGGAGTTACGACGAAAATTTTACAAACTATGGAGCGTGATGGGCGTTTTAGTAATTTCGCGTTTACGGGAGATAATTTGATTTGTTTTTGGCCTTGGGCTGTGTACCATGTGGGGCTCACGCCCCATCCCTTCACCTTTCTCCCATGTTTCCCTATCATCTCTCCCTATTCTTTTCTGCCATCCCATCATGTCTCTCTCTCTTATTTCACTATCTCTCATCTCTCTATTCTCTTTGTAAAAACAATGTAGCCGAGCTCCCTCACCTCACACTTTCACGTCCTTCTTCTTCCCATCAAGAGTCATAGAGATCTTAAACCCTGCTCACTGCACAGCAGCAACCTGGACGACGACACCACCATCTGTGGGTCTTCTTCTTCTTCCTCACCTCCCTTGTTCTTCTCCAAGCCAAGGAACAACCACTTCGCCGTACTCCGGCGAACCTCTCGACCAAACCACCACCATACCATCACCATCAACCTCGCTGAAGACCACCACCCTTGTACCCAGTTACTCAGGACACCCAAATGGAAAAATGGAACTGCACAATGACTTTTATCACTATTCACTAATCTCTCTGACCATGGTGAGCTTCGAGACCCTCAAATTTTCCTTATTTTGAAGCTCTTATGTTGTTCTAACCTTAAAAATGGTGATTGGGTGACGATTTAATGCAGGAAGTAACCTGGGAAAAATTTCCCAGATTTCTGGAAAATTAGGACCCGTGGCCATTTGGCCACTTTCAGACCAACTTCCCGGCCAACACCGATCACGTTTGGGCTTCTAGTAGGTATAGATCGATTCCCTATATGTCTAGATTCAAGTTGGCTTTTGTATCATCGAATTTGGTTAAGAATCAAGCTCGATAGAAGCTCAAGAAGTCGGACCAAAAGCCTGCAAAACGCAGGCCTTTGCGAGGAAGGTGAGTTCGTCGATGCGTGCGGCACGTGGAGGAACCCGAGGTTCCTCCTTAGGTTTCTCGATGTGCCAAATCCGAATCTGCCATTCGTTTTTCAAAATTTAACCGTTTTAAGACAGTTCATTGTATGTGCACATCATACCGTACTCTCACTTTGGATCCATTGTAGGTGTTTGTCCTGTCCTAGATTACTATAGGCAATTAGGACTCGTATGTGATGCGCGTAGCGCCAGTCTTTAAGTGATTGTAGTACTAGAGCGTAAATCATTATTACACCCAATTATGTTCATGTCATAATACCTCTGCATGAACTCGTGTGTCAGCATGTGTTGATGAGCACTCGATATGATATGTTTGCTTATGCGAGATTATGTGATTACAGACGTCATGTATTTATTTACGAATTTTGTGACGCATTGTATTCTTGCAACATTGCAGGTTACAATAAGTATTTTCGTACTATACGTAGTATGTATATTTTGGAAACTATGCTTGTTTTACGGCTATGGGTTACAATGTTTTCAAAAAAGTTTTTATAAAGCTTTATATTTAGGCCCACTCACCCTTGTTTTTCGCACCTCCAAGTTTTAGTAGCTGAGCTTTCGTGTCGACGAGGATTCTTGGCAAATCTTGGTATTGAAGATTACCTTCGATGGTATAATTCTCAATCCACTTTACTGTACTTTACTTATGCTCTGACATCACGTGTGAATTTGGTTCATTTCCGCTCACAAGTGCACTCTTAAAATTAGGCACTTTTAGGCTTCGTCACCTTCCAGGTGTCGGCCAGCAAAGCTCGATTCGGAGTCCAAGTGGACATTTTCGGGTCGGGGTGTGTCATTCTGTTAGTTTGCATGTGGGACCCACAAATCCAATAAAATGGTAACACATGGATTACACAAAAGAAGGGTTTTTATCACAAATGGTCCCTGACATTCATCAAACTCCTCATTTTGATCCCTGAGTTTCAAAAATCAATAAATTTGGTCCATAACTTTCACTATCGCACATCAATAGAGTCCTTCCATTAAAATTTCGTCAATATTTTTTGTTAGTGTGCTGATGTGGTCCCACTAGTCCAATCATATGGCGCCAAATGGATTAACTATAAGAAACTAATTTTTTTTTTAGAGTGAACCAACTGATGATTATTCCGCGCTGACATTTCTCTCGCATCCCACAATCCATATTGGAAAATAAAATTCAATTTAATTCAATAAAATTGAATCCAAATTCAATTCAAATTTGATTGGATTATAACCCACTAGAGAGAATGAGAAGTGAGTTCACGGAGGACAAGAGCTTTAGAGGTGTCATGGTGCGTTCCTTTTCTTTTTTAGCATACCTAGATGAAGACGATGATGTCTTTTTTTTTCTTTTAGTTTTAGTTTTTAATTTCTTATAGTACTTTTAGTTTAAAATCTTTAAAAAATATATATTTTTTATAATTAATCCATGTGGCACCATATGATTGGACCAGTGGGACCACATTATCACACTAACAAAAAATATTGACGAAATTTTAACGAAATGACTAAATTGATGTGCAGTAGTGAAAGTCAGGGACCAAATTTATTGATTTTTGAAACTCAGGGACCAAAATGAGAAGTTTGATCAATGTCAAGGACCATTTGTGATAAAACCCCTTCTTTTATGTAATCCACGTGTCACCATTTTATTGGATTTGTGGGTTCCACATGCAAACTAACAGAAATAGTTGACGGAATCTAAACGGAATGACCAGATTGATATGCGGTGGTGAATGTCAGGGACGACACATTTATTGATTTTGAAAGTGAGGGACCAAAATGATGAGTTTGGTCAATCTCATGGACCATTGGTGATAAAAACCCTTTTAGTTATAACCCTCCTTCTATGACCTTTATTTTTAGTAGTCTAGTTAGAGTTTAGATGGATGCTTGGAGGTTAAGCCATGCCCACTAAGATATGGTAAGATAGAGATTAATATAATTCATCTCCTCATGGGTGGATTTTCCTTACTTGAAATGAATTAAATAAAAAAATGAAGTAAATAAAACTAACACAATGCATAAACCATAATCGAACATAGGACCTCAACTACAAAAGTAAATACTCTTAATTACTTCAGTAGTTTGAGTACAAACCCATTGCAGAACCTATCATTATATAATAGTACTACTGATTAGTAGATAAATAATAAGTATTAACCTTAAAGAGGTAAACAAACGTCATTAGACAGTGTAGTACTACATCATCTCTTAATTATTTATAAATATAAGGAAGAGCTTAGCCCATGTTATATAAAAACCATGCCCTTCTGGAACTGCGTATTACTACATACACTTACGGTGCATGCATATATGCATGACTTATTAAGTTATTAATATTTCTATACTTGATCATTCAATCTTCTTCTTCTTCTTCACTCTCAATTCCGCGACGACCATGCGTGTTGCCAATGTTGAAAACTCCATTGCCGTCTCCTTTGTTTCCACTGACTCTGTTCCCAGAAACGTTGTAAGACGTACCACTTGTGCCGCTTTTCCCATTTTTACCCTTTTTGGCCTTGGGACGTCGAGCGGGCTGCGGTGTTGAATACCCATTGCTAGAGTATCCATAAGTAGATGGACGCTGAGGCTGAGGTTGAGGTTGAGGAGTGTAGTAGTTAGTATATCCATGCGGCTGATACGGAGCATGAGCAGGTGGAGCAGACTCTGCTGATGGGTAGATATTACCGTAGTAACCATAACTATAATTTGATACTGGAGGAGGATCATAATTATTGTAACCTGGATATCCATTGACAGCAGCCGGTGCAGGAGGAGCGCCATAAAGACTCTAGTAGTAATTGTATAGTTGGAGTTAGTTAGACAAGGGTGAATGTGTAATTAGTTGCAGTATGTTGAGGTCAATTATGTCAATAGAATTGTATCTATATATACTGATGTAAATGTCTTGTTGAGTAAGAAAGTGAAATAAGAAGAAGATATTTTTATCTCTGAACTCTCTGAAAGTTAAGATTCAATATGGTATCAATCGCTACCGCCTCACGGCCTTGGTGAATCTTCGATCCCTCTCGCCACCGTTGTCACCGCCTTACTGCTTGGTGCCTCTTCGATCCTCACGGCGTCTTCGATCCGATCTCTGGTTCGATCTGATCTCACGGTCTCACGGCTTTTCCGCTCCGATCTCTGGTCTCACGGCTTCTCCGCTCCGATCTCTGGTGCTTCTTCTCTGTCATTTGTGTGGTTATTTGGTTGAATCTTGCCTGTATTATCCACCATGGCGTCTGATTCGTCATCTTCTCTCCCAAATTCCTCTTCTCCAAACCCTAATTTGGTGCAAAGCTATACCTCTCTCACGATTCAGAACATTGGAAGTATGGTTCCGATCAAGCTTAAGAGTTCGAATTATCTTCCATGGCGAGCACTATTTGCCCCAATTCTTCGTCGCTACAAACTTCTCGGTGTTATTTGCCAAAGCTGGGATTGTATGTAGGCTGATCGTACAGAGGGTCTGAACCATTGGCGAGCATGCTGTCAGAGTACAAGAATTGGGTATAAGACATTGTGTTGTTTGGAGGCTCAAAATTACCTGATTTCTTATTTACTGTAGTCACGAATGCAGCAATCTTGTCTATATATAGGAGATGATGGAGTCGGAATATATAACAGGTGGCTTGCTTAATTTGCAAGCTATATATGTTATGCCTACAACTGAGCAATCGTTTTCGAAACTGGTCCTTTTCTATACATGTACGAATTATGAATCTGAATAATTCATAACATTTCTATCATGTATATAATCCAAATATGTGCTAGTGGAGTTCATGACCATTATGTGGTGTGAGAAGTTCAACCATATATATGTTGAGAATTGAATACTGCACGGGAAAATTAAATGATCTTGCATGTGCTTATGAGGAGTTAAGCTACTCTTTATATTTGCCAATTACTTTGATTGTGGAACCTTAACTTCATGGTGTCGAAGCAGGTTACTCACGTGTTGAGCCTACATTTCACGTGCTTCTACGTCACCTAACATGTGTTAGGTTACACGAATTGATTTTCCTATTACACACCATAACATAAACTCGTCACCTATCCATCATATTATATCTAATATTGCGTGTATATATTGAGTAAACCAAGTAACAATGTTTAATATCACACAATAACTTTTCCAACCTAGCATCAAGGTTTTAAAAGACGCTAAGTGCCAGTTAGGCGGTGGACTGGGACCTAGCGCCTAGGCGGCTAGGTGGGGGCCTAAGTGGACTAGACGGATTTAAGTAAACTTATTGTATATCGTATAAATAAGTGCATGTTTATAAAAAATACATGATTTTATTGAGATACATAAATTGAAAAACATAATGACATATAGGTTAGAAAGTATTAGAACATATTGAAAACATGGAAACCAGAATATAATAAGTGTTCATCCAAGTATTCAACAAGTCTCTTATAATTTATTAAAAACAAATAACATAAAAGTTATATATATTCTGTCTAAGTGAGGGTCGTGACATATGTGGGTGTCTAAGTGGGTATAAGCGTGCACCTAAGATCAGGACTGTGGTCAGCCGCCTAACACCTAGACGGGCCTTCGCAGTATTAGGCGGAGATTTTTAGAATAGTACCTAGCATACAATAATTTTTTCAACTCGATCAACGTATATACCCCCACATGATATGAGGCATATATACTTTGCTCCTTTCATTTTGGGGTAGATGTCCACACACCTTTTTTTACTTCTCACACACCCTTTTAATTTTCAACAGTCCAATCGGATAAATTGAAGAAGATCAAATGACAGAAATAAACAAAAGATGTATAAGAAGTAAAAAGAGGTTTGTGGATAGCACACCCCTTCCTTTTTGAATTAGCAACACATGAAAAAAAAAGATATGAAAGAACCCTAGCAAACTAGCTTAACAATACTTTCAAAGTTTTCGTAATATAATTTCTTGTACATATATTAATTATAAAGGCACGCATAGAGCAGCATGTAGTTTTGTTGTGGTATGGGAATTGCTGGAACAATATATATAAGCACTGAATTGCCCTAATATATTCACTTTCCTTGTTCTTCTTTCAAGTCACGACGACCATACTGGATGCCAACTTCTTTACCTTCTCCATCCTCAGCATGGCTTAAATCCCGAAAACTGTATTTGATGGCAATGTTGTAAATCTTATGATTGTCCCCTGTGTTTTGGCTAACTTGATTACTGCAAACTTTATACGATGTTTGTTTGACAGATTTGCTTTTCTTGGGCTGCTTGGGCTTCTTGGGCTTGGCTTTAGGAGGAGGAGAAAGCTGGGATTGATAGTTGTAGTCCTGCCTAAGTCCGGGATCCGGAGGAGTACTACTACTGTAATATTGATCAAGATGATCATATCCATACAGAAGAGGAGGAGGAGGAGGAGGTGGAGAATATTGAATTACCATATATTGATTAGGAGGCTGCTGGGCAGGATGATAACCCAGATAAGGATATGATTGTCCAGTATTGCTAACAGAGTTGGTACTGTATAACATTGACTCCGGACTGTAGCGTTCGTGCATGGGTTTTCCTTGTATTTTCGATTTAGTTGGAGGCTTGAAACAAGAACTCCTTCACTTTTGCTTAGAACTGTCTCATGAATGAATGCTATAATAGTTATAGGCACTTTATAGTTTGTATGGATATTGAAGGGGAAGCTATAGCTAGCCACTTTATTGGTATACGTATAAAGCCTTAGCTTAATTCCCAAGCTAAACTACTGTGCATATTTAGAGGGCAGTGGTGATTGGATTCTTAACCCTACCAGCAATGTTTATTTATTATGGAGCAAACTCCATTTTACCATTTAAAGTATAAAAAATTCCAACAGGATCCTCTCCAGATCATTTTGGTGAGGATCTAGGGATCCATGAATTGTGTTCGTTCATCATACATCGTGCGATCAGTTTTTATCAAATACTGATTATGTTTATTTTTAAATAAAAATATTTAAAATGATTTCTGACCGCATGATGTATGATGAACGGACACGATTCACGGATTCTAAAATCCTCACAAAGAGGATCCGGCGAGATCCATACTCTAAAAAATTCAGACTTTACCACCCAAAGTTTTCTTTTCTAAAATAATTTTTGGGTTTGTTTACTGCCGCATCATTAGTTAAACTAACGGAAATATGAAATGGTTGGAAAACTAAAATTTAGGTACGATAGCTAGCAAGACAAACGAAACTTTTGAGTAATAAAAGTCCGAATTTTTCGAAGTTTCATTGTAATAAAATCGAAATTACTCTTCAGTTAAACAAACTGTTCACTTCTAAAGCCAACAATCGAACTTTTGTGATGGTATCTTATTCAAATATATATTGATATTCTTGAAAAGTGATTGGCAAAGCCAAATTCCAAAGTACCACGTTATGACTTGAGTTGCATTGGGTGCTCGATATACACTTTGGATTCTTCATAACCAAGTCAATTGTAATGTGAACACTTGGAGGCTTGCATGAATTAAAAGGAATATAAAGTCTGAAGTGCTTGATAGCCCAGATGTGATCTCCTTGGAATATTTTTTTTTAGTTTTTTTTTTCAAAAAGGGAAAAGAAAGGGAACAAGATACTTTCCAAAAGCATTAGCCGGTGTCTTTTGACGAACTTACATTCAGAATACTTTAGTCAATTGGCCGGTGTTAAAAGTTACTTTCAGAAAACTAAAACATTTTGTCATGGTATATTAATGATCCACAAAGAAAGATTTGTGTAAAAGTTGAATACACATCAACTGCATCTATTTTGTTGCTGTAGTTGAAATATATTAATTAAGGAATTTCATTTTTCACTTTTAGCTAGGGTTTCAGTGCCTTGCTGATACAAATGCATGAGTAAGTACATCGCTCATGACTAGCTCATGAGGGGACTGCTATCTGTTCAGTTCCTAGTTCTTCCTATAGATCAGTACTCATTTCCAAAGTCACAAAATCCGAAAACATTTTTGGCGTCGTTCTTCTGAATTTTATTACCCTCAAAGTTGAAACGGCGAATTTTGGAGTCGTTGGAGCCCCCGGTTTTGTTGTTGCCAAAGTTGAATATACCAACGGTGTCGGCTTTGTTGTTGCTGATTTCATTCTCACGAAAGTTAAAATCTATGCGGCAGGGATCACTACTAGCAGCAGGTGTTGGCCCTTCGGGACTATATGAATTTCTGTTAGGAGCAGTTGTCCCTTCGGGATCACTAGCAGCAGGAGGTGTTGTCTCATCGTTTCTTTTGGTTTTGGATTTCTGATCTGGATTATTTTTGGGCAATAAGCAACAAAAACTTCTCATTATGTTTCAGTTTGTAGATTGGAGGGTCAAAATTAAGGATAATTGTTGGTTATTTGCCTTGTTCGCTAGGTTTAATTAGCTCAAGATAAATGCCCTTATATATAGGTGAGTGAACAAATTCCCTTCGCTTGCTTGCCATGCTACTACATACGCCTTGACAACCACCTGAAAATGGGGACGAAACTTTCTCACAAGGATGCTATATTGTTGATTAGGATTCACAAAGTGACTTGATGCTATATGTTGCTGCGTAATTTTAAACTTTATTCAAAGCATAAAGTATGAATAATTTTAGGTAGATCAATTTTTCAGATCACATATACAATGTGTCATAATAGAAAATAAGCACGTTAATCAATACGTAACTAATAATTCAATTATCATCAACAATGTCATATGATTTACAAAATACAATGGTCTCCCTAACATTACCCATAAAATATAGGGAATTTTAACGAAACGTTCCCGGTACTGTTCACTTTAACGAAAAACCACATTTTTACACTAAAAAGTCAATCTTGGTACTATTCACTTTACCCTTTATTTTGTCCTTATCATTAAAACTCAAAGTTTTCAAGTATTTTTCATTAGTTTTCCTTAAAATGTATACCCTTTTATAATTTAACAATGATGCCTTAATTTATTCAAGTCTTTTCAACCAACCATAATGACACTATCACATTAGATTCTACAATACATAGAATATTAATCTGAGTAACCTACAACGAGCAAGTCTTATCAACTTTTGCCTAACTCTAGCCTGGCCATCTACCTTGGTTCGGACTCATCAAACTGCAACGCAGTTAGAGCATCTCCCGTGGTGATTTATATTTAGTTCCTGTATAGTTCTCAGATATGAGGTTCAAGGCCTTTTAATGAGTCTGAAAACAAGACTCTATAGTATAGGGCCTCGCTCTAGTATGTATACAAATCTTCACGTTGAGGACTCCATATAGAGACTGAAGTTTTGGTACCCTTCTATTGGAAGATCAACGGTTTCAATTATATAAACCTCAAGTTTAGGATTTATACTATAAAGACTTTCTTATTGAAGACAATATACCATTAGGGACATCGAAGATTCCTTTTAAGTCCTCAAATGAGTTCTCAAAAATGACGGTGGGAGTTCTCATTGATGCTCTTACAACACTTTTGCTTCATATTCCTGTCAACGTCATTACTTTTTATTTTATAAATTGTATTTTTACTAACAATGTATAAAACATATAAGCTAATTAAGTAACCTACAAACTGCCACATAATACTTGATGCCAAACTAGCATCAGAGCAATCATAAAACCAATTTTGAAAATCTAAGCTCTAATACCAAACTGCCATCAAAGCAATCATGAAATCAAATCCGAAAACCTTGCTCTATTACTAAACTGATATGCAACCCTACTCGAATATCCACGCATGATACCAAAATCAAGGTATGTTAGCTGACACCTAAAGAGTAATAAAGCAATAAGATGAAGGTGATATGTAAAAAGTATGAATAAATTAAAATAAGAGTGCAAAGTGTACGGAATGAACCTTTTTTACAGAGTATGTAGTGTCAAGACATAAATAAGAGTGCAACAGAATTAAATAATGTGTGCATAGTTAAATAATGTGTGCATAGTAGTCATGGGAGCAAAACTTGGCCCGGGGCAATATTTTAGCCCACTAAAAATAATATTTAAAAAAATAACGCGGGGTTAAATTTTTTCATCTTCAATCATGCAGAGCTATATTTTAATTCCCTCTTAATTTTATTACTTTTTGTTATATTAAGAGAAACTATGATACAACTCATACATTTACTACTATGTTGTACTGTTCAAGTTATATTTAATAAGTAAAATCTATCAAGTTTTGAAGACATGATAGCAGACTCATTGAACAAAGCAATCCCTGACACAAGCTTTTCTAAAACGCGACATATGATCAAGCTTTCAGTTCAAACCCTAAACATTTCTACCTTCAAATCACATTCAATTTGTATACTGTATTGTGGCGATCCTAGAAGATAGAGATCTGTCGCGTTTGTAAACTTTGTGTGCGACTTTTCTTCCAATTTTATGTATCATCTTGAAAATCTCCCGGTACTGTTCACTTTAACGAAAAACCACATTTTTACATTAAAAAGTCAATCTTGGTACTATTCACTTTACCCTTTATTTTGTCCTTATCATTAAAACTCAAAATTTTCAAGTCTTTTTCATTAGTTTTCCTTAAAATATATACCATTTTATAATTTAACAATGATGCCTTAATTTATTCAAGTCTTTTCAACCAACCATAATGACACTATCACATTAGATTCTACAATACATAGAATATTAATCTGAGTAACCTACAACGAGCAAGTCTTATCAACTTTTGCCCAACTCTAGCCTGGCCATCTACCTTGGTTCGGACTTATCAAACTGCAACGTAGTTAGAGCATCTCCCGTGGTGATTTATATTTAGTTCCTGTATAGTTCTCAGATATGAGGTTCAAGGCCTTTTAATGAGTCTGAAAACAAGACTCTATAGTATAGGGCCTCGCTCTAGTATGTATACAAATCTTCACGTTGAGGACTCCATATAGAGACTGAAGTTTTGGTACCCTTCTATTGGAAGATCAACGGTTTCAATTATATAAACCTCAAGTTTAGGATTTATACTATAAAGACTTTCTCATTGAAGACAATATACCATTAGGGACATCGAAGATTCCCTTTAAGTCCTTAAATGAGTTCTCAAAAATGACGGTGGGAGTTCTCATTGATGCTCTTACAACACTTTTGCTTCATATTCCTGTCAACGTCATTACTTTTTATTTTATAAATTGTATTTTTACTAACAATGTATAAAACATATAAGCTAATTAAGTAACCTACAAACTGCCACATAATACTTGATGCCAAACTAGCATCAGAGCAATCATAAAACCAATTTTGAAAATCTAAGCTCTAATACCAAACTGCCATCAAAGCAATCATGAAATCAAATCCGAAAACCTTGCTCTATTACTAAACTGATATGCAACCCGACTCGAATATCCACGCAGGATACCAAAATCAAGGTATGTTAGCTGACACCTAAAGAGTAATAAAGCCATAAGATGAAGGTGATATGTAAAAAGTATGAATAAATTAAAATAAGAGTGCAAAGTGTACGGAATGAACCTTTTTTTACAGAGTATGTAGTGTCAAGACATAAATAAGAGTGCAACAGAATTAAATAATGTGTGCATAGTTAAATAATGTGTGCATAGTAGTCATGGGAGCAAAACTTGGCCCGGGGCAATATTTTAGCCCACTAAAAATAATATTTAAAAAAATAACGCGGGGTTAAATTTTTTCATCTTCAATCATGCAGAGCTATATTTTAATTCCCTCTTAATTTTATTACTTTTTGTTATATTAAGAGAAACTATGATACAACTCATACATTTACTACTATGTTGTACTGTTCAAGTTATATTTAATAAGTAAAATCTATCAAGTTTTGAAGACATGATAGCAGACTCATTGAACAAAGCAATCCCTGAACATTTCTACCTTCAAATCACATTCAATTTGTATACTGTATTGTGGCGATCCTAGAAGATAGAGATCTGTCGCGTTTGTAAACTTTGTGTGCGACTTTTCTTCCAATTTTATGTATCATCTTGAACATCTATCATAGGTAGCTAGAGTGGCCTCGGGTGTTACGGGGCCACGGGGCGGCGGAGCTTGCCAAACTAGGGTGGTGCTAATGCTAAACCACGTATGTTCACCGCAGTGGGGTAAAGAGGAAGCCCTCTATATATACCAAACATGTTAGTCTGTTTTTCGCAATGTTATTTTTGTCCTCCTCTACTCCAAGGTCTTATACAGTGCTTACTAAAGCTTAGTTTTATTTACACAGCACAGGCAACAGCTGTTTGCTTGTCCAACTTCAGCCTCATTTCCTGCTGTGAAGGCCATAATTTATCGCTTCCACTTAGGTTCATGGAGCAGAGCGTCCAGGACTCCCATGGCTCATGTTCCAAAACTGAACCTCATACTCGAGTACACGCTGGAACGCTACTTCAGCCTTGGTGACCACATCTTCTGAAACCTTCACCAAAGGCCCGCCGTCTGAGGCGGCCTTCTCCAACTCTCGGTCAGCAATGTTTCGGAGAGAAGAGCAGTACTGGCCGAAGCCATCATTGCCCCACCTTTGGCAAGCCTCTTGCAGTTCTGGTGGGGTTTTGGACCCTTCTTCCAGGCAATGGGCAAAGCTCTCTTGGTATACAGCTTCGATGGCCCAAAAGGCTGTCATGGCCACAGCGTAATCAACATCCGGGCTCATTAGATCCTCCAGAAATCTGCAACCAACACCACTCCAATTACCACTACATTGGCACAACAGTAATGCCCGATTTACTGAAAGTGAAATAACTCCCAAATTTTTAGCCTAAACAATTTTTATTTGGTTACACATCTGGGCCATTTGAATAGCGGAAATCTACTGTCCCACTAGTAGTATGGCTACAACGTGACTAGGTGTCCGTCGCACTAGGTCACTAGCACTATCGATGATGAGAAAGATAGGCATGTAACTGTACAGAACCAGTGACACCATTCTGAACTTCATCACACTATACCGAACCAAAATTTCTACAATCTAAACTAATTTTCAAAAAGAACCCTTGTATGAAAAAAGGAATATCCTTCGATGACCATTTACAGTGAGAATCAGTGTCCCAAACAATCAACTGACGCCATGTAAAGTAAAAATACATGGCGCCATTGGTAGGTTTGAGACACTGACTCGTTGTCATCCTCTTTCATGTAAGTCTCTCTTACTTACGACACTTACTAACATTAGCCTAAATGTTAAAACATAAAAAAAAATGAGTGACTGCTAACTGCTAAGCAAGAAACTTTGGAGTTAAACTGAAGATGGAACCTGCAGTAATCCCGGGTTGCTTTTTCAGGAACAACACCAGATAGCTCAACACCCCACTTGGAAGCCTCTTGCTTGAACCATTCAATCTCATCGTTCAGAGCAGCCACCCCACTGAGTACCAATTCGATATCGCCGCTTTCGTGATCGGAATTCTTCCAAGCTTTTATCAGCACACTCGCCACAAATGGTACAAATGCTCTCACAAATATGTAGTCCTGGCCCTGCACCAACCTTTTCAAAATTAGACTACCAAAGCAAAAATCCGTTAATTATAAGTGCTGCTCACATTTACCAGACCACGAAATTTGGACTTACGCACACAACGGGATGAAACTCGTGAATAAATTAGTATACAACTCGTCATTCACAAAAGTAAAATCCCTCGCTAGAAAGCAAAAAGTAACACTAAACCGTAATACTCTGTGATCTGAGTTAAGCAGTTAAGATTAATTTTAAGTAAATATCACATTTATAAAAGAAAAATAATCATTGCTGCCCGGAGAAATGGAGAATGAAACGGCGCCGTAGCGAACCAAATTAACCAACTTTTAATTGCGGCTTACTTACCAGCCAGCGTTTGAAGGCGGAAAGATCGACGGTGCCGTCGCGAATGCTGAGGATGAAGGGGTGTCGGGTGGCTCCAGCGTAGATCAGACGGTGCTTCCTCAGCCACGTGTTGGTCATCGACACTCCAGCTTTCGGCTTCCCATCCATTTTCCGCGGCTTCGATCTCTTCCTTTCCTTGTGGAGTCTCTGTTTCGCATTTGACCGCGCGACTGACTGATCGAGAGAAGGAGATGGAGGGAGGGGCTTTTGTGTAATTAGAGTGGGCAGTCCCAATGTTCAACCATTTTGTGCCGAACACGTGGGAGCCATGCTGCAAAAAAGCCGCAACGCGTATCGGATCAGTCGGCAGTAGCTACCGCTTCTGATCGTTGGGCCTGCTACTGTTTCAGATATTAATGGGCCGGTCCAGGCAGCCCCATTTTGTGTGTTTCGTTTTGGTCCCACCTTTATGTAGACTGGTGATGTTATTTCCTTTTTTGGTAAATTTGTACATTGGTGATGTTACATTGTTGGCTTTTTAGTCAAAATGATCCCTAAAATTTACATAATACATCACTTTGATCCCTGAGATTGAAAATCAATAGAAATGGTCACTGAGATTGTCCACCATTCATTATTTTGATCATTCGTTTAAAAACTCCGAGCTCTTGGCCGGAAGTTCAGGCAATTTTCAAAGATTCGTAACTCAATCGTTTCTTAACCAAATTCGACCCATAATATATCAAAATGAAGATAGGAAAGTGTAGAACATGGTTATACCTATTTGGAAGCCCAATGGTTGCCAGAGATGGCCGGAAAATAGCTTGAAAGGTGACTGGTTCGCGGGAAAACTAGAAAACTCGCACGGAAACTGGGTAAACTTTAAATATTCATAACTTCTTCAATACTCAACGAAATCGAGTGATTCAAAAATAAAAATCATAATTCTAAACGAGACGAAGAGAACAGTACCTTTCTTGATAGTTAATTCGTCGTGTTTTGGCCGAAAAACGGCTCGAAAGTGGCTAACTCAAGACCAAGATAGCCAGTTTCGAGCTGTTTTCCGGCCAAACCAAGGAAATTTAGCCATCGAGAAAGGTACCACTCTCTTTTCTCATAGAGAAGTATGATCTTCGTTTTTGAATCACTCAATTCCGTTGAGTATTGAAGAAGTTATGAACGTTTAAAGTTTACCCAATTTCATGCGAGTTTTCTAGTTTTCCCGTAGACCAGTCACCTTTCAGGCTATTTTTTGGCCATGTCCGGAAATCATTGGACTTCCAAATAAGTATAATCTTGTTCTACACTTTTCTATCTTCATTTTGATATATTATGGGTCGAATTTGGTTAAGAAACGATTGAGTTACAAAGCTTTGAAACTTGCCCAAACTTTCAGCCATGGATGGTGGACAATCTCAGGGACCATTTCTATTATTTTCAATATCAAGGACCAAAATGATGTGTTATGCAAATCTCATTGACCATTATGGCTAAAAAGCCTACATTGTTTTCTTCCCTAAATGCTTATTGTTTTTGTATTGTGGTGAAGTACAAGCACTAGTACTTAGGAATCAACACCATCAATGGTCTAAATTCATAAGGAATAAACACAATCAATGGTCTGAATTCATAGTCCAACGCAAGTAGAAAAACAATTTTCAATGTGACGTGTAGCGGTAAGTTGGTAATTTTTCTACGAGTATGAGATCATTAAGAAGGACAGAGAGTACATCAAATGTTAATTATTATTGAAACTCTAAAAATATCGTCATGCACTCCTCCTTACAAGTCGAATCTTCCATATTGAGTTTTAAGTTCTTGTATTTCTTTTCAAATAAAAAAACTCCTCTCTTTCTCTACTAAAACAACTTTCTCCAAGTTGATAATAACAAGGTATTAATCCTAGATCCTGCTAAAAAACGAAATAAAATGCATGATTAGTTTTTCATAATGACAACGACAAGTCTCTTACCACATCTATAAAAGCATTTTACGTTTAACTGTTTTGGCTCATGTCATGGAGAGATTCTTTTGTCCGACAGTCATATTAGGGCCAAGAGAGGAGGATGGGGTCACACAATGGGGTTTGATGGGGCTGAAATCAAGAGGGGGTTGGCCAATTGTATTTTTTTCTGTCTATTGCCATATTTTTGAAGTGATTTTGGATCCTAGACTCGAGAATATCTCTTTGTCTTTGGATAGTATTATAAATATAACCTTTAATTAAGATTTTCCCTTCTAGGTAAGATGTAATTATGTACCTTGTTATGAAAACAAAACTTAGAAAACATATGTTCTGAATTTTATTTTATTTTTACAAGGGTTATAACTCTAACACGAGATGTTTAGAAGTCTTAGCATTGACTGCATGAAACTTCCAAACAGACAGAGAGAGAATTGGAGTTTCTTTCCATCCAACAACAAGACACTTCCCATTAGTCCCCAGTGTGCAACTCATCCCACAAGCAAACTATTTGGCCATAAGGTTTGTCTGGTACAAGGATTACAAGCTAAGCTCAGCTTCAACCATCCCACATTTTGTAAACAAACTTCTCCAACCCTCGATTTTCATGCGCCGGATCACCCTCTCTTCACATTCACTCGCAACAATGTTCTTGATCTCGTGACTCATATATGTTTCCTCCAACTCCATCTGTCGCGTGCTGCCTTTGTCCATATAGGCATCAAGGCACTCAAAATATGCACTGTAGTAGAAGAGTGCTTAGTAGAAACGGTTTATGAAGATCGCAGAATTGTGATTTGCCTCGATTTCAATGACCACCATGAGACGTGGATTGAGGTTTCTGAGGACTTTCATCAGAGATTCTGAGCAATTGGGTTGGCTCATTGTACTGGATAACAGTAGAGGGCAGTAAACTGCAACTACTTCACCAGTCTCTAACTCAAAGATGTTTTCTTTGACATCTTTGATATCTTTTACCATGGCTATCTTGAAGGTAAAAGGTAACTTCAATGCCTCAGCAAATTGAGCCAACCTTCTGCCGGTGTCCTCAATTTTCTTCTTTGATGTCACTCCAACAGCGATAACTTTGAACATCTCAATCGGGCATTCGTATCTTGTCGCAAGCGTTTACATCAACACGATACAATGCCCTACGTTCCTGATTGCAAGGTCAATGAAATGAATCTTTTTGGATGATGCTACACTCTCCACAATCGCTTGGATAACCACAAACTCAGTAACTTGATAGAAAGGAACATCTAAAAGCATGACATGAGAGCAGGACTCAAATCCGACATTGCCTCCTCGACATGCATTGCGAGAGCATCTCTACTTTCCGAGCCCTGAGATGTGCTTCTGCCAGTTTCTCTGTCTTTCTTCTCCTGAAAAGCTTTGGTAAAATAGTAAACAACTATCTGAACAAAATTTCCGCTACTGGAAGACAAGAAATCACATAGGTTATGTAGCTTTTTCGCGCAGCCATATTGTTTCTTTGCAACCTTCTCAGCATAAGCTAAAAGAAGGTGTGCAAGCTCAACATCTTTGGTTTCCTGGTCTGAAAGGCCGAAGGGAGCGCTGCTTAGAACACCGTTAACCATGCAGTCATCTGCCTGCCTTCGAGAAGATAACTGTATAAATCGTGCTCTTGTAACTCTCATTACTTCAACAGTTGTCAATCCAGAGGCACAACGCATGGTTTCAAGGAGTGATTTTTCTGTGTGATCGGACACGAGGTGGTACACCACGTGTCACTGTACAAATGGTAGGATATGTGTGTTAAAAAATTAATAACTTAAAAAATAAAATTTTCCACCACTTACATAAAAATACGTGATGTACCACCCATGTTCCTGTTGTTAGAATATAAGTTGTATCTTGTCATTTGTGTTATGTAAAGGGTGCCACATGTATTGATATTAGTGGAGGAAGTTATGAGAGTATATGAGTATAAATAGTAGGAGTGCCTTGTAATAGTTAAGTTAACAGAAATAGAAATTTAGTTGAAAAGTATTCTTTTCTCTCTCAAACAGATTTGGATCCTCGCCGGATCCCCTCCCTGGGGATCCTAGGGATCAACGCACATGGACCGTTGATAAAAAATCGTGCAGCCTCAATTAAATACTTTTTATATTTTTAAAAGTAAACCAGTCTCGTTTTGCATGAAAAATATAAAAAAAGGAAAAAATTGTGGCCGCATGATTTTTGATTAACGCTCCACGTGTGTTGATCCCTAGATCCCCAGAGTGGGGATACAGCGAGGATCCAAATCCCTCTAAAACCTCTTCGACTTCTTTCTCTCTGCCTTCATAGCTAAGTTTCTTCATTCTTTACAATGTTGACACCCGTCACAATAAAAAAAATTCGCGGTTTCAAGAGATTAATAAAGTTGATTTTTTTTTCTTGTTTTTTGGAGTGCAAAAAGTGTACGAGTGTTATTGCGGTTTTCTGTCTATTTATAAGCTGACCATTTAAGCTATGACTTTTTCACATGGTTTTGACATAACTTGTAAGATATGCTATAACTTTACCTTCTGTGGAATTTCAAGGACAATCTATCAACAGCTGTATGAAAACCAAAATTGGAAATTGTTAAGTAGGTCAGATTTGGACATATGTTTAGAAAACTAATTAGGACAGTACAAAAGATTATGGTTTCCCTCAAATGATTCTTGTTGATCTGCAAAAACCTGTCAACAGTTTAATACATCCAAACGCTATATATGAAGCTTGTGCATGTAATACTAGGAGTATGTGAGCGCTCGACGACAGGACCCAAGCAAGAAGCAAATTATTCTTTATGCTGATATAGTTTTCTCCATAACAAGGATCTGATATTTCTATAAGTAAATTTGATTTGGACATGAGCCAGCATGTTATGCACAAAAGGATAAAGGAATAACTGAATAAGGATTAGGGACAAGACAAATAAGGAAGATCGACGGTGCTTCCTTTCCTTGGACATGGAATGGAACCTGCAGTAATCCTAGGTTGTTTTTTCAGGAACAACATTAGATAGCCCAACACCCCACTTGGAATCCTCTTCCTTGAACAATTTTCAACATGATGTGTAACATTGCTATAACATGTAAGTTGATAATTTTTCTATGAGTATGAGATCGTTAAGGGTGTGAAAAGAAAGTACATCGAATGTAAATTGTTATTGAAACTCTAAAAATATTGTCATGCACTCCTCCTTGCAAGTCGAATCTTTGGTATTGAGTTTTCAGTTATTGTATTTCTTTTCAAATAAAAAAAATTCCTCTCTTTCTCTACTAAAACAAGTTTCTTCAAATTGCTAATAACAAGGTATTAATCCTAGATCCTGCTAAAGAACAAAATAAAATGTATGATTAGTTTTTCAGAATGACAACAAGTCTCTTAGCAACACCTGTAAAGGCATTTTTCTTTAACTAATTTGGCTCATGTCTTGGAGATATTCTTCTGTTCAGCGATCAAACTAGGGCCAAGAGAGGAGGATGGGGTCATAGAGTGAGGTTTGTTGGACCTGAAATTAAGAGGGGGTGGGACAAGTGTATTTTTTGTGGCTATTGCCATATTATTGAAGTGATTTAGGTTTTGGAGTCAATAATTTCTCTGTCCTTGAATAGTATTATAAGTATAATTTTTAGTAATATTTTCGCAATTGACTCTTAGGATGCACTTCTATACTTTGTTAGGAATACAAAACTTAGAAAACATATGTTACCAGGGGCATTTTGATACAGACACATCGTTTTTAAATGTTATAGACTAAACATCTCTTCCTTTTAATAAATTTGATTAAACATTTTTCCTACAATTTTGGTGCTCAATTTCATTTCATTTTATTTTATTAGAAGTTTATTTCTTCATGTTATTTCTTTACTAGCACTCCCTTTTTTTTTCCTCTTATTTTTATGCATATCTTGTTATGGTGACTTCAAATTTTGTTTCTATATTGTTTATTAAAATATTTATTTAGTAAATTAAATAGAATGTTCAAAAACTCGTTGTAAGGTATGTTTGATTATATCAGTATGTTTGATTACCTATAACATGAGTACATATGATATATGGTACATTTGACTTTTTGGTACTTATGACTTTTTTGTACATTTGATATCTTCATACAATTGAAATCTAGACGTACCAAAAGTCGGCACATTTGTTTTCAAACCATAAGTTTTAATTACTTTTTTTTTAACTAATAATGAGGAGTTACTTTAATTAATTATTATTTTTATATAGAAACAATCATTAAAACGTAGGAGTTCAAGGTATTACTTTAAATTAATTATAAGTAATTATCATTCAAACTATTTGTGCATGCAATGCTAGGAGTATGTGAGCGCTGGACGACATGATCCAAGCAAGAAACAAATTATTCTTTATGTTGATATAGTTCTCTCCATAACAACTTAACAATTAAGGATCTGATATTTCTAGAAATAAATTTGATTTGGACATCAGCCGGCATGTAATGCACAAAAGGGTAAACGAATAAGGATTAGGGATAAGACAAGCAAGAAAAAAAAAATACCACACAATATTACAGTGAAGAAAGTACAAACTGGAAGCATTGCCTTCGTAAAGCATCGCAGGACAGAATAATTGAGTTCATGGAAGAAAAGAAAAAAAATACAATAACTGTACAATAACATGAAAAATCAAGAACATCCGATACTACATTTGGTACTGAAAGCATTTAAGCTAGGGTTGTAAATATTGATTGCATAAGCTCAACTCAATTAATTATGAGTGAGGTATGGACTTCATTATATATAGATTATAAGATAAGGTTACATTATAAACATGTCATCTGATTACATTTGAAATTCAAAACTAAGTTACACAAGAGTTTTAGATAAGGAAGGATTGTGATTCCTTTTTATCTGTTGAAGAGTTTGAAGAGTATCCAACTTGTGTAGCTTACTTGATGACGACGAGTTGATTAATTTAAAATGTTGGTGTTGAGATTGCTGACTTGGAAAGTCATTTACCATGGATTGTTGACGTGGAGAAAGATCATGAATATTTGGTTTATCACACCCCTGCAAGCTGAATGGGCGTTGACGAACAGGAAGCTTGGAAATGAGATAACTGAAATGAGCTGTGGACAAGCCCCTTGTTAAGAGATATGTGATTTGGTCAGCGGATGAAACATATCCCACAACAAGTTCATTTCGAATTACTTTTTCTCTAACATAATGATAATCAACTTCCAGATGACGCATACGAGCCTAATAAACTGGATTGGAAGTTACTGCCAGTGCACTGATATTATCACATCACAATCTTGGTGGATTGAGAGGAAGATGAAGATCACGGAATATGTGTCTAAACCAAGATAAAGTGGCGGAGGTATAGGCCATTTGTCAATACTCAGCCTATGTACTTGAGCGAGACACACCTCTTTGTTTTTTAGAACTCCAAGAGATTAAGTTATCCCCTAGAAAACTGCAATGACCACCAATGGAGCGGCGATCATCTGGGTCACCAGCATAGTCAGCATCTGCAAAGGTTGTTAGGGACAAATAACTGGGTTTATAAACTATACCGCGATCATGAGTGGCTTTCAAATGGTGAAGAATGCGTTTGACTGCAGCCCAATGTGTAGTGGTGGGTGAATGCATATACTCACACTTGATTTACAGCGAACGCAATGTTAGGCCGTGTGAATAAGAGGTATTGAAGAGCCCCAACAACGCTTTAAAAATTTGTTCCATCATCCAAGGGCTCACCCTCATATAGACTAAGTTTGCAGTCAATGAAGGCTGGAGTAGACAATGGTACAAGAGTATATTTGGGATTTGGTTTTTGAATGCCATCATTTGAACTTGTGACCATGAAGTGAACAGGTTGAGTGTGTCTCTGAGAAGAAAATGAGACAGGGGCAACACGTACTACATTCGTAGAGGATAGGGTTAGTGAAGGGTTAGGGAGAAATGGTACAGTGGAGATAGGTGATGGTGAACGTCATGTGACAGAACCACGATAGCTAGATTCAGCATGGTGCTCATATTGCATAAGCGAGTTTGCAAGTTCAGCTTCTACGTTGATCATTTCTATATCCTCAATGTCAAGGCTTGCTTGGTATTGTGCCATCTGCATTGCCCTCCTACGCCTTCTTCTATCACTCATTGATGAGATATTGAGGATTTTTAGGAAACAAAAACATTTTGAAAGTTGAAAGATTAGTGAATATAGGGGATGATTGAAGGTTGAAAGAATGTGTGATCAACTGATATTCAACCTGTGTTTATATAGAGGATGATTGATGAAAGTTGAAAGATTGGTGAAAGTTGAACGATTGGTGAAAGTTGAAAGTTTGTTGAAAGTTTGTTGAAAGTTGAACGATTGGTGAAAGTTGAAAGTTGAAAGTTTGGTGAGTTTCATGTGTCGATTTAGTGATTTTTCAATATTTATCAGAATTTAAATATTTTATATTAAAATGTTCATAAAATTAAATTACGATAGTCTACATAATGTTTTTTTTTAAATTTAATTTAAGAAAAAAAAAATAGCCTAAGTTCATTCTTTAATAATCACGGTCTAAAATTTTAGGTTTTAGGCCAAAAGTTGGAGATGGTCTTAGGAACGCCTACATTTCACATGTTGTGATATCTTACCTCTTATGAATTTTATTTATTATATTGGTTAAAATCACCAACTCCAAACATCGTTGTATAAAAGAGTTTCTTATAATATTACCAAGTTCCCCTTGAATTCTGAAATGTCCCCTCTCGTCTTTGTTTTCTCTTTCAATATTGTAATTTTTTTTATATTAGGGTTAACATGAATGAATATTAGAAAACCCATACAAGTAAAAAATAAATAGATGTAAAGTAAATAGGGATATCTTAACCATTAGCTTGATTCGTAACAAAAGAAAGAACTTGAACTCTTTAGGTGCACCTCTTACTTCAATTAATGGTTTTTCCACTGCAAGTTTATTAAAATTAACACATATTCATCCAATGAGAGGTTTAATATCGATTTTAACTAGTCTTTTACCCCTCCAAATTATGTGTCACGAGAGCTTAACAATTTATTTTTTATTTTTTATTATTTCATCATTAACGAACCAAAGACCTACCTAATTTAGGCAACTACAGGTATGACGTATGGACATATGTGAGGGTAAATTAGTTCTTTTAGAGGTGTACGCCATGCACAAGAGAGATTTTTTAGTGTGACCGTCACACGAGGTGGTACATCACTTGTTCCTATATAAATGGTAGGTTATATGTGTTAAAAGATTAATAACTTAAAAATTAAAATTTTCCACCACTTATATAAAAACACGTGGTGTACCATCCGTGTTCCGGTCAGAACTAAAAATTTCTCCATGCACAAAGCCTCTCAATTACTTCATTGCTGAAGTTAGTAAAATAATATGATTTAAATCCCGACAACTGAAACTATATGAACTAAAATAAAACTTCACAAGCCCACCTTCCCTCCTACATTGTCCTTTTAAGGTAAGAAACTTCAAAACTGGCCCAATGGGGGTTAAGACTTAAGTTGAGGCCCAGTTTGGTTAGATTTACAGTGTGACATAAATTGACTAATTAACCCGCCACATTCACCTAACAGTAAATTAGTAACACTACCGAGTCCGGTTCCTCGTCGGATTCTTTTTGTGAGGATTTTAACAATTTATAAATCGTGTCTGTTCATCGTATATCATGCGGTCAAAAATTATTTTAAATATTTTTATTTAAAAACAAACATAAACAATACTTGATAAAAACTGACCGTACGATATAAGATGAACGAATACGATTTACAAATTCTCTTTATCCTTACTAAAAAGGATTAGTAGAGAATCATGTTGGAAGTTGGAACACTACCGACCTTGAACAACAGAATATTGACAGCAAAACAAAGTTAGCTCCACGACACCCAATCATAGTCTGACACCTCAGCAAAAGCACATCAGAAGACGTGGTGAATACCCAATGAATGCTCAACCCCCTTCTCTCTCTCGTATAAACACCGACTGGTTCTCTCTTCCCTCTTCCCTCTTCGTATTCGTATTCCGTATATAAAATTGTTAACCGGGAGAGGTGGTGGTGGTGGTGGCGGTGGCGGTGGATCGGATCGGAGCAGATCGAATCGGATCGAATCGGATCGGACTGTGATGGCGGAGGACAAGTACAACCTGAAGAACCCGGCGGTGAAGCGGATACTGCAGGAGGTTAAGGAGATGCAATCCAAACCATCCGACGATTTCATGAGCCTCCCCCTCGAGGTTTCTCACTTTTTTCAATAATTTTACAAATTTAGATTATTGCTCTTGTATTTTTATTTTGTGTAATTCCGCTTTGATGGTGAGATTTGAGTTTGATACCAGAATTTTGATTTGAATTGAATTTTAAATATTGGGGGTTCGAGCTGAATTTTGCTTTTTAGTTCATTTTTCTAAATTTCGTGTTTGTTTTAAATTTTATGGCTATTTTGAAATTAGGCATATTGTTTGGACTAAATGCTAATTATCAATGTATCAATATTGTTAGCTGATTAGTGTTTGTTTTCAGGAGAACATATTTGACTGGCAATTTGCAATCAGAGGCCCTCGTGATACCGAATTTGAAGGTGGGATTTACCACGGGCGTATCCAGTTGCCGGCGGAGTACCCGTTCAAACCCCCTTCATTCATGTTGCTGACGGTAATATGGTGTGCATTTTTGAGGTTAATGCGCTAGTTTGCTGGTTGGGATAGTTTTTCAGTCATGATGTGTTGACTTGTTTACTTCACTTGCAGCCAAATGGTCGCTTCGAAACCCAAACCAAGATTTGCTTGAGCATATCGAATCATCATCCCGAGCATTGGCAGCCATCATGGAGCGGTAAATTCCACTATTTCTTAGACATTGTGTATGCTAGTGCGTAGTTATGCGGACAAAATGTCTCAAGAGCTATAATTTTGGAAGCTATTATTTCGTAGATAGGCCTGGCAGTGTTCCAATGTGCATTTTGTAAGTGGCATCCCTATTGCTTAGCCCAATCCCACATCCGAATTGATAACATCATAACAGATACCCATTAAATCATGGTTGGCTTGAAATGGAGTTGGAACTGGACTTGCTTAGTCCAATGATCATATCACTATGATGTTCCTTGTTTCGGACTTTTCTCCTTATTCTTAATGAGTATCTATTCAATTATTGGCATTTTAAGCAGTATTTGAGAACACGTGTATGCTGATGTGAAACACAGCTGGAATTTGAGTTGATTCCTCGATGATTGACATTGTTTCTCATCTTGCTAATGTACTGTGTCTGTTGGCAGTGCGGACCGCTTTAGTTGCACTTATTGCATTCATGCCTACCAACCCAAATGGTGCATTAGGTTCACTGGAATACAAGAAGGAAGAAAGGCGTTCTCTGGCCATCAAATCTCGTGCAGCAGCCCCTAGATATGGCACTGCAGAACGCCAAAAGTTAATGGATGAGGTAAAATAACCAATGAAATTTCCACTGCAAATTAACACAGATGAAGTTTTTGTGTTGGGAACTTGCTAACGGATAATAGTAATCTCACAGATTCATGAATGTATGCTGAACAAGGCACCCCCTGTCCCTCAACTGAGCCCCTCACAGGCTTCGGAAGAGCATCCTTCAAACAAGGAAGGCGATGTTCAGGAGAGTTCCGAAAGCGCTGGAGCCACACCTGCCGAGGAAACTTCTGGGGAAGGGCCTGCAAACCCAACAGCGGGAGACAGGATTGTTGAAGAAGTGCAGGAAGCCCCTCTGAATGCTAACCCTGCCCCTGAAGTAGCAAGGGCGTCGAATGGAGCTCCTTCCGCCAGATCAAGTCAGCTGCTACAAAGGCCAGAAGTTAAAGTACAAAAAGCAGCCGACGATCGCTTGTTCACATGGGCTGCTGTTGGACTTACCATTGCAATCATGGTTCTGCTTTTTAAGAAGTTTATGAAATCCAGCGGACACGGTGCTGTTTTCATGGATGAATCTTAGATTCAGTGACGATTCGAGCTGCCTTTGTAAACAGAATATGCCTACGTCTTATATAGTAGTTAAAGAGACATCTATTTTCAAGTTTTAACATCTATTTGAAGTATCTGAGATCTCTTATGAAATCTATGATCATCAAAAATGTCCACAGTTGTAAGTAAACTTAAAACGTTTTGTCATCGCAGAAACATTTTCCATCTCACGCAAATAGACAAACCATTTGTATATTGTTGCCTTTTATTTATTTTGTCAAACCGAAATGGTGTTACGTTCTCTCTCTTTTTATGTACTTTTGTTTAATTATGTACTTTGTTTTTTTGTTTTTTTTTTTCTTTTTTTTGGTTTTTTGCCCATAAATCGTGCACGTTGCTTTCATCTTATATTTAATCAGACGGCCATAAATAAAATGTGGTGAGGGTCTTTTTTTTGTGTGAATAAAGTGGTGAGGGTCTTGAAAATCAAATGGGCGCGTAGAAATGAAAAGAGGTGAAGGAAGATAAAATCTCTAATTTTAATTAAGAGTTTTTATCACAAATGGTCCTTGAAATTGACCCTCACCATCAAGAAGGTTATTGAAATTGAAAATCAATTAATGTAGTCCCTAAAAATAGGTGTTGCAAATCAATGTAGTCATTCCGTTACAATTATGTTAAAAAAATTCTGTTAAGTGCTGATGTGACACATAAATGGGCTCTATAAGTCATTTTTTTCTCACAAATGGTCCTTGAAATTGACTCACGATATCAAAATGGTCCCCGAAATTAACCCGCAACATCAAAATGGTCCTTGAAATTAAAATGTAGTCCCGCAAGTAAGTGTTTCAAATCAATGTAGTCCTTTTGTCACAATTCTTTCAAAAACTTTGTTATGTGCTGATGTAAAACATAAATGGGTCACACAAATTTAATTAAATTAAAAAAAATACAAATAGGCTTAATAATTTAATAGTTAATAAAAAAATTGTCAACCTAAAAACCCAGTCCTACAATCACCTTCGATCCCAATCCACATTTCTCCTCTTTCGCTCTCTATTTTCTTAAAAAAAATTATCAATACACGCATTTTTACACACTTCGACACCCTTCATCAAATTGGATTTGGTGATGGCTTGGCCCATTGTCAACGACATTTAGGACATCACCATTAACATTTAGGCAATCAACATCCTCACAACCTTAATCTTGAAAAGCTTGTTCAACACTTCCCTGGTGGTCTGGTGATGTAAAGAACAATGAGGTCAGCCTTGAGATAATGAGGTTATAGCTGAGGTGCATCTATTGTTGGTTGAAAAATATTTTCACACCCCGTCTTAGGCCTTGCTTAAGCCTTGTGCCTTTGAGAATTTATGAAAGGGGTCTCTATTCGGAGTAGGCTCTACTATAAGAAGAAGATGTTGATGGTGTGAGTCAATTTTAGAGACCATCTTGAAGGTGTAGGTCAATTTCAGGGACCATCTTGATGGTGTAGGTCAATTTTAGGGATCATTTGTAATAAAAACCCGTAAATCTTGTGGGGTCCTTCTATGTACCACATCATGAAATTTTTAACAAAACTGTGACGGAAGAACCACATTGATTTGTGACACCTATTTTCAAGGACTACATTGATTGACTTTTAATTTCAGTGACCATCTTAATGGCAATAGTCAATTACATAGACCTTTTGTGATAAAAATCCTTTAATTAATTATCCACTGCAGAAGCAGAGTACATAAGTGAAGGAAAAATTTTGTCCTAGCTAAGAACATGTATAAACATTTTAATACATATGCTAACAATTAACTTTTTAAAGTAGGCATGCATCCAAAACAATTCATGAAACCCATGACTTTCAAAGCCTAGTATATGGTGAATCAAAAGACTCTTTAACAACATTAAAGAATATGAAGAATTTAGAGATTCTTTACCCTTGAAGCTCATCCTTGATTACACAAGGGATTCACCCAAGTGGAGGGCCTTCAAGTCACCTCCTTGCTCCTTGGATCTTCCTTGTGATTTCCCTCCTTTTAGTGCTCCTTTGCTTCTTTGAGGATTTGAGGATTAGTTCTCCAAAACACCAAAAGTTTGATGTCTCTATGTCTCTTCACCAAGGATGTAATTTGTGAGAATGAATAATGGATCACTTAGGGAAGTAAATTTGCTAGATAACTATCCCCAAATAGCTTAGAAAACCCTTAATTGAATTTTTGCTATAAAGTCCTTTATATAGTCCCTTCAAATAAGTGACCTAAAGGACCTAAAGCCCAATTTATCTACCATGGCCGGCCATTACATTGTTATTGGGCTTATTGCCCATTTTGTTTTAGTTGTCATACAACTTAAACATAATGGGCCTTGTGGACCAAAACACTTTTGGGCCCCGAAGCCCTAAAACCAACTTAAAAGCCCAATACGAATATTTCGTATAATTAATTAACTAATTAATTAATCTTGACCATTCTTCAATTAAACCATTTAATTGCTTATCCATTTCATTTAATTGCTTCACATACATCCTTATTTGGTGTGCGATCCATTAGGTTCCAATTAGCGAGGCAGTGGGCGATGTTACTCTTAACTATCGATTGTGAATTGAAACCACATTTCAATTCTCCCTTTTTGATGATTAGTGTTTGCTAATCAATAGGGCTTCCACAAACCATGAGTGACACCTAGCAGTATGTCATGGTTACCCAAGCTAAGTAGAATTGGTTGGAGAACCTATCCAGTTACAATTACAATGCAATACGGTCCTTCTCTAATACAATACTCTTAACCACATTGTTTAAGTGATAGTTTGTTTCATGTCTACTATCCAATGTGATACTTTCATATATGATTCCCTTGAATATGATTTGGAACATCTTCCTTAGTCATATTCATTTGCTTTGGCCAAAGACTTTAGAATCATATTTTAGAGTATACTCCTTTCACCATGGAAGGTTAGAGATCCCTTGTTGTGCATTCATATGCCTACATGACTAGATCACATGACCCCAACAATGCCGTGGACAATCCGAGGGAATGCCTTTGTCATGATCAAAGATCAAGGACCTAACCATTAGACATCTATGATGCCTCAGGTCTAAGGACTACTTTGCATATTGTAACCTTAGAGTTCGTACATGACATGTATGTTTGAACTCTCATTAATCGCAGTTCAGTGTACTCGATTACTCTTTCGAGCACCTATGTGTTTGTCTTAGTGTCCAACACCTAAATGACTTGAGACTAGTTCATACTCACGTTTGAGTCAACATAACACATACTAACCTTAGCGGATTGTCAATGCCCAATTGGCAATCCTATGGTTAGGAACGTTTTAGGAATGAGCATAAGAGAAAGGTCTCCTTAATCTAACTCATTAGATCACTTATCTCTTATGTCAAATACATCCCTTGGATTCTCTTATTGATTAAACACATGATACAATAAATAGTGATTAACAATAAGTATTGCCCTTCCGTTAAACATATAAAAGTTTAACATATTAAGTATTCCAAAAAGTTATTACATCAAATGAGTGGCTTTGTGGGCATACTTCCAACAATCTCCCACTTGCACTCAAAGCCATCCTCCCATGTATCTAATACCCATCTTATCCATATGACGATCAAGCTGGATTTGAGTCATTGGCTTTGTCAGTGGATCTGCTACATTATCGGCTGAAGCAATTTTGAGGATATTAATCTTCCCTTCGGCAGCATATCTTCTTATGATATTAAAGCGCCTATCAAAATGCTTGTTCTTTTGATGAGCCCTGGGTTCCTTGGCTTGAGCTATCGCCCCACTATTATCACAGTACAAAGTTACTGGTGATGTGATGGTTGGAACCACTCCAAGTTCAGTAATGAACTTTTTCATCCTCTGTCGTGGAATCAGCAATTACACTTTGTTTCTTGCTTTTCCAACTGACAGCCCCACCATTCAGAGTGAATACATATCCGGAGTTGGAACTTCTATCATCGACGTCAGATTGGAAATCTGCGTCTGTATAGGCTTCGACTCGCAACTCTGCTGCTCCTCCATAAACGAGGAACATGTCCTTAGTTCTTCTTAAGTACTTAAGGACCATCTTGACAGCTGCCCAGTGTTCCGATCCTGGGTTAGATTGATATCGACTAGTAATGCTCACAGCATACGCGATATCAGGCCTTGTGCATATCATGGCATACATGAGACTCCCTATGGCGGAAGCATAAGGAATTTCATTCATTAGCCGTATCTCTTCAGGAGTCTTAGGTCCCATGGATTTAGAAAGGTGAATTCCATGTCTAACAGGAAGAAAACCTTTCTTAGATTGTTCCATCTGGAACCTACTTAGCACCTTATCAATGTACATAGATTGAGATAATCCAATTAATTTTCTGGATCTATCACGATAGAGCTTTATCCCAAGTACATAAGATGCATCTCCTAAATCTTTCATGTGGAAGGTTTTAGACAACCACACTTTTACAGAAGAAAGTACTGCAGTGTCATTCCCGAATAGTAATATGTCATCTACATATAACACTAGGAATACTACTGCATCCCCAACGACTTTTTGATAAACACAATTGTCGTCTTCGTTTTGAGTAAAACCAAACGTTTTGATTTCAGTATCGAAACGAATGTTCCAGCTCCTGGAGGCTTGCTTAAGTCCATAAATGGACCTTTGAAGCTTGCATACCTTAGTCTCTTCAGACTCGGACACGAAACCTTCGGGTTGAGTCATATAGAGCTCTTCCTGTAGGTAGCCGTTCAGAAAGGCCGTCTTCACGTCCATTTGCCAGATTTCATAATCATGGTACGCAGCTATAGCAAGCAAAATCCGAATGGACTTAATCATGGCTACAGGAGAGAAGGTTTCTTCATAGTCAATCCCTTCTATTTGCCTGTATCCCTTGGCTACTAGTCTAGCCTTATAAGTCTCCACTTTCCGATCAACGCCTATCTTCCTCTTGAAGACCCATTTGTTTCCAACATGTACAATACCTTCTGGAGGGTCTACAAGAGTCCAGACCTGATTTTGATACATGGAATCCATCTCGGATTTCATGGCCTCTTGCCATCTCTTTGAATCAATGTCGGACATTGCTTCAGTGTAGTCTCTAGGGTCCTCCTTTGTTTCATTGTCACCTAGAAGGTACAATTCATCAAAGTCATTATTTAAGCCAAACCTCATAGGTGGCTTACTAACCCGTTCAGATCTACGTGGAGCTAGGGATTCAGGAACAGGGTTGTCAATATGTCGAGTGCTTGTTTGTGGTTCATTATTAATCTCATTAATTTCCATCTTTTTGCTTCTAGTTCCTTTGAGAACAAATTGTTCCTCTAGAAACATAGCAGTTCTGGCGACAAAGACTTTCTGGTCGTCAGGATGGTAGAACTCATATCACATAGTTTCTCTAGGATATCCCACAAAATAGCATCTTACTGATCTTGCTTCACGCTTAGTGGCCTCAAGCTTCTTGACATATGCTTCACAACCCCAAATCTTAATATGATTAAGACTTGGCTTTCTTCCATGCCATATCTCATAGGGCGTTTGTGAAACTGATTTGGAAGTTACTCTATTAAGCAAGTAAGCTGCTGTATATAGAGCATATCCCCAGAATGTTACTGGTAGATCAGCGGAACTCATCATAGAACGAACCATGTTCATCAAGGTTCGATTTCTCATTTCAGAAACTCCATTAAGTTGTGGAGTTCCCGGTGGAGTCCACTGTGATATTATTCCACACTCTTTGAGATAATCTAGGAACTCATTACTCAGATATTCACCCCCTCGATCTGATCTTAGGATTTTTATCTGTTTCCCAGTTTGCTTCTCAACTTCATTCTTGAATTCTTTGAACCTTTCAAAGGATTCTGACTTGTACTTCATAAGATATACATAGCCAAACCGAGAGTGATCGTCGGTGAATGTGATATAGTATGAGAAGCCTTCTCTCGACGTAGTAGACATAGGTCCACATACGTCAGTGTGGATTAACCTTAGAATTTCAGTGGCACGCTCTCCTTTTCCAGTAAATGGAGATTTGGTCATCTTCCCTTTCAAGCAACATTCACAAGTACCCATCCGGTCATTACCTAATGGGCGGAAATATCCGTCTTTCGACATCTTGCGAATCTTATCAAGGTTCACATGTCCAAGTTTAAGATGCCACATCTTTTCTTGGTTAACTTCTTCTCTAGCCCTTTTGGGTTTTGAGGTATTCCCGCTTTCAATACAGTGCATCCCACTATTCGTCTCTAGGTGAAAAAGTCCCTCTATCATATTACCATGAGAGATAATACGACCGTTCAAGTATAAAGTGCAACTCATTTTGTCAAACAACACTGAGTGCCCATCTCGTAAAAGCTTAGAGATGGAAATCAAATTCTTTATACATGAAGGAAAATATAAACAATTTTTAAGTTCCAGGACTTCCCCAGAGGGTAGGTTAAGCATATAGGTTCCTATTGCTTTTGCAGAGATTTTAGTGCCGTTCCCAACTCGCACAACCATCTCCTCATTGCGCAGTGATTTGCTCCCTGTTAGTCCCTGCAACGTATTACAGATATGTTGACTAGCGCCTGAATCAAATATCCAGGAATTGGAGCCCACTGTAAAAGCACTCTCTATGACAGAAATAGTCTCTTCAAAAGTCCTTGTCATAAGGCTCGCAATGCGCACCCTGTATTTCTTCTTCCAACGTTCATCCTTTCCACAATGAAAGCATGTTCCTTTGGATTTCTTTGCCTTCTTCTTACGCAACCTTTTCCTTATCATTACATTCTCACTCCCACTGTCCTTTTTGAAACCTTTTTCAAATTTACAGCACATGTCAATCATCTCTTTCAAAGAATGATCGAATCTATTCACTTTATAGTTTACGATAAACTTAGTGAAATCATCCGAGAGAGATGCAAGGAAAAAGTCTTGGGCCATTTTCCCATCGATGGAAGTTCCTAAACTTTGAAGATCTTGAAAGATCCTTTCCATCTTTTGTCCATGTTCATGGACCGATGTCCCCTTTGCCATTTTGGCATTCATTAGACTACAAATATTTGAGAATCGTACATTACTAGTCTCAAGGTCATGCATCTTATGCAAACTTTCAACCATGGCACAAGAAGTGTCCATGTGCTTATGTAGCTTCATAAGCTCCTCACTAAGTGAAGTGAGGATTAAGCATTTGGCTTGTAAGTCATCCTCATAGTGTCTAACATAATTTTGACACTCCTCCTTTGAAGCTAGTTTCGTAGGAGGTACATGAGGAGGGGATTGCTTAAGCACATACAATATGTCTTTCACCTTTGAGACATTCTCAATTTGGCGATACCAAGCAAGGAAACGTTGGCCCTTTAGGCCCTTTTTGTCAAGTATAATGGTGGGTATAATTTTAGGCATGTCGTTCACTACATAACATAACAGAAATCGAATTAGCATTGTTGTTTAAAACTATTTTGATTGGGTCTTTTAATCAAATAGTATCACCCACCATTTTTGGCAAATTCCACATCCCTCAATAGAATTCGAGAGTTATATTGAACTCTTAGTGGGTTATGGGAGACTCACCATTACCAAGCCCACCTCACGATGATACGATATTGGTTAGCAAAAATAATGATGAGAGAATAACGCATTATTCATTTACAACCTTTTGTAATTACCCATCTCGTTTGGCCTCTAGAGAATGATGCCTCACGATGATACGATATCGGCACCATTGCACTTAGTTTAAGTTATTCCCACCATGCTTAGTTCGTGAAGGGGTTCAAGAATAGCCTCACAATGATATGATACCGTCTATCCTCGTTGCCTACACTCACCTCATCATATGTATATGGATTCCTCCTGGATGTAAGCACATGCTTTGTACTTCCCCATGATAGGGTGAAGCCGGTGCATGAGTCACAAACGATTGGAACCCACCACGATGGAAGGCCTACGAAGAGATATTCTAAACATCTCTCGCTTATCAACTTAAATATTAATTTGTTGAGGGAATAGCGTTGGGCTACATCAAAACATTTTAATCACATTAAAAGAACTTGGGCCTATCACAACCATTGGTCCAAGTTTATATGAATTAGTAGTATATAATACTCCCACTGTTTCGTTGAAACAAGCGAGACTATATGGAACTACTAACGAATGCTTTGCATCCTCATATGGACTATATAGTCATATTAGGTTTTAGGATGATTATGAACCGTTTGATTTGATCCAACACGAGCCTTGTGTTGGACCTTGGGTCTAAGGTATGTAGTTGTTGATTTTAGTTACGCGTTTAATCCAATTAAACCGTTATTTCCTATTGGGCGTTGGACCCAACTATTCCATTTTGCATACATTTAAACAAAAGGAATACATGAAATAATAATAAGGGCTTATGCCCTTTTACAACACAAATGATGGACTTATGTCCATTTACAACAAATTGAATTAATCAAATTACATTCAAATCTACACTACCAAGCCCAAACATTCATAATGTAAAGCGGCCAATCACATAGCTCAATTATCGAGGCATTTGGTTCATAATCATCCTTCTCTTAATCAAACACATTTAATTAAGAAAACAACTTTAAAACAATTGGTTTTCGGATCCATAGAATTGATTTAAATGGAACTAAATAAAATGAAAATCCAATTCTCATTTAAAGAGACAAACCATTTTGTTCTCATCTAATTTGGGCCATTTTCTAAAAACAAAAACTTTTGGGGTCACTTTGTAAAAACACAAGAGTCCACAACTTCATGTAATTACAACTTAGAACCCAAACATTTTTAATAATGTCAAAACATCATTAAAGGAGCAAAACAATTTGTCCTTTAAAGTTTTTGGACCTTAACGTAAAAACGTAAACTTTTGGGCCAAAATGCAAATACACAAAAGTATCAAAACTTTATGTAAGTGCACAAAACACCCAAAAATACCCTATTTAATAGGGTGGCCGGCCATAAGTGGTTTTTAGTGATAAAATTCAAATTTTATACAAAGTTTTGTAAGTGGGTTATGTTAGGTGAGGTAAAGATGAAATAAAATTTTGTAAGAAATGATTTATGTCATTCTTTAAAACAAAGTTTGTCTCCCATTAAAATTACTTAATCATTAACCATCACCCACTAAAATTAAATCAAAACTTTATGTAAAAACATAAAACTTTTTGAATCAAAACTTCAAAACTTTTTGTTCTTGGCAAGAAATCCAAGAACATTGAAGAACACTTATGAAAACTCAAAATACATGGCACCAAATTTTAGTTCCAATATTCATGCTTAAATGAAATACATCTACAACATTTGAGATGCAAAATTTTCTAGCAAAATTTATATTCAAAGCAAGAACAAAGCTTGTAACATTTACAACATTTAAATCATAAAACATGAAAATCACAAAACCCAAAAGGATCCACCATACACTAGACCTAGGCTCTTGATACCACTTGAAGGAAAAATTTTGTCCTAGCTAAGAACATGTATGAACATTTGAATACATATGCTAACAATTAACTTTTTAAAGTAGGCATGCATCCAAAACAATTCATGAAACCCATGACTTTCAAAGCCTAGTATATGGTGAATCAAAAGACTCTTTAACAACATTAAAGAATATGAAGAATTTAGAGATTCTTTACCCTTGAAGCTCATCCTTGATTACACAAGGGATTCACCCAAGTGGAGGGCCTTCAAGTCACCTCCTTGCTCCTTGGATCTTCCTTGTGATTTCCCTCCTTTTAGTGCTCCTTTGCTTCTTTGAGGATTTGAGGATTAGTTCTCCAAAACACCAAAAGTTTGATGTCTCTATGTCTCTTCACCAAGGATGTAATTTGTGAGAATGAATAATGGATCACTTAGGGAAGTAAATTTGCTAGATAACTATCCCCAAATAGCTTAGAAAACCCTTAATTGAATTTTTGCTATAAAGTCCTTTATATAGTCCCTTCAAATAAGTGACCTAAAGGACCTAAAGCCCAATTTATCTACCATGGCCGGCCATTACATTGTTATTGGGCTTATTGCCCATTTTGTTTTAGTTGTCATACAACTTAAACATAATGGGCCTTGTGGACCAAAACACTTTTGGGCCCCGAAGCCCTAAAACCAACTTAAAAGCCCAATACGAATATTTCGTATAATTAATTAACTAATTAATTAATCTTGACCATTCTTCAATTAAACCATTTAATTGCTTATCCATTTCATTTAATTGCTTCACATACATCCTTATTTGGTGTGCGATCCATTAGGTTCCAATTAGCGAGGCAGTGGGCGATGTTACTCTTAACTATCGATTGTGAATTGAAACCACATTTCAATTCTCCCTTTTTGATGATTAGTGTTTGCTAATCAATAGGGCTTCCACAAACCATGAGTGACACCTAGCAGTATGTCATGGTTACCCAAGCTAAGTAGAATTGGTTGGAGAACCTATCCAGTTACAATTACAATGCAATACGGTCCTTCTCTAATACAATACTCTTAACCACATTGTTTAAGTGATAGTTTGTTTCATGTCTACTATCCAATGTGATACTTTCATATATGATTCCCTTGAATATGATTTGGAACATCTTCCTTAGTCATATTCATTTGCTTTGGCCAAAGACTTTAGAATCATATTTTAGAGTATACTCCTTTCACCATGGAAGGTTAGAGATCCCTTGTTGTGCATTCATATGCCTACATGACTAGATCACATGACCCCAACAATGCCGTGGACAATCCGAGGGAATGCCTTTGTCATGATCAAAGATCAAGGACCTAACCATTAGACATCTATGATGCCTCAGGTCTAAGGACTACTTTGCATATTGTAACCTTAGAGTTCGTACATGACATGTATGTTTGAACTCTCATTAATCGCAGTTCAGTGTACTCGATTACTCTTTCGAGCACCTATGTGTTTGTCTTAGTGTCCAACACCTAAATGACTTGAGACTAGTTCATACTCACGTTTGAGTCAACATAACACATACTAACCTTAGCGGATTGTCAATGCCCAATTGGCAATCCTATGGTTAGGAACGTTTTAGGAATGAGCATAAGAGAAAGGTATCCTTAATCTAACTCATTAGATCACTTATCTCTTATGTCAAATACATCCCTTGGATTCTCTTATTGATTAAACACATGATACAATAAATAGTGATTAACAATAAGTATTGCCCTTCCGTTAAACATATAAAAGTTTAACATATTAAGTATTCCAAAAAGCTATTACATCAAATGAGTGGCTTTGTGGGCATACTTCCAACAATAAGTGCATCAAATGCCACTGCACAAGCAATCTGGCTCAGATTTGTATTGGAAGATTTGGAGAACTTCAAACTGAAGCAACTCCATTGCAGTGTGACAACACCTCTGCGATTGCAATCACCAAGAATTATGTGTTTCACCAGAAGACTAAGCACATTGATAGAAGGTATCATTTCATTAAGGATGCACTGCAGGAATGAATTATTAACTTGGGGTACTGTCCCACTGAAGAGCAGTTAGCAGATATTTTCACAAAACCTTTGGCTAAGGATCGGTTCAACTATCTCAGAAATATGCTCGGAGTGAAATCAGCTCAAGACTTAAAGGGGAGTGTTGAATTATAAGTCTATAGCTGATTAGTATTAGTGAAATAAGTTTGAGTTTTATTTGTGTATTCACTTGAGCATATCTGCCAAGTGTGAAGTCAAAAGATGTAAGACCATGAGTGTCATGTGTGATGATCCTAGTTATTAGGTAATGAACGGCTGAGATCAATTTGATACTGTGTTGATCCAGCTCAGCTCTTGATTAACTATAATATTCCTCTTTTGCACGTTGTGTGTGTGTGAATGAGGCATTAATGGAATAGAATATCCCTCTATGAATTTTGCAGAGAAGAAGAGCAACCATTCTTTTCTCATCGTCTCTGTGCATTCATTTTTTCTCCTTCTCTTTTGCTAATCAGAAATCTCAAACACTAACATGGCCTCAGAGCCAGGTTGCGTCATTTAAAAATCTGGGCGTAAATCTGTGAGGTCATTGAGCTCAATCGAAGCTCACGAAAGGTTTGCAAGATGTCTGGATCTGAAGGCTCGGAGGTGAGAACTCCAATCTTCTCCGGCGAGAACTACGAGTTCTGGAGAATTAAAATGGTAACAATCTTCAAATCTATTGGGTTATGGAATCTGGTAGAAAAAGGATTGCCAACACCCGATTCAAAGAAGAAGAAGAAGAAAGCTGAAGGGTCATCGGAAAACGACGGTGATGAAGAAATGGTTGATGTGCTCATGAGGGATGCAAAGGCTCTAGGTATTATACAAAATGCTGTTTCTGATCAGATCTTTCCTCGGATTGCCAACGCCGACTCAGCCAAGATGGCATGGGCTCTACTGTATGGTGAATACCATGGTGGTGATCAGGTTAGATCTGTAAAACTCCAAAATCTTAGAAGAGAATTTAAGTATGCTAGAATGCGAGATGATGAATCCCTATCTAGTTATCTCACAAGGCTGAATGCTTTAATTAATCAGATGAGAACATTTGGTGAATCTCTTTCTAATGAGAGACTTGTGCAGAAGGTTCTGATAAGTCTAAGTAAACCTTATGATTCAATCTGTTTGGTTATAGAAAATACAAAGTGCCTAGAGAGTGTAGAATTGCAGGAAGTTGTTGCAATCTTGAAGAGTCAAGAACAACGGTTTGATTTACATAATGTTGATACCACTGAGAAGGCATTTGCATCATTCTCTGTGAGTCCCAAAGGGCAAAATAAAAGTGGAGTTCAATCTGGTTCATCAAAATTCCAGAAGAATTGGAACTCTAAGGGAAAGAAATGGGATTCAAAACCTCGATTCCAACAGAAACCTTTCAATAGTCCTGCATCAAATTCATATCACTCACAGTCATTGGGTCAAGAGAGTATCAAACCACAGTGTAGAGTGTGCTCTAAGTTCCATTTTGGTGAGTGTAGATATAAGGGGAAGCCCAAATGTTATACATGCGATAAGTTTGGTCATTGGGCCAGAGAATGCACTATAGGGAAGAATGTGCAAAAGGCAAACTCTGCAAATCAGGTGGAAGTGACAGGGAATTTGTTTTATGCTAATAGTGCAATCTCAGAGACAAATGTCAATGGAAATTGGTATATTGACAGTGGTTGTAGTAACCACATGACAGGGAATGATGATCTTCTTGTTGACATAAAAACAAATGTTGCTGGAAAAGTGCAAATGCCTACTGGTGTGTTAGTGAATGTTGCTAGAATGGGTTCATTGCAGATAGACACAAATAGAGGTAAAAAGTATATCAGAGAAGTCATGCATCTGCCAGGGTTAAAAGAGAACTTACTGAGTGTTGGACAAATGGATGAGCATGGATATTATCTTGTGTTTGGAGGAGGCTTGTGTAGTATATTTGATGGACCTTCACTTGACAATCTTGTCATCAAGGTCAAGAAGAAAGAAAATAGATGCTACCCTCTTTCTCTGTTGCAAAACAATCAGTTGCTTCTGAAGGCTAGCATAGAGCACTCTACTCAGATTTGGCACTGAAGACTAGGTCACTTGAACTTCAGGGGGCTTCAGCAACTCAGTGAGAAGAATATGGTGCATGGTCTTCCATATCTAGAAGCAATCAAAGATGTATGTCAAGGATGTCAATTTGGAAAACAACATAGATACTGGTTTCCAAAAGAACAAGCCTGGAGAGCAAACAGTCATCTGGAACTTATTCATGTTGATCTGTGTGGTCCTATGCAGAATGCATCCCTGGCTGAAAACAAATATTTCATGCTATTCATTGATGACTGTACAAGGATGATTTTGGTGTATTTTCTCAGATACAAATCTGATGCATTCAATTATTTCAAAAAATTTAAGTCTATGGTGGAGTTGCAGAATGGTTTCAAACTTAAATGCCTAAGGAGCGACAAAGGTGGAGAATTCTTATCATCTGAGTTCACTAAGTTCTGTGATACTGAAGGCATTCAAAGACAACTTACAATGGCTTATACTCCTCAACATAATGGAGTAGTAGAAAGGAAAAACCGAACTGTGGTTGAAATGGCAAAAGCTATGCTTCATGATAAAGACATGCCATACTTTCTTTGGGCCGAAGCTGTACACATGGCTGTGTATATTCTAAATAGGTGTCCTACAAAGGCACTTGGAAATACAACTCCTTTTGAAGCTTATAGTGGTAGAAAACCAGGTATAGCACATCTCAAGATTTTTGGTTCCCTGTGCTATGTACATATGCCTACTGAGACAAGACAGAAGATAGATGCTAAGAGTGTCAAATGTGTGTTTGTGGGATATGCAACATGTGAGAAAGGATACAGAATATTTGATCCACGCACTAAGAACCTAATCTTGTCAAAAGATGTAGTTTTTGATGAATCTCTGACTTGGAATTGGAAAGAAAATTCACAAAATTCAGTTGCTGCAACTTACATTCAGGATCAACCTGAAAATGTAGTTGGTGTGAATTCATATGAGTTGAGTGAAATTAAAGAAAGCTTCCTCAGTTCTAGTTCTCCCTCTTATACAGAAGAACAAGAAATTTGTACCCCTGAATCTGTAAAGATTTCAGAGACTTATGATCACTCACCTCTGAAATGGAGAAATTTGAATGATGTTCTTGCCCAATGCAACTCATGCATTCTGGAACCAGAAAGATATGCAGATGCAGCTCAAGATGAATCATGGTTAAAGGCAATGGAAGATGAATCAGCTATGATTGAGAAGAATGGCACCTGGAAGCTTGTGGATAGACCAACCGAAAAGCCTGTATTGGAGTTAAATGGGTCTATAAAACCAAGTTGAATCTTGCTGGGTCAGTTTTAAAAAACAAAGCTAGACTAGTTGCAAAGGGTTATGCTCAAAAGCCACGACTAGACTACAATGAAACTTATGCTCCGGTGGCGAGATTGGATACTATCAGGACTCTTGTAGCTTTGGCAGCACATAAGAGCTTGAAATTATATCAACTTGATGTAAAATCAATTTTTCTGAATGGTGTATTGGAAGAAGAAGTTTATGTAGATCATCTCGAAGGATATGTAGTCAAGGGAAAGGAAGATAAAGTCTACAAACTGCATAAAGCTCTGTACGGGTTAAAACAGGCTCCAAGGGGCTGGTATGGAGAAATTGATACATACTTCTCTCAGTGTGGTTTTGAGAAAAGTTTGAGTGAACCAACACTGTACACCAAAGCAAGGGGGCAAGACATTCTGATTGTTTCTATCTACGTGGATGACATGGTCTATACTGGTAGTGATAGACAGATGCTTGAAGAATTCAAAGAAGACATGAAAAGAAAATATGAAATGACAGATTTGGTTCTTCTCCATCATTTTCTCGGAATGGGGATAATTCAGACCAACTTTAGCATTTTCATTCACCAGAAGAAATATGCAAGTTCTTTACTAAACAAGTTTGGTCTAAATGAGTGCAAATCTGTGATCACACCACTTGTGGCAACTGAGAAATTAACCAAAGATGATGGAAGTGGAGCAGTAAGTGAAGAATTATACAGAAGCATTGTGAGGAGTCTTCTATATCTTACAGCTATTAGGCCGGACATTATGTATGCATCTAGTCTACTTGCTAGATTTATGCATTGTCCTACTAGCAAGCATTTTGGAACTGCCAAACGTGTGCTCAGATACATCAAATGGACTCTAGACTATGGTTTGGAGTATACAAAAGGCAAGAAGGCAATGTTGATTGGTTATTGCGACAGTGACTGTGGTGGATCACCAGATGATAGCAAAAGTACATCTGGATATGCATTTTCTTTTGGAAGTGGAGTTTTTTCTTGGGCTTCAGTTAAACAAATCTGCGTGGAATTATCCACTGCAGAAGCAGAGTACATACGTGCATCAAATGCCACTGCACAAGCAATATGGCTCAGATTTGTATTGGAAGATTTGGAGAACTTCAAACTGAAGCAACTCCATTGCAGTGTGACAACACCTCTGCGATTGCAATCACCAAGAATTCTGTGTTTCACCAGAAGACTAAGCACATAGATAGAAGGTATCATTTCATTAAGGATACACTGCAGGAAGGAATTATTAACTTGGTGTACTGTCCCACTGAAGAGCAGTTAGCAGATATTTTCACAAAACCTTTGGCTAAGTTCTGTGATAATGAAGGCATTCAAAGACAACTTACAATGGCTTATACTCCTCAACATAATGGAGTAGTAGAAAGGAAAAACCGAATTGTGGTTGAAATGGCAAAAGCTATGCTTCATGATAGAGACATGCCATACTTTCTTTGGGCCGAAGCTATACACACGGCTGTGTATATTCTAAATAGGTGTCCTACAAAGGCACTTGGAAATATAACTCTTTTTGAAGCTTATAGTGGTAGAAAACAAGGTATAGCACATCTCAAGATTTTTGGTTCCCTGTGCTATGTACATGTGCCTACTGAGACAAGACAGAAGCTAGATGCTAAGAGTGTCAAATGTGTGTTTGTGGGATATGCAACATGTGAGAAAGGATACAGAATATTTGATCCACGCACTAAGAACCTAATCTTGTCAATAGATGTAGTTTTGGATGAATCTCTGACTTGGAATTGGAAAGAAAATTCACAAAATTCAGTTGCTGCAACTTACATTCAGGATCAACCTGAAAATGTAGTTGGTGTGAATTCATATGAGTTGAGTGAAACTGAAGAAAGCTTCCTCAGTTCTAGTTTTCCCTCTTATACAGAAGAACAAGAAATTTGTACCCCTGAATCTGCAAAGATTTCAGAGACTTATGATCACTCACCTCTGAAATGGAGAAATTTGAATGATGTTCTTGCCCAATTCAACTCATGCATTCTGGAACCAGAAAGATATGCAGATGCAGCTCAAGATGAATCATGGTTAAAAGCAATGGAAGATGAATTAGCTATGATTGAGAAGAATGGCACCTGGAAGCTTGTGGATAGACCAACCGAAAAGCCTGTTATTGGAGTTAAATGGGTCTATAAAACCAAGTTGAATCTTGATGGGTCAGTTTTAAAAAACAAAGCTAGACTAGTTGCAAAGGGTTATGCTCAAAAGCCAGGACTAGACTACAATGAAACGTATACTCCGGTGGCGAGATTGGATACTATCAGGACTCTTGTAGCTTTGGCAGCACATAAGAGCTGAAAATTATATCAACTTGATGTAAAATCAGCTTTTCTGAATGGTGTATTGGAAGAAGAAGTTTATGTAGATCAGCCCGAAGGATATGTAGTCAAGGGAAAAGAAGATAACGTCTACAAACTGCATAAAGCTCTGTACGGGTTAAAACAGGCTCCAAGGGCCTGGCATGGAGAAATTGATACATACTTCTCTCAGTGTGGTTTTGAGAAAAGTTTGAGTGAACCAACACTGTACACCAAAGCAAGGGGGCAAGACATTCTGAATGTTTCTATCTATGTGGATGACATAGTCTATACTGGTAATGATAGACAGATGCTTGAAGAATTCAAAGAAGACATGAAAAGAAAATATGAAATGACAGATTTGGGTCTTCTCCATCATTTTCTCAGAATGGGGATAATTCAGACCAACTTTAGCATTTTCATTCACCAGAAGAAATATGCAAGTTCTTTACTAAACAAGTTCGGTCTAAATGAGTGCAAATCTGTGATCACACCACTTGTGGCAACTGAGAAATTAACCAAAGATGATGGAAGTGGAGCAGTAAGTGAAGAATTATACAGAAGCATTGTGGGGAGTCTTCTATATCTTACAGCTACTAGGCCGGACATTATGTATGCATCTAGTCTACTTGCTAGATTTATGCATTGTCCTACTAGCAAGCATTTTGGAACTGCCAAACGTGTGCTCAGATACATCAAAGGGACTCTAGACTATGGTTTGGAGTATACAAAAGGCAAGAAGGCAATGTTGATTGGTTATTGCCACAGTGACTGGGGTGGATCACTAGATGATAGCAAAAGTACATCTGGATATGCATTTTCTTTTGGAAGTGGAGTTTTTTCTTGGGCTTCAGTTAAACAAAGCTGCGTGGCATTATCCACTGCAGAAGCAGAGTACATAAGTGCATCAAATGCCACTGCACAAGCAATCTGGCTCAGATTTGTATTGGAAGATTTTGGAGAACTTCAAAGAAGCAACTCCATTGCAGTGTGACAACACCTCTGCGATTGCAATCACCAAGAATTATGTGTTTCACCAGAAGACTAGGCACATAGATAGAAGGTATCATTTCATTAAGGATGCATTGCAGGAAGGAATTATTAACTTGGTGTACTGTCCCACTGAAGAGCAGTTAGCAGATATTTTCACAAAACCTTTGGCTAAGGATCAGTTCAACTATCTCAGAAATATGCTCGGAGTGAAATCAGCTCAAGACTTAAAGGGGAGTGTTGAATTATAAGTCTATAGCTGATTAGTATTAGTGAAATAAGTTTGAGTTTTATTTGTGTATTCACTTGAGCATATCTGCCAAGTGTGAAGTCAAAAGATATAAGACCATGAGTGTCATGTGTGATGATCCTAGTTATTAGGTAATGAACGGCTGAGATCAATTTGATACTGTGTTGATCCAGCTCAGCTCTTGATTAACTATAATATTCCTCTTTTGCACATTGTGTGTGTGTGAGTGAGGCATTAATGGAATAGAATATCCCTCTGTGAATTTTGCAGAAAAGAAGAGCAACCATTCTTTTCTCATCGTCTCTGTGCATTCATTTTTTCTCCTTCTCTTTTGCTAATCAGAAATCTCAAACACTAACAGTTTGGACCTGCACATTTTTCACGTGGGGGAGGATAGCTAAATAACACAAACCATCAAAGTTATAAATGTGCCAATCTCCAGAAGAAAAGGCAAAGATTGTAAGACGCAAAAATTAAGCAAATGTTGTACCTGCAAGGCACTGGACTGAAAATACTAGGCAGATCAATATCGTCAGAAAATGTAACGGTGGTTCCATTAGGACCGATGACCCATCGAACAGTGTTTGGTGCCAGTGTGACAGCACTGCCGGTCCTCCCCTGCATAAATATTATAGTTAATACTGCATGTGAATAAATGCAAAGAACTATATAATAACTTAAAGACCTGATTCAATTCGTCCCTTTGCTGCTTCAGTTTTCTTCCTTCTTCTTCTTCGAGTCTTGACCAAGTGTTCTTCTGATTGCCCCAGCCTAAAAATTAGAGGTGAGACTGTTTCTACATTTACCACCTGAGATAATATTATAAAGCGTGAGATAAAAGCCAAACCTCAGCTTCCCTAGCTGCGTTCTCTAACTTCACTTTTCGTCTCTGTGCAGCCTCAGCTTTCTTTAATTGTCGTTAAAGAAAAACTGAAAACAAGTTCAGTAAGCATATGCATATATATGGATATGTTCAATATAGTCAGAATCGTGCAACAAACACGGAGATAAGATGCGCACTTTTAGATGGGACAGGAAGCAAATCACTTGCAATGTCAAGAAAACCTGAACCAGGAAAAATATCTTTTCTGGCCTGCAGGGTCCCGTTACGTGTAGTGAGGGTCGATTATTTCCTCCCTTCTAGAAGTAGATTAAGAGATCCTGTTTTCAGCTTCTTCCCGTTTGGTTCAGGTTCATCATCAGATGTCAATTCTTCTTCATCTTCTTCTCCCAAGTAGTCTTTATCATCGTGCATTTTTTCCGAGCTTGACCTTTTTTTACAAGCTTTTCCCAGCCTTGATGGTTTATACTCTCCACTATCATCTCCATGAAAGCGAACGTCCATTTGAATTCTCTCTGAACGAGCAACCTTAGATGCACTTAATCTTTCAAGGAATCGGATTTGTTCATCTTCATCATCATCTTCATTAAATCCAGCATCCAAGGCACTTCTCTTAGGAGCCCCCTTGTTCTTACGAACTGGCTCCAGGCGAAAACCCAGCGCCACACAAGCTTTCCATTTATACTAAAATCGTTGCAGTGTTCTTTATGTTTACTCAAATCTCAGAAGACAAGGGGTGGAAGATCAACACAATTCCATTAATTTAAGAATCTGCAGTGAGCCTGAAGATTATAATAAAAAGTCCCTCGGTAAGAAGTAAATCAATATAATCCTATAAATCTAATGGTGCCAACAAGTTAACATACTTTAATAAAATCAGTTCTAGCAAACGTGCTTACGAGCCCTACAGAAGCAGTCCCAAAAGGACGTGTGAGCCGTACAGAAGAAGTGGAGGAGCAGCCGGAAGCACAGCGGTGGAACTGGAAGAGCGAGGAGAAACACCAGCCCTAATGTGGGGGGAAAAGGAAAAGAAGATTGTACTAGTAAATGCTGAGAAAGTGAGAGTGATAGAGAGGAATGGTTTTGGTTCTGGCTTTTGTTTTGGTTTGGTAATGCATGAAAGTTGATTAATATTATCTCCTTCATTTTCTTCCATTTTGTTTTTCCTTCCATTTACCCGCCAACGCCAAGCCCAAACACATCATAACTCTCTCTCTCTCTCTCTCTCTCTCTCTCTCTCTCTCTCTCTCTCTCTTATTCTTATTTGCTTCTCTTTTATCTCGATCTAGTAGTACTCTTCAAACATAGTGGAATAAATAATGTAGTCTCGAAATACAACTTCTCTCTTATTTTTCTTATTCTGCAAATATTTCTTCCTGATTTCCTAATAAGAGAGGAGTGCAAAACATTTTTAGAGTGCTAATAATAGTTCACTTCAAAGTTTATAGTCCTAAATTGTCAAATATTATTCAAATCTTATGAAATATAATATAAAATAAAATTCAAATACTCCAAACCCTATTCAAATTCTTTCAAATCCCTATAGAGATTTAACCTTTTCTGACGTGAATTCCTGCTAGTTCGAGATTTGCACTGATTTTCTTGCTTTATGTAGCTAGGGAGGGCTTTTTCGCTGCATGGACAAGAACCATGAAAAGGAATGAAGCAACCGGATTAAACCCGAGGGCACGAAATCCTGCAAGAACAGATTCAAGTAAGGGTTTGCAAATGGAAAAGGAACACCGAGTTAAAGTCTCATTAAAAAAAAAAAAAATTATGAGCCCAAAAGGAATGTGATACAAATTTATGTGAATTTGCATAATAGCATATATACAAGTAATCCTATAGGCTCTGTACAATGCTTCTCAAGGAATAAAGACAAAAGATACAAGCCATAGTGCAAAAATGTAAACTTTCTTTAATTTATATATTCCTAAATCTCTGCTCTTCTCAATTTGCTAGCTATGTGATGTTTCTTGCACAACAAGAAACATCACAAAAACAAAATGGAAGGAACTGAAGATATATATAGATCATGATCATCCCTTGATCAAAGAAGCAATGGCAAGGCCATTGCTGGCCATTTTATGAAGCTTGTCATCGTAATCACCCAGCGGAGATTGCTGTCCTTCAAACCCATCCCCACACGTCACAGCATCGGTCACCACCCCGCTAAGCATGCTATTAATCGTGCCCATGTCGCGGCTCTGGATTGCATCAATGGCGCTCTGAAGGCCGTCCAAGGCATCAGAGTACATTTCCTTGCAATCACTGAGTGCAGCAACCGTGCCACGCGCAGTGTTAGGCGTCGTCACAAGTTTTGAGGCTGCGGCTAGAGACATCTGGGCGTGTGCGGTGCAAGCCTTGATTACCAACTCAAGCGCGGATATGGGGTCAACCTTGGGTAGTTGGAAAGGGGTCAGGGATGAGATGCAAAGATCAGGGTAGTCTGTGTTTTTGCATAGTTCTTGGATTGCCGGGTTAGGTGGGGTTGATGATGAGGCCGTGTTGGGAACAAAAGGCTGCGGAAAGAGGTTTCCGCGCGGTCTGTCAAAAGGACGGCGAAAAAAGGATGAGGAGGAAGATGGAGAAATAGAATTGTCAGCAGGAGGTGATGCTTGTGGAGGCTGTGAAGCAGGGTTTGGGGTGGGAGTTGGTGCGGGAGTTGGGGCGGGAGTAGGGCTACGGGTTGGTGGAGGGCCTGCTGGCCGCGATGAAGGGAAGACTTTACCCGCCGGTGGCTTACTAGGAGGCACAGACGCCTGCGAGTTAGGAGAACTAGGTGCTGGAGAGAGAACAGTTAGGTACCTCAGTTTCAAGTCCCGGGGCTTGCATACGGCTTGCACGGAGTTGAAGCCGAAAAGGAAGAAGAATAAGATGACGAGAGGCGTTTGAGTATAGCACTTTGGATCCATTGTTGTTCTTGAATTTGCTTGCAGGGTGGAAGGAAGTAAAAGAGGAGAAAATGAAAGAACGGGAGGCTTTTGAAAGATAATTTTAAGCATGCAATAACAGCCACTGTGTTTTGGTGAATTAACGGCTTTGTTTACGGATTGTTTGGCTATCAATGGAATTTAACTTAATTAACACATTCTTTTGTGTTCACAATTGGCTTAAAATTAGAGGACTAGAATTCAATCTCCTATAATTGGTGACGGTCTCTCTCCCTTTATTGTTACATTGAAGAGAATCGAACCTGACCAATCCTCACCCTAATCGGTTACCCCAAACCCCGTCGGATCTTAATCCTAACCCATTACTGGCTCGTCATTCACCACTTGGGCTAACCGCAAGGTCGCCTAGCTTAAGCTCTTCGGCTAAAATAAAGAGTATTCAGTTTGGAGCGCATAGATAAAAAAGGTGTGAAAATCGCTATCCTGTTAATTTTGTGTAATCAAAGCAGCTGCAGCCAACCGACCGTAACAAAGCAGCTGCACAAGTCGCAAAGTTGAACCTTCTTCAAGATAGTTAAATAGCTGAAATTAATTTTACTGAATGTAGATTGCTGAACCTGAGGAACTTCAATTAATCAAGCCTTGAATTCTGGTAAGCGAATCACCATCTCGGACTACCAGTTGAATTCACATGTATACGGTAGCAAATGCATGTAACGTAGCGATATACGCACATCAAATTTGTCCAACTTCAACATACCGCAACAAACAGTTGAAACCTTAATTTAACTAGATCTTATTAAGATAAAAACTAGATCTTGTGCAAACTAAAAGGCTCAGTTGCAGGTAAGGAAGCAATTGACGCATTGCACTTATTTTACCCAGCACGCATTGAGGACAAAGGATTTAGCTGGCATGGGACTCGGAACTAGTCTTGACGACAGTAACTGGGCACGAAGCATTATTTACGATATGGTTGCTGACACTGCCCATTATAACCCTGTGAAAACAACAAACACGTCGAAATTCAATTAAAATCTAAACATTAATCAAAGAAACATAAGTCAACAAGGGGGCATCCTTAGTTAGCAGTTACTACAAAAATAATTTCCAATGTGAAGGTTGAGAAACTAAGATGCATCATTATCTTCAACTTAAACCACTTTGCAAGGTTTAGATGTCGAGTTTAATCTTAAAAAAGTCGGAGTATTAACGTTGTACAACTAATTATCGAAAGTGGGATTATTACGTTAATTCGCAATCACAAACACACGAGTTGTAACAGTACAAACAGTGTAAGTGTCAAGGAAAGTCTTATGTTGGGCATTAGTCTAGCGTTGCCATCATGGAACCCAAGAAGTCGAGAAGAACTTGATTGCCAAAGAGCCAACCACAAAACAACATGGACAACAATGACATCCCCTCAACCAACTCTACCACATGTACACAAAAATGCCGAAACATACAGACACAAACACAAATTCAAAGTCTGTGAATAGAAGTTTACTTGTTAATTTAGGACACGTAACAATTTCATCGATACAAAAGGCCAACATACCTAAGACCTCCCATATACAAATGAAGAGGAATACCACGAGTGAAGGGGAACAACACTAGACCGTAATACTAATGGCACAATTTCTCTGTCCGTTAAACTACCAAGTTAACCGCTATTTTTTTATGGTGCAATTCATTCCACAATTAAATCCTAAAATGCTGATGGATTATATGAATTTGTACCTCTTAAGCTTGCCAAGGCCTCTGTTTCCAATAACAAGGAAGCTCAAGGGGGTCTTGTCAATTGCCTCGAGAATCTTCTCACGGGCATCGCCCCAGTAGATCTTCATCACCACCGTAACCTGCTCCCATCCAACTAAATAGTTATCATTTTTGTAATAATCTCATTGCAACAAAGCTTAATTAGCATGATCCTTCAAGATTAATAATTTCACTAATTCAAACAAAAATCGATTTATAAAATCTAACCTCTTTCTGCGTCGCAGTGTCGGCGATGTCGATGGTTTCAGCGTCAGGCGTCACTCCATATTTCTTCATGATGGTGGGATCAGAAAACTCCTTCACAGGAATCAAAGCTGCAAACAAGTTATTCACTTTATCAATTAATCACCATGCATGGACTTGTAATTACACACACAACCCACAAATCAACACTAAAAACCAAACACAAATTAACAAAAACACACAGAAAATTTCCAAACTTGAACCAGAAAATCTTGATCAGAGTTCAGAGACCACCGTAGTTTTATGTATTTTTCAATTTTTTTTATCAGAGCTGAAAATTCAGTTAATTTAGCAAGCAAACACTCATCACATCCAAAACCCAAAAATTAAAATTAAAAATTAAAAACAAATGAAAACAAGAGACAGAGAAAGCTTCAATCTTGATCTATAAATTTTGTGTGTGAGAGAGAGAAAGGGAATACGTGAACCGGTGACGCCCCAGAGTTGCATCTCTCCCTGCTCGTAGTTCCCTTCAGGCCGGACGACAACCAAGATAAGGTGATCGCCTTTCCGGACAACGTTCTCGACTGCCCATTTCAGGGCCGCCCTGCTGCCCGGCGAGAAATCCACCGCCACCCCCACTCTCCTGTCTTCCATCTCTCTCTCGATCTGGAAAAGCTGGTCAGAAACAACGCCGAAAGTTCAGAGTCTGAGAAAGAAGAGCTCCTTATGCAAAGAGCACAGTGAAGGAAGGTCGGGTTATGTGTACAAAATGATGTGATGGCTCCACTTATTGGTAGTTTATGTGAGCCGTTGGATGGTTATCTGTGTGGGGCTCTGAGTATTATGATGGGTGGCATCGGACGGTGGATGTTGTGGGGGAGTGATGTTGCTTTGTCTTTGCTTTAATTATGGGAATAAGACACGAACGAGAAATGACAATTGAATAGGTTAAAATCAAGAAGACTAAAAATCATATTTTTAAACTAAAAAGTCAAACTTGATACTATTCATTTTACCTTTTATTTTGTCTTTATCATTAAAATTCAAAATTTTCAATCCATTTTCATAGTTTTCCGTTAAAACTATGCTGTGGAGAAATTTTTAGTTTGTGACGGGAACACAAATGGTACAACACGTGTTTTAATAGAAATTGTAGGAAATTTTATTTTTTAAATTATTAACTTTTTAACACACATATTTTATCATTTTTTTAATGACACGTGATGGACCAACCAGTATACCGGTCAGAAAAATCTCTGTCAGTTCAGTGTGTCGGGATCGAGACTGTTTCGCCCCAAAACGCGCGTAATTGAAACGACATGTCGTTTGCTTTTCTGAGCCTCAAATCACATGGATGGCTTTGATTCCTTTTACAAGGTTGAGAATAAAAGCAAAGACTGCAACTTGGGGATTCTCTATTAGTGTTCCACGGTACTTAATATTCTAGATTTTTTGAACCGTTAGATCCTCTGTTAATGATTTTTGTATTTGAAACTTGATCAGATTACATTTTTTATTATTAAAAATTGTTCTTTTCGGTAGATGAAAGTTTAGATCTGATTTTTGTTGTCGGCAATCTTTCTTGTCGGTGATTTATTAAAACCAAAAATAGAGTTAGACCCATCTATAAGTGCTATAAAAGGCTTATATTATGTCTTTACTCTGAGATGGAGTAGCCTCTCTGGTCTTTGCTCCTCCAAAAACTTTTTTTCTCAGCCAAAAATACCATAAAATGAATAAATAAAGTTTAAATGTTTAATCATTGGGAAATTACTTTTTACATGCTTTTGTTCTATTTTTACATACGGCTGTTTGGATCTGTTATTTGATTTTTGTTTAATTCTTCAATTTAATGGATGAAGTTATACATGTTTGTATAAAGTGAGAAAATGGTTGGTGAAAATCACTTCTTAAATCATAATGTGTCAACCGCTTACATCTAGCTCATTTATTTCATGTTAGAAATCTAGTTGATCCGTATAGTAGTCAATAAATAATATCCAACTATTTGCATCTCGTTCATTTATTCCATGTGAAAGATATGATCAGCAAAATCAATACGTATACCGTTATCCATTTTTTATTATTTACTTTAAAAATAGATACATCCAAGTAAAAAACGATCAATTTCACATCAAGTGTGAAAAAAGATGCATGATATCAACAAATTCAATACGTGTGCATCATCCATTATTTATCATGTACGTTAAAAATAGACACATCCAAGTAAAAAACAATCAATTTCACATCCAAGTGTGGAAAGAGATGAATGATTATTTGTTCTAAATATCCAAGTGTGTGAAGAGATGAATGATTATTTGTTCTAAACATGGTGGAGAGCAAAGGTAAGTATGGAAAAGCAAGCTCCAACAAAGGTGAGAAGAAGAAGCAAAATTGCAACAACAAACACAACAACTGAGGTAGAAGTTTTGAGATGCTTGTGCTTCAACTTCTGCCGCTTTTCATGCCAACTCTTTCTCTTGCACTCACCTACCTCTTGAAAAATCCTCACGTAGTAAAAATCCTTCAAGCTGATCTCCTTGCATAGATTCTTAAACACTTCGAAAACCTCGTTATCCTTCTTCTCGTCGTGCGTGAGAATCTCCCTTCGCCGGAGGAACTTCACATCTTTCTCAGAGCTGATGAGGCATCCCATGAGGAAGGCGTAGGATGTGACGTGCTGTACTGTATCGTCAATCTGACGCTGCTCCAGTGCAACGAGGTTCCGGAGAAGTGTTTCTGTGTATCCGTGCACTTCAAGAGAGGGGATTTTGAAAACTCCGTGAGAAAACTTGATGTCCAAGAAACTTGGGCTTCTAGCGCTCTTGAACTTAATGCCTGCCCTTTTGAGAATTTTTGCACAATCAATATTTTTGGGAGGTGCATCTTCTTTCGGTGGCAGTTTTGGATATGTTGGGAGGATGGAATGTCGAATCAGATCGAGCAAATGATACCCTTCTCGGTTGAACTTGTCCTGGATAACATGCTCATCATCTCCCGGGATTATTCTCTTGCAGAAGCGTGCAGCGAGCTCACTGAGTGACTCATTGCATTTTTTAGGAAGCGGTACTAATTGAAACAACCTTTGAACAACAAAGAAAGGAATTTGGTTTTCTAGTAACAATGCCAAGTCATTCCTCATGCCGAAAAGCATCCCTACCGTGCTGAATATAGGATCTCGTCGCGATCGGAGGCTCTTGTAAGCGTACTTAAGAAACAGCTCAATGATGAAGCAGCCATCAACTAGCAACAACTGAACAAATTCATCACTAGGGAGCTCAATCTCTCCCTCGTAGCATCTTCTCGCTTTGTGCTCTAACTCTCTAAGAGCTTTCACACAGATGCTCAAGCTTGCTTCTAAATTTGGTTTTCGATTGAGGAGTGCATAAGAATACCGCCACTTATCATCTTCCCCGACTTTAGTAGGTTCTCTGCGGTGCAAAGGACCGATGGAAACATTCTCCGGAGTATACTTCTTTTTGTTTCCATCGAGAAGTTTGTCGGGGACTTGGAAGATGCAGACTGATATAGCAACGTTTTCCATCTTTTCTTTGATGGAAGATACAAGGACATCATGCTCAGGAATGATTTCGAGGGCGACATGGTCTCTTGTTTGTGGCTCGGGAATAATTTCGGGGGCGACATGGTCACTTGCTTGTGCCTGTTTCTCTGATCTGTAACTATTTTCCATCTTTCAAAGGGGAGTATTGGAAATTATCAAAAGAACCTGCAATGACTGAGAATCTTTTAAATTTGACTCTAAATGAAGCTTTAGTAATGTGGTAAAATCCTGCATTTGGTTTTCGGGAAGTAACTTCCGCACTTCATTTTTCTCCCCTTGTACTCCTCCCCTTTTTTCACCCTTCTGATTGAATAAATCAAACAAAAATCAATAGACAAGAACAAGGATAGCAGTCCAGAAGGAGAAAACGAGAATGCGGGAATCATTTCCCTGATCTTCCCCAGCCTTCTCAGCTCACAAGATATGAGTATAGTTGAAAAAGATTTGGAAATGATTTACAAAACACAAGCATGGTTAATCATAATCTTAATAAAAGAAAAGCATGGTTAATCACAATCTTAATACAAGAAATTGAGTGAAAATAATTCAAAAGCTAAAGCCAGGGAACATATAAATTTTCTTTACATATCAAAGTGAGCTTTAAACACCACAACAAAAACTAGTTCTTATCATCAGTTGGATAGAACATTTCCACCATGATGTACCCTAATCTTATAGATATATGCATCACCGGTCGCCCAGCTGTACCTTATCCCACAAAATGGGATCCCGCTCCTCAAATTTTTTCAACATCGAACATTTCCAAGACAAAAAAATACAGAAAAAAAAAAAAAAAAAAAAACTCACATAGTGGTCTAGGGGTCAGTGTACCTTGCTAGTTTTGGAGCTTTGAATAACCCAAGCAATGAGCAAGATCAGTTTCCATTGTTCTAGTTAATGATGAAAGAAGACTTGTGGAGGACCAAAATATAGGTGCTATTTTGGTGTGAAGGAGCTGATTGGAATCAATGTTAACTTGGGGGGTTTGGCAAACATGCCCAAAACAGTACGAGATAAATTAAAGGAACCACAGCAGATAGGGCAGAGGCAGATTCTCTCTGAAAAAGGTATTTGGGAACCATAACAAAACATAGCTTTGTGCAAAGTAAGAGTTAAATATTAATTGCTTGAAAGCAAATTTAAGTATTAGTTGTAGCAGTGTGAACTCGCTCTAACAGTAGTGAGGATGCGAAGAAATGTCCGATGTCGGAAAAATATGAAATATTGCAAGGACTTAGAAGGAGTTGGGGAACTCTCCCTATTGCAAATCAGAGCGAGTCATATGAGGGGCGCGAGGTGAGGATGTGAAGAAATGTCTAGTTAAGACTTTTAGCAAGAGCTTATAAAACGTCAAGTAATTTTCAATAGTTTTAATTAAGATTGTAAGTTTGTTCTGAGTTACAATGTTATAAATGATTTTCGCGTGAAAGACCTTTAAGTATGCAAGCATCAACATGGCTTCTTGCTAATTGTTAATTTGTTTTTTTTTTCTTTTCAAGATAATTACTTTAAGAATATGGTAAAGCCAATGGAGTAAGGAACTTTATGGCCATGTGTTTCATGTGTTTAAGCTTAAACTGTTAATTAGCTTTACTAATTAATGAAACTCTCATTGTCAACCAAAAGAGGGTGAAAAAATGACACACCCCGTCCCGGAGGAGGGCATGCTGGCCGTCACGAGAGAGTGACGTAACCATTCACACAGTTCGGAAGCTTTAAGGAATACAGTTACTAATATAAAACACCCGAGGGTGAGTCCTACTTTTGTGAATTCTGTCAGAACACCGTTGGATTCCTCGTGGCCACCAAAGCTCTGCTAACTTGAACCTGGAGGGGCGCAAAACAAAATTGAGTGGGTCAGTAAAACAAAGTTTTTCGAAAACATTTCATTTAAAACATTTCTAACCCCTCGCTGTAAAACCTGTATACTTTCCCAGAAAATAGCATAATAGCATAATATTTTTCATAAATCTCAAATCATCAATCTTTCTTTAAAACCCGAAAGTATGCCATGTTTAAAACCTTTTAAAAACAGAATGAATGATGCATCAATGTCACAGGTGAAATGATGAATTAACCGGAGACCCTGCAGTTGGTCCTGTACGGTTAATTCTATAGCTCAACATCCAATCCAACCGGAGTCACCTCGGTGACCTGTACGGCACTACACTGCAGATAAGTCGAAACTACCTGAAGTAGTCTGTACAACATGAATGGTGTAATAATACGCTCTAGTGCTTCTCATCAATCATATGTGTACACAATCTAAGGTCACCTATCAGTCGGAACCCTCTCATGGTCTGTACGACATGTCGGAACCTTCTCATGGTCTGTACGACATGCACCTACTTGGATCCAAGGTGAGCGTGCGGTGCGAGGTGAAAAATATAAGCACTAACACCATGATTGCAGGTTATGAGCTATCAATATCAACAATGCACATGAATAACATAAACTCACTTGACTTACCTGTGCGTCCACAGCACCAATTCACATATCTCAAATCATTCATATCATTCATATCATGCATGCATGGCATTTTGGAAACATACTTTCATAAAAACTCAATTTCTGGGAAAATTCATAGTATATAGGTATAATTAGAAAGTACTGCCCACTCACCTGGAGTTCGCCCTACAACTCCCTAGCACAACACATCAATGCGTCATGACGATCGGCGCCTAGAACAATAATCAAATCCAACTTCAGAATTCATATCGATAGAATATATAACTTATATAAAATACGTCACTACGCAGTTCGATCCGGAAGATATGTAACTCAGATTTCAAATCCATAACTTCCAGAGGTCCACAAAATAACCCTAGAACAACACCCTAAAATTTCATTACCATCCAACGGTCGGATCTCCGTCAATTAACCAAACCAAGTGACGGTTAACATTCTCTATTATGGACTTACAACTTCAATTCCGGAAGATCCGTAAATCGGATTCCCAATCCGTAAGTTCCTATAATCCTCAAATATTACGTATTACAACGCATCAAAGTTTGGTGACGATCCAACGGTCGGATAGTCAATTCACATTTTCACCTAAATGCGAAAACTATAAAACGTTATTTAAAGCACCTAACCAACAATTCGTAATAACTTTCTCATACGGTGCTCAATTTGGGTATATGAATATACCACAGTGATCTACTCGACGTCACGGACGTCGACATATTTTTAGATTATTTTTTTGATGTGCCACGCGCCCCCACGCGCCAGAGCAAGCACGGGCATACGCGCGCCCACGCGCACCTTCTTCCTCGCGAGTTCACCGGACTGGTTTTTCCGGTGACCGGAAAACTGGGCATTTTTCAAATGCCTTGTTCTCCTTCGTTTCTCAACCATTTTCTTCGTATTTTATATCAAAATGAAGCCCTCAACATGTAGTTTCACGCTATACTACTTTAAAGCTCTAAAAACCAAGAAATCTCACCGGAAAAATTCCAAGAAAATCGGCCAAAGATGAACCACGTGATCCCAACGTCCAAATCCTTCAAACGAAGCACTCCGAGCTTCCTTGGGACCTCACTAAGCTCACTACAAGCTTAGAATTCCCTGAAAATCGACATTTTACGTTTGCATGAATAGTGACATAAAATGGAGGTTCGGGTTTCACGTGATTTCGAGGGTTTCACTTCCTAAAACTAGTACCATTCAACTCAGAATGACAAAAGGATGAAGAATCTTACCTTGGTTGCTTCGATCCACTGAGTTTTGGATGGTTTTGGTCTCGTCCGTACACTTCGAGAGTGAGAGAGAAAGAGGAAATCGTGAGGGAGGAGAGAGAGAGAGAGATACGGGGAAGGAGAGAGGGAGAGGTCATGCGTGTGGTCCAACCAAATCCTCACCATCCAATTTGATCCTAATTCCCTAACCACACAAACCTTCCAACATTTTTAATCTCATTTAAATTATTTTCCAAAACTTAGGAATTAGAACAAAATCAAAACATGTCACAACACTTACCTTAGTAACGCTAAGGGTAATCTTGTCATTTCACGTCCTCGATAAGAAAGTCTCGGGACGTGCTGTGACAAAAAACAACTTAGTTTTCTATCACACAAAAAAAATGATGGGTAATAATGTAATTTCACAGGTCCAAATTTTACTATTTTTTATTGAAGCATTACCTACAAGTGATGTTAAAATACCTTCAATATTAAAAAATTTAAAAAAATTAAAAGAAAATTAAAAAAAAAAACACCTCCCACTCCCCCCACTTTCTCTCTCTCTCTCTCTCCCCCTCTCTCATTCTTATTTTCTAAAAAAATGTGTTCATACACACAAAGTGTGTAGGCGAATGCTAGTTAATTAATTAAGATAGTTATTTCTAACTTGCTAGCACAATACCTGCCTGCAGACTTAACCAAACTCATTTTCATTTGGGACTTTAGACATCTTAATTAGGCCTTAATAGGAGTTTTTTTTTTCTTTCTTTAACTTGAAAATTTTCACTTCAACTCACTTTTGGTCATATTTTTCAAATCATGACTCTTATTCATTATTATGTGCAGTTAGATCGCTAGAGACTAAATCTTCTTAATATTCGTTACTTATTTTACATGTTTTTCTTGATTAGACGCAGTGTGTGCTATGAGGACGAGACTTTGATTTGTGGTTGTAGTCATATTTATGATCTATGAACATTTATAATGCTAGATTTTGATGATGTGAGATTCTTAGTTGTTTTTGAGACTTTGTCCGTTTAAGTTTTGACAATTTGAAAATGTTCTGATTTGATAATTTGGTTGATGAATTTTCTAATATACTTCATAGTATTTTATAGTGTACACTATAAATTTGTACCTTTAAATTCTAAATCAATGATTCAATAACCAAGATCTAACCGCAAAAAAAAATCTCGTTTGGTTGGTATTTAATAAGAGTCTGTTTTTGCCCAACTCCCTTCTAAGTCAAAGTAACCGTTACCTCCCTCTAAAGTCGTGTCACGTGTCTAAAACACTGACCATGATTACTCTACACTCTTTAATTATTTCTTATGATTAATTAGATAGAAAACTTACCATAATACTTTGTATATATCTTCTTATTAAATATTTGGTTGGAATCTTTAATATATCATTTCTCTTCCTCCTCCATCGGCTACATCATCCACAACTCGAACCATAGAAGAAACAAAACAAACAAAAAACAAAAGATTCGCAAATTCAAAGAAGCAACAACACATTGGGAAAAGATCACATATTATATAGATATACACTTGAATAGATTATATGGTAAACAATTAACAAAATAAAAATGTAAGTAGGTTTATCCTTCGATTCCTTGCCCCTGTTTGGTGGGCTAGTTGCGATAGATTGTAACCAATTAAAATGAACTTGAGTTTAACTTACTGTTTTGTTGTGTCAAGATGTGAACTGGACAATATGAGTTATGAATTCACAATAGAATGAGTTATATAACTTATTCTTATACTTGAGTTACAAGTCATGTCTAACAAAGCCTAACCAATTTATGTTAATCCAATATTATCTCTATGGCCCAATCCCTTCAACCCACCAAACGAGCTCGACCGGTTTGGTGGGTTGGAAGAAATTAGACATTAGGGATCAGATTGAATTGACATAGACTTGTAAGACAACACTTTTAACTCAGGTATAAAGATATGTTAGGTAACTCACTCTATTGTGGTCTCATAACCAATCATGTCTAGTACTGTCCATTTAACAATTTAATACAACATACAACGAATTTATTTTGCTTGATCACAACTTATCTTATCTGGCCACCAAACGATGTATAATCTTTGGTAGCCGAAGAAAATTATATGAAGTCTCGTATGATATCACACTTCTATTTGGAGTTGTTGATGATGTAGCCGATACGAGGAGGAAGAAGATGAATGATAAGGTTCCAATCAAATATTTAATATGAAGATATTATAGAAAGTATAAATGGTAAGTTTAACTAGTAACATTATTTTTTTCTTTTTTCATAAGAAACAATTTTTTTTTTTTAAGAGTTCTATAAGAAATAATTAAAGGGTATAAACTAATTATAATTGGTGTTTTACACATCACACGATTATGGAAGGGATTACGATTACTTTGAGTTAGAGGGTGAGCAAAAATGAACAAAATTTTTTATTCAGATCTATTTATCCTCTTTTTACACTTTTTTTTAGCAATCAATATTATATATACTAAGGAAAGGGGGTGAGCTTAGCCTCACAATGAGCTAGCAATAATATAGTTCAAATTCGCCTTTAACGAGAATCAAACTAAGACCTATTAGGTACAAGTAAAGAAAAATACTACTAGACCGTAGTACTAAGTGATCATTCTACACTAAACTTATTATTTTTTATGTTGAAATTTTGATTGTGCCCAACAATGTCTTTCTACCCAAAATGAAAAAGAACAAAAATTAAAAATAGATTTTTGTACTTGGAAACTCCGGCCATCCCATCTCTCCAAACCCCAACCAGCCTAATCTTTACCCCTCCCCAACCCCCACCACCAAGTCCCCTATACCACCCACACTGAAAACCCGCCATTACTACCTCTCTCTCGATCTTTTTTTAGCCACACAACATCTCCTTCTTCCATGCAGTCCTTCTAACATGTTTGAATTCCGCCGAAACTATCGACCAACGAATCTAACTGTGTTGCACTATTAAGTGCACGATATATGTGTAGAATCACAACTTTAATATTATCGTAAAAATTTTCAAAAAAATATTATGATAAATTTCTTTCGGGTCTTTTTAATGGTAGATTGTTAGGAAATAATATTCTCTTAATTTCCAAATCGTGGGTGGTAGAGGAAGTAAACAGGGGGTAATAAGAGTATGAGGCAGATTCTCTGCCCTCCCACTTCCCGTGCCCTTTCTGTTTTGTGTGGTAACGGTTAAACTACGTCAACATTTTATATTATTTTTTTCTAGAGATAATAAGACAAAAAAAATAGTAATATAAAATGTTGAAATGGCTTAACCGTGATCACGCAAATAAGAGGGCACAGGAAGTGGAAGGGTAGAGAATTTGCCTGCATAAGAGTAAAATCCAGTACCTCACGTGGCATACCGGGTTAACACGTGATTTACAGGATACACAGGAACATTCCTCCCTCGCTCCAGTCTCTCGGTCCTCACTCTACCTCACAGAGCTTACCTGACCAGATCAAAGATGCCATCGTAGCCGTCCATCTCAAAATTTCCCGGCGAAGAAAGTGGAAGAGGAGCCCCAGTAAACTAGTAAGCTCGATCCAATTCCAAAGCCAACTCCTCCGTCGCTTTTTTGGTGTTTTTTTTCGTTTTGTTTTCGTCGTAACCGAAAAACGCAACTGCAACTTTTTGTTCCAGTCTTCTTCTCTCTGCAGCGTAAGGGCGTTTGATTTGTATTCTGATTCGAAACGATGGCGTTTTGGTGGGCTCTCTTCGTCCTCGGATTCGCTTACGCCGTTTGTAGGTTCCTCTTGATGCTCATTCCCCCCAATGTGCCTTCTATCGAAGTCGATGCTTCTGATGGTATGCTGCTACCCCTCTCTCTCTCCTCTCTCTCTCTCTCTCTCTCTCTCTCTCTCGAATCGAGATTGTATGATTGATTGATTGATTTATTGATTAATTGGGCGTGGTTTGATCAATGGCAGTGTTGGATGATGGGAATCAGACGCAGGAGAACAGTTTCATATACGTGAGTTTCTCTAAGCTTTTTGGCTCCCTTGATTGTAATTGTTACTACAATTTGTAATCTTTATAAGCATTTCTCTCCAGTTCATTATTGTAGTTAGTTTCTTCGCATTTATTGCTTAATCTGATCTAATTATAGTTTTGGAAGTAATTAAATGGCTTATAATTGCATTCAAATCTGTTTCACTTTGCACTTGTTCTTGTCGTCTGAGTTGCAGTCAATGTGATTGTGTCAAGCACTCAATTGGGTACCTCTTATTGGGGTTTTACGGTGCAGGTACCTCCGAGGGGAAGGACACCACAAGCAGAGACCAAGGTTCAGTGCTATGAGCCTGCAACCATGAAATACTTGGGATATTTCCCTGCACTGACACCCGTTGAGGTGAGACATGTTATGCATGCTTGGATTTGGGGATTGGTGAATTGAATGCGCAGGGAGTTCCAATATTGTACTCCTCTTTCCTGAATTCTAAGCGGGTAGATTATTGTTCTGTTCGGTATTAAGTGATGAGCTTGTGTTTGTGCCTGCATACCATACATAGTGCCTGATTTTGAATTCACAAACAAAGTTCAAATGATAAAATTGGTGGAGATAAGAATATTACAACTGTTGGGATATTCCGCTTTGTAAATGTCAGGTCAAGGAGCGTGTAGCTCAAGCAAGAAAGGCACAAAAAGTATGGGCAAAGAGTAGCTTCAAGCAAAGACGCCAATTTCTCCGGATTCTTCTCAAGTATATTATTGAACACCAAGAGCTTATATGTGAGTAAGTACTCTATTCAAACCTCTCTCTCATCTGAAGTATTATGTAGACAAGTTTATGAAATAATGAGAACATATAAATATGTGATGCACAATCTGTCCGTATGAAAGTATAAATAGGTGATACTCTATTTACATGGGTTTCTCATTTAGTGTCTTTTTATTGTGGTAGACTATTAATCTAGATTAGTTTGTGTACTTACGTATATAAAATTTTGATTAGAATATCTTCACGTGATACGGGAAAGACAATGGTGGATGCCTCTCTAGGGGAGATAATGACAACATGTGAGAAGATCACTTGGCTCCTTTCAGAGGGTGAGCGTTGGCTAAAGCCTGAATACCGGTATTTTTCTTCTGCTTTGTTTACATTTTCTATATCTTATCTGATCTCTGTTAATTTGAGTAACATAACTGTCTGCTGTGGTAAATACCTTGTTGGCCATCTTCAACATGGTTTGTTCAATTGCAGTATCACTGATATATGTTTCATGATGTTTGCAGACTTGAATGATACCTGTACCACTACCTTCCAGATTTTTATATTTATGTTTAGTTTTTATACTATACTCTTTTTCAGACATGCACCTTCTTCGTATCAATTTTACCATTTCTATCCAATTTTTTTTTTCTTCTTTTTAACCCATGTAAGGAGTTTTTTTAACGGTTTTTAGGCAACATAGATTCACTTCCACCAATGGACATAAAAATGCACTGTATTGTGATTATTGTTCGTGACAAAATTTTCAGATGTTGCGGAAGGTCAATGCTTCACAAGAGATCCAAAGTGGAATTCCATCCCCTTGGAGTCGTTGGTGCTATTGTGTCATGGAATTATCCTTTTCATAATATTTTTAATCCAATGTTGGCGGCGGTGTTTTCTGGAAACAGCATTGTGATTAAGGTAGTTATTGCTAGAATGTCCACTGTTATTTTAATTAATCACTATCTGCACTTGTCTCTATATCCGTAATACCTTATTCCATTTGACTTGGTGGCTGTCTAAACATCGCATATCTGTGTTAGCTATTATTAGTTGCTGGGGATTTAGGCTATATATCCTTAGAAAGTGGCTCGCGAGAAAAGTAGATAGACATAATTTATCTTCTAATGATTTGCACTGAAGATTATTTGTTAATTTGACAGAGAAGCATATGCTTGTAATTGCAGGTTTCAGAACATGCAAGCTGGTCTGGTTGTTTCTACCTCCGAATAATCCAGTCAGCCCTTGCTGCTGTAGGAGCACCTGAAAATTTAGTTGACGTTGTAACAGGGTATTGATTTTCCATTTTTGGTTGGGCGGCGGTTGTTTCTTTCTCTCGTCTTGTTTAACTGTCTCCTTATGATCTAACCTTTTCTTCCTCACTAGGTTTGCTGAAACTGGAGAAGCACTGGTGTCTTCTGTTGACAAGATAATATTTGTTGGATCACCTGGTGTGGGTAAGATGGTATGATCTTCTTTTGCCTGATTGGATGGATTTCTTGTTCTTGTTTAATTCCTCGAGCGGGCTTCTCACTTCCAACTTTCACTTCTGCTATTTCTGCAGATAATGAAAAGTGCTGCTGAGAATCTTACACCAGTTACACTTGAACTTGGTGGGAAAGATGCATTCATTGTTTGTGAAGATGTAGATTTGGAACATGTATGATTTTTTTCCTACCTTCATGATGTTTATCAGACATGGAAATTTAATATGAAGGATATTTTGGATTATAATTTTTTATATTCCTGAACACCATATTAACCTAACTACTCAATTTAGGTTTCCCAAATTGCCGTGAGAGCTGTTCTTCAGTCAAGTGGACAGAACTGTGCTGGGGCAGAGAGATTTTATGTTCATGAGAAGATTTATTCTTCATTTGTCAGTCAAGTTTCCAAGATTGTAAAATCTGTTTCTGCTGTAAGTATGTCCCTATCAACATGTTTTGTCCCGAAGCTGAATCTTTAGGTTGTCTTACAACTTTTTTTTCTTTGTCGTGATTTCAGTGAAGTTTGATTTTACAGTTAGCATTTATATGTACTACATATTCTTTTAGTTACAATGTCAGCCATATGCAGACTTGCCTTCCCAGGTTCATAATCACATAGGCAGGAATGGTCGGGAAAAATTAATGAAAAATTATCCAGCTAGTTCTGTGGAGATAGTTATACAACGTATACTTAAACATGGGTTCAATAAGAGTTGTGCATTTATAAGAACTTAATATTCAAACTCCTCATTCTGTCAGTTTATCTTCTTTTGTAGGGTCCACCACTTACTGGAAGATATGATATGGGAGCTATATGTTTGCAAGAGCACTCTGAAAGGCTTCAATACCTTGTAAATGATGCCTTAGACAAAGGAGCAAAGTTTGTTGTTCGGGGAAATGTTGGCCATATAGGTGAAGGCGCAGTTGATCAGTTTTTCCCACCTACTGTGATTGAAAATGTAAATCACACGATGAAGCTGATGCAAGAGGAGGTATCCAAATTCACGTGTTTTCTAGCATTTTCATATACACCTTTAATATCCAATTAGTTACATGGAGAAATGCTTTCTACAATTTTGCAGGCATTTGGACCAATCATGCCAATAATGAAATTTAGCACTGATGAAGAGGCAGTCAAGCTTGCTAATGATTCAAAATATGGTCTTGGCTGTGCTGTTTTTTCTGGCAGCCAGCGTCGTGCAAAAGAGATAGCTTCCCAAATACACTGTGGAGTTGCTGCAATCAATGATTTTGCATCAACGTACATGTGTCAGGTAAATATTTTATCAGCTGGTAGTTGATATTGTGTCAGTTTTCTTCCTTATTCTTTCGTTTTTGACTGAAGATGGATTTTTTTGTTGTCATTTATCAGAGATCCCTTTAGTTGAAGCATAACAAGTATCCTTGTTGCAGCACAACTCGTTATTATTTTGTTCAACATGATGACATTGTTAATCCAATGAACTAAAGATGTCTCTTACTTGCGTGAATTTGCAGTCCCTACCATTTGGTGGTGTGAAAGACAGTGGATTTGGAAGGTTTGCTGGTGTAGAAGGATTGCGAGCGTGTTGTCTTGTAAAATCAGTTGTCGAGGATAGATGGTGGCCATACATTAAGACCAAGATACCAAAGCCTATTCAGGTAAGATAACAAAACAGAACGGTATTGTCATCTCTTTGGCCCTCTCTTCTCTCCCCCTCCCTCACACGCACACACACATTGAAACCCCAAATCTGACTGATTTTCCTACTTGGCCAACCACAGTATCCCGTTGCGGAGAATGGCTTTGATTTCCAGGAATCACTTGTTGAAGCACTCTATGGCATGAACATTTGGGACCGCTTGCGAGCATTGGTTAATGTTCTAAAGATCCTTAGGGAGCAAAACTCTCCTGGTAACAATAAGAGAAGAGATGACTGAGCTTGGCACATTAGTGTTGGAACATTTTCATGGGTTAACCGAATTACGAGATATTTTGGGTTTTGGCTTCCCGTTGGAATCTCTCTTAATCACAGAGCATCAATCTAGTTGCTTCCTCTTTTGTTTTGTTTGGTTCTGATTTGGTAGCAGGACATATACAGAAAAAGAACAATTGAGTTTTGATTGTAATGCAGACTTAAAGGGTGTACTCTTGACAAATGAGTATTTTATAGGGACTTCGTACTGTTTTTTTCTCCTTCCGCACTCTCCCCTTGTTTTCGGGAATGAATAAATTTAAGGGAGTTTTAACGAAAAGTCCACGGTACTGTTCACTTTAACGAAAAACCACATTTTTACACTAAAAAGTCAAATCTGCTACTATTCACTTTACCCTTTATTTTGTCTTTATCATTAAAACTCAAAGTTTTCAAGCCTTTTTCATTAGTTTTCTTTAAATTTAAATCATCGTCCAAGTCCAAGAACAAGACCGGAGAAGGAAAACTGGGAGTGCGTAAATCATTACCCTTTTTCCAAACAATGATCGGTCTTGGGCTCGGTCACCTGATTTTGTATGTTGTGGTTTGGGATTTGAGGTTCAGTTTGGGGTTTGGGTCTTGTGCTTAGAGTTTTGGTTTGGGTCGTGTATCTTGCCCGGAACCAGTCCCTACATGCTCTGAGCATCCTCGAACCACGCCGACAAGCTCCTCGTTTTCCAGCAACTCTGCTACCTGCTGGCGATTTTCAAACATGTTTTATAATTTGTGTTCTCCTTTGTTGTTTTATCAACTTCTTTTTACGATATTAGAACAAATTATCTTACTTGTGAACCTCAGTGATCACACGTGCTAAAAAAATTCCACCTAATTTATGGTTATGATCTCAAAAGAAACTCAAATATTGTAATGTGCACTAATGTGTTAGGTGGAATTTTTTTACTTAATTTTGTCTTATCTCTAGACCTGTCATAATTCTAACTCACCGCTCACCCTCCCTCGCTACTTAAGTCAACTCCAACGGCGTGTTTACGTAAGGGTAATGGGAATCAAGAAACGGAATTGAATTCCGATCACTGCTGAATTAGTAAACATCTTTATGGAATTCTATTCCGATTCCAGACAGTTTTAGTAAACAACTTCAACAGGAATCCGATTTTGATTCCGCCTCATTTCATTTCCTCCTTAATCCAATTCCTCCTCAATTCAATTCCTCCCAATTTGATTACGGATTAGTAAACGCGCCACACGAGTGAACTAACTTCCCAACTACAAACTCCCACCTGCAATGTCTAATCTATGCAAGCCAATCTCGGAACACACAATCCACATAAAGATGACATTCACCAACTCACAAATCTTGCCTCCCCATCACAAAACAACGCATAAATGAGTTTCACCGAAATAAGAAAACAAACCCACAACAACCATGCCAAGTGCCAACCTAAGAAACTATATTTAGCCACCAACAACAATGTCTTCTGTCCCAACCATCCCAATACATCCCTCACCCACTCCCACTTTTCTAGATTTAGGTGGGCCGAACGCGGCCCAAACACAGAAATCGCAAAAATAGCAATTTGCTTACTACTCCTACGGTAATGCAAATTCACATTTCTCCCCATATTTTTCAATTCCGTTTATAAATAAGCCTCTTTTTTTCCAATCCCATCGCCCAAATTCCAGCCCCATCAATCATATCACAGATCCAGAAAAGCTCTCTCTTTTCCTTCACAGACTCCCCAAAGTCTCTCCCTTTCTCTCTCGTCTCGCTCTCTCTCCCTTCGTCTCTCCCGTCGTAATCCGCCGCTCCGGTTGGCTGGCTTTCAGATGACGATCCTTCGCAAAATGGCATCTGGGTAAGATTCTGAAACGCCAATATCCCACTGGTTTGTGAAAAATCCAAGAGAGAGAACCGAGGAGAGAGAGAGTGAGTTTATGATAGAGAAGACGACAATGGAGGTTGAGAGGATGAGGCAGCTGTTACTTCTATGGTGTAAAAACTCCTTCGTGGCCCTCGTGGGTGCTAATCACACCGCCGCCAGGTTCTGCGCCCGCTAAATCCCATCATGTTCTTCGCTGTTGTTTTTTTACCTTCGATTTCTTTGTGACGAACGTTGCAAATTCGCAATCTTTCAAACATTTTCGCACCTGGGTAATCCCCAAATCGGCTTTTCGAGCTGTTCTTCGATCCGATCGCTTTCGCTGAGCTTTTCGAGGATTTTCGGTTCCCAAAGTGTTGAAAATTAACAGAGTAAATGGAATTGGCTGGCGGGTTTGCAGCCAAGGATCATAACAAGGTGAAGCACCTTCATGGTGGACGGATGGAATTGGAATCCGAGACTTACTTTGTCATCAATCTTCCAGATTACAAGGTATTGCGGATTATTTCGCGCTCCGTTTTTCTGGGTTTGGTTATTCTCACACTGCCCTGCATTGGGACAATTCTGAGGGGATTAAATGTTTCCCATTTAGATTCGAATATCGAACCCAAAAATTTCAATTTCGAGCAGTTGGGTCTGCTTTTTCGTGATTTGGCCGGCGAAGGCCTCCGCAGAAAGGGTGATACATCTCTCATTGTGACTCCTGGCAATGCCGGTGCGATTCAAAAGCTTCACCCTTTTGATCTCAATGGATTTGATTTCGTTGTAGATTCGGATTCGGTGCGAAAGAGCTCGTTCTTGGACGAGTCTATGAATTTCGTTTTCGCATTCAACTTGGCCGATGCTAAATTTGCGGATCGCATTCTGAAGATTGGCGGCATAGTTGCCGTTCCAATAAGCAACGATCCTTCAAATGCTTTTAGGCCAAAACCAAATTACAAGATCGTGTATCTCCGCCGATACGCTTCCACTTTCGTGGCAATGAGGAAGATCAGTCTGGCTTATGACTTGCCCGTGACATCCCGGCGGCTTTTCCAATTAGAAACTGAGGAAAAGAAGACGGTGTTAGAGGGTCTAGAAGACGTCCTGCTGGAACCACCGAGGCACATTCTGGCCAAGTCAAATGAGTACTTAAACAAGATCAAGTTCCTCCCTGACTTGTTGGGTGATTCCCTCGACATTTACAACCGCCGAGTGTTTGTCAATGTAGACCTAAACGAGGAAAACCACGGCGTGGTAGAATGGTTCCATCAAAACTATCCCAAAAAGAACCAAGGATTTGAGGTCTACAACCTCGAAGTAGAGCCTGAAGAGGGTACAACCGCCCCTAAAAACGACGTTTCAGATTGGTTGAAAGACAATGTGAGGGAAGATGACTATGTCGTGATGAAAGCGGAAGCGGAAGTGGTGGTGGAGATGATGAGGAAGAGGACAATCCGTCTGGTGGATGAGTTGTTCTTGGAGTGCAACAATGGATGGTGGGAGAGTGGGAGGAGGAGTGGTGGGAGCAAGAGAGCTTATTGGGAATGCATTGCTTTGTATGGAAGGCTGAGGGATCAGGGAGTTGCTGTGCACCAGTGGTTCATGTGATAAACTTGAAGAAAATTGGATGGTTTTTGTGTCAAGAATTTTGCTGCATCAAAGTTCAAAGAGTTTCGAATTGTTTAAGAGAGACTGAGATTTTGGGGTTTGGTTATTTGAGTTATGGTTTAGCTTAAATGGTTTGTATTATGAAGCCTATGAAATTGGCTTTTGTTTCCCAACAGTTTGTTTAAAGTGGTTGGTGGAATGGTGTAATATCTATCTATTTACAAAATAATAATGCTAAGAGAAATACTAAGAAAACTTTCTCAAAATGGTACTGTCTACGAACACCCTGTAAATGCATGTTTTTATGACAATATTGATACGAAAGTTGACGTTAAACTGTGATGTGGTCGAGAGTTTACTAATATTAGTAGTCCACTAATATTGAGGTATAAAGATGACATATGGTGGATGCATGAAGAAATTGTTCCCTATTTCTTTGTTTGAATCTATTTGACTTTATGACTTGGACCATTTCTAGGTGTTGATGGAACAGATGGAACTGCAAATTTACATCTTGAAATGAATGATTGAATGAATTTGGTATTCAGAAATATGGACCAGTTTGCAGTTTTTACAAAATGACATGTTATTTAGCACCTCTTGCTTTCTTCTTGAACAAATAGAGGACCGATAAATGGAAACTTATATGTGTCTATAACACAATTCGATGCATCAAGTGTCATAATACAAGTGGATAGACACTTGTTAAAAAAAAACTTCTCACTTGTATTGTAACACTTAGTATACCGAATGTATTCCAAGTATTTTGAAAATCTCTCTAATAAATGGAGAGAAATTGTGATGTGATGTGAGCCCTTGATTGATGGGGAAACTTCCATAGGATCCTCTCTCAATCAAGCGGACACGGCCGGTGGTGACTTTTTTTTTTTTTTTTTGGTGAACGGTGGTGACTTTTTGGAAGAGGAAATGGAGTAATGGACCTCTCTATATTTGTAGCCTTTGCCTTCCTCTCTAAGTAAAAAAATTGAAGTTAAAATTGTGTACGGAAAATGAAAAAAGTTTTTATTTTTTTTAAATTATGGGTCTAAAACAGCAGAAAGCATAATCAATTCTATATATGCTTCTACATATGTTGTTTTTTTCATAAGAGGCGGGTGAATAGCAATTAATAAAACTTTCATATTAACAATCTTACCCCCGTTTCTTTTTTCTAAACCTAATGCGCCGTTTTTCCTAGAAACACTTTGCACTATAATTTACCCAACGTTTACTTATTATTCTTACATCACAATAATAACAATTTTGAATAAAAACACAATAATTCCAAACTAGTCCTAAGAGAGATTGTTATACCAACGCCAAACCTCAAAAATCAACAAGCTCTCATTTATCCGGCGATTAATCTCACATGGGCTCCACTCCACCTCCTTCCACCAATTTAAAACATTTGAAATCACAAAAAAAAAAAAAAAATCGAACAGACTGGTTAAAACCGAACCGCCCACCAAAGTTTACTCTCTCTCTCTCTCTCTCTCCCTCTCCGATTCAAACATTTCAACCTCACTGCAACTCAATCCACGCCGTCAATCTTCAATCACAGATTCACACCCCAAATCCCGAAGGTACTTCTCAAATTCCACTTCATTTCTAGGGCTTCGATTCCCATCGATTTGGGGATCAAGATTCACCATCCAATTTTTAATTTTTTTTTCTTCTTCAGATTTCGTGATTAGAGTTAAAATTCGAAGCTCATGGCGCGGATAAAGCCCCAGGCGCTGTTAATTCAGAGCAAGAAGAAGAAGGGGCCGACTCGGATCAGTACCACTACCATAGTTATGTGCAATTTAATCATCGCTCTGGTCGCCTTGTCGTTGATCGCTACTTATCGCTATTGGTCCAGAAGGTAACATTTCAACTGGTATTTTCAAAAAAAAAAAAAAAAAAAAAAAAAAATAATAATTTAATTTGTTTGGAAAGTAATTATAGTGTTAATTATGGATAATTTCAGCTACTTATTTGTTTTGCGCGCTAATTTACTCTCATAGGTCGCTGGACCAATCTGGGTCGGAGTTATCTAATCAAGAGGTATTACTATCAATTGGGTATTTTCCATTTGTGTAATTAATTATTAAATTAATCTTCTTGTTTGGAAAATAATTATGAGTGAATGCGTAGTTGACTAAATTTGGTGGTTTTTTTTGTTTGTTTTTTTCAGAAAGTTGATGTGTTTGGAAACAAGGACGATCTTCCGGGTTATGCTGTAAGTCTCTTAAGTTCTTAACACATTCGATGTACTGCCAATTTGCTCTTTGGTGTCACATTGCATGAACCTGCAATTTTTGATTTCTAGGATTAATGAAGCGGGGTGATTGTTGTATCGGTGTGGAGGTTAAATTTGTTAGGCCGCAAAATTATCAACAAATTTCTTTTCTCAGACGGTATCTGGGTTGTGGACATTGCATGCCGTCATGCATTTGCTTGATATAACCTGATGGCCATCAGTTTTGGGAAACTTTAATACATTAGAATTGCTGTGTTGGTTTAAGTTGCTGGCGTTTCATTCCTATACTTTCTGTTGGTGTTTTCGTTAGTTTTATTCACCTCTCTGCTTTTCCATCTTGCGAGTTATTCACTCTCTTTCTTCTCCCTCCCCCTTGTGTATTGTTTAGGTTCTAAATACATCAAAGGGTCCTATCACAGTGGAACTTTTCAAGGATGCTTCTCCAGAGGTTGTGGATAGATTTATTGACTTATGGTGAGTATAAATGTTTAGTAGTCGAAGATCATCTCTCGGTTTGAAGTTCTTTCTCTACAGTGTAAGAGAATAAAGTTAAAATTAAGGGACAGGGGGTGACTTAGCACATAGCTGTTGCTAAATTACCAATACACGAAACTTCCTAATAATAAAAATGTTCTCATTTTAGGGGTATTCGTATCAGCCATTTCATATATTTTGTTGTAGCTCCTTTTTGAATTATTAAATACACACCAAGTTAAAGGTTATGTGTTATTTCTATAGCCTTGGTGATGCAGATACGTGGTTGACTTGTATCTAGGCTACATTTAGGTCCTAAGTATAGGTCTTATTGGTACACTAAATATAAATAAAATCAGAACTTCGACGATTAGATATCATTTCAGTATTCTGATTAGCAGTAGCATCCAGAGATAGACTTGCTTGGTTCTTGTGGTTGTAAGGGCAATATTGTGTTACGCTCTCAAGGCACTTCTAAGGCATTAGTTTTGCAGTCAAAAGGGACGCTTCAAGGGGATGCCCTTCAGTCATGTGATCAAGCACTATATAATCAAAGGGGGTGGTTCCCAAGAACTTGGAGCAGCTGAAGATTGGATATCAAAAGGGAAACTTCGTGGTCAACTTGTTACGAGGTTTGTTTCATAGAAAAATCTTTTATATTGGTTGTGTGCCCTGTTGGTCCTGTGTTGCAAAACTGATAGCTTATTCTTGCCTGTGTGAACCTGTAGTCCAAAGCATGAAGCTTTTATGCTTGGAACTACGAAGGCTAGACCAGACAACAAGGGATTTGAGCTTGTTATCACAACTGCACCAATACCAGATTTAAATGATAAGCTAATTGTCTTCGGACGGGTCATCAAAGGAGAGGAAGTGGTACAGGTATAAAATTCTGTGCATCTTGGGTAACTTATTATCATGCCTAGACTTGGATAATATCTAATGTACAGTGCTTTGCATACGGTCTTCCATTCAGGAAATTGAAGAGGTCGATACAGATGAACATTATCGGCCTAAATCATCTGTAGGGATCACCGGCGTGATTCTGAAACAGGAGATCTAAGGGCGACCCCATCTAATGTGAAGTATACCTGCATAGCATGGTTGCTGGTTTGAGCGTCTTCTTGCAGTACATCATTTAGGCTTCTGATGACCCCCATCCAATTTTCCCGCCTTCACCTCTCCCGATTTGGTTTGTAATTTGCGGTGGGGGATGGGGGAGTTTTGATAAATTTTTCTAGGTATAGGTTCCATATGTGGGGTGGACAAAATACGACTATGCAGCTAATCTGATATGTAAGTTTGTTGTGGTAATCGTTGTGCTATCATTATTTGATATGATTCATTTCGTTCTTATCATGGTCTTTCGACACCCGAAATTGTTTGACATAACGGAGGTTAGGGTTTCGATTTGCGCAGTTTTGTAATGGAGATGTTGCACCTTGTTTCTATACGTATTTTTTTTTCTGTAGGTTTAATTTTTGTTAATTTGTGAGTCGAATATCACTTTGAGTCACAGTTTTGAGGGCATAGCGATAATTTTGAGTCACAATTCTGCAGCTTAAGAATAATAAAAAGAAATTAGTTGATAATACAATTTTTGGTGCGAATGGGGTGTTAAGATTCAGCAAACGGACCAGCAGTTTGTGGCTAATTACCGGTTTGAAATTTGTGGATGACGAGTTTTATACAACATGATTACGACGGTTTTATTGTGTGATTAAATCGAAAACTTTCCTCCATTAGTGTAACATATTGTTGTATAAAAAAAACAAAAAAAAAAACAAACCAAAAGTGAACTTTAACTCAATACCGAGCTCACGCCAGTTCTTGGTTTCTTCAGAGCACTGCTATCTCCAATGCCCATGAAATTTTAGAGTCAAAGTTATGTATGACTAAATCCCTTTCCAATAAATCGGAAAAGTTGGGTGAGGTGAACTATCATGAACAAACCAACCCCGAGCAAATGGAAATTATAATTTAAATTTGGTAAGTTAGTATTGTGGGATAACACGATGAAAACAATTCACCGTAAAATTCCGGATTCAAGATATAGTTAATGGTGTATTTGATCATGTTATAATGAAAACGAAAGGTGTCACGATTATTTTTAATATTGGTACATTTAATTGTGTTATAATGAAAACCGAATGCATGATGGTTATCTTTTATAATTTCTGAAAGAGTTGTACACGACACGTTGCTACACAAAAATGACATGTTCAAATTAAAGCTTGTCCGATATTAAAAGCGAATAGATCTGTTAAGTTCACGGGTTGTGCCTTGTCGCATTAGTGTTAATTATCATCTTGATTGTGAGCAGTGTTGTTGGTTTGAGGCTTGAGCCCTAATATAAACATATCAGATTTTGCTTAGTGGCGGTTTCTTTGTTATTTTAGGCGGGCCATAATTTGTAAGAGTCCATCAAATAAAATAAATAATAAGTGGCCGTACTAGGGTTTTAGGGGTTCAGGGTTTAAGGGGGGTTTTTGTCACAGAAACTATTTCAAGCTCCAGTCTTTGCTTCATCAAAGCATCCAAAGCTTATCATTTCGTCGCCAATGGCGGTTCTCCATCACCGTTAGGAAAAATTCTAGGAAAATTTCCCCTCTTCAGTTCCAGGTTTCCAAATTTATGGAGGATTTTGACGATGATTTCGGGGATTTATATGCCGGCGTCGAAGCGCAGGCCAATTCGGCCATGAATGGCGCACCGGACTTCGCTCACTTTTACACAGAACCAGAAGAAGATGTCAGTGAGGATAATGGAAAGGCGAAAACCACTAGTCCTGGAACCGATTCTGACTGCGAGGAGTTGGGCGAGAAAGTTTCTGCTTTGGAGGAGAATGAGGATTACAGTGGAAGTGATAGCGAGGATGACCTGAAAATAGTGCTGAATGATGAGGACTGTGAGGGCAAAGTGTTTCCAAATGGCGGCCGAGGGCGCGTGAAGAATGATGAGCATGAGGATGATGATGGTGATGGGTTTCCGGCTACGAAAGAGTATAAGGTATTATCTTTTTTGTCTAAATCAATTTGAAACTAGTGATTTTCAATCAGTGGTCACAGAATCTTTTTAGTATTCAGAATCTTTCTGTGTAAACGGAATCTCTCTGCTTTCGATAATGAAAACTATTTGTTCATGTTCATAGATGCTTGGTGCTTTGTGCAGTACATAAGGACTCAAGAACCAACTTCTCTAAGCAATGGAAAAGGCAGTGAGGCTGTGGGTTCAGCGTCTTCCATGTCGGTTAGAGGAGACCATGAAAATAGTTTGTGCTATCAACGCAAGGGTTTGAGCTCTCAGATTAGTTGTATTGGTGATACGCCTAATCAAATGGTGCCTCAAAATAGATATGGTTTCAGACTTCCTTGGTACCGGTTAGTAGATTACAAACAAAATATTAAATATGCAGAATGACTATTTTTGTGTAATGTTGAACTGAACTATAGTCTATGACACATTGTTGTCCTTGTTTTCTGTATTCCAGGACCATACTTGACGTCAATATTGAATCGTTTGAGGAGAAGCCATGGAGGTATCCTGAGGTTGATGTAACAGATTATTTCAATTTCGGTTTGAAAGAGGACAGTTGGAAACAGTACTGTATCTCCCTGGTAAATGAAATAGCTTATCTTTGCAAACAAATTTATGGTGTAAAAATAGTGTTTCAGTCTAGGCTTCTAGTTCCCATTTGGATGTTCTGGCAGGTTGAAATAGATTTTTCCCGAAGCTTTCTATGCAATGTAACTTGTGGTTGTGCCGTTAATGGTCTTGCCATATGGCCAACCGGTTCTCATTTGTTTTCTTAGACACAGTTCTTAGTAAATACAATCCTAATACTTAAAATTCATCACAGGAACAACTACGGCTAACATCTATGCAGTTTAGGATCCCTGTCTCAAGAGCTTCAAAACTTTATCAGGTTATTAGTTTGAATCGTGTGGGAGTCTTGTTATATCATCATAACAGTATTTCAAATTTTACATGTTGACATGTCCACTAATATCTTCCTTCCATAAAATAGGCTAAAGAAGCTGGATCTGAGTATGATAAATTCGCCCAGGAAACTATTTATAAAGAAACGAACAATGCTGGACCAAGAAAGTTTGCTCCTCCATCTAGAGATTCTGATTCCAGTTTCAGAGAGTTGGAACTGGTATGTCGCAGTTTATTACTATTCTCTGATTCTTGTATTCAGAAACTTGGTTTGAGATGTTATGACTTGGCCTTTGATTTCTTCAGCCAAAAGGAAGAGCAATTCAGATTGAAGATAGTATGGTTGAACGCCAACCATCTTTTGATGGTAGGCATCCACGTAGTTTGGATTCTGATGTTGTGATACAGGTTGGCTGTCACTTTGAATTGTCAGATGGATTTGTTGCATCTACCTTATATTCATTTATCACTAATTGCATGATTGGGCAGATTGCTGTGCAGGACGGCACTGAGGAAACCACGAACTCTGGTGAGGAACAGGGCCATACAAATTGTACGGCACATGAGGCATCTGAAAATGTGGAATGTAATGCTAATGGTAACCGAACTATTCCTGCCAAAGAAGATGATTTATCAGTTGGAACTCCAGAAGGAAACACAAGGATAGCAGACAGGTTTGTATTGTGTTATATTTGGGGCCCTAAATATTTCAATTATTAGGTTCCATATATAAAGTTAATTATGATTTCTGAAGGCACATGTAATTCATATAGTTTTCTGTGATATCATCAGTTGTTCCCGGAGGATCAGTGCCACTCATCCAATGACAAAAGATTCTGATCAAAGAAATGACCAGTTTGTTGATCTGGATGGGTACGACTATAGGCAGGGGAATGCTGTCTCATTGGAGACTACAGAAATTACAAATAAAACAAAGGACAGTGTTGGTGGGGATACTTTGTATGAAGCACAATTATCACTTGGTGATGACGATCAACTTAGCCCCACTTCCTTTGCAAGTGATTATGAGGCATCCAAGAATAGTGTTCATTTTGATCCAGAAGATATTAACACTCCTGCCACATCATCTTTTAAGAACCCAAAAAGCAATGGCATCAAGAGAAAAATAGTTGATATCAAAGATTACTCCATGCATAAAAGTCCTGCTCAAAAGGAGCATAAACATCAGCAAAGGAGGCTTGACAGTGTTGTTGAACCAAAGATTCACATTAATGATGATGCGTCCCCCACCTCAGAAATGGACGACCTTTATGACAGGGATAGCTCATTGAATTCTAGCAGACGGAAGAAAATTCTGCCAGATTTTGGCTGTAGTGATGGAGAAGATATTTCAGATTATAAAGAATCAAGGCATTATGGTAGAAGACATGCTGACAACCATGTTCATACCGCTAAAACAAATTATTTGGATAGAAAAGGTAGTCACAATATCCAAGACAAGGTCGGTCCATATTTCAGAAAAAACTGGAATGAAAGGGAGTATTTTTGTGAAGATAGGGATACAGATTGGCATCGTTTTGGAAGAACACAATTCACTAACGAGAGGAGTCTTCTCCCGAGCAGGGAGTCCAGGGGCTGGCACTCCAAGTATTCCCCACCCGCTGTTAAAGAAAGGGATGCACAATTTAAAAGGAACGCCAACAAACTGCAGTTTAAGAAAATACCCAACCATGGTGGTGGCTGTTTTAGTTATAAACGTGAAGATGACTTTGTGGGAGAAAAATTTGGGAGATGTGCTTCAATTACTGACCGAAAAAGGAATACTTTGGATGAATTTGATGAAGGGCAGTTTCCTCGACTCAGGAGAGATTTAGGGGGAAGGGATGGATATGTTGACAAACCCGTTTTTGATTGGGATGATTCATGGTCTGGGAAAATTGAAGATGAATATTGCAGACATGGAGAAAATCAATACTTGTCCGATCAGTTGTACAGAGATTTACATGCAGGTGAAGGAAGATGGAATGATTCTCTATCACCAAGAAATGATGTTTCTTACTCAAGAACTGATGAAAGATATGGGAGACGTGAACGAGAAATATACTCTGCTGAATCCAAAGAGAGTAACTGGTTTGATAATCGTTATGATGCTGATGAAATTGATGATATCATTTATCCGCGTGATCAGTTTAAGTGGAGAAGATCTAACTGGCGATCCTCGGTCCTACACTGGACTGAGGATCAGTTAACTGTCAGGCACCATGGTGACAAATTGTATTCTGAGAGGTCATCCCGTTCATATCAGAAATATGCAAGACATGAAAAATTTCATGCTAAATATGGTTCCTACAATGATGCAATGCATGTTGATATGCTATCAGAGCATGATAGATTAGAATTGAAGAGAAAAGGAAGTAGTGCTCACTGTATTAATAGTAGTTCTAAGATGTATATCGGTAAGCATAAGCGGACAGCCCTGAGGTGCAGAGGTTCGATTGACTTGGTTGTTGGGGAAGGAAAGGTACAGTTGGGGGAACCCAAGGTGAAACCTTGTATCATTGTACTTGTATATATGAGTGTTCAACAAGAGTTGAGCAAGCCTTTCTTATTCTTTTTAATGCTATCTCATTGCATTTTTTGCTCCTTTTCTCTATTTTTTTTTTCCTTTTCTCTTGTATCGTATTTTCACTTTCCTCTCTGTCAAGTAATGTGTTGCCTGTATGTTCTTGAGTGTTGGTTCCCGTTCAGGTAGGCCTTGTAGTCCAGTGTGTCAAGCATGTAATGTGTGGGAATAAGGTTTCCCGTCAATCATCAAGGCATTATTGTATAATCTTCTATATGTTTCCTATTCCTCGTTATCTGTAAGGAATTTCAGGGTAAAGTTGTCTTGTCATGCTTGTTGATTTCATGGTGGTTGACAAGTGAGACTGCTTTACACCTTACAAATCAAAAGATAATGCTAAATATTTGAGTAAAATAGTGTTTTAAATTGGATGGTGGATAATAACAATTGGTGTTTCTTGAGATATCTTTCAAGTTAGCAGAATCTATAGTATTGAAGGTTGCAAACTTGCATGAATCCAACATACATAATTTTATTTAATTCTCTTGTTTGTTTTCAAATTTGCTTGTTTTTCCACACTACCCGTAATTGCATGCTACTGTTATAGTTTTGGGTGGTTTTCATATTTATGAGTTGTCTTTCATTTATAGAGGAGATATTATTGTTTCATTTTATGTATTTTGTACAATTTCATGTTCTTACTTCCATGTTTATTTATGTTTTTATTTTTTAGGGTTCATTTGATAAAAAACTTTGGTCTTCTCTTTTACACCATTGGGTTAATGTGATTTCAATGTTAGTCTGCAATTTTTTTAAATTTTCTCATCAGTTGTTGTGGGACTCCTTTTGTGCCATACCCAATTCGAAGGAGAAAACAGAAGGGATTCTCCCTTATTTTACTATCATCTTTCGTTCTTTATTTACTGAGGTTCTTGTTTTGTGCTGTCAAAAAGTTGCAGCCTTTGTCTCTTTGGTATTTCAATGCTCTGTTTGTTTATACTTCAAACTCTGGCCATCTACCAAGGACTTGCCAGTCAGCCATGTACAATGTCCTACTGACAGTCATGCTCTTTACTTTCTTTTCTATTGTCTGAGTATCCCTACAATGTACAGACAATTTAGAACTCTTAAGCTTTGTTAGGCAGTTTAACAACTGAATATTCGATGTGAAAATAAAATATTCGTGTTTCTTAGATCAAATCTTAGTATCAAAGGGAAAAAAGAAAGTTCACGTCTCCTGGATTTGATAGATTAGATATCCTTTGAACACAAGTGATACTTATTGAATGGTCACTTTAATTACCTTAGTTTGAAGTCTTTTACATCTGCCACCTATTTGAAGACACTTTAACGGATGTTGCAAGGTCTGTCTTATAAGCAGATGATGTACACTATTTTAATTATTGTAATAATATACATGTCCTTGTTTTGTGATTTTGCAATCTAGACATAAGGGCAATTTGATATGGATGTCCTCTGGATTATTATGGCCCTATTCATCTTGAAATTACTACGACCGTTACCTTTTGGATAGATTTTGTGGTCTTCGGGCTTAGGGTGGTCTGACTTCCATCTATATGCAATAGGTAGGATATGTTACTTGCTTATTGTTGATGAAGCTGTTCGTATGCGGTAATATATGGCATTCATAAGGAAGGCTAGAATTGAAGGTTCATTTGTTACCTTGAATCCCCTTTTTTTGGTTTCTTAATAGGATCTGTGGCCACAGAACTTCTGTAGAATACAAGCTAGACGTTCGAGTTTAGAAGTTTGTCTTTAGTTCATCTGTAGTTGCATTATACATGGACATGCAACTCCAGTGTTTGATATGCTAAACTTTTCGTAGTGCGATGTCTTTCTCTTTTACTGCTGTACATGTTCTTTTATTTATTTTGGATTCTATTTGTAAGAATGTTTCCGAATATCATATTTGGAACTTGCCGAAATTTTGTTGATGGTCCATTTTCTGCATGTTTCCAATCGGCTGTTTTACTGTTTAGTTGACTAATATTTTACAGATGTGTGACATTTCCTTGCTTTACGCTGCAGTCCTCTGTAAGAAGCTACAAACGTGGAACTTTGATTCACAATGGTAGGCAGGAAAATATGGATCCAGAGATTGGTGGGGAGCAGACAACTTTAGCGGATTCTAGTGAATCAAGGACAGTCCAATTTAAGACCCGAAAAGTTGGACACAACCAAAACAATGCGAAAGGGCTTGATAAGTTTCCAGTTACAGCTCAAAATGGTGATATGGATGTTGAAGAGGGCCAGATTGTAACAGAAGGCCTCAATACAGCACACCTACAGAGAAGACATGCTTCTGAGTATTCAGCAGCAGCTTCCAAAGTGAAAAGGCGAACGTTTGCCGGAGAAAGCGGTTCCAGTGGGAACAAGGTTGCAGAAGGATATGACAACCAAAGGATTCTTGAGACAAAGGCAAAAATGGAGAAACGCGGGGAACGGTTTAAGGAGCCAATCATCCTGAAAAAAGAGCCAGACAAGTTGTCCAAGCCTGGGATTGATCTTGTAGTTGAAACAGCTGAAGCACAGCTACATAGGCCATCCCGAAAGAGGCGATGGGGCGGTATAGAGGTTATTTAGGAAGACTTGGACAGGATGACTTATGCTGTTTGAAGCAGGTCAATAAAAGTTTAAAAACACAACTCAGAAATGGAGATGAAGGATCAGGTTAGAAATTTGTTCTATTTTCCTCTTTCAGTGAAATTGGAGGGAAGATTTGATATTTAGATTTAGTGACTTTTTCCCTACCTGTAAAAAACTCTTTGGTGTAATAACAATCTCTAATGGTGATTCAACTTTGCGGATTTGTACAATTTTTCTGAAGGGTTGCAAACCAATTTTCTGATTTCATAGGGAGTCCCTGCTTCCGGTTATGTAGTAATTTCTTTCTTAGGAAAACTAATGAAAATGGCTTGAAATCTTTGAGTTTTAACGATAATGACAAAATAAAGGGTAAAGTGAATAGTACCAGGATTGACTTTTTAGTGTAAAAATGTGGTTTTTCTAATACAATCTTATTTCTTTCTTCTCATACAATCTTATTTCTTTGAAGAAGTGATGGGGCTGGTGAATTGCAGATGGCCAAAAATCATGTCATTCAGTTTAATATCGCTCTTGCCTGTATGCAGATTTAATCTGGTTCTTTATTTTGATATGGCATATATACAAGCTCGGTTGATTTTGATCACATATTTGATATTTCCTTGTGAATATTGTAAATCGTTGTGAGCTACTGTCCTACTATGCAAGTTACTCCTTAAACCTAGGGCTGAGCTGAGGATTGAGACTAAAGTTTGTGTTCGGTTCTTTCTCATAACATCATGCGTGTCATGTTACGCGTAACGAGTAAGATACTAAAATGTGATATATATATATATATATATATATACTTAGTATATTTGGCATTTTTGGACGGAAATAACATAAACAAGATAATGTAGAACGAATTTTGAGTTTCAAAAAGTAAAATGACGACTTGTGATGTAAGAGCAAGCCCACACCGCTAAGGCAATAATTACCCCGTCAATTGGGCAAATCCAATTATTGGACTAGGTTTGTTGGAATTTGGACTTTTATCTCTCGTTAAAATAATTCATAACTAGTGGAATTCTATCAAATGTAATTTTATTGAAATTAATTCCAAAACATATTGTACCAAAAAGTAAAACACGGACCTAAGGAACAATAAACAATATTTGTGAGGCCAATTTTTTTTTCTGAAAGAGAACACACACACTTGGAGCTAGGGTTTGAACATAACGGAAACGAAATACTAGCTTATAGCTAGGGTTCGAAAACTAAAAGCTGAGACAACAAATGCAACTCTTTATCATATCATCACTTGAAAGTGTTTGGGGCTCAGCAAAAATGGGCAGACTTAAAAGAAATGGGGAACTTGAAGGTGTTGAAGTAAGTGAAGCTGATGACATCGTTCGACTTCAACGTCTCTCCTCCAATCACCAAGCAATCATCGTCCGCGATCCTTGTGAAGATGGATTTGGGTATAACTTCTGCAGAAGCAAACTGACCACAGTGGACATGGATTTGTGAAGGAGCACAATCAGAAGTGCAGGTGTTCACAATCTCTACTGCGTACTTTGGGATCCCAGTTTCCGGAATTTGGGTCTGTGAGATGCTTATCTCTTCGGCTCTGCAGCTGGCTACAAAATCAAGACTAATTAATTAAGTAGCAAGTTACAATTAAACAAGAGTAGTTGAAAATCTGATTTATTTTCTGAAGACAACATACTATGTTGTCATGGACTATCGAAGAGAAATTTATAATATAGTGCAAGATGACATTTTTGAAGTGCCGGTAACAATACCAAATTGTTATTTGATATTTACCTTGTTGCAAAAGCTTTCTGTGGGTTGAGTTTGCATGTTGGGATTGCAAAGTTGTTGCTGCAGAACAGGAAAAACGTCACGGAATGACTCTTTTATACAAATATAACTTGATATGAAGGTATATATATATATACACACACACATATATGTACGTACGAATAATTAAACAAAGATGAGAGTTGCAGTACCAGAATGTAATCCTTGTGCATTGCAGAATGTAACCATGAGCGTCATGAACGCGAAGCACAAATGGGAAGAGGCCATGATGTTTTCTTTAGTCAAACAAGGGAGAACCTGCAAACAAAGTTGATTTCTCAAGATTCGTGAAAGTAGCTTTTTTCAAAAGTGCTTGATACAATCCAATCAACAATAAAACTATAGATGCAGAACATAACTGAACAAAGTACTAGCTAATAAGGCTGTAGCCTAAGGAGAGTGAGGCCAAAAAAGACATATGAATTAGATTTGCTCTATATTCTTGGAGAAGGTTTTTTTATGCATTTATATCAAAAATTTCAACCTCAAATTCTTTTTTTTCTTCTTATGGATTTAGAATTAACAGGATATCGGCGATTTTAATTTAAACTAAACAAATACAAGGTGCATGCATGAGAAGCCACTAATAGTGCAAGAAAGAATTAAACCGCATGCAAACCAAGTGCAGGAATCAAACGGATCGAGACTTCGACAGTAAACATAAAGGAGATTGCAAAAAAAATAGTGTCTAAGAGACATTAAAACTTGTAAACTTACTTGAATTCTAAAAGTGCTTGAATGAAAAATAGCTAGAAATCGAGGACGAAAGCGTTGTCGAGGATAGCTAAAGAGTTTAGGGTCTTACTGTTGATCCTTGGTTTATATCAGGTTTTTTTCTCTCAACAATTAGGGAGATTAATTACTTAGCACTCCACTGCTTTCAAAACTTTTCTGATTTGGTCTTCTGTTAATGAGATTGAATCTTGATTTTCGCTCCAAATCAATTTAGTATGATTGTGTTCAACTCCGGAGATTTGCTTCCTTACTTGGACTCCAGGGATAATTTTATTCGGAATTTTTGGGCGTTTTGATTACTCTTTTAGGCAGTTCCCTTCAATCAGTGGTTTTTTTATTTCCATTAATTCACATGCTATGCATCTTTACTGGTTAAATATTGCTTATGACCGAAAAAAGGAAAACAATTATTAAGATATCGATTATTTTAGTTTAAGAGGAATGTTAGGAGATTTTCTCAAAGTGATACTCTTCATGTCAAATATTGAGCCAAAAACATGAGGTGCCAGAGTATTTATGGAAAGTCTCACTTTTAGCGTTTCTCTTACATTCTGTTTAGATGAAGAAATTTAAGATAACTAAAGAATTTTAAAATGGAGGAAATTAAAATGAAGGGATTTTATTTTCTATAATTTGTGAATTTTCTTATTTGGTTAACCTAAAAGAATAATGGAATTGAATACGGAATTGTTATTTTTAAACTCTCAATCATAAAAATTGAGAAATGACACATATTTACGTGAAATTTAAACTTGAGAATTGGAGGTCCCAAATTTCAAGTTTTTTTTTTCTTTCACATTGAAAATCTAAATTTCTATGTTTATGAATCCAAACAAAGGAATTTGTGCATGTCAATTTATAAATTCTGACTTTTATCTAAATTCCAAGTTTATTTCTCTCATGTCAATTTATAAATTTTTACTTTTACCAAGTTTATTTCTCTCATGTCAATTTATAAATTTTTACTTTTATCTAAATTCTAAGTTTATTTCCCTCATCGAAACATAATGTTAGTTTAAACTACAGCAAAACAAAGTGCATTAATGCTTATGGCCGAAAATAAAGATTCAAGCGCATTAATTCCTTGTTTGCTAATTGAAAAGGGGGTTAAATGCTTATGGCCCATAAAAGGGCATTAATAACATAATTCATATATTGGCTTAAATGTTAAAATGGTCCTTATGTTTTAGTCATTGGGTCAATTTCGTCCCTGTGTTTTCAATTTGTCCAATTTGGTCATTGTGTTTATCTCCGTTAGCCAATCAAGGACATTCCATCTAATTTATGAATTTTTTTATTTATAAATGATTATAAACTTATTTATAAAATTATTTATTTGATTAAAATATTTAAAAATTAAAAATTAAAAAAAAAAAATTCTCCTCCCAACTCTCCGACCTCCTCCCTAACATTACCCCCTCTTTTCTATGTCACAACCTTAATCATTTTTCAGATTGGAAGTTTTATCTCTTTTGTGAGTTATTTCTCATCGACTTTCATTTTTCTGTAAAGAGAAACGGTAATTATATATCATATAATTTTTCTTATGAATTTTTTAAAAGAGATTGAATGAAATGTCCTTAATTGGCTAACATAGACAAACACGAGGACTAAATTAGCCAAATAAAAAACACGGGACTAAATTGGCCATATGGCTATAACACAGGGACCACTTTGACATTTAAGCCTATATTTTTTGGCCTGAAATAACAGTTTGGGTCAAGAATGGGCTGACCTGAGTTGAAAAGGCTAAGAATTATAGTAAATATCCCTCAGACCAGTGGGCTTGGATTCGACTGAGTCATCATGGGAGTAGGACTGTGAGAGGATTAAGTGCATGTGTGGCTCGGTCGAGTCCTATGCAAACTAAAATTGCCAAACGTCAGAATAAGCCCTGAATAAATACAAATCATTCCAAGGCTAATCATTCATTCTTGATCAGATAAAGATGAATTAATTGCATAATGGGATCAAGTTCAGAATCTAATAAGTAAAAGTAGAAAAAAGAAGGAAATTGAGAGAATCATAGTTGTGGAAGAATTGGGGAGTGAGATAATGAAAAAAATAATAATGGAGAAAATGCTATTATCTCACTCATCTGTTGCTCCCTTGTTTCTCTCTCTTAAAAAAATTGACCCGATTTCCCTTCATCGCCATCTCAACCTCAATTCTTCCATCCTCACCATCTCCTCTCCAAATTAACTCAAGTCTCTATCCAAATCAGTTTCAGGAACTCCAAAGACTTTCTCCTACTCTTCTCGCCCTCCCAATTTGATCGCTACGGTAAGCTTTGCAATTTTGAAGCTCACTGCATATTTTGATATGAAATTTTTAAGTTTTTGGTTGATTTTCTCTGAATCATGGAGTTTTTGACTTGTTTGTTCGATTACAAAGAGAAAGTTGAATGAACAAGCTTGGTAAAAACTGATTGGAAATTACTATCACCCTCGAGCATGAGCGTGAGATTAACATTTGCATAGTAATATAGGAAATTACTATCAAATTCCAATTTGCATAGCAATATAGTATTCCAATTTGCATGAGCGCAAGGCTACCATCGTCTCCAAGGTCACTGGCCTTGTATTCAAGTGTAATCCTATATTGCTATGCCAATTAGAATATGAAATATTAAAAACATTGAAATGTTTTTGTCCCTTAATGGATGCAAAGTATCTATGCGTATGAATATTGCAAACTCATTTAAGTACATTCTTTGTCACCTGCTCTGATCTGGTAAAACAAACCAAACAATATTTTTTTTTTTTTTACAACTTAATGGAAAAATGACTTATTTTTGTATTTTCCTCGTGTTCATTTTTATTGTTCATAGTACTGGAAAAATTAAGATAGCATTTATTGTTCTTTTTGTAAGGTTTTTATGATGGAGTGAGACTTCTACTTTGGCTTTAAGGATATCTCTCTTTGTTCACTATTTACCTACATTATAACAGTTGTGTTATTGAGTTAACTTTTACTAGGGTCAAATTATTTGAAACTGATTCTACAAAAATGGTCGATGACGGGTTGAACTGATCCTGCAAAAAAATGTTGAAGACGGGTTGAACTAATTATGCAAAAATGGTCGAGGAAGGGTTTAACGGGTTAAACTGATTCTGCAAAAATAGCCGGGTTGAACTGATTCTGCCCGGCGAACTGATCTGGAAAAATAGTCAAAGACAGGTTGAACTGATTCTACAAAAATGGTTGAGGACGAGTTGAACTGATTCTGCATAAAGATCGAGGACGGGTTGAACTGATTCTGCAAAAATTGTTGAAGAGGGGTTGAACTAATTCTGCATAAATGGTCGAGGACAGGTTGGACTGATTCTGCATAATTAATCGATGACGGGTTGAATTGGTTCTGCAAAAATTATCGAGGACGGTTTGAACAGATTCTGCATAAATGGTCAAGGACCGGTTGAACTGGTTCTGCAAAAATGGTCAAGGATAGGTTGAACTGATTTTGCAAAAATAGTCGAATACGGGTTGAATTGATTCTGCAAAAATTGTCGATGATGGATTTAGCTTATGGCACATATTAATCTTGCTGCAGTTGTGAAGGAATAAGTTTATTAATAACTCTAAAACCTTAGGGGTATGACTCGTATTTTAAAACATTGTTTCCATGTTTTTGAGTTGGGCTTTAGTTGTTTTTATATTTTTGTCTCTCCTTAACATGTTTAAAAACTAGTAGAGTTTCTTGAAATATGGTGAATTTTTTTATCTCTATATATAAAGCTCCCTAAATTTTAAGGTGCATTCATACAATATATTAAAAAAAATCTCATGACCCTAAATAGTTATTTTATATTTTATTTTACGTGGTGTAATCAAGTGTTAATAAAAACCCAAAATAATTACAGACACTCAAATTTTGTGATTGTCTCAAATTTACAAAACTTATATGTCTCAAGACTTTTCAAACGCGACAAAAGGATATTTACGTAAATTCACTATAATTGTTAGCTTATATATATTTAGGGTGAAACCCTCATTCAAAATTTACTCAGACAATAATCGACCATCTCAAATTAAAGTTACAAATAAGAATATAAATTGTCGAAATTTAGAATTAAAACCAGTGAATCAAAGAATTGGAGTCCATTCCAGAAAATGACCCAACACTTGAAAACCCTAGGCAGCGTCTGCCAGTAAACTCTGGGCTGCAGCGTCTGCCTTAAGAAGCATTTTTGAAGGCACAGGATTTGGACCCCCCAAGTTCCCGCCCGTGTCATTAACCTTAAAAATCTCCAGTCCATTAAGTATGGCATCATAGTACTGCGGATGCGTTGCCAGACTCGGATGCAAACCCACCCACAGAAGATCATCACCGTCTTTGTCGTTCATATGAGTGGCATAATCCTTGTAAACCGGGATTCCGATTCCCCCGGCCCACTGGATCACATCTGCCGTCTCCTCCGCCGTTCGGTTGTTGAGATATATATCGAACGTTCTCTGGTTCCCCAGTGTGTTTTGAAAGTCGCAGAAATGGAACCGAACGACGTAGGTGAAATTTGCGTCCACCTGAAAAACCCAAGTGAGATTGGATTTCACGTTGACTTGAGGGTTCGGTCCCATCGATCTCGCAGTTTTGTACACGTTTAGAGGAGCAATATATTCGGGGACATCCTTCGTGTGTTTGATGGTGACATTGGCAGGAGCCTCGATAGACACCCCGAGAAAAGTCTTATTGAAAAACGAGGCCCCGTAAGCTGCATTTAGTAGGTACGGTGAGTCGTCCCACCATGTTCGTGCGAGTCCGGAGTCCTTGATTGCAGGAATGTAATCCCCTCCGACGCTTAGCCTGTACATTGTCTGGAGGGAGGAGTTTTGGACGTCGACCGTTTGGCCGCGGAATCCGATCAAGTCGGTCGGCTTGAAGATTTCTTCCATTGGGATAACCTCCAGTGAGTTCACGAAGGCGAATGTATTTTCGCGCTTTGTGGAGGGCGTGAACGTGATGTTGAGAGTGCCGGACTGGACAGGAACGATTGAGTACTCTCTTATGATGTAAGCCTGCGTGAGGGCCAAGGCTGTGATGAAAGGGCTGAAATTTTTAAGCAGGGTGAGCCCGTTGGCGGAGACGTCGAAAACCCCGTTGAAGGAATCTACGGAGTTGTAGGTGGTCGGGTAGAATTGGAACCTGACCAGCAGGCGTTTGCTTGATGGGACAGAGAACTTGTACGATGTTGCAGAGCTCATGATTCTTACTGTCATGAATGGAACTTTGGATGGCAGAGCAGGGTCATAGTACCCCGCTTCTGCAGTCTTCGTGTTGTCAGAGGAGGCGAGGTACGTAGAATCCGTTGTCCATTTCCGGCCATCCGAATCCGTTTCCCCTTCGGCAGATGAGCCGCAGGAAATTATATGGGGCTTTAAGTCGGAGCCTTGGCTTCGAACACGAATGGTGTTTGATGAGAACAAGGATAACAAAACCAGAGGAAACAAAATGTGGGATTTGTGAATCATTGCTGGAAAGAGAAACTCTTTTGAGATGGGGTTTGAGCGGTTAGTGGTCAGGGAGGAAGAAGGTCTATTGTGTTAGAGTACAGGAAAACTTGGAAATATGGAAAAAAATGGGTGAAAATTAATCTAATGTTCGTCTTCCTGTACAAGAAATTTGATTTTTTATAATGTTTCTTCTTCAAATTCGAATGCGGTGTTCTAGCTAAAATTCAAAGAAATGTTAAAATTATACCTGGGAAATTCTAAGAAGTGATGCAAAAATTACAAATCCAGCATTGTTTGGCTTTCATTTTTGCTGTATCTTTGTTTTTTCCTTCTTCCTTTGGAAATTGATTGTGTGTGTTGTTTGTCCCAGGGGTGTAGGGGACGTTGAGATAGGAGGTCGTTATCGGTTGGAGAACAACGGTAAGACGCAGAAATCGCTAAATTATCATTGGCATTGACCGCCCCAGATGTTATTTTGGGTTTGTAGATGCTTTTGCATATATAGGTTTGTATATTTTCAAGACCTCATATTTGAAAGATTTTTTTCTTTATCACTTGGAATCACGTAATATGTGCTATAGAAATATATAAGGGATTGTATCCAAGGACGGAGCTAGAAATGTTTTTGACTGGGGGCGTCCTAAAACAACCAAGTAAAATAATGGGTGTTAAGTTGTTGAGGGTCATGTACAATGAAAAATCTCTATATTAAAAAGTTAAATTTTAAATTGTAATGCCACAAACGAATGGATGAAGTAAATTCATATAAAATACTTTGCAGAGTAAAAATTTTATATGAAGTTATGATACTTCATCGGTTGAATCCAATCTATTTATGAAACCTCCAGTTCAATTGAGTTTGATTTAGTTTAGAAAACTTGGAATATTCGGAACCAAAATCAAAAATTTAATTGTTGTTTTAATTGTCATGACAATTTTTTCATCCCCAAAAATCTGAGTGGGGGCGGATGCCCCCACTGGGCCTTAGGTAGCTCCGCCCTTGATTGTATCATCATGACACCTAAACTTTTCCGCACATATTATTGATATATTCACTTATTTAGGGAAATGTTATTGGCATTCCAAAAATCTCATTCTACACTCCTCACAAGTGTATTTTTCTTTCCAAATATAGAAAGTTTAGAGTGTAGAATGAGATTTTTGGAGTATAGAATGAGATTTTTGGAGTGCCAATAACAATTCCCTTTATTTATTCAATAAAAGAATGCATGATTCGAGCTAGAAATCTCTTTCAACCACATAAAGAGAATGCTTACTAATTAAATTTTAAGTGTTAGGATGTAACAATATATGTATAAAAAATTATATGTTATGGATAGGGTAAGGTTAGGGAAACCATCTATTTAAACAATATTTTCTAAACCTTATGACGTGATTATTGATTGTTGAATTATTACTTAAGTGTTGATTAACGTGCTTCTATTGAGGACATATCACCAAGGTTCTAAAAAACGCTAGGCGCTAGTCGGGCGGCGGGCTAGCGCCTAGCGCCTAGGCGGTTAGGCGGCGCCTAGGCGGGTGCCTAGGCGGCCTAGGCGGATTTAGGTAAATTTCTTGTATATCTTGTAAATAAGTGCATATTGACACCTAAAAAAAATTATACTTGTATGGATAATAAAATAATGATAAAATGCAAATTAGGTACACTATTTCCATAAGTATTGGATGAACTTGTAGTAAATCCATCATTTGCAAATTAGATACACCATTTTCATAAGTATACCACCATGAAATCAAAAAAGAAAAAAGCACACAATTAATAAAAAATAATAAAAAAAAAACCTCCTAGGACCGCCTAGGGCCGCCTAGGACCGCCTAGCCCGCCTAACCCGCCTAGCCGCCCAGCCCGCCTAGACCGCCTAGGCGCCGCCTAGCCCGCCTAGGCGGCCGCCTAGGCCCAACCCGATTTTTCCTCCCGATTTGCCCAAGCAGCAGTGCAACGCCTGGATGCAATGGCGAAGCCAGGATCTTTAAATAATGGGGTCATAATATCAACTAAAAAAGTTTCATTGAGCTATTTCATCGAGCACCTAGTGCACTTGCAAATTCCTATCAACATATGCCGAAAGTTTATGCCAACATATGTTAACAACTACTATTATTTGTAGCTTGTAGAGGGTGGGTGCATGATATTGTGGAGTAATATTAAAGGCTACCAAGGCTTTTTAACTAAGGTATTTCATTGAGCACATGGTGCGCACAATAGATCGCACAAGAAAAGAGAAAATGAAGACAAATGTGATAGAACAAGTAGGAAAAGAAGGTTGTAATTTAGTTTGCCTTAGCTGTTTATAAGGGTCATATACAATACACAAACAAATTTACATGAAGTTTTTTAAGTTATTGGGGTCAAGGGTAACCAATGACCCCATGTTGGCTCCGCCACTGCCTGGATGATGTGAAAAAGCTCCAATAGCAAGTCATTGTGATGAGCTCTCTCCCTAAAGAATCAAACAATGGGATGTTCAACTTTTACAAACGGAAAAAGCGTGCACAAGGGTGAGTGTAGATGGCTGAACCTGTGAATCTACAAAAAAGGGCATGTGATTTTGATGAAAGGATGGCGGCAGGCTGAGATTTGGAGAAAAGGTTTTATCCATGGCGCGGTATCTGTGTCCCTCAGTACTGGTTTCTGTTGACAATGACACAAAGTTGTACCATGGAAATTTTAACTACCCTACCGAATATTTTCCTGCTAAAGTCGCAAGCCAATCTGGGGACTTGAACTATATCTCTCCATCTGGAAGAAGAACTGGAAAGATTTGTGACATACCAAGCTGATGTTTGAGAATGTTATAGCGTCAATCTTGCTCTGGGGGAGTCAAGGCCCCTTGTCGTTTTATTAAGTGTAATATGCTCGTACTGCATGTGCATTTGGCAATAATTCGCAAGGATATAAGTTGTTGTATGACAAATAGGCAATGGGTGTTAGAGGGGTAGGAGGTACAGTGGTTATGGTGGTGGCTTAGCTTCGGTTGGGAATCAGAATCTTAGAACTTCAGTTTCAGAAATAAAAGGGGATAATATATACAAGTGACAAACCAAAATGGTTCATGGTTGGTTTGAGACTTTTGAGACTTTGTGAGAGAATTAAGAAGCAAAACCTCTAAGCAATTTAAAGGAAGAGAATCTCAAAGCAGATACGAGCTGGCATCGGGAGAGAGAGTTTAAAGATGTGCAAGTCACGCATTGAATGTCATTAACTTGTTAGGCTGTAAAAACTTACTTGAATTTGGTGGGGTGCGCCTGCCCGAGCAATAATGCAACACTTGGACGACACGCAAAGATCCCAGTAGCAAGCTACTCTAATGAAACCTTCCCCTAAAAATCTTAATTTAATATCATATGAACCATTGGTTCACGTATCAGATATTAAACTGATAAGAACAGATACTACACTTGATCTTAGCCAAAAGGCCGAGAAAGGTATGCTTAACTTGATGTTGGGAATTCGCTTTTATAGCAGCTTCGTTCTCGTACCATCCTATGCTGGTCGATGTGGATTCGAATACACTATCTCGAAATACTCATGTCCTCTCCTCAGCCAATTGACTAAGCTTATAAGATCAAAGAATAAACAGAACAGCAAATGGATTAAGCTTACAAGATCAAACAATCCTTTTGGTCTACAATTTTAAAAACACAGCTCTAAGATTATCCCAGGAAAAAAAAGAAATTAGTGAAAATATATGGCTCAACTTACTGTCTTGAGAAATATGTTGAAAACCCAAATTGCCCCCAACAGCCTTGACAACTTCTTGGGATTTTCCAAACCGCCAAAATTCTGCTACAATTATCCGTTAATGGATATCTGAGATGATGGCTTTGAGCTTCTTTTGCAGTGCTTCATTTTCTCCTCACCACCAACACCAAGGTCTCTTCGCTCTCCTCCCTCTCTCTCTCTCTCTGTCTCTCTCTCTCTCTAACAGTTACTTTTTGTGCTAAAAGTTTCAGCCAAAGTGAAGGTTACAAGCAGCAAAGGCATTGAAGAAGTGAAGAATCTCATAAAAACTGTTGGGATTCCATCAAAAACCTCCTCTCCAGCAAAATCTCTTGAAAATGGCGACTGGGTCAAGCTCATCTGCGGCGCAAGCTTCGAGGATGTGGTTGATATCAGGAATCTTTCTCTGGTTTACACTCTTGCAGGAGGTAATCAATTAAAACTTTTAACTGATTTTTTGCTGACCAAGTGAGATTAGAGATTGGATTAATTGAGTTTAATTTGTTGATGAACTGTTGTAGTTGATTGCATAGACTGTGCGGCGGATGTGTCAGTGGTGAGTGCAGTGAACGAGGGGATTGATGCTGCAATTGGGATTTGTCCCCTTCCGAGGCCTTGGGTGATGATCAGCGTTAATGATGACGAAGATCTTCACTTTCGCAAGGCCGGTATGTAAGCGCTATCTTCGTTACTTTATTTAGCATGATAGGCATTGCTATGAGATCGTGAGGATGTGAAGTTAAAGTTCTGCGTCCCTGGAGTTAAAGAGACCTTGCAGGGAGTGAAATTTGCACACTTTTTATGTGGTTTGGTAGAACTCGTAGATCATAACTTGTGATTGTAAAATCTTACCGCAGCTGTCACAAACACGATGCTTTCTTGGTTTGATTTCCTTTACCTGCAACTTTTTATGTCTAACCGAACTAACTACCATCATCTAAGCAGAGTTTGATCCAGAGGATTGTCCACTTGACTGTTCACGGCCTTGTGAGAGAGTTTGTCCTGCTGATGCAATATCATTGGGGGCTCAAAAATCAGCAGGACAGTTCTTTTATGGAACCAATTTACCTGAAACATTTAAGGTTTGTGTTTTCTTTATTTTCTTACCATATTAATGTTATGAAGCTTCTCTATATCTTTGTACATGTTCATCAAGGATCACCTTCTAAAACTTTTAATTGAATTTGCAGGGTGGAGTTCTAACCGAACGCTGCTATGGCTGTGGCCGCTGCATTCCAGTATGCCCCTACGATAAAATAAGTATGTACCACACTGACAAAACAGTATGCAAAACTTTATACATATTCAGCGTAAGTTTTAATCGTCTATGTGAGTAGAATACATGAAGTTCAATATTGTACATCTAAATATAAGCTTGACATATAAAATAAGTATAACAAATGACAGTATTCAGGGAGCCATGTCAAAATTTTGGAAGGAAACATTATATGACAATGTGGATATTTTATGCTGCCTCTCTTCCTTCTAGATTGATCCTTTTTAACAAAACCACGTAAATTGATATATAGGAGTGTCCTCGTACATAAGAGATGCTTATGCAACCTCCGAACTTCTCAGAAGAAATGATGTTGATGCATTAGAGATTCATACAACTGGAAGGTACAGTTTCTTAATAATTGAAAAGTAAGCATACATGTTAACTACTATTAAGCTGATTGAGGGAAGAACTTTTACTACTTCTATGGATGTTCTATGCACTTTAATCTAATTGAGTTCAAAACTTCAACATTAATTCAAGCGTAGGTAGTCACACTTTGCTAAGCCTTAATTTCTGCAGGCAGATTGCTCCATTTAAAGAACTTTGGGATGGCTTGGGTGATTCGGTTAAGCGTCTGCGACTAGCAGCAGTAAGTGTGTCACGTACTCCTGCTGTTTTAATTTCACGGGGACTATTTAGTCGTAAAACTAGTCGAGTGTCTTTTAAAAGATTTCTTTGGGGTTCTGCAATCATTTTCATCGTGTCCAGGTTAGCTTGCCTGATAATGGGGAATCAACTGTATCGTCGATGAATGCTATGTACTCAGTTATGGAACCAGATCTGTGTTGCTTCAATCTATGGCAGGTGTGGCTCCTGTTATTTTTAAGAGATGTCATCACAACCTAAATCAGTTCCTTTGGCATTCTACCTATATGAATAACCGCCTGTGAACTGCAGTTGGATGGCCGCCCCATGAGTGGAGATATTGGCCGAGGTGCCACAAGAGAATCGATTGCTTTTGCTCTTCGTTTGGCTGCTATAAAAGAAAGACCTCGTGGTTTGTACTTAATCTGCTATGCTGCTCGAGAATACCATTTTTGTGTTTCAGCTATGGTTTTGTTTACTCCCTTGACATGGCAGGATTTCTTCAATTGGCGGGTGGCACCAATGCTCACACCGTTGATGGGTTGAGGAAAGTCGGACTTTTTCAAACGGCATCCTTCCCAAATACAACTGGATCACCTAATTCACTGCATCCTATGATTAGTGGTGTTGCTTATGGTGGCTATGCACGAAAGGTCGGTCTTATTTTATCCAAATCCAACCATCTACCTTCGAAACAGATCAAATCCATTTTTCGCGATTTGCTTAAAAGCTTTGCAACATAATTTGTTCCGACTGCAAGACACATTGCACTTATGGCTATGTTTTATACGCATTCAATGATAGGGTTATTTTTTCTTTCAGATTGTTGGAAGAATCCTGAGCTATATGCAATCACAGCATGGCATCGCCAGTATTGAGGATTATCCAGAGCATCTCCTTAAGGCACTCAGAGAGGCACTCTCTCTGGTAGGAACTGTCAAATGTTACAGTCCGTTTCCAGCAAATACTTAAGCAATAAGCTAGCATTTAGCTTCTACATTCTAAATTTTGTATAAGGTCATCCGCAGATCGTATCAACCATTTACTTTATAAATTACGTGTTGAATTTACTGCATTAAGCCTTTCCTACTTGTAAACACCTTTAAACCTGCACTGCAGAGTTAAATTTGAAGTAAATATTGACTTTTTTCCGGTTGTAAAAACAACCTTACCAACTATTGGTAAATGATTTTATTTAAACGAATATTTTTTAGGTAATATTCACACAATTATTAAAATATTGGGTTGGGCCTTTAATTTGGACTTGGTTTGGTGGGGTGCGCCAGCCCAAGCAGAAATGAATTTAATTAAACGATTATTTCTCACAATTATTAAAATATTGGGTTTGGACTTGGTTTGGTGGGGTGCGCCAGCCCAAGCAGAAATAAATTCAATTAAACTAATATTTTTGGCGTAATATTCACACTTACTAAAATATTGGGTTGGACCTTTAATTTGGACTTGGATTGGTGGGGTGCGCCTGCCCGAGCAGTAGTGCTACGCCTGGGCGACCCGCGAGGATCCCAGTAGCAAGCTACTGTAGTGGACCCTCCCCTAAAAAAATTAATTTAATATCATGTGAACCATTGGTCCACGTATCAGATATTAAACTGATAAGAACAGATACTACACTTGATCTTAGCCAAAAGGCCGAGAAAGGTATGGTTTTGCCTTTCTTGGGCTTTCTCTTTTATACAAGTCTTAACTCTCCTACAATATTCAGATGGCCGATGTGGGACTAGAGCTGTGCTTTCTTGTTCTGACTTCGTACTTTAAGGTAACGACATCTTATAGCTTTCAGACCACAAAACTACATCTTATCACCAACAACCAGGAATTTAACATGACATGGGATTGATCCATGAGATCAACCAGTCCTCTTTTCTCGTCCTCGTTCTGGCTGCATCATCTTTGAGTTTCTTCCCTAGCTCGGTTTGAAGGATAGAGCTCGAAACAAGAAATTGAATGGGGAAGTGGGATCTTCAAAAGCTTTCTGTTCCTTGACAAGTTTATGCTTCTAAATCGTTGAAGAGATTGCTGAATGCCAATCATTGTCGTGGTGAAACATGCCGAAACCATCTCAATCTGCACTAGTTTGATATCTTTCAGAAAGTTGATGTTTTGCTCTTGCTAGAAAATGCCAAAGGCACAACACAGGTTGGGCTTTGCGATTTGGTGGATTCGCTAATCTCTGCCTCAAGTGCTGGTATATTGACTTACGACTACGACTCTAAATGTGAAGGATTTTTTCGTTTTTATTTGTTCCTTTCTCAATACGGAGATGTTTTTTGGTGTGCTCGGAATATGAGCACTTACGTCATATATTATTATACAAGTGGAGTGAAACTTGATAAAAATAAAAAATAAAAAACTTCCCTACGCTTGTATAATAAGTTAATAACATTTGACGTAATGTTCTTTGTTCTAAGCACATTGAAAAATCTCTCTGATGTACGAACCCACAACTTGTATTTTTTTTCTTCTCACGCGCAATACAAAGTTTAGATCTAATTTCAAACCAATTGAAATCCTTAGGTTCACTTTTGTCTATGAGTTTCCCTTTTCATCTACTAGTTAGATTATTATTAAGTGTTGATTAACATATTTATTTTTTATTAGTGACACATTGGACCTTTGGTCCCTTAACTAAAAATTCATGAGTCTTGTTTCCTGACATGTCACAATGTGGAGCAATGATCCTTATGAGTAACATCGTTAGAAACTCCACCAAAAAATAAAGAGTTTAAATGGGCAAAAAATGGATTGGGATTTTAACGGAATTAGTCAAAAGGAGCGTTGCTCAACATTATAACAAGTTCGGGACTAATGTTCATGAATTTTTAATTTGAGGGACCAAAGTTCCAATTGAGCTAAAGTTTATAGATTATTACTTCAATTATTTCTAACGATTATGAATTTTCTGCCTTTCAATCATTTTCGTAGCCCATAATCAAAGTCTATGGGCTACGGATTTGGCGCGGCGGATGTGAGACGTAGTAGCTTCAACAATCGATCGAGTGCGACAAATACTTATCATCCTCTATGATTGGTCCGATGAGCATTTGAAACCTTTAAAAAGGTGTCTAAGTGGAAATGGGCACACATTGAGACAGTGTGGGATGCCAAGATTTCTACTAGTGTCAAATATAAAAGCCTCTAATCCAACCTTGTCCAAGTTGGTCAAAAACCCAAAGCAGGGAAAGCAAAGGGAGTGATAGTGTGAATCCACACATGGGGAGAACTACGGCCATTGACATAAGTTTGTAACAGCGTCGGTAACAAAATTCTCGTTTTTAGAAAAGCCTCTAAGAACCGATGGCACAAAGGAATCGCTTTTTACCGTTATGTGCAAACAAAGGAGAAAATCTACAAGACCGAGGGGAGCGGAGACAGCAAGAAGAGGAATGTCATAAACATGTTTCTTAGCAAACACATGAAGTTAAAATAAAAATAGCAAAAACAAACAAAAAATAGTGATCAACCACTAAAAATAGCCTACTTGTTCTTTTGCTGACTTTGAGGATCGATATAAACCGTTCACATGCCTTCCTTGGTATAGTCAAATAGATTACGCTTATCACACGCCAAAAACGACTATGTTGTTTAGGATATTAAGAATTGGTTAATCAGACTTCGAAACTTGACTTATGAGGTTTGTCTTGGACTAAAATTTGCATGACCGAGCAGATTTTGGACTGGATCAATTTCTAGTCACCTATTATGCTCCAAAGTTTATAATTATTGTGTTACACTTCTCGAATAAATGGGGTTCGGAAGACCAATGACGGATTCATAAATTTTGCTTTGGCTGTGCAAACAATAAAAACAAATTTAAGTTATTTTTTCATGTACATGATTAGGTAGGAAGTTGGGATGAAGAAATTTGTGAGAAGTGGGTGAATATTTATTTTATTTTTTTTTGGTCAGACTGGGTGAATTTAGGTGAACTGGAGAGGAAATGCCAAAACTGGATGATGATTTTAGGTAAAAAAAGAACACTCTTTTTTTATTCATCGCGCTCGTGCAGCAGCTATTGCAATAGGTAGCCTCCAAGCCACCATGCCTTGTCATGTTATGGAACAAAAATTTCAGTGTGTCGGAAACACAACTCGATATCAAATGTCATATTATAAGTGATTGGATATAGTAAAATCTCTTAATTTTATGAATTTGACCCTATGGTGGACCATGTTTCTATTAGAATGGTGGCAAAAAGCGATACAATTTATAATGTCAAAAACTATTGTATTGTACAATTATATCATATGCCACACAATCACAAGTTAGAGTATAGTTGGACTGACTAATTTATAACACATAATATAATTATACCACTTGAGGATATTTCTTTCTACACGGGGAAGCTAAGTGATTGGAAACGAATTCCAGATCCATATTACACACATCACGTTTTGAGTTTAATTCTTGACGCTGGTGAATTACACGAGATGGCTACGAGATGCTGAAATGCATCTGTGAGTCTTTCCAGACCCCGAAAAAATAGATTGCCGTGATGAAATCACCAACTAATCTCTTTTTAAAAAAGAGAAAACGATATTCCTTTCTACAAATACTGTACACATGACTTAATTTTTGTTCTATGCATTGGCATCCCAAGGCTTCACGGATGCAGATTATGAACTATGTTTTTGAGAAGAAAAAAATGTCGAACCCAACTATATGCTGAAACAAGCAACTTACATCATTGATTGGCTTGGCTTGGCTTAATAGTGCAATATTCGGAAATTAAATAAATAGCACGCCATGGTTGTCAATTTTGTAGATCGTACCTTGTATGGATTTTAAAAGTGTATTTTTTTCTCCACTGATGTATTATTGAAATGCCTTGCACGATAGGTAGCATCAGTCCAAAACTTTACAGAAATGCCCTGGTCAACGATGAGGGGCTGGAATAGATCACACCCATCCCATTTTACTTCTCACACACATTTTTAATTTTCGGCCGTCGGATCAGATGAATTGCAGAAGATCAACGGACAGAAATTATCAATGGTGTTTGAGAAGTAAAATGGGGTGTGTGGATAGCACACCCCTAGCATATACTCTGCTTCATGTATAAAAACTAGGGGAATGGTGAAAAAAAAGACTTACGTGGAACAGTTTCACCGCTTAACTTTTTGTTTTAATAAAACAATAGCATGTGTAAATTTTTTAACACATGTTGTTACATTATTGAATCGTAACATCACGGGACGATAAATTTGTTCAGTGTAAATTATTCTAGCAAATAGTAGTGGGTGTGAATGATTTGATTTATAAATTCATGCTTAGCGTAGAGGAATGGATATAATTATCATTTGACTTGACAACTAAGGGAACGCCAATTGGGAATTCAACTCATGAGTAGAAGAACAAGTACGTATATATCAACCGCAAACTTGTGTTGGGTCGAGTCAAAACTCAAATTTGTGTTTCATATTTGTGTGGCTCAACAAAACTATCATTGGGAAACGTAGTAAGGCATGGTTTAAGGAGATTGGTAGTGACGTCAATTTCTAAGGCAAGTAGTGTAAAGATATAGACAATGTCACATCCTTTTCCTCATGGCCATTTCATAGGATTAAAAGGGAAATTTTAATTAAAAGTTTTTGGTACTGTTTATTTTAACGAAAAATCATATTTTTACATTAAAAAGTCAATCATAGTACTGTACACTTTACCCTTTATTTTGTCCTTATCGTTAAAACTCAAAGTTTTCAAATCATTTTCATTAGTTTTCCTTTAAAAATTTCATGCTACGAAGGTATACCACTTCATATGATAAAAGAGCTACGACAATTACCAATTACCATCGTAGTGCGTGCTCACAAATTTCAGTTATTTGTCTCATGAAGATTTAGAATTATAAAACAAAAAACGTGACTTGTAAATAAAAATTAAGAATAATTAGGATAAACAATGTTTTGTTCATTAGACATAGAGTGATAGAGAGTCGGGTGGAATGCTTCTCTGGACGTTGGTACAGATTCTGTAGGTTCATTTTAAAGAAAATTAATCAACCATGTTGGTTGTTTTCTTGTCGACTTTATAATTGAGTGTTATAAAGTTTGCGAAAACTAAAAATCTTGAGTGTTAAAAGTTGGTAGACTCTAATCTAATCAAAATATCAGATGCTTAAAAGTCAAATGAATGGACATGGACGTAGTCAAGTGTCCACTACTAAATTTGTTTTGATCACTGTATTTTCAATTTAGCCAATTTGTTTACCGTAACTAAAATAAATCTTGATCATAAACATAATGGTCAAAAAGGTTTTTCAATTTATCCAATTCTTACGTACAACCGTAGATAATTTCAGAAGGTCAGACAACCAAGTTTGTCCGCAAAGGCCCGTGTTCTTCAAACAAAAATGAAGTTACGAATTCATATAATATATAAAATTGAAAATGAAGAAATCATTAGTGAGGACTTACCTCATATAAAAGAAAACATGATATGAAAGTTCACGTTCAGGTAAAACCATGGCAGCACCAACCAAATAATACATACATAAGTTTGGCTTTTGACTAGAGCAACGTGTTACATCCTCTTTGCTTAAGTTTTTTTTTTTTCGTCAATTAAATTAGTATGATGTAATATTTATTACTCGTTAAACAATAAAAAAACAGAAGAAGAGGGGAAAAAACGGCAGTTGACTAGTTTTGGCGAGAAATTTTTAGTTGTGACGGGAACACAAGTGGTACACCACGTATTTTAATAGGAGTGGTGGTAAATTTTATTTTTTTAAGTTATTAATTTTTTAGCACACATATCTCATCATTTGTATAGTAATACATGGTGTACCACCTTATGTATCAATCACACTGAAAAATCTCTCACTTTTGGCACTAAAGTTTGAAGTTACAGTATATTTCGACCAACTGGAACTGGCCACGTTCTTTCAACATGAGCAAACCTACCAAAAGAAGTTCATAAACCCTTCAAAACTTTTTTAGTATCTAAATATTGCAAGACAAAGATTTGTTCAAACATGACACAATGCTTTTTTCTTTCTTTCTATTAGACGATAGATTTGTTAGTTTATATGTTATATTAGGAAGCTGACGGAGTTCGAACTCACGCCGTGGTACAAAGGCAACACTCTTCTCCACCATTGTGATAAATGGCCATTTGCAAACATGACACAATGCTTACTTCACTTGAATTTGAGGCTAACAATTAAAAATGAAATTACTTGAGCGTTATCCTTATTTTCAAAGTGTTCTTAACAATATGTGAATTTTAACTCAAATGATTAAAAGTATTTAGAATTATATTAAGTGTCACGATGAAGATATATAATTTAGGTGAAAAATATGCACTTTTGACCCTAAACAAAAAAATATGATTATAAAACTAATTAGATTATCTAATTAGTCATCTAGTATTATAATTTAATGATATTTAATAAGTAAGATCTTAAGTTCATATCTCTTTAGCAACGAGTTTAATGAAATTTATTTTTCACCCTTTAATTTAAATATATCGTTGTATTAAAAATAACTATCTAATTAGTAATTATATGAAAGAAAAAGGTTGATTAATTTGCCTAAGTCAAATTGCACTGACCTTTTTTATTTTATTAAAAATAAAAATGTATTCCACATGTTTGTTTTTTTGTTTTTTGTTTTTTTTGAGCATTCTACATGTTGTGTTAAAGACACCAATTTATCACACTAATTTTTTTTTTTTTTTTTATAACGAAGGATTTTTTTTTTATATTTATATTTTTGAACAAATGATATTATCTATACTAAGAGGGAGTGGGGTGAACTTAGCCTCGCAATGACCTAGCAATAATGTAGTTCAATTCACCTTCTGGCGATAATCGAACATAAAACCTCTCACTTACAAGTGAAGAGGAATATCACTAGACTGTAGAATTAATTTTGACATCAATTCATATGACAATGCTTTATTAGTTTTATAACTACACCATAGAACTATGCATTAGGGGTCAATTTGGGATTGATATGCTTTTTAAAAAGGGAACTTTAACGAAAAGCTCCCAGTGCTGTTCACTTTAACGAAAAACCATATTTTTACACTAAAATGTCAATCCTGATACTATTCACTTTAACCTTTATTTTGTCCTTATCGTTAAAACTCAATTTTTTTAAGTCATTTTCATTAGTTTTCCTTTTTAAAAATTGCTTATGTTGTACTTTAAGAATAATTAACTGTAAAATAAAATAGTTGAGCATTTGATAAATAGTATTTTTAAAAGTGACGTGATTATGAAAAACAATGTAAAAGTGTTTAGTAAATTTAAAAGGAATTGTTATTGGCACTCCAAAAATCTCATTCTACACTCCAAACTTTCTATATTTGGAAAGAAAAATACACTTGTGAGGAGTGTAGAATGAGATTTTTGGAGTGCCAATAACACTTCCCAGTTTTAATGTAATAGTGATATAATTTATGACACACCCCGATCTAGAATCAAGGCGTGCTAGCCGTCACGTGAGGGTGACGTAGCCATGTGCGCAGTGCAGAAGTGATAATGATATTAAAAAATGCGAGTAAATAAAAACCAAGCTAACTAATTTACACTAAACAAGCATATAGGTGCAAGTGACGAGGTTTAAGAGTGACTACACATAATCAGAGCATAGGTAACCTAATTATACAATACCAGAGATGGTCCTACATTAGAGATAGTCTGTCAGAACCGCCGTTAATTCCTCATAAGCCACCTACCTAGAACTTGGAGGGGCGCAAAACAGAAAGTGTGAGTGGGCAAAAACAAAGCTTTTCAAAACCATTTCAATTATCAAAAGTAATAACCCCTCGTTGGAAAACCTGTATAATTCCTAGAAAATAGAATACATATCTATATCAAAACCATGCTCGGGATAACAAATCCACATGTATACCATGCCAAATATCTCAGTATAATGAAATAAGTTCACCATATGAAGTATATCAATGAAAAGTAACATATCAGCCAGATCCACCTAGTGTGGCCTGTAAGGTTGAACCATAGCTCCTCAAATATACCTGCACATGAGTCAGAACCATCTAAAGTGGTCTGTACGACAGAACTGGGTGTAAATAAATACGCTCAAGTGCTACGATCACGTGAAGACTGTGCGAATAATCGCTGGTCACCTACGAGTGGGAACCACTTATAGTGGTATGTATGACAAGACTGTGCACCTAACTTGGATCCAAGGTGAGCGTACGGTGCGGGAGGTGAACATCACGTGAAGGACTGTGCCTTAACCACGGGCGGGAACACTAACACCGGGGTGCAGGTTTATGAGCTCTAAATACATCAAATATAATAGTAACCAAGCAACTCACATCCACCATCTATAAACTTACCTAGAACTTACCTGAGTGTTCGCATCACCAACAATAATATATGCAACTACTAAATGCATATTCTAAATATAAAACATTTGGCATGGCATTCAAAACATAAACCATTTAAATAAGTTTTCTGGGAAAAATACCAAGCATATATATATACTGAAAACCAAAAGCCCACTTACTGGTATGTTGCAGGGTCGTAACCCCCGAGTCTCGCTTGACTGCACTCATCCTTTGAAAACGTCTTATCTATATGTGAAACAACTATTATAATGTTATTTTAAGCACATAATCAAACTAGGTAATAACTTCTCATACGTTGCTCAATCGAGGTATTTGAATATACCATCGTGGCCTACTCGACACCACGAACATCCCCATATTTTTAGAAAAAAATTCTAAGTTCCCACGCGCCCTCACACGCCGGCCAAGGCACGGCCACACGAGTAAGCACGTGTCTGGCACACTGACGGATTCCCTAACGGCGTTAGGGAATATTCCGTTAAATAATGGAATATACCGTTAGATATACATGATGCCGTTAAGAATAATCCGTCAAAATTGACGGAATATACTCATTCTCCTTCCTTGGTTCGCCGGAGTCCAGCTCCGGCCACCCCAGCTATCGCCGGTTTCTGGAAAAACTTAGAACTTCAATATCTCATCCATTTCTTAACCAAAATTCATGAAATTTGTACCAAAATGAAGCTCTCAACTAAGAGAAAACATTCTTACCACTTCTACGTCCTCAAAACTAACGAAAACTGGCCGAAAAATGTCAATAATTCGGCCACACCTGCAACTCGATGAACTCGAGTGTCCCGACGTCCAAAACCTTCCAAAATTCCCCTATAAGCTTCGTGAAGTAGATTTAAGACCTCCTAGAACTTTAAAACTCCACGAAACACTTGCGATCACGATGGAGTAACAAGACACCTCATCGAAGCTCCCTAGTTCTCGAGTTCCCGAGGTCCATCATCCCAACTAAGGGTATAGTTCTGCTCCTGAGCTTGCAAGGAACTTAGAAATGGTCTCCACTATCTCGATATGTGCAAGATGAAGCTATTTGTGTGAGTGAGCGTACGGACGGAAAGAGGGTTCGAGAAAGAGAGTGACAGATGAAGGTTGCACGTGTGTGAGTATGTGCGTGCCCTGATCCGGATTGGATATACACATATACAATCCTTAAACTCTAATTGGGCCACCACTAAAGGCTAAAAATCATCTACAACAACCCCAATTCCTATTGGGTCCAAAGAATTAGGACATAACATAATTGGTCCGATTTTTCTTAACCCAATTATACATTCACAATCCCACCACTCAAGGGGTAAAATCGACATTTCCACGCTATCAGGGATAAGATAAATATAAACTCGGGACGGGTCGTCACAATTTGTATAATGACAAAAATAGACATTTGTGGTAGGAGTGGTGGCAATGGTGATGGCATCGACATTGGTAGAGGTATTGTGGTGGTGCTACTGGTAAAGGTAGGAATGGTGTAGGGGCAACGATGACGGTGGTGGTGACAATTGTTGTGGCAATGACAATGGTAGGGATATGGTTGTGATGTATACTGAGGGTGTGCTGGTTGGGGTGTAGATGTACAAATGGTGGTAAGGTGGTGGAAATTGTTGTGGTGGCTGGGGTGACAAAAATGGTGGTGATAATAGTTAGTAGTGGTGGTCACTTTGTTCATTAAGGAGAAAATGATGTGTAGACTAACAAACAATGTCACTATATGTTTATTATAGGAAAAGCTAGGAATTAGAATCATTCTACTTTTAGGGCATGTTTACTTACAAGAATGGGGTGGGAAAAACGGTATTATTCATATTCATGTGTTTATTAACAACTACAAAAAAGAAAAAAGAAAAAGGAGGTAGATCTTATATGTTTTGTGTATGACAAACCTGGAAAATGAAGGCATCTAATTAACATAGGAAAATAATGAGGTCAGTGATAAATTAGAATAATAAAATGAAAATGATAATCATAAGCTATTTTTCTCTTCTGCATATTCTTACTTGTTTTCTCACATTAAAACGAACAAATTAAACAAAAACAGTTAAGTGTGTAGAAAGAAGAAAAAAAAAAGGATAACACTTGCATTTTCTTATAATTCGAAGATCTTCCTTACCAACAAATTATTCGAATTAGAGATCATCTAGTCATTAAAATGTATGAAACATATTTGACGATGTGAGTACCAAGTAACACATTTATGATAAAGATTTCATTTTATTTGATACATTTGAATGATTAAACAATTTTCAATTCAAATAATTTTAAAAAAAATATGATTTTGAACTAAAGATTAAAAAGTTGAACGTTCCTATCATAGAATTTATATAATATATATCTCTACTAATTAATAAAACAATTATTGTTAACCAAAACCCTATGAAATTATCAGTTTAACTCTCTAATTAAAACATAACATGAATAAGAAATATGGGAAGTAATGTAATTTCACACAACCAAATTTTGCTGTTTTTTTTTCAAAGCCTCACCTACATGTGATCTTAACATATCTCTAATTAAAAAAATAAAAATAAAAATAAAACTTCTCACTCTCACATTCTCTATCACCCTCTTCATCTCTTATTCTATATCAAAAACAAAAATAAAAAAATTTCACATATATTTTGTGTGTGCCCATATGCTTGTACGTTATTAAGAAAATAAACTATGTACATTTTCTCATGAAATAGCGTAAATATTCTTAAAAAAATAATACTTGGTTACCATTTTACTTGAAAAATGAAACACGTGTGAATCTACCTACCTCCCAGGCCCCAGCCCACCACCCTCTCTCTTCCAGTCTCTCTCTCTCACTCTCTCTCTCACCTCGTCCGTCACATACAATAATCAATGAATCAAACTAGTAAACTTTGTACAGCGCCAACAAAATATTAAAAAACTAATTTAAAAAAATAACAAAAAAAAAAGTCGCACTCAGTGAGCTAACTACCTCGCGCCACGTGACCAGCTCATCGCGCCCTCCTTCCCCTCTCTCTCTTTGGTAGCAACCTCTCCATCTCCGACCCCCCAAACCCCTCTCTCCCCTCTCCCCTCTCCCCTTTCTCTCTGTATCTCTCTCTATATAATTTCTCCCTCCATCCAATCCTTCCTAAATCCCAGCATTTTGCACTTCTCCCCAAATCCCGAATTCCACTCTCACAATCAGGTAAGCTCCAATTCCTCTCTTTATTTTTTTACTCTGGATTTTACTTGGGTTTTCCGGTGGATTAAATTAGGAGAGGTCCGCTGTTTTGTTCCGTTTCCAGGATCCCATTTCCTGTCCGGACTTCAAATTTCCCGGATTTTTATCCATTCTTTTGTTTGTTTTGCTTGATTTGTTGTATATATAGTGATTAGGATTGTTCCGGACAGATTAAGATCTGCTTCCGCTTCTCCTTTCTTGGATAATTGGGTTGTTGGGTCTTGTTTGGTTGCGGTTTGGTTGGCACATTGCGTAGGGATCTGTTTGGTAACCATATCTGCATATCTGTTTGGCATTAGGTGTGCTTTTTTTTCTAACAGAAATTTGACCAACAGATCTACCTAACTTCACCATTTGATTTGACCTGCTTACCTGTAATTGTTCTGCTAATCCTAAAACGTAATTTTCAGAACAAGAGCTATGAATTTTGTTTGGATTGTGTAATTGATGTGTGAACGCGATGAAATGAATTAGTATTTGATGGTTTGGTTTCTAATTCTGTGATCAGAAGCCGGAGGTTGCCTTGACCCGAAAACCATGGCCACCGGACAACTTTTTTCGCGCACCACTCAGGCGCTGTTCTATAACTACAAGCAGCTCCCAATCCAGCGCATGCTCGATTTTGACTTCCTTTGCGGTGTGTATCAATTTCCAATTTTGATTTCGGTCTTGGTCTTAGTTATAGTTTTTAGTTTTCGAAAAAGGTGTAAATGTAGTAACTGAGGTTTGTTACAGGGAGGGAAACACCTTCGGTTGCTGGAATCATTAACCCCGGTTCTGAGGGATTTCAGAAGCTCTTTTTCGGTCAGGAGGAAATCGCCATACCAGTGCACTCAAAGTAAGTCGCTATTCTCTCATCCTCTTCCTAGATTTCACCTTTTGTGGCTGCAAGCCACAACCTTGTGTATAATATATATGCATGGTTAATTTTAATTTTTCATAACCAAAATATTCAAATTATGTTATTAGTCAAATTGTCATTCTTGATCTATTGTTTCGAGATTATCTGACCGTCATGTTGATAACTGTTGCAGCATTGAAGCATCTTGCGCTGCTCATCCTACTGCCGATGTCTTCATTAACTTTGCTTCATACAGAAGGTCAGTGATCATTCTATTAGTATCTTGGAGTGCGAAACTTCTATGATTGTACCTAACGATGAATATATGTTGATATATCTGCAGTGCTGCCGCTTCTTCCATGGCTGCTCTGAAGCAACCAACCATTAGAGTTGTTGCAATCATTGCTGAAGGTGTTCCTGAGTCAGACACTAAGCAGTTGATTGCATATGCACGGGCAAACAACAAGGTTAGACAATTGATGCAAAGTCATCTTAATTTCACTGACTTGGAGAATGAATTGGCGATACTAACTTTAATCATCGTATCTTTTGTAGGTTGTCATTGGCCCAGCTACTGTTGGAGGAATTCAAGCTGGAGCTTTTAAGATCGGTGACACTGCTGGAACTATTGATAACATTATTCACTGCAAGCTATACAGGCCCGGATCTGTTGGTTTTGTCTCCAAATCTGTATGTAGCTATTCCAGCATCCTGAACTTTCAGATAATTTGGTCATTCATAAGATTTTTAGAATGTCTATATTTAAAATGTTTAGCAAATTGGAATCGAATGCATTGATTTCTCTTCTATGCCCTTATGTTTAATGTGCCATGAGTTGCCGCATAGTTATTCAAACTCCAATTTGGTGTGCCGTGTCAAGAAAGTTCGTGTTCTAGAATTCTTACAAAAGAAATTTTTTTGGTATTGCAGGGTGGCATGTCTAATGAGTTATACAATACTGTAGCTCGTGTAACAGATGGACTTTATGAAGGTATCCACATTTGATCTGTTTAATTTTGTTTTAATAGCTGACTTAATATTTGAACAAGGTTTTAATACAATTTTGGTGTGTCTTGAAACTATTCAGGTATTGCTATTGGAGGTGATGTGTTCCCAGGTTCTACTCTTTCTGACCATGTTCTGCGGTTTAACAATATCCCCCAGGTACATTACGATTTCATTACTTCTTTTGAGGGACTGTCCACGATTTGCATGTTGTATGAGGTGCCAGTATTCTGAAACTTGACATTATGGTTTTCTGATCTTGTGCAGGTTAAACTTATTGTTGTTCTTGGAGAACTTGGCGGGAGAGACGAGTATTCTTTAGTTGAAGCTTTGAAACAGGGAAAAGTTACCAAACCAGTGGTTGCTTGGGTTAGTGGAACTTGTGCAAGGCTTTTCAAATCCGAAGTACAATTTGGTCATGCTGTAAGTTATCATCTCAGTTTCCCTTTACTAATCTCTTCCCAAGACTGTTAAGAGGGTTAAAAATTCTAATTCTTCCTTGATATCGTCTAAATTAGGGCGCAAAAAGTGGTGGTGAGATGGAATCTGCACAAGCAAAGAATCAAGCCTTGATGGATGCTGGTGCTGTTGTTCCCAGTTCATATGAAGCTCTGGAAACTGCTATCAAGGAAACATTTGAAAAACTGGTAATTACAGCATGCCTTGATAAACTGCACAAAGATTGCTTGACTGAGTTATGTAAATCCATGAGGATCTGTGGCTGACTAACATGTTTTGGTTATTTTTGCAGGTTGAGCAAGGGAAGATTGCACCAGTCAAGGAATTCAAGCCTCCACAAATCCCTGAAGATCTTAACTCTGCAATTAAGAGTGGAAAAGTTCGCGCTCCAACTCATATTATATCCACGATCTCTGATGACAGAGGTATGCATTACATTAAACAATCTTCCTGTATATGATTGATGTGTTTGATAAAGGACATCAGTTTCATTGACTTCTAATTTTAATCATTTTTGCAGGTGAGGAACCATGCTATGGTGGTGTACCTATGTCTTCCATTGTTGAGCAGGGTTATGGTGTGGGTGATGTTATCTCTCTTTTATGGTTCAAGCGCAGCCTTCCCAGTTACTGTACTAAATTTATCGAGGTAGGTTCTTATTACTATACTGCTGCTTATTTGCACTTTTTTACCCTTTTGTTTAATTTTTGTTGATTTAAAGTCTAGCTAAGCAAATTTGTGTATACTAGCTCATTCACTAATGAGTATGACATTGACATCAGATTTGCATCATGTTATGTGCCGACCATGGTCCTTGCGTCTCTGGTGCTCACAACACAATAGTAACTGCTAGGGCTGGCAAGGATCTTGTTTCCAGCCTTGTTGCAGGTAGATATATTCCCACAGAATGTTCTATCCTTTGTTATTATAAAGTTTTCTAGTTTAAGGATTAGAGATAGTTTGGTTGCGGAATACTCAAGATGAGCTTCTGAAACAGGTTTGCTCACAATTGGACCACGATTTGGTGGTGCCGTTGATGACGCTGCTCGTTACTTCAAGGATGCCTATGACAGGGTGAGCTTTATTGGGCATTTTGTGTAGTGATTTAACACTTAAACCTTAAAATGATGTTTTAACGCTAACAAGTTTTCTCCTTGCTGTGTTTTATCAGAACCTTACACCTTATGAATTCGTCGAAAGTATGAAGAAGAAGGGCATTCGTGTGCCAGGGATTGGGCACAGGTATTGAGAGTTTTCAAAGTTATACAACAGCATAATCTTGGGGTTTCAGTATATGCATTTTAGTAGCTGCATAAGAAATCTTATTGATGGTAGTTTTTGTTTCTTTGCTGTGGAAAAGGATCAAGAGAGGGGACAACAGAGATAAGAGAGTAGAGCTTCTACAAGCGTTTGCACGCACTAATTTCCCTTCTGTCAAGTACATGGAATATGCCGTACAAGTTGAAACCTACACACTCTCGAAGGCTAACAATCTGGTCCTCAACGTTGATGGCGCAATTGGAACCTTGTTCCTGGATCTTCTTGCTGGCAGTGGAATGTTCACCAAGCCAGAGATTGACGAGATTGTTGAGATTGGATATCTGAATGGGCTCTTTGTGCTGGCACGTTCTATTGGTTTGATTGGGTGAGTACTGGCTAGGATTAACTATATATATATTTTTTTTTCCGCAGATAATTGTAGGTTGTTACCTATTAAGGTACAATCAAAATCTAGATAACGACACATCAACCATCAGAACACTGATTCTACATAGGCACATATCTCCCTCCTTTACACACGCAAAGATAATGTACTTGGACTTGCTACCGTCTCTAAACAGATTAGGTGGTCCTACAGTCATATGGTCACTGATACAGATAGGACTCAATAGTTCAAGTAGTCAATTTCCGATTCGTTGGCATATACATATAGGATTAGATACCTGGCTTTGTCATTGAGGGGTAACACAAAACAACAGATTGTCCTTCATGACAATGAGGTTCACTTCCATTCGATGGAGGGTCAGATAAACAAGGGAGATAGGACATCATTTTCTGCTTTGTATATGATGCATTCCTTAGTATATCTGTAGAATATACTTTTACCTGACCGATTCTCTCTCTGATCTAAATCTCAGGCACACATTCGACCAAAAGAGGTTGAAGCAGCCCCTATACCGCCACCCATGGGAGGACGTTCTATACACCAAGTGAGAAAATATCGGATAGCAGGTGCAAAACCCGGACTACCTGCTTGCGGACGAGCATTGTTGTTTGCAAGGTTCTCAAGTCTATGATTTCGCCGGGGATGATTATTGTTCAGTTGTTAAAATAGTGTTTTGTATCGGTAATGCTGGAGCTGGTAAGTCTGTATCGAAAGTTCATAAAAAGGGAGAACCCTCGATCATTTTACTAAGCAAAAGTTATGTTTTCGCTTAAATTTCTTGGATTCACTTTCTGGTTTTAGGAGAGAAGTAGATTGTAGAGCAGCTGGGAATTGGATGTACCATGGTCCATGAATATGCGCAATTGTTCTCTCTCGAAAAAAAACGAATAAATACAAATTTGTCCCTATACATTTATGCACTGCCTTTTTCTTTCTTTATTTTTATTTTTATTAAATAAATTTCATTAACTCCTATCAAGAAAGAGAAAAAAAGTACATCAAACACGCATAAAATATAGTGAACAAACAAAAACAAGAACTTTACGAGAAAAAAACTTAACATAAACACAACCAAAAACTCATGTCGCTTTAAGCTCAATTTCTTGCCAAGCCAGACAATCTAAACCCTAAACGGATTCATAATTCTTGAATCGTGAGTACTACGGCCGCCACATGAATGAGCACCACCATCAAACAAACCGCATCTAGTCATAAAACACAATAAGTCAGCCATAACTAAATGCGGAACTTAATATAAATATTAAATCGTCATTGTTGTTCATGGACCGGACAAACCCTAATCTTTAGACTGATTTCTTAAGAGCATTTACCGGACAATCATGGAGATATTTATGCACTAATTAATTGGGATTATCTTGAGTAACTTGTGCTCGCCAGACAATGATTGGGCCATATCGTACGGACCTAAATGGACATATTTCACTATCTAACCAACAATTTTAAGTGTGATTATAATACGGTCTGATACGTCAAATGTTAAAATAAAAGTGTTGAAAATACCAAATTATATATTTTCCTGTACATTGAAAAATATCTCAGTCTAAAATCAGATGTGATGTGTGTTCCATTTCCATCAGGTACGGTCAGTAGTGAAGGATAATTCTTCGCCATAGTGTAATATTCCATTTCACTCGGATGCATGCATGGGAGTGGAAGTATAATTTTCACTGATGAAGCAAATCAGGATAAAAGCAGACGTTAGGAAAAAAAAAGAAAAAAAAAAAAAGGTAAATTATACAAAACTACTTCAACTATGGGTCGAATTACAATCTCATACCTTATGTTTAAAACATGACAATGTCATACCTTAACTTATGATTTCGTTGCAATGTCATACATCCGTTAACTTTTCTATTAATTTTTCTTTTAACTACTGACGCGGCATGAGTGGGGCCCAATATTTTGCTAATTATAATAAAAAATTAATTAATTAATAAAAAATTATTTGTTATTTATTTAACAATTAAAAATTAATTATAACAAACAACCCTTTCTCTTCCTTTTTTTTCCCAGAAACTGTGCTTTCTCCCCAGCGCCCCTTCTTCCTCCTCCGTCCCCTTCATCCTCCTCTTTAAACACAGGTTTCAGATCTTTTCTGGACCGCTTCGACTGACCCAGAGAACGGCCATTTTTCCCTCAAACTCTCCCTTCTCTCCCAACGCTCACCATCTTTTCTTCTCTGTGTTCACAGAGATGCCGAGCCCCAGAGAAAGGCCATCACCAGACCACCACCACAACCGTGTCACTTTCTCTTCTTTTCTCCCTCAACGCTCAACTCCCCAGTTTCTCTAACCTCTCATCTTCTCTGTACAACAACATAGATGAACTAAACCCTAAACCACCTCGTAGTTTTCAGATGAAAATCCATCAATTCCTGGTCAGATTGGACAAGACTTGGACCACATATCACTTCCCCTTCATCCTGAGGTTCGGATTTGAGCATGGGAGACTTGAATCTGCCTTGATTTCGTGAGAAACCAAAAGCCCAGTTTCGGGCTGACAACCTCAGGCTGTTCTCAGGCCATTATCCGACTACGACTTGGAGTAAAAAGGGTATATTTCTACTATTTGATATGTGATCTTCGTTTTGAGATAAATTTCGTGTGTTTTGGTAGAGATTTTTGGGTTAACGGAGCAGAAATTTTTCCGGCTGGCCGGTGCCCGTTTTCTGGGGCGCGTTGGGAGAGAAGGGAGATTTTGAAGGAGAGAGATTGGGATGAGGGGGCCCAAAAATTATTTGTTTATAATGAATATTAATTGTTAAATAAATAACAAATAATTTTTTATTAATTAATTAATTTTTTATTCTAATTAGCAAAATAGTGGGCCCGGCTCATGCCACGTTAAATTAACAGAAAAGTTAACGGATATATGACATTGCAACGAAATCATAAGTTGAGGTATGATATTATCATGTTTTAAACATGAGATATGAAATTGTAGTTCGACCTATAATTAAGGTAGTTTTGTATTATAATATTTTGTAGGGTTGGAAATTCAATGACTACTATATTTTATTTTTTTCTAAAATCTATTAAAAGCTTATGAAAATCAAATACCAAGGCCTTTTTTATCCATTGAGGGTATGAATGTGTTAACATAAGGTTCCGGTTAGTTTTACGCATGCAGCTTGTAACCAAGGAAGAAAATATCGATGATATCGGAAATATCGGTAGTCCGAGAACACAGAAATATCGATGGAAATATCGGTAAAATATCGATATCGATAAAAATTACATGGAAACCACGGAAATTGTAAGAAAAACTTGGAAATTTTTATTGAAACTTTGTAGGATGTTTATTTAGTCAATTATCTATTAGTTTATCACAAAAAATTGGAAGGAAATGCATTGCATGATGGATTTAACATTATCAAGTTGATTATATAGCGATCTGACAAACATTATAAGTGTAGAAAATATGTAGTAATTAATGAAAGAAGTCTAAACACACCATAATCATTTATATATAATGAATTAGTACAATAGTTTACACTTTAGTACCACATAGAGTTCCTATGAGGTTCAAATTTGTCACTATCTTCATCATCTCTATGTGTAGAATGAGTGTATTGTGAAGAGTGGTTATCAAATGATAAATCCCCAAAATAGTTTTGCATGTAATTGTTAATATGCCACCCATATGGATCCGAGATTGGTTGAGGTTGTCCATAAGAAAAATCATTTGAAGATTGAGGCTGGGATTGATTCCATGAGTCGCTCGATTCCATCCCAACAGGAATGGGATATGAAGGGTAGGGAAATGGTTGGTTATGAGTATAACCATAGTTACTACTTCCCAATCCAACAGAGTCTGAAGTTCTAGATAACGAGTCATCTTCTTGACTTGACAAAATCCCTTTGCCTCTTTCTCTGCGAGTATAGTCTTTCCCTATGGCACCAATTCCTGGTCCTGCCCGCCTACTTCCATGGTCATCATCCTGTGTTGCATGCGTGAAGTTTGCCTCACCAGTGAAGGGGCTCATATATCCGGGAGGTGGTGGTCCATAATAGTTTCCATATCCACCACCACTACCTCCAGCTCCACTACCTCCAGCTCCACTATGTCCTTCATCATTCCCACCTCCGGTGGTAGGTGAGTCTTCTGATCTTGTACTAGAGCTATCATTAGTATCAGCACGATGTTGTGGTTGTGTAGGATTGGAAAAAGGTGGAATTCCAGTGTTGCTTGGTCTTGGGTGCAAAAGTTCTTCGAAAGAGTCAGCGCTGCTAGATCCCACCTCCTCCTCTAATACTCTTTCTACATTTATCCCTTCATTACGTGCTTCTTCAGCAACTCTGGGAGCTGGGTTGCCTTCATCATCATCTAAATGAAGAGGTCTAATCCATTGAAAAAGTTGGTTACCCTCCGTATCATCATCTTCACCAACAATATCAAACACATCTAGTGGGTCACCACGGTCGACATGATCGATTTCTGCTTCCTTATCTCGAATTTGAAGCTTCATGTTGTAGTAGCAATAAACTAATTTTTCCAAGCTACTATGAGCCAACTTATTTCTTTGCTTTGTGTGTATGAGTGCAAATGTGCTCCAATTTCTTTCACAAGCAGATGAGGAAGCTGTTTGTGATAATACTTTTATTGCTAACTTTCTCACAGTTGGTGCATCGGTCCCATACATGATCCACCATTCAGCTACAATGAAAAATAATGTTGATAAGCCTAATAACTCCAACAAATTCTATTATAAACTTATAGTGAAATATGTTTATACTCACTAGGAGACATATTTGTTCGAGCAGCAACTGATGTTGGTTCTCCAAATGTTCTTCTTGCATCTTTAAACCATGTTAGCTGAATACAATAAATTGTGTTAGTTTAATCCAACAAAGTAATTATTATAATTTAAGTAATTGTGTACCTCATTTCCAAATTGGCCAACTGCTGGTGATGCAGGGTCTAATTTAGAGTATACATTATGTACAGCACGTATAAGGTTACCATCATCTCCAACACCGGGTCTGTATTGGTATCGGGGATTCAAATAATATGCTGTTCAAAGAAACACATACTCTAATAAGATAAATAATACTTATGCAACTAAAGAAATGAATTGCAAATTATGACATAATTTATACCTGCTGCATGCAAATCGTGGTATAATGTTTTATACCATCGGTCTTCAATTATTTTTACGACCCACCTTGCACCATGTTTTCTTTCCAATTCATCCTTCACTACACGCATCAACTCATATACTGCCCCCATAGTAGGATACACTTCTGTGTCAACGATCCGTAAAACTTTGTAAAGAGGTTCAAACACTTGACACACATGTTCTGTTTGACTCCAAAAAGCATGATCAAGCACTATACTTTCCACCATACGACCTGTATTTGAGCGGCTGAAATTGTGGTTGGCCCAATCGTCACTAGTGAATAGTTGCTTCAACCCTGCTTTCTTCTTGAGTAAGCTGTTTAATGCAATATAGTTGGTGGCGAATCGAGTGGTAGATGGACGAATAATTTCTCCTCTGCAAAATTCACGTATCTTTGCCAACAACTAACCGTGATTGTAAATATAATTTGTGATCGTTCTAGCTCTTTTGACCACAGTAGCAACATTCTCTCTCTTCCCCATTGCCTCAAACATAAGATCAATACAATGTGCTGCACATGATGTCCAAAACACATTATGATGCTTCATTAACTTTTTTCCAGCTTTGACAAATGCAGAACCGTTGTCGGTCACGACCTGGACAACATTATGCTCTCCCACCTCCATGATTACATCCCTCAATAATTTGTAAATATACTTGTAATTCTTTATATGGTCTGAAGCATCAACAGACTTCAAAAAAATTGTCTTTCCCTTGGAGTATACCATGAAGTTGATGATAGATAATCTGGTCGGGCCGGTCCATCCGTCACACATGATTGTGCAACCATTAGTTTCCCACTTTGACCTCAACTTGTTAACATACTCGCCAATGTCTTTATACTCCATATCCAAATATTTGTTTCTTATCTCATAGGGAGTGGGAGGTTGTACTCCAACACCGGCCTGTTGACATCCCACTACCATATTTTTGAAATGATGTGATGATGCCTTCGCAGCAGGGACATTTTCATAGATAAAGAACTTGCTAATTAGACGCCCCATTCCCTCCTTCACATTACCTCCCTTGAAATAACTCCAAACACTCTTTTGACGTGCGTTGGATGACTTATATAAACTTGGGGCTATTGGTGGTGTTGGTTGTGATTCTCTAAGACTGCCTCCCCGTCTCATTTGTGCACCACCACTTGTCCCGGAACCTTGTCCCCTATTAGGAATTTTATGAAGGTGTTCTCTTTCCCATGCTGACTGTTTGGAGGCACGTAATGCTTGTTTCAAACTGCGTCGTTCTTCAGGTCCCATGTCATCATCACATTCGTCCTCATCGTCATCATCATCACTGTCAACCGCTTGGCCATAGACTTCTCCCCGTAGCCCAGCTCGAATATTTTCCATTCCCTGTGTTATCTTTTCCTTCTGCTGTTTTTTATTTTTTAATAATGTGCTGATGAATGCCTTCACTTCTGGGGGGACATTATCTCATCGTTGGACATTTTTTGATGGATCTAATCCACTAAGATGATACTTCAGTCGTGTCACTCCGCCACTCTTCATTACCCGACCACAATATTTGCAAATTGTGCCATGTTTGTTTCCGTCTATTGGGTCTCCATGTTCCCAAGCTGGATCACGTTTACTGGACATCTTAAACGTACCTATATTTATTTTTCATTAAAATTAGACAATTATTTTTTGATAAAAATAAGAGAACCTAAATAATAAAGTTATTCTACAGAAGAATTAAATACAAAGTAAAGAAAATGATTGTAAAAAGTTAAGTAATTATACAAATAATATGGAATAATAAAACCTAATATTAATGAATAATAATCCAATTTGATAATAATTCAATTTAATGAATAATAATCCAATTTGATAAAAAATAATAATCCTAATATAAAACATGGTGATGAATAATAATCCAATTTAATGAATAATAATCCAATTTGATAATAATCCAATTTAATGAATAATCCACCAATTTGATAAAAAAAATAATCATAAAATAAAACATGGTGATGAATAATAATCCAATTTGATAATAATCCAATTTAATGAATAATCCACCAATTTGATAAAAAAAATAATCCTAAAATAAAACATGGTGATGAATAATAATCCAATTTGATAATAATCCAATTTAATGAATAATCCACCAATTTGATAAAAAAATAATCCTAATATAAAACATGGTGATGAATAATAATCCAATTTGATAATAATCCAATTTAATGAATAATCCACCAATTTGATAAAAAATAATCCTAATATAAAACATGGTGATGAATAATAATCCAATTTGATAATAATAATCCAATTTGATAATAATCCAATTTAATAAATAATCCACCACTTTGATAAAAAAATAATCCTAAATTAAAACATGGTGATGAATAATAATCCAATTTGATAATAATCCAATTTAATGAATAATCCACCACTTTGATAAAAAAAATAATCCTAAATTAAAACATGGTGATGAATAATAATCCAATTTGATAATAATAATCCAATTTGATAATAATCCAATTTAATGAATAATCCACCAATTTGATAAAAAAATTATCCTAATATAAAACATGGTGATGAATAATAATCCACTTTGATAATAATCCAATTTAATGAATAATCCACCAATTTGATAAAAAAAATTCCTAATATAAAAGAATAATAATCCAATTTGATAATAAAAAAACCTAATATAAAAGAATAATAATCCAATTTGATAATAAAAAAATTTAATATTAAAGAATAATAATCCAAGTGATAATAAAAAAACCTAATATTAATGAATAATAATCCAATTTGATAATGAAGATGGTAAGGGAAATAAAATAATAAATAATATTAAACATATTAAAATTATCCTAGGGAATAATTATACAACATTACTTAATTACTTAAAACAATTAACATTAACATTACTTAATTACTTACAAAAATTAACATGCAAGTATTAATTACTTAAAAAGATTAACATACGAGTCCACACAAATTTATTTGTTGTTGTATAAATTACAATAATATAAATTTAAGTTTGTAAACTTACCTTAAATATGGAAGCATTTGTGTTGCTTGGCTTTGGAAAGGATCTGGAATGGTTTTGAAAATGGTATGGGAAGAAGAAGAAACGAAAATTCGGTGAATGCCTCTGATACTCCACTGGATGAAAGAATGTAAGTATATAACAGACATTGACACTGTTTTTCATGTGAAAGATTGTCACACGATTTCATTATGAAAGCAGTATTATTTGTTGTCCATGTTCTGAAATTGCAAAAAGTTCTTTGGCTCATTGGATCAGAGAGGTAGACATAGGTTTGGAATGATTTGGTTTTGAATAATTTGGAGCATTGGATGCTTTTTTTTTCTTACACGCCACCACTCAGACAGTCAAAAAGACTGAAAAACTCACACTCCACCACACACACACTTCGAGACCCCCCACACCACACCACACACGCACACCACACACGTACACCATACACGGAGCTCAGTCTATCTCTCGATCTTTCATTTCCCACTCCACTACCATATTCTCGAATCCTCTCAATCTCTCTCTTCTCTCTTCTCTCTCTCTGAGGTCGGTCTGAGCCTTCGTTCTCACCGAGAACTTCTCAGTCTTCTCCCTCCCTTCCCCCTTCTCCAGTTCTTCCACACACACACAGAGACATCATCTCTCGAATCTCGATCCTCCTCGTCTGTGTCTCCGTGTCTCCCTGTCTCCCTCTGCTCCTCCCATCTCACCCGCCCTAAACCCAGCCGTCGACACCACTCCATAACCGCCTTCCTTCTAAACCACCTTGATCCATGGAGATCGACCGGAAATCATCGTAGTCCAAGTCGTCGACACCACTGAGGAGCACGACGTTGTCCCAGCCGTCTTGGATTCGTGAGGAAGACGATGTTCCCAGGCTCCTACTTCTCTTCTTCTCGGCTTTTACTTTAAATTTTTGTACAGATTTCAATCTTTCTGCATGTTGCACCTTTGTTGTACTGAAATTGATTTTAGGGATTTAGGAATTAGGGTTTCTATTTTTGTACAGATTGCGATTTATCTGCATGTTGCTTGATTTTTGTACTGAAATCGATTTTAGGGATTTAGGAATTAGGGATTCAGTCAGTTCATTTGCTTTGAATCCGAATTTGGGGATTTAGGGATTCGGTTCATTTGCTTTGATTTTTGTACTGAAATCGTTCTTCTCGGCTTGTAAACATGTTGATTTTTGTACTGAAATCGATTTTAGGGAATCCTGTATTGTAGATTCAGTTCATTTGCTTTGAATTAGAATTTGGGGATTTAGGGTTTCGGATTATTTGCTCCGGCTGTGTTCTCCGATGATTCCTTACCAAATATCGCGATAGTTTCGAAAATATCGCGATATTATCGATATTATCGATAATATCGCGATATTCTGCCGAAAACAAGTTGGATAGTTAATAAAATATCGGGGTCCCAAAAAAACGATAATATCGACGATATTTCGCCGATATTATCGATATTTTCTTCACTGCTTGTAACTCAAGTAGTTAAAACTATTTTTTTTGTATTTATGTTTCGGTAATTGATTCATCAGACATCAAATATCTATTATAAAAATATAATAAGGTGACAACATAATGAGAAACTTTTTGGTGTATTTGAAACGTTGTCTCGTAGGGTTAAAACACTGTCCATTCATATTAAAACACGTGAAATAGTACATTATACGACAAGTATTTAAAAAACACATTCCCCAACATTATTTATCATCTATCATCAAAATTAACACTCATTATTTCAATTTGAGTGCCCAAAGTAAAAAATGAGTTGGCATACGTATAGGTTTAATATCTTTAATTGAGACGTAATTGAGACGCAGTATAAACCGATAAAAGTTGGAAGTGTAATAAACAATTTTATTGCCTCTGTGGATGCTTTTGTTGGAACAAGACTTTTATTCTACGTGTACATTCGAGCTCATTTAATGTAACCTTACTGTCATGGACAAGGATTGTCTGCTCTCCCATTTTCGGTGTCCTCCTGTTTTGTGTGGTCACGGTTAAGCCACGTTAACATTATATATATATATATTTTTTATAGAGATAATAAGATAAAAATAAATAGTAATATAAAATGTTGACGTGGTTTAACCGTGACCACACAAACAGGAGGGCACGAGAGGGCATCAGAAGTAGGAGGGCATACAATCCTTGTCCTACTGTCATATGATAAATATTTTCTCAAATATTAATAACTTTTCATCACAAATAGAAAAATGAATAATTTTACGGATTCTATAGACTCCAACGAGACAATGTTTTCTGTTCAATATACTCTTTGTAATTTTATGTGTGTAACACCCGCCCCAAATTTAAATTGTATTTTCACTAAGTTTGAGTTTATCTTGCTTTTAAAATGATTTTTGGATCTTAATTTGTGAGCCCAAGGGACCCACCCCTGATTTCTGTCCCCAGCCTCTCATCTCTCTTCTCTCCCTGTTCTCTCTTTCCCGTATCTCTCTCCATTTCTCTGCATTTCTCTCCCTCTCTTCAGATAATCCCGCACGCACGCAGAGACCCGCATGCTTGGAGAAGCCATCTCCATCACCATCTCGTCCTGCTCTCTCTCTCCCTCTCGTTCCCGCGACCCCAGAAAACCGGAAAAAGAGCTCCGGCGAGATTTCTCGTCCCTTCGATTTGGGTAAGCCTCGGGACACTTGAAATCTTCTCTATTTCGTCCTTGAATCTTGCTGGAATGACTTTTAAATGAGATTATTTCTTGATTTTGGAGGTTTTTAGGACGAAACCACCACGGGTGTAGGCACACCCATCTCCGGCGACTTTCGAGAGAATTTCCGGCCAAACCACGGCGAGTTGGCCGGTGTGCAAGGTATCAATCTCTTCGTCTCGCTGAGTACTACAACTTTCTTTTTTGTTTCACCCAATTTCGTTGAGTATTGAAGAAGTTATATCCATTTGAATCTTACCCAGTTTCCGGCGAGTCCGACGTCTTTCGAGGCGTTTTCCGGACAAACCACGGTGAGTTAGACGTCATGTGAGGTACCATTCTCTTCGTCTCTTCGAGGGCTACAACTTTCGTTTTTGTCTCGCTTGATTTCGTTAAGTAATGACAAAGTTATGGCCGTTTAAAGTGGGTGTGGTTTTCCGACCGATTTCTGGCTTTCTCTCCCATTGGGTCCGGCGACCCACCAAAACCCAAGCCCTTTGGGCTTTCTCTGCCGAGCCCAACCCCTTTGGTTGTGAGGCCTTTGGGCCTTTGTGTGTGTGTGTGTGTGTGTTGTGAGGGCTTGCCTTGTGCAGCCCGTGTGTGTGTATGTATATTTAGTGTGTGTGTGTGTGTGTGGGTTTGGGCCTAAGCCCAAACCACCCATTTTCACTCTAACCCTTTAAACCAAAAACCTTAGGACCCTAAACCCAAAACCCAATAAATCCTAATCCTAGTTAACCCAAACCTAAACCCTAATCCGGATTTCAAGCCTAAAACACGTTAGACCTAATTTGACCGTTGACCCCCGGTCAACGTTGACTTTAGGGTTGACTTTTCGGGTTTTCGTCCGGGACCCTTCTTAGGGTAATTCGACGTCTCCGTTTCCGACGTCCGTTTTCCCAAATTCAATTGCTATAATAGAGTTTTATTAATTGGACCATTTATGTGCTTAGGGGCAATTATCTGTGGTGTTCCTTCTTCGATAGGTTGCGTGGCTCTTCGGCGGCGAAGTACTGTGAGTGGACCCCTTCTAAAATGCATGTTTTATAGTAGAAATGCATACATGAAAAGCATGATTTGATGATTACGTTTTATGAAACGTTTTGTGAGATAACATGCTTACTGAGGCTACTTTGAATTATTACTATTTTTCCTATAACTCGTGTTCTTATAGAATATGGATGACGATATGATATTTAGAACATGTTTCGAACACCTCTTTATAGTATAGATGATGAATGACTTTATACTATGAAGTAGTTTTTCAATATATATATGTTCAATGGTTTTGTACTTACCTAGTGGTCCTTTCCGCTACGGGACGTAGGGATAGATTCCGGTCCGTCCCGGACGACGGTTTGGTGTTGGCATAGGGCCTGGAGTGTGTTTTCTCTGGCTATTTAGCACAGGGACGGGGAGCCGGCATGGGGCCTGAAGTGTATTTTCCTCTGACTGTCTGCTCAGAGACGGGGAGCCGGCATGGGGCCTGGGGGTTATCGGACAATTCACTAGTGATTATTATATATGAGTTATGATTTGAGATACTGCACATCATGCTAGGTTTCGGAAAACCTATGTTTATCATTATATATGTGTTTTCATAAAACTTGGGGGTTAGTACGTTGATAACTGTTTTATTATATATATATCAACTTGGTCCACTCATGTTTGTTTTGCGCCCCCTTCAGGGCTTAGAATCGAGGCATACAATCCCGGCATCCAGGCACTTCCGCATCGGCGTCTTCGAGTTCTTTTGGTGTGGGACCCATTCCTTTGTTCATCAAATTTTATATCGTTCTTTTAGTATTCTAGTTAGTCGTATGCTTTGAACACGTTCCTTAAATGCTTATTCTTTTATATTTATAAGTCTTAGTTATCCTTTATTTTCAGCAATTGCATCAATAAATGGCTTTCGTCACCCTCGGGTGTCGGCCAACACGTGCCTATCTTGGTATTCGGGGGATATCGGGATCGGGGCATGTCAATGTGTCTATCCTATACCTCTCACCAAATTAACATTATGCATTATAACAAAATATTTAAATGTTGTTGGTATAAACTTGTCCACTCAAGCCTCAAGGTAACACTTGTTAACGCTCAAAATTAAGAGGTTTACAAAGATCAATATGGTCAGTTTTTGGTGAGATCGAGACTAAAACAGTAATAACGTAACAACAACGATTAAGTGGTTCACTCTCAAAATTGGGCTACGTCTATTGTGACGATGATATATGAATTGAGACTTACAAACTAGACAGTTCGGATTGTTGAAATTCGATGTGAAGTGAGTCCCACAACTGATCCTCATTTTTTTGAAGAAAAAAAAAGCGATCACTTCCCTTGAAGGGTGTGTGTGTGTGTATTGAGAATTGGTTACAAAGAGCCCCAGAGAGCCCCAAAAGTACTAGGCTCGATTCCTTCGCCGCCTTTTCATTTAATGAATCAAGTACGTAAACACGACTTGCTAGCCGCTCTTCCATTCTTTAATCGAAATGTGATAGCAGAGTAGCATTCGTTAATGCCTAATTGCATGTATTCCTGAGCTAATATGTACTAAGCGCCTTGCTCAGCCCTGAGGTTTTAGTCTGACAATCTTTATGTCCCTTTATACTCTGCGTGGGCATCATGTGGCCAAGAGTTGGATGACTTGTTCTTGGGACTTTATGCTATAAAGTTGCGAGGATGCCAATTTGCTCCCATGGTCGAAAAGTAGTTTCCTATTTTCAAGACCATTGGTCAATATAATGCTAAAATTAGAAGGGACAATTGATTTCCTTTCCAATTATAGTTTTTCTTTATTAGATCTTGGGGGAAGGAACCTGAGTGGAATTGAATCTGATGGTGGTGCAAGAACATTAAAATAATCCCAACTTAAATTGATAAAAATAAAATACGAAAAAAGTAAATAAGAAATAGAAAAATATAGGGGCAGGAGAATCAAAATTATTGTCATCGGGCCAAACTCCCAAAACGCACAAGACCACCAATCGAATAATGGCCTCCATGTTTTATTCTCTCACCACCAATAATGCAAAACCAAAAATCCAGAAACAAATACAGTTCAGTTAAAAACAAAGAAGAAAGAAAGTGTCCTTCTCTCCTTTCCCAGTTCTCTCTCTACCCAGAACCCGACAAAACAAAAAAGAATATCAACCCAAAACCAGCTTTTTCCCATCTCTGAATTAAACCACATAAATAATTAAGGACCACCATCGAAAGCCACAAGCTTTCCTATTTTTTAAGCAAAAAGTCACAAGCTTTCACTCTGATCGGCTTCGAATTTTCATGGGGTTTTTCAATTTACCACTTTTTTCTAATTTTTAGCGAATTTAGGACCAACCCAGTAAGAATTGAGTCAAACGGGGAGGACCCAAGTCAGCAGAAATGGCGTCAGGAGCTCAGTCGTCGGGCACGAGCAATATCAAGGCTCACCACAACACGGAGTCTGTGAGCAAAGCCATTGCTCAGTACACTGTAGATGCTCGGCTGCACGCCGTGTTCGAGCGGTCCGGGGAGTCCGGCAAGCCGTTCGACTACTCGCAGAGCATGAAAAGCACCAAAGATTCCGTCCCGGAGCAGCAGATTACGGCGTACCTGTCGAAGATTCAGAGGGGCGGCCATGTCCAACCTTTTGGGTGCATGATGGCCGTGGACGAAGCCACTTTCGGAGTCATTGCGTATAGCGAGAACGCACGCGACATGCTCGACCTAACACCGCAGTCAGTGCCGATCCTTGAAAAGCCGGAGATTCTCACAATTGGGACCGACGTCCGCACGCTATTCACACCGTCGAGCGCGGTGTTGCTGGAGAAGGCATTTGGGGCTCGGGAGATAACCCTTTTGAACCCGATTTGGATCCACTCTAAGATTTCTGGAAAGCCCTTTTACGCAATTTTGCATAGGATTGATGTTGGGGTCGTGATTGATTTGGAGCCTGCGAGAACAGAAGACCCTGCGCTGTCGATTGCCGGCGCGGTGCAGTCGCAGAAGCTGGCGGTGAGGGCGATTTCGCAGCTGCAGTCGCTGCCGGGCGGCGACATTAAGCTTTTGTGTGACACTGTGGTAGAGAGTGTGAGGGAGCTTACTGGCTATGACAGAGTTATGGTTTATAAGTTTCACGAGGATGAGCATGGTGAGGTTGTGGCTGAGAGTAAAAGGCCTGACTTGGACCCGTACCTTGGGCTGCACTACCCGGCCACGGATATACCACAGGCGTCAAGGTTCTTGTTCAAGCAGAACCGGGCTCGAATGATAGTAGATTGTCACGCCAAGCCGGTTCATGTGATTCAGGATGAAGGGCTGATGCAGCCTTTGTGCTTGGTTGGATCCACACTAAGAGCCCCACATGGTTGCCATTCCCAGTACATGGCTAATATGGGATCCATTGCGTCATTGGCGTTGGCGGTAATCATCAATGGAAACGACGAGGAAGCTCTTGGTGGGAGAAATTCAATGAGATTATGGGGCCTGGTTGTTTGCCATCACACCTCTGCTCGGTGCATTCCATTTCCGCTTCGGTATGCTTGTGAGTTTTTAATGCAGGCCTTTGGACTTCAATTGAATATGGAATTACAATTGGCTTCACAAATGTCTGAGAAACATGTTTTAAGGACACAGACTCTGTTGTGTGATATGCTTCTGCGTGATACCCCAACTGGAATTGTTACTCAAAGACCTAGTATAATGAACCTTGTGAAATGTGATGGGGCTGCACTCTACTACCAAGGGAACTACTACCCTCTTGGTGTGACGCCCACCGAAGCCCAGATAAAGGACATTGTGGAATGGTTGTTGGCTTTCCATGGAAGTTCAACTGGTTTGAGTACAGATAGTTTGGCTGATGCTGGGTACCCTGGAGCTGCCTCTCTTGGTGATGCAGTTTGTGGAATGGCGGCTGCTTATATTACTAAAAGGGATTTTCTGTTCTGGTTCCGATCCCACACTGGGAAAGAGATCAAATGGGGTGGAGCAAAGCATCATCCAGAGGACAAGGATGATGGGCAGAGGATGCATCCACGCTCTTCATTCAAAGCGTTTTTGGAAGTGGTTAAAAGCCGGAGCTTGCCATGGGAGAATGCAGAAATGGATGCAATACACTCTTTGCAGATTATTTTGCGTGACTCATTTAAGAACACAGAGACAAACAATACAAATGCTGTTATGCGGGCCCAGCTTGGCGATCTGGAGTTTCAAGGGATCAATGAGCTCAGCTCCGTAGCAAGAGAAATGGTTAGGTTGATAGAGACTGCAACTGCTCCCATACTTGCTGTCGATGTTAATGGCTGTATAAATGGGTGGAATGCAAAGGTTGCAGAGTTGACCGGTCTCTCAGTTGAGGAAGCTACCGGGAAGTCCTTGGTTCACGATCTCGTTTACAAAGAATCTGAAGAAATTGTTGAAAAACTTCTAACCCGCGCTTTAAAAGGTAGTCTTTTTGTACCTAATGTCTTTATACCTCTTTAATTTGGGAGTCTATTAATGCGGTGTTATTGACATTTTTTCCCAGTATGTTCTCAATATCAGTGATAATTAAAACAAAAAAGTTTGTTGCCAATCGTTGTCAACATAAAACTGATGCATGAAGATTGTATGTCAAATTTTGAAATTCTTTGTGTAAATCCTTGAATGGCACATGATAAAGTCATAGTAATTTTGGCTTACTTCAAGTGCCGTGTAAACTTCACTGAGACGATTTGTTGTGATGACTAGATACCTTCTAATTAATTAAGCTTCACTGGAAAGATCCAAATATGTTAGCCTTAAATTAGCAATGTATTGTAGTTATCACTTGTATTGCGTTGTCTTAATAATGCAATTCTATCTGCAAGAGAGACTTAGGTCATTACTTGTTCTCCCTTGCAACTTTAACTGGCCAATTAGGTGATTGCTCAGTAGCAATGCAACAAGGACAGAACATGAGTGCTGATGTACCATATTGGTATGAATTTTGGAATGTTACCTTAAAACAACAAAAGGAGCATACCAGTAATGCCAGTATGGCTTATTATGGAAAAATACGGGGCTAAACACCTAATTGACTATTTATTGGTTGCTGGCCTTAAATCTCAAACCTTCTTCTTCTAATTTGAATATTTTTAGAGTGTGGAGACTCCCTGTCACCAACTGATGTTTCCCTGGTATTCTTTGTCATTCGGGCCTGCGGGCCTCCTTGGTTTTGCTTTGTTTTAGGCCTCGTGCCTTTGTTTGTACGTTGTTTCTCCTTTTGGGTTGTAGTTTCGGTAACCTTGAATGAATCTGAATTTCCAAAAAAGAAAAGAAAGATACGGGGCAAACCAGCTTTTATTTTTTAAAATATATTTTTGTTTAATAATTGATGATTTGAGTGACATGCTTAATATTTACTTTGAAAGCAAGTCTATTTCTGTATAAGATTGAATTCGGAATTTTCCTTGGGAGGTATCGGGAAGGATTCTACTACAATAGTTTTATCAATGCAGGTGAAGAAGATAAGAATGTCGAAATCAAAATGAGGACATTTGGCCCAGAGCATGATAACAAGCCTGTCTTCATAGTGGTTAATGCTTGCTCTAGCAAGGATTACGCTAATAACATAGTTGGAGTTTGCTTTGTTGGTCAGGACGTTACTGGTCAAAAAGTAATAATGGACAAATTCATAAAAATACAAGGTGATTACAAAGCCATTGTTCATAGCCCCAATCCTTTGATCCCTCCCATATTTGCTTCAGATGATAACACATGTTGCTCGGAATGGAACACTGCCATGGAAAAGCTCACTGGGTGGAGCCAGGGAGAAATCCTTGGAAAAATGTTGGTTGGAGAGGTCTTCGGCAGTTGCTGTCGAATCAAGGGTCCAGATGCTATGACAAAATTCATGATTGTCTTGCACAATGCCATTGGAGGGCAAGACACAGACAAATTCCCCTTTTCGTTCTTTGACCGGAATGGGAAATATGTACAAGCTCTCTTGACAGCAAATAAGAGGGTGGATACAGAAGGTCAGGTTATTGGAGCTTTCTGCTTTTTGCAGATTGCTAGTCCGGAACTGCAGCAAACTCTTAAAGTACAGAGGCAACAGGAAAATGAATGTTTATCTAGGATGAAAGAATTGGCTTACATTTGCCAGGAAGTAAAAAATCCTTTAAGCGGTATACGCTTTACTAACTCACTTTTGGAGGCTACGGACTTAACTGAAGACCAAAAGCAGTTTCTGGAGACTAGTGCTGCTTGTGAGAAGCAAATTTTGAAGATTATAAAAGATGTTGATCTGGATAGCATTGACGATGGGTAAGTTTTTTGTATAAACTTATGCAATTACACGCTTAAAACTGGCACCTTAGTTCTTTCATAATTGAACTAGGAAAAACATAATTAAGTTTTCTACTTTTTTTAAATTTTGAATTAGATCATTGGAGCTTGAGAAGACAGGATTCTTACTTGGGAGCGTTATAAATGCTGTTGTTAGCCAAGTAATGTTATTGCTCAGAGAAAGAGATCTACAATTGATTCGAGATATTCCTGAAGAAATCAAAACATTGGCTGTCTATGGTGATCAAGTGAGAATTCAACAGGTCTTGGCTGATTTCTTATTGAATATGGTACGTTATGCACCCTCTCCTGAAGGCTGGGTGGAGATTCATGTTCTTCCAAGCTTGAAGAAAGTACCTGATGGAATCACTCTGGTTCATACTGAATTCAGGTATTTTGCCTTCTCACTATTAATATTTAATTAATTGGATGTCCATTGAGACGACATAATAAAGTTATGTACGCTACTTGTCCTTGCAACTTGACTTTACCTGGTGTCCTGTGGGCTCTAATTATGATCATGTTCAGTTCAACCCATATGCTATGTGCTTTGAAGAGCAAAATTATGATCATGGGCTCTTAACCAGTGACTTTGGGTCCTTATTTATCTTTACCCCATATAGAGACATTGAGTAGAATGAACTGCTGTTTTTTGCCACTGTCAGTTTGAAAATAAACTTTTAAACATCCTTCAAAAGCAAGTAAATAGATCTGAAACATATAAAATGCAGTTGATCCTGCTGTTACTTGATTTGTGCGGAATGACTTGGTTTCGTGAGTAGGAGTTAGTAATTCGAAGTTCGGTTTTGTACCTAATGTCCCTCTTACTTGGCATAGTCTAACTGGAATGATTATATGCTTCATGTTATACAATTTTAATTTCTCTGTTTCCCAGCTTTATTCATAGTAATTGCTAGTCTTGTTGGGCACTACTTGCAAATTGCGATGCTTAAAATAGACTGTTTTCTTCTTATATTTTTAATGACATGAATATTACCATTGTGATATTTAAACTACTAATTCCGTGTTTTTGGTGAAGGTTGGCATGTCCTGGCGAAGGTCTCCCTCCTCAATTAGTTCAAGACATGTTCCATAGCAGTCAATGGATGACTCAGGAAGGCCTTGGACTGAGCATGTGCACGAAGATTTTAAAGCTCATGAACGGTGAAGTCCAATATGTCAGAGAGTCAGAAAGATGTTATTTCTTAATTACTCTTGAGCTTCCTATGCCTCGGAGACCTACAAATAGTATTGACTAGGTAATCAGACTTCCAAGACTTTATAGTTTCAACAGGCTATCCACTTTATCCCCAGAACAATCTGCACGGGCACCGCCAGATTCTTTCTTTCTGTACTTAACGGAACTGAACATATTTCTTCCCACTTTAGTGAGCGGCCCAAGATTGGTGTTTGACAACACCAATTCAGATCACCAACACACTCGAGCAAGGTGTAGCAGGTAGCCTAAACGCAGTCTTATGATTTCTCTAATGCAGTTGGGCCAAATCTTTACTGCATTAGTGCGCTGCTATGTGTTATTCGTTGAAAAGGACGGAGAGGGTGCATTCGAGATAATTGTAGCGGCTTCCACGATCAAAAGCTTTTCCCCTAGTACTTTTTGGATTGGATCACATTTTTCTTCCAAGCAGGTATTGTATTCTACTTGATTACTTGTACTAAATCGTTTTCCATTACATGTTCTCAAGTGTGCACGATGAAAGTGTTTTGGTCTTTACCCCTTAAATGTATATTGCTTCTCCTGTGTAATAAAGCTGATAGTCCTCTTCTAGTTGCTGGAGTAAATGTAAACATGAATTACTGACAATGTGTTATCTAATCTAATTTTTTTCGCTATCGTTTTGATTTAAAAATGGTATTTTTCCCGACTCTTGGTGAGAATATATTCTTGGATCACCTCTGCACCACAATTTCCCTCTTTTCTCAGGCTGGATGGATTCTACAACTTGCTTATCGTCTCATCTGTCAAAATTGCCTCATATTGTTGATGCTTTAATCGGATGAGTGGATTGATGTTTGAGATGGTGATGCAGGATGGCCCGTACCCTTTGTTGTTATTTCTGTGTGCTGGAGGAGAAAAATTGCACATCTCAGTTTTATGCTTTCTCTCTTTGTGTCAGGTGATGTGAGAGACGTCAGAGATATGAGCTGTTGTAAGTTTTTCTCGTGTCGAAGGAGCTATGTTAGTTGTCGGCCGATCGTGCAGAAGAGTGTTAAATCTAGATCATAGCCATAGGTATGTTGAAGCAAAACTGGAGGCCAACTTCGAAGTTGTGTTCAAGTAGAAGGTAGAAGATGAATTAGTAGTGACGGAGGAAACTTATTTATTCTAGTCTCCACAAATAGCAGGATCAAACAGAGTCCCCCAAAAAGCCAACCCCTAAATGTTGTGTTGGCAAAGCCAACTTCTTAGGCTACGCTGCTACGTGGCAGAAGAGCAGGTTCTTAATCAATCTAATTCATCTAACTCGATAAATAAGTTAATAAAGTAAGCGTAGGTATTGAAGTCCAAGTAGATCACCACTTAAAATTATTATGGAAATGGATGTAGTTAGTATACCTAATTAAGTCAACTTGATAGGTCACCATGAGCTTATAAGAGCAAGGTTTGGTTTTAAGATAATGATATTTTAGATGGAAGGGGATTTGGGGTTGTCTTTTTGTTTTATGGTAAAGTTTTGGCACTTAATAATGGTAATAATGGAAGTGTCACTTGTTTTGTTTGCTAATGATAATATTATCCCCTCTAATTTCTAATTAGGAAAGATAATTAAGGAGATTTTGTTGCTGCTCTTTCACTCCAGAGATTGCGTGCGTGCACTCCCACCATAGTGCTTTCTAGTGCTAGAACTTTTGTTTTGGAGACAGACAGATATTGCAACTTGGTTCTTGCTTTCAAAGTTGATTGTGTCCTTTTAGAAAAATAAGAAGACAAATGTTAGCCGCCTAAACAACATAAGACACGATTTAAGCGAGGGATTTTGGAAGTTTTAAGAAATTGAGATAAAGTTATTAAGGAATGAATTACACAACATTAGATCCTCATGAATGGTATTTACAGTTTCTGCATCTAACGTTTTGTTATATGTTTTTCAATAACTTGGCATTAATTTTTTGTGATTATCAACACGAAGATTGATAACTCACATTAGTCTACACAAAAGATGAAAGCAAATATAAAAAATGAACGATTATAAGACACATGTACTATAAACACAAGCTCAAAATGGGATATTGGCAGGGGACTAGGGTAAATGAAATACTCTTGCAATTCAAAACACAAAGGAGTCTCATACTTTAAGGAGAAATACTTTGCAAATTACGCTATCAGGCACCCTTACCCAATTTTTAATATCTACAAAAAGAGTAAACAAAAACCGAATTAATAAACCTCATAGAGCTCGTTTAGGAAGTGTTTTTAAATGAATGAAATCGATTTTAAAGAATTTTTTTTTGAAACCAACGTTTAGTAAAAATGCAAGTTAATATTGATAAACTAATAAAGCACTTCAAGTGCTTTTAACCCAATTTTTTTATTTTTAGAATTGTTATTAGCACTTCAAAAATTTTATTTTGCACTCCTAACTTTCTATAATTAAAAAAAAAAAAAACACTCATGAGGAGTGCTAATAACAATATATATATATATATATATTTTATCTATAAGTACTTTCAATCATTTAAAAGCACTTCCCAAATGAGCCTAAAACCTAATCAAAACCCAATTAGTGCTTATGTGCCTTCATCCCGCCTCAACCTATACATATACATGCAATGAACTTTCAAGGTCTCAAAAGAAAGAGAACCAATAAGCAACATATATTCTTCTCCATTTATGGAGAGATTTTTCAATGTGATCGGAACACGGGGCGGTACATAATATGTCTGTAGACATCGAAATTTCGGTAAATAAATGTTGACCGATAAATCAAAGTTTCAACGCTCATGTATTACATAAATTTTACACGTAGCGTGTGACTCGACGAAAAATCGAAATGAGTTGGAAAAGTCATCAAACATGACACGTGTCAACATCTGGCAGAAACGACTTATTTCATATGGGATATTATATTCAAAATTAGGCCTTGGAAAATTCTATAAATACAAGCCCATTTCATTCATTTAAGGAGGAACCAAAATCATTAGGCAAAATTCTTGAAGCTCTGAAGCTCTGAAACTCCGAAGCTCTCAAGCATCCAGGTTCCCGAAGAATCAAGAAAGCTCTCTTCGTTCTTCGTTCTTCGTTCTTCGTTCATCGTTCATCCTAAGATCAAGCCTCAACGACCCTTTGGATCAACAATCATCCACCAATTCAAGATCAAGCCCCGACGGCCCTTGAAGAAAGTGTTCTTCGTTCTTCGTTCATCGTTCTTTCAAGCCCAAGTCTCAACAGCCCCTTGAAGAAAGCGTTCATCGTTCATCAACTGTTCATCCTCAAGGATCAAGCCCCAACGGCCCCTTTGGATCGACAACATCAACAAATCCGCTCATCCGCTGTTCATCAAGCCCAAGCCCCGTCGGCCCTTGAAGAAAGCGTTCATCGTTCATCACTGTTCTTCGAGATCAAGCCCAAAAGCCCTCGAAGATCCGTTCAAGCCCAAAAGCTCTCGAAGATCCGTTCGTCACTGTTCTTCGAGTTCAAGCCCAAAAGCCCTCGGAAATCCGTTCATCACTGCTCTTCAAGATCAAGCCCAAAAGCCCTTGAAGATCCGTCAATCACCATTCTTCAAGATCAAGCCCAAAAGCCCTTGAAGATCCGTTCATCCTCGTTCATCCAAGATCAAGCCTCGACGGCCCTTGGATCAATTGCACATCCCACAAATCGACACCTTACGGAGATCGAATCAGAGGATCAAATTGAGAGAGATTGTAACCCAAAATCATCAAATACAAATATTTGTTTGTGCACGTTGTTCTTGTCTCTTTCGTTTCAGGAATTTTCCGTGTTCACAAATTGGCACGCCCGGTGGGACAATCTCTACCTCTCATCTCTTTCTCCATTCAAGGAATCCAAACACACCTCAAAGTCAATGGCATCAAGCAAAGGACAAGCCGTTCTCACAAAGGGAAGAAGCCTGAGCACTTCCGCCATGAACGGAGCATCCATTGGCGCCACAACCGCTCCTCAACATGCCACTGCAAAGTTGGTGCCACTAAAGGAGCAAGGGGAGCATCAAAGGCGCGAGTCCGTCATCAACCTGACCTCGCTGGGGGCATCGAAGCATGCTGCTGAGGCACACAAGATGACATCCCAAAGTAGCCAACGACATTCTTCGTCAGCACCCTGGACGTCTGAAGAAAAGCTGCGTCCATTGGTTGCACAAGTCATGACCATCGGCGTTACCTCCATCGAAGAACAACTGGCTCAAATGAATGAAGCGATTGCAAGGCTAACACGGAGTGTGGAAGAAAAAAACTTGCAAATCGCTACACTCGTCAGCCGACTGGAGTCACAGGACGGCGAGAAACCCGACCCAGAGGTTAATCCACTGAAGAAAGAAAACGACGAGGATGAGGAGCCTCAGGTGGAGAAAAACGATGTGAAGCCGGAGCCAGACCAAACAGCGGCACTCATGGGATTTCTTTCTATCCAGTAGCTGCAGGAGATGATCACAAACACCATCAAGGCACAATACGAAGGGAGCTCACATACCTCCTTGTTCTACTCGAAGCCTTACTCCAAGAAGATTGATGCCCTGAAGATGCCAAGGGGTTATCAACCACCAAAGTTCATGCAGTTTGATGGAAAAGGAAACCCAAAGCAGCACGTTGCACATTTCGTCGAAACTTGCAACAACGCAGGGACCGAAGGGGACTACCTCGCCAAGCAGTTTGTGCGCTCGCTGAAAGGAAACGCCTTTGAGTGGTACACGGACCTAGAGCCTGAGTCCATCAACAGCTGGGAGCAATTGGAGCGGGAATTCCTCAACCGCTTCTATAGCACCCGCCGTACTGTGAGCATGCTAGAGCTGACGAGCACAAAGCAGTGGAAGGACGAGCCAGTCATTGACTACATCAACAGATGGCGCACTCTAAGCCTCGACTGTAAAGACAGGCTCTCGGAAACCTCTTCAATCGAGATGTGCATCCAAGGCATGCAATGGGGTTTGCAATACATCCTTCAAGGCATTAAACCACGGACCTTCGAGGAATTGGCCACTCGCGCCCATGACATGGAGTTAAGCATTGCCCATCATGGGAAGAAAGAACCGATTGCCGACTACAAGAGCGACAAAGTTCTTGGGACAAAGGTGGAAAAGGCTGCATGGAAACCCACTAAGGAAGCGATGACGGTCAACACATCTCCCGTCAAAATCTCCACACGAGGCAAGGCGATTCAAACCGAAGCTTTTCGTGATCAAGAGATGCGTAGACGCACTTTGAAGGAGCTTGAAGAGAAAACTTATCCATTCCTCGACTCTGATGTGGCTGCCATATTAGAAGACTTGTTGGAAAATAAGGTGATCGGTTTGCCTGAGTGCAAACGGCCAGAAGAGATGAATCGTACCGATAGTCCAAGGTACTGTAAATTCCACCGTTTCATCAGTCATCCAACGGAAAAATGCTTCGTGCTGAAAGATCTCATCATGAAGCTGGCTCAGAAAGGAATCATCGAGCTAGATCTTGACGATATGGTGAAGTCAAACTATACCACCTTCACTTCTGGCTCTTCCGACTCAAAGTTTTCACCTCAACCGCCGGGGGCATCTTCCAAGACAAGCAAAGTTGAAGGATGGACTCAAGTCAATCCTAAGAAATTGCACAAGAAGCATACGTCTCCTCCACAAGTCCGCCAATCGGAAAGGGGGCAAAACAACTCTTGTCAACCTTCAAAGCAACATGAACGTGTTGAAGATGATGAAATTTCGACACATAGATCGTCCATCCCCATCATAATGCGCGATTTTTTGCCCGAAGACTTCTTCAATCACTCGGTCAAGGCTCCTTGCTATGAAGATTATGAGGAACGCCTTTCCAAAATTGCTTGACAAATTCACCAAAGCTCCTGGTCTGCAAGAGCCTAAACTGCATGGCACAAAGCTCCTGGTCAGTACGAGCCTAAAAGACGACAATCAAAGCTCCTGGTCCGTACGAGCCTAAAAGACGACAACCAAAGCTCCTGGCCCGCAAGAGCATAAACTGCGTACGGCACAAAAAAAAAATGTATTTGAACTACGTTATGACTTGATCTATTCTGTGGAAGGGTACGTAGGCGGCTCGAACATTCAATTTCGAGTTCAGTCATATCAAAATAAAAAAAATAAATGTTTTATTAAAGAAAGTCAATTTTATTACAAAAGAAAAAAAAAAGTGAATACATTTGTTATTATGTATTTACAAAAAAAAAAAAAAAAAAAAAAAAAAAAAATCAGAAGATGGAAGCTCTTCTCCGCACTCGGCCCACTGGGCCTTTCTCTGCTTGGCCTGCGACACCAGGATCCATGTTCGCAAACCCCACTCCCATGACTTCATTGCCGCGACGACTTGAAGACCCACCTTGACAATCACCATTTGGGCCGACTGTTGGGTCACGGGCTAGAATCCTCAAAGCCCAATTCCTCTTCACCCCCTCGCATTTTCCTCCGTTCTCTTCAGCGCCGCCGTAACCCAATTCCAGCAAACGCTGGAGCCGTGTCCGATCCTCCCGGAAAGAGAAGCTCGATCGACTTGAACGAGTGCAAGTGTACAAGGCCGAGTCGGTCGGTGAGCCCACTGGTAAAGCCGCCGTCGATGTGTCAACTCGGACTGATGACAAACGGCATTAACGACGCAGAGCACGACGAGCAAGGTCAAGGTCAAAATCAAAATCAACAGAAGGAGATTCAGATTCAGGGCTGAGCCAGGACGAGATTTCACCTCCACCGTCGGATTTGAAGCCTCGAAACTTGCGAATCTCCTCCATCTTCTTCCCGGTCGTCTGCCTGGCCATGATGTCGCTCAGCGCAACAACCATCAAACCCCTATCAACAAATTGATGACGACGATGACGAAATCGAAGTTGTGAAAGTCCCTGCCAGAGCCACTTCGTGAATTTGCTTCGAAGTTTCCTATTGAATTGGCTTCAAAAGCTGCTCATCTCCTTCTGCCCATCTGTCAAGCATCGGCATTAGCAACTTCTTCTAGCACCAGGACCTCCATCGCTGTCCTTGCACCTCAATGGAAGCTCTTGCAAGCCTCTGTGCTCTCCGTCCAAACTTCATGGTCGTGCCCTCCGTTGCTGAAGCTCCGTTGCTCTCGAACCTGCTCATCGTCCAGCGCTGCCCCTCCGCATCAAGCGGTATCCCTTGTAGCAAACAGCGACGGCAGTTTCAATAGTTCTCTCCGACGACTTCAATAAGCTTCGGCAGAGACCCCAATCCCAATCTTTCACTCTTTCCATATTTTTTGGAGCATTTGGAAACACCGTCTGGTTTGGGTCAATGGCGGTGTCGACCAGTCTCGCCGGAGCAAAGTTGGAGGCTTTAATGTCATTGTCTTTGTCAACGTCGTCCAGGGCCTCTACCGGTTCTTCTTTGGTGGGTTCTGTGAGGCCCATTAGGACTAGAAGGCTTCAAATTCAGAGAGGAGGGAGGGGCGAAGTGGCCGCTTCTTCTGATGCTTCTACCGCGGTGGTTCAGTCTGTCGATTCCAATGTCTCCGCTCTCAAGCACCATCAATACAGCTGCTCCATCCTCTCCTTTTGCCCGTCAGCTTCAGCAGCACATGGCCCATCCTCCTTCTCATTCTCTCCGACTCGACTTGGGTTTCCACCCATAAGAACAAGCGTTGCAGAGCACACTAAAAAGAAAAAAAAAATGAATGACAAAAGGTGCCTCACGCACCACGTAAAGAAAAAATAATAAAAAATAAATAAAAAGGTTTGGTGCTCCACGCACAAAAGAGTAAAAAAAATACAAAAAAATACAAAAAAAAAAAAAAATTTATGATTATGGTGGGTGTGAGCACCACCGAAAGAAAAAAAAAATTTAAAAAAATTGGATGGTGCATCTGGCACCATGGAAAAGAAAAGAAAAAAAATGATTAAAAGAAGAAATCGTGGTGGACAGCACCATGCGTAAAAAAAAAAAAAAAAAAAAAAAAACCATTTACAAATTCCATGTTCATTTAACATAGCCGTGCAAAAAAAAAAAAATGCATTGAGAGAAATAAAGTCCATTTTATTTATTTATTTGGAAATTTTACAGAAATATACATTTTTACATAAGTCAAAAAAAAAAAAAAAAAAAAAAAAAGGGTCAAATCAAATTTACAGGAAGGGATCTTCAAGGATGATAAGGTGGCGCCTCATCACTCGGCGGAACTCCAGAAAGATGAAGCACCAGAGATTGATTATCCGGAGCTTCAACACTTGGTGAAACGCCAGAGGACGAAGGCAGAAGTTGCCGCTGGAGTAACGCCACAAACTTCTGATGATCACTCTGAATCCGAACTTCGGACTCCTGCAGCTGGTCAAGCTTCTTCTTCATGCTTGTTGAGTAATTAGTTGCGAGCATGTGCAACTCTTTATTCTCGTGCCTAAGCACTCTAACCTCTTGCCGAAGACTGGCCACCTCAGCCATCAACGACTCAACCTGACGAGATCGAGCAAGAAGGCGTTGGCCCATGTTTGAAACTAAGCCTGCACATCGGACGCTGTAGGCCAGAGAATCCTGAACAGCCAGCTCATCGGACCGCCTGGAAAGTATCCTAGTGTCTCTAGGAGTGAGAAGATTTCTGGCCACCACCGAAGCGGTTGTATCGTTCATCATCATAGAATCCCCAACTGTAAGAGGACCATTGGGAGATACGAAGGACGGCTGCCAAATGTTGTTTGGAGAAGATATGTCACTATCTTCCCCGACATTCAAGTTAAGGCGACGGTCAGAAGGGCAAGACATATTTGAAGGTATGAAGAAAAAGAAATGGTCGAACAAATCAAGTTCTTAGAAGTGCAGGTAGGGAGTGTTTACAGGAGGGAGCTCAAGTGTGTTGTGGAACAAAATTAGCGTCTCTATAAAAAGAAGAAATCAAAGAGGCGCTCATCAGAAATCAAAGAGGCGTCCTCTCGCAAATCGAAGAGTCGGGGCTCTTTTCTCAAAAGACGGACTCCGTCTCAAAAGTCGGACGCCGTTCTCAAAAGTCGGGCGCCTCTCTCAAAAGACGGAGCGGTCAGGAATCACGAGGCGAGCAGTTTTTCCAGTTTTGTCGTCATTCGTCACGCGCACTGTCAGCTTTGCGGAAATTACGGGCAGCTTTGTCAGAAAGCGCGTAACTTGTACTGTTCATCCATCAACCGGCTGCCGACAGGGGTAAAGGAACAGTTTCGGTTGTGAAGAATCATTCCTATAAACGTCTACCTTCGCCATCTATTGCAAAGGCAAACCCCCTCAGCACTTCTTCATCTCCGAAAATGCATTCCCAACGAAGCCTCTCGAGTTACTCTGTGTTTCTCATTCCCTGGGATACCTTTGCAAACAAGTCATCAAGAGCTAGAGTATTTCATATCATGAAGGTTGAAAGCAAGAGTATCTCATATCATGCTTTCTCCCTGTCCTTTTCCTTGTCTTTGTGACAAGGAGAAAGCGAGCAATCAGCCAGCACTTGGTGTCAATCTTCCGATCTAAGAACCGACTGCCTGGAAATCCTTCCTGATTGCTTACCTAGCATTGCTCTTGAGTGCTCATCTTCAACTGCTGATGTACTTCCGAAGAAGACGCCACATCTGCCTGGAGAACAGATAAGGCAAGTGAAAATGATACCTTGAAGCATGTGGAGACAAGGTGCTACTTCATCTTCAAGATCAAGTCTCATTTTCCTTGCTAAGAAGTTCCCCAGCCCAGTTCAAGAATAAACCTGTGGAACGATACTTCTTCAAAAGCAAAAGTATCTCATATCATCAGAGTCAAAGGCAAAGATATCTCATGGCACGTTTTTCCTTTACCCTTGCTCTTGCTTGTGGGAAAAGGAGAAAGAAAGCAATCGGTCGGCACTTGGACAGATTGAACAAAGAAACAGACCACCACCTCTACCTCGTGCCTACCTGCCGTGCAGAAGAAACAAGCAGAGAAGAATGCAGCCTGCAGACTCAATCAACCCGACAGAAGGAGTCCGAGTTGAATCCAAGAGCTCGAGAAGCTTCAACAACATATTGACGGCACCATCGCCGAAGAACAAAGCCTCGCTGTGCAACGCTGTCAAATCGCCACCACTTCTTCGAAAGTAAGAGTATCTCATATCATCAGGGTTGCAATCACTCTGGTGGATGACTCGTTTTGACCCTCAAATTCTTGGGTCAACTCGCTAGGCGTTGTGGGCTGCACGTCCCGATTCACCACCCTTGAATCGAATCCTTAAAGATCAAGTCACCAACTGGAAGAAGAGCCCATCAATCTTGAAGATCATACCGTTGACCAAACTGCTCAGGTGTGAATTAGAAAGATTGAACAAAGAAACAGGCCGTCACCTTTACCTCGTGCCTGTTTGCCATATGTTCGAATCAACCTTCGAGATCAAGCCTCAACAGCCCTTGAAGAAGCTTCCAGCCAAAGTTCAAGATCAAGCCTCGACGGCCCTTGAGGAAATCACAAGTCCGATTCAAGATCAAGCGTCCACCACCCTTGAATCAAACCCAGTTCAAGAATAAGCCTGTGGAAAGTCAAACAATTGGAGGAAACCAGAAAATCCTCCAACCCAGTTCAAGATCAAAGCTGTGGAAAGTCAACAAGCGCAACAAAATACGTGCCGATCCATCCACTACCAAAGCCAAAGATCATCTACCACATGAAGCTCCTTGTGGTCCAATTTCAACCTTCAAGATCAAGCCTCGACGGCCCTTGAAGAAATCTCCAGCCTAATTCAAGATCAAGCCTCGATGGCCCTTGGATCGACATCTACAGTAAGGGACTTCAAAACGCATCTCCTACACGTGACAAGCACATGTATATGACGCGCCTTGAAGTGGGGGCATTTGTAGACATCGAAATTTCGGTAAATAAATGTTGACCGATAAATCAAAGTTTCAACGCTCATGTATTACATAAATTTTACACGTAGCGTGTGACTCGACGAAAAATCGAAATGAGTTGGAAAAGTCATCAAACATGACACGTGTCAACATCTGGCAGAAACGACTTATTTCATATGGGATATTATATTCAAAATTAGGCCTTGGAAAATTCTATAAATACAAGCCCATTTCATTCATTTAAGGAGGAACCAAAATCATTAGGCAAAATTCTTGAAGCTCTGAAGCTCTGAAACTCCGAAGCTCTCAAGCATCCAGGTTCCCGAAGAATCAAGAAAGCTCTCTTCGTTCTTCGTTCTTCGTTCACCGTTCATCCTAAGATCAAGCCTCAACGACCATTTGGATCAACAATCATCCACCAATTCAAGATCAAGCCCCGACGGCCCTTGAAGAAAGTGTTCTTCGTTCTTCGTTCATCGTTCTTTCAAGCCCAAGTCTCAACAGCCCATTGAAGAAAGCGTTCATCGTTCATCAACTGTTCATCCTCAAGGATCAAGCCCCAACGGCCCCTTTGGATCGACAACATCAACAAATCCGCTCATCCGCTGTTCATCAAGCCCAAGCCCCGTCGGCCCTTGAAGAAAGCGTTCATCGTTCATCACTGTTCTTCGAGATCAAGCCCAAAAGCCCTCGAAGATCCGTTCAAGCCCAAAAGCTCTCGAAGATCCGTTCGTCACTGTTCTTCGAGTTCAAGCCCAAAAGCCATCGGAAATCCGTTCATCACTGCTCTTCAAGATCAAGCCCAAAAGCCCTTGAAGATCCGTCAATCACCATTCTTCAAGATCAAGCCCAAAAGCCCTTGAAGATCCGTTCATCCTCGTTCATCCAAGATCAAGCCTCGACGACCCTTGGATCAATTGCACATCCCACAAATCGACACCTTACGGAGATCGAATCAGAGGATCAAATTGAGAGAGATTGTAACCCAAAATCATCAAATACAAATATTTGTTTGTGCACGTTGTTCTTGTCTCTTTCGTTTCAGGAATTTTCCGTGTTCACAATGTCACTATACAAATGATGGGATATGTGTGTTAAAAAGTTAATAACTTATGAGGGTTAATCTCAGTTTACTACCCTGAAGTTTCTTGGTTTTCAACATTTGGTACATGAAGTTTTTTTCATCCCAGTCGGGTACCTAAAGTCATAATTCTGGGACACTTTCATACATCCGTTAAGTTTTCTATCAGAACCTCCGTTAAATGATGACATGGCACCCACGTGGACAATGACTAAGAGCCACATGTCAATATCGGCCCACGTGGAAATTAAAAAATATTTAAAAATTAAAATTAAAAAAAAAAATTTTTGTTTACCCACCTGTCTCCTACCTTCCCCCCAACCCACCCCTCCCTCCCATCTCTACTCTACAACTCGTACCACCCTCCCTTCCATCTTTCCTCTGCAACCCACACATACTCTCACTTCTAAGGGTGGGCGCGGTGCGATTTCGAGTGAAATCGCAACCGAAATTGAAACTTTTTGAGGTGCGGTTCGGTGCGGTTTTGAAGCCAAAACCGAAATGAAACCAAACCGTTCGGTTCTGTTCGGTGTAGTTTCAAACGGTTTCGGTTTGGTTTTTGAGAAAAAAAATGTACAATTTAAAATATACACCTATTTATGCATAAGACCATCAAACCTGCATGACATCTCTACCCCTAATAGACCACTCTCCTCAGATTTAGCTTATAATTCTTGGGTGGTACGTTCTAGCCATTTGGACTTAGTTGGTGATCTTATGACAATTCTTACTATATATATCCTTGTTCGTTTTTATTTTATAATTCTTTTTTGGGTGTTATATGTTTAGGTTGAGCACCATTTTGCATTGGGCTCATTTGATCGGATGATGAAAGTAGCAAAATGGAAGAGGATGGTTGTTTCCCTAGACTCAATGACTCAATCCACCCTAATTATATTGACTATGTTCCATATGTCGGCATATGCGTGCTGCAGTACGGGAAGTTGCCAAGTATTTTCCAACAATAGTAATTAGTGGAAGGAGTAGAGATAACATGTACCAAACCTACATAAAAAACGCAGCAAAACAACAGAAAAACAACAGCAAAAAAAGCAGCTAACATGTACCAAACCTGTACCAAAACTGCAGCAAATGACAACTACTAAAATTGAGACAACATCCAAATATCCAATGCATCAATGGGTTTAAATCCTTCGCATCACATCTACTAAAATTCAACTTCATCACCAATCACAATACTTTACTACAACCCAATTGAAAAGTTAAGTTTGCCATAATACAACTAAAGTTCAAACTTCAAAGTTTCAAACAAAGTTCAATGTCAAAATGCCTTATGGCATTAGTACAACCAAAAAAAATAAATGGTACATGGAATTCAACAAAGTCTTGGTTTTCAACTTACTTTGCATCGTTTAAGTTTCAAACCTTTGCCTTTCCTTTTCATTTTGGACACTTATTCTTTGAAGGTTTAGGAGGCCTTTGAGCTTGTGAAGACCTTGCACCTTGTAAACACAAAAGGGGAGGTTCTTGTGAATTAGAACCTTGAGATTGCTTTGGATCTTGTTGTGGTTGTGGATCAAGAGTAAGAGAGGCAATGCTTGAAGCCGATTTGGTTAATTCTACACAATACAAAACATAAATATAATTGATGTTTAGTTGAAAAAAGAAAACGAAGAAAGTTCTTTTACTTCAAATGATATACTTACCTGATTCAATACTTTCATAGAACTCAATGTGGTCAATCGAAGGTGCATCATCCTCCAAAGTAATAATATTATCGCCCCTCAACCAATTTTGCATGCATATCAAGGCCTCCACCGATTTAGGAGTTAAAGAACTCCTAAAATCCGAAATCACTCGACCACTGGTGCTAAAAGCACTCTTCGATGCCACGGTCGAAACATGAATTGCAAGAATATCTTTTGCAATTGCGGCCAAGATAGGATACTTTTTACCATTCACCTTCCACCATAGGAGAATGTTAAAATACTTTGTGGACTCTTCTTTTGTAATTTGCACCAAGGGATCAAACAAATAAGAATCCACCTCATCTCCCACCACTTTCTCATCACCATCTTCAACAAAATGCATCCATTCATCAATTAGATCATCTTCTGTCATAGCCACATTATATGAGGTAGAAGAAGGTTGTGCTTGTGAATTTTCCGATTTCTTCATATATTTTCCACCTTCAACATTGAAAGCATATTCATCATAAGGGGCACACAATATATTTTTTAATTCTTTAGTTTTCAATTGTGCCTTAATGTTGGAAAGTTTCTTTCTAAAGAGTTGTGAGACATGCCTCGACTTGAACCTCGGATCTAAAACAAGTCCAATCACAATAAGAGGGTTCAATTCATGGTATGAGTCAAAATATTTTTTCATATTTTGATCTCATATCAGATGTCATTGCCTTCAATAATTGCTCCGACGGTAAACCCACTTGCATGTTGGCTTGGGATTCCAAGTTATTGATGACGGTTTCTATTTTTATGACATCATGGAGGCCGGTATGAACCGTGTGATGTGTAGAAGCACTATAATGCCCCGCCCTGATTTATTTGCTTTATTTCGGGAAATAATAATATTAGTGATAAGCCCAAACTAAACTCTGAGTTTAGTTTGCTATTATCACTAATATTATTATTTCCCGAAATAAAACAAATAAATCGGGGCGGGGTGTTACAAGCACTCACCCTCAAAGTCACATCATAGAACACCCGTAAAAACTTGACAAAAACCTCCGCCTTGGACCAATCTTCTTCCGTTGGTGGTCCAACCATTTTCCTCCCCTTAGTTTGGCAAACAATAATCACACAATCTTCATTTTTTTCATCTTCACCTTCCTTAAAGTAAGCCAATAAGGGACTTGCTTCATCATCTGCCATTGTAGCAAAGGCCTTCTTAAATTTCAAGGCTATATCCAACATAACAAATGTAGAATTCCACCGAGTAGGGCAATCAAGGCAAACCGTTGCTTTGCACGTCAATTTCACCCTATTCACGGCTTACCTAAAAAGCTCCAATCTTTGTGGAGAGCTCCTCACGAACCTCATACAATTTCTTATAGTTAATAGACCATTATTTAGCCTCTTCATCCCATGACTCACAATTATGTTGGTTATGTGAGAGATGCATCTCACATGTAAATACTTGCCACCTAGAATGACTTGTGAATTTTCCCACCTATTCATTTTCGTCATAAGTTGATCCAAAGAAACTTTATTTGCAGAAGCATTGTCCACTGTGATTGTCATAACGTTGTCTATCCCCCATTCTAACAAGTAACTTTCAATTAACTTTGCCATTGTGGTTCCATAGTGGTTAGGAATAACACAAAAGTTTATGATCATTTTGTGCATATTCCATTCATGATCAATAAAATGTGCAGTAAAAACCATATAATTGGTGTTTTGTGTGTTTGTCCAAGTGTCGGTAGTGAGACAAATTATATGGGCACTTAAGGTTTTCTTCAAATAAGCCTTCGATTCATCACACATGTTGAGAAAAGTTCTCACAAAAGTTCTTCTAGAAGGCACCTTAAACAATGGAATACCAACAACACAAAAAAGCCGAAACCTCATCTTATCAACAATACTAAATGACATCTCATCTATGACTACCATCTTGACACATACTTCTAACACACTCTCTTGTGAAAATCCAACAGCAACCAGATTGTTACCTTTATTTTTATCCCCAACCAAAACTTTTTGCTTTTTACTTCTATTCCCTTGGTAAAATTTACAATATCTTTCAATGTGGTGTCTCATGCTTGTGGTGCCATTAACTCTCAGTTCAGCTGTATAGTCACTCATATTGCTCTATTTTGGGCAATAATTACATTTAGCTCTCCTAAGTTTTACTTCGGCCAAATATTTCTCCCATTTTCATTGATTTTCGACTGTTTTTTCGTCACATAATATGTTGTAAAATGATCCCAAACCTATATACGTTTTCTTGAATCAGAGTTACTTACTTTTTCATCTTCGCCCTCACATTCTTCGCTGTCATTTTCAGGGTCACCTTCAATGCCTATTTCATTTTCCGAGTCAATTTCTATTGTCTCGTCCTCCGGCTTCTCAGGGGATTCCCCTGTAGAAGAGTAACCAAGCCCACTATGCTTGCTGGATTCTTCATATCTTGACTGAAATAAAATACGAAATGCTCATTATCTTAAATGAATGGAATGCACAGAATCTCATATGTTGCTGAAGAATATCAATTAAAATGAATCAAATGCTCAGATGTTGCAGAAGAAAACAAATTAAAAAATGAGCCTCTCAGTCCAAAAAAACCAAATTAAGCCTCTCTGACCATAAGCAATGGAAGTCAAAGATAGAAAGCCTCTACAACACACAAGCATTAAAGAAAGCCTCTCTGACCATATGTAATTATGCCATTTTATTTCAACCCTAGTTAGGGCAGTTCGGTTCAACTTCAACCTGTCAATTTGGTACCCTAATATTAATACTAATTAATAAAGTAATGTCCTAACTTTGATTAATATTAATACTAATTACTAAAGTAATGTCCTAACTTTGAACAAAACAAAAGAACTCATACACAACAGTGCTCCAATAGCACGAAAGAACCAAACCTCAAATTCTGAGAAAACTGAAGCCAATAAGGACCAAACAAAATGTGTTCCACTTCCACAAATGATTCATAATCCTTCCCCTAGCACCATTAAAAATACTCCTATTTCTCTACACCCAAAGAGAAGCAACTGCTTTGATATAGTAATATCTATGACCTCATTGCTAGTATCAGTAACAGACGATTTGCAAAACAAGAAAGAAAGAGAGGAAAAAATTCTTGAGTGGAATAAGCTGCTTAACTTCAGAGTTTTCACTGTCCTATGAGTAAGAAAAACTGCATTCATGAAAATTCTTGATTTTGCTATCACTATATAATGTGGTATGCAGAACACTCGAAGAGTCAAGAAAGTGCTAATGATATTCCAGCCCCCTCAATATGACCGATGCTCACAACAGAAATAAACATAGTTTCATCTCGTCCCATATTAAAGAATCAATGGATTTAGCATATAATGAGCTGCAAATTACCAGAAAACACTCAAACAGTTAAGGGTGGTTCCAATGTATAATGAGCTGCAAATTACCAGAAAACAGTGGAGGGTGGTTCCTAAAGAAATTAATAATTTAGAACTTAAATTGATACTTAGGTGGTACCTAATCTAGTTCCCAGTTTGATTCACAAACCCTATCCCTAAAATTAATTATAAACCCTAACCCAGTTCCCCTTTTGAATCTTTGATTCAAACAAACCCTAATTGTAAAATTAACTTAATTACAAATTATTAACTAAACTAACTAATACAAGTTCTAAATTCTTACCATATTAGCTGGAATGAAGAGCATGTGAATGATTTGCCAAATCTGTTTTGCAGAGCTTTTGATTTGCAGAGTTCAGGGCTTGCAGATGAAGGGGATATGGGGATACAAGCAGTGAGGTCGCAGAGATGCAAGCAGCCAGGTCGCACGCAGAGATGCAAGCAGTGAGTTCAGGGCATTGATGTTGACTATGGAAGAGATGAAGATGAGTTTTGAGAGAGAGATGAAGATGAGTTATAAGAAAGAGAGAAATAGACAGATGCAAGCAGTGAGGTCAAGGCACTGATGTTGAATAGTGGTGCAAAATTGGATGACTTATAGTTGAACTAATTAAAACATAACATTCAAGATATGGTGCGGTTTCGATTTCGGTTTCAGTGCGGATTTTAAAACCCAAAACCAAAACCAAACTGTTTTCTTTGCCTCGGTTTGGTTTTGAAACCGCAACCGTTTCAAAATTGCAAAACCAAACCGTTCGGTGCGGTCCGATTCGATTCTTGTTTCGATTTCAATTTTCGGTTCCAAGTGCCCACCCCTACTCACTTCTCTCCTCTGCAACCTGCACCCACCTTTCCTGCACACCCGAGCTAACAAAGTCCTGAAGAGAGAGAAGAATCGAAGCATCGAAGCAAGGTAGCCACTAGGTGCCAGTGCTAGAGTCTAGTGAAGCGGCAACGATGGCTATGAGTGCAAAAAAATCGGTTGGGGATTGCTAATTTATCAAAATTAGGGATTTGGGTCAATTGGGTGGGATTTTGTTGGGTTGGTGTGTAGGAAGGGTGGGTGTAGGTTGCAGATGAGAGAATGGAGGGTGGTGCGGTTTGCAGAGGTGAAAATGTAGGGTCTTGTGGGTTGCACAGAGAGATGGGAGGGAGGGGTGGAGGGGGGGTGAGGTAAGATACAGATGGGTAAAAAAAGTAGTTGTTTTTTTTTTTTGTATTTTTTTTTATTTTCATGCATTTTAAAAACTCTGCCCGTCCTCTCCTACCTCACATCCACCCTTCTCCCTCTTTTCGGCAAATCACCTCCCAAACCTTAATCTTCCCAATCCCCAATTTTTTACTAGAAAGTGGGTACGAGCAGAGCACCCCGGTGTAGTTTCTATCCGAGATATGCATCGACCCGACTCCATTGGTCAACTTATATGCTCCGTTCTTGAGCGCAACCGTCGTAGCCTTCCCACCTCTCTTGGTCGCTGCCGCCTTTTTCTTGCTTGCGTCCAACACCATCGTTTTCAAAGATCAACTTGCAAATCACAAAATCATCATAAAAACTCAAAAATTGCAACAATCCATATATATATACATGTATAAATATATGAAATAGGGAATTAGGGATTGAGATTAGGGAGGGACCATGGAGAAGAGAAGATGATCGGAGAAGAGATAGAGGGTGGTAGGGGAGGTCAGGTTTGGGATTGTGTTTCAAGTGGTGGGGGTATACAAATATTTGGTTGTATGTCAGGCAGGCCTGACAATTCCTGACACGACCCGATAACTCGACACGACACGACATAACATGAAATTAACAGGTGTTTGGGTCGACACGATAACGAATCGGGTCGTTATTGGGTAACCCGATAAGCACTTGTTAAGATAATAGGTTGGTTCAGGTATACACGTGGGTAACATGATACACGATAAGCAAAATATTAATTTAATAATTTTATAACCCTAAAAAAATACTATAATAATTATATATATTAATTTAACAATTTTATACCCCTAAAAACTATAATAATTAAATTTAAAAAATTGGTGACCATTGGATCGGCTGAGATTTAATCTCAGCCTTCCATTGTGCATTAGGTTGGATGCTATCCTTCTCTTCTCTCTCATTCACTCTAATCTCTCCAGTCCAGACTTACTCTCGCGCCGTCTCCTTAATCCGCATCTCTCTCGCATATCATTGCACATTTAATATTTTGTAATAGACTAGTAGTATATGGATATTTTTTTATTAGGCTTTTATTTTTAAGTGTAGATGTAGTACTTAAACGACAAATATGGTTTAATGTTTTGAAGTAATATTTATGTGGCAATGTGTGATATGTGCAAATTTAAGAAAAAACATATATTTTTCTTAACAGGTCATAACGGGTCGGGTCACTTTACCCGTTGGGTAAAGTGACCCGATCCAGGACCCGTTAAGATAACGGGTGTGACACGACACAACCCGTTAAGATAACAGGTATTACACGAAAACGACACGAACACGACAGACATGACCTGTTTGCCAGGCCTAGGTAAGAGGAGCAAAAACCGGTTCGGTTGGGTTGTGGTGGTTTTCTAGAACGGGAAGTGGAGGATTTAATAGAATTGAAGGTGATTTGGGGGAAAAAATTGAGGCTTGGGAAAATTAGGTTTCGGAAGAAAGCTCAGAATGGTTTGCGGGAGAAAGTGAAGTCGAAGAGGGGATGCGAGGTCGGAGCAGACAGCCAGATTTTTTATTTTTTTAATTTTTTTTTTGTTTTGAATTTTTTGAAATTTTGAATTTTCTTAATAGCCATGTGGACCCATATTGACATGTGTCGCCCAATCATTATCCATGTGGGCGCCACATCACTAGTTAACGGTTGATTTAACAGCAACCTTAATGGATGTATGAAAGTGTCCCAAAATTATGCCTTTAGGTACCACTCTGGGACGAAAAAAACTTCATGTATCAAATGTTGAAAATCAAGAAACTTCAGGGTAGTAAACTGAGATTAACCCAACTTATAAAATACAATTTCCCACCACTTGCATAAAAACACTTGATGAACCAATCGTGTTCTGGTTACAAAGAAAAATTTCTCCCATTTATGGTGGTAGATTGAGTTTCCCATATAGGCCCAAAAAAAGGGATCCAGATCCTCTCTTGAGCTTATATGCGGATCCAGTGGACCACATAATCGTGGTCGTTGATCCAAATCGTGCGGTTATGAATCCAAAGCTTCTCTATATGCAAATCGTGGCATGATTTCTTTCTCTTTCCTATGGAAGTGACGAATGCTCGACATGTTACTCTTCACAAAAAATTTCAATTCCAATGTGGTTGTCCGCGTTCAACAACAACAATTCCTATGTATCAGAATGCTCTTAACATGGAAGCGTCGAATTGCTTTTGACAGAAGATTTGAATTCCAAACAAAATTAAGACAAATAATTGATGAACTTAATTTGAATTTTGGTCCAAATGCAACAACCCAATTATTTAATTTTTGTTTTAATAGAGATTCTTCTTTTCTGGTTAAAAACCCCGGTCGAGTTAGAGAAAATGGAGGTTTTTTTTTTTTTTTTTTTTTTCCAGCCATGGTGGAGAATTAGAAAGCGTGGGTTAGTGACTTGGCGCAGCTAGTTGTCGGAGCCGATGCAGCAGTCTCGTTCAACATCAGTTTGATGGGGTTTTAGGGCTTATGAACCATTTGGGCGACTAAAACACGGTGCTCAAGTTCGAGATGGAGAAGCATTCCATCTGGGAAAAGAAGGAGAACATGAGAGAGAGAGAGAGAGAGAGAGAGAGAGAAGTGAAGAGAAGAAAATGACAAATTGAAGAAATAAGCTAAGAAAAAACTTGGGTACATTACACTGTACCCCCTCAAGTTTGGGGTATATTACAATCGCATACAACATCTTCAAAACATTTCACTTTCATACCTCACCTACTATTTTATTTCAATATAGTACATCCGTTACATTTTTCATCAATTGATTCGTTAAGAGCTGACGTGATGGCCACAGTTGTGCCACGTGGCAATTTTTTTATGCATTAAAAATATTATAATAATTTACCCTTAAAAAAAAAAAAACCCAAATTGAAACTCACCTTCGCACAATCCCCCACCCCTGCAAACAAACCCAGAAACCTTCCCCCCCTCCGACCCATCTCCTTATCCTCCCATCACCATCGCAGCCCCCAGACCACTCTTCCCTCTTCACCTTCCCGACCCACCTTCTCCCTCCTCCACTATTTAAATTAAAAAAAAAAAAATCAAGCAAACCCAGAAACCCATTTTCTCCCTTCCCTCCCGACCCCCATCACCTTCACTGAGCCCAAACGCCTCCACATCTGATGCTCTTCACTGCCACCATGTCCAACCTTCTCCACCTTACACTCCTCCTCCACCTACTCGCCGCAACGGGGCCCACTCCGACCACCTTCCCTTCTCTCTCCCCAGAGACCTACCCTTTTCACCGCTTGTTCGGGCCCAATCGGGATGCCTAAACCCCGTCACATAACCCTTCACATCAAATCTGAAACAAACCCACCAACCCATAAACTAAATCAGAAAGACTCACAAAAAAAATGCAAGTAAATGCAAAATAACGAGAGAGAGAAAGATGTCGGAGATAGCGAAGAAGAGGGAGGCGAGTGGTTGAGTGGCGGCGGGGGGAGGGGGCTGAGGGAAGGGAAGGAGTTGGAAGCAGGGCTTTATAAATGGTTCGGACATAAGGATTTGAGTTCCGGTTCGGCATCGTCTTCGGCGGTGGGTCTCGGCCAGATAAGGGGAGATGAAGAAAGTGGAGGAGGGATAAGGTGGGTTAGGAATGTGAAGAGGGAGGAGTGGTTTGGGGGCTGCGATGGTGATGGGGAAGGGCTACGGTGGTGATGGGAGGAGATGGAGGTGGGTCGGGGGGGGGAGGTTTATGGGTTTGTTTGCAGGGGTAGGGGGTTGCGCGAATGTGGGTTTCAATTTGGTTATTATTTTTAAGGGTAAATTATTATAATATTTTAAATGAATAAACAATTATTTTTTGCCACGTGGCACACATTTGGCAGCCACGTGGCACAGCTGTGGCAGCCATTTCAACTTTAATGGATCAATAGATGAAAAATGTAACGGAAGTACTATATTGAAATAAAATAGTAGTTGAGGTATGAAAGTAAAATGTTTTGAAGATGTTGTATGCGATTGTAATAGATCCCAAACTTGAGGAGGTACAATGTAATTTACCCAAAAAACTTTGATTTGGGAAAGAAAATTGGATTCATGACCGCACGATTTGGATCAACGGTCACAATTATGTGGTCCGCTAGATCTGCATAGATAAGCTCAGGAGAGGATTTGGATCTCAAAAAAACACTCAATTGATTAGACAACTTTTAGATTTAGACCCCAAAATTGCACTTTTCTGGTGATATGTATGAACACAAATACCTTCATACTAGCTCACAAACCTAACCTTATCCCTCCATTTTATTATTATACGGTCTCCTTTTTTTCGTAAATAAAACACACTTCTATTACCAATATTAACCAATTTAACCAAAAGACGGCTAGGGGTAAATTGGGAACTTAAATGTAGGTGAACCATAAGTCGGTCCAATAAATTATGTGGAAATTGCAAATTAAGTCATCTATGCCGCAAGTTAGCCCAATCCCAATATATATTAGGTCATCTCCAATTGAAGAAGGGCCAAATAGCTCGTTTTAGCCCTCTAGCACTCCAAGAAATTAATATTATAATGAACAGTGCATGACCATATTTCTTACAATCTCCAACCGAAGGGCCAGAGGGCCATAGGCCAAACATACCCCTGTGACAAAAAACCATCTCCAACCGAGGGCCAAATGGCTATAGTATGAAATGTGAAGAATTGAAATAAAATGAGATAAGATAATATGAAATTGTGAAAAATATATGAGAAATAATGTAGGAAAAAAAATTAGAAAAAAAAAAAGTGGACTGGGACAAAAAAAAATCCTAAACCCTAAACCCTAAAGTGGGTTAGGCAAATGGAAAAGAACAAAAAAAAGTAAAAAGAAAAAGTGGGCTGAACAAATGGAAAATAAGAAAAAAAAAAAAAAGTGCGCTAGCCAGCGGGCTGAAGATGGCCAACCGGATAGCCCTTTGGTACTTTTTTATCTCGTGCGGTCCATTAGTCTTCGGTTGGAGACGATTTTCATGTTATTTTTGACCCTTTGGTTCTCTGAATTCTTTGGTTGGAGAGGACCTTAAACCAGATTTGGACGGACCAATTTGAATCCAGAAATGAAATGACGAAAATGGACATTGCCCACTTGGAATTTATGACGTACACTACACTATTTTGCATGGACTCCAACAAACGTAGAAGGAAGGCGGCAGGATAAAAAGAGGAGTGGAAATAGTCTAATTAGACAGCCTTTTAGCGGAAAGGGAAAGCCTGGTTTAAAACCTATACGCAGCCGCTCGCGTGCGAAAGACGGCTATCGACAATTGGACTGAAAGGTGAAAACAGGAACAATAATTGGTTGGTAATTCAAATCGCGTATATGGCGCGTGGTTTATCATTTGCAGAATATAAGCATGTAATTTAACTTCTGGTCTTAATAGCAAGATTCAGGTGATGATGGGATAAAAAAAAGTGAGGGAAGAGGAGGAAACAGAAAACCGCCCGATAACGAGAGAGAGAGAGAGAGAGAGAGAGAGAGAGAGAGAGAGTGAATAAGCTAAACCTAAAAGAGGAGGAGGGGAGAGAGAGAGAGAGGAGAGAAGGTGAAGCCGTGAAGGTGAAGAAGAGGAAAGAGATCAAAAGTAGAATGTTAATATGCTGTTTGACCTCTCAAATCAGCAAGTAATTGACTGCACTTATTATACAAGCAAAGGAAAAAGAAGAGCAGTTATTGGAGAGAGAGAAAGAGAGAGAGAGATTCATCAGTCAATCCCTCTGGCTCGGTCTTATCAATTTCAATCCCCATACTTGCGTATATCTCAACTGGGTCTCCATTATTTTCAAGTTTTTGATTGGAGGAGAAGAAACCAGAGAGAACCCATGAATCTTCTTCCGTTTGAGCTCGGTTTGCTGCCATTTCCGGAACTGGGTTCTTCATTTCATTGAAGATTATCAACTGGGTTGGTGTGTTTTGGTGCAAAGCTTGAAGCTTTGGAGGTTTCTGCTTCAATGGATACTCCGCCGCCGGAGGAGCTTCTGAAAAAGATCCAAGAGCTGGAAGCAGGCCAGGCCCACCTCAAGCAGGAGATCACCAAGCTCAGGCACTCTGGGGATGTCAAATCAGAGCACCAGAGGGCCCACTCCGTCTCGCCGCAGCGCTCGAGGTTCTCGTCTGTGCCCAGAAGGAGAGTCACTGGGGTGGGCGGTGCTGCTGGTAGTGGAGGTCACGATGCGGCGGCTTGGAAGAGAGGGTCTACTTCGTTTCGGCATTCCTCACCTCTTCAGAGGGAGAGCCACAGCCATGATCCTCCCACTGGAGACAGTGGCGGTGGCGGCAGTGGAGGAAGCAGTAGCACGGGGCCTTCAGCTGTGAACTTTACTGATAGACAGTATCTGAACATACTACAGTCGATTGGGCAATCTGTGCATATATTTGATATCAATGGGATTATAATTTACTGGTAAGTAGCTCAATCAAAGTTTGGTTTTTCAGATTTTGATGTTTTTTGTCCACGTTTTTGTATTGGTAAATTTTATCTGTCATTAGCATGAATTGCTCGATATGTTTTCTTTAATATTTGTTGGATTACTGGGTGGTTATATAATTTCAACTGTGGTTGCAAACGTGAACCGTTAGGTTATTTGAATTGAGATTGACTATATATGTGGGTTTTGATGCTGAATTTCTGTTGATGAACCTAAATTGATCAACATTTGATTTTTTCGTATAAAAATTCCGTGTTTGAAGTATGGTTTGAGTGTTAGAAGGTATCAACTTGGTGCATTTGGGAAAATTGAATATTGCAGGAACAGAACTGCTGAAAATTTATATGGGTATTCTGCGGCTGAGGCCCTTGGACATAGTCCTGTTGAGCTCTTATCAGATCCTCAAGACTACGGTGTCGCAAACAATATAATAAACCGTGTCACCAAGGGGGAGAGCTGGACCGGGCAGTTCCCTGTCAAGACCAAAACTGGGGAGAGGTTTACGGCCTTTGTAACAAATACTCCATTCTATGATGATGATGGCACTTTTATTGGGATTATTTGCATGTCAAGTGATATCCGGCCTTTTCAAGAAATGAAGATTGCAATGTCAGGAGGAAAGCCCCCAGAATCAGATTCAAGCTACAGCCGGTCTAGAGCTTGTGTTACAGCTAAACTTGGCCTTGATCCTCAGCAGCCTCTACAAAATGCTATTGCATCAAAAATAACACATTTGGTTAGTCTTATAGTTTCCATGTTTCTTTGATTTATTATTCACTAGTGTGTCCTGATTGTTAGAGTCCTGAAACAGGCGTCCAAAATGAGCAACAAAGTAAAATCGAGAATTCGGGTGGGAGAAAACAACATAGATCACGAAGGTGAGGGCGATTGTCATCGTTCTGATCATGGTTCAGATTGTGTTCTCTCTGATCATAGGGAGGATGTGAATTCAAGTTGTGCTACCACACCTAGAGGAGATTTGCCCCCGTCTCCTTTCGGAGTATTCTCCCATATTGATGAAAAGTCTCCAGGAAAACCCTCCAGAGATTCTGGCGATGAGAGTAAAGGAAAACCTTCGATCCAGAGGATGATATCCTCGAAAGCAGAAGCATGGATGGGTAAGAAAGGGATAACATGGCCATGGAAAGGAAATGAGCGAGAAGAGCCAGAGACTAAGAGCACTCGTTTTGTTTCGCCTTGGTTGCCTAACGAACATGAGAATGATTCAGTTCATCAGAAGAATTATTTTGGTTCAAAACCAGAAAGTCAGGTGAATGAAAATAACCGGACTACAAATAATGAGGCCTCAGGATCCTGGACCTCCTCATTTAATGTTAACAGCACAAGCAGTGCCAGTAGCTGTGGAAGTACCAGCAGCAGTGCTGTGAATAAGGTGGATGGAGACACTGACAGTCTGGACTACGAAATCTTGTGGGAAGACTTGATAATTGGAGAACAAGTTGGGCAAGGTAATCAGACCTGTCATGCTTCTGAAGTATTGATTTCTTTATTTCTGGAAACTGTTTAATTGATGTCGGTAAAGCATGTCTGTAATCACCCAAATGAACAAAGGTGATTAAGTGAATCGTCCAATATATGTTTGATCTTTCCCAAATCATGTACTGTTTTCTTTGAATCATTAATGACACGGGTAAAGGACTAATAAATTTCCAAAATATCCATCTAATGTCCATTTTTTCAGTAGGTAGAATTGGTCATTTTGACCAAACAAAAGTTCTCTTGAACTTATGCTCCTTTCTCTTGTGAGTTTATGCTTTTATGGTTTGATTGGTTGAATTTCATCCTGACATGTATTTGCTGTTTTCCTCCATTATGCAGGATCATGTGGAACCGTATACCATGGTCTGTGGTATGGATCAGTATGTTCTTTTACTCTGGTTAACTTTCACTCTACATGGATGCCCACAAAATAGTTCCAGATTTAACTGAAATGATATGGTCAAGTGATGATTTCCATTTACTCGTATTTTCAAAGAAAAAGAAAAAAGATAGTAAAAGAATTCCAATTACCCTACTGAAAGACAAAATGCAGTTCAATTTGCAAGCAGTGAAAAAAAAAGAGCTCCGGAAATGTCTTCATAATCATAGGGGTTTCATGCCTACATGTTATGCATAAATCATGAAATTGGATGAAATGCCATACATACCACTCAAAGTCTATGATACGGGTGTTGTCTTGATCAAACCATAATTTTGCAGAATAAATGAGCGACTCATTTATCCACACGATCTAGGTGTAATATTGATGATGCATGTGGGATGTTTATCGCCTTTAGATTATGGAATGTGAGGAATATTAGGAGTAATTTGAGCGTATATTTTTCATGTGTGGTTTAATGGTTTCTTTGCTCTTACAGGATGTTGCTGTCAAGGTATTCTCCTGGCAAGAATATTCAGAAGATGTGATATTTTCCTTCAGACAAGAGGTGTGTTTTCTAGCTGCTAAGGATTTGTACTTGCTTATGTACTTGGGAAGTAGATGAGAGTTTGACTGGAATGTTTGAAATATAAACTTTTGGAGATTTCTCTTGAAGCCTGTGGGATTATGTTTGAAATACTGTTAAAATATTTCTCTTACTTTTTTTTTTCCTTTATGGTTAATTTTGCGATTGTTATTCATTTTGTTCAATAATGATGTCACAATATGGTATTGTTTATCAAGGTGTCTCTCATGAAAAGGCTTCGACATCCAAATGTTCTGCTTTTTATGGGAGCTGTGACTTCACCTCAGCGTCTCTGCATCGTAACAGAGTTCCTCCCTCGGTTGGTTCTGAACTTCCCTTTCTGAAATATCTATCATTACCAGTATTTAAATTTAGGTTTATCATTTCAACGAATGTATAAGTGTTTTTAGCATATTTTCTTTGTAAAGTACTTCTGAGCAGACTGTGCCTTTCGTATCAATATTTTTTTTGATGCAGTGGAAGTTTGTTTCACTTACTACAAAGGAACACATCAAAACTATATTGGAGGCGACGTGTTCATATGGCGATAGATATAGTGAGTATTGAGTAATAGTACGAAAATGATAGATGTAGTGCCCCCAACCCCTTTCTCACTACCTTAAACCATTTCACAGGCACGAGGCATGAATTATCTTCATCATTTCAACCCACCTATCATTCATCGAGATCTGAAGTCTTCAAATCTCCTTGTTGATAAGAACTGGACTGTTAAGGTCTGTTATCGGTCACGTTTCTATTTCTTAAATCTTTCACCATGAGTTTTTTCTTCTTGTGCTTTGACAGCAGTTTGATCAAGTTAAAGCACAATGAACTGTTTGATGTTACCTTAACAGGTTGGTGATTTTGGTCTTTCACGTCTTAAGCACGATACATTTCTCACAACCAAGACTGGGAAGGGCACGGTATTTCAGCTCACACCACTATATCCTCTTTACGAATTATAGTAAAGCAGTCAGTCTAAATGTTACTACATGAGGTTCTCACATAAATATGCCAACTTTCTCATTTGTAGCCTCAATGGATGGCACCGGAAGTTCTACGTAATGAACCCTCAGACGAGAAGTATGTTGTAATTGTTCATCTAGCATATTACCCTTAAAAGCGTCCTTGTCCTTGTACGGCTTCTCTAAACTAAACTCGTCTCTCTTCGTGATGTTTGGAACTTGGGACGCACACAGGTCTGATATATACAGCTATGGGGTGATATTGTGGGAGCTTGCTACTGAGAAGATCCCTTGGGATAATCTGAACTCAATGCAGGTATTGTTTTCTTTGCGAAAAAACTCTTGGTAGTATCTTTTCAAATATGTTGCGTGCGCATATGAACAGCAATTTATTTGGGGTACTTGTAGGTGATTGGAGCTGTAGGGTTCATGGACCAAAGGTTAGAGATCCCAAAGGACGTGGACCCGCAATGGACTTGTTTAATTGAGAGCTGCTGGCAGAGGTAGTAATTCTTTCCATGCTTCTTGGTTCATTTCCAAGTTGAATTTTTTTAGTTTCCTTCTTTGTGAAAACTGTAAACTGAAAACAAAATAGTTATTGAACGACAACCCTTTTAACTTTTTAAGAATCAAATGTTGGTAAAACGGCTAATGTGCTGATGTTCCAACTTCTTCAATGAAAACCAGTGATGCAGCTTCCAGGCCAACATTTCAACAACTGCTGGAGAAGCTCAAAGACCTGCAGAGACAATACACTCTTCAGTTCCAAGCAGCGCGTACCGCCACGGGTGATAACACCCCGAAAGAATTGTAGCCCCTCCCGCGTGAGCTCTGTGTGCATTAGGGTTTTCACCACTTCCATATCTCCTACCAAATTGTGGATGAATTTGTAACGAGCTGCAGACATCCCACAAACGGCATGCCGTATTGGAGCCACAAAGTTGGAAAGTCAGATGGCAGAAACGGCATGGCGTATTAGGATGGTTGATGGGTGGGTGTAGCGCGACGCGGAGCGTCATGTCGGTTGGATTGGATGACATGATAATGTCACCAGTTTTTGTGATTTATAAAAAATGTTGTACAAAATATGAGAAAAAGAAAAGAAAAGAGTAAAAATACTTTGGCAGTGAGTTATTCATTTGAGTAAATAGAGTGATCAATCTCTCTTTGCATTATTTACCTTCTCTTTTTACTTCTACTTTTTCTTTTAACATTTTTAGATGGAGTAAACTGCCGATTTGCCCCCTGAACTATCACCCAACTTTCGATTTGCCCCCTGAACTTTTTAATTGGAAAATTAAGGACTTAAACTAATTTTTTTGGCCAATTTGCCCCCTGATGTTAATTTTTCATTTATTCCATCCAAATTTCTGTTAAATGGAAGCATATGCACAACATGTGTTGGTAGTTCGGTCACTTCATTCTTTAAAATAATTGAAAACCTTAGATTTCTAAAATATAAACCTATGCAAATATGTGTGATTCTATAGCTTTTTTGTCTAAAGGTCTAGTGAAATGACGCTTTTGTCCACAAATGAGAGTTATGTGGTTTGCACATGATAAGAGTTAACGTTAATTTGGATGAGATTTATGAAAAACTAACGGTAGGGGGGACATCGGCCAAAAAAATTAGTTTAAGTCCTTAATTTTCTAATTAAAAAGTTCAGGGGGCAAATCGAAAGTTGGGTGATAGTTCAGGGGGCAAATCGGCAGTTTACTCTTTTTAGATGGGATGATGATCTCATTAATTTATTGGGTGTTTATTATTAGGCGCTAAAATAGTTCAAGTTGCAAGGAGCTTGTAGCTTAGTCGGTTATCCATCCTTGCATTGTACCGAGGGCTTGTGTTGGACTCCCCCTCCCCCAATACCGCTTGTATCCAAAAAAGAAATAAATCTAAGTCAACTGATGCCAACAATTTATCCTAACAACTCACAATACAACAATGTAATTGTAATTCCATATCCGAAAGCATTGAAGAAGCAAAATTTGAAGGAAAAGAAACCCAAATCTTATCATATTGATTTTCCCAAGGGTGATTCATTTTCTAGCGAAGCAAGTGTCGAATGGCAGCGACGGCATCGCCTTTGTGCTCCCGCAAGGTCCTCTCGGCAACCTTCTTGTCCAACTCTAGCTCATTTGCAATTATGTCAACGTCACCGGCATTGATCTTCACTGCAGCCAATTCCTTCTCCCTGTAATGTGTAAAGAAAAAAGCTTTACAATACGAGCATAAGATGCAGTTACTACACTTCACAATATCGAAAATATAAATTTACTACTGCCTCACCTTCAGTTCCGTCCAAAACCCCAAATCAAGTCAACAAATTTATACAAATTCCGCGACGACTATCGTTAATGTTAGTGAGAAACAGTTCAAGAAACGAACTATATAAAATGTAATTCCTCACCTACCGACTAGTAAGTATTAATGTCGGGTGCAATAACAGTCAGCGTTCAGCTTTTTTCTCTTCAAATTGGTGATTTTTAAGTGCATCTAACCATTATTTTCGCAAGGGCTTGTAACTCACTTGGTTAAGAGCATTCCACTCGAGGTCCCGAGTTCAATTTTCCCCTCTCAATTATCGCTTGTATATTATAAACTATTGCTTTCAAACCCTTACTATTCAGTAACCAAAAAAAAAAAAAAATCCAATCTTTTAATAGCATATGAATCAAGCTAGATAATAAGTAAGCCAATATTGAAAAATTTGATAGATAAAAAACTTAGAGCGAATTGGAATATACCGACCTCAATCGCATAGCATTCCAGTCGGCTTCGGAGGAGGCCGCGATGGAAGCCATGGCCTCCTGGACGCGGGTGGAATCAAGCTGTCGATCCTCCACGCGGTCGGTGAGCTTATCGAAGGCTTTGCTCTGCTGCTGCAAGTCCTTGGAGTCCACCACCATCTCGACTCCTTCTTCTCCACCTCCCTCCATTTTTGTGGTTCTGATTTCGATTGCGGTTTCTTCGTGTGCTTCTCGCAGTCCAGAAACTGAAATTTGAAACCCCCTTTTGTTTTTCTGAATGAATTTGGTAAAAACCCTAGCTTTTGCTCTCTTTTGAGAATTGAAGACTTGGCGAATGGTGGTGGCTGAGAATTGGGGACCGAAGACCATGTCAATAGTGGGCTAGAATTTGGGAATGGCCCAACAAGAATTAGATTGGGTAATTAAAGCCTGTATTAGGTGCAAAATCATTTGGATATTTACTAATAGATGACTCTCTGATGATCTCCAATCGAAAGGGCTAAATATAACTCCGTCAAGAATTATAGTCTTGCAAAATATTATTTTTAAATGAATAGTATCAGACCATATTCATATACGATCTCCAATCGAATGGGCTAAACATAGCCCCTCAATTATTTATTAGTTTTAAGTTTATACTTTAAATTTATTAATTAATTGAACTAAAATACCCTTATATGTTTTCAAATCTAGCCGTTGGATTTGAATTAATTATTGTAACTGAGGAGCTGGGCTCCAAAAAAGAGGCTAAGAGGAGGGTTATATTTAGCTAGCCTGATACCCTTTGGCCAAATAATAGTACGGTAGACTCTATAGAAATATAGCCAAGTTTTCAGTTGGTGATGAAATTTTTTTAAAAAATCAAGTTTTTTTTTTTATTGTTGAACCTTTAATCCTCTCCATATGGCCTAATTAAATGTCCTTAACGTGCTAGGGCTATAAAGACTGTCATGCCTTATATAATGTAGCATGCTTAGTGGTTGAGCACAGAGCGGGTGGGACACCACAGGGACAGACAGTGGCAGGGACTACGTACAAAATTCTGTTCCACCGGCTAATTATGATTATTTGTCAGAATGAGGTTTGAATTTTGCACCATTTCATTAATCATGTTTCGTAGAAATTAGTCCACAACTTAAGCATCCAACTGCATGCATTTATGTTATAGTGTTCTTCCTGAACTACAGTACTGTACTCCATGCTTGCTTGCACCACTATAAATATTCGATGCTCGTTACCCAAATTTATCAAACCAAACAATTCACGATACCCGTTTCCTATATATCGATCTCTCTTTAATTTATTTGTTATTGGGGGAAACATGGGGAAGTTTTCTAAGTTTGTTGGGTTGTTTGCTGGGATGTTTGTAGTGGTGCTAGCAATAGCTGAGTGTCGTAAGATTGAGAAAGAAACATTTTCTGAAGGCCTAGGAGGTGGTTTAGGTGGTGGTGCTGGTGGGGGATTTGGTGGTGGTGTAGGAGGTGGAGGCGGTGCAGGTGGCGGTGCTGGTGGTGGCTTGGGAGGTGGTGCAGGTGGCGGTGCTGGTGGTGGCTTGGGAGGTGGTGCTGGGGCTGGTGCCGGAGGTGGAGTTGGCGGTGGAAGTGGAGGTGGTGCTGGTGGGGGCTTTGGAGGTGGCAAAGGTGGCGGTGTAGGAGGTGGATTCGGGGGTGGTGCCGGAGGTGGGGTTGGTGGTGGAAGTGGAGGTGGTGCTGGTGGGGGATTTGGTGGTGGCAAAGGCGGCGGTGTAGGAGGTGGATCTGGGGGTGGTGTTGGAGGTGGAGTTGGTGGTGGAAGCGGAGGTGGTGTTGGAGGCGGAGTTGGTGGTGGAAGAGGAGGTGGTGTAGGCGGAGGCGCTGGGGGAGGTGCAGGTGGTGGTGTTGGAGGAGGAGTTGGTGGCGGAGGTGGTGCCGGTGGAGGCATTGGGGGTGGTGCAGGTGGTGGTGTTGGAGGAGGAGTTGGCGGTGGAGGTGGTGCCGGTGGAGGTGCTGGTGGAGGCTTTGGGGGTGGCAAAGGTGGCGGTGTTGGAGGAGGAGTTGGCGGTGGAGGTGGTGCCGGTGGAGGTGCTGGTGGAGGCTTTGGGGGTGGCAAAGGTGGCGGTGTTGGAGGAGGAGTTGGCGGTGGAGGTGGTGCCGGTGGAGGTGCTGGTGAAGGCTTTGGGGGTGGCAAAGGTGGCGGTGTTGGAGGAGGAGTTGGCGGTGGAGGTGGTGCCGGTGGAGGTGCTGGTGGAGGCTTTGGGGGTGGCAAAGGTGGCGGTGTTGGAGGAGGAGTTGGTGGCGGTGCTGGTGGAGGGATTGGTGGTGGAGTTTAACTCCCAAATTTAGCTATAGGCTATACCTAGCTAATGCTATCATGCAAAGTGGTACGTGTAAGATTCCATGCATGGAAATTGTATTACCTTCTACTAGAGAATAAATGAAGGCATGTAACGTGCCTAGGTATTACCTTTTGTTGAAGAGGGGAGTGCAAATATCCCATTTATGTGATGAAATGCTACTGCATCATTAAGATTAAACAAAGATATGGTCAGGTCCTCATGTGCACTTCCAATTTCACACTTTTCTTTCCTCTCCTGGACCCCAAGCAACAACATTAGCATTCTGTGCAAACACTTTGTTCTCAAATTTTCTAACTTCGGCACAACCGAATTGTTGAATACCATAATTTCCTTAAACTATCCGTATTCATAGAAACACGATAATTCATGGAAAGATCAAATTTCTCATGATTAAACAACAATGTTTGAACAGTTACTGACATCGTACAATGTCAAGGAGTTTGGTAATTCTATCCAAATTCACCTAATATACTGACCACAGAAGGCTGACAATCTGAATTGACAATGTTAACACATAAGAAATATTATTTTTCTTGACATGCAGTAGTCCATCAGATTGTAGCATTGATTGGATTTGGACAGAATTATATACCTGAATGTTATTTTGATTAATACAACATGCGGTTTACATTTTGTAGGGAAAGAAACTTATCAATCAAACATATGATCGCCTCTTGCACTCATCACTGTAAGCTCGGCCCCCTCGGCACATAAATTAATTTACAGCCAAACTGGCAGCCATTCCTGGCCATTGATGAAGTCGATAGACAAGAAGGGTGCAACTTCTTTTTCGGTGAGTTGTCTCGCCCATTCGGCACGCCCTGTAGCCTCAGCTCCTGGCCCTTTGCACTTGTACTCGGCATGGTATAAGTTTCTGCAGATTTCATTTTATTCACAACAAATCAAATCATAAATTTAATTGGAATATTTTTTTAATGCAAACATGTGTGTTTGATCAATTATTTAGGTGCATGTTTCTTACTCAGTTCCGCCGGAATAGCTCCAGTTGGTCCATCCTTGTGGCACGACGGTCTTCGAGAGGTACATGTTTGCATAAATCACTCTGGAGAAGGCACCCTTTGCCCTACCTAGGTACACACTGTCACCAACACCATAGAGCTTGCCTTTGTTAAAAACAAATCCACTGTTCTCCTTCTCAGTCTCTCTATTTTGAGCTGTCACGGACCCCTTGATCGACACCCTCTTGTCTCCGATAACAAAGACCTCGCAGCTCTGCATGCATGGATGCATCCATGATTAATTAATTAGTCCAATCTATGATTTTTTGGAGCGCTAATAACAAGTTTCAAAATTAATTATGAAGGTAATGAAGTATAGTATTACTTACGTGGAAGACAGATCTACCACGGCCAAAGATGAAGTCAATGGAGCCCTGGATGTAACAATTATCATAGTAATGTCTGCCCTTGTAATCGAAGAGGGTGTTATGGGTACTGTAAAATCCACAATGGTAGAATGCAACTTTGTCTGCAGCTACAAATGCTGCAACTGACTGGTTCTGCGAGGTGTAAGCCACACCGGTCGGGGCCTCATTCTGCACAACGTTGCATAATTTATATATGAGACCTATAAACGTCATTTATGTATATAGGGATCCGGAATGTTCACGCCAAGTTATGTTGCTAGATTGCAATTCTAAACCGTTGATGGTATGTTAATTCATATTAACATTTGTTTGGCAATATAAATCGGCAAGAAAACATTGCCGTGCTCAATAATTTTTAAATATACAAATATACAAAAAAAGAAAATGAAGATGAACCTTGAAGCTGATCCCGAAGGCAATGAAATTGGGAGCTTCGACACTGAAAGTAGCAGATTCGACATTGTCCGAAGAGCTTTGTGACCAAACAATGGCGGACCTGCCCTTCCCATTTCCTCTCATGAATATGTAGGGCTTATTACGTGGTATGATCACCTTTTCTCTGCCAGCCAAAACATGTATCCATTAGATAACATGCATAATTAAACTTGTGAATTATTCATAGCTAGTTTTGCTTTAATTTCACAATTCACCGAGTAATTAATTGATGGTTCAGTTACCTGTACACTCCTTTCCTAACATGGATGATGATCCATTGCTTATTGCCTTCAGGAACAGCATCAATGGCTGCTTGAACAGATGTGAAATCTCCCTTGCCGTTGATGTCAACCTTAAGCGTGCGGTTCGTGTGAATCTTCTGAGTCAATAAGGGGGAATCTATTACCTTTTGTGCGGTCAAGCCATGAACAACATTCGTGAGAGTTACTGAGGTGAAAAAAATGATTGCAAAGGTTATGAATGTTGTGGACGAAGACCAAGCCATGTTTCTAGGGAGAAACACAATCTGCAGTTCGGGTGAATTAATAATGTTCACCTAGGGGGGATTTTTTTTGTGAGGCAATGAGGTTCTCAAAGTGAAGGGGGGCTTTTATTCATTTACGGGTGCGGTTGTTTGGAAAAATTGAGTGTACATGACAAATTGAAGCTGGAAGTCAATTGGCTAACAAGATTCTAACTATTTTAGAGGGCCGGCCGTTGGGTTAATTTCAATTATTTTTGTTTTTCATGAGCAATGCAAGATAGCCGGTTATTGTGCTCTCTAAAACGAAAAGAGATACAAACACAAACAAAAATATCCCCCGTTATATATGAGTTATAACTCTAAAATAAGTGTTTCAGAAGAATTTTGCGATGCTGACTCGGATTGTTTATGTTAAAATTTTGTTGTGCAATTATAAGACACGTCTTGAAGCTTAATAAGGAAAATATATTTTCATTTGTCACTTTTAATATAGGGGTGTGATATCCACACACCCTATTTTACTTCTCACACACCTTTTTAATTTTCGGCTGTCGGATCGGATGAATTGAAGAAGATCAATGGACATAAATTATTAAGGGGTGTGAGAAGTAAAATGGGGTGTGTGGATAGCACACCCCTTAATATATTGTCATTCTTTGAGCGGAATCAGGATGATGACTAAGTATGATCGTACTACAATTTTTTTCTTCTGTTTTAGCGTATGAACATATCGTACACAAAACTGCATGTCCACACCATTAATGTTACACGTTAAAAAAATGAATAGTATAGCGTGACTAGGAATGGGCAAATACCCATTGGTTATGAGTAACCGTGGTTATCTGCCCATTTAAATTTGACGGTTACGGTTATGGGTAACCATTTAGATAAATAAACGGTTATGGGTATAACCGTTTACCCGTGAAATTTAAATAGGCGGTTATGAGTATTACCCGCGGTTATAAATGGGTACCCATTTAACCATTTATTTTAATATATGTAAAACTAAAAAAAAAAAAAGTTTCTAGTTAAGTTTAGTATCCCGAGACATATTTGGTTATAAATGGCCATAATATATATATGTATATATATGCCTCACTTGAGAGAAAATTATAGTTGATAGAACGGGCCAATGTTTAATATATGTGATTGAATGTGCTAAAACATTAGAGTGTTCAACAGTTTTGTTTTTTGGAGTCTTTTGGAATTTTGGCCAATTCAAGATCATGATTACCTTGAGCTTTTAAAAACATATTATTGTCGGCTGATACGTACCTATATATATATATATATATATGTGTATATATATTTAATTGGCCTCGAGTTTTCAATAAGTATTTGACCCAAAAATTAGAAATCAATTAAATGGCTTGGATCGATGAACATATGTTTCTAAATAAAAATCCAAATATTTATCAAATTAGCTTATTAGCAGACTGATGCGTACTTACATACATATATATATATATGTATGTATGTATGTATACAAGAATATTAAATAACATACAACCATGTATGATTTTTGTAATAGATTGACCGTCAAATAATTGGGAGACATCACATATATTCATAAATAATATTGCCGTTAATACAAAAATTCATGTTAAATGTATTTATAACGATATTTAATTGTTAGAAAAAGAAAATTATGACAAATTTCTTTTTAATTTTCAAGTTGTTAAAAAAATAGGTAGACGGGTGAAAAAAAAAGAGTAAACGGGTTAAAAATGGGTAAACGGGTACGCGGTTATGATTAAAGGGGTATGCGGTTATGGGTAAATGGGTATGGTTAACCGTTTATAAACGATTATGGGTATGAGTATACCCGTTTATGTAAATACCCAACGGGTAAACGGTTATGCGGGTAAAAACTTAAACGGTTATGAGTAAATAACAGCGGTTACCCGCCCGCCATAACCGTTGTTCATCCCTAAGCGTGACGACGTTATTTGGGTGAAGATTAATGGGCTCGCGTAAACCCTTTAAATCTGTCCAAATCATTGAGAACTGAATATTGCATTCATAATGCAAGTTTACCATGATCAGGTGAACAGAAAGTATGCTACATTACACTTGTATTGCACCAAACCCTTTTGTATTTGTTAGATTAGGATGATGCGACGGACCGTCTTTTTAGGTCATATTTGTAGACAATATAATGTAACTGTTGATGATTATGTTCTTTCTTTAAATCACTAAAAATGAAATCCAATCAACAACCGACACATCATATAGTTTACAAAATATAGTATAAAAAGATGATCTCTTATTGTTTTTTGAAAGACAAAGCATGGTCGTGGACTTTTGCTAGGTGTGGGATTTTACTGCGTCAACAAATGTCCGAGCTCCCTATGTTAATATTTGTTTGTATATATGCTATCGTAGTTTAAGATCAATATATGTCTGCAGTCCATATATATATAGCACTGTTCTAAAAATCCCCGCCTAGCGCCGCCTAGGCCCCGCCTAGGCGCTAGGCGGTTGGTCACCGCCCCGATTAATGCCTAGGCGTTTGAAAATTAATAAAGGGCGCCTAGACCAATTGAGGCGCCCGCCTAGAATGCCTAGTCCGCCCAGACCCCCCTAGGCACCTGCCTAGGTTGCGACTCACTTTGATAGAAAATAGATAACTTTCAATTTGCATTTAATTTTTTTCAATAAATTGTAAGAGACTTGTTGAATACTTAAATGGGCACACACTATATGCTTGTTCCCCATGTTTTCATTATGTTCCAATACTTTATAATACATATGTCATTCTATTTTGTAGTTTATGATGAAATTATATATATTTTAAGTATAAACAGACCCTTATTTACACGAAATATAATGGATTTACTTATATCTGCCTAGTCCGCCTAGGCGCCCGCCTAGAACCCGCCTAGCCGCCTAGGCGCTAGGCCCTAGCCCGCCGCCCGACTAGCGCCTAGCGTCTTTTAGAACCTTGATATATAGTGATTGTTTATAAAATAAGATACCATTGGGAAAAGGCTTAAGGCTTATACGTGGCTGTATATATAAATGTGTAGATGGGTCCTGCATGCATACAACATTCTAAGAAGTCCAGTTTGCATAAATGGTTCTGGTAGTTTTTCCGGATTTTCCCACATCTAATTTGTTAATTTATTACTTCTGCATTTTCATCTTAGTAGTTTTGTTTTGTTTCTTTATGTTCAATTCGTTTACTAATCAGTTGATGTTTTCATCCGTTTTGTGAATAATATCATTGATGCACTTTGACAAAGTGAAGATCAGACAACGTTAATCTTAAAGAAGGATATTGGAATATGTGAGAATGTGAAGGTAAGATGGTCCCACATTGGTGAAAGAAGAAACCTTATAAGAATGTATAAGAGGTTGGACTACTCCTCATATTGCAAATTTGTTTTAGGGTGGAACCCAATTTTCTTCATGATATCAGAGCTCCATATTGGAATCCCAACTTCCAGAAGTATGAGAAAATCTCAAAGATTTAATTGAATAATTAGGGTAAATTACATAAAACTACCTCAATTATTAGGCCAGTCACAGTTTCATACCCCATCTTTAAAAAATGTCAATGTCATACCTCATCTTATAATTTGTTACAATTTCATATTTTCCGTCAGTTTGTCTGTCAATGCTTCCGTTAAATAATGACGTGGCTTGAGACGGAACCCACTTTCAATTCCAACCAAATTAAAAAATTAACTAAATATTAAAAAAATAATAATAAAGGTTTTTTATATTAGCACCCCACATTAAAATTTAATATTAAATAACTTATTTACCCCACTATTGTGACGACCCCCCTAATTGACGATTATGCCCTTATTGGCAAGTGACGTGGACGTATTCTTATCGCTTTCATTTTATTTCTCGCTGTCGCATTTAAATTGTACACGCTAGTACGAGTGGGAGTATATTTTAAAGTGTAAAAATATCTACTTCGGATAGATTTCGATTTCCTTTTACTGTAGGAAATCCGAAATCATATCCCTTGGATTCCGTTTTTATCCTACCCGTGCATCCCCTCCATTATTTACTCAACCAATCCCATCTATTCTTGCACCCTATCAGAAAAGCATCCCATCATTCTCTCTCTCTCTCTTTTCCCTCTCCCTCGCCGAGTTTCTTCTTCTTCATTTCTGCAACCTTCACAAAAACACACCAAAACTCACAAACGTGGAAAACAAACTACACCATTGTGATCATCTCAGTCCCACGATCACAACCATGTCCTTGAAATCTAGTGTAGACGAGTTTTGACTCACCAACTTGGAAGGTCGACTCGGCGAGTTCGACATATCGATTTTCAGGCCATTCATGGCCTAGGTAAGCCTTGAGAAACCCTTAAAACCTTCATTTCACTTCTATGGGTTGTTATTGATCTCTTGTTTGTGTCTTGAACGTATGGTTTTACCTAGAAAACTTGATAAGAAGGAACCTGCACGTTTTTCAGTCAAGGACCGTGACCATTTGGTCACTTTCAACCCATTTTTCAGGTCAACCTCGACCGCATCTGGGCTCCTACTAGGTACAAACTTGTTCTCTACATTCCTAACTTCAAAATGGCTTTTGAATCACTGAGTTTGGTTAAGTAACGAGTTAGAAATCAACTCTGGAAGTTGGGAAGAAAATTTCAGTTTTCTGGAAAATTTCAACCGTTGTCGTTTGGCCACTTTCAGGCCAAATTTCTGAACAACACGGACCATATTTGAACTTTCTGTGAAATGGGATGGATACATCACATTCCTAGCTTTAATTTGGCTTTTGTAGAAGTGATTTTGGTTGAGAATCGAGCTCGTTAGGAGCCCTGGAAGTTGGCCAAAAAATCTGCAAAACTGCGGAAAATCGCGAGGAAATCAAGTGCACTGTACTCGCGGGCGCGTGGGGCACGCGTGGGCATTTGTGCAGCCCCTTTGGGTGGCGCGTGAGGGCGCGTCTGGCCTCTGGCCGGCGTGTGGTCGACACGTGTGTGTTCGTGTCGTCGAGTAGATCGATTTCATATATTTAAACCCTAGGTTTGAGCAAACTATGGGGGTTTTATTTAGGTTTCCGTTATGTGCTTTAATTAATGTTATTTTAGTTATTTCACATATAGGGGAAACTTATCCCGAGGATTTACGAGGCCAAGTTAGGCTCGGGGGCTACGACCCAGTGACATACTTGTGAGTTGGCAATTTGTTTTTATACCTATACATATTATAGTTTCCATAAATGCGTATTTACTTCATTTTACGCCTATATTGCCTAGTATCATTAATGTGATATGAATTGTGATAAATGCTGCTATATGGTTGTGATATTACTGTCATGGCATTCATACATATTTGTACATGCTAATCTTGCTGCACCCGGTGTTAGTACTCGCCCCAGGGCCAGGGCCAGTCCTTCACGTGTATATTCACATTCGCACCGTTCGCTCACCTTGGATCCAAGTTAGGTGCCAGTCCTGTCGGGTAGATTGCATTAGGCAATCCGACTTGTATGTGATGTGCTTCTGCACCAATCTTCACGTGATCGTAGTACTAGAGCATATTGATTACACCCAGTCCTGTTCGTGTCAGAAATTATCTGTTCGAACTTGTGTGTTAGCTTAGATGGATGAGCACTTAGTTATAGTTGATTATCACATGATTATTACCATGGCATTTGATACATCATTACTTGGCATATTCTTGGTTATATTACTGCTATAATATTATCGAATTATCGTTTATATACCTGAGTAGTATGTTTTAAGGAAACTATACTTGTTTTACCGCGAGGAGTTAGTATTTTAAAAGTTAAAGGTTTTCTTTTAAGCATTGTTTTGCTTACCCACTCAACTTTGTTTTTCGCCCCTCCAAGACCTAGATAGCTGTACTATTTGTGGCACTCGAGGAATTCCGGCAGTTCTGACATTTCCTTCTGTTTTAGATGTACGGACTTATCACTATTATGTAATAAGTGTACTTTGGTTGTTTTGACTACTTTTCTGTAGTCTCACTGTCTATTACACTCTGAATAATTGTAGTGGGTTCATCCCACGATTGCGCACTCTTTCACTGTTTAGTCCTAATTAGTTTTAATTTTATTCACTTTTTGCATCACTTACCCTTATGGTTACGTCACCTCACGGTGATGGCCATCATGCTTCGACCTTTCTAGGTCGGGGTGTGTCAACTATGTAATGACAATTTTGACCTTATTAGGTTTTAAAAAAAATAAAAATTTCTAAATATACCTCAAATCACTTTTAGCGTATTATTTATCTTCTCAACTATCAAAACCTCCATTGTTGAATAAAACCCTAACCAATGAAACTACAAACATGTTGATTGAGAACAATTGTTTTTGACGAATGAAACATGAAATCGATGTTTCGGAAGCTTAACAAGAGGTAAGACTTCATATTTTTCATTGTTTTAGTGATTTCGATGACATCGATAATTATTTAATCTTGCGTTTGCTGTATTATTTAAACTTCTATATTCATATTCATCTTTAAGGGATCACAATGAGAGTTAACATGAAATCCCCTTCCCTTTGCCCGTCCAAGAATTTTTTTCTCCAATTTCTCAGTGTTTGGAAGTAATGGGTACCAATGTTTTCCAAGTGCTCCACACTGCAAAAATGAAGTTCGTGAAAGTCAAAACAAAAATTGGGTACCACGAAGTTAAACCTAACAATGAAGCCATTGTTGATGTTACCCTACCTAGCAAATCATCATTCGGCAAACTAAACGTTTAGATGATTTGAAATCTTTCGGCAAATGTTCAAATGGTTAGATTTAGTCCGTAAAAATTAAAAATGAGTGTTATAAGATTTGAGAAATGTGGGGTGTATAGAAAATGTGGAATGTATGCACAAAATATAAGGTGTATATTGAGAATGTGGGGTGTGGGGTATTATGGAAAAGTACTTGGGGTGTATTAAGATAATTTTTAAGTGAAAAAGCAAATGTGGGGTGTATTAAGTATGTGAGGTTTATTCAACAATTTGTGGGATGCTAATATAATAAGCCATAATAAAAAATAAAATAAAAAAACACCAAACCCACACCCAGATCCCCTTCATTCCCCCTCACTTCTCTGCAACTCCCTCTCTGCGAGTCCCGCCCTCTCTTCCTCCATCACCACCTCTACTGCCCTGACGACAATCTCTAGCCATATGCCCAGGCTTACCGCAACTATAACACCCATCGCCACCGGCACCACCTCCATTCTTCCTATCATCGCCTCTCCATCCACCTCCAAATCCAGAACCGCCACCACCGCCACTGCGGCCCCCAGAGCAACCGAAGGTCTCATTCTTGTTATCGACCAACGGCGCGCCGTTAGGTCTTGTCACATCGACTGCTTTGGTCTTGTCGTCATCACCGAAGTCGATAAAGAACTCGACGGACTCTCCCTCCGCGACGGTACGGAAACCGTTGGATCTGATCTACGACTGGTGGACAAAGAGGTCATCGCCTCCGTCGTCGGGAGTGATGAAGCCGTAGCCCTTGACGTCGTTGAACCACCTCACCTTCCCGGTCGATCTCTCATCCACCATGGTAAAAGGTTAAGATTCTATGGATTTATTCGAGGGTTTGAAAACGATATACAGAGAGAGAATGACTGTGATTATATAGAGGAGAGACAGAGGAAGAGATAGAGAGAGACAGAGAGAGAAGAGTTGCAATGAAGGCAACGACAAATCTAAGGATGAATAGTAAAAGTATTTATTAATTTGTATTTATATAAAATGAAGTGATTATATAGAGTTGCAGTGAGGGTGATGGGTGTGTAGGAGGGGGAGGGGGAGGAGCGCGGAGGTGGAGATGGAGGAAGAGAGGGCGGGAGTTGCAGAGAAGTGAGGGGGAAGGAAGGGGATCTGGGTTTTTTTTTTATATTTTTTTTATATTTAGTTAATTTTTTAAGGGTAAATATCAGTTTACTACCTTCATGTTTCGTGGTTTTCAACATTTAGTACATCAAGTTTTTTTTGTCCCAGAGTCATACCTAAAGTGTAAATTTGGGACAGTTTCATACATCCGTTAGTCAAACTGTTAAGTCTCCCGTTAATTGATAACGTGGCACCCATGTGGACAATGACTGAGTGCTACGTGTCAATAGGGGCCCACTTGAATATTAAAAAAATTTAAAAATTTAAAATACAAAATTAAAAAAAAAAATCCCCTCCCGTCTCCTACCTCCCCCATCCCCCTCCATTCCTTCCTCTGCAACCTGTACCTCCCTCCCTTCCCTCTCACCTCTGCAACCCGCAACACCTCCACCATTCCTCTGGACACCACCACCTCCTCCACCATTCCTTTCCCAAGCCTCGCGAGACCAAAATCGCCCCCAACCCTCCTCATTTTCATTACCGAGAAGCAATAAAAAACCAAAACAATAAAATTCAAAACTTTCCCACAAAAGGAAATTTCCCGAAAATCCCATCTTACGGAATCGGTACTTCCGAAACACGAGAAGGAAGAGGAACTCAACTAACCCATAGCTTCCGTACTGCAATCACACACAAAGACAATCGTAGATGGAAGACCAACACCAAAATCGAACCCGAAAAGATAATTGAAGTCGGAGGACTGGAAATTGGAGCAGCAAGACAGAGAAAGAAAGATCGAACCTGAGGATGAACTAAGAGGCCAGGGTGGTAGAGAGAATGCTGCTGGAGAATAGTATGTTGCATCAGAGCTTGTTGTTGCTGTTGCTGCTTTAGCTTCTGGTGCTACATTTCTTTTGTGATTCTTCGAAAAAGTCGGGGTTTTGCCGAGAAATTTAAGGGTTAGGGTTTGAGCAGAGGGCCTCAGAGAGAGAAGAAAAATTATGGGTCTCGGGTTTGCAAAATCGTTAGACAAAAATGGAAAATGGCATTGTCTCCAGGGTCGGGGGAGATTTTGGTTTTGTAGGGTTTGGGGACGGGTCGGCTGTGGACCGCCAACGACGAGGGTTGGGGTGCAGGAGAAAGAGGATGAAGAAGATGGTAGGGGGTTAGGAGAGGAATGGTGGATGAAGTGGTGGTGTGGAGAGGAATGGTGGAGGTGTTGCGGGTTGCAGATGAGAAATGGAATGGAGGGAGGTGCGGGTTACAGAGGAAGGAAGAGAGGGATGGGGATAGGGATGGGGGAGGTAGGAGACGATGGCGATTTATTTTTTATTTTTTATTTTTATTTTTGTATTTTTTAATTTTTTAATTTTTTTAATATTCAAGTGGGCCCATATTGGCATGCGGCGCTCAGTCATTGTGCACATGGGTGCCACGTCATCAGTTAACGGGGGACTTAACAGTTTGACTAACGGATGTATGAGACTGTCCCAAAATTTACACTTTATGTATGACTCTGAGACGAAAAAAACTTGATGTACTAAATGTTGAAAACCACGAAACATGAGGGTAGTAAACTGATATTTACCCATTTTTTAATATAGTTGGAATTGAAAGTGAGCCTTGTCTCAAGTCATGTCACTGTTTAATAGAAGAATTGACAGACAAACTAACGGAATGTATGAAATTGTAAGATGATGTATGACATTGACATTTAAAAAAAATGAAATCTGAAAGTGTGACTGGTCCAATAATTGAAGTAGTTTTATATAATTTACCTGAATAATTACTAAGATAACAAACCTAATACCCCCAAAAAGTTCTATTTATAATGTCCTTAAATAAAGCTTCTGTTGTAAAATTGACGGTGTGTGCAGTGGAATGAAAGAAACAATACACAAAATTTACGAGGTTCCTCTACAGTCAGTGTGACTGGAGTACGTCTTCGGGGCAACAATGATGCTTTTATTTATAATCTGAAATAATAAGATTACAAAGACAACTCTTTCTATTATCTCTTCGCTTCTTCCTCTCTTCTTTCTTCCTCTCTCAGCCGTATGACTTTTTGTTTATCTATCTCTATCTGCTATCCTCCTCATCAATTTTATAGGCAAAACTTCAGACAAAGTTGCAGTGGGAGGACTGTAGAGTAGGATGAGTGAGATTGTAGTGGGTTGGCCATCCACACATTGAATGACTTATAATATTACAACACTCCCCTCCCCCTTGGATGGCCATAAGTTATGATGCCGCTGCTGGCTACAACTCCAATCATTTTCACTTGCCTTATCTATCCCCCAGGTAGAAGTGGTATGTTCTCTAGTTTTTTCCAGGCAGATGTGGCATCTTCTCTGGAAAGCCTTAAAATCTGAATCTGTTTTTTTTTTTTTTTTGGTGCTACCCCTGATGAGTTTCTCCCCCTTATTTCAAATTCCTTAGGCTGATGTTTTCCCTCAAGATGATGTATCTTTTTCACTTGTTGATTTTCCAAGGCTTGTTCTTGAACTGGGCTGGAGGGCCTTCTGGTTTCCTCCAAAGGTCTGAATTTACTTCATTTATCTAGAGCTTAATTTTATTCAATAGTGGTGGACACTTGATCTTGAATCAGATTTGTGATTTCTTCAAGGGCCTTGAGACTTGTTCTTGAATGAAATGAGACTATGAGCAGCTTCATGTGACAAGTGATTTTCGGCTCCGTCGGGGATGAATCGACATGTGTTTTGTTGTGCTTGTCTCCACATGCTTCAATGTATCATTGTCACTTGCCCCTTGCAGAAGTGGTATTTTCCCTATGCAGGTTTGGCATATTCTCTTGTAGTATTTGCCCTCTGATGCAGGAGTGGAATGCAAACCTTGCATTTGGATGGTCCTTCAAAACATCGCTTTTGAGCGATTCATCATGCTTGGCAGCTTCATTGTAAATAGCCAACAGTGGACCAATTATTCTGCGGTGTTGGTGACTTGAGGCCCAACTCCATCAATAGTTGAAGATGGTTACTCGAGAGCAATACTAGGTAAGCAATCAGGAAAGTTTCCAGGCAGTCGGTTCCTTACCAGAAGTTTGATTGGAGGTTCCGACATATTGCTTTCTTTATCCTTGTCTTGCAGGTAGAACAAGTACAAAGGAAATGACATGAGGATTGCATGATATGAGATACTCTTACTCTCGACCCTGATGATATGAGATACTCTTACTTAGGTGTGACTTGTTTTGAAGAGGTATTCTCGGAGAGAAAGAAAACTGAGTATGTTGAGAGGTTTGGTTGCAGATGCATTTTCGGCAATGAGAGAGAGTTAGGAGTTTTGGATGTGTGCCTTGCCATGGAGGATGAAGGTCGACATATATAAGGATTTCCCCAATAGCAGGTAGTGGTGTGGATCTGGCTTTGTCATCCACGCTTGTCGGCAACAGTGTTGTAGTTGGAATAGTGAAATTCACGCATTTTCAACTCTGTCAGAGATCTTTTGACAAAGTTGCACGTGATATCCAAAAAGCTGAGATTGCGTTTGAAAAATGTTGACTGACTTTATGCAGAGAAATCCGGCTTTTGAAATTCGAAGAGCAATGTCTTTTCGATTTTTGAACAGGTGGCCATGTTGCTTTTTCTTTATAAAGGTATTGATTGTATTTAAATTTACACACTTTGAAGATTTACCACTTGTGAGAATTGTCTATGTTGTATTTATGAGATTTCACTATATCCAACCTTTTTCTTTCATCAATTTCTGAAAATGGCTTGCCCATCTAACATTTGCTTAGATTTGAGTCTTAGGACTGATACAGATGAGCCGCGTCAGGATAATATATGGCGCCCGTCCTTCTTGTCTTCAAATGGTCATCTTATAGTTGGGGACTCTGTGATGAAGAATAATATAACCGCTACAGTAGTAGCTAGAAATCTTCTCACTCCAAAGGATAACAGAACCCTTTCAAACCGGTCTGATGAGGCAGCCGTTCAAGACTCATTGGCTCTCAGTGTTCAATGTGCTGGCTCCGTTTCTAATATGGGCCAACGCCTACTTGCTCGAACTCGCCAAGTTGAATCTTTCATAGCTGAGGTGGCAAGTCTTAAACAAGAGATCAGAGGGCTTATGCACGAGAATAGAGTGTTACACATGCTTACAAATAATTACTCAATGAGCATGAAAAGAAAGCTTGACCAACTGCTGGAATCTAAAAGTCGGACTCAAAGTGACAATCAGAGGTTCGATGCTTTATTCCACAGGCACCTATTGCCTTCGCCATCCAGAGTTTTACCAAGTACTGAGGCTCCAAATAATCAACCTCCGGTGCTTCTTCTTTCTGGGGTACTTCCGAGTACTAAGGTTTCACATGAGCAACCTTTGTGAAGGCTTCCTCATGTTTTTATGTGTATGTACATGTCTATAATTTTTCGAAGATATCAATAGATAATCTTTATTTCATTCAATGTATTGTGTCAAATACAATAAAGCATATACTTCACTAAGATATGGTACTTCTTGACCAAATATCAATTCATCTTCTCCCTCACGAGGATGAATGATTTTTCTTAGTGTCTAAATATTAATAACCACTTGAGTGTTCAACTCATGATCTTCAATCCATATGATTCTTTAATATCATAAACATCATGGATATGGTTCGTGTTGGCATATTGTTCGATCTGCAGTTCGAGACAATATTTCTCTCAACACTTTATAATCTCTCTTGACTCTTCAGGAGTTCCAATAATATCAAGAGATTTTAGTATGTTGCAACAATATCATAATGATAGTACTCATTAAGGCAATTTATACCATCCATTGGTATGGAGTACATAATTTACGCTTTACCCTTCGGGGGCTTACTTCAAGCAATTTGAAACCTTCAGGGATTTTCTACACTTCATGACACATTCTCCTTTGGAATTTATACAGAGCAATTTGCTCCCATGTATACTTGAGGGATTTACTTACGGAGATAAGATGTGGGTGACTCATAACCTTTTGTATATAATTCTCCATTTATATGAACTCGTTTACAGGAGTATAATTTCAGGTTTCAATTAGTAACCTTGTATCATATCATGTGAGTGTATTTTACTGTATTACAAATGCTCATATGTAACCTTCTAGGTTTAACATCTTTTAGCTATTTGTATTGTATTCAAGTATATAGGTCTATTTTTCCACGTTTAATGGAATTGCCTTTCTTCATCTTTGGCCAATAATTTTTCCTTTCACGAAAAAAAAGGGACTCAATATCAACACAGCTCATTTGATGAATTTAGTAGCTACTTATAAAAACCAAAATTACCATTGATTATCATCAATCAGTGATCCCTTATTTTTATGTGCATGCATATGCATAAAAGCTTTTCATTTCTTTGGATATCCATTGCCTCTTCGAGGACATTATACTATCTCTTCCAGGATAGTCATAGTTTAGAGAATGCAGACATAACCTCCTCTTGAGCGTTATAGAGCTTGGATTTTAATCCCTACTTCGGGAGTTGAGTCATTGGAACCTATATGTCTATAATGTTTCATGCATGAGACATCAACATTCCCATGTCCGCGGATTGTCCTTTCTGGGATGTGTATCCATGCGGCGACTGTCATGCTTCCGGCATGCAACAGTTATGCTTCAGGAATGCAATAATTTAGTAGTGCCATATTCTTCTTCTTTTGAATAATTGAACCTTCAGAATCTAAGGATCTATCACGCTTCAGGCGTGCAACATATAAATCATTTGCTGCCACATTGTCCTAACAGGGACATCAATTCTTGTAGGCACATTTGCAGCTAGTATATATGATTTTATCACTTTTGTTGCATCATTAAATGCATTTGGCATTTGTTTTGCACATCGTTGCATCATTCAATTATTCTCACTTCATTTTTCTCATTGATTGTTTCGTGAATCAAAATAAGACAAAGTATCCTCGTTCTTCTAGAACGGTCTTTTCTCATCATTCTTTGGGAATGAAATTTTCTCATCGTTCTTCTGGAACAATATTTTCTCCCCTTAACAACAGGAAAATTGTCTTATCAAAATGACAGTCTGCAAACCATTCGGTAAACATATCCCCAGTAAAGGGTTCTAAATATTGAATGATAGATGGTGAATCAAATCCAACATAAATTCTCAGTTTGTAACGATGCCTTATTTTAGTACATTATGACAGTGCAATAGGCATATAAATAACATAACAAAAAACTCGTAAATGTGTAATGTTTGGCTGGTGCCTAAACACGAGTTGTACTGAGGAATATCGATGGTTGGTAACTGGTCTCAACCAAACTTAATAGTGAGTTATGTAAAATGGCATGTCCACATGTAGAAAACTTGAAATTTCGTTTTCATGAGCAGAGCGCGGGTAATCAATTTCATCCGCTTAAAATTTTTTTCTGCTAAACCATTTTGGGTATGGACATGAGGAACATGACGTTCAACATCAATGCCCAATGACATGCAATAATCATCAAAACTTTGAGATGTAAACTCTCCAGCAAATATGCATTATATCATCATTTACATAAATCAAGGAACTTCTGGTCCTTATTTAATAGCCTATGAATTGGGATTCTCATGGCCTTTAATTAAGTTGTGGCACTTCGGCTCTTCAAACTTAAGGTACTCATCAAGGAACTTCATGTCCAATCTTGAGGATCTAGGGACTTCATTCCTAATCTTTTTGCATGATGGAACTTCAGGTCTAATCTGATCAATGAACTTTGGGTCCAGTATAAACTCATCGTAACAAAAAGAAGTACAATAAATAAATTAAAGCAATAAGCGGTAATTCCAGCCATGGTAAATAAATTGTTTTTAAGTAACTAAAGCTTGTGACAAGGGCTTTGATTCAGCACCATTTACATAAATATCAAAGCTTTAAAGCAAGGGGTAATAATTCTACCCACTGTAGATAAACAGAACTTGTGATAGGGCTTTAAACCAACACCATGCACATAAATATGCCAAAACATAAAATGCAATGATTAAGTTCTCATCTTTTGCTTTTGCTTTTTCTTAGTCTGCCACTTCTTTTGTTTGATTCCTTTTATTTTTATTTCACAGTTCTGAAGTCATTTTGGTTACTCAGGAAATAATAGTAACAATAAGTTTCAATTGGTGTTCCTCCTCCGGTGAATTTCGAAAGAGTCGAAACGGTTTCCATAAGTTTTGGAGTCAAGAGTGTCTGCAACTTATGAGAAGATTAAACTGTTACATTTAGCTCAAATTTTAGTATGATATGGATAAGAGGATACCGAACAACTTTTGTGAAGAAACAATTTCGATCTAAGCTACCGAAATGGAGTTTTGGTACTCATAAGGTGTCTGTCCAATTTTCTGCGGAAATTGGAAACTGGTTTGGTATTTCAGGCATCTGCGATGATCGCACCGTTGGAAGTTTCTGAAAATTTGATATGTTGTAGGTACTGGGTGGTTGAACAACTTTGAAGAAGAAAGTATTTCGATCTGAGGTCTGCAAGTTAGAGTTCCGAGGTTTTTTACATGGTTGTCAGATTCTATACGAATTTTGAGTCTATACCCTTTTGCTTCTGCAAAAGATGATATATAGTCATACAACAATATATATATATATATATAGTTACTTCAAGAAAATTAATAGTATAGAGATTTTAAGATAAAATGAAAAGATTTTCTTATCTGTGAGATTTCAACCGACAGAGGTGTACATGATTTGTGGCGTTATGCTTTCCACTGACACGAGAGCTTCTCGTGCTGATAACGTGTTGTAAAATTGATGGTGTGTGCAGTGGAATGAATGAAACAATGCACAAAATTTACGAGGTTCCTCTAGGTAGCATTTGGTGTGGGACGGGACGGAACGCAGTGGGACGAGGCGTTCCGTCCCACGTTTGGTATGCCAAAAACTGGTGGAACGCGTTTTGGCTGAATTTTGGTTCCGCCTCACCTCCCTGGAACGACTCGTTTCACCTCCGTGGAACACAAATTTATAACATTTTAAGACAAAAACACCCCTTATCTTTATCAATATTTACACCATCCAAAAAAACAAACCCTAAAATTCCATCTTCTTCGTTCCATCTTCTCTGCCTGCTGCTGCCTTTTCCCGTAGCCTTCCTCCTCATCCTCTCCCGTAGCAGCTGCATCTCCAGCTTCGATCTTGATCTTCTCCCGTAGCCGCTGCATCTCCAGGTTCGATCTTGATCTTCTCCCGTAGCCGTTGCATCTCCAGGATCGTTTTCTTGATTTTTCCATGGAAAATAGGATGTTTATGAGAAAATCAGTTAGTTTTCTTGGTTTCTCTGGTTTAACTTGTGCTTGGGAAAACGAACAAAGTCTGATTTTTAAGGTTTATTACGATTCTGGTTTGTAAAGAATTGGATCTGGTTCCGAGCTGTGCGATTTAGAGGGTTCGGTTGTGAGCTTGGCTTTGTATGATGGAAAAAGCTGGTTCTTTAATCTGGATCTTCCTCCTTTTATTCTTTCTAAGTTGAATTTTAGTACTTCAAAGTTTTTGATAATTTTTTGAATTTGAGTTTCTGGGTTGCTCTTAAATTGGAGCTTTTGTGTTAGATATTTTGGTTTTTTTCCCCTTTATTTTCTGATGCAAGCACTGTTCCATTCATGCAATTTTGGCTTCTGAAACTGGGTATTCTGCAAAATTTCATCAATTTATCAATTGGGTTGTTCTTCTTTTGTGATTTCGAGAATTGGGTATTTAGTGATTGCACATTGTCATGGTTTTTTTCACTATTTCAGAAGCAATTGATTGAGTTGGATGTGATGCTGCTGGAGCTGCAAATCATCGAGTCTTCAGAGTGAGCGAGTTTGTAGATCCATTTTGTTTTGATTCTTATATAGTGTGATAATATTTTGGGTTAGATGTTTTTTGAAGTGGATTTGAAGCAAAGGTGAGAGAATGCGATAAGCGAAGTCTTTCTTTTTTTGCTTAAATGCTTTAGATTTGGTGGAAAGAATTTGCTTCCTGAATTTGAAAGGCTTTGCTGTATTAGTTGGAGTTATAGTTGTGCAGCAACAGTCTCTAAGGATTTCGTTGTTGGCTAACTATTTAAGGCTTTCATCTTCTGTTTCGTACAACTTTGAAGAGGATTCGAGGTGGGTTTTTTATTACTCTGTAAAATTGTAATTGTGTGTTGTAGATGAACACATTGTGATGTGCTAGTTGGGGAGTTGGAGAATCGAACCGTAGATGGAGCGCAAGTGGCTGTGCAAGAAGAAGTCTTCTTAGAAGGGCTCTGGAGAAACTTGTATAAATAACAAACACCTCTCTGTAATTCATTCATTGGTCAAGGAATACAATCTTTAGTCATTCACTTTCTCTCTCTAAATTCTCTGCCATTGTTTTTCGTTTTGCTTCTTTTGCCATGTCTTCAGTCAAGAAATGACATAACATATATCATGACATAACATATCTTTAGCCATGTGCTACTATAAAAAATATATCATAGATAAGCATGTATGTGTTCAAATATGAACAAGTTAAAAAAAAAAAAAAAAAAAAAATGTCCCTGTCTCGTCCCACGCATAAACATTGTACCAAACAACAGATGGAATAGGGGTAAGTTAGTCATTCAATCTTTTGGTTCCGTTCCGTCCAGTGCGTACCAAACGCAGAACGGAACAACTGTCTTGTTCCATCCTACGCTTACCAAACATAACATGGAACCTCTGTTCCGTCCCGAACAACCGTCCCATTCCATCTTGAGCGTACCAAACATAACATGGAACCTCTGTTCCGTCCCGTCCCGTCTGAGTACCAAACGGTATGCTACAGTCAGTGTGACTGGAGTACGTCATCTGGACAGCAGTGATGCTTTTATTTATAATTTGAAATAATAAGATTACAAAGACAACTCTTTCTATTATCTCTTATCTTCTTCCTCTCTCAGCCGTATGGCTTTTTGTTTCTCTATCTCTATCTGCTATCCTCCTCATCAATTTTATAGGCAAAACTTTAAACAAAGTTGCAGTGGGAGGACTGTAGAGTAGGATGAGTGGCATTGTAGTGGGTTGGCCATCCACACATTGAATGGCTTATAATATTACAACAGCTTCGGCTTTTTGGCCCGATTTATGCCTTTTGACTTGCTTTTCCATCATCCCCTGATCTACATCAACAATTTGATAGTATTGCATTTTTTTTTCTTCGCTTAAAATGAGCTTGGAGTTTTTGTAATTTTTTATATATTTAGAATCCAAAATAGAGCTCCCATGCATGTCTTTTAGCGCTTTGTAACAAAAAACAATGATTATAAAAATAAAAATAAAATCCCTATATCTATTTAGTGTCTCCTATGTTTTATTAGTCACTTTTGAGCTTCAAATTTTCTAACTATATTTTATCAAATCCTAAAAAAATAAATATGAAATATATAATTTGAGACTTTTCGTTACAAGTTTTGTACTCTTTCATTTTGTGCTGAAACATGTTTCAACACAAAAGCTAAGCTTGAACATCATGAGTTTGGCATAAAAAATTCAAGTGTTTTTCAGTTTGGAAGCTGTTGCCCTCCTTTGGCAGATTGGACTACTGCCAACGGAATAAAACTACAAGGAAGAAAAAAAAAAACTATTGAGATGAAAATGAAAACTCAAGTAAACTAAAAGAACCATATTAGTACAATTTTGCCTGAAAACAATAAAGATTTTTGGAGGAAGTTAGAGATCTACTTACAAGTTAGAGAGACAATTGCTTTGCACTACTCATATATATGGGTGTGTGTGAGAGAGATAGAGAAAATTTTCAAGTAAATTAGATGCTACAATAATTGGTGAACAAGTGAAGCCTTCCGTGATGAAAAAGGCTCAAAACGCCTGAATATGACTTGTCAGCCTTCATAAATAGATAAAAAGCTAACATGGCTATAATGATGCGTTAGGTTAATTTTAGGAATTATTAGCGATAAAATTGATTCAAAAACACCTTTTAGCTTTCAAAAATGATAAATGTAGCTAAGTTAATTATATACAAGTAGTGGATTGCTCTAGTGGTTAGGATCTTCCTCTTTAACCTACTGTGTCCCGAGTTCAAAACCTTCCTTCTTGCTTCAGTGTAGTTTAGAGTAAAAATATCGCTTATAATATTTTAGTACTCATAAGTTTATAAAACAAAAAAATTGGATAAAAAACGATACGAAACAACACATTCGGAGTAAGTAAGAGATTACATTCCAGGACACAGAAATTATATCTCTGATAGATTTTATAGTTAATTAGGGTTAACAAGTGAAGCCTTCCTCAAAACACCCTGAATATGACTTGCTAGACTTCATAAATGGATACACAGCCAACTGTTGGGTCCAAACCCCACATTTTGCAGTGCTCGGTCTATTCTTCTGATCAGTTGCGGTTGACATGCATTTTCTATGAAAACCACCCAAAAACCAAGTCGGTGAAAGTAGATCAAAGAAGAAGAAGATCTACACTGGTGAAAGTTTCAGCCTCATGACATTCTTGCTGACTCCGAGAGCTAGCGGTGCTGCTAGGGTCAGTCTCAGCCGCATTCACTGTCTATTTTCTCGTCTCGACACGTTTCACTATTTTGTTCCTTGCATTCTTGATACAGAGAAGTTTGTAAATGTATTCAGATTACTCTTATCACGTGGTATATCTTTATACTCAAGTAACTTGTTATATATAATAGTGATGAGCGACGGTATTGATATATACGACTTTTAAAGTAAATTAAAAAAACAAATATACATGTCATAATTTGAGTGAAATAATAATACCACGTGATAGTGTTACGAGTACACTAAAAATGCTTTCATGAATGCAATTGAGTAATTTTAAGACCATGACTTGCACAAAAACATATAGGTTTTCATGATTCTTGTTTCATTACCGTGGTAGTTGCAAGTCGTTTTCGAAACCAAGAGGGACCAAACTATACAGAGTCTACAATTGATTTCACCTTTTGGGTGTCGGTTTTGATTTTTTAGTTTTGATCTAACATGTATATATAGAAATGCCGAGAGGCAGGGAGCATTAATTCCTCAATCCAATAATTAAATTTACAAGATCATAAATGTACAAAAAATTGTGGGGATTTAGATATGAATTTGTGATCAATTATCAAGGGCATCACATGTTTGATTTTGACAAAGCAAAATAATCAAAGTTTGTGGGAACCATGCTAACTTAATTTCCTGGTATTGAGAAGCATATGATGAATTGGGTAAGTGCTCTTCAAAGTTGTTCTTCTCTAGTGCTAAGATCTTCAGGTCTAGTCAACCACCAAACTTATCTTCGCCTTTATTATTCAAGCACTCACGTCGAACCCTAAGGCCGGAATTTTTAAAGGGATCGAACCTTGACCTATGTTTAGCTTGTGCTATTACAGTAAAATTTTCTACTAATTAGTAATTACCATCAACGATAAAGCTTTCTACGAATTACTATGAACGAGGAAGTATATCATTATCTAGCCATATGGTAAAAAGGTGGGATGTAGTTGATTTCGTTATGATTACTACCGGTTAGTGTTTTGTAAAAAAAAATATTGTTCGATTTCTTACATGTAAAGAGACATTTCTCTTTAATTCACATAAAGATAGATGAGCAATTCACCATTTTATATTCCAATTAATGTAATTCATCATAATTACAACAAGAAAAGTTTTTGCACCCATATCATGTCATAATTTGTTCACATGAAGGAATGACGCTTTACATCCAAGGAGCCAACTATCTTTTGTTAAAAAAAAATTGAATTGATGAAAACTAAAAATCTATGATATGAAATTTACATCAATAAAGAAAATTCAGTGTCAAACTACAAGTAGACTTCTAGCATTTACTTTACAAGATGAGCTGACGCTGGAAAAGGATAAACTGTTCATCCGGTCGATGCCATGCAATGTATTAAAAGCCATTATTTGGCGTGGCAAAAACCATTTTACAGAAATATTTGATATCCCTGTCATATTTGAAAACCCCCTCTTGTTTGGTAATTTGCAAACCCTTTAATTTAAAAGGTTCCAAATTTTCATCACTGTTCTTATAAAACCTTTTCTTTTCACACCTGCTTGTAATTAGCAGCTATTAAATTCCTACACATGGTCCAATATCCTAATAGATAGGGTGTTAAGTTATCATCCGTGCGTTTCGGGAAACTCTCCCTCTCTTGAATTATTGTAATATTTTTAAATTCTAAGAAAACAAAAGCAACTAAAGTCCTACAAGTTCATAATTGCATCAACATATGAAAGAAAAAAAATAAAGAAATATTTGATCTCTCTCTCTCTCTCTCTCTTTAAGTTCAACTACTGGCTACTGGGGGTGCCAGACAGACAGTTCTGAGTTTTCAAACGGTCGGTCACAGCAGCAGTGATTTAATAGTACTGCAGCCAATCATCACAATGAATCTGAGAGCTATAGTTGTAGGAATATCTCTGTTTGTTTTCAGCATTTGGGTTGAAGGGCAAGGCCTTTCTTATAATTTCTATGAGAATTCATGCCCACAAGTTGAAGCCATAGTTAGAGCTGCCATCCAGCCTACTTTTCTCACTGATCCTACTTCTCCTGCTGCTTTTCTGAGGCTCATGTTCCATGATTGCCAAGTTCAGGTAATCTCCCTCCAATTTTATTTTATACACACACATATATGTAGACGGTTAAACAAAAAAGATGACTCTTCCCAAGGCGTCTACTAATATTTCTGAACTCGCTAACATTGTAGTCAACCATGTCTCTGTTTAAGAATTTTACTTGATTCCCCTTCTAAAAAAATGTGTATATAATATATCAATTTTGGCAATTGAGACATTGGTTCCAAAAATGGGGCTGATGTGCATGCTTTAAAAAAAGTAACTTTGGTATTATATATTTTATTTTTCAGCTTGAGTTCAGTTATTTGCTCAATAAGTAATGCTTGACAATGTAATTGCAGGGCTGTGATGCTTCAATTCTTGTGGATCCGAATGCGAACATTGTGCCATCAGAGATGGCCGCAGGGAAAAACTTCGGCATCCGAAAGAGGGAGTCGATAAACATTCTTAAATCAATGGTTGAATTACAATGTCCCCAACAGGTATCTTGTGCTGACATTCTTGTGTTGGCGGCTCGAGAAGCTGTGGTTGTGTCAGGAGGGCCACAAATAAAGGTTGCTTTGGGAAGGAGAGATTCCCCTTTTGCTCCAAGCTACAAGCTTGCAGATTCTTTGCTTCCTTCTCCCACTATTGGAGTTGATGGCATGCTTCAATTATTTGCAAAAAAAGGAACGACAGTTGAAGAATCTGTGGCCATCATGGGTATTAGCCTTTTTCTTTCTTTCAAGAAACCGAAATGTCAAATTTGAGAGAAAATCTTAGGCGTAACTAGTTAATTACAATTAGGTTTCTGCCTCTCGTTACATGACTACAGAGTGTTGCGTTTCTGCAGGTGCGCACACGCTAGGAGTCACGCACTGTTTGAACATCCTAAATCGTCTAAACCAAGCAGACGAAGGCGGCCAAGTACAAGGCATGACACCTGGGTTTGAAGCCTTCTTAAGGCTCAACTGTCCACAAGGTTCTTTGACATCAAATACAAGCTTTGTTCTTAATGACCCCACAACACTTGCATTTGACAACCACTACTACAATAATGTAATTGGAGGCCATGGGGTTCTTAGAATTGATGCTGAAATGGTAATGGACCCGCGCACGGCTATGGTTGTTGAGCATTTCGCTGCGAATCAGGATGATTTCTTTCAGGCATTTTCTTCTGCCTTTGTCAAGCTCTCCAACTCAGGTGTTTTAACTGGGAATCAAGGCGTTGTTAGAAAGAGTTGCAATGCAATAGACTGAAGAGTCAGATGCGTTTGTAAATTGCCATACCATTTTTATCGTATATTTCGGTTTATTACTGTTACTTATTTACATGATTCGATTCATGTTGATTGTTGAATGCGAATCTTCAGTGTTTATTCAAACTTCAGATCAAGAAGATATATTTCTTATTTATCAATACATTCGCTAATAGTCTATTTTTTCTCACTGTCTCTTAACTTTCTGTTCTGTTCTGATTAAAATACGATCCATTTAAGCCTACTAGCAATAAAGGTCCAACAAAGATACGGTTTCCATCATTAAGTCTACTAGCAGTAACAATAAATGGAGAAAATTATTATGGTACTGGAATAATATTACGCGGTATAACAAATTTACGAGTTATAATATAACGAATTCAAATTTTGTGGGTTAAATTTAGCCTTTTGACGAGATAATTTATGTGCCTTAAGTATAGTATGGGGGTGCTACTTAGTACTACGGTCTAGTGGTATTTCTCTTCACTTGTAAGTGAGAGGTCTTAGGTTCGATCATCGCCAAAGGCGAATTTGAACCATATTATTATGGCTAACCCAGTGTGAGACTTAGTCAACTCCCTCTCCCCCTTAGTGTAGCTACTATCATTTGTTAAAAAAAAAGTGTAGTTTGGGGGTATTTCTTAGACAAAAAATGTTACATTTCACCGCGATAAAATACCTTTCATGACCAATTCCATTTTCGATAGAAGAAGTTTTACTACTAAATATACCTTTTTTATATCCTTTTTATTTTATTTTAAGTGTTTGTGTTGAGTCTGAAACCCTGGGTTTGGGCCAAGTTGGTTGACAACCCAGAAAGAAGGTTGTAAGTCTCGGCCCAGTAATGTAATGTTGGTAGTGTGGCCGAGACTTCCTGACATACGTATAGGATCAACACGCGACGTCACCAAGTACCCGTATATCTAACATACCCCGCCTCCGGGATACGGACAAAGCATAACTCAAGCTTCGAATTGCGTATTGATTTTTCGTTTACTCTATGGTTGCATCTAACCTCTTTGTTAGACTGCCTACGTACCCTCCGATGGGATCAAGCCATTCGTAGTTCACCATTTGTTAAACTCTGAACTTTTCGTAAAACACTTCCTAGCAGAAAACATAGAGTACCACACTACACATCAACCATAAGCCAAACAAGAGTTGCCATCTTGCCATTCACACACACATGCTTTCCAACACCATTCCACAATCACGTCAATTAATAACTTATACAATAAACCAAAATGCAGGGTTAGAGCGACACAGTTCGACCGAAACCTACATTTTTTAAGAATGTGATTTCGGACCACTCAATGAAATCCAACAACATCGGGTTCCAGACCACTCAATGGAACCAAAATACTAAGCCGGATTCCAGACCACTCAACGGAATCCAAACCAAGATACGATTTAGGACTACTCAACAGAATCATGGAGTAGAAGGGATTCTGAACCTCTCAATGGAATCTGAGTGGATACGATTTCAAACCACATAACGAAATCGCGGAGTATAATGGATATCAGATCACTCAACGAAATCCAAGGTAGGATACGATTTCGGACCACTCAACAGAATCACGGAGCAAAAGGGATTCCGGACCACTCAACGGAATCTAGACGGAGCAGGGAACTGGACCACTCAACGGAATCCCAGCAGAACCCAGTTTCGGACCACTCAACGGAACTTAGCGGAATTCCAAGAAACATATCAACGACTCAAAGAAACAAGACATGAATCAAAGTACTCAATTTAGAACGGCTCAACGAAACGAGAAATGAAAGAATGCAACGAGATATGAAACAAACTTCGAAGCAACGAACCCCATGACAATGGGTTAACGGTCCACTACTAGCCCTCACATTTCATCAAACAATTCAACATGCATTTCAAATCACATTTCACAAATATTTCCAATGCACAAGTCAAATCACATTTCATAATAATAGATCAATGGCTAATTATTAAAAATCACATTTTAATAGAAAACACATTTATAAAACCAAGTCATATCCACAAAGGATACTAAATACGAAATTAGGGTAATAACCATATCACAAATATTCACTCACATACCAATGACTTCACTTAGTATCTAGTAGTACTAATTTTAGTATTTAAGAATGATTCGGGACATGTACTAAAAGTCAATTCTCTGCCAAAGATGGGGTCCATAACCTTGCGTAATTCGATCTGGAACATCCACCCGTGGATTTCCGATCCATAATTTCCCAAGAGTCTTATTAATCTTCTAGAACAATATCCTAAAATTTCGGAACGATCAAACGGTCGAATCTCCGCCAATTGCTAGAATTAGGTGGAGATCAACAATTAGTTTTACAAACTTAAAAATTCAATTCATCAAGATCCGTATGTTGGATTCCCGATCCGTTAGTTTCTAATGTCCTCAAATATTACGTGCTATAACGCATTAAAGTTTGGTGACGATCCAACGATCGAATCGTTGATGGTTATAATAATCAAGAGGCGGACCTTAACGAAACTATGTTCAAATGATGGGATTTCATCCATCAGATGTCACATATGGAATCGGGGTATCAATTTTAGCCTAGAAGGGTCAAGTGGGTCATCGGCCAGACGATGCCGCATGCGGTGACCGGCCGCCCCAATTCACTGAAAAATTCACCTAACTCCAAAAATTATCAAATTTTACAAACATGTAGAGCTCAAAGAGGGAAACATTTTTCATACCTGGGCCAAAGTCCAATTCGGCCGGGAAGATGCCTGAAATCGCTTCGATCCGCCGGAAACCCTTGAAATGGGTGCACTTCGATTCGTCTTCTCCGGTGCTCCACCATCCCCAAACATTTTTGGGGTTTTTCTTGGGCCCAAGAGGAGTTGATTGATGGTGGTGTTCGATGGTGATTCATGTAGGAAAGGCGGATTGCCGCCGTGCACCCATAAAGCCTGTCAGCGTGTTCTAGAAGAAACCGAGGCCAAATTCCTTCAATTTCCTGGTGCAAATGGAAGAGAAAATATTGAGGATAGGTTCTCAAGTGTTGCCCTATTACAATTCACTGGAAAAGGCGTCGAATTGCATGTCGGCAGTCGGCAGTCGGGTCACGGGTCGAATGAGGGGTTCGGGTTTCCTCATTCTCTCTTCCCTATTTTCCCTTATTTCTTCTCCTCCTGATTGGTCCGCCCTATCTCATTTCCCTAATTTCTCTTCTCTTCTTCCTATCACATCCATACACATTGCTCTCCAGATCATTTCTCCAGCAAATCTGGAGCATTCCCGATAATGCTTAAATGACCATTTCGCCCTTGTCTTTACTTGCTTATATCTCATTTGTTATAGGAATTAAAAGTGACAAAACATATAGGAATTAAATACGTCCTCGAAAAGTCCGTTTAGTTCATTAAGGGCATTTTCGTCATTTTACTTATCGAAAAAAAACTATACGTCGTAATTATAAACGCGTCGAAACTAAGAATACGAAATACATAATTTTAAATAGTGAAATTCAGGGACGGAATTTCACATAGACGAAGTAGGATTGTTTGAATATCAAGATTAGTTTATGAAGTGGCCGAGTCCTAGGTGAAGCATGATTGCTTGAGGATTACGATTGGCCTCTGGATGAAGTTTGAATTAATCGCATAATAAGACTAGGTTCAAAATCCTAGTTAGAGACAAAGAAGGTGAGCCTCGACAATAATAGAGTTTAGGTGGGAGAAGGATTTATGAAGATTCCAAGTGTATTCACATAATATGCCGAAGAGTTGTAGTACTATAAGAACTCTACAACTTGAACATCAAGTAATTTGTTCTTTTAAATACAATAGTATTGACAATGAGAACATGACCTTCAACTCAACAACAAACCAAAACTCTACGGGAAAACCTTTCACACCCTTTTGTGAAAACTAACTGATTCGATAGCCATCAGCACAAGTTCCGACTAGATAGACGGGCTTGGGTTGGCAGCCAACGGACGACGACCAACTGGATAAACGAAGTTTTCCATAAGTAATCAGTGAATGCGACTGAATGTATCAACAAGGTCGAAGTTGTAGAGTCAATTTTCCTTAGGAGTCTCGACCGACTAGATACATGGAGATTCTCTCTAAGTCAGTGGCTGGCCATTTATCCTAAGTCTCAGCCAGCAAAGAGTCTTTGATTCTTCCGCCGAAAAAGGTCACCTCATCAACATTCTTGGCGAAGTGAGGTGATTTATAATTGGTTACTTAGAGTTCGGTGCACAGACAGCAGAACCTTTTTCACAATTAGTGCATTCATTTTCTTTAAGTATCTTTGTCTATATAGTTTGATACTGATTCGGCGGACCTATATTTTCATCAATATAAACGAGGTTGTCAAACCTAGTGCACAAGATCTAGAACTTGGCAGTGATTTGTATAACCTTGTCTTAAGGTGTAGAAATTGAACCAGATAGAAAGAGAGCATTCAACATGTAGATAGATTGATGGAATCGATTGATTTTTATTCATTATCGTAGACATATTTATAATACATTATCAACAAGAGTCATATGGCAAGTGGCCTTTTACCATAGTGGTGGAAAGGTGTTGAGCCCTTACATAATGACATGGGTTCAAACCCCCATCGATGGCTAATCTGACATCTAATCTAACAAAATCTACCATTTAAGAAAAAAAAAAAAGTCCTATGTATAGTAAATTACATTAAAGAATATTCTATTAGTATAACATTCAAACATTAACAAAGAGGAGGAAGAAGAACCAGAGGTCGACATAGAGGAAGGTAAGGATCGGTTATGAAGCAGTGAAGCTAGAAAGGGATAATACCATGTAGAAATTGAAGAACCCGATAGTGAATGAGCATTCAACGGGTAGAGAGATTGGTGGAATCGATTGATTTTCATTCATTGTGGTATACAGATTTATAATATGTTACCAACAAGAGTCATACGTATAGTAAATTACATTAGAGAATATTCTATCAGTATAACATTCAAACATTAACAAACTGACATTTCATTTGATCAAGGACTCTTGCTTAACATCAAGTTTTAGAACTCAAGGCCAAAAGTGTCCCTTCCTCGGTCAAAGTCGTTCGATTTAGAAGTTAGCAGCGCATTTCACCATATCCCCATATTCAAGTTATCCGCCTAATCGAGCTCGACGGCAAATTGGCATATGTCCACATTAGTATTTAAGCCACCAAAGGACGTAGTTAGCTCCTAGTTACTTCGGTATGCGCATCACGTAGGCTTTGTAACGTTGAGGTTTCACCATAAAATCAATTGACAATGAGGAGTAGTAGAACTACTTATAAGCACATGTAAGGTCTAATTTTCAAGCCTTAACACATGAACAACAGAAAATGAGTGATGTGAAGCATGTGTAGTTGTTGGGCTTCACACATGAGACAATATGCTCTAACACTATAAAATAAAAATAAAAATAAAAAATAAAAAAATTGAAGTTCCACCATAAAATCAATTGGTAATATGAGGCAAAGTTCTTTTTCCCCTGAAGTAGGATTGATAGTCCCAAAATATTAGTGTGCTTTTTTTTTTTTTTATGGAAGATATTTATTGTTTAATTTGCCTTCATAATCCATATACTAACAGTTGCATATTGTATTAATTACTCAATATATTGGTGCTTAATTAAAGTCACGTCCCCACAATGATGATGTGAAATTTTCTCATGTCTACAAGACAAATATGCGGAGGAGTTTTTGAGAGGCTAAAAAGGTACGTGAAAATCGCTTGTCATGAAGAAGAGCAAGTGATGTTTTTAAGATCAATTGTTCATTGGTCAATGCATAGGGGCTTCACGTACAAGACAAATATGCGAAAAAAGTTTTTGAGAGGCTAAAGAGGTACGTGAAATTCAATACCAAAAGCTAAATCCCAAATACATACTCTTAAATATAACCATGTCAAATAATCATGTAATATGAGTGTCTACAAGACAGATATACGAAGGATTTTTAAGAGGCTAAAAAGGTACGTGAAAGTCGCTTCTCATGAAGAAGATCAAGTGATGTTTTTAATATCAATTGTTCATCAGTCAATGCATTGGGGCTTCACGTACTCTAGCTGAGCTTTATTAGGAATTGGTTAGGTTGCCGCTTAATTGCCGGCAATTGGGTTTGTAGCTGTGCGGCCTGGAAACAACAATTCTAAGTAACAAATGTGGCCGGCCTAGAAGGGTTTAAGTGCTAGACCTTAACATTTTAATAGCATATGTGCATCAGATTCTATCTCAACTCTATCAAAGTTTCGAAACCAGCAGCCCCTTTACTGATTGATAGGACTCCTTAGCTTCCATTACTCAGTAAAGTACCGCTCCCTACAATGATGTGTCACTCATGGCGTTATCTATATCCCATTACGGAAAGTATGATCTCACAAATTGATCAGCCACTACATATAATTATTCTAGGTGTACGTGATGTTTTTTTTTCCTTTCTTTTTTGAGGTACACACGCCGAAAAGGTTAACAAAACATTATTTTAAACCGTGTAAATGAATAAGATGGTCGGTCGTGTAAAAAAACGCACATGGAACCAGGTTTAGATATTTTTTAAGGTTAAATTGTCCTCAATGGTAATTAACATGAATTGCAAGTTTTTGTTGCTTGTACATCCGTTCACAATTTTCTTTTTGGAACTACCTAAACTTTTCTGCTCTATTGGTTCTGCTAGGCCTTCTTGTGTGTCCAAAAATATATACTCTGTTCGGATTAAAATATTAGCCATCATCAAGTCTACTAGCAAAGTAGCAATAGATGGATTGATTTCCATTATTTATTCATCAAAGATACAAAGTTGATTCGCATCTTCAGCAAACTACGTGGCTATTCAGTACATCAATATTTCACCTCTATAGGTTCAGCTGGGTCGCTAGCTCAAGACTGCACAAGTGATCTAACATTCATCGGGAACATATATGTCAAGTTTCCTTCCATCATATACTTTGCTGTGACCAGGTTAGCAGCATCTGTTAAGTGGAATGAATCCCAGAATACATACTTTGATCTGTCCGGACAAACTTTTGAAAATGGATTGCATCCGATAAGACCACCTTGGCACCCGAAAAAAGAGCAGCATGCAGAAGTTGCGTCCTCATCTAAACCTAGGAATTAAACAAAGCAAATGAAGGCAATTAAATTAAGCCGTTAAATAAAGACAACGCGAACAATTATAAAAAATACAACACATGCACGCGTGCACACACCATATGACACATATTTTTGGATGATATCTTCCGTTGTTTTGTACGTATCTACGTAAACAAATTTTGCAGCATCCAGATCTTTGTTAAGCTCCACGATCAGGCTCTTCAACTTATTGTTATACATCTGGGCCAATTGGTTGAATGGATCATAACACTTGCCTTTGGCAACAAAAAATATATCTTTAACAAATGGACAACAGCCAATGAGTCCAATACTGTTGACCATAATCTTTCTAGCAGTCAAGTTGTAGAGTGTCTGGAAAAAAAAAATATTATGCAGATATTGAGTACTAAAGATTTGGTTAGTCCAACACAGCAAGTTAAACACTAAAGATTTTGTTGAGTACTAAGATTAACAGATTATCAATGTACGTAGTGTTGCAACTTTAGAGAAAGCATTACATATGTGTTAGTAATTGTAGTGTAAATAAGTTTTTACCTGAAGTTGTGACCTAAATCTTGAGATCACGTGATCCAAAAATTCGTCTTGCATTAGATTGGATGTGTGTGAATCCTTAGACAGTATATCGCCAGCGCCTAGTGCAACCGCATATAGTGATTTTCTCAACAATTTCTGAGTTGCAGCAACGCTAATTCTTGACATTATGGCAAGCGTAATTCTCCCATGATATGAGTTGTGTGTCCAAGCTGATTGTTTCACCCTATAATATAGATAATATATATGTTTTATTTACATCCATGATATTCCATGCTTTTAAATTCAAGTTCATCATATATATAAAATTCTTTAATTATTAAAATTTGATACAGTGTTCTTATATACAACTCCTCCTGAACAAGGATGTCTTTGGATGAATAATTGAAGGTGTTTGGACCAAAACTTGACTTTGGGCCCAAGCAAATCTGGCCCAAAAGGAGGCCTGAAGGAAGAGGCGGCCGAAGCCCGGCCGAAACCCAGAAAAGCAGAAAAGGGCCTCCTCTGACTTGGTGCAGCTCATGAAGACCACTTGCCCACCTACCCAAAGACCAAGTGGTGTAGACTGACCAGCTACACAGCCCATAAAGTACTTTATGGTGGCATTACATGTAAAAAAGCTGATGAGTCATCACCCTCAAACCGCATTCGGGTAAGGCTGCTGCTACAGGACGACATGCTAGGTTGTCTATAAAAGAAGAAAGAGAAATCAGGATTAAAGACACTCAAACAAACAAACAAAGCACAAACTCTGCTCAAAGCCAGATTTGCCTTCAAACGATAGCTGTAGTCAGCCAAAGCCTTCATCCCTCTCGGGATCAACTCCCCCTCAACCCTTTTTGTAAGCTCTGCTACCTTGTCCAAAACACTTGCCGTAGTATCGATCTCCCTCTGAAAACTCACCTCTCAAACCTCTTTTCTTCTAAACTCTCAGCCTACTGATAAACCCTAATCCCAAGAAGTTGCAAGACGCCCAGTTTTGCCCGACAAGGTGAAAACCTTGCCTGTCCCTTCTTGGTTTTGTCTTTTCATTTATTAAACTAGCAGTATGTTGTGTACTTTCAGTTGTATTCAAGTTGTTTCTAGTAAAATGATGATTAAGAAATTCTCTCAGTTCTTGAATCCGATTTAAAGATGTCTCCACTATTTAAATCAGATCTAAGTTCTAATCTCCCGGACATATAAGAGTGATCATGTAAAAGTCCTTGGTCTCAAGGCATAAAAAAGAACTTTATGTGGACTTAACTCATCCACGACAATCCTTGATAAACAAAGAAGTCCGAAGTTACTTGGGGCGCAAGTAATCGACTGATCTAGTAGTTTTACCGCTGTTATATTATGATTATGCTAGAACGTTTGAGTATGGAATGAATTCTGATAGGAAGCCTCAAGGCCTACACCTAAGGCCCCACAAAGGCACCTATTTGGATTCGTTCTAAGCTCTGCGGGCTAGAACGTTTGAGTATGGAATGAGTTCTGATAGGAAGCCTCAAGGCCCCACAAAGGCACCTATTTGGATTCGTTCTAAGCTCTGCGGGCTAGCTGGTCAGAAGTATAACGGTGGTAATACTATGTGCGACAATGGAACCAGCAGTGTATATGTCCAAGAGCTGGATTGGTTATGGATTGGAAGCCTCAAGGCATATATCTAAGGCCCCACGAAGGCACCTGTCATAATCAATACGGTCCCTCGGATATATATATATATATGTACATAATTGGATTCGACATCCATTCGACGTCTGCCATGTTAAAGATGGCAGTGGCACGCCTGAGCATCCAAAAGTTAACCTTGATTGTGAGCCTTAAGGCCTACACCTAAGGCCCCATGAAGGCACCTTTCAGAGTTAACTCTGTCCTTCTCTTTCAGCCTTACCCGACGAGCCGTGCCCGACAAGCCTTGCCCAACAAAGCCGTGCTCGATGGGCCTTGCCCGACAAGCCCGACAGTAAAAGCAGAAGCGCGACAGCAGCCCTCAACCGACGCCAAAACCTCTCCCGGGGAGCTGTGTGCTCGTCGGCCAGGAAGCCTCCCCGACGGAAATTCCTGACGCGAACAGAAGGGAATATCATTGTTAGGGGCTCCCTGCAATGAGGTTCAATATCAAAACTTTCTAGCTTGTAGTTCCCCTTCACGGTAACCGCGGGTTTTCCGGCCAATTTATGGCCAAGCCTGCCGGACTTGAACCTTGACCCAAGAGGTAAAGATGATACTCTCCTCGTGGGCTGTCCTCCAGTGTAAGTTCTTTTCCAAAACAAAAACGTTCAGTTTTTTGATCGATTGTAGATTTTAAATTTTAATTCCATTTTCTGTATGCATGTCGAAGATTGGGGACGAGGAAGGTGAATCAAGGTTGTTTGTGACCTGGGCTGAGAAGAATGGAAGGTTGTGGGTGAGATTAAGGTGAAATCCGAGAAAACTATTTCGGTTTTAAGCTTTGGGTTTGACTGCACCTCGTAATCAAGTTAGTTATCAGCTTATGTCCTGTGATCTAGTATTTAAAAATATGGATGTTGTTCGTCGCATAAGAAGTTTGGGTCTACTTAGTAGTTGTACAGCTACTTGTGTATGAAGTGACTTTCTTAGTTGCTCAGTGTGATACTCTGGTGCTTGTAAGTTAGATATATAGTTTTTATATATATGTTTTACATTCAGTCTAATCTTGCAAGTGTAATTACTGTAAGCTTCATTTCTGCTACTACTACTGCATCCGTGACTGGTTTTAATAAGTTATTTTTGTAGGTCTTAGTTGAGAGTCTTGAGATTGTGAATAGTTTGAAGCTTTGGTAATACATCTGGTAAATTGCTTATTCTCAAAACTAAGCTTGGCAGGGTGCTGAACCAAATGACAGAAAAATTGGGAAACTTGTGAATATGCTTTGAAGAACCCACTACGAATTCCCTAGGTAATGCTTTTGGTGAGCTTGATGTAGAGTTTAAAGTTCAAAGTCGATTCCACAATATTTTCTAATTCATACTTTATTTTTCCATTAACCAATGTTTAATTTTATTTTCTAGCGCTAGTTATATTTAAGATTTAATCTTGTCCAGATGTTAATTTTGGTTCGTAAATAAAATGGCACTAACTTCTCATTTGAAGACAACAATTCGTTGGTTTTCAAATTCTAACAATGACAGATGTTAATTTTGTTTTGTGAACTGTTTGAAATATCATTAAGCTCAAATATGAAGACAATATGTCTGTTTAAAATTTTGTTGTAATAGGAAAAATCATGTTCATGTCCAATTCTATACGTTTGCTTTAAGTGCATATTTATAAAAGAAATTCTCTATATATATTCCATCTCATGTATTTCCATTTTTCTACACACTAGCAAAGATGTTACAAGGATTAGCAAAACGAGCACTTTGGATCAGTGTGCTATGCATTTATAGAAAGCTGTTATCTTCGTGTAAGGAGCAAATGTAAGTCTTAAGTAGGTTAATCTTGTAACAGAATTGCGATTTCAGCAAGGGAAGCTTTTGTCCTTTAGCCCTTCGTTGACTCTAACTTTTCAGTGTATTCGTTACCATTCATATGGGTTTCCCTGTGGTCCATTTTTCTGTGAAGCAATTCAGTAATTATATTTGATGCTTACAGATCACAGAGAAGTTGATGGCAGATATGTTCTTAGTTGAAGTTGCAGAAGGGTTGCAGTGAATTTGTTGAGATTTTTGTATGGTAAATTATGACTGCAAACCCCTTGAAAATCTACTTTTCCCAGGTATTTATATGATCATATCTCAGTGTTGTCCTCAACTCTAAATTTTGTGGGTTTGATTTTGCGTGCAGGCTGCAGCTGATGATCAGATTCAAGTTATTGAGATGATTAAGCTCTTCGAAACAAAGGGTTCGAAGACTTTTTAAAGTTTGGTTCCAACATTTGTACAAAATTGTATAAAATATCAGTTATGCAAATTTATAGTTGTATTCTTATATTTTAATGATATTACAATTTGTTTTCTCACCAAAAACAGAAAAAGAAATATGATACTCCAATTTGGGTGCCCACACAGGGTATCCTTTTTTAAAAACACAATTTTCAACTTTGACACCAATGAATTAGGGTGGCATTGTTTTAGGTGGCACCGATCTATTAAGGGTAGCCATTGTTACAATAGAGACTTCTCTATAGGACATGTACACCTATTTAGTGGCTGCTTGGTGGCAATTGAGGTTTGCCACCAATGTCAGTGCCCACTTTTTATAATAGACACCAATGAAAATGGTGTCCTCTAGCCAAAATTCTAGTAGTGTTATCATCATGCACATTTTGTTTGATCTTTTAGAAAAATCAAGATTTTGTCTATTAATTGTTTGATGACTAAATGATAATAGATTTTTCGTATTTTTTGTAAGGATGATCTTTGAATGAGTTCTTAAAAATTGAATGGTCTGCATGATCAGATTGCATTTATCGTTGGGTCGCCTGCAATCTCTATTGGTGAATAGTAACCTATATCAATCAATATATAATCTCTTCCCTCTCATTCGAATGTTAGTGACAAAAACAACAATCTATAGTTCAAGTATGGATCATGCTTCCTGTTAGCATTTTGAATTCAAATATGAGTTCTAACTTAATATATCGATCATTAACGAACATAATTAATATATATATCAGACATATAAGTTCCTCAGTACTTATTTTATGTACATTGAAGCCGCATGCATTGAAAGCAAAAGAAAAAGGTACAACTTGATAAGAGGATGTTATTGGCACCGGAAAAAAAAGGGGTGTGATATCCACACACCCCTTTTTACTTCTCACACATCTTTCTAATTTTTTGCTGTTGGATCGGATGAATTGAAGAAGATCAAAGAACATAAATTAACAATGAGTGTGTGAGAAGTAAAAAGAGGTGTGTAGATAGCATACCTCAAAAAAAAACATTGTCACTCATTGTAAGTGTAATATAAAACGTTTGGCGTGCTAATAACAACACTCATTCAATATACTTAAAAACTCATTAATTTTGTTGGACTAAGTAGCTTCCTTCAAATTTAACAAAACCAAAAACCCCTAGTTGATTTAATTTGCTAGAGAACCTACATATTGTGATCCAGTGGAATTAAAAATTCCAGAGGCAGATGCAGCATATTTGACACCATGTCGATTCACGTCTCCAACGGTAGGTGGAGCTAAGTAAGCACGAGAGAAATTTTTGAAACCCACTTGTTGTTCTGTTCCAATAAATCAAGGAAATAATGATTAGGGTTTAGAAACAGAAAGAATTGAAGATTATAGTTCCAAAGGATGAGGGTTTTAAAAAAGCTAGCCAGATTTATGAGTATCACAAATACGTATTATCTACACTAAAGGGGAATGAGGTGAGTTTAGCCTCACAATGGCCTAGAATTCGCCTTTGACGAGAATCGAACCTAAGACCTCTCACTAAGACCAACTCCAATGGTGGGCTAAAAGCCAAATTACCCCCCAAAATTTCCCCCCAAACCCACTTCAACCCAAGGGGAAAATTTGGGCTAAATGCTAAATGTTAAACCAATGTCAGATTCCCCTCGAAATTTAGCCCATAAATCATAATTTAAATTTTTCAATATTTATCGGAATTTAAATTTTTTTAGATTAAAATGTTCATAAAATTAATTTACGATAGTCTACATATTTATTAAAAAAAAAATTAATTTAACAAAAAAAATAGCCTAAGTTCATTCTTTAATAATCCCGGGCTAAAATTTTAGGCTAGAACAGTTGGAGCAGCAAAGTTGTTTCTGGGCTAAAAGCTAAATTTTCCGGGCTAAAATATCTGGCTTTTAGCCCAACCATTGGAGATGGTCTTACAAGTGAAGATGAATACCACTAAATCATAGTACTAAGTGGCCTAAGATTTAATTGCCATCAATTGGCTTTATAGTTGTCCAGCCTGTCCCTCTGATCGAATTATTGTGGAGGCAAAGCAACAAATGAAAGTGGCTAGAGATTTGGCACACATTTAGCCCATGTCTGGTGCAGCCCTCTTAAAAGAAAAGAGAAATGCCATGGATTTAGAATTGTTTGCTCGTTTGATTACTTGCTTGGTTTGTTTGCTCACTTGTCTTGTCCGCCAAACAAAGCTTTTTATTTTTGCTCACCTAACGGAGCTTGCATTGCATCTAGTGGCGGATCCAGAATTTCATGTGAAGAGGGCTCACAACTTGAAAAATTGGAGTAAATTGCACAACTAAAAAACCCATCAAATTCAATACTGAGAACTGAAAAAACATTGTGGAAGCTCAAACACTTGAGTAGAGGTAAAGAGTTACGCAAGAAAAATTTAAAAATATAACAAAAGGACTAAAGAAAATACAAAGAAAAGTCGATAGTAAAAGGAAGGGAAGGGAAGTTTGCACTGAAATAAGAGAGATGGAGTGAAAATATAGGCATGTACAGAAAAAGAGAGTTTGGATTGAGAAGGGGCACACTTGAGTTTAAATGGTATTCGGCTGATAAGTAGCACCAAGAAAAAAGGCAGGGTGGGTCTGGGACAATTCTGGTCCCTTATTGGCTCCTCCTCAGACTGCATTTGCTTGTTGGCAAACTCATGTTGTGTATATTGAAGAAATTTGAGGTTTCATCATAAAATTAATTGGCAATATGGAAGGTAGCCCAACTTACTTATAAACCCATGCAAGGTCCCTCATCTCTTCAATGTAGGATTCATTCTCAACGTATCGCCATGAGTTTGACGGAAGTGTTGAAAAATTATTTAGTTTCTTATTGTTTCTGATTTTCTTGTGTACATGTTGTTCGTCTTTGAATATGAAATCATGACTCAACTCTAGCCAAGAGATTTGTAAAGAATTTATCGCTGGGCAATTAGGTTTCTTCCTATTCGATTGCGGATGGAGAATCCGTTGAGGGTTCTCCATGTCGAGAAAATTTTCCAAGTATTAGGTATTCAACTGATACTTCATATGTAGTAATAAAAGTGAAGAAAATGATATATTTTTCCTTAGACCCGCTTTAATACTGGCATTTTGAAAATTTTCTCTTCCATGTCTTATGTACAAGGTTTTTTAGATAAGTGTTTTTAATCTTCAACTATGGGAATTGTGCCACGATGTGTGAATTCGAATGTCCTAAGGACCTGGCTTCTCTACCCTCCTAGTTCCCATAAACTCTCATCCCCTCATATTTGTGTGGTCACGGTTAAGCCACGTCAACATTTTATATCACTATTTCTTTTTGTCTTATTATCTCTATAACAAAAATTAATATAAAATGTTGATATGGCTTAACCGTGATCGCACAAAATAGGAGGGGATTAGAGTGTATGGGAACTGGAAGGGCAGAGAAGTCAGGTTCATGTCCTAATGATGGTAGAGAGATCACTAGGATTAAGGTACTTGAATGTGATAGTTATAAGGCTTAAACGTTAAAATGGTCCCTGTGTTTTAGTCATTGAGTCAATTTAGTCTATGTGTTTTCAATTTGGCCAATTTGGTCCTTGTGTTTATCTTTGTTAGCCAATTAAGGACATTTCCATCTAATTTCTGTAAAAAAAAAAAAAAAAAATTATTATAAACTTATTTATAAAATTATTTATTTGATTTAAAATAATCTAAAAATGAAATAAAATTAAAAATTAAAAGAAAAATTATTCTCCTCCCTAACATTAGCCCCTCTCTTTTCTATGTCACAACATTAATCATTTTTCAGATTGGAAGCTTTATCTCTTATATGTGTTATTTCTTATTGATTTGCATTTTTTAGTAAAGAGAAAGGATAATTATATCTCATATAATTTTTCTTATGAATTTTTTAAAAGAGATTGAATTAAATATCCTTAATTGACTAACAGTGACAAACACAATGACTAAATTAGCCATATAGCTATAACACATGAACCATTTTGACATTTAAGCCTAATTATAATGAATATGTAGTTGAGATTTGATTATTCATTGTGCAATAGGTGATCGGTATGTGCACGATGAGTCGCATTAATTTGAATAAATGAATCGTTAGTATTGAATTGACAAAGTACTAGATTCAAAGTACTAGTAAAGTGCGAAATAGAAGTAAAAGCAAAAATAAGTAAATTAACAATAAATAAAGGTAAGTAGTAGATAAACTGGAGTGAAACATAGTGAAGAATTGAAAGCGACAAACACTAATGATTCTATATATATATATATATATATATATATATATATATATTTGTCTAAATTTTATTAGATTAAATGTTAAATTAGCTATCCGACGGAATTCAAACTCACGTTATCGTTTGGATGGTACTATTTTATACTTTATGCTAGTTGAAGATTTTCCTCATCATCAATTAGCGACCCTTTTGGTTCTCCCGGCCTTCATTATCGCCCAGTTAATTCGATGTATGACCTTTTGGTTCTAAGCGTTCAATTCCCTTTTTTGACATGTGTTGTGGGCATGATTAATGGTGTTATTTAACTTGATGCTTCGGTTGAAAGCCTCTTATTTGACATTCAAAGTTTGCAAAAGTAACTGAGGTCAGTAAAAAACATTTTGCTTCACGTGTTTGTAATAAGACAGCATATTTAGTGGCTTCTTGTTTCGAGGTTTGAGCCATAGTGGTTTTTATACTTTGGTTTTGCCACTTAGCACTACAGTCTAGTGATATTTCTCTTCATTTGTCAATAAGATGTCTTAGATTCGATTCTCACTAAAGGCGAATTTGAACTATATTATTACTAACTCATTGTGAGGTATACCCCACTATCATAATGTATATAATATCGTTTGTTAAAAAAAAATACTTTAGCCTCTAAGGCAAACGCTTCTATTTGAATCTAATGAAATTTTTGCCGTTGAAAATAAAATCATGAGTAATTTCTTGGGAATTTTACGAAAAGCTCCCGGTATTGTTCACTTTAATGAAAAACCATATTTTTACACTAAAAAGTCAATCATGGTACTATTCACTTTACCCTTTATTTTGTTCTTATCATTCAAACTTAAAGTTTTCAAGTCATTTTCATTAGTTTTTCTTAATTTCTTTGCTTGATGAGTTTAAATGATTGACCAATAAGGAGAAATTTCAGTGTGGCGAAAACACAATTTGGCAGACCGAATGTCATATTACAAGTGGTTGGATACTTAAAAAAAAATATATTCAACTACTTATATTATTAAACTTAGTGTACCGAGCAGTATTCCCACACCATAGAAAATCTCATACCAACAGAGAAGAATTTCACAGATCGAGGCCGAAAGCATTAAATCCGCACTACGTAGTGAATCCAAAACGGATGCATTAGCTACTTAGTGAAATCTAACATAGATGCATTACTCACCAAAATTTGGCACCATGCATTTCCTTGTGAATCTGACACGGATGCACACAGCATTGACTGCGGTCTCAGCACATAGTCATCGTTCACGTGAGAATTTCTAAAATTAGGTTTCAAAAATAGAGCTTTTTTTCTTACGAGCAATATTACTACTTTAATTTGCACTAAAGAAAGGAAGAGTAGTTTGAAACCAGGAACGCAATGGATTGAAGAAAAATACCTTAATCACCATGAAAAATCCTTGTGGTCCAAACAGAGTTAAAATGGATTGTAGAGTTAAAATAGCAACATGATTAACTATGCCCACTGCCAACCCTAAAGAGTTAATTAGGCTTAAATGTGAGTTCAATAACATAGTCTTTAGGTTTTAGAAGTCAAGGCTGAAAGTGTTCATTCCTCAACCGAATTCGTTCGATTCAGAAGTTAGCAGCGCATTTCATCACATCACCACATTCAAGTTATTCGCCCTGCCGAGCTCAGCCACGGATTGGAACGACCGCATCGGCATACGTAGTTAGCTCCTAGTTAATTCGGCATGCGCACAACGTAGGCTTTGTAATTTTCAGGGTCAATATTTTGGCACGTTCGAGCACTATTTGATACTTTGACTTTGAATAAACTTGAGGTTCCACTACAATTTGACACTTTGATTTTGAATAAGATTGAGGTTCCAATATAAAATCAATTGGCAATTAGGAGTAATACAACTATTTATAAGCACATGTCAGGTCCAGTTTTCAAGCCTTAACACGTCGACAACACAAATGGGTGATGTAGAGCATGTACTTATTTTGTTGGCTTCACACGTGAGACAACCTGCTATAATACTATAAAAAAATTGAGGTTCCACCATAAAGCAATTGGTAATATGAGGTAAGTCATTTCTTTCTCTGACGTGGAATTGATAGTCTCAACAAATTTGTTTGCTTATTTTATGGAAGATTTGTTGTTGTTGTTTAACTTGCCTCCATAATCCATATATTAACAGTTGTAAGTTGTGTTACTTAATAGATTGGTGCTTAATTAAAGTTACGTCCCCACAAATGCTGCTGTGAAATTGTGTCACGTGCCTACAACTACAAGATAAGTATGCAAAAGGGTGTTTGAGAAATTAAAAAAGGTATGTGAAAATTCACATGCCATGATCAAAAAGAGCCATGTGATGTTTTTAACATCAATTGTCATCCCATTGGGGCTTCACGTACTCTAGCTGAGCTTTATACAAATTGGTTAGGTTGCTATCAACTGCCGGCAATTGGGTTTGCAGCTGTGCGGCCTGGAAACAACAATTCAAAGTATCAAATGTGGCCGGCCTAGAAAGTTTGGCACTAATTCATTCGAGTGGGGAGCTGGAACAGCAAAAATGAGCCTACTTCCATGCTTATTTGAAAAGGAAGGGAACAAGATGAGCTATAAAACTGATCAGGTGGCCATAATTGAGGGTATATTTTATGAAAATTGGAGCTGGAAATAAAATTACATAAAACAAAGATATCAAAGAAACAATAACAATACAATAACCTTTTGCAATCCCTCATTAGAATTTCATGTGAGGCCTTGTTTATATTCCTGTGGTGGTTGTATATGTGTTATTATTGTTAAAGTTTCAGAAAGACGGATCGCAATCCATCACTAATCACATTGATATTGTCCCCATTTAATTATCCACGCCATCAATAGGTGTGATATTTTTATACAAAAGGCATGAGTACAATTAGGAAGAAAACAACTTTGATATAAGTTGTTATTTGTTTTGTATAGTCCATGTGGACTGTTTAAATTATTGAACAATTACTAACTGGCCAGAAGTTCTAATTTCTTCACTAAGACGTTACAATGTGATTTAAATAGTTTGAATTTACCACACTTCAGATGATATTCACTACGCAATATCGAGCTCTATCAAACAGTGAAGTTAAACATACCAGGATTTTGGATGAAAAAAAGATTCAATATCATAGGAGGAAACAGAAACAAAAATAAATATATTTTATCTAGAGCATAGGAGGAATTCCTATGGACATCAAAAGAGTGCGAAACATGGTCTGCAACAGCATGTGGAACTTCGTTGTAGCTTTCTGGGAGCGAAGTTAAAGACCACGCTCCAGTCCTTAAGCTGATACATAAATGTGGAATATCATGGACGATACCTTCAACATAAGCATTAATAATCTTGCTATACCTCAACATTTTGATAGCATATGTGCATCAGATTCTATCTCAACCAGCAGCCCCTTTACTGATTGATAGGACTCCTTAGCTTTCATTACTCAGTAAAGTACCTCCCTACAATGATGTGTTACTCATGGGGTTATCTATATCCCATCACGGAAAGTATGATGTGAAATTGGTCACTTATTACATATAATTATTCTAGGTGTACGTGACGTTTTTTTGTTTCTTCAGGTATACACGCTAAAAAAGTTACAGAACATTATTCTAAACCGTGTAAATGAATAAGATGAAGGTACAACCGTGTAAAAAAATGCACATGGAACCAGGTTTAGATTATTTTTAAGGTTAAACTGTCCTCAATGGTATTTAACATGAATTGCAAGTTTTTGTTGCTTGTACATTCGTAAAACCTAAACTTTTCTGCTCTATTGATTCTGCTAGCTAGGCCTTGTTGTGTGTCCAAATATATACTGTGTTCTGATTAAAATATTAGTCATCATCAAGTTTACTAGCAAAGTAGCAATAGATGGATTGATTTCCATAAATAATTTATTCACCAAAGATACAAATTTGATTTGCATCTTCTGCAAACTACATGGGTGTTCAGTACATCAATATTGCACCTCTATAGGTTCAGCTGGGTCAGCTAGCTCAAGACTGCACAAGTTGTCGAACATTCATCGGGAACATATATGTCAAGTTTCCTTCCATCATATACTTTGCTGTGACTAGGTTAGCAGCATCTGTTAAGTGGAATGAATCCCAAAATACATACTTTGATCTGTCCGGACAAACTTTTGAAAATGGACGGCAAAGGACGAAAAGTCCTCCATAGCGCCCGAAAAAAGAGCAGCATGCAGAAGTTGCGTCCTCAAAACCTAGGAATTAAAATGAAGGTAATTAAATTAAGCCGTTAAATAAAGAGAACTCGGATAATAATTATAAAAAATAAAAAAAATAAAAAAAAATAAAAAAATTAATGAAAAGTGTTTGAAAACTTTGAGTTTTAACAATAAGGACAAAATATAAGGTAAAGTGAATAGTATTAGGATTGACCTTTTAGTGTAAAAATATGATTTTTCGTTAAAATAAACAGTACCGAAAACTTTTCGTTAAAATTCCCTTATAAAAAAGTACAACTCATGCGTGCGCGCACACACCATATGACACAGATTTTTGGATGATATCTTTCGTTGTTTTGTACGTATCTACGTAAACAAATTTTGCACCATCCAAATCTTTGTTAAGCTCCACGATTAGGCTCTTCAACTTCTTGTTGTACATCTGGGCCAATTGGTTGAATGGATCATAACACTTGCCCTTGGCAACAAAAAATATATCTTTAACAAACGGACAACAGCCAATGAGTCCAACACTGTTGACCATAATCTTTCTAGCAGCCAAGTTGTAGAGTGTCTGAAAAAAAAAATATTATGCAGATATTGAGTACTAAAGATTTTGTATAGTCCAACATAGTAAGTTTTTTTTTTTTGGTGAAAAGTTGCTTTATTTTAACACAATAATTACACAAGAAAAGGCCCAGATATATACACATAAACAAAAAGAATGACCTCAGAAGTAACTAAAGAGCCCAAAACAAAGAAAAGACCGAAACAAACTGTAGCAGCTTCAACCCGCCGTCGCCGGAAAGCCGCTTACCAAACAACATAAACGAACGTTCCCTACACACACCTAAAAACAAGTTGAACAGAGCCTCAAAACTAGAAGAAAACTGAGTGAAAACAGAACCCCAAAACAAATCCCCAAACACCGTCGAGCACCACACCAATAGCTGCCACATATCGGAAGAAGCTAGTGGGAAGAAGCAACCCATTAGCAACAGGGCCAACAAAGTGAAACCCAAAATGAAGGAAGCTAGTGGGAAAGAGCAACCCACTAGCAACAATGCCATCAAAGGCAATCCCAAGGAAGGACGAGATGTGAACACCTGAGCTAAAACTCTACATACTTTCCATGTAAAACGCAAAAAATCACGGTACAAAGATATAGAAGCCGAACCAGGATGTGAAGTCAAAGAAGGGTGGGGCTGATTGGGTTGAAGATGGAGTGAAGTGCCGAGGAAAATGTACGAAAAATGAGAAAAAAGATGGAAAGAAGATGCAAGGAAAGGGAAAAAAGGAAGAAACGGAAAAAAGGGGAAAAAAAGTGGAAGGAAAGAAGAAGGAAAGTGGAAGGGAGGAGAGAAGGGAGAAAAGTGGAAAGGAAGTGGAAGGGAGGAAGGAAACCAGGGAAAAAGGGGTTACAGACAGAGAAATCAGGGGCACAAGAAGTTGGAAGAAAGTGGTATCAGGTCCCTGGAGAGGGGAAAACATAAGCTCAGGGAGAAGGAAAGGAAAAGAAAAAATGGAAAAGGAGAAGAAGATGACTGCCACCGACCCTGGCCATAGCAAGGGTCGGAGGCTACGGGAGGGACGAAATGGGGAACACTCAAACACTGATGAGAAAGGCTCTCACAAGGAGAGAAAAGCTCTCACAACTGGAGAGAAGATCTTTTTTGGAGAAGAATACGTAGTAAGTTAAATACTAAAGATTTTGGTGAGTACTCAAGATTAACATATTATCAATGTAGTGTTGCAAATTTAGAGAAAAATATCCTTTCTAGAAGTATTACATATGTATTAGCAATTGTGTAGTGTAAATAAGTTTTTACCTGAAGTTGTGACCTGAATCTTGAGATCATGAAATCCAAAAACTCGTCTTGCGTTAGCTCGGATGTGTGTGAATCCTTAGACATTATATCGTTAGCGCCTATTGCAATTGCATATATTGATTTCCTCAACAATTTCTGAGTTGCAGCAACACCAATTCTTGACATTATGGCAAGCGTAATTCTCCCATGATATTTGAGTTGTGTGTCCAAGCTAACTGTTTCACCCTATAATATAGATATATATGTTTTTATTTGCATCCATGATATTCAACGCTTTTAAATTCCAGTTCATCATATATAAAACTCTTTAATTTTTAAAAATTTAATATAAAATTCTTTAATCATATATGTATACAACTCCTGAACAAGGATGTCTTTGGATGAATAATTGAAAGGAATATCATTGTTAGGGGCTCCCTGCAATGAGGTTCAATAATCAAAACTTTCTAGTTTTTGGTTCCCCTTCAAGAATCATCATCCCTACAAAAAATCAGTGAAACCTAAAATTGTTTGAACATTTGATTATCATCATGCGCATTTTGTTTGATCTTTTAGAAAAATCAAGGTTTTGTCTATTGTTTGATGAATAAATGATTATGAATTTTGGTATTTTTTTGTAAGGATGATCTTTGAATGAGTTCTTAAAAATTGAACGGTCAGCATGATCAAATTGCATTTATGGTTGAATCGCTTGCGATCTCTATTGGTGAATAGTAAGGATTCCTTCCCTATATCAATCAATATATAATCTCTTCTCTCTCATTTTGAATTCAATTTGAATGAATTCTAACTTAATATATTGATCACTAACGAACATAATTAATATATACACCAGACATATAAGTTCCTCAGTACTTATTTTATGTACATTGAAGCCGCATGCATTGAAAGCAAAAGAAAAGGTACAGCTCGAAAACCAGATGTTATTGGCACCCAAAAAAACATTGTTTACTCATTGTAAGTGTAATATAATACGTTTGGTGAGCCAATAAAAACACTCATTCGATATACTTTTTACTTTTTTTCTTTTTTTTGTTAGACCAAGTAGCTTCCTTCAAATTTAACAAAACCAAAAACCCCTAGTTGATTTAATTTGGTAGAGAACTTACATATTGTGATCCAGTGGAATTAAAAATTCCAGAGGCAGATGCAGCATAATTGACACCTTGTAGAATCACGTCTCCAACGGTAGTTGGAGCTAAGTAAGCAGGAGAGAAATTTTTGAAACCCACTTGCTGTTCTGTTCCAATAAATCAAAGAAATAATGATTAGGGTTTAGAAACAGAAAGAATTGAAATTATAATTCCAAAGGATGAGGGTTTAAAAAAAGCTAGCCAGTTTTATAAGTATCACAAATACGTACGAAGAATGTCAAAAACAGTTCTGCCATTTGTAAATCGTCCTGTTGGATTCCCAAAATCGATGCCATTGGGAATGGTATTCCCCTTTGCTGCGGTTGCAACGTAGTTGTTATTTCCCACATCTGCCGCAGAATCGCCAAAGATGAAAAAAGCAGGAACACTTTGGGCAGATGAGCAAGTCATCACAAACAAGTAGACTACGCAAATATGGAACGTAATATTAATATTCCCCATGGTCAATACTAATCTAGCAGGAAATTGGATTTTAAGTTGCACAATTAGTAAGAGTATATATATAACATTTTGAATCCCTTTTCTTTGAGAAGCAGCGCACAAAACCCGTGTTAAATTTGTGCCAAACTCGATCTCTAGGCCGGCTGAGCACACTTGGATACTTTGATTTGTTGGTTTGCCACATAATCTATATTTGAACACTTGCATGTGTTATTAACTACTTGTTATGTTCACGCTCAGAGGCGGAGCCCCTGATGGACTAGAATGGTTCCACGCCCATCTTGCTTTCTTGATGCTACTTGAATGCCATTAAAATTTAAGTGTGCCATTTCTCTTGATGCTACGTATCAGTCGAATACCATTAAAATCAAGTGTGTCCCTTCTCAATCCAAACTCTCTTTTCTTTTACAGATCTCATTTTTTCACTCCATTTATCTTATTTCCGTGCAAACTTCACTTCCTCTCCTTTTGCTATCAACTTTTCTTTTTTACTTCCTTTAGTCCCTTTGTTATATTTTTAAATTTTTCTTGCGTAACTCTTTACCTCGTGTTCAAGTGTTTGAGTTTCTACAATGTTTTTTTAGCTCTCTGTATTGAATTTGAAGGTCTTTCAATGTTTGTGCAATTTACTCTAATTTTTCATGTTGTGAGGCCCCTCCTCACATGAAATTCTGAATCTGCCACTGTTGGTGCTTAATTAAAATCGTTTCACCATAAGCAGAAATCAGGCTTTAACATCAAGTTGAGCCAGTGGCGTCGGTTACTGGCGCCACTCATCCTTAATTAGGGGCTTCACATCCGCTAGCTTTAGATTTAATTGCCATCAATTGGCTTTATAGCTGTCCAGCCTGGCCCTCTGGTCGAAGTTTTGTGCAGGCAAAGCAACAAATCAAAGTGGCTAGAGAGTTTGGCACACATTTAGCCCATGTTTGGTGCAGCCCTCTTAAAAGAAAAGAGAAATGCTGTGGATTTAGAATTGTTTGCTCGCTTGATATATCGCCTGGTTTGCTCGCTCGCTCGTCTTGTCCGCCAAAGAGTGTTTTTTTTTTTTGGCTCGCTTAATGGAGCTTGTATTGCATCTGCATCCATTTGTTGGAAAACTCATGTCGTGCATCGTGAATAAATTTTATGTTTCAACATAAAATTAATTGGCAGTATGGAGAGTAGCCTAACTTATTTATAAACCCAGGCACGGTCCCTCATCTCATCAATGTGAGATTCATTCTTAACATACCACCATCAATTTGACAGGGGTGTTGAAAAAAAATAGTTATGTAGTTTATTATTGTTTTCTGGTTTTCTTGTGTACATGTTGTTCGATTTTGAATCTGAAATCATGACTTGACTCTAGCCAAGAGATTTAATCATGTAAAGAATTTATCGTTGGGCAATTAGATTTCTTCCCATTCGATTGTGAATGGAGAAAGAAAATGTCTCCGTCGAGGGTGGTACCTTATATGTAGTAATACAAGTGAAGAAAATCATATATTTTTTGTGATCCACTTATTTTATTACACGTGAACAATTAAGGTAAGTATGAATGTATATTCAGTTTTTATATAATGATTTACAATAGAGATGCTCTTTATAGGAGCCAAAGGAGCGGACAACAACTAATGGAAATAGTAAAGAAAGACTAATGGACAATTAGTGGACTAGACACAATCATGAAAGGCATGTCTAATGGAAGCAATCATGAAGGGCTAGTGGACAAGCAATCAATGTGTTGAGAAGAAGATTCCCTTTTACGCCCCCGCAAGATGGTGGTCCCGTCAGAGACACCGATCTTGGATCGTAACAATTAGAAGCGTGGACGAGGAAGAGCTTTTGTGAGGACGTTTGCAAGATGATCCTGAGTCGAAACATGTGACACTTGAAGAAGCCCGTGATTGACTCGATCACGAACAAACTGAAAATCAAGTTCAATGTGCTTCATGTGAGAGTGAAGAACAAGATTGACACTATAAAAAGTTGCCCCAATATTGTCGCAGGAAATGGTTGGCTTATCCATTGAGGAGACACCAAGCTTATGGAGAAGGGATTGAAGCCAAGCTAGTTCAGGAGTAGTAGAGGCTATGGCGCGGTATTCTGCTTCCGTGGACGATCGAGCGACAGAACGTTGTTTGCGAGAGCTCTAAGAGATTAAGTTGCCACCCAAATAAATGACATAACCCGTGGTAGACTTACGGTCATCACGATCACCAGCCCAGTCAGCGTCTGAGAAGGCATATAGACGAGATGAGGCACTACGGCGGAAGAGAATGCCATGAAAAATAGTGCCTTTCAGATAGCGGAAGAGACGTTTCAAGGCCTGCCAATGAGACTCAGTTGGTCGATGCATGAACTGTGAGAGTTTGTTGACGGTAAATGAGATGTCAGGGCGGGTGAGACTGAGGTATTGGAGACCTCCAACAAGTTGTCGAAAGGTAGTAGCATCAGTGAGAGGAGAGCCATCAGAGAGAATCAAAAGAGTAGAGGTAGCCATTGGCGTGGTCACATCCTTAGCACCATCCATTTTAGCTTTAGCGAGAAGATCATGGATGTATTTATGTTGAGAAAGAAACAAACCCGTGGTGGTGGGTATCACTTCAACCCCAAGGAAATAATGAAGGTTCCCTAAATCTTTGACAGAAAAACGATTTGCCAAGGCTTGAATGAACGTAGAGAGGAGCCTGGTATTATTTCCTATAAGAACAAGATCATCAACATAAACTAGAAGGAATATCACATCATTATCCTGACGAAAAATAAAGAGAGGGGTATCTAAGATGGCATTGACAAATCCTTGATTGAGCAAAAAGGTGCTCAACTCCTTGTACCATGATCGGGGTGCCTGCTTGAGGCCATATAAAGCTTTGCGGAGTTTGCAGACATGTGTTGGAACAGTAGATTCACCGAACCCGGGGGTTGTATCATGTAAACATCTTCAGAGAGTGATCCATGCAAAAAAGCATTGTTCATGTCTAATTGACGAAGAGGCCAACCATGAGTGAGAGCCAAATGAAGAACAATACGGATGGTGGTGGGTTTGACAACTGGACTGAAGGTGTCTAGGAAATCCACGCCAGGACGTTGGTGAAAGCCTTTAGCAACAAGGCATGCTTTGTACCTATCAATGCTGCCATCAGAATGTCTTTTGATGCGGAAGACCCATTTGCACCCGATAAGATTCTGTGAAGGTTGAGGAGGAACAAGCTCCCAAGTGCCATTGCGGATTAACGCATTGAACTCGTCGGACATTGCTGCACGCCAAAAAGGATCTTTGATAGCCTAAGAAACACATGTTGGTTCAATGGGAGAAGGAAGTGGGTGTTTGGTGGCAGTGCAAAGTTGTTTAGGTTTAAAGATGTTGTTTTTGGCTCTGGTGGTCATGGGGTGATGGTTGAAATTATTTGGTGGTGGTGGTGGGGGTAAGGGAGTGATAGATGTGGGTATGAGATGATGTGGTGATAGGGGGTGAGCAGTCGCAGATGGTGATGGTGCAGGGGAGAGACACAACTCCGAGACCTCCGAAGACGTATGCGTGGCAGCATGCTGAGAAGAGAATGTGTGTGATGGAACCGGTGGTACCTCGGCAATGTGAACAGGAATGGAGATGGCTGCTGGAATGACAGCAGACCATGCAGTGGAGTCGGGGGAAGGAACTGAAGGGATGACGGAGTCACGAGAAGAAAAAGGAAAAGTGTTTTCGTCAAATCGAACGTGACGGGAAACAAACATACGACAGGAAGGGAGATCAAGACATAGATAAGCACTTTGAGTAGAGGAGTAACCAAGAAAGAGACATGGACGAGATCGAGGAAGAAGCTTGTTGGAATTGTAGGATCTTAACCAAGGGAAACATAAGCAACCAAACACACGAAGCTTAATGTAGTTAGGAAGATCACCAAAGAGAGCTTTGTATGGAGAGATATTATTGAGAACATGAGTGGGCATCCTATTAATAAGATACACAACAGTTTTGAAAGCATATGACCAATAAGTTAGGGGTAAGGATGTTTGGTGGAGAAGTGTTAACCCTGTTTCGACAACATGACGGTGGCGGCGTTCAGTAACACCATTGTGTTCGGGAGTGTGTGGAGGAGTGGTGAGGTGAGTGATGCCATTTGTGGAAAGAAAATGCTTGAGTTTAACATATTCTCCCCCTCCGTCAGAGTAAAAAGTGATTATTTTGGTGTGGAAGTAGTTTTCTACAAGAGCTTTAAAGGTTGTGAAGATTGAGAAAACATCGAATTTGTGTTTCATGGGATAAAACCAAATATATTTCGTGAAATAATCTACAAAGATAACATAGTATGAAAAACCATCAGTAGATAAATAAGGAGCAGGACCCCATACATCACTATAAATTAGTTCAAGGGGACGCTTACTAACAAGCGTAGAATGACCAAACGGGAGCTTGTGGCTCTTATTGCAATGATAAGAAGTGCAAACAGAAAGAGTTGAAGACATAAGAATGGAGGAGGTACGTTGGATTTGAAGAAATGTTTGATGGTTGGGGTGACCGAGCCGACGGTGCCACACATTGGAGGAGTCCATCACACTACTCATAACTTGTTTTTGAGGCATCAAGCATGGCCACTCATATGTATCGTCCTTATTTGGGCCTCGAAGAAGTGCCGCTCTCGTGTTGAAATCCTTGACAAGAAAGAAATCAGGAAAAAATTCAATAGAGGTTGCATTTTGTCTATTAAATTTGGCAATGGAAATAATATTACGAGAAATGGAAGGAACACACAGGACATCATTTAAGTGAAATGGGGTGGTAGAGGAAGAAGAGAGTGATGTGGAACCAACATGTGTAATACTCAAACCTGTTCCATTACCAATAATAACATGATCAGAACCATCATAGGTAGTGGAGTCCGGGATGTTCCTGGAGTCAGAGGTGACATGGTGAGAGGCACCCGAGTCGAGCAGCCAAGGAGATGATGTTGAGGAGCGGATAGTGGTGTGGTTGACCGTAGGTGAAGCGGAAGAAAGTTGAGGGCAACGTTTTGCACTATGCCCTTGAGTACCACACCATTGACAGAAACCACGATACCCTGTACCGGAACAGCGATTATTGGAGTTGTGGTTGTTAGCACGGTGAGAGTTGTAGGTGGTATTCGTTGGACGTTGTTGGGAGGCTTGTGTGGACCTGAAGTCACGCTGGGAGGAGCGGGGAGCTTGAGCAACAAGGACAGTCATAGGAGTAACAGCAGCTGGTGGTGCATCCCGTTGGAGGAAAGTTTCATGTTCAATGAGTTTGTCATACAGATTCTCAAAGGAGATGGAGGTATCGCTAGCCCGAACAACTGCAGCTATTTCTTTGAAGGCAGGTCCAACATCATTGAGGACGTGTAGAACAACATCATCATCGGATAGTGGAGAATCAATGATGGCAAGCTCATCAATGATAACTTTGATAGCTTGTACAAAAACTGACACAGGTTGTTAATCACGATGCATGAGCGTAAGACACTCTTTGAGGTTGAGAACCCGAGAGCGTGTTTTGTTGGCGTAGAGCTTGGTGAGCTTGTCCCAAGCCTCCTTGGAGGTTTTAGAAGAGGAAATGAGAGATATAATATGTTCAGAGACAGAAACTAAGATAGCATGTAGTAGGAGCTGATCTTGACGAATCCAGAAAGTGTAGGACACGGCAGAGGAGGCAGCAGGACATGGTTTTGATCCATCAATGTAACCCATCAAGTCATATCCAAGAAGCAGGGCATTGAATTGAGCTCGCCAGGAAGGAAAGTTGGTGGGCGTGAGTTTTAGAGGTAACTGAGCAGCAGCGTTAATGGTGACATGGGTGGGCAAGGGGAGTGAGTTGGTGGATTCAGCCATGAGGATCGGAAAAAAAATGCTCGATAGAGCTTTGTTGCTCTTGAGACCAAATTAAGGTAAGTATGAATGTATATTCAGTTTTTATATAATGATTTACAATAGAGATGCTCTTTATAGGAGCCAAAGGAGTGGACAACAACTAATGGAAATAGTAAAGAAAGACTAATGGACAATTAGTGGACTAGACACAATCATGAAAGGCATGTCTAATGGAAGCAATCATGAAAGGCTAGTGGACAAGCAATCAATGTGTTGAGAAGAAGATTCCCTTTTATGAACTACCTGCTTTAATACCGGCATTTTGAAAAATTTCTCCTCCATATCTTATGTACAAGGTTTTCATATAAGTGTTTTTAATCTTCAAAATATGGGAGTTGTGGCACGATGTGTGAATTTGAATGTCCTAGTGATGGAAGAGAGATCACTAAGACTGAGGTACTTGCATGTGATAGTTATGATGAATGTGTAGTTGAGATTTGATTATTCATGGTGCAATAGGTGATGTGTATGTGCTGTAAGTTCTATATGAGAGCAACCACTTGGTGATTTGATTAAAGACATTTGGAATGATAAGGAGATTAGGATTGACATTTGTGGTAGACTTATCAAGAATTGTATTTCTTTAGAGTTTCAAGTCAAATACATTCTCGATAAAACTAGAACTCTTCTAGCTGATATAGTGCATAAGTGTTTCACGGTGATAAGGTTGCTCTTTGATAAGGATCACTTAATGGGAGGGATCCTTATTGAATTCCATCGTATGAAGTATAAAATTGAGGTCCCTGCTCTCTCACTAAATACGCAAGTTTACAAAAAAACTCAAGTCCCATTGAGCGAGCCTTGCTTTCAGTTGTGTAGAGTTGCAGAAGAACTTCAGTTTTTCAATCCTAGTTATCTGAGACGATGTCTTCCACGGGTAAGTGGTTAAGTTGATAACTGTGAATAAGTTTTTCCGTTGCACTATTTGTATCAAAGCCATTCACATATCATTTAACCCTATGTTAAAGGCATCAAGAAATTTTTCTTTGGCCCACAGGTTACAGAACTGGTAGTATATCATTAGGGAAATATATATGAACACGATCAAGTGATAGCTAAAGCTATCCTTGATCATAAAGACATATAATTTCATTCAGATATCAAGACATGATCATTGGTTGTCTAAAGATCATTCTTTCATGCTTAGAATTTAAGTAGTATATCACTTTATATACGAATGTTTGAATCGAATTACTATTGTCAAACCACAAAGGTTTATAATTTTGATTACAGAAATTCAAATGTTGGTTATAAAGGTGATATGATTAAAGAAAGTCTTCACATGTTCATCAATCCAAAGATGTTGAAAAGTTGATTTATAGTCTGGGGATTTAAAGATTACTACTTGAACTATGTGCTTTGACAGTTATGAATCCTAGCTCCATGCACCTTAATACAGTTGAACCACTCACTGGTGTCAACTATAAGAAATGGAAGCAAGATCTTGAGATCGTGCTAGGTGTCATGGATTGGGACTTAGCACTTAGAACTGAAGAACCCCCTACACCAACAGATGGAAGTACCTCAAGTCAAAAGTCTAAATATGAAAAGTGGCACAAATCAAACAGAATTTCCTTGTTGATTATCAAAAGAAGCATGACTGATGTGGTTTGAGGAGCCTTCACAGATGCTACCAATGTAAAGGATTTTCTCAAGTCCATTGAGCAGAAGTACCAAGAGTCACCAAAAATTGAGACAGATGCTACCAATGCAAACAATATCCTTAAGTCCATTGAAGAAAAGTACCAGGAGTCACCAAAAATTGAAACAGGTAATCTCATGAATTCACTTACAACCATGAGACATGATGGCATAGAGAGTGTGTGTGAATACATTTTAAAAATGGTGGACATCGTTGGAAAACTCAAAGCTCTCGAGGTACTAATCCCTGAAACTTTCTTGGTACATGTGATATTGAATTCCCTGCCTGATAGTTATACACATCTTAAATTGTCCTACAATGCATTGCGTGAAAAGTGGGATATGAATGAGTTAATTTCAATATGTATGAGTGAAAAGGAAACGATGAAAAAGTCTGAAAATGAGAAGATTGAGTCTTTGAACTATGTACGAAGTACCACCGAGGCACATACACCCCTAATCACCGATGCTACTAGAAAAAATTCTATCAAAAGGGTTCCCTCTCCTAAAAGAAACATAGCCTAACAAGCCATCGATTCTCAAACGTTATTTTTGTTTAAGGCTTGGCTTGCCAAATGAAGAAAGGTTAAAAAAAAAAAAAATTGACTTGTTTTGAGTCTAATTTAATTGACTCTAAATGGTGGCTTGACTCTAGCTTTTCTATTTATGTTACGAATTCATTGCAGAACTTCATAACAAGGAAAACACCAAATAAGGATGAAGTCAAAGTTTCAGCTTGCAATGGAAGAAGAGTTGAAGTTAAAGCTTTAGGAAGTGTTAGGCTAAAGTTAGGATTTGGATTTTGTTTAGAATTAGAAAACATTGTCTATGTGCCTTCCATGAGAAGGAAGTTCCATTTGAAAGTTAGTTTTGATGAGTTTTTATTTTACTATAAATAATAATGACTTCAACATATTTTACAAATCTTCTCAAATTGGTACTGGTTTTTTTGAATGATGGCATGTTTCGAATAAAACTCAACAAAGTCGAATTTATTTTAACATTCAAAATGAACATACTAAGACTCAACAATCATCAAACTTGTAGCAAAAGAGGCTAGGTCATATGTCAAAACAAAGGATGAAGTTACTTGTCAAAAATGATATTTTGCCTCCGGTAATTTTTTAATGATTTTGAGTTCTGTGTGGATTATGCTAATGGAAAAAAAGATAAGTAGTAGAAAGAAAGGTTCAACAAGAAGCAAAGAAACTTTAGAAATCATCCACACGGACGTTTGTGGTATTTTTTCCCACGCAAACTATAGAGGGACATAAATATTTCATAAACTACTTTTTCTCGATTTAGTTTCATCTATCTAATTTCAGAAAATCAAATGCACTTGAAACTTTAAGATTTCAAAAGTGACATTGAAAACCAATTGGAAAGAAAAATTACGGAGGTTAGGTCTGATAGGAGAGGTGAATACAATGGTAGATACACTCAACCTAGCAGACATCTTAGTCCATTTGCCCTTTTTCTACAAGAAAATAGAATTGTAGCTGCAATAACTACACTGGAAACCCCGAGCAAAACGAAGTGGCTGAGAAAAGAAGTAGAACCCTAACGGACATGGTAAGGAGTATGATTGGTAAGACTAATCTACCAAGTTGTTTATGGAGTTAGAGATGGACGACCATGAAAGTACAAGAACCGAAAATTTCATTTGAAGAAGATGGTCAAATGGAGATTAATACTGAAATGGCCAAATGGGGATTAATACTGAGCCAACACCGACTGTAGCAATAGTGGTTGAACTTCCAAGTCAAGTGGAAGAAAATGAGGGCAATGATGATTACAATTTTCAGCATGGCAAAAATGATGTGTTGTTGCATGGTGAGCAGCAAATTCGTCATCATACAAGGCACTTGGAGGAAGGAGTTTCAAGTGGCAATGACCACCGACTGAAGCATGACACAGAAATTGAGGTGTTGTTAGACGGTGAACCGCATGCAGGAAATCAGCAAGGACGCGTGGATGAAGCAGCTGTGAATGGCAGTAACCACCGACTCGAGTCAACAGTTTTGGCAGTCGGTAATGTTCCACCGTTTTGAGGAAATCAAATAGGGTAAGAAAGTCAACATTCTCATCATATTTTGTGTATTTGGTAGAGACAGATTTTAATTTATTAGAGTTTAGTGATCTTAGGATTTTCAAACAAGTCATCTCGAGTCCAAAAATAGACAATTGGATTACAACAGACATCAAGACAATGGTACCAAAAAATTTCATCGAGTTGTAAAAGAGAATGTTTCACAGAGAACCCATCAGACAAATTGTGTTTATTTGAGATTCAATGGGAGCAATTTTATCATTCTAGTTCTTTATGTGGATGATATATTGCTCACCACAAATAGTCATAGTTTGTTGGATGAAACCAAAGTTTTCTTGCAAAGACACTTCGAGATGAAAGACCTGGGAGATTACACTTATGTCCCAGAGCTTGAGATCAAAAGAGAGAGAATAAGAGGGTTGCTGGGTTTTGCCACAAAGAGCATACATAGAAAAGATTTAATATGCCTTCATGTGAGACTACAAAAATGCCCATATCAAAGGGTGATATGTTGAGCGAACTATAGTGTCCCAAAATAGACTTGGAGAGGAAGATGATGGAAGATAAGCAATATGCATCTTGGGTTGGGAATTTGATGTATGCACAAGTGTGCACAAGGCATGACTTAACCTTCACCATTTCAGTGCTTGGTAGGTTCCAATCTAGTGCTGGAGAGGCTTACTAGAATGCAGCAAAAAGAGTGTTGAGATATCTTTAGAGAACTAAAGATCATACGTTAGTCTACGGAATGAAAGAGGACCAAAGATCATACGTTAGTCTACAGAAGGACATAAAACATCGTTTTAGAAGGTTACGATGACTTAGATTTTGCGGGTTGTCCAGATGATATGAAATCAACATGGGGCTGTGTGATCTTAATGGCATGTGGAGCAGTATCTTGGAAGAGTGTAAAATAACAAACTGTGGTTGCTTCAAACTATGTTTGCAGGATACTTGTCTTATTGTGAAACTGTGAATCTAGCCATTTGGTTGAAGAATTTCATAACAGGACTATAAGAGGTGGACTCAATCTTGAGACCTATACAGATTTATTTGACAACAGATTAGTTATATTTTTCACTTGGAGTAATAAAAGGTAAAATGCAACAAGGAACTTGGATATGAAGTATCTCATTTCTCGAGAAAAAGTGGTAGCTAGTTTGGTCAAGATTGATTAATTGGAGACTAATTCAATGATTGTTCATCCATTGAATAAGGTTGTTCCCATGGCAGTTTTCAAGAAGCATGTCAGCAAAGCGTTGGGGTATTGGGTGATTTTGATGCAGCAAACTCATGCAGGAAACCAGTGGGAGCAAACTGATGCAGGAAATTAGTGGGAGCTGCATATCAGGTTCGTTTTAAATGTTAGTTTTCTTCAGTTGCAGTTTATGTTCTGGAAGTTGTATTCGAGTATTAATAATAAAGGCTTCTTAGCTAATGAAGAAAATGTTGTAATCACTAGTAAAAAAAACACTTTGCGCGACGTACGTACATTCGTCGCGCAAAGTCAAAAATCGTTGCGCAAAGGTTTGCGCGACGCAACATTCGTCGCGCGCTAACCGTCGCGCCAAGTCACTTTGCACGACGCGCGTCGTACGTCGTGCAAAGTCAGTTTGCGCGACGCACATCCTAGGGCGTGCGTCGCGCAAACCCTTTTTTTTTATTTAGTGAAAAATAAATTTTTTTGTTTTAGTGAATTTATTTTTATTTTTATTTTGGATAAATATTGTAATTAGATTCTAAAGAATAATTAATTAACCAAGCAAACGTATTTAATTATAAAATATATGAAAATGTACATACAAGATGTCCAAACAAAAAAGAAAAAACTACAAGTGAACTAGGTTTAATACATCAGGCTATTGGGTATCGGCATGGCGAGATGGCTCTGAGGTCGAAGGTGGAGCAAGATGTCATACCGGAAGACCGAATGCCATGGCTTCAATTGTCACTCTCCCAAAAGTTTCTCCCAGTCCCTGTGCACCATTTGACAAACTGTGTTAATTCTAAATGATATAGAATAATTGATCAAATGCATACAAGCATAAATCAGGATTATAAATTCAACTGAAATGAGAAATGGGTTACAAACGCAATAAATTGGAACCGCTACATACATATTGAACAGAACAGTAACATTTGGTGGTATGCCTAGTTCATACATCACCAATGGAATTCATGAATACAACTTGTGCATACAGTGGACAGAGCAACTCCCATATTCAATAACTTTTTGTTGCAAAGACTTCATATGTAATAAAACAAAATGATATCCAGATAGAGATCAAAATCAACCATTTCATAACATTTATTGACAGTAGTTTCATTTTCACATGATTTATAAAGACCTGAAATCTATCCGGTGTTCTCACTTAATACTGTCAAAGATACCATATCGTTACGTGTCTGTCTCAGTTGTGTTACAGATTAAAAACTAAAGACTCACAAAGTATTTTTATTCAAACAACCAATACAAACATGAATGGTTGATTCTGTTACGACATGGGACTCCGCCATCAAAATCCATAACAAGTATAATTTAGGAGCAGTTCTGTGTTCACATAAACTACTAAAAGACTATGAAGATGGATCACCTGAGAGTTCATGACATAAACATCAGCTGCGGAGTATAATGCAGCTACACGTGTGGTTGCAGGAGTCCACAACACTGACTTTGACAAGTTTGAATGCTGAGATAGGAATCCCAAAAGTTCTTTGACATAAACGACCTTATTGCTCTTAGATCCAACAGAACCAATAAGAAATTTAACAGATTGTTTGAGTGTTCCTCCTTTAGTGTTCCTCCTTTATCTGACAACACTTTCCTCATATGATGACATCGAAAGTCAAAGCACATGTACCATCAACAGAGGTATAGAGATTACGTAATGGCAAAATTTTCTTCTGGGGTTCATTCAACTGGACATCAAATTCCTTGGACAGTGACAATTCATTTGATGATACTCCATCATCATTCAATTCTTGTAACAAAGCTCTCAAGTGATGTTTTCTACCCAAGGTAGAGCGGGCTTGGCGCTTATGTACTGGATTTTTTATCTTCGGATCATCTTTCACAGGTTTTTCTTCGATCACCAAGCATGCTGAGTCAAGAAGCAAGAGCTGCCCCTTCCCAGGGTTTATACTGCTCAGAGATATCACAAGCATATCATTATTTGTTAACCCCATTTCCTTTCTGACTGAATCTCGCAATAATTGCCTCTTCTCGAGCATCTTCTCAGTACTAGCGGATGGAGTATTAAGTGAACAAGCTATGCCAGCTACAAAGGCCAGTTCATCATTAATAAAGAGTGGTACAACGACAGGCGGAGACCTCAACTTAATCTTTTCTTCTTCACACCAGTCTTGCCATTGTTTAGACTCTGATTCTGATAGGAAAACCAGCGTTTTCACTTGGTTAAGCACAACCTTCGCGCGATCAAAGTATTCCCTCCGGTTTTCCATAATCCACCAAGCAATTTGACTTGCACCAGCTGGAAAATGATCCATGTATTGATCTGAAACAAGCAAACGAAGCCAAATCAAATCAGCTACAAATTTAAGAATTCCAAAATATTACAGACAAATGTCACTTAGTCTAAGAAAAAATTAATACAAAAACACATCAATGCAAAATAAACTAATAAGGTATTAAAAAGATGGAATTTATGTATTTACAAATTACTGAGGGAATACTGATTTCCATATGTATATATAAATGATGCATAAACACATCCTTATAAGGTCAAGAAAAACCAGAGCAAAATATGGCTATTTCATCAGGTTAGTAACTTAGTCAATGTCATTGTTCTCCTATAATGGGAAAAAACCGTCTTAATTACAGAAAACATGCATATTTCCTGCATCAATTAGTATGAAAGTGAATCAAGTAACGGAGGTCAGCAGTTGGTGAATAGAAAACCACATAATTCCAATACAGAATAAATTATTTAGGCAATATATGTTGTTCCAAAATTAAAATTGGACAAATATAATAATCAGGCCGAGGAGCTATATCCAAAAGAAACAATAGCTTTCTCATCACTGATTACTAATTACCTAAGGTTGAGATAAGCAAGTGATAAAGAGAAGGACATTATAAGCAGTCGTGCACACTAACAAATTAAATTCATTTTAAGTATCACCATGTAGGCAACACCATCTAATTCTACAATGCAGAATATTTCAAAATCTCAGTATCTGAGCTATGTATGGATTTGTTTTGGAATTGGTGTGAGGCTGCCAACTCCGAAATTGAAGTTTGCATGCTATAGAGAAGACTAAAATCATGCAAGAAAACTTAAATTCACAACAGAACATAATAGAATCACAAAGTTATCATCTGGTTGAAGGAATTTAGTACTATCACAGATTCAGTCTCCAGTATTTACAATATCGGAGAAAAATATAAGGAATCCCAAAGTCCAAAAAATTTGTTATCCTCCACTTACAATGCAATCCAATGATAAGACACAGTCTGCCCACCACCCTAAAATTCGATTTAACACTAAAACCCTAAAATTCGATTTAACACTAAAACCCCCAATTTCTAATTTAATTTTCCAAATTGAATCTAATTACAATACCAAAATCTTCAAATTAAGGCATTAAAGCTTGATTACAGAATTTGAATAATTGATTACAAAATCACATTATGTATCAAGCAAAACCCTAACTGTAAATTCAAAATCCAAAACCCTAACTGTAAATTCAAAATCCAAAACCCTAATTTATAAAATGCAAAAAAAAATTCAACAAATTGTCTTACCTTAAGATTGGAGCGGCGAAGTGAGCACTTAGCAACTAGTGGTGGAGGACGATGGTGAGAGAAAGAAAACCGATGGAGGACGACGCGAATGGGAGTTTGGTGGTGGAGGATGCGACTGGAAGGGGAAAACGATGGTGATTGGCGACTTGGTGAGCGGTGACTGGTGAGAGGCCATGCGAGAGTGCTTGGGGAGGTGGAAGGAGAGGATGACTTACCTGGTTTGTAGGTTTTCGTTCGGCCTCTGCGATTCTGTGACAGAGAGAGAGAGAGAGAGATAGACTGAGTGAGAGAAAGGGAAGAGAGACCGACTGTTTTCCAATTGCACGGCTTGCACCTCCATTTTGTCCAAATTTGGGAAATTTAAAGAAAGCGCGTAATTTTTAGAATTAAACCGCCAAAAATTTTAACACATGCGAGACGCAGGTGTACATTCAGACGTCGCGCAAAGTTGCTTTGCGCAACGACGCATCGTGACGTCACGCAAGTTATATTGAAAAAAAAAATTATTATAAAAATTATTAAAAATGTGACTTTACTCTCTTCAAATTCAATTTTTTTACATAAAACTCACAATAATATATTTTTCTAACAAAAACTCGATCCGAACTACAATAATAAACTCTAAGTATTAGTGAATCTATTGTTTTAATGGGATACGCATTGTACGAAACTAGTTTGAACGATCAAACCGTCAAACTTGTTTGTATATGCTTCGAGATCGCATACGCCAAAAATCCCAAAAAACAAACATTCAAAGATCAAGTAACGGGACAAAACTTTTCGACGGTTATAAATGAATAATCACGATTTAATGGTTATTTTAACTCCGATTTTGATGATTTTTTACAGCTACACTCCTTAATCCTATATGAATACAATGAACTAATTCGATCGTCAATTTAAAATATTTACACAACTGGATACCACAAAATGTTATGTTATACTTAATGAAAGTATAAATAAACTCCAAGTGTTAATGAATCTATTGTTTTGATGGGATACGCATTCTATGAAACTAGTTTCAACGATCCAACCGTCAAACTTGTTTCTATATACTTCAAGATTGCATACGCCAAAAATCACAAAAAACAAACATGCAGAGATCAAGTAACGGGACAAAACTTTTTGACGGTTATAAACGAAAAAAACCAATTTAACGGTAGTTGTAACTCCGATTTTGATGATCTTTTACAGCTACACTCCTAGATCCTATATGAATGCAATGAACCAATTTGATCGTCAATTTAAAGTATTTACACAAGTGGATACCACAAAATCTTATGTTATACTTAATGAAAGTATAAATAAACTGTAAGTGTTAGTGAATCTATCTTTTTGATGGGAAACGCATTGTACGAAACTAGTTTCAACGATCCAACCGTCAAACTTGTTTTTATATGCTTCGAGATCGCATAAGCCAAAAATAGCAAAAAACAAACATTTAGATATCTAGTAACGAGACAAACCTTTTCGACGGCTATAAATGAAAAATCACGATTTAACGGTAGTTTTAACTTTGATTTTGATGATTTTTTACAGCTACACTCCTTGATCATATATGAATACAATGAACTAATTCGATCGTCAATTTAAAATATTTACACTAGTGGATATCACAAAAATTTATGTTATACTTAATGAAAGTATAAATAAACTCTTAAGTATTAGTGAATCTATTGTTTTGATGGGATACGCATTGTACGAAACTAGTTTCAACGATCTAACCGTCCAACTTGTTTGTATATGCTTCGAGATCGCATACGCCAAAAATCGCAAAAAAAAAACATTCAAAGATCAAGTAACGGGACAAACCTTTTCAACGGATATAAACGAAAAATCACGATTTAATGGTTATTTTAACTTTGATTTTGATGATTTTTTACAGCTACACTCTTTAACCCTATATGAATACAATGAACTAATTCAATCGTCAATTTAAAACATTTATACAAGTGGATACCACAAAAGAAAAAGGCAATGCAAAAACCCCAAAAGAAATGCAAAAGGGAGAAAAAAAAAAAAAGACTTTGTGCAACGTAGGTACAACTGGACACATATATGAACGTATACATAAATTAACAAATTGGAAATGGAAGTATAAAAGATGAGTTAGTGTTTATATGTACCTCAACTTTCAATCATGATGAAGTAGAAAAAGTCGTTGACTTTGCGCGACGAAGGCTGGCGTCGCGCAAAACAGCTTTGCGCGACGCACGTTCACCTGCGTCGCGCAAAGTTGGCAAAAAAGCGGTAAAGCCTTCTTTGTTTGGTGCCAAGATCTTGCGCGACGCACAAAACGTCGCGCAAACAGCCTTTGCGCAACGGTAGTTTGCGCGACGGAAACTGGCGTCGCGCAAAACAGCTTTGCACGACGTATCTGTTCCTGCGTCGCGCAAAGCTGTTTTGCGCGACGCCAGCCTTCGTCGCGCAAAGGATGTTTGAGCGACGTTTTGTGTTTTGCGTCGCGCAAACAGCTTTGCACGACGAAATTTGGTCTGTCGCGCAAGGTTCCGTCGCGCAAACATGTTTTTCTACTAGTGTAAGGTTGTTAAAGTTCCCAAAAAGTATACAGCATATAGTTATGATAATGCATGAATGTTTTTATGCATGATGATTAATGATCTTGAATTATTATGAAGGAAAAACAACCTAAAGGCTTCGTTCAGAAGCATTGGGATTGCTTTCAATCCTGAAGGGGACCAAATGTTTGACATATTACAAATACATATCCAGTCATGTCTTACATTGTTTTTATATCTTGTTGGAGTCTCATGTGTTGGTTAGTAATTATAGGGACGGTACTCTTTGAAAGTTGAGTGTGTTGCCCTATAGTTCTCACGAATACTTGTTAATGACAGAGACTGGTAAATCGAGAAAATGTCAAATACTAATCTCATGGCCAATTCAGATTCATTCCATATTAAGTATAAACTATACAAGTTGACAAAGTATTTGCTCTAGTGGGAGAATGTAAGTTCTATATGAGAGAAAACACTTGGTGATTTGATTATAGACATCTGGAATGATAAGGAGATTAGGATTGACACTTGTGGTAGACTTATCAGGAATTGTATTTCTTTAGAGTTTCAAGTCAGATACATTCTCGGTAAAACTAGAACTCTTCTAGCTGATATAATGCATAAGTGTTTCGCGGTGATAAGGCTGCTCCTTGATAAGGATCACTTAATGGGAGGGATCCTTATTGAATTCTATCGTATGAAGTATAAAACTAAGGTCCCTGCTCTCTCACTAAATACGCAAATTTATAGAAAACTCAAGCCCCATTGAGCAAGCCTTGCTTTCAGTTGTGTAGAGTTGCAGAAGAACTTCAGTTTTGTAATCCTAGTTCTCTTAGACGATGTCTTCCACATGTAAGTAGTTAAGTTGATAACTGTGAATAAGTTTTTCCGTTGCACTATTTACTTACATGTGCACGATGAGTCGCATCAATTTGAACGAATGAATCATGAGTATTGAATTGACAAAGAACTAGGTTCAAAATTAAAAGTACTAGTAAAGTGCGAAATAGAAGTAAAAGAAAAGATAAGTAAATCAAACAAAGGTAAGTAGTAGATAAACTGGAACGAAACATAGTTGATGCGAAAATTAACTTAACACACAAATTTAACCCTCTTTTGACAATTGTAGTATAAGTATAAGTAGGGATCGTTCTGGACCGGGGATTAGGAGGGTTTGCTAATAACCTCTAAACTGACTCAAAAACATAAAACTAAACTTAAAAACACTTAACAAGACTCACAAGACTCAAAGCAAACTTAAAATACTCAAAACAGCTTAAAACAACCAAATAAACTTAAACTAGACACTAGGAATGACTTTGGACGAAAATTGACTTTCACTTGAATCAAAACACTTAAAAACACAAACTAAAACAGATTTGAAACACTTTGAAACAAGAAACTAAAAGGGGGGTTTTGATTTGGATGAAGTTGAAACAAACTAACAAGTATGAAAAGCTAGACAGATTGTAAAATAAATTTGAGAAATAAGATGATGGATGGGATAGCTAGAGGTTTTTTCTCCACACATGACATGTATGCAAACAACTCGATTTCCAGTTACTACTTCATTGAATTATGAACGACAATGCCCCAAACTAACTGTGACATCACTATTTAACCCTCAGATTTTCCTTGTTTTATTGGATTGGATGACATCATTCGACAACCCAAAACATTCTTCAAAAGTTCCCTACATGACATCATAATAGAGATACAATCAAATATCATTACGTTTAATGAAAATCATAAGCATTGACAAAGCACTTGCAACTATGACATCATGTCACTCATGCTAGAATTAAACTTAACGCGATCGTTTATAAGCGACCTCCACTACTTATGAATATAAGTTTGTAACGATTATGTGAAACTTTCTTATATTCTAGCATCGGATTTATGCATGCCAATTAAGTGTCGACCCTTAATCAACAAATACAAATAAGTTATCAATCAAATAGTTAAGCCAATTGCATTCACAATTCAAGAGTTCATAACTGGAATTTATCAAATCATATTACACACATAATCATGGCTTTGAAATCACCCTTAGTTAAGAGGGGTTTAGCCACTCATGTTCACAACAAAACGAAAGAAAATGAATTTAAACATTGGAAACAAAAGAAAGAAAACACATAAACGCTCCAATGATCCAAGTTGGACATCAAGCACGTCCAAGCACTTTCCTTCCCTTCCTTTGCTGCGGCACAAGGTGTTGGTGAGTGTTTGAAGGTTTGTTTGTATGGAGGAATGGATGTGTTTGGATGAAGGTTGTATTGAAATAGGGATGAATGATCAAGCCAAAACTAACTCAATTTATGTTACACACACTTCCTTTTATAGAGGAAGTGCATGGCAATGGAGGGGAACATGGAGTGGTGTAGCAATTGAGTGCAATGATGCATGAAATCTGAAATGATGGAGGGAACAAGGAATGGTGTAGCAATTGAGTGCAATGATTCAATGTAATGATGCATGAAATCTGAAATAATGAAGGGGACAAGGGTGATTATGCATGGCATGGGTGGAAAGGTGAGTAAGTGGTGAATCAATGAGTGCAAGGAGGTGAAAGGATATTGTGCACATGGTAGACAAAGGAAAGGAAGTGGAATGATGCAACAAATGAGTCAATGGAGGGAACATGGATGATGATGCACGGCATAGGAATCCAAATGGAGTGCAATGGTGGTGCACGGCAATGATGGAAAGGTGAATGGTGGAGTGACACCCCTTTGTGGCTGAGCTCTTTGTCCTTTTTACATTAATTCTTCTTTCTCTTTAACACATTCCTAGCCTCTTTAGTCTTCAATTTCGTCCATCCACCTTGCTCCATGCATGTGCTATCCATTCCAAACCCAAAACTGCTCCAAAATGCACCTTATTGCTTTATAAGGCCTATGGACCTACAAACACACGAAAATAGCTTAAAATACATAATTAACTAAGAAATAACAACATAAATGCATGAGAACAAGCTAACTCAGTCGCATAAATATGCTCCTATCAATAGTGAAGAATTGAAAGCGACGAACAATAATGATTTTACATATATGAATAGCAAGAACAGCAGAATGCAATAGTTTTGATGGTACGACTACTACAAATGGGGATATTACTGTCTGATTAAAAACGACAGGAAACACCACTTACTGTCTGATTATTAGGCAAAATCCGACATTAAATCGTGCAATGTCGGATATAGGAACAGACACCAATGCTACCGTCACAAAAAGGGTATTGACATTGCTTAGGCACCTTAATCCGCCACCATGAAGCAAAGTAATATAAAATAAAAAGGAACAAAGGCGTCGCTTAAAAGCGACATTACCACTGACGTCGCTTAAAAGCGACATTACCACTGACGTCGCTTATAAGCGACATCGACACGCACCAAGATGTCGGTTTAAACCGACATTAAGTAGCAAATAAATAATTAAAATATCACACTTGGTGTCGCTTCCAACCGACATCAATTGAGTTAAAATAATAAAATACTCAAGTTAACGTCGCTTACAAGCGACACTACACATATTAAAAATAAAAAACATTTCAAATCTTCACGTCAGTTTGTAATTGTTATATTTTTTCAAATCTTCACGTCAGTTTTTAATTAATAACAATTACAAAAATTTATATGAAAATAATTCCAACCAATATATCATTTATAGGCCAAGTCAACCATTAACAAAAACTCATAACAAACATTTTATATTTCAAATAACATACAAAAACTCATCCGCCATAACAAACACCAAATCCGACATTACTAATACAACATACAAAAAACAGAAATAGAAACTATAAATGCTAGCACAAGTGGCATACGTAGCCGACAAGAAAGCGAACCATACACTATTCAGCAGAACCAGAGCCCGAATGCGACCCTGTTCCTTCTCGAGATGCTTGTTGAGATCCTCCTTGTGATCCAATAAACCTCGTCATGTCCACATATAATGGACCACCTGCAAGCATTCCAGAAAAACCTCCAATTGGAACATCCGGGCAAACCTCATCATGAGAAGCCATCTCGGGTCTATATACAGGCATTTGATATGGTGGCTGCTGCATGTATGACATGGGTGGCTGCTGGTGCATGTAAGCCATGGGTGGCTGCTGCATGTCTGCCATGGGCTGTGGATATGGAGGTTGCTGATTATAGCCTGTATACGGATATACAGGTGCACCAGGAGGCTGATTTTAGGGTGACTATTGGGTTCCTTGTGGGTATGGATATGGAGGATGAGGCTGACCCTGGCCTGATTGTTGGGTTCCTGGGTTATACGGTGGTATCGGCTGAATTTTTTGCAGTATCAACTTAACCAGCTGATTATGTTCCTGCTGCTGGCTGCGTGTTTCTGCAAGCATAAATTCTAGATATGCCATCCTTTTAACATGAGCTTCTTCCTTCCTTCTCAATTCATTGTTCTCAGTCAACAACACTGCCACTGAACTCTTGGATGATCTTCTGGAAGAATTAGAAGAAGTTGAGGAAGATGCATACGAGACCATATCCGGAGTCACCCCATGTCCATACCCTTGTACTCTATTATGACGCTCAAGACCCATCGTCTCCACATAAACCCGGGTCCTAAGCTTATCACCATCTTCATGCCCAGACTCAATCATAGTTTGAATATTCCCCTCCATAGTTGCCTCACAATAAAATTTTTAAAAATAAGAATTCAACTATAGATAATAAAATTTAATAACAATGATATACTACAAAGAAAAAATCAATTACCCCAGTGCGCTCTGACATTTCGTCAATCCAAGTGCGATCTTTTCGAGTATGATAGTGACGAAAAAATGAAACAGGATTCGCCTCCTTCCCATGCTTTTTCCACTATAATTATAAGTCAACAAAAAAAAGAACAATTTTCACCAACCATCAAATTATAAATAAATTTCTACCAATAATATATTAAATTTAAAAATATCTACAATTCTTGAAAATGAACAACCCTTACAAGTTTTGCCCTAACTCTTGCAAAAGACTTTGCACCCGTTGTGTGGTTCATCGTTTTCAACCGCCGATTATACTTATTTTTTGCAGCAATCTCCTAAAAAATCAATTTATTAAACACATTACAAACTTTAATAAAATAAATAATAAAAAGTTTACCTTCGTTTTTTCTTTGTTCCAGTAGGAGACCAATTCAGCCCACTGTTGAGGATCCACATTAGTAGGAGTTTTCCGGTACTCCTCGACTGGTTTACCAGTATAATGTTTTTTTTTCAACTTATTTCTATACTCTTTATGCGCATGCTCCGCAATATGAAGTGTCATGTGCCGGATCATTGGCATTTTCGCCATATCCTCTTCTTGAAAAATAATAGTTTCATGTACGCATAAAAAAATAAAGCAAATTAATTATTACTACAAACATTGACTTACTATACTCTCTTCTAGTAACAAAAAAATAATTCTACCTTTATTCTAATCCAAAAGCTTCTCTGCGATCTTCCTTGATTTGACGCCAATCACTCACCCATGGCATATGTCTAGAATCTCTTACATTTGCCGCTACATGACAAAAAAATAATTCTACCTTTATTCTAATCCAAAAAGCTTCTCTGCGATCTTCCTTGATTTGACGCCAATCACTCACCCATGGCATATGTCTAGAATCTCTTACATTTGCCGCTACATGTTTTGAAAATGCACTAGAATTTTCACTATTGCATTTTCCCGACACATCAAAACAACAAACTTGTTCCTTCCAGTTGGGAATCGAGGGTCCCCGTCCCCGTCCTCGTTGAGTTGTTCCTTATAAACAAAGAAAAAACAATTAAAAACCATGGACCAAAACAAAAAAACTAAAACTAAAAACCATAATAATTAAGAAATGGACAACCTTCGACTTCTTCCTCTTCGAATTGGGGTTCGTCCGCATGTTCATCTTCAAAATGATCCATAACAAAATAATTTGCAAGAAGTAAAAAACTAAAAAGTGAAATGAGAGAAGAAGTGGAAAAACGGACGAAATTGGGAGGGAGATGGACATACTGAATTTTGGGAAGAAAAGAAAGCGCGGGCGAAATGGGGGGGGGGAAGAAGGGGTTTAAATATGGATGCTAAGTTGGCGTCGGTTAAAACCAACATTAAATCACTGACGTCGCTTTAAAACCCACTGGCATCGAAATAACTGAGTCATAGTGTCGGTTTAAACCGACAACATCACTGATACATTTACTGATAAAATTAAACCCACCTACTTTCTGACAAAATTTAATGAACCAAACGTTGCGTCGGTTTAGCTACACTTGGTGTCGGTTCAAACCGACACCATCACTGACACATTTACTGCTACAATTAAATCCACACACTTCTGACAAAATTTAATGAACAAGCGTCGCTTTAGTTTAACTTGGTGTCGGTTTAAACCGACACCACCACTGACACATTTACTGCATCCACACACTTCTGACAAAATTTAATGAACTAGCGTCGCTTTAGCTAAACTTGGTGTCGGTTTAAACCGACACCATCACTGACACATTTACTGCTGCATCTAATCAAACAACAACTTTCTGACATAGTTATTTGAAATTTACATGGCGTCGCTTTAGTTAATCTTTATGTCGCTTAAAACCGACACTATTGTCTGACAAGCTTTAATGATGTGGCCGTTGCGTCGGTTTAGTTAAACTTAGTGTCGGTTTAAACCGACACTACAACTGACACACTTTACTACCGCATTAAATCAAACAACCACTTTCTAACCAACTTTACTTACGAAGTGACTAATTGAAAGTGGTTTTCCCAAGTCCACTTCACGTCGGTTTTAGCTGACACTATCTCACCCATGTCGTCACCTAAAAGCAACAGCAAAATTGTTTTTTTTTTTTTTTTTTTTTTTAAGTTTAACCCATAAAAAATAAATATCGAGTTTTTTTTTTTTTTTTGGTTATCTCATATAACATTTTAAGATTTTAATAAATAAATTTGAACTTAAACCATATACGTAATAGAAAACAAAAATATTGTCTAATTAATACTTAAAACACATAAAACAATTAATATATTTATTCCATGTCATCATCTGTCGTGTCGTCGTCGGCATTGGCATTACTAGCGAACTGGGTAGGCAACGGTAATGATTCATGAAAATGAGTCTCTTCCATGCCAACCCTTGTATGGAAATTTTCATGGTCAAGTATCTGATCATCCAAATTTGGTACCGCATAATCTTCAATTGCATCACTATCCTCTAATACGTCAAACAAATCCCTTGGCTGCATTCGAACAACTACGTGCCAATCTTTTTCAATTGTGTCCTCGACGTAAAATGCTTGTAATGCTTGTGATGCTAATATGAAAGGATCCTTTTTAAATCCTAATCGATTGAAGTTCACCATAGTAAATCCATATTGATCAGTCTTCATTCCTCGTGGACTTTCACTATTAACCCATTCGCACTTAAATAACATCACAGCTCGACCCCTATCTCATGGCTCAGCATGACCACAATATTTAACCTCGAACATATCTACAACTCTGTCATAACAAATCACTTGCCCAATTGCACCAGGAACATTTGCAGGTACAAAGACACCACAATTTTGATTCTTATGCTTGTCATCCACAGATTTTATACGAAATCTGAACCCATGAACTATGTGACTTTTATATTTACTCACAACCCTGCTAGGATAATTAGCTAGCCAACGCAAGTCTTGAGATATCAACGTGTCATTAGGATGACATCTTGAATTCATCTGTAATAAAAATGATGATAAAAGTTGACATGATAACTATAATCATGTTATAATTAAAATGTAAAAATATAAATAAATAATGTGATTGTTGTATCAACTCACATGTTGCTTGAACCATTCTGGAAATTCTTTCTTGCTTAGCTCCTGAATTTGTCGCATAGTTAACCTTTCTCGACGATGTTTCATTTTCAAGAATTCCTCATGTTGCCTGGGCATTTATGTCCAAATTTAGATAATTAATTTTTCAAAGTTAAGAAAACCAATAAAACATTAAGACATAAGATTAAACGTTCTTACCTTCTAAATGGGTGAACTTCATCACAATTATTTAGAATGTATCTATGGCACTGATCAAGAACATTTAGATCGAGCTCCACATTTTCTCCTGAACCCATATAACATCATTTGGAGTCAAAAATTGATAACCCACCAGACACTCCACATCCAATACCATCTTCATTTCGGCCTCTACGGGTGCGATGAGACTCGACATCTCTAAGATACATGGAACAGAAGGACAAGCACTCATCCACCAAATATGCTTCAGCAATAGAACCTTCAGGACGACCCTTATTACGAACATAGCGCTTCAACGTTTGCAAAGACCTACAATTATAAATGAAACACAAATTATTATAATTATAAATTAAAGCTATGACTACAATTGTAAAAAATTTATAAAAAATTATTAATTACCATTCAATTGGATACATCCATTTATATTGAATAGGCCCTGCAAGAGCTACTTCATCTGCCAAGTGAACTGGAAGTTGCACCATTATATTAAAAAATGCAGGAAGGAATATTTTTTCAAGTTGACATAATGTCAAGGCAATTCTTGAATTCAGTTGCTTGAATCTTTCCTCAGACTCCTTCTTACTACACAACTGTCTGAAAATTGCACTCAACTCTAATAATATCATAGTAATAGCTTTAGGCAAAATCGGGCGTATTGCAAGTAGGAGTAACTGCTGTATTAAAACATGGCAATCGTGACTTTTCAACCCATGTATTTTTCGTTCATTCACGTGCACACATCGTGATAAATTTGAAGAATATCCATCGGGGACCCGAATGGTAGACAACACTTTGCAAAACGTAGTTTTTTCTTCTCTTTTCAACGTAAACAATGCTGGAGGTAGAAATGTTCTATTTCCTTCTTTACGTGGGTGTTGACTACGTCTTATGTTCAAGACTTTAAGATCTGCATGTGCAGCCAATCCATCTTTAGACTTTTCTATATCTAGCAATGTTCCCACCACACTGTCACATATATTCTTCTCGATATGCATAACATCAAGATTGTGTCTAATCAACAGATGCCTCCAATAAGGTAGTTCATAAAAAATAGATTTCTTTTTCCACTGACTGTTACTACTTGTACTGCCTAAAGTTCTTTTTCTCCGTTGCCCAACAGAAGCATCTTTCTTTGGTTTTCCAAAAGTAAATCTCAATGTAGAAAGTTCTTCGAGACACTATAAACCAGTCCACTGCCTTGGTGCACTACGATGCTCTCGACGACCATTAAAATTTATGGTTTGCCTTCGAAACCTATGATTATCTTCAAGAAAATGTCGATGCCCCATATAACAAATCTTACGACTCATCGGCAAGTAAATAGATTCTTTATCATGCATGCAATGTGGACAGGCTTTATAGCCATATGTACTCCATCCTGACAACATTCCATAAGCTAGAAAATCACTTATAGTCCATAAGATGGCAGCCTTCATTGTAAAACTTTGGTTGGAATATGCATCATAAGAGGGAGTGCCCACCTCCCACAACTCATTCAACTCGTCAATCAGTGGACGCATGTATACATTAGTCTCTTTACCATGACTGCGCGGTCCTGGTATTAATAGAGACAACAACAAATTTGGTTGCTTCATGCACATCCACGGCGGTAAATTGTAAACAGAAAGCACCACAGGCCATGTGCTATGGTCATGCCTCATTTTCCCAAAAGGATTAAATCCATCACTGGCCAACCCTAATCTGACATTTCGAATTTCTGACGCAAAATATGGATATAAATTATCCAAATGCTTCCATGCTGGAGAATCTGAATGATGCCTCATAAACTCATCCTTAGGACATTCAGTTGCGTGCCACCTCATATGTTTAGCCGTATGCTTCGACATAAAATATCGTTACAATTGTGGTTTTAAAGGAAAATACCACATAACCTTAGCTGCGATCTTTTTTCTCAAGCTATCCTCTGCGTTGGTAATTTTATATCTTGATTCACCACAAACCGAGCACACGGTCAACCCCGAAGTATATTTCCAATAGATCATGCATCAATTTTCACATACGTCAGACCCAAGTCATTTATAAGTTTTTTTGCCTTATAACAGGATTCAGGCAAACAATCCCCTTCAGGCAACATTCTTTTAATTAACTCCAGTAAAGTGGTGAAGATCTCGTCTGGCATTCCCGCTAAACACTTGATCTGATACAGTCTTACAACTGCTTCCAATTTCTTAAACTCTTTACATCCTAGCCACAAATCTTGATCTGCCTCTTCAAGCAACCTAAAAAAAGTCTCCACCTCTTATGGACGCCTTTCCCCAATAGGGGGTTCAATAGACGGCCCAACACCTTCTTCTGTTAATGGTTGGACAAATACATCATTAAGAAAATCATGCATACCAGCCACCTCATCTCCTGTTTCTTCTTCTCCGATTGCCACATTTTGCTCTCCAATGTTTTTCTCACCATGATGTCGCCACCAAGCGTTTTTATAATCTTTATCCATATCATACAATATGAGATGTTCAACAACAGTGTTCCTAACAAAAGTATATCGATTACAACATCTTTTGCAAGGACATCTAAACTTATCAGGGCCAACACCATTTGCAACTGCTTGGTCCAAAAACAAATTAATTCCAGCTGTATAAACTTCCAAATTTCGACCTATCGTCAACCAACTCATGTCCATGTTTTACTGCTTTACGAGGGCAAAATATTACGTTGACACTAAGATGCCTACAATCTTTCAATCCCTATCATGTAGGCATAACTATTAGAATTTTCAATTTCTATCTTTCAACCCTCGAACTCTATCACGATTGCAATCTTTTAATTTTCAACACCTATTATAGTAAAAACAAATTAAAATAACAACAAAAAGTTATCAAAATTATGCTCATCTAATCCATTCTAGTAAATAACAACCAAAAGTTATCAAAGTTATCAAAATAACAACAAAAACAAATTAAAATAACAATTAGAGTGCAAAACAAATTAATTTAACATAATATATTCTTATATTACTAAATATTATAAGTTTATGTTATATTTAATATGTCAATTTCACATAAATGCTTATAAATATTATTCATTTCCATTTTCTCATAACAATTTAAGTGACAAAATTAATTAATTCGACTAAATATTTATTAATTTAACAAAAATAGTATAAATTTATCTAAGTACTTAAATTAGAACTTTTAAATAAATAAACTTGTGTATTATACAATTAAAAATTAAAGAATTTAGTGATATAAACCTGAATTATGGAAGAATTCCGTCGTCGATCAAATCTTTATGTACTCAACCAGCTCAAATAAATTCCCTACAAAAATAAATTGTAAATAAAAATTAAACATAAGTGGAGAAAATAAAAATATTAGAAGCAAGAAAAACTTACTGTTGTGAAGAAGGAACAAATGAAGTTGGAAGAACAAATAAGAAAGGTGCAAGAGAGAACACGGGGAGGGTTTGAAATTGGAAGAACGAATAAGAAAAATGCAAGAGAGGAAGAAGACAACACGGGGGAAAGTATATAAAGACAATTATTCTGTCGCTTACAACCGACACCGGATTTTAAAATATTTAAAAAAACTAAAATCTATGTCGCTCAGAATCGACGCAGGCTTTAAAATATTTAAAAAAAATAGGACAAGTTTGTGTGGCGTCGAAATAAGGACAAGTTTGCGTCGGTTAAAACCGACGTGTCCCTGACAGTCTTGACAGTCGTAGCAAGCGGCCTCGAAATAGGCCAAGTTTGCGTCGGTTTAAACCGACATGAGCTTGATCAGTGCACTTGGATGTGGCGTCGAAATAAGGAAGCTTTTGCAACACTGATTGAAAAGCTCTCCTACTTTATGTTGCTTAAAAGCGACACTAGTGTTTAAAAATATTAAAATGTATGTTTACGTCGGTTTAAAAGCGACACCATTATTTAAAAATATTAAAATGTATGTTTATGTCGGTTTAAAAGCGACACCAGTACTTTATGATGCTTATAAGCGACAATAAATCCGACGTCATGTTCAGTTAGTGTCGCAATTGTCTTGTCCGCCACTATATTAAATTAAACCGACACCACCTACTGACACTATAAGACCATTTTGTAGTAGTGTACTATTTTATACTTTAGACTAGTTGAAGATTTTCCACATCATCAATTAGCGTCCCTTTTGGTACTCTAGCCTTCCTTATCGCCAAGTTAATTCGATGTATGACCTTTTGATCCTAAGCGTTCATTTCCCTTTTTCGATATGTGTTGTGGGCATGATCAACGGTGTTGCTTAACCTGATGCTTCGCTTGAAAGCCTATTATTTGACATTCAAAGTTTGCAAAACCAATTGTGGTCAATAAAATTTCTTTTCGCTCCACGTGTTTGTAATAAGACAGCATATTTAGTGATTTCTTTTGTTTTGAGGTTTGAGTCATAATTGTTGTTTAATATTTTGGTCTCTAATGTAAACATTTCCGTTTGAATATAATGAAATTTTTGTCGTTGAAAAAAAATCATAATTATTTGCTTTTTGATGACTTCAAATGACTGACCAATAAGGAGAAATTTTTTAGGGTGCCGAGAATACGGTCTAGTACACTAAGTGTCATATTAGAAGTTGTTGGATATTTAAAAAAAGAATTTCCAACTACTTATATTATTTCACTTAGTGTACTGAACCGTATTTTTGAAATCCTGAAATTTCTCTCACCAACAAGAAGAACTTCATAGGTCGAGGCCGAATGCATTAAATCCGCACTACGCAGTCAATCCAAAACGGATGCATTAGCTAGTTTGTGAAATCTAACATAGATGCATTACTTGTCAAAATTTGGCACAATGCATTTCTTGGATAATCTGACACGGATGCACTCAGCAGTGACTGCAGTCTCAGCACTTAATGGTTCACGTGAGAATTTCTAAAACTAGGTTCAAAAATAGAGTTTTTTTAATTACAAACGACATTACAATTTTAATTTACATTAAAAAAAAAATGATAGTTTGAACTCGAAATACGGTGTATATTTGTCCTATTCGTAACGACCCCGACCTTGCGTCAGGGAAAGTGGGAAAACCCCTAAGACTCTACGGGCTGGCCGGACCTAAAGGAGCTTATTTAATTCCACCTATGTAGTGACTCGCATTCAACAACGAAGAGTCTTCCCTCTTATCTCCTTCTTTAGAATTTAATTCTTCTGCATTTCCCACCCGTAGGTTAAGGAAGAAGCCTTAACCACCATGAAAAGTCCATGCGGTCCAAACAGAGTTAATATGGATTGTAGAGTTAAAATAGCAACAGGATTAACTATGCCCACTGCCCGCCCTAGAGAGTTAATTAGGCTTAAATTTTGCGGATGTTTGGTACACTGTTAGGTCTAAGTTTCCCAAACACTTAACCAGTTTTTATATAACCAGCCCTCTTAATCGAAAAGAAGTGTCTTATATTATCTGCAGATTATTTCATCATGAGGAGTTTATTCCAAAATTTGATAGGCTACTTGTTTTTGGTTAGCTGCTCATCAGCCAAAGATGTTCCAGCTTTTTTTACTTTCGGTGATTCCATGGTTGAGGTGGGAAACAACAACTATCTTCAAACCTTAGCAAAGGCGAATGTTTTTCCCTTTGGAATTGATTTTGGAAAGCCAACTGGATGATTTACAAATGGGAGAACAATTTTCGACATTCTTCGTATAATAATTTTCTGTGCTGTTTGCAATAATTTTAGAGAGATATGGACGTACAGTTGATTTACTTTTTTCTTACTTTGTTTTTGACAGAACAGGATTTGGGTTTTAAAAATTTCACCCCTCCTTACTTGGCACCAACTACAGTTGGAGACATGCTTCTACAGGGTGTCAATTATGCTTCTTCTGCTGCTGGAATTTTCAACATTACTGGATTTTACTTTGTAAGTTTTCTGCTAAACTTACTGGACTTTTTGGATTAATTGAATCCAAACTCAACGATTTTTTATATGCACGATTGCTCCACATTATTTTCTAATTTTTCTTTACACAATATATATGCGTAAGGGGTGATCGAATCAGCTTCTACACGCAAATAAGTTACCATGGGAGAACTACGGCAGCTATCAAGTAAAGGATTGGTATTCCTGCGGCTCAGAAACTGTTGAGAAAAGCAATCTATGCGGTTAACATTGGTATTAACGATGTACAGATAATGGAGGCAGCAGCCTTTGCTCTGTCACAAGATACGTATTTGGATCGCTTGATTTCAACGCTCAGATTAGAACTTGAGGAAAAATTTGTTCCTCAAGAATTCTGACTGAAAAATGTTAATACCATGTTAACCAACCATGTACATCATGTCAAAGTTTCAAAGACGGTTCAATGCGTCATTTACTAATCAATATCGATAAATTATTATTCTCAACTTATTTACATGTGCAATCGTGTAGGATTTTATATAAAATGTCTCAATGAAATTAATGGTAAAATCATTTAGTATCATTCAGTAGGTTTGCAATAATGGAACTTTACATGCTTCAAAACATCAAAATCTATTATAGACGTGAGGTTTCATCTCTATCAGAGAGGACAAAGCATGGTTAGCTGAGATGGACAATACATTCCTAAACGTTAAAAATGTTTGCGGGGACTAATCACGTTAAGTAATCATTTTTTAACCATTCGTACGGATTTGGCCATTGATTTATTTGCAGACACTCTACAACTTGTTGAATTATAAGTCTCTAGCTGATTAAGTATTAGAAATAAGATGAGTTTTAATGTGTGTATTCTCTTGAGCATATCTGCCAAGTGCAAGGTTAAATGATGTAAGGCCATGAGTGCCATGTGGTATTTGATCCATGTAATTAGGTAGATGAAAGGCTAAGATTAAAAGTAGTGTTTTGTGTGGTCCTAAAGCTAAGGTCATCAATTAAATGTAAAGCAGAGTGAGTGCGCATTGTGTGGATAGTACAAAGATTATTCCTCTGCAATACTTTTGCACGAGAAAAACAGGAAAGAAAAACTTTTCGATTCATCTTCTAGCTTTGCCTTGCTTCTGTTCAGTATTCTGAAAAACTAATCCAGCTAAGAAAACTGATTCACACTAACATGGCCTCAGAGCCTTGTTTCGATTAGATCTGGGCGTGTTTCTGTGAGCTAAAACATCACCGTCTCTGGACTCGGTGAAGTTTGCCGGAGCTTATTTGTGATCTAAGAACTACGTGTTTCTGGATTCACACAAGCTCACGATGGCTGGATCTGGGAGTGCTGAAGTGAGGACCCCGATCTTCTCCGGTGAGAACTACGAGTTCTGGAGAATCAAAATGGTTACCATTTTCAAGTCGTATGGACTGTGGAACCTGGTGGAAAAAGGGATTCCGGTTCCTGATTCGAAGAAGAAGAAAGCTAAGACTGATGAAGATACAGATGTTGATGCTGACGATGATGAGAAAATGGCTGCAATCTTCATGAAAGATGCAAAAGCTCTCGGAATCATTCAAAATGCAGTCTCTGATCAGATTTTCCCTCGAATCGCAAACGCAGACTCAGCAAAAATGGCATGGGATCTGTTATATGGCGAATATCACGGTGGGGATCAGGTAAGATCTGTGAAACTCCAGAATCTTAGAAGAGAATTCGAATACACTAGAATGCGTGATGATGAATCCTTGACTGGGTATCTTACTCGGTTAAATGATCTGATAAATCAAATGAAAACGTTTGGTGAAACTATGTCAAATGAGAGATTAGTACAGAAGGTATTAATCAGTCTCACTAAGATATATGATCCTATATGCTTAGTGATAGAAAATACCAAATGTTTAGAATCTGTTGAACTGCAAGAGGTATTAGCTATATTGAAGAGTCAAGAGCAGAGGTTTGATTTGCATTCCTCAGATGCAACTGAGAGAGCATTTTCCTCTCTTACTGTTAGTTCAAAAGGGCAGAATCGAAGTTATGATCAGTCTAGTACTTTTAAACCACGGAGAAATTGGAATCAAAAGGGGAAGAAATGGGAGTCAAAACCAAAGTTTCAGCAAAGATCATACACAAATGTTGCACAGAATAGTACTTACTCACAGGGTATGGGTCAAGAGAGTGTAAAACCTCAATGTAAGGTGTGTTCAAAGTTTCATTATGGTGAATGTAGGTATAAGGGGAAATCCAAGTGCCATAACTGTGATAGATTTGGTCATTGGGCCAGAAAGTGTACTGTTGGAAAGTCTGTTCAAAAGGCAAACTGTGCCAGTCAAGTGGAAGTAACAGGGAACTTGTTTTATGCAAATTGTGCAGTTGCTGAGACTAAGGTTAATGGAGATTGGTACATAGATAGCGGCTGCAGTAATCATATGACAGGAAATATTGATCTTCTTGTTGATGTGAATACAAATGTTGCAGGGAAGGTTCAAATGCCAACAAGAGGATTAGTTAATGTGGCAGGAATGGGATCACTGGAAATTGAGACTAACAGAGGAAGAAAATACATTCGAGAAGTCATGTATCTACCTGGTTTGAAAGAGAATCTATTAAGTGTAGGACAAATGGATGAGCACGGATATTATCTTGTGTTTGGTGGACATATGTGTACTGTTTTTGATGGTCCTTCTCTGAAATGTCAAATTATCCGTGTAAAAATGAAAGAAAACAGGTGCTATCCTCTATCTCTAAGGCTTGAGAAGCAACTTGTGTTGAAGACCAGTTTTGCTCATTGTTCTCTGACTTGGCACAGAAGATTAGGCCACCTACACTTTGGTGGAATCAAGAAATTGAAGGATAATGACATGGTTCATGGATTACCATATCTAGATGAGTATGACAAAGTGTGTGAAGGTTGTCAATATGGTAAGCAGCACAGAGAAAGGTTTCCTAGTGGTCAAGCACAAAGAGCTGGTGCGCCACTTGAATTGGTTCATGTAGATCTGTGTGGACCGATGAGAATTGAGTCTACTGGAGGAAACAAGTACTTCATGTTACTTGTAGATGATGCAACCAGGATGACATGGGTGTATTTTCTTAGATTCAAAACTGAAGCTTTTACTTGTTTTCAAAAATTCAAGGCCATGACTGAGTTGCAAAGTGGAATGAAGGTAAAATGTGTAAGGAGTGATAGAGGAGGGGAGTTCTTATCAAATGAATTCAAGCAATACTGTGATACAGAGGGAATTCAAAGGCAACTGTCTCTCTCTTACACTCCACAGCAAAATGGAGTGGTTGAAAGAAAAAACAGAACGGTTATTGAAATGGCCAAGTCTATGCTTCATGACAAAGGGATGCCTTACTATATATGGGCAGAAGCTGTGCATACTGCTGTCTATCTGTTAAACAGATGTCCTACCAAATCACTGGATAGTATAACCCCTTTTGAAGCTTACAGCAAAAGGAAACCAGGTATTGCTCACTTGAAGGTTTTTGGCTCGGTGTGTTATGTCCATACTCCATCTGAGCTAAGACACAAGCTAGAACCCAAGAGTATAAAAAGAGTCTTTGTTGGATATGCAAAATGTGAGAAAGGCTATAGAGTATTTGATCCAATCTCTAAGAGACTGATTTTGTCAAGAGATGTTGTGTTCGATGAAAACTCAGCTTGGGAATGGGAAAGAAGCACAGAAAGATATATGTCACTGCCTACTTTTGAGTTTGACTCTGTTGATACATCAAGAAGTGAGAATACAGAAAATGACACTCAAGTTTCAAGTGGTTTATCATCTGGTATATTGGAAGAAGCTGCAAGTGGTATTGATGACACACAAATCAACTCACAGTCTAGTGCAGGTGTGAGTGACACTCAGGCATTTGATCATACTCCATTAAAATGGAGAAGGCTGGATGATGTACTTGCTAAATGTAATATGTGCATTATGGAACCAGAGAGATATGAAGATGCAAGTAAGGATGAATCTTGGATGAATGCTATGAAGGATGAGCTCTCCATGATTGAAAAGAATGCAACCTGGGAGTTAGTAGACAGGCCAAGTAACAAGCCTATAATTGGAGTAAAATGGGTGTTTAAAACCAAGCTCAACCTGGATGGAACTGGCAAAAGAACAAGGCAAGGCTTGTTGCAAAGGGATATGCTCAGAAACCAAGAATAGATTACAACGAGACCTTTGCTCTTGTTGCCCGTTTAGATACAATCAGAACTCTTATAGCATTGGCTGCACAAAAGAGTTGGAAGCTCTATCAACTTGATGTCAAATCGGCTTTTCTGAATGGTGTTCTAGAGGAGGAGGTTTATGTCGAGCAGCCTGATGGTTTTGTAGCTAAAGGGGAGGAAGACAGGGTATACAAACTTCACAAAGCCTTGTATGGTCTAAAACAGGCACCACGGGCCTGGTATGGAGAAATAGATACCTATTTCTCACAATGTGGTTTCACAAGAAGTTTAAGTGAACCAACACTGTACATCAAGACAGAAGAGGAAGGCATTTTGATTGTGTCGATCTATGTGGATGACATAATCTATACTGGGAGCAACAAACAAATGCTTGAAGAATTCAAGGAAGACATGAAACGAAAGTATGAGATGACTGATTTGGGCCTTCTACATCATTTTCTTGGAATGGGAATAATTCAGACCACTTCAAGCATTTTTATTCACCAAAAGAAATATGCAAGCTCTTTGTTAGATAAATTTGGTCTAAAAGAGTGCAAACATGTGCTTACTCCATTGGTTGCAACTGAGAAGCTAACCATGAATGATGGAAGTGGTGCTGCAAGTGAAGAATTATACAGAAGTTTGGTGGGAAGTCTCTTATATCTCACTGCAACCAGGCCTGATATTATGTATGCATCCAGTCTGTTAGCCAGATTTATGCACTGCCCTACCAGTAAGCATGTTGGAACTGCTAAGAGAGTGCTAAGATACATTAAGGGTACACTTGATTATGGTCTGGAATATGTGAAGGGAAAGAACTCAATGTTAATTGGGTTCTGTGACAGTGACTGGAATGGATCAATTGAGGACAGTAAAAGTACTTCTGGTTATGCCTTCTCTTTTGGCAGTGGAGTATTCTCTTGGGCATCTGTGAAGCAAAATTGTGTTGCCCTTTCCACTGCAGAAGCAGAGTACATCAGTGCTTCAGAAGCAACTACTCAAGCCATTTGGTTGAGATTTGTTCTTGAAGACTTTGGGGAATTGCAAACCGAAGCTACTCCAGTGCACTGTGACAATACCTCAGCAATTGCAATCACCAAGAACTCTGTGTTCCATCAAAAGACCAAACACATTAACAGAAGATACCATTTCATCAAGGATGCACTGAAGGATGGCATCATTGATCTGGTGTACTGTCCAACTAATGAACAACTTGCTGATATCTTCACAAAACCTCTGCCTAAAGATCGGTTTAATTATCTCAGGAGCATGCTAGGAGTGAAATCAGCTCAAGACTTAAAGGGGAGTGTTGAATTATAAGTCTCTAGCTGATTAAGTATTAGAAATAAGATGAGTTTTAATGTGTGTATTCTCTTGAGCATATATGCCAAGTGCAAGGTTAAATGATGTAAGGCCATGAGTGCCATGTGGTATTTGATCCATGTAATTAGGTAGATGAAAGGCTAAGATTAAAAGTAGTGTTTTGTGTGGTCCTAAAGCTAAGGTCATCAATTAAATGTAAAGCAGAGTGAGTGCGCATTGTGTGGATAGTACAAAGATTATTCCTCTGCAATACTTTTGCACGAGAAAAACAGGAAAGAAAAACTTTTCGATTCATCTTCTAGCTTTGCCTTGCTTCTGTTCAGTATTCTGAAAAACTAATCCAGCTAGGAACATTATTTTCAGCAACGTCGGACTCATTGGATGTATCCCGTTTCAGAAAGGTTTACATCTAGTTGCAAAGGGAAGTTGTGCAGGAAAACTATATCAGTTGGCGGAGAAATATAACGAGAAGTTGAAGATCCTACTCGAGAAGCTTAACATAGATCTCGAAGGGGCAAACTTTATTTATGCAGATACATACCGAATGTTACAAGATATCACCCAAAATTATGTGTCATATGGTTTGTATAAATATCCTACGTTTTTAGACCTTTCATTCACAATCGCAGCATTGTTGATTAATTAATTTATAATCTAATTAACAATAATAGTACCTGGTCTGTTGTGTTTAATAGGGTTTGAGAATGCAAATTCTGGATGCTGCTCAATGGATGGGCTTGGAGGGGGAATAATCCCATGTCAGGGATGGTTTAAATTTTGTCCAGACAGATCAAAGAATGTATACTGGGATCCATTCCACTTAACAGAGGCTGCTAACCTCATTGTTGCAAGACATGTAATGGACGGTGATTTAACTTATATGTGACCAATGAATTTAAGACAACTTGGGCAAAGTTGAATACCAAGACTGAGTGAGTTTTCACGAAGTTCATGACTTCTTGTACTTCATGAGTTATCTACGGCTTTAATCAAAGAGTACAAGACTAATTGGGTGAAGCTATTTTTCAATTACTCAATTAAGCAGCTCAGAAAACCCACATGCAAGCATCCAATTTTTTACATTAAGCCCTTTTGATTACTTCACACGTATTATTTTTTTACTATATAAATATCAAATGCTCAAATTAAACACATAATGGTTAGTGGAGACTTCTAATTACCTGGAAATTAATATATAAAATGAAACAGGATTCTTTCAATTTTTTTGCGGTTTAGAACTTGGTGGAAAAGCATGTTATTGGGGTCAACGAAACCCAATGCACTCACCCTCCCTCTCCCTCCGCTACTACTCTTAACCACTTGAGCTATAAATTTATTGCAATAAGAATATGTATGATCAAAAGCATAACAAATAATGCCCATGGTTATGGTACAAAATTTGCTTTTTCCAAATTTCGCTTCAAGAAAACCTGTCGCCGAGAAGTAAGATTAAACTTGTATGCTGGATCCAAGCTTCCTAATAAGCTAATAGCTTCAATCATCATCTTTCAAGTAGGCAGAGAATAACCAATTTGGATTCTCTTTCGACACAAATATTCCTATAATACCTTTGCAAGGCAGTTTTAAGACCATCTCTGAGAGTGCGAGCCATGGTTATGAATGTTGGGAAACAGTGGCAAGGAACTGCAAAAGAGATGATCAGCCCACGGGTTGATACAGAAACATCATGTCAGAGGAAATACTTATATACAGTAGCCATTATAGAATGTATTAGAGTAGCAATTTACATAAATCGAACCTAGGACAATCTTTTATCTCTATGGCATTTGTATCCCGTTGCCGGTAACTCTCTCATGGCCCCATTAGGCACCGGCCAGTCACGCAGCTTATAAATGCCGACTGGTTTATAGGTATTGCCTAAACTACTCTTCCTGTAAAAGCTTTGGTTTAGACTTTGAGTCGTTGCAAATTTGTATGAGGCTAAAGGAAATATTCAGACTTTGAGTAGTTGAAAGAAATAACTAGTGCACGGACTTCACACTGGGGTTCCAACCGTGGCCACTTTTTTTTCTATTTTTGGTCTGATATATGCAAGTGGAACTTTAGTCACTTGAATATGTACTTCTTGTGGCGTTGAAACTGTACACCAGCATTGTCACCACGGCCCACGGGTGGTTGCTGCTAATTTTGCAGGGCAATCAATGTTTACAAACAAGAGGATTGTTAGGATTGGGTGCATTTATGTCACAACCCTCAAGTGGTGATAATGATCACCACTTTATTTATCATCGTTGGATAAGTTTGAAGTTTGAGATTTGTGTTTATTTTCTACACAGCTTTCGAAATTTAAACTCATCTAACGGTGATAAATAGGATGATGAACATCACCTTCACTTGAGAGTGGTGAACAAAAATATTTTCCTTAGGATCAGTTGTGCGCAAAGTTGATCATGACCATTCAAACTTTATGTATTAGCATGCGCACGCGTGCACGATTAACCATAGCATTTCCCTTACAAACAAACTTGACATCTTTCTTTACTTTTGTGTTTTACTCCACACAAAGCTTACGCAATCCTTAATCATCATGATTCATGATCTTTATTATCATCCAGGTATATGTACTTAAAAGTGGGTTTAATAAATCTTCTTTTGTAAATGGTAAATGGTGTGACATATTTTGGATTTTATCAAATGTGAGGATGTGAATAAATGTCTCGCATCGGAAGTTTATCAAATCTTATATATGTTAATAAAGAGTTGAGTTGTCAATTAATTTTATGGTGAAACTTCTGCGACTTCTTCCTTTGAAGCTTATGAGTTTGTCTTCATTTTAGTTAGTTATAATTTTGGTATTTTGAGATACGCTTTTGCTTTAAAATTGAAAGCTGGTCAAAGCACTCTAACGTAGCAGCCTGCAACTAATCATACTTCCTCTCATTATATATTTTCAATTTTCATGTATGAATAGCTGCTGATATTGCCTCCTTTTAAGGTGTGAAACTTTTGTATTAACCTTCTTCACATCCTTTGCAATGGGTGGCCTATCAAATAGAACAGTCACTAAGCTCGGCATTTTCTTCCAAATTTCAACAATTTTTGTGTTTTTTTGGAGAATATGCTTGGCAAAATATGTTCCTGCAAATTTTGTGTTTGGGGATTCTCTGGTCGATGCCGGAAATAACAACTACCTTGTGTCACTCTCCAAGGCCAACTATCTTCCTAATGGAATCGATTTCGGAAAGCCAACTGGAAGATACACAAATGGAAGAACAATTATTGACATCATAGGCAAGTTCTCCATTTTTTAATTATTTTGTTTCTGGTTTTCTTCCTTCTTTTTAATTGATTTTAGTTTTAACAGGTCAGCGACTTGGCTTCAAGGGTTTCAGTCCTCCTTACTTGTCTCCAACAACTGCTGGGCCGAAAGTTCTGCAGGGTGTAAATTATGCTTCAGGTGGAGGTGGAATTCTTAATCACACAGGAAAGATTTTTGTAAGGCTTCTTGTGATATATACTCAATGTTTGGAGTTTTTATTTATTTGTACATACACTGCTTTGATGTGACGTAAAAACCTCGTGTAATTTGATAGGGAGGTCGATTAAACATGGATGAACAGCTAGATTTCTTTGCTAATACCAGGCAAGACATTATCTCCAGCATTGGCCTTCCTGCAGCTCTGCAGCTATTAAGCAAGGCTCTCTTCTCCGTAACAATGGGCTCGAACGATTTCATTAACAACTACTTGACGCCGGTGATCTCAGCTCCCGAGCAAAAATTGATACCTCCGGAAACATTTGTGGGAATTCTGATTTCAAGATACAGACTACAACTCACAGTAAATTTACTTTCGTTTTCCTTTAGTTTGTACATATGAATATTCGGCATTACAGGTTTAGTTAATAGACGCGTTACCCTTGCAGAGACTGTACAATTTGGGAGGAAGGAAGATTCTTGTGACAAATGTAGGACCAATTGGGTGCATACCCTATGAGAGGGATACAAATCTTGATGCAGGAGATTCCTGTGTCGAAAAACCAAATCAGTTAGCGCGATTGTTCAATCCCGAGTTGAAGAGCCTTCTCACGGAGCTTAACGCCAACCTTGAGGGATCCAAATTTATTTATGCAGATGTTTATGGCATTGTAAATGACATTACTCGGAACTACATATCATTTGGTGAGAATGAGAAGGCATAAGAGAATTTTAATTTTTTATAACAATTTTTTCTTACGAATCAAAGCGATGCAGTGCTTGAGTGTTTTTGGTTATGTTAAATGCAGGTTTTGTGAATGCAAATTCTGCATGCTGTCATGTGGCGGGGCGCTTCGGGGGTCTGATTCCGTGCGGTCCTCCGTCCAAAGTTTGCAGGGAGAGATCAAAGTATGTGTTCTGGGATCCCTACCATCCTTCTGATGCTGCTAATGTAATCATAGCAAGACGTCTCTTGTATGGAGACTCCAATGACATTTCACCCATCAATGTTCTGCAACTCATTCAGTCTTAAATCTGTTGGCTGGAACAAAAGTGCAGTTAAATGAATAATGTTAATTATTCTACAAAGAATTTAGTAATTATTATTTAATTATTATCCGTTTTTCTTCTTCTTTTGGGTTCTTAATATATAAATCTCATTGTTTTATTGGGTAGTAATTGCCAGCATCGTTGCAACAAAAAAAAAAGATAGGAAAGAAAGAGTACATAAAAAGAATGTGCCCAGAAGAGCTTCTTGATTATATAATATTGTTGTAATAAGCTTCATGAAGAATAAATGAGAGATCCGCAGTGGATTGTCTTAGTGAATATGACCTTTTTTTTATTTTTTTATTTATTGCGTTATGAGTTTAAACTCAGTTCATTTTGAATTTTTACATAGCTTATAGTAGCCAACTGATGGGCAACCTTGATACCATTTCTAGGATTGGACGAAATGAATGACAATTGAATCGCTAAAGTCTAAACGCTTGATGTCATCGATAGGGGTACCATATAAAACCTAGCACAACCCATCATGTGTTAGAATTCACTGCACAAGCTTGAGCATCAGTCTCCACTTCCACATAAACTGAAGATGCCTAACTGCCATTTCCATCACCTTCGGCTAGAACATCCAGCACATGGGCAAGCCCAAAAAACAGTTAATTCTCCTTATTCTTTCCTCATCATGACGAAAATGACTTCCGTGCAACGGATTTACTAAATTACTACCACTAACTACGATGTTTAATTCTCTTTACCATATGACCCATCAGTAACTGCCACTACTTCTGTCACTTTCAACGAGAAACATCCAACACATGGGTAAACCAAAGAATCTATTAATTCTCCCGAGTCATTCCTCGCCATGATGATAGTAAACTTGTGTGCAACGGATTCATTGTCACTGTTTCATCTTGTAGACAGTCATATTGATGTCCATGTCCACATAGAAGACGTGATGCCTTCATTAGTGATCTTACGTCATAAAGGCTCTTTGCCACGAGAGGTGAGAAGCTGATGAATGGCTTTCCACAAAAATAATTTGACTTTGAGGACACAATACAACTTCTCCACTCTCGGCTTGTTCTTGTCTTGTCTAGTATCGCTTCTATAAAAATGAATGCACCAAATAAAAGCGAAATTGGGTTGGACTTTCAATTTGATTATATAATATTGTTGTAATAAGCTTCATGAAGAATAAATGAGAGATACTCAATGGATTGTGTTAGTGAATGTGACTTTTTTTTTTTAATTTATTGCGTTCTGAGTTTAAACTTGGTTCATTCTGAATTTTTACATAGCTTATAGTAGCCAACTGGTGGGCAAGCTTGCTACCATTTCTAGGATTGGACGAAATGAATGATAATTGAGTCGCTAAAGTCTAAAAACGCTTGATGTCATCGATAGGGGTACCATATAAAACCTAGCACTCCCCATCATGTGTTAGAATTCACTGCACAAGCTTGAGCATGAGTCTAACAGCCATTTCCGTCACCTTCGGCTAAAAACATCAAGCACATGGGCACGCCCAAAAAAAAGTTAATTCTCCTGATTATTTCCTCGTCACGATGAAAATGACTTTCATGCAACATATTTACTAAATTATTGTCACTAACTATGATGTTTAACCCTCTTTACCACATGATCCATCAGTAACTACCACTACTTCTGTCACTTTCGACAACAAACGTCCAACACATGGGCAAACCAAAGAATCTATTAATTCTCCCGAGTCATTCCTCGCCATGATGATAGTAAACTTTTGTGCAACAGATTCATTGTCACTGTTTCATCTCGTAGACAGTCATATGGATGTCCATGTCCACATAGAAGACGTGATGCCTTCATTAGTGATCTTACGTCATAAAAGCTCTTTGCCACGAGAGGTGAGAAGCTGATGAATGGCTTTACACAAAAATAATTTGATTTTTGAGGAAACAATACAATTTTTCCACTCTCGGCTTGTTCTTTTCTTGTCTAGTATCGCTTGTATAAAAATGAATGTACAAAATAAAAGCGAAATTGGGTTGGGCTTTCAATGTGTATTCGGACCCATTTATCTATTTCTTCAGGCCTGTAGTTGAGGCCCGATGGTCCATTATTTGGTGGGCCCCCGCCACACTCAACTGTCAGTTTCATCGTGTCAACTAAACAAATCGTCACGATAACTCTTCCACGCATTCCAAAGCAAAAACGACACCATCCGCACTCATTCAAATCCGAGTTCATCCGATTCAGCCCCAATCCAAAACCCAAATCCATTTCTCCATAAACGTCGCCGTATTACCTCCCAAGATGGCCCGCCACCAATCGTCGCCGGAAAATCTCATACTTGTAAACCGCGAACCTACCGGAATCGCGTTCGTGACGATCAACCGTCCCAAGTCGCTCAACTCGCTGACCCGGCCCATGATGACGGACCTTGCCCAGGCCTTCAAGGCCCTAAATGAAGACGAATCGGTCCGGGTCATCGTTCTGTCTGGGTCCGGTCGCGCGTTTTGTTCCGGTGTCGATCTCACCTCCGCCGAGGACGTTTTCAAAGGCGATGTGAAGGACGTGGAGTCCGACCCCGTTGCCCAGATGGAGCGGTGCCGAAGGCCCATCATCGGAGCAATTAACGGGTTCGCGGTCACCGCCGGGTTCGAGATCGCGCTCGCCTGCGATATCATCATCGCGACGAAAGGAGCTAAATTCCTGGACACTCACGCTAGGTCCGTATCAATCCCTTCTTTCATTTCAGATTTCGAATCTAGAATCGAAGTCCGAATTGGTACGCAATATCTCTAACCGTTTCTGCTTGTTTGGTTTGAAAATAGATTTGGGATATTTCCGTCGTGGGGTTTGTCCCAGAAGCTTTCGAGGATCATAGGGCCCAACAAAGCGCGCGAAGTGTCGCTGGCGGCGACGCCGTTGACAGCGGAGGTGGGCGAAAAGTTGGGGTTCGTGAACCACGTTGTGGAAGAGAGTGAGTTGCTGAAGAAAGCTCGTGAAGTAGGTGAGGCGATTGCGAAAAATAACCATGACATGGTGTTGAGGTACAAGGCTGTTATCAATGACGGGCTTAAGCTGGACCTGGCCGATGCTCTTTCGCTTGAAAAGGTGCCCATTTTACCACTAACATACCTTTTACTAACAATGTTGGTTTAGATTTGTCCGTCTGCACTCGTAAGTGATAGGTCTTATGATCGATAGATTGCGTGACTTAGCTCAAATTCTGCACTCCAAGTCCTAGTATGTAATGCTACGAATGTTGTTTTAGCGGGTGTTTGTTCTTAATCATGACGATGTATGGACATGTTTTGATTGTTAAATTTCAGGAGAGGGGTCATGAGTATTACAAGGGAATGACCAAAGGCCAGTTTAAGAAGATGCAAGAGTTCATAGCAGGTCGGAGTTCGAAAAAGCCTTCTTCCAAGTTGTAGAATTTCCATACCGCTTCCCTTCCACTGTAAGCGTAAGAAAGTTGGGCTGTCAAACTGGTGGGAATGACTTCCGTCTTTCCCTTCAAGTAGACACCATTCCGCATGACACTTGTTTAATTAATGTATTTGGGCACGTAATAACATATTTTTCTTCGTTCAAGTTACAGTTACGGATTGTTTACGGGAGCTGTTATTGGTATTCCAATTATTTTTTTAATGCGGGTGTGCCATTACTTGAAGCATTTGCTAAAATATGAACCAAACTAAATCAGGTATTACATTACATGAAAATATATCCACGTCCACCCGCAAAGCAGTTGGCAGAAGGATCTTTTTCAGGACTACCATCCTGCCTCAGTCTCCTCTGATCTACCACTTGTCCCTCAAATCCAATCATTCATTCCTCGCCGACCAACTTCCGCCAGCTCCCTTTCCTTTCCTCTGATGCTCCGCCAGCTCCCTTCCCCTTCTGTTTTAAGTCCGGTTCTATTACTACACTTAGGCAGTCACAGCCGTTAGATATGGTCCACGCAGAATGTTTGCACCTTTAATCCGCACAAGAGATGGCTAAAAAGATTGCGGATCATTTGAGCCCAAGTGCCAGCTACAAGCACCGTTCTAAAAAATTTCGCCTAGTGCCGCCTAGGCACTAGGGGCGTTTAAAAATTAAAAAATTGCGTCTAAATCTATTGAGGCACCCGTCTAGACCATTTAGGCACCCGCTTCACTTAAATAGGAAATAAATATCTTTCATTTTGCATTTTATTTTTTTCAATAAATTGTAAGAGACGTGTTGCATGCTTAAATGAACACACATTATACCTTTATTCTCCATGTTTTTTATCGGATTATATTTATACATATTTTACATCAAATTCTCTCGTCTTTTCTTAGTCAGTTTCTTATATTTTTGAGCCATTTACTTTGTTTTTGTGTTTTATAGTATTTATCTAGTAAATAAAATAAATATTGCATAAGTGTGATTTTTAGTAATAAAATCGTAAAAACTGCTTTGCCCACTATTTTTGGTTAATAAAAATAAGATAGTATTATAAATATATATATATATATATATATATATATATGATGTTAATTGAGTGGGGGCTGACAGAAAGAAAATATACATAAAAGCATGCAGGAACATGACAAGGGGACCGAGGAAGAACAAAAGAAATAAACACAAGGGGTCCTCACGGTGGAAGACCAGGTTGGCATGCAGAAATAATAAAATGAAGAAAAGCATGAGGCTGCCAGGCATGCATTAAGGGATGGGCATGAGGAATATTAGGAAGTCAGTGTGCGCATGCAGCTGAAAAATAAATAATTAAAAGGAAAAGGAGAGTTGCACGTTGCCTTCGCAGCTAAGGATAAGAAATATAAGGGGGACCTCCCTCTGAAGGTTTAGCGGGGGGGGAGAAGGAAAGAAGTTCGCAGAGGATAGACGTGAGGAGCAGGTTGCTGCCTTGCAGCAGCTGCACAGAGAACAGGCAGCAAAAGAGGAAAGATAGAAGCTTGGAGGAAGGGCTGCCTGAGGCAGCGTAAGGGAAAGAAGCACAAGAGGTGGTCCTCGGGCAGCTGTACAGAGAGCTGCCATAAGGCAGCTTGCGAGAAACCTCGGGGCAGGAACCAGGAGAGGTGCAGTCAGCTTGCGGGAGAGAGGTCTCAGGCTAGGGGGTCTCAGGCGGAAGGCAGCAGCTTGAGCAGGCGTTGACGCGGAGAACTGAGGCAGCGTAAGGGAAAGAAGCACAAGAAGTGGTCCTCGAGCAGCTTGGAGTGACGCGAGGCAGGAGGAGAGAGCAGCAAGCTGCTCGTGCAGCTTGCGAGATAAAGGGAGGAGGACGTGGAAGTTTGGCGCTGCTTGGGCAGCGAGACTGTGCAGGAGAGCGAGAGACCAAGGCACGAAGACGCAAGAAGCTGCCTTTTGGCAGCGCTGAAGCGAGGTGGGCAGCAGCTGGCAGCACGCAGGAAGGGGAGCCTCGAGCAGGAGACGCGAGAAAGCTTGACAGCTCGCGGGAGGTCCTCACGGTTTAAAACAGGAGCTGCCAGCGAGAGGTCTCGGGCCTTGGTGGAAGATTAGGCCTCGGCATAAGAGAAAATAAGAATAAAAGGGAACGCTGCCCTTTGGCAGCGAGGTGAGAGGAGAGCAGGGTGAGCACGGGAGAAATAAGGGTGAACGTGAGAGACTGGCGCAGGTCAGTACTGGAGGAAAGAAGGCGCGGGAAACTGCGGGAAAAACAAGTTGCTGTCAGTGCAGCAAGTGGGAAAACCAGCTGGCGCACGAACAGCAGTGCTGACTTGGGCAGCACGGAGGACATCGAGCACACCAACTACACGGGGACAGAGGAAGAAATTCCTCTCTCAGTTAAATCATTCCAAACTCACGTTTTATTTTTATTTCTGTTTTAATAATGTGTAACTAATTTTATTTTGGCTAGAGGTTAATTCAAAACCATGGATATATTTGTAATATGAATTGATTACCTTCAGTTGTGATTTCTGAGTTGTGATTTAATTTGCTTAACTGTTTGATTGATAACTTATTTTTGTTTGTCGATTAAGGATGCATACTTAATTTACATGCATGAATTTGATGCTAGAATATAAGTAAATTTCACCTAATCGTTATGAACTTATATTCACAAGTGGTAAAGGTTGTTGACCACAATCGTATTAAGTAAATTCTTGGCATAAGTTTCATGCAATTCATAGTAACAAGTGTCTCGTCAATGCTTATGATTTTCATAGAACTTAATGATTCTTGCTTGTATCTCTATTATGCAATTCATGTAGGGAACTTGTGGGGAATGTTTTGGGTTGTCGTATGCAATCATCCAATCCATTAACTTAAGGAAAATCTGAGAATTAATTTAAGCGGACCTAATTAATTTGGGGCGTTGAGAATTTACAATTTATTGAAAGAACAACTGAAAATCAATTTAGGTTGCATATGTGTCATGTGTGGAGAATAATCCTCTAGCCAGTCCGTCGCCCATCCATTCACCTTAATTTCATGTTTTTGTCAATTCTGTAATTTATTTAAGTTTAATTCACTTTTCATAAAAAAATCAATCCCCCATTTATTTTTAAGTGTTAGATTTGTTAGAAATAAATTTAGTTTGTGTTTTCTAAAGTCTTGAATTATTTTGAGTCTTTTGATTTGTTTTAGATTATTTGTTAGTTTTATTTTGAGTTATTCTAGTTAAGTGTTTTGAGTCTAGTTTAGTGTTTTAAATTTTGTTTTTACGTTTTTAATTTAATTTTACTTTGGTTAGCATCCCTAGTTAATCCCCGGCCTAGAACGATCCCTACTTATCCATATACTACAATTGTCACAAATAGGGTTTAAATTTGTGCGTTAACTTATTTTCGCATCAGTTTTCATTATGTTCCAATATTTCATAATATGTATGTCATTATATTTTGTAGTTTATAATGAAATTATATATATTTTAAGTATAAGCAGACACTTATTTACACGAAATATAATATATTTACTTAAATTCGTCTACTCAGCTAGGCGTCCGCCTATGTCCCACCTAAACACCTAGACACTAGACCCCAGCCCGCCGCCCGACTAACGCTTAACGTCTTTTAGAACATTAGATATAAGTAGCAAACCCGGTAGTCCTTTGGCTGAAGACGGTGTTGTATCCCGATTCCAATTGTAACCAAGTATAAATTGTAGTATTGTACCTAGCCTAACCTTATTAAATTTGGTATAAAATTAAAAAATAATTAATTTTGTTAGATTAATCCACGTACGAAAAACACTAATAAGTTAGCCAATCATATTGAAAATGCGATCCTGAGAGGAAAGGCTTGGATCAAAGACTCCAAATCATATTATATTAGCAGTCCCCCGTCAATCTCACACACTCCGCCCGATCACCGATAAGTCCTCCAAAGAAAACGATGGCTCCTTCTCTGACCCCAAAGACGCCCGAAAACGACGCTGCAGAAAGTCAGCCCGACCTGTTCAAGCGATTCGACGTCGTTTCGGACCCCTCGGACCACCACTTCTACAGCTCCAACCTCCCGAAGAATACCGCCGGCCAAGGTTGCTTCACTAGTGGCGGCAGCAAGGTCCACAAGAAGATCATGCAGGAGTGGAAGATTCTCGAGAAGCACCTCCCGGACTCCATCTATGTACGCGTCTACGACACCCGCATCGACCTCCTCCAGGCCGTCATCGTCGGCGCTGCCGGCACGCCATACCACGACGCGCTCTTCTTCTTCGACATCGCGTTCCCGACCGATTACCCGACCCGCCCGCCCCAGGTCTATTACCGCTCTTTCGGGAACCGGGTCAACCCGAACCTCTACGCGACAGGCTACGTCTGCCTGAGCCTGCTCAACACGTGGTCCGGCAGCAAGGGGCAGAAGTGGGACCCGTCTCAGTCGACGATCCTCCAGGTCCTGGTCTCGATCCAGGGTCTCGTGCTCAACGAGAAACCCTTTTTCAACGAACCGGGCACCGGAATATTCGGCCGGGGTTGGTTGGAGAACACGGCGCAAACCTACGGCGAGAACGCGTTCCTGTTGACTCACAAAACGACGCACATTCTGCTGCGGAGGCCGCCCAAACATTTCAGGGCGTTCGTGGCCGAGCACTTTCGGCAGAGAGCGGGTGCGATACTGAGAGCGTGCATTGCATACGCGAACGGGCTCGTAGCGGTGGGCGAGTACAAGGAGAAGGAGGAGGGTCATCAAAACGGTGCCGTTTCGGTTATAAAGGTAAGGCAAAGTTTCAGGGAGGCGTTGGAGAAGTTGTACGCGGAACTGTACAAGGATTTCAAATGGAACGGTGATTCTTTGGTGGGTTTGCCCGAGCTGCTGAAGGTGGAGGTCGCCAAAACGACACCGTCGGCGCTGAAGGTGGAAGCCGCCAAAACAACGCCGTCTCCGAGAAAGAAGGGAAGCAGTGGTAGTATTGTTGGGAGGGTTTTTCGGAAACTGAAAAAGGTTTTGGGATTGGGACCTAAAAATAAGATCGGCAAGAAAGGCGGGAGCGAATCGAAGAGCAAAGCTGGAGTGGCTGCTGCCGCCGCGGATTAGGGTCTTTGATTCCGAGGGCAGATTCGAGATTTTCGTTTGTTGGTAGGGGTACTTTTGGATAAATAAAAGTAAATTAGAATTTTATTAGGATTAGGATCAGTGGTTTTCTTTTTTAATTTGGATTATTTGTTGGTGCGATGGTTACGTAACGTAACACTGCTAGACGATGTTATGATTTGTTTTTTCTTTACGTAATAAGTAAAAACCATATCGCTATACTTTTTATAAAATAGAAAACCTTTAAAACTTAAACTTATATATTTTTTTTCTAAATTCAAAACTATTTTATATTATATTTACGGGCATTTATGTATTTATACTTCGTACTTTTACAAGTAAGTAAACTTTAGGAACTCAAAATCATATTCCTCTGCCGGCAAAAAACTCGTCTTCGAATGCAAGTATCTAGTGGCGAAGTTAGTATGGGGCCGTTGATTGTCTTTGACTTCAACAACTTCAAAAAACTTTATGTATATTTGTTTGTGTATTGTATTTGATCCTTTAAACAACTAAGGCAAACTAAATTATAATCTCATTCTCCTACTTCTTTTATTTTCTTCTATCAATTTGTCTTTCTTTTATCTCTTTTTGTGTGCGACTCTATTGTGATCACCATGTGCTCGATGAAATACTTTAGTTGACAAGTCTTGACAGTTTTCAACATTACTCCACAATATCATGCATCTACCTTGTGCAAGCCTCTACAAATAATAGTAATTGTCGACATAGGTTGGTATAAGTTTTCTGCATATGTTGACAATAATTGGCACCTGCCTACTAGGTGCTCAACGAAATGACCAAATAAAGTTTTTTTATTGATATTATAACCCCATTATTTAGAAATCCTAACTACACCAACATAAGTACCATATCAGTTTATATACATCTTAATTCTCCTAAGTCCTAGCTATCACCAAATTTGCTTCTAGTATGCTTATCTTTCCTTCTTCTTTTCCATGCTTTTCTTTCAATTAAGCTTTTGATTAGTTTGATTGCATCAATTATAACTCTAGTCTAGATTTTTACTCTTTCTCACTTTGTTACATGTCGAAGTGGTATTTCTTGATCTTGCACAATTTAAAATCTAAAGAGTAATGTAGAACGTAAGCAAATACTTCAAGCAATTGTCAAATATATGCAAAAATATGAAACAAGGCATGTCACTAAGCGCAAATCACTAGCCCAAGCATAAATTGCATTCGAAACAAATTGTACCTAATAACCTTATCTTGTCATATTTGGTATGAAAAGAAAAAACTCATCAATTAGCTAGTCCCATTAATTACAATCCTCCCAATCAAACAATAGGCTTTGTCGATATAAGTTTAGCTAAGTTGGTTATATATGGTATTTTGTATCATCTACGTCCAAATTATAATTGCCCTCCCTACATGAGAGTCCAAACTCTTGACCGGGACTCCAAAACTGATCCGTCTAGTCTTTTTTTTTGTTTTATAAAAGCACAGTAAAAGGTTAGTGAAAAAGAATGAGGATTCTATCCAGATTTTTTTTGTGAGGATCCCGGGGATCCTCCAATCATATTCGTTCATCGTATATCGTGCGGCCAGAAATCATTGTAAATCTTTTTATTTAAAATTAAATATAAACAATGTCTAACGAAAACTGACAACATAATGTACGATAAACATATGTGATTGGAGGATCTTCGAAATCCTCACAAAGAAAATCCGAAGAGGATCCTCATTCAGTGAGAAAAAGGCCAAAGTAGCTAAGCATTCTTTTTAACCTTATAAGCAAATTGGGAATGAAAAATAGAAACATTTATTAACACCACACGTAAAAGGAAATTTGTCATAGGTGGCATAACAGTCAAAGGGTCTAAATCGAAAAAAGAAATATCTGGGTTTTACCTAAAGTTGGCTTTAATGAAGTGGGTGTAAATCAAATTTTCTATTTTATCAAATATAAAAAGAAAAATGATCAAGGGTTAAATACGGATAACTACCTAATTTTTTGGAATGATTCCAAATTAGTTTCAACTTTTTAAAATAGTTCAAATAACTAACCCAACGTTTTGAAAATTTGACATTTGTTAGGTCATCGGCGTTAAATGAGGATTTTATCGACATTAAATGATGATGTTACTAACATTAAATGATGAGGTGGATAATAAATGGTTTTCACTGATCACCATTTTTGGAGCTCTAATCCCCCAAATCGACCCATTTAGCCATATTAAACTGTAAATTTGCTTAGCTAAAATGCGTCAATTTGAAGATTCAAAACTCCATAGATGATTTGAGAGTTAAAACACGCTTTAATATTTGTCAATGTCCTTACTTAACGTTAGTGAACCTAATAAATGTTTATTTTTCAAAACTTTATGAAGATATTTAAAATATTAGGACTAATTTAAAATCACCACTAAAATTTGTGTACCTATCCAGGCCTACCTAAAGTTAAACTTCATATAAAATTCGACTCTATTATCTATATCTAAATCTTATGTATGAATTCTTTTAGAAGTTTTTCGTGTGGTGTTTGGAGTCAAGGGTTGGAATTTTATTGGGGGTGTGACTCTGTTTAGGGGTTGAGAACTTTTTCTTTGTTGGGATTCTAGAGAATTCTCTCAACTCATTTTCCATATAAGAAATATAAAAATGTAATTTTCAACTGTTGTTCTTTCAAACTTGTCCGATCAAACTCGTCTATTTTGGGGAGGCGTTAGCTGTAAATTAATTAATTGGGTAAAGTACAAAAAACTACCTCAAATATTGATATCACGACACTTTCATACCTCATTTTTTTTAAAATGACAATGTCATACCTCATCTTACGAATTTGTGTCAATGTCGTACATCCGTCAGTTTTTCTGTTAAGTGCAGACGTGGCTAGATACATGGCCACTCACTAATCCAACTGGATTAAAATATAATATTTTAATAATTAAAAATTAAAAAAATAATTTTTTATTAAATCTCTCTCTCCCCATCTCTATTTTCTCTGCATCCCCAAAACCCCTTCCCACCCGACACCCCCCCCCCCCCCCCCCCGACCCCTTCCCACCGGTCCCCCCCAACCTTCCTCCACCACCCTCTCTCTCTTCTCACTCTCTCTGGGCACCTGCATCCCCAAAATCCCAGAGTCTAATTATCTCCTCATCTCTCTCGACACAGAGTCTACACCTGAGGGAGACCCACACCTTTGCTTCGGAGGATAGTCTCTTATTTTCACCATCATCTCATTCATCTCCAAAAACTCGACTGAAACCTTTTCCCTCTCACAGCGAATCCAATACAACGGTCGTATTTGCTAACCTGTGTCGGGGTCACTCTACGAGCACCACACACCGCCGCCTCTCCAATGAGGCTCCGATCTCCTACAGTCCTAGCACTGCCTATTCTTTTTCTCTGCTTTTTCGCTACTGTCCCCACCGAGTCTCCGCCTGAGCCAGAAACTTCACCACCGGGCTCTCTCGGAACTCATTCAAAACCTCTGGTTCTCCCGAAGCTCATCCTCAGTTGGGTTCTCCTTCTTTTCGAAAATCGGGTCTTCGTTCAGAATCTTCTCCACTTCTGGGGTGTTCCTGTAATTCGGGTTTTTCTCGCATTCCCAGAAGAACCGCTCCAGCATCTGGGTGTAGTGTTCGGGCTTTTCCGGCTCGGGTTCATATGGGTTTTTCGGGTCAGGTTTCGGGGGGCCATTGAAGAGGTTGGAGAGGCTGAGGGAGGAGAAATTGGGAGGGGATTGGGCGGTGGTGGGGCAGTGGAAGAATGAGTTGGTGAGGGAGAGGATGTTGATAGGCAGGAAGGGGTTTATGGGGTTTATGGAACCAGATTTCGAAGGGGTTGAAGAAAATGGTGGACTTGGGAGAGACATAGAGTACGAGAGTGGGGGTTTCTGTTTGAAATTGGGGAATTAGGGTTTGGGTTTGGGTCGAAGATCTTCGAAAATGAGGGGGTTCTGGAACAGAAAGAGGGAAAATGTGGGGGTAGGGGGTGAATGTTGTTGGGGGCTGCGGGGGAGAATTGCAGAGGGAAAAAGGGAGGGGTTTATGGGATTTTAGGGATGCAGGTGCTCAAAGAGAGAGAGAGGAGAGAAGGCGAGAGAGAGAAGAGAGAGAGGCGAGAGAGGGTGGATCCCACAATTTTATATAAAAATAATTTTATTGTTAATTTTTTAATATTTAATTATAAAAAATATATTTAATTAATTTTTAATCCAGTTGGATTAGTAAGTGGACCCCGTCTCTAGCCACGTCAGCTCTTAACAGAGAAATTAACAGAAAAACTGACGGAGGTACGACATTGACACAAATTCGTAAGATGAGGTATGACATTGTCATTTTAAAAAGATGAGGTATGAAAGTGTCGTGACACCAATAGTTGAGGTAGTTTTTTGTACTTTACCCTAATTAATTTAAATCTTCTCAATAATTATCCAAATTATAAGAATGTAATTTTCAGCTGCAAATAGCGATTAATTCATTGTAAGTCTATATGTACTCTAATACTCTCCACAAATAAATATTTAGGTTTTTTTTATTAGCACCCAATATAATGTTGAATACACTCCACATTAAAATTTAATTTAAAAGACTTATGTATCCTACTATGCAATGACAATTTCAACCTTATAAGTTAAAAAAAAAATCTAAATATACCCCAAATTACTTTTTAACATATTATTTAGCTTATTCAACTCTCAAAACACTCTCACATCCATTGTAGGACAAAACTCTAACCAATGAAACTACAAACACGTTGATTGAAACACAAGATCAACGTTTCAGAAGCTTCACGTGAAGTAAGGCTTCATATTTCATTATTTTAGTGATTTCAACGACATCGATATTTATTTAAGCCTACTTTTGCTTCCCAAAATACCTGTGTTATTAATGCTATAAGTCATAGTTTTATGTTCCCTTCTCTTGTCGCCATTTTACAATGCTCCACCTCCTCGGCGGATCGCCATTACTTGACTTTGAAATGGTCTTCCTTGGCTCTGAGATGGCCATTATTGTAAGACCACATAAATGAAAATATGTATAAATTTTGGAAACCGCACTTTGGAAATGTATGGAATTGCAATAGGTACTAACAACTAACTAATTCATGTTGCAGAATTTAGTTACATACTGATTGATAAAAAATGTATAACTTCTGTAATGAGTTCATGTTGATAAATGTTGAGACACTCAGTAAATCAAAGCGTTCCTTGGAGAGGCTAATGCTTGTCTAAGTATTTTGAAATTGTCGTCGGTGTAGGATTGCTCGAAGAACTCAAAGAAAATGTGTATAGCTTATGTAGAAAATGTGGAGTATATGTAAAAAATGTAAGGTGTATGTTAAGATTATAGGGTGCGAGGGTATTATGGAGAATTATGTGAGGTGTTTTAAGATAATTTTTAATTGAAAAAGCAATTGTAGAATGTATTAAGTATGTGGGGTGTATTCAACAATATATGAGTGTTAATATAACAAGCCAATATTTAGAGTCCCACAGTCCGTCCAATAACCAAAAAGCCCTCGAAAGAAAACAATGGCGGGCGCCGGAGGAAAGCCCAATTGGTTCAAGCAATTCGACGTCGTCTCAGACTCCTCAGACCACTATTTCAACGTCGTCTCAAAAAGCAGCGGCGAAGTTTGCTTCGGTAACGAGGTCCACCAGAAAATAATACGGGAGTGGAAGATTCTCGAGAAGCACCTCACAGACTCTATCTACGTGCGCGTCTACGAAACCCGCATCGACCTCCTCCGGGCCATTATCATCGGCACCGCTGGCACTCCCTACCACGACGCGCTTTTCTTATTCGACATCGCATTCCAGTCAAATTACCCGACCCGCCCTCCACAGGTCTATTACCACTCTTTCGGGAACCGGGTCAACCTGAATCTTTACGATAGCGGGTTCGTCTGCCTGAGCCTGCTCAACACCTGGCACGGCAAGAAGCGGGAAAAGTGGGATCCGTCTCAGTCGACAATCCTCCAGGTCCTGGTGTCGATCCAGGGTCTCGTGCTCAACGAGCGACCCTATTTCAACGAACCCGGCATGGGCACCGGCCCCGGCGCCCACATTCGCTAGGCAAAGGTGGCGCGGGAGTACGACGAGGACAAGTTCGTGTTGACTCACAAAACAACGCACCAACTGCGCGGAGGCTGCCCAAAAATTTCGAGGCATTAGTCGCCGAGCACTTTCGGCAGCGAGCGGGCACGTGGCAGTGGATGACTACAAGAGGGTTTTCGAAGCAATTGTTTGAGGGTTTTCGAAGCAACGGGGCTTGTTTGGAGGGTTTGGCCGAGAACCTGAAGGTCGAGGTGCCCAAAACGCCACCGTCCGTGCAGAAGGAGGGGAACAAGAATGGCATTGTCGGGTGGGTTTTTGAGAAATTGAAAAATATTTTGGGATGTGGATCGTAGAATAAGAAGAAAGTGACGAGCAAGAAGAAGGCCAGAAGTGGCTCCAAACACCATGTTGGAGTGGCTGCTGCTGCGGATTGAGCAGGGCAGATTCGAGATTTTTGTTTGTTTATAGGGGTATTTTGGGTATATAAAAACTAATGGGAATTTATTTATTAGGGTTTATTAGGATTGGTTTATGCTTCTTTAATTTGGTTTATTAGGGTTTATTTTGGGTACATCACGTGTCACTATACAAATGATGAGATATGTGTACTAAAAAGTTAATAACTTAAATAATAAAATTTTCCAACATTCCTATTAAAACACGTGGTGTATCACTTGTGTTCCCGTCACAATTAAAATTTTCTCAATTTCTCGTGGGAGGGATGGTTGCCGAACGCTACAAGAGGATCTTATGATTTAAGACTTTATTAACTCTAAAGTTCAATTAAAGTCATACAACGTCTTGGATATACGAAGTTAGTTTATATTTAATAGATCATATGATGTGACAGTTGATAATAATTTAAATTATTATAAATGATATGCAATTATCTATCATCACGTCTTTAGTCAACAAAATATAATCCAAAGACATAATCTCGAAAACCAACTTATTTGAACAAAATCTTTAAGCTATCTAATGTGGAAAATGATATATACATGCCAAAAGATCAACTCTTGTATTTTTATTCTTTTAATAATTTGTTGACCCTAAAAATTACCAAGCCTACGTGGCGCGCAGGCCGAGTAACTAATGAGCTAACTACGTCATTCGGTTGTATGCGGGGCGTGCCAACTCGTAGGCCGAGCTTGGCCGGTGAGTAAAATTTGTTGATGTTGCGTTGGGTGTACTGCTGACTTCTGAATCTCGCGATTGTGGCCAAGGAAGGAACACGTCTCGACCTTCAGGTTCTAGAGCCTGAAGACAAGGCTGTTAGTTCTACGAAGTTCACAAATCGTCGGCGTCGGATTCGGTCACGGTGATTATATTCGTAAGAGTATAAGCACACCGAATCGACACCAGACTATATGGACACAAGTATTTAAAGCAGATGTACGTTTTAATCGTAAATGTGGTTCGGCCGTCAGAATGCCGAACTCTAAATCCAACTTGTGAGTATCCAATCATAAAATAACTCGGCGTTCAATGCACCGAGTCTGGTGATTCGTAATACCTCACTTCGCCGAGAAGGTTCGTGATATGACCTCTACCAATAAGGATTCGAAAACCCTTCTCGACCGAGACTTGGATAGATAACCAGTCGCCCTTGACGCAGTGTTGTTTATCCAAACTGAGTTTATCCAAACTGAAGATGTTCGCCGGTTGCCTTCATAGTGCTGTTTATCCAAACTGAAGATGTGTCGGCGAAAAAGAAAATAAAAAATCTCAAGGTTGTTGAGAGGTTTCGCGTAGAACGAGAGTTTGCGCAGGGCGGTTTGTGTGTTGAATTGGAGGGGGCCTTTTAATGTTGCCTACCGCTTGGTATTTATAGAAACATGCATACCTAAGTCGTGGAAAACAATTTCAATTGCACGGTGACTCCAAATCTTTAATTGTTGCTGCTGACCACGCACCTATCCCATGCATAATCACAATAAATGAAACTCTGAAAACTTTATCTTTTGTGCACCTAAGTCCACGCCTTAGGCCTTATCACATCAATCAAAGCTTAATCCCATCTCCCAAAATGGGATTACGTCATCACCATCTTTATCATGACCTTCATTTTCAAAGATCCAATCTAATTACGTCATCACCATCGTTCAAAATGGCCGAGATGATTTGTAGCAACCCGATGCAATCTGTGTGACTAGATTATGCCAAGGATATTCGATGGTGCTACTTATCCCACCATTTCTTCATAAGCCTTATCCATGCATGCATGGTAATTAAAATATCATGGTTGATAGTTTTGCATTATCTGCAAAACCAACTAATCCCATCACATCGTTTGATTACTCCAAATGGCATATCCACATACTGATCATCCAATATTAATTGCATCCTTGTGGTATTGTTCCTCGTGGTTCGCATGCAAGATATGACTCTAATGCTGCACGACATTTCACATAAGCTTTTCTGCACGGAGCTTTACGAGTATCACAATTCTGTACACTTTAAGGATATTTTCAAGATAATTACTATGATAAAAAAAACAATAGTAATGTCAAGAAAAATCTTTAATCATTCGACGGCCTCGATTACTTGGGTCGATGGTGTAAATTTGGGTCCAAACATTGCCCTCCAATTTCCTTGAGCTTCCTGTCGTAAGCCGAATGGTTAAGGAAATTAAGTTTTTCCAGCCGATCAGTAGTACAGCGACACCGAAAAATATATTGAACTTGAATCACTACCGAAGCATCCTCACCAAATACACCTAGGCAACTCCTGCTTAACTTTTCACCTGGGCCGAAGAAATTTCAAATTACTCATATGGCCTGCCTTTTCTCGACCGAGAAATATGTCGTTGATCTCGACAAACAACTTTGGGCCATTGAACTGATGTCAAACTCACAACTCTTCACTATAGTCACAGTGACCAAAAGACCAAATTCATACAACCAAATTAGTAGAAAATGTTTTTGCTTCGTGATAAAAGTACGTCGTCTTGACACTTTGTGCCAAGCTTGCAACAAGATCACAACTCAGAATTTGATACGACCTGCATTCCATCACCACAACTGAAAAGTGAAGCACTAACCATGAACGAATTAATCTGTTTCCTCAACCATACATCCAGCGGGTCTTGCACGTTCTGTTGTCCCTGATTCCCAAGGCCTCATCCTCTTTCAGTCTGTTGTTCGAAGCCTGCAAATGTGCAGTCAACAGAACAATTAGGTTGTTCAAAATGGCAACGGGTACGTCTGCTAGGCTGCAAAAAAAAATCTCAACAATCAGTCTCAATCGCCGTTGAACATGAGGTATCAGCCAATTTGCCTTGTCTTTCGGTCGAGAATCCCCCAAAAACCAGTCAAAGTTATCGTCAAACCGGAAATGATTAGCAACTGGCACTTCTCTGCAAATGCGACGCCTAGATTATCCGAAGACACTGAGGAGATTAACAGAAACGACTGAAGGGCGTGGAGCTTCTCGGCAGAAGCTACAAATAAATATATGCTGCAAATATTTTCCTTCTTGGCAAAAGAATGACATGATGTTAAAAATCCGTAAATGGACTTATATCTCCACTGAATAACTTTCTCACCGAATGAGAGGGCTAGCCCACATGGAAGCCTACCACTTAAAATAGGTGGCCTTTCATTAATCTTATGAACATGCCGTTAACTTTTGCATGCCATCTCTTTTTTGGCCTGTTTTTATGTGACGTTGTAGGCTATGCATATATATATATATATGCATATATCGTTGTAGCATGGTCGACAACAACTTTACGCTCAATGTGGCTCGACCAACTTCTTATTGTTTCCCGGCAATAAAACCACCTATGTTCTGCCAGCGTTGTGGTCACTCCCTGTTGCCATCGTTCTCTATACAAGGCTCGGAAAAAACTTATTCGTCAGAAAAACCTTGTAATTACTTCGACCGTCGAAACTTAAAAAAAAAACGAATGAGGCAGAGAAAAATCTGTTTCTTGGTAGCTCGGCCTGCCATCAATCGCTTCAGTCACCGAACAAATCATCACCGAGCATTTAAAAAGCCGAAGAACAAAAAACTTCGGCCATAAAAACACCTTTATCTCGCCTACCATTAAAAATTTGCTCTTAATACCGTACTAGGCCATTTGGATATGGCCATGCAGCATGGGCAAAGTCTGATCTATATTAGTTCCTTCCCTTTTTTTTTGGTCGAGACCAATAGAAGCCGAACCCCACTACCAAAATGGCACCTGGGCATTTATTGACTAATTGACCACAAGGCCAAATAATGAAAAATATAAGGCTATGAAGCAGCTTTATTATGGTTATAGCCATAAAAGGCAAATCCTTGGATTTCTGTTATATAGAACTTGAAGCACCACCATTTTACTGATAGCAAGCACGGTCTTCACGGTGAAGTGATCAATTTTTCTAAGAAAAAATTGATGCAAGGTACTGAAGTGATTTCTCTCTCTCTATCTCTCTCTCTCTCTATATATATATATGTCTTAATCAGCTGTCAATCCCCCAATCCTCTCTAATAATCAAATACCTCCACTGAATGTGAACTTAGCCTTGTACTCGACTCGAGGAGAGCTCCCACGACGGGTGGCCTTCTGCAAACATCCTTCCTCGGCTCAGCTAATGTATTAAAGAACAACTTTTTAAGCTGGCCGAGCACACCATCTTTTGGATTGCCGCACCACCTTGTTGCCCCCCTTATTTTCTTATGCATCGGCTTGAAAGGCCGAATGGTTAAGAAAAAAATTTATTCATCTTTTTTTTTAGAAGAAAACGAAAGTAGCCGAACTATAAAGAGGAGAAGGCCAACGATGTTTTATTCCGAGCCGAGATCTTTTTATATCAAAATTCTCAATTTGATTTTGCTCGAGGCCGAATAAAGAATCACTTCCAAATACTTTTGACTTGGTGAAACATTTTGTATCGGGCGCTGAATGTGTTGAACAATTATTATGCCCTCCAGGCATAATAATTTCGTCAATTTCGGCTTTTAACTCGAACAACTTAGTCGAATGGGATATCTCTATATTAGCTTTACCGCCAATAATCATATCGATTGGCATGGTTTTTTTGGCTAGGCCCATGTCTAGGCCTTGTTCATCATTAGAGCATTCCTCTAACGAATCATTTTCTAAATCGACTTTTTGCTCATAAACTTGAACTCTTTCTTCTAGGCCCACCACACTTTCAGTCTCGACAGAGACAACAGGTGGCCTAGGTGTTTCTTCGGCCGTCTTGGCAATTTCCTGAGGCCGAATTTTTATTGTGTCCGGAGCGAAGAATTGCCCCCTAGTGTTTTGATCCAACCATTCGTCAAATGGAATTGATTTGAACCTAGGACAAAAAGGTGTTTTCTTATCGAACCACTCATCAAATCGAGCTCTATCTCCTTTTAACCATTGATCTTGTAAGCTGTGATGAACATTCACCTTTATCATTTGAGAGAAAGATTTTTCCCTTTCTTTATATGCTTTAATGATCTGGTCAAGGAGTTTGTTATACCTCTCGGCATTTTCCTTTAATAGGCTCCAAATCTCACCCTCACTAAGATCTTGATATATCATATGAACTTCGTAGTTTTAGCACTGGTCCCACTGGGCGTGCCAAAATGTTGACCTTAAAAACTACCAAGCCTATGTGGCACACAGACCGAGTAACTAATGAGCTAACTACATCTTTCGGTTCTATGCGGGGCGTGCCAACTCTTCGGCCGGTGAGTAAAATTTGTTGATGTTGCGTTGGGTGCGCTGCTGACTTCTGAATCTCGCGACTGCGGCCGAGGAAGAAACACGTCTCGGCCTTCAGGTTCTAGAGCCTGAAGACAAGGCTGCTAGTTCTACGAAGTTCACAAATCGTCGGCGTCAGATTCGGTCACGGTGATTATATTCGTAAGAGTATAAGCACGCCGAATCGACACCAGACTATATGGACAAAAGTATTCAAAGCAGATGTATGTTTTAATCATAAATGTGGTTCGGCCATCAGAATGTCGAACTCTAAATCCAACTTATGAGTATCCAATCATAAAATAACTCGGCGTTCAACTCACTGAGTCTGGTGATTCGTAACACCTCACTTCGCCGAGAAGGTTCGTGAGATGACCTCTGCCAATAAGGATTCGAAAACCCTTCTCGACCGAGACTTGGATAAATAACTAGTCGGCCTTAACGCAGTGCTGTTTATCCAAACTGAAGGTGCTTCGTGGTCGACTGATTCTACGGCGACAGTGCTGTTTATCCAAATTGAAGATGTTCGCCGGTTGCCTTCACAGTACTGTTTATCCAAACTGAAGATGTGTCGGCGAAAAAGAAAATAAAAAATCTCAAGGTTGTTAAGAGGTTTCGCGTAGAGCGAGAGTTTGCGCAGGGCAGTTTGTGTGTTGAATTGGAGGGGGCCTTTTAATGTTGCATGCCGCTTGGTATTTATAGAGACCTGCATACCTAAGTTGTGGAAAACAATCCCAATTGCACTGTGACTCCAAATCTTTAATTGTTGATGCTGACCACGCACCCATCCCATGCATAATCACAATAAATGAAACTCTGAAAACTTTATCTTTTATGCACCTAAGTCCACGCCTTAGGCCTTATCACATCAATCAAAGCTTAATCCCATCTCCCAAAATGGGATTACGTCATCACCATCTTTATCATGACCTTCCTTTTCAAAGATCCAATCTAATTACGTCATCACCATCGTTCAAAATGACCGAGATGATTTGTAACAACCCGATGCAATTTGTGTGACTAGATTATGCCAAGGATATTCGATGGTGCTACTTATCCCAACATCTCTTCATAAGCTTTATCCATACATGCATGGTAATTAAAATATCACGGTTGATAGTTTTGCATTACCTGCAAAACCAACTGATCCCATCACATCGTTTGATTACTTCAAATGGCATATCCACATACTGGTCATCCAATATTAATTGCATCCTTGTGGTATTGTTCCTCGTGGTTCGCATGCAAGATAGGACTCTAATGTTGCACGACATTTCACATAACCTTTTCTGCACGGAGCTTTACGCGTATCACAATTCTGTACACTTTAAGAATATTTTCAAGATAATTACTATGATTAAAAAAAAAAACAATAGTAATGTCAAGAAAAATCTCTAATCATCCAACGACCTCGATTACTTAGGCCGATGGTGTAAATTTGGGTCCAAACATAATTAGAATCAACTTGTCATTTAGTACAACGATCTAGTGGTATTCACTCACTTGTAAGTGAGAGGTCTTAAGTAGATTATCCTAATTTAATTTTATTAACATTTTAACCTAAAAAATTTAGATTTTGATAAATATTAAAAAATTACTAAACCGGTACCATGAAACTCGTAGAACACTACAAAAGAATATGAAACACATAAGATAATTTTTTTTTTATTACATTAGCCGTTAAATTTAAATTTGGACATTTAGATATATATTTTTTTACTGTTGAATTTGATCTGATTAGATTTTACCCGTTGGATTCAATGAATTTAACTCATAATTGATTTTGGGTTTTAACTCATATTTTCCCCAAGGATTAAAGCAAGTTAGGGTAAGTTTAGAACCTAAAATTTAAGTTTTGCTTCCAGGGTTAGAATAGGTCTTAGTGTAGATACTACCGTTTGTTAAAAAAAAAATTAGAATCGATTTTATTAAAAAATAATGCTAATTTCTTATTGGTGACACCATAATATAAATCAAATTTACAAATCAAATAATATAGTTATTGATGATTAAATTATTAGTTAAGCATTCATTAACGTACTTATTTTTTATTAATGACCCATCATTAATTTAAAATTTTGATCCTCTAGCATTACAGTTTTCTAAAAATCAACTTCTAGCCTTATCAACTTCGCATCTTCCTCCCCCCTCTCTCTTCTTCCCCCACGTCCTAACCACCCAATTCCACCGCCGGCAACTCCTCCACGACTCTCTTCCAGTCACTGGCAGCAACCAAACCCCCAGCCGCCCACCCACCTCAACTCGCAACCCATCAGCTACCACCACCTCTCAATCTCCTTCTCCACTGATACCCAAACCCACCGCCACACCTTTCCCAATCTCTGTCTATATGCCCCCCAAATACTACCCAGCAACCAAAACCCATGAAACGCCCCGATCTGTGTGTTGTGATATAGAAGGAATGTTGTGAGCGACCTAAAATCAATTTCAGACCCAAAATCTACTTGTGGTAATGAACTTTGATGTTCTTCAAATTTGTATTTTCTGAAACCCAGAATTTGCTCGTGGGTTTTAAATGAATCTCAACCCTAACCAGTAACCCCCATTTAATTGCTTATCGATGTGGGTGTCTAGAAATTTCTCCATTGAGGTGGTGACGGTAGCTGATAGTAACAGGGCATACACTTATCATATTTGTATCAATTCTCTAATATCTATACGGCGTATAAATAAATGTGGATGATATCTCTATTATAAAGAAGTACAAATATTAATTTAAAAAATATATATAATGAAAAATATGATAAATGTAACACTTAAAAAAAAAAAAAAAAAAACTACTCAGCTCTATTGTCCGATGCATTAAAAAAAGAAGGAATCTTAATATCTGATTAGGGGTGTGATATCCACACACATCATTTTACTTCTCACATACTTTTTCAATTTTCGACTGTCGGATCGGATGAATCGAAGAAGATCAACGGACAGAAATTATCAAAGGGTGTGTGAGAAATAAAATGGGTCATCTGATTATTAAACAATCCTAGCATACGTTTGTGTTTCAGAAATTGACCATTTTATTCTCTGACTATTTTTTTATTACGATTAAAAGATAGTATATAATTTGTTTTTTAAATAGTGAAATTGTTCTTGCTTCCATGCTCGTATTTTAGACAAAACATGAGGTGTTAGGTAGCTAGATTGTTTTCCTCGAACCAAATATTTGATCTATGATCCTGCAAGTTTGTGTAGGAAAAAAAGAAATGTAACATATTAAATCAGAAGTCATCATCAACATTTGATATATAACATTCAGCGGACCGAATTATGCAGCACCTCGATAGGCTTAAACCCAAGAAAAACATGTGTAGATTTATATAATTGTTTTATATCATATGATTTCTTTATCAACATTCTTGCCTTGTATGATTTTTCATTGCAGGATCATAGATCAACGAAGCTGCGGCCTAGATGCTTGATGTGCAATAACAGGTTACTAAAAGATGTGACAAATAACTGGGTCAATTGGTTAGTCAATTTGTTTGGGTCTAAAATAAAGGTTTGGGCTGAGGATGAGTAACCCAAGTTGGAAAGCCATAATTCGCAGGCCAGTGGGCTTTTTTCATCCTCCTAAAAAGCACTAATCCGATCCAAGTCCCTATAGCAGTAGGATTGCGAAAGGATCAAGCTCAAGCGTGGCTCAGTCGAGTCTTAGGTGAGTTAGAATTGTCAATGATCATGATGAGTTTTGATGAGATGCGAATTATTCTACGAATCAGAATTCATGCTTGATCAAATGAGGACGAATCAAGTGCATAAAGAGATTGGGTTTCCGCTAATGAAGGGATAATGAGGGAATATCCAGGTCAGTCATATCATAATTCTATCTTGGCAGATATGTTTATCACGAGTCCCACCCCTATAAATAGAAGAGGTTTTTCAACACGAAAGGCCCGTTCAACTTAGCAAACAGCTCAAAATGCTTTATGCGAAATTTTTTGTTCTACGGAAAAAACCTTCTCACGCCTATGAGAAAATCAAGTAAACAACATTGTTTCTGGTCAATTGGTTATCTATTCAAGTCTCGGCCAGCGAAGAGTTCTTAATTCTTTCGCCTAAAGAGGTCACTTCATTAAGTGTTCTATGATCGGTTACTCTAATCTGCACTTCATAGTTCAACATTCAAACTATCAAACCACATTCATCATAAAGACACTCATCTCCTTTGAGTACCTTTGCCACTACAGCCTGAAACCAATTAGAAGCACCTATATTCTCACGAATACAGTCGAAGCAACCGAATTAGGTGCACAAGATCCTAAACTTCACAATGAATTAAGCAACCTTTTCTTCAGGTTCTAGAACCCAAGGCCGAGACATGTTTTTTCCTCAATCGTAGTCACTCAAGTGTAGAAGTCAACAGCATATTTGACACCCCCACCATATCTATTCTACTCATCCGAACGAGCTCGGTTACGAGTTGGCACGCTTACATTTACAAGAATGACGTAGTTAGCTAAATAGTTACTCGGTTTGCGTGCCACACAAGTTCCTATAATTTTTTAGGTCAACACGATTACATTAATTACAGGTACACAATCTTCTGCAAGTGTTGAAAGCGGGGCTAGCTAATGTCTCATTATTTGGTAATATCTTAACATGCATGCTAGAAGGTAGGGGCTCCCATGGTTACCACTGACCAGACCAGCAACAAACATACCGAGCCACTCGAAAGACATATGTCCGGCCACAACGGATTCCGTATGACACCTCGAACCATATCAGCCATGTAGATTTTGTTTCTGATTGACACTTTGCTACCCTAACCGTTATCGAATCGGACCCAGTTTTCGCATCGCTATGCAGTGTTTTGTTGCAACATGCAATGTTGAGAAATTTGGATTAACATAGCACGGTGGTTTTGGAGCATTATGCATGGTGGAGTTTACAATTGGTTATCATGTCTCCTCCTATTCAGCCACAGTTAGACAGAAAGCGAAAGCAATTTATGAACATTCCTATAGGAAACACTCTTCCACTTGCAAAATGTGTAGCTCCCAAGTTGTTAGTGTGGTGGTATTTCTTCGTTTTTTTTTACATAGGACTACCCTGATTATAGAACAAATGTTCGGTCTTAATATGTTATCGGTAATGTGTGAATATCATTATGGTTGGGCGATACATTGTGGGAAAAGACAAATTGAACTTAAGTTGTACATAAATCGCATAGGTACATACTCTTCCAAAGAAAAATACACACACTTTTGCCTCTTAGGAATAATCCACATTCTCAAAAGTTTAGAGGAGAGAACAAAAAATAAGTGTAAAGGAACAAAATACTTTTGTTCAAAAAGAAAGCAACAAATATAAAGAAGTTGCCCAATATGTGAAAATTAAACCAAACGTAAATGACTAGAGCGTATTTTGTAAGAGCGTGTAACTCAAATAGTAGAATTACTCAATTTATAATTTTTAGGCAAAAATAATGTCAATATGCAAGCATGACACCATTTCAACGATATTTAGAACCATTTGAATTAGAACTTTATGAAATTTTGTGCTTCTAATAGTTTGAGTAGTATCACATGCGTAATTATACTTTATCTTTGTATAACATGTCTCAAATGAATGAATGAATGACTAAATGTGAGATCAAAAGTTTTACAGATAAAGATATGCATATCTCTTTTTTTCTTTTTTCTCAAACCTTAAAATACCTTAACCAAAATTGAGGCAAAAAAAAAAAAAAAAAAAATCAATTCACACATGTTTTCCTTTTTTTTTTTGTCAATATAGTGGCAGAATCAAAATTTTGTAATAATGGGTCATAATATAAGCTCCTAAAAATTGATTATACTTTCATTTGTATTGTTACTGATGTGTTCATATATTTTAGAAACGTCATATTACACCAAAAGATAAATGGAGAGAAACTAAGAGTTAAGACAACAAAGAAGAACACAGGAAATCATTTGTCAAAGATGGAGAGTTATTTTAAAATACCCCTTAAATAAAAGTGTAGCCTGTTGTACGTTCTTTCTTAAGTTCTTACAAGGTTCAAAAGGAGACTAAGTTCACACTAAGATAAATCATAAAATTTAGCTCAAGTATTGTGTTTAATTGAGATTTAATTTAAGTTCGAGAAGAAGAGATATAGAGGAGAGAAAGAAGAAGGTATAAGAGTAAGGAGTTGTTGTGCTAAGAACTATTGAGATAAAATAAGCTTGGAGTGGCATAGGGTGACCAAACAATGCTAAGAATATCTCCAAATGAGATGTCAAATTTTAAACATAAAATTTAAATTTGAAGGCTTATGTAGCACATTGATCTTTTATTAAATTTTGTTCTCCAACTGAGATGTCAAATTTAAATTATCATCAAATTTAAATTATTATCTATTACATGATTTACTTTTTATAGTTGTAATTAGTATTTTTAAAACAAAAGATAAGAATAGAATTATGAAAAACATTTATTAATTACTAAAAATAGATTTGAAATTGCTATCAAATTTGACAACAATTTCCTCTGCTGCCATTCCATGTCATGCCACATAGGAATTGTCATTTCGGTTGGAAAACACTAGTGATATCTTTTTTTTTACCGTAATTACTAATATGGACTTTTTAGCATTTCATTTGAAGATGCTCTAAAAATTACTTACAAAATATTAATTGTTATTGCACTTATTACAATGGGCACTCAATGCCACCTCTGTAGCTTCGTCACTGACTTATGACGTTTACATCTTAAGACTTAGTAGAAACATTTACAAACATTTACCTAATTTCTTTAAAAAAGAAACATTTACAAACATTTACCTAATTTCTTAGTGGAAAAACCAATATAACATTACTTTAAAAAATAGTGAAAGAAAAGAAAGAAAAAGACAGTGAAGGTGACACCCAACAAAATACTTCCCCACACCATCTTCTGCCCACAAGACAGCCGAGGACGAGTCTTTCCCTGTTCCTCTACCACCGAACACAACCCCCTCCCATTACTTCTCTCTATCCTACGCCTCCCCTCTTAACCTACGCCCCACCCCTAACCCTGCGCATCTTCTTCCCCCATACCTTCCCCTCCCAATTTCCATTAAATCCTAGGCTTCTTCTCCCAGCCTCTTCCCCCAAATTCGGAGTCCTTAAGGGTCTTTGGGTTTTGGGGTTAGGGTTTTTGAGAGATGTGGGATGCTTCAGGCATTGATGAATCTGCTCTCTCTTTGCTGGAGGCCATTTGGGCGCGGCGACGGTGAGGGACTCAGCTCTGTTGGAATCGTCGGCGCTGCGAATAACGGAGGCGGCGGAGGAGGACGAGATGGCAAAGATAACTTGCTTTGGTTCCGAGATTTTGGAAAGTACGCGTGGGGCGATTTCTCTATGGCGGTGGTCCAGGCCAATCAGGTGCTCGAGGATCAGAGCCAGATCGAGTCTGGACCCTTTGGCACCTTCGTCGGAGTATACGACGGACACGGCGGCCCGGAGACCGCTCGATACGTTTGTGACAATTTATTCAAACATTTCCAAGGTTCGTGATCCCCAACCCTCTTAAAATATATATATGCTTTTTGTATTTGGATGGCGTGGTTTCGAATTCGCCACGTTTCGGTGTAGAATGTGTGATTGTTAATATGTGGATTGGAATTGTTAATCGTGATGTTTGCTAAAGCTGTGAGCTTTTTGTTAAAGTTGTGATTTTGATTGGTCTTTTGAGTTTGGATAACGGATTATCTCTGCATACAATACCTAAGAAAATTGAATATATCTCTGTGCATATAATTTGCTAATCGTGCTTCGAGTTAAAAATAGTGGGGCACTGGCCGGGTTCTTCGTTGTAATGCACAATTTTCGTTTCCTATCGTTTTTATTTTACTATAGTTGGGTGGTTTTGGGGTCGGTTTTCTGTTTAACTATTGAAGAATGAGCAGCTCTTATGTTGGCTATCTTAGGCATTGTGTTTATGCAGCAATATCAGCGGAGTCCGAAGGTGTTGTGACAGCGGAGACCATTCAAAATGCTTTTCTCCGAACAGAGGAAGGGTTTACCGCCCTTGTTTCAGAGCTGTGGGGTACTAGACCCCAAGTAGCAACTGTTGGGTCATGCTGTCTGGTTGGAGTTATATGTCAGGGGACCCTATTTGTGGCAAACCTGGGAGATTCCCGTTGTGTGTTGGGAAAGAAAGTGGGCAACACTGGGGAAGTTGCTGCGATCCAGTTATCCACTGAACACAATGCAAATCTTGAGGAGGTTAGGCATGAGCTGAAAGATTTGCACCCACATGATCCTCAAATTGTCGTTTTAAAGCATGGAGTTTGGAGAGTAAAAGGCATTATCCAGGTATTTTTAATTATATCATCTAAAAGCCCATTAATTAAGGTGTGCATTAATCTGTAACTACCTACAGTTATGTCATTGGTGTTTCTGTTCTCCTACCTATTGCTTCTGAAGCCAATATTTGTTGAAAGGGTGCTAGAACCCTAGTCCTAGCCTATCGGTATTGTGCATGTAGTGTAAAGTCTGAGCATTTCTATCCTATGTCTGTCATGCATATGCAGTGCTGTATTGCATCTTATGCTTGTACCGTTTAGGATCCAGCTATAAGAATTACTGAAAACTTATAATTGTGAATGTTTAGAAGGCCCTTTGATAAGCATTTTGAACCAAGATAGAAGTCTAATATATCCACTAGCTTCTAGCTCTGTTTACAAGGGTTAACTTGAGATACCCTTGCTGATTCGGAATAGCTTCAATAGTTTGATTTTATGGTTTTACCTGATTAAACCAAGTTGTGAGGAAAATGGACTGTTTTGCAAGGTCTAATTGAAATCATGGTTGCTGTGGTTATTTTTGAAGTGTTGACTTTTTTCCCTAACTTGCATGTATTGTTTGGTTGTTTGTCTGATAGAGATGATGAACTTAAACGCTGTTAATTTGTTTAAAGAAGACCCAAGTTAAAATTTTCCATGGTACCAAGTGTTTTTTTTAGATGCTTATAAAGGAAGTTAAATGTATAAATACTTCACATTTTCTTAGGTCTGCATAAACCTTTTATCTTTGCTAGAAATTTTCTTGAATGAGATTTTTGGGATATAATATGAAATGCTTCCTTATAAATTTTCATACTTTTTTCATTCTTAAATAGTTGATGTCTTGCGATAACACCTTAAATTTATTTGATGTAGGTATCTAAATCTATAGGTGACGTATATATGAAACATGCAAGGTTTAACAGGGAGCCGATTAGTGCAAAATTCAGACTTCCCGAACCAATGACCATGCCTATCTTGTCTGCCGAACCAACCATTCTTTCTCATCCTCTCCATCCAAATGATTCTTTTCTTATATTTGCTTCTGATGGTCTATGGGAACACTTGAGTAATGAACAAGCTGTTGAAATTGTCCACAATCATCCACATGCAGTAAGATTCTGATCTTTTCAGTTTTTATTCATGTTTAGCAACTCTTATTTGCATTCACATTCGTTTCATAATTACTTACCTGCCTTGGTGTACATCAAATGACCTTAAAGAACGATCGCAATTGAAGAAATATATTTGACTGGATATCCGGACGAAACATTTAGGTTTCAGTATTCTTGATAATATTTATCTTTATTCATCACTGCCACATTTTTGTCTGATAACAAGAGATTGTTGGTGATTGTGCTGACTTGAGTTTTGAATACCTATCGAGGGAAGAGTAATGCTAGGCAGGCCAACATTTTAGACCGAATTTACAAACCATGTGATGCCAATCGGATAAAAGCACATTAATCAACACTTAAGTAATAATCTAATCATCAACAACCACGTCATATAGTGTACAAAATTTGCTCTAAGTTGGTCTCCCTAGCATTGCCCATCAAGGGAAATATAGATCTAAGGATAAATACTCTGCCTTTTAATTTGCAACTTAGGGAAGAAAAATGAAGCATTGGCTTTGAGCCAATGGTTTAAACATGTTCTGGTATCTGATGCTTATTTTGTCTCTTTTTAGTGAGATTCTATTCTTGATCTCTGATGCTGATTAGTACCCGTGTTGCAGGGAAGCGCCAAGCGGCTTGTTAAGACGGCTCTCCAAGAAGCTGCAAGAAAAAGAGAGATGCGATATTCAGATCTTCGGAAAATTGACAAGAAGGTCAGACGCCATTTTCACGATGATATAACTGTCATTGTTTTATTCTTAAACCATGACCTAATATCCAGAGGGAGAGTGGAAGAGCCCCCAGTCTCAATAAAAAGTGCCCGTGACCAAGGATAAGTTTACGACATCAAACATGTCTCGGTTGCCTGCCCCTGATTTTGATACACGCGTGAACGATGATCCGGAGATAATGCTTGATTTTGAAGAGGCTTTGAGAGTTTTAATGTTATAAGAGATTACTGTATTTACGGAGTCGTATAATTCTCCGTTATGTCATATTTAAAAGCATGTTGTAATTTGTTGCCTCCCAGTCCCAGATACAGAGTGCGAGAGCCGCCATGTTTATTTATATATATATTTTTCTTCAAAACTCCCAACTACAGCTACACCCCCCCTGGGTTTATTTATCCAATTAGCTTCCCAGGGAATTCTGGTGACAGCATGACTGCTTGTAAACCAAACCAGTTTCATAACCTACGATTGCGTATACTCCACAAATGAGAGAAGAATTGTGTGGCGGATTATTTGGTAAACTGGAGTTTTAATATGGATATCAGCGTCTTGTTTGGATTGGATCATTGCTCATGTGTTTGATAAGCCTCTCGTTTGGATTGGATCATCGCTCATGGATGATACTGCTGGAGTCTTTCGAACTCGCTTTGTTTTCTCTGATGTTGCGAGCTAGTTTTTGGTTGTATTCTCTGTTTCTTTACCCAAAAAAAAAATAAAATTCATCAGCTTTTTCGTTCCCTGGTTTAGGGCAAAATCTGGGTGTATACGATGGTGTATTCTTCTTTTTCTATCTAATGACCTAGTTACCTATGAGGGAGGGAGGGAAATATACAACTTGTTGCACAGTAGAAGCATTCATATTTACAGGTTAGGATGAATGTCTCGTTATAAAAAGAGTAGTGTATTTAATATCGTATCTAGTCAAAAAATAGAAAGGATGGGTGAACATACCAGCACTCTATAAGAAAAGAGATAATAGTGCTTTTGCTAACGAGAACAATTTACATAATGCGGATATACCATCACCACGGCGTATCTTACCAAAAATACAATGTTAGGTGAGAAAAGAACTTACATACCTAATATATCGTTGTATTATCAGAATGAGACGTATATAACGGTGGCGTGTAAGTCCTCCTGCTATCAATGGGCTTGGAAGAATTGGAATAAGTTATAATTTGGTGGGCTTGACATGTGTCGAGGGATTGGCAGTAGCATGAACTGAACATGTGTTAGCTCCTCCGACCCAATCACGGTTCGAGGGTCCGCTACCGCAATTACGCTCAAATACAGGGACAATATTGAAAAATTAACGTAATTCAGCATTTTCTTCTCTTTGCTTCTCTCAGTGTGAGAGTCTCGCTCCGAGTCTCAGCGAGCTGACCCGGCCATGCCCAAGTCCAAGTTCAACCAGTAGTAATTCTCACACTCTTCGCCCCCAATTCTCATTTCCTTCTTGTTTACCTGATTCTCCGAACCGAGCTGCAGCCATGGCTGCCAAATCAAATCGAACACCAATATTACATGCCTTTGTTTTTGCACTGAGCCTGCTCGTATTTCAATCCGAGTCCGCGCCTCAGGCTTTCCGGCGAGATCCTGGTCACCCGCAGTGGCACCACGGCGCCTTCCACGACGTTCGAGATAGCGTTCGATCCGATGTCCGCCGCATGCTCCACTCTCGCGCCGAGGTAATTTAACTTTCCTCCTTGTCCATTTCTTCGTTAAAAGGTTGCCGAGAAACCTGAGCCAGAAACGAAAATAAATCACAAAATTCCGAAATTAGGTTTTAATTTTGAGAAATTGTTCTTTTACATGTGGTTTAAACTTTAGTGTGATCGTGACTGGGAGTGATTGTGCGTGTGCGTGTAGGTGCCGTTTCAGGTTCCTCTCGAAGTGAATGTGGTTCTTATTGGCTTCAATGGCGATGGAGGCTATAGGTACTCCGTCGATTCGCACAAATTGGAAGATTTTCTGAAAATCAGCTTCCCATCGCATAGGCCTTCCTGCCTTGAGACAGGAGAACCTCTCGATATCGAGCATCAAATTGTTTATAATGCCTTTCCGGTATGCTTCATATCCAACCGTAGCATTATCTTTTTGATATTCTTACATTGTTTGAATTGTGTGCATTCAATATACATAATATGTGCATGTGTGTGTTCGATGATGTTGGAGTTGATTATGTATGGCTACATTTTTGTCCGGTGATTGGATTTTGTATTTGTTCTAATTACAGGCTGGGCAGCCAGAACTAATAGCTCTTGAGAAGGCACTGAAAGAAGCTATGGTTGCTGCAGGAAACGCAAGAGAGGTGACTCCCATTGTTTGTCTGCTGTACATTGTCTTTTGAGAAAGTTGCAAGTATCATTTTGTCATTGAATTAAGGTTTAAGTCGTTCTTCAATATTTTAGACTGATTTTGGAAGGCAAGTACCTCTGTATGAAGTGGATGCAACTGTAGTGGAGCCGATGTTTGAGAAGTTATATTCCTACATATTTGACATAGAGAATGCTGCTAATTCTGCTGCGAATATGGATCGGCAAATTCCGAGTGCAATATTTATCGTCAATTTTGATAAGGTATGGTCTGAAATCAGCACAGTTCTTAGTCTTTGTTTGTATTCGACATTAGTCATTTAATTGCATGTTACTTTGCCTTTACCATATGATTTTGCATACATGAAGGGAATGTGCTTGCCAATATTTCTCGAACCAGTCGTTAATAGTCTCTCTCAACTGTACTTGTTATATTTGTTTTATAGGTAAGGATGGATCCTAGGAATAAGGACATTGATCTTGACAGCTTAATGTATGGAAAACTTAGCCAGCTAACTGAGGAAGATATGAAAAACCAAGAGGGAGACTACATTTATCGCTATCGATACAATGGAGGAGGTGCCTCTCAAGTTTGGCTTGGCTCTGGCAGGTACAGTTAACACAGTATTATTTGTAGATTAAACCTCCTTTTAGTTTTCCAAGAGCAAATGCTAGAATAAGTTACACACTACTTTAGGGGTGTAAGATATCCATGTAGTTATTGTGAACATATCCAGTGTGCTCTGTGTTAGACCACAAGGAGGGGGAAGCCTAGGCTGAAAGTACATGGAGTAACGTGGATTAGTGAACGTGTGAACATGTAGCAAGTACACTTCAAATACATGGACTGGTGTACTTGAACGTGTGAGGTTATGGTTAGTATGTTACAAAGGTTATCTCGAAGTCTTTAGGCTTGTTTTGAGTTATGGTTAGTGTGTTACTTTGTCGTCTGTTATCTGTTTCGGTTGCGGAGTTATTTGTAGGAGGTAGTAGTTTATATGTAGGAGAGTTGTTATTTGGTGTTATAGAATATGAATAAAAATGGCATTATGCTTTGCAGTTTAATGGTGGTTAGAAACGTTATCCACGTTTTTGCTAGGTACTCTAGCTTTTGACAGTATCAAATTGAATGATCAATTTTGTGCTTTTTTGGGACTATGTATTGTTACCAATTTATGCTCTCTATATCTGACTATGGTATTTTTTTTCTATTGAGAAAAAAAAAGGGACTAATTTCCTGCATATGCTGTCAGATTTGTTGTGATCGATCTCTCAGCAGGCCCATGCACATATGGAAAGATTGAAACTGAAGAGGGAACCGTCAGTTCTAGGTCACTGCCACGACTTCGCAATGTGATGGTTCCAAGAGGTTTGGGTGCAGCTAGTGATCATCCTACACATGATGTATTTGTTGGACAACTTGCGTCTTTAGTGTCCACCACAGTTGAGCATGTTATAGCTCCAGATGTTAGGTACTAAGTGTATTTTTTGACATGTTGATTTGAACTGGGACTATTTTACTCTTTCCTTGATTTTTTTGGTCTTTTTGTACATCACAAAGTAGAACGTACTAAATCAGGACTATGGTTTTTCTTTGACAACAAGCTTGCTATTTTTTTTATAATACTTCATACATTTTTTATTAGTGGTCTTTAACTATTATTTATGCTCTTAACTCAGATTTGAAACTGTTGACTTGACAACAAGGCTGCTTTTACCAATAATTGTCCTGCAAAATCACAATCGGTACAATATAATAGACAAAGGCCACAACTACAGCATAAATATTGAAGCAATTGAGGCAGAGGTAAGTTTTTTTTTTTTTTTTTTTTTTTTTCTGGAATAACTCAAACACCTTTAGATTGCCTATGATGACTATGTGAAGAAAGAATGAGGCACTTTTAGGATTGTTCCGTTACAGCAACCCTCTCCTTCTCCTATAGTAATTGCATTGCTGTGCTTTGAGATACATAAACCCAAAATCACTTCCATGTTTGTTTGATCGTTTAATTTGTCCCTCTTCAGGTGAAGAAAATGGTTCATGTTGGCCAAGAAGTTGTGATCATTGGGGGTTCACATTCATTGCATCGCCATGAGAAGTTGTCTATTGCTGTTTCAAAAGCTATGCGAAGCCATTCGCTGCAAGAAACTAAGAATGATGGACGCTTCCATGTTCATACCAAGACTTATCTGGATGGTGCTATTCTTAAAGAAGTGGGTACTTCTTCATTTATCTACTGTTCGTCCTGGTATTTTTAGTGTCAAATGATGGATTTCTGTTTTCTATACCTTTTCCCAGATTTTTGGTGAAAGACTCTCTGTCTAAATATTCACGGATGTGTTTCTTTACCCAGTTCTTTTTCTTTAGGGCCATACATAATAGATGTCATCATTTTTTAGTCAAAAAGTTAAAAAGTCATGCTTCTTTCCTCGTCTTAACATCAGATGGAACTTAAGTGAAGCTATATCTACATTCTAATTTTTTTTTTTCCACTTGGAAATACTCATTCCAGGAGATGGAACGTTCTGCCGATGTGCTTGCTGCTGGTTTACTTGAAGTGGCTGACCCATCTCTTTCAAGTAAATTTTTCCTCCGCCAGGTTTGTCTAAATCTACTACAGTTGTACATGTTTAGTGTCTCTTTTTTGTTTTCTGAGACATTTTTCTTCTGTTATGGAAGCTCTAAAGTATATTTGAGTTCTCTTTCCTTCTTGTCTTCAATGTCCTAATCTGTACTTTTCGTCCGCCAGCATTGGGCAGATCGAACTGAAAATTCAAGTGATTCTATACTAAAGCATAAACCTCTTTGGACTACTTATGACTCAAAACGTGGCAAGAAAAAGAAGAAAGTAGAAAGGAAACAAGGAGATATCTACCGGACTTATGGAACAAGAGTGATTCCTGTGTGAGCATGCCATCTTGAGTTGCCTGCAGTATTTAATTTTAGTATTGTTCTCATAATAGTGCATCTTCATTCTTATGTCATACATTTACATCTAAGATACTTTTCTTGAGTTCGTCTTGCTTAACTACATCTGCATTCTTATGTATATAGCTTGCTACCCAGAATTTTAGCGTAAAAATATGATCATTGAAACTTGTAGGTAAGAAAATTTACATCAGATAGCTGTTGCATATAACTTCTAGGGCTTGCTTTCAGTTTTTTTATGACATATATGGTCACCTAGCTGCGGTAGCTAGAAGTTTGTAAGTAATGCTTCGTGTCATGACCTGTTTTTTTTACTGCATCACTCATAAAATCATTGTGTATTGTTTGCTGTAAATTTTTGTTTTATATCTTTTTCCACAGCTTTGTGCTATCATTGGCTGATGTGGATGCACAACTTATGATGGAAGACGAAAGTCTTGTATGGACAAGCAAAGATGTCGTGATTGTACTTGAGCACCAAAATGAGAAGATACCTCTTAGGTAAGGAAACAATATAATATTCCTGGGCTTTCATCATCGTAGCATCACTGAACATGTACTGTTTCTGTTCATTCTTTACAGTGTACTGGTTGGTCAAAACTGTGGAAAAAGATATAAAACAGTACATGTTTTTGGTACATCATGTATCATGTGTATGGGTAAAAATAAAAGAAGAGTATGCCTCTCGTATTTTTATGACTTTCTTTTGGAATTGATTTTGATGGCATTCTCCTTTCACCTCCCTATGTTCCTTAAGAAGTCACATTTTTACTGTGTTGCTGAAATGTCTTGGCGGGCAGTTATGTTTCAGAAACACAGAGAAGACACAACTTTCCTTCTCAGGCACAACGCCATATATTGGCAGGGCTTGCCTCCGCTGTTGGTGGGTTGAGTGCACCATATGAGAAGGCTTCTCATATACATGAAAGGCCAGTTGTAAATTGGCTTTGGGCAGCTGGTTGTCATCCATTTGGACCATTCTCTAATACTTCTCAAGTCAGTCAAATTCTTCAGGATGTTGCGTTGGTAAGGCTAGTTTTACGATGCCAAATTGTGCACTATCATATATAATACTTCAGATATAAATTGTATGCACATATTCTTTACTAGGTGGCACACGCAAACAGGTATAAATGTACGCACATATTTTTTAGCATTGTGATATCTAAAGTATTTGTTTATCTTTTTGGCAGAGGAACACAATATATGCACGTGTAGATTCTGCACTTCGCAAAATTCGCGAAACATCAGAGGTAATTTTGGTCTTTTTTGGCCGTTTATTTGTTGCATGATTTTGTGCTTATATGGTTTCGATCATCCTCTGCAGACTGTACAAACTTTTGCCGCAGAGTATCTGAAAACTCCCCTTGGTGAACCAGTGAAGGGCAAGAAGAACAAATCAACCACTGAACTGTGGGTGGAGAAGTTTTACAAAAAAACAACAAACTTGCCCGAACCCTTCCCGCATGTATTAGTGGAGAGATTGGAGAACTACTTGGATGTAAGTCACTCCTACTTGTAGAATTCATGTGTTTGGCAAACATCTTGAAGATAATTAACACGTCTAAGACATCTAAACAACAGAACCTCGAGGAACAGCTTGTAGACTTGTCTTCATCACTGTATGGTCATCGCTTACAAGAAGCACATCTAAACAGTTCAGAGATTCTCCAGAGTTCCATTTTTACTCAGCAGTAAGTTTCCATATTTGCAAAAGTTTAGTTCGGTATTTTACTATAAGTTTACCACGCAGGAAAAGATCATCAGCTGGTTGTTGAACTGTATATCTGTGGAGCAGGTTTCTCAAAATTTTAATCATTTGTGCGGTGCAGGTATGTAGACCATGTTCTGGCGACAGAGAGGGAAAAGATGAAGTGCTGCGACATTGAGTACAAGTATCCTGTGCAGTCATCTCAAACCTATATCTACGGGGGGATTCTCATTGCCGGATTCGTTGTATATTTCGTGGTCATTTTCTTTTCAAATCCTGTACGCTGAGTTTAGTTCAAATCTTTATGCTAAAGTGGTTACAAATCAAATCCTGAGGCACAGATGTCTCGGACACACGAGAACAGGAAAATGGAGAAGAAACACAAGGCGGAGAATGATACCTTGAAAATTTTGCACCACTTCATCTGGACTGAGTTAGGGCAAGTTTGGTATTTTTCTGTGCTTCTAAAAAAAATTGTTTATGCTGTGTTATGAGAGGAATCAGCTTTTTTATGAAACAATTAGGTGTTCTGTAAAATGTATTCGTAAATGCGCTTTTAGCATAAAAATAGTGTCAAAAGTATTTGGTAAGTTTTCACAATCTCTCTCTCAATTTTTACTTGTGCTCTTTATACTGCACACCATATTGATTTTCAGTCAAACAATACACGTAGTTCATAAGTTATTCGAAACTCTTCAATTTTTGTATTTAAATCCCAAATTTTATATTAGAGCAAATCCAGCGTGACAAAGGTCCCCTAGGGCAACTTTCTATTCAATCTCCTCCAGTGAACAGTAACTTCCTTTAATAAACAGTAATTGCATTTTGCATCTTCATCCTTAACTGAAAAGTCATGGCAATAGGCAATAAAATATTAGTATTTTTTATTTTATAAAATAATACAAAATAATTTTATTTCTAATTTCGGATAAGATTTTTAATCATTCTCGTTGCGCCACGTGTCATTATCCGAAAAGATAATTTTTTGTGATAGATTTCGATAAGATTTTTATCCAATGCTAACGTCATCATTTGGCCTGAAGCTCTCGAGCCACCGATTTGAGTCAGGCCTCTCACTTAGGCCAATCGCCTGCATGGGCTGGAGTAAGGAGCTGAGGTTATTGGGTAAAAAAAATCGCCGGTCTATTGGGCTATTAATCCCGGTGGAGTTGCTCTTAAGGAAACTATCTTTGCCCCAAGAATAACTTATGAAATATGTACTTTTTTTTATCAATGGCGTCTTGTGCACATTTGGTACATTGTAATGTCGACAAAATTTTACACAAGTTATTTCGTTATTGACACTAGACGACATAGTAGTGATGTATGCATCGCATGTAATTGTAAACCCTATGATTTAGTTTCCCCTCACTTTTGTTACATATCAGTAAACATGTCATTTGGGTTTTATGTTTTAACCATTCTGCTGTTTTTCTCGTTCTAAAACATTTCAATCCAAATTAACTTTTCGTTTTTCAGATTATTTTTAATTATCTTTAAATATTCCCTACATCTTTGCTTTTGTCCAGCAGATTGTAAATAACCAAGGTCTGTAACTTATTTTTCTTTTTTTTGGGTTGCCTAAGAAAAAGAACAAAGACGAGTGAGAGATTTGGAACAAGAGAAGTAAATATATATATATATATATATATATATATATATATATTATATCAGAAATAGCTTTCTAGGCTGCATTTTTTGTGCATCAAATGTACTCAGAGCCCAGTGCTGACTTCATCATTTATACTCATAAATTCTATAAATTTATTTAAATTAAAATGCATAAAATTACAAAAGGGATCCTCAGAAACCATGCTTATAGTTGTCATCCATTCGATGATCAGGTCTCAAAGATTTAATCCATCATCGGAGCCCCCACACAAACGCAAATCAAAATTCTTCAATAAATCCGTTTCATAAAATATCAGATGCAAAACGAAACAAAAAATAAAATAAAAACGGATGACAAAAAGAAGAGGGGATTTGGCAGGGTGTTATTCACTGAGCCCGGTAAGAATTCAAAGGCGAAGCGACTCAACATTCCTGCACCAAATTTGCCTCCTCGTTCTTTATATTAAGAACATAAAACCCTAAAATCCAAATTAATGGGATCCGGGCTTCATCAAGAGGCGCACGATAGCAATCACCACAATTCTTTTCCTCCATTTTTATCACGAAAAAAGAACCAAAATATAAAAATTAAAATAAAAAATAGCAAAGAGAAAGAGGAGGAGGCGGAGGGAAGGAAGCTGGGAGGCTGGGAGCTACTCTGTTTTCGCGTTTGCAGCAAAGGCAAGGCAGGGTTGTGTTTAAATACTGTAATTTATAGGTTTAGGGTTTATGATTTATACTATGGAAAGCCCCTTCCTGTTAGTGATATTACGAATCAACCATTACATTTACATTCGGCTCACTTGGATTGGATCCAACACAAATAGCCCACTTAAGCAAACCCAACGTCCAGGGCCTGATTTTGGGCCTAAAGAAAATAAAGGAATAACAAAGCCGAACGTATGGGCTACTAGGCTTGATTGCGTTTTACCTACTCTAAAATTACATGATTGTTTAGGTTCATATTCAATTTTCGCTAAAGTTAAATTTAAATCGTAAGCACACATTACTTGATGACTGAAATTAAGTAAATATATTTGAGGTTCATTTAGTAATCGTATTGGACCATACATACGCAGTGTGATTTATAATATTAATATGGGTTAATCTCAGTTCACTATCATAAAATTTCTTGGTTTTCAACATTTTATACATAGAAGTTTTTTTCGTCTCAGTCTGGTACTTAAAGTCATAATTCTAGGGCACTTTTATAATCTAGGGCACTTTTATAACTTCGTTAACAGATGACGTGGCGCTTATGTGAACAGGACGCTATGTGTCAATATAAGCCCACATGAATATTAAAAAAATTAAATAAATAATAAAACTGAAAACCCTATTTCATTTCTCTTCTCCCCCTCTGCCCGAGCTACCATCTTCACCAAAACCCCATTTCTTCATTTCCCTTCCTGCCGTCGCTGCCTTTTCAAAATCCTCACCATTGCCACCATGCCCAACGGGCAAGAACCAACTGGAAATGGGGACGTGGACGACATCGGCGTTGGACCGGATTCATCATTGCGTTATCCACCTGGGCAGCCAACCTTCTCTTCCTCCGCTCTTCCCTTTCATTCCCCGATCACATTGATGAGCCTGAACGCATTGTCAAATCCAACTCCTCATTTTTCACATCCTTAACGCCGTCATCCATCGTGGTAGTCGATAATCTGAAGGCCTACATGCAAATCATCGATGTCCCTTCAATTTTGGGGTTGGAAAACAACATTTTGGGCGGATCTGAACTGAGATGAGAAATGGTTAGGGTTGGAAAACAACATCTTAGGCGGATCTGAACTGAGATGAGAAATGGTTGTGGATGGTTTCTGGGTTACAGGGACCGAACGAAGCCCAACTCGACAGACCCTTTTTGGGGATTCGAGCCAAAATTTAGGTTAGGGTTGATGAAATTGGGGTTTCACAATATAACCAATTGGCAATATGGGGAGTAGCCCAATACCATATAAGCACATAGCAAACTTTGTCCCTCACCGATGTGGGACAACTCTCAATACACCCCCGCACGTGTGGCGGATTTCAAGCCTACACGTGGACAACAACTGGGTGACGTAGAGCGCGTGTGGCCGTTTGACTTCACACGAAGACAACCCGCTCTGATACCATGATGAAATTGAGGTTCCACCACAAAACCAATTGGTAATATGGGGAGTAGCCCAAGACCATATAAGCACATAGCAAACATTGTCCCTCACCGATGTGGGACAACTCTCAACAAGGGTTTTGGGGTTGGCAGGAGGACGAAGTCGAAGCGGTGGGTGGAGGAGTGGGGGACTGATATAACATGGCGGTGGTGATTGAAGATGAAGGTTGAAGACGCGGCTCAGTTCGAAGGCCGAAAAGAAGGAAATTGAAAAGCCCATTTGGGGGAAAAAGGGTGTGATAATTTCTTTGGTTTGTCAAGAAGAACACCAGAAAAGCAAACCCATCCCCAATTTTATAATTATTTTTATTTTTTAATGTCCACGTGGTGTCAGATTGACACGTGACACTCATTCATTGTCTACGTAGACGTCACGTCATTAGTTAACAGAGGTTTTACGGAAAATTTCAGAGATGTATGAAAGTGTACCAGAATTATGATTTTATGTACCAGACTAGGACGAAAAAACTTATGAATGTTAAAAATTAAGAAATTTCAGAGTAATAATATGATATTAAACCTATTAATATTTTCGACGTGAGTTCTTTTGATTTGAAAAGCATCCATATTTTATTTGTGATTCTTTTGGAAGATTGTAATTGCATTTATACGACAATAAATAAATAAAAGGTAAATGATATAATCAAGGAGAAAAAAATAGGGGAATTAACTGTTAGGAAATCAAATATATAAAAAAGGCATTTGTAATAATGACGGCCAAGATTGGTAATAGGGAGTATCTCAGAGTATTTATGACTCATTTAGAAATGTTTTTAAAATAACTGAAAACGTTTTTAGTGCTGCAGATTTGTTGTCCCCTTTTACGTGTCTCTTTTGTGTCTCGTTTACTAATATTTTGACTGGGAAATTTTTATTTGAACCCATTTAACCTCTTTCTACACCCAACTTAAATTCTAAATATGAATTGTCTATTTTATCTTAATGCATAATTACCATCAAGTACAAGATGAAATTAAGAATAAAACTAAAATTTATCAATAAACCCATACTCAATAATTAAGTTCTACCATCACACAATCTTTATCCTACATTTATTTTGACTAAATTCCTAAGAGCTGCCATAAAACCCTACGATCACCTAATAATCAAATCCGGTTGCTTTTCGTTTCCTCTCTAGCTTCATGTTAACTCGATCAATAAGAGCAATAATTACAAGCAATATCATCACAAGAAACAAAAGAGTAAGAAAGCTTTCAACAAATTGATGTTGTTGATCAATTCATCTATTAGAAATTCGACCAAAAGACGAAGCGATTTTTGCGTGCTTACTCTTGTAATCACTCCATGTGCCATGTGCAAACAATCGAAGCACATCGAGGTAGACATAATTTTTAGTTCCTTCAAGCTGCACATATTCCACAGTAAAAAAAACAAATGCATATGAAACAAGACCCAGTAACAATCAACAATTTTATTTTGTCTTTGGCTGCAACAAAATTCTGATTATACATCCTTTGCTCAAACCCATAAACTACACCACCAAAATATACATAGAAAAATGAAACTTCCACAATGAATAAATAGAAACATGGGAACCTGAAGAACATTAGGGACATCGATAATTTCCGAAAAGGCAAAAGGGCAGGGTGGGAGGTGACTTCTGCGACGAGGGGGCCGAGGGCGGAGCCATAGAGTGATGAGGCTTGCTTCACGAAGTGATGAGTGACCTCCTATTGCTTTTACTTTCTAAAAGGGTGTAAAGATGAATTTTTATATAGTGAATTGAGTTTGTGAGGGTAGTTTAGATAGTAAATTTGGGTTTAAAAAGAGATTGATTCTTTAATTAAAAATAATATAGGTGTGTTTGGACCAGATTTTACACCATCAGCCCAAGCGATTGAGGCCGTTGAGTGAGCATGGTTCTTGACCGTCGGATAAGCAAGTTAAGATACTTTGTTATTGTTAAGAAATAATATTATGGTTTTTAATCATAATAGTTATCTTTATCTCGGTTTTCTTGTACAAAATAAGTGGGATTCTCATTATCTTTAATGGGAAGTAGTAACAACAGAGTTCAGATTAACTTGGGTCTGCTGGTTGAAGACTTGTTGATTGATAGGAGATCATCACGAGGGATCTGATATCATCCAAAGAAATTAGTAGTCATGGATAATGATCTCATAGGAAACCTAGGTAGACTAGGCTTTTTGTTTTACTTGGTGATGGATGTGGCAGAAGGTTAGCCTGCAGTGGGAAAGGCTATCAGATATATATATATATATATATATATATCTTGGGATTTTATGTGATAAGGCTAAGCACAAGGATTGGATTGGGTTGCATTTTTGGCTAAGTTCAGAGTCTTGGGAATGGTAATGCTTATCTAACGCAATCAATGGAAGAGTTCTAATACATGACAGAAGCCTATATCAGCTTATCAACCAACGCGCATATGTCCCCTATAAATACAGAGGTGGAGGACATCGAACATGCTACCTCCAACTCAACATACAAATTGCCCTACGCCAACCCTCACTCTACGCGAACCCTTTCAAACATCTTGAGATTTTTATTTTCTTTTTTCGCTGACACATCTTCAGTTTGGATAAACAGCACTGTGAAGGCAACTGGCGAACATCTTCAGTTTGGATAAACAACAATGTTGCCGTAGAATCAGCCGATCACGGAGCACATTCAGTTTGGATAAACAGCACTGCGTCGAGGCCGACTGGTTATCTATCCAAGTCTCGGTCGAGAAGGATTTTCGAATCCTTATTGGCAGAGGTCATCTCATTAGCTTTTTCGGCGAAGTGAGGTGTTACAAGTTATTACATTCGGCACATTGAAAGCTGAATTTGATATTGAACTTCGCAGAACTAGCATCCTTGTCTTCAGGCTCTAGAACCCGAAGGGCGAGAATGTTCCTTCCTGGACCGCAGTCGCGAGATTCAGAAGTCAGCAGCGCACCCAACACAACATCAACAAATTTTACTCCTCGGCCGAGCTCGGCCGACGAGTTGGCACGCCCGCATACAGCCGAATGACGTAGTTAGCTCATTAGTTACTCGGCATGTGCGCCACGTAGGCTTGGTAGTTTTAGGGTCAACATTTTGGCACGCCCGGTGGAACCAAGTGCTAAAACTATGAAGTTCACATGATATATCTCGATCAGGCTTCCTAGGATGAGTTTCATCGCCTATTAAAGGAGCAAAAACAATGCTTCGAGAGATGGGGTAGAATTTTTGAAAGGCAAGAGGCCAAGGGGCAAATTTCCGCTTCGACCTCAGAACATTGTCGAGACGACCGAAGAACTTAGGCCACTTGTTGTTTCGATCGAGCCTGAAAGTATGGAAGGCCTAGAAGAAAAAATTCAAGTTTCTGAGCCACAAATCGACTTAGACAATGATTTGTCAGAAAAGTGTTCCAATGATGAACAAGACCAATTCATGGTTTCAGCTAAACAAATCACGCCAATCGATATGATTATTGGTGATACAGTCGATATGGAGAAATCCCGTTCGGCTAAGTTGTTCGAGTTGAAAGCCGAAATTGGCGAAGTAATTATGCCTGGGGGGCATAATAATTGTTTAACACATTCGGCGGCCGAAAATGAAAAATATTTCACCAAGGCAAAAATATTTGGAGAAAATTCTTTATTCAGCCTAGAGCGAAATCAATTTGAGAATTTTGATATTAAAACATCTTAGCTTGGAATAAAGCATCGTTGGCCTCTGCCTGATTATGGTTCGACCTTTTATTTATTTATTTATTTTAAAAATTAAAAAAAAAATTTCACCATTCGGCTATTCAGCCGATGCTTAAGAAGATGGTATAATTGGCGTTGCTGACTTTGATTGGTCAAGCTGCCAGTTTTCTCAATAGGCCGAGCTGTCATGAATAAGAATTTATTTTCTTAACCATTTGGCTATTAGCCGATGCATAAGAAAATAAGGGGGCCAACATCTGGTATAATCGGCGGTTGTTCGCCGAGAGAGGTTATTTGCTGACATGTTGCGTACAACAAGAAAGGCTAGCCGTGTGTTGGCTGAAGTAAGATGGGATCGATCATTTCCTTCTGATTATGTCGTCTTCCATAAACTTTTCTTGAAGAAATTGATATCCAGTGAGAGCTTCGGTGTTTATCTGGAAACTTTCCTCGATAAGCAGCTAAAAGAGCTTGGAGTTGACGTTGATCGAATGAAGCTCTGATAACAAATAAAGTTAGTGGGACCAAGTCGAATCCAATATGGATTATACTCTGTGCCAGTGTAATTTTTGGCATGCCACATGATGCCAATTCTTCTTCATTTCCCTAGGTGGTATTCATGAAAGGCCTTATTTTTGAAAAAAAAAAAAATTGGCCGAATGCTTTGTAAACTTTTGACCGAATGGTTCGCAGTTCCAAGACAAGAATAATGAGATGCTCATTCGGTTAATAAGAGGAGGTCACTGACTCTGGCATGGCCCATTTGGT